>OV281289.1:11070833-12472500 GCA_923062465.1 Acleris sparsana
TTTTTTCTCTTACAACTGTAAACGTCAGAAGATTTAAGTACGTTTTATGGTGTAACGAAACACTATTCATAATTGTGTCCTTTTTATCCACAATATCCCTGTGGTTGCATACTGGTTGTATATACACTGAAAACATCTTAGCCTAAATTTTGCAAAATGTGGTTACAGAATTATCAACACGTTTTTAAAGTTGTTGGTAATTATGTAGCTGTGCCTAAGCCTAACCCACTCTGGGAATGAAGGCTTGACTGCATGTGTGTGTGCATATATTAAATAACTTCATTTTTATTTTGAATCTTTTAACCTGAAAAGAAAAAATGCCACAAAACATTGAATTGCTGAAAATGCAATGGTAAATCAGCCTCCTATTTCTGACAGTAACACCTGACAATATGGTATACAGCATGTAATCGTTGAGTATGATCAGGCGATTATTCCGTAACCATTACAGATATCAAAAAACTTTAAACTGATTTCGATAGTATGTTACCTAATGAGTAAAATGCCATCAATATTTTTTTTAAATCAAACGAGAAGTATTCAACATTTTGATATTAAACACTCCCATACATTATATGATAATATTGATTTTCAAGTGGACACCTGTAGATTAATTATCTTACCAATTGAAATTAGTTACGGAATAATCGCCTGGTCACACTTAACGATTACACCCTGTACCTATATACATTGCAATTTCGTTCAGTTTCTACATCACTGAGCCTCATCCAACCTACGCAATGTAAGCCGAATTACACTCTCAACTTTGTAGAGTGGCTCGTTTGCCTTCTGCCAAAAAATAGCCTCCATATCTGTAAACAGTTAACTTACTTGAGAACATCGACTTCGTCCGGTTTCTGGGCTACGAGCAGGTTCAGGCCGGCAATGGCTTTCTCCAGCTCCTTAGCAGCGATCTTCACTCCTTGAGCACCTATTACTTCTTTGTGCTCCATGTATGCATTCTGTTAGATAATAATTTCCAGTTAAACAGCATTATTTGTCCAGGATTATTTCTAGTGTTTTAATACACGAGGTGCCGCCCCAATTATTCATTTTACATGCCTTTTACTAACTTGCAATGTATGTATGTATGTATGTAAGTATGTATATTGGGGCGAATTTTGCAAGGAAGGAGAGAAGAGAGACTGACCTTGACCCTAAGCTCTTTCATAGGCTGCGGCATCAGTAGAGAGCGAATCTGCGTGACGATAGGTCCATCGGTACCAGCTAACACCATCGTGTCCCCCTCGCGGAGGGTTCCGTTGATCAGGATCGTGTCGATCGTCGTGCCAAGACCGGAGATGGCTTTCACCTGTAAAATGATGGTAAAATTAATATGATACTTTGAAAAAACTGCCAAGTTATGTCACTTGAGGAATGCCTAATCTATTAAAGAGTACTTCCGCGTGTACAAACAAACAAACATCTTATTCAAATTGATCTAGTCCCAAACTAAGCTCTAGGCAACGATAAACATACTTATATAAAGAAATACACACAACATTAGCCCATACCACGAATCGAACTCGGGACCTCTAGCTTCGTAGCGAGTGTCACTAACTAAGCTAACGCAATTTCCAGTTCACTACCAAATTTCTACTCGAATATTTAAATATTGTATAGCAGAGTTGATCCGTGTCCAGGGTACCTGCGCTTCCATTCAACACTGTAAAAATCATATCGTGTTTAAGCTGTTATCGTATTGACACCGTTTTGATAGCTCTTATTTACTTGACAGTAATGGCGGATGACGTCAAAACAATACCATAACAAGTCAAAGACGATATGTATTTGACCATCGGGAATAGAGGCCCTGCTCGATGGTATCGATCAGATCAATGTAATTTGCAATATGGGATGGCAAGCGCAGGACCAAGATCATAGAAAAACAGCTTAATAGAAAACAGTACGTAAATACGGGATGTAATTGTATGTATTTTGGATGTTATGTTAAGCGGCGCTTTCACGGGGCGAGTTTAAATGGTACAGCTGATTGACGATTCAAAATGGCGGTCGTATTATAAAACTTTGTGATTAGCATGAATTTATATCCCTGTCAACTTTTGGAGTGCGGTTTAATTCTTTGAACTCATTATTTGTTGAATGATCTTTAAATTATTTATTGAATATTAATATTTTGAAGCTATCCATTCAATTCGTTTATCGGTGCGAGCATGAAAACGTCGAAATTTCAATAATCTTTGGGTTGACTGATTGACTTGTTTGATGAAAACGCTGATTTACCTCGAGTACTGTGGCGAGTAGTTGGTGCGAGAACACGAGCCTCTTGTGCAGAGGGCCCTCGCACGCCTGCACGATCATGGCCAGCAGGTTGCCCATGCCCTCGCCCGTCACCGCCGACGTGGGCACCAGGGACACATACGAACGCGGGTCTGGATTCTCGTAGAACAACGCAGCGTTCAGACCCTGAAAAATTAAGTAAGTTAGAGCAAATTTGGTAAAGGTATTATAACAAGACGGAGTTTAAGTATCAGTATTTGAACCATAATTGGAAAAGGGCAAGCGTGTTGATAGCTAAAACTATTTTTAAGATAACTAAGATTCAACGTCTTGACTTAGTTTTCCCAACACTAATTAAAAAGATAAAGGGACTTCAGTTCCACTGGCAAAAATTGATAATGGCATGTCAGCATAATCGGGAATGTTCCTATACCAATTAGTAGGCATTCGATTCTATTTTATCTATAGAAAAGTAATTTTTTGCCAGATTCTTTTATACCTGTGTGTTTGTGAAAAGCAGGCAGAACAAGGAGAAAATTCTACTACATTAATAACATTACTCCTCAAATCTTTTAAAATGTTTCGTTGGTACCTGTTCTGAAAACTGCAGCATAACATCCTTGCTTCTCTTTTCGAACTCGATCTGAGTATTAGTCTGCTGCAACTTGAGTATATCGCGGACATCTTTGCGCTGCGCACTCTGCCAGTCGTAGAGACGGTCAATCTTGTTCAGAGCCACTACGAACGGAGTCTTCTTTTGTTTTAGGAGGTTCAAAGACTCTATGGTTTGAGGCTCTAGACCGTGCATGATGTCGACTACCTGGGAATTAAATAAAATCACGTTTACTATGATAGACACCAAATGAAAAATAGAAAAGGCATTGGCAAAGGGATATAACTCCGTCGCTACCTTTAGCTACTACCACATATATTACTCCTTGTGTTTTTGCACATTCATTCGAAGGTTATGTACCTTTTGAGATTTGGTATTAATACTCACTAAGATAGCAATGTCGCAAAGGGATGAGCCTCTGTTTCTCAGGTTACTGAAGGACTCGTGGCCAGGAGTGTCGATGATGAGAAGACCGGGCAGTTTGAAAGCGATTTCGTTCACCTATCATAAAACATAATATTTTATAAACATGAAAAAATAAAAGAGAACAGTTAGTCTTCTACAAGTAGTAAGTACTGGTTTAGTTTATCAAAATCAAATCAAATTAGTTGTGCTCCACCTATCGTTTTTTTTTTTATCGTAATCTTATTGTTACAGCGAGAGACGCAGTCCCTCTTTATAGTTGTGAGGGTTCGTATTCGCTGGTTTACCAACACCTAGTTTAAAAAAAAGATCAAAAAATTGATGTCGGGCATGTAAGTTTTTAGCAGTTAAATTTTATCTACTACTAATTATTTTCGTATGTATTGTATGAAAATAAAATGCCCTGACAGAAGTCTCTATACTTCTGGTCTTTCATTTGGGAAAACCAATCTCCTTACCCCTTTAACATGCTTGGTTTGCTCCTTGATATTCTCAATGGGGACGTTAGTGGCACCGATTTGCTGGGTGATCCCGCCCGCCTCGCCGTCTTGAACATTAGTGCGTCGGAGTTTATCAAGAATCTTGGTCTTGCCAGTGTCGACGTGCCCCAAAACACAGACCACAGCCGCACGAAGAGGATTGTTTGTTTTGTTGGCTTCGTTGTCTTCTTTGCGTTTCTGTAAAATTGTATTATTAACTTACAAAATCCATGGGGGACGCTTTTGTATGTACATCAGTGGACCTGTTCCGGCTGGTATTATGTATGATAATTTGTAGGATCATTAGAATAATAATGAAATAAAGGAGAATGAATGAAGGACCCTAAAGCAGAATAAATCTCAAAAAAAAAACAATTCCTTACCTCTAATCTCTTCAACACCGCTTCCCTTTTCTTCTGCGCATCAGTCATCTGGTCATCATCAGAGTTATCCTCGGAACTACTGTCATCGTCAGAGCTTTCCTCCTCCTCAGAAGAACTCTCTTCCTCGTCCACCTTCTGGTAAAAAATACATGATATAAAATATTCTACTGACAGCGGATCCATTTAGCAAGGTGCACTGGTGGTAAGATAACGTAGCATTTATAATTAAATAAAAATGTTGTGAATTGATGCCAATAATCGCAGTCTGCTAGTAGATTGTACGCACTGTAAATGAGTTCAAATTTAACGAAGTTTTTGTGTTTCAATTAGAAATACTGAAATACCAATGAATTCATATAAAACACAATGTAACATCAAAATTCAATAGAAGAGAAAACAGTTCAGTCCAACTTAGGCATGTAAGTATTATAATAAAACTACATGTGATTTTACTGCACAAACAAACCTAAACATTACACTTTTGTAATAAAAGCCTCTGAGTGAAACGGCTGTCACAAAGTAAATGCATATCCTTAATCGATATGAATTTAGAAGATGTTCCGCTGTTTTGCCAATAAAATATCAAATCTTAGCAAAATAACAATGAAAACACTCATTCGTTTTAAGAGTGGAATAGCCGAATATTTGATAAATACTTCTTTAGGTTTATCCTGAGGTTTTTTCTCCTCCTTAGCAGGAGTAACAGGCACAGGTTCAGGCTTTGCAGGCTCTGGCTCTTCTTCAGAAGACTCTGCATCCCAAGCATCCTTTACAGCATCATCTTCTGTTTCCTTCTTCTTCTCTTCCGGCTTAGGCGGCGGTTCCTATAAGATTATTTAAATTAAAAGTTAACAAAACAAATACATAGTTTCTGTAAGATTGAGCAAGTGAATTGAGTGAATAATAATTAAATTATTAAAAACCCCATACCTATGTAAACTTAAATCATCAAATCTAGTATATAATATATATACTAACACGTTTCTTTGGTAGATATATATTCGTTGAGGTAGGTCTTAGGTAAGTGTGGCGCCGACAGACAGACTATGGGACTGTAATAGTGCATTACTGCAAAGACCAGTAACTGAGCCTTCCTGGACGAGTACGAGGAAAATTTTATACATAAGAGTCCAGGGTGGCTCTAAATGGTGGAAGCATGTAATTAGTGTTTACCCCAAAAATAGAACATCAAACAATAGACAGATTTTGCTCCCGCTTTTTTTTACAGCACATATCCTAGCAACACTGACGTTGTTAGTAACTCTTTTTTATTAAAAGGACCACATTCTAGTTTCAAACTGCCAACCTCTGTAGAGCTGAATGTTTAGATTTTCATGTAGTATAAATATTATGAATATTTTATTTTAAAAAGCAATTATTTTTTTTAAATTGTGGTGCTTTTTGCAAAAATTCTGATGGAGTCAAAATAGTTTTCACATTCATATATTTTTTTTGTGTCATGTGACCTTTTTTTGCTTGCCTCTGTAGCCTTTTTGAAGGCTGCCACAGGTCTGTACAGATAGTTCCAAATTCAAATAATATGATATGTTATGGTTATGGAATTTCGATACATACTTACTGGACACTTTGGATAGTTGTCCAGGAACTTCAACAATGACAGTATTTTTGAGATAACTAACTTGTTTTTAATTCTAAATACCTTTTGATCCACAATCTCCAATTCTATTTTCTTCTCTTCTTGTGGAGTCTGTGGGGGCTCCTGAGACATTTGCGTCTTCAGTTTAGTCGGCTTGATCCTTGTGCCAAGTCTTGGTGGTTTTTTTTCAGAGCCTCCTACCTCTATACCTTGTGCTTTTAATGATTCCAGCATAGCTTGAGCTCTTGCTTTTTCAGCTTTCTGCTTAGGTGTTAAAAGCTTTCCCTCAGCCTTGAGACGCTCTTTGCGATCCTTTTCTTTCTGTTTTTTCCTCTCTTTCTTTTCTTTTTCTAATCTGATCGCCTCGAGCCTTTGCAGCTCACGCTCTTCTTCTTGCTTTATTTTTTCTTCTTCTTCCAGACGCAATCGTTCTTCCTCTTCTTTAACTTTTTTTAAAGCTTCTTGCATAGCAGCAATAGTCTTTTTTGTTGGCCCTTTTTTTCCTTTGTCATCTTTGTCCTCCTTATCTACTTTATCTCCTTTACCCTTCTTCTTTTTCTTTCCCTCGGTAGCAGGTGCATCACCTTCACCATCTTTTTCTTCAGATGGCTCATTAGCTTCTTCTTGTTGGACAACCTCAACAGGTTTACTTTCTTCTTTCTTTTCTGCTTTAACTTCTGCTTTAGGTTCCTCATTCTTGGTCTCCTGTTCCTTTTGAGTCTTCTTGGCTTCTAGTTTTTTCTGTTTTTCCCTTTCTTTCTTTTCTTTCTTTTTTTGAGCAGCTGTTTTCATGGTTACGTCCAGTTCATTATCACTGCCTTCTTTGTTTTCTGCTTTATCAGGTTCAGTTTTTGGTTCTTCCTTTTTATCTTTTTTTTTTGTTTTAGGTTTCTCTTCAACTATTTCTACTGGTTTGTCTGCTTCAGCAACAGGTGTAGGCTCCTTTTTGACTCCAGCATATTCCATTTCCAGTTCGGCTAGTACCTTTTCTATATCATCATCACTGTCATCCTTCTTCCTCTTTGATTTTTTGCCTTTTTTGCCAGCAGGTTCTTTTTTGTCCTGAGCTTTCTTTTGGGGTTTTTGTTCTGGTTTCTCATCCTCGGAGGAAATTGCTGCATCTGGTAATGACTCTGCTGAATCTTCTATTTCCAGAAGAGAAAAAGCACTTTTATCTGCACTTTTCTTCCCCTTTACTGGTTTTTTTTGGGGTTCATCATCCGAATCATCTGTAAAGAAAAATGGTCAATTCATTAAATTAACTTTCAAAAACATTTGAGATCTTGGTGCACAATTATTTTTACCACCTTATTATATTTACTTATTTATTTATTTATTTATTGGAAAACAAACAGCTTAAATATTACAAAAAAATATAAAAATAATACTACATAGCACAATATACAGTGTGTCCCTGGATAAAGTGCACAAACGAATAGGGATGAAACTAGACACAATTTTATCGACAAAAAAAAAATAAAAAAAAATTACCACCTTTATTTTATTTTTTATGATTTTTAAAAAAAAGTCATAGTATGCAGAGGACCTCATCGGAACAAATCAAGATATTTTGGCTCCTGTGGGCTGTATTGATTTGAAACAAACGGAATTATAATCACAAAAGTTTATTTGTGTCAATGAAAATAGAAAAAAATTAGAAAAAATGACATAAACCCTAAAAATAATGACTTTTCCTATGAATTTTGTGTTTTTTTTTCTCGAATTTTTAGTATTTACTCGATTTACTCAAAATTATGCCCATCTTACCTCATGTTATTTTTACCAGTAATGGTTGTGTATCTCATTGCCTTTTATTTAAAAAAATAACCAAGTGTCTCGCACAATTACAAGATCCTTAATGAGCGGCCAAACAAAGACATTGCGTTTACACTTAATTAGGTAGCCGCTCAGGTTGAAACCCTTAATGGAGGATTAGGATTACATTTTGGGTATTGGATTATAAAATCAAACGAATTATGGAATTTCATAATTACTTATTTAATGTAATAACTGTTCAAAATGCCCACCCCGCTCTTGCAAACACAATCCTGCACGTACTGCTATTTGTTGAGTTGCTCGACGTATCATTTCCGGGTTATTTTTTATGTAATTTACACAATGGACAATTCTGCCACGCAATTCCTCTTCTGTGTTGATAGGGACGCTGTATACCCTCTGTTTCATTGTGCCCCAAAGGAAATAATCCAGTGGTGTCATGTCTGGTGAGCGTGCTGGCCACGCCACTGGCCCTTGTCGGCCAATCCAACGATTAGCATAAGAGGCGTTGAGAAATCCCCTTACGTCAAGTGCGTAATGGGCCGGGCATCCATCCATTTGTAAATACATTGTTCTTCTAGTCTCCAAGGGCACATCCTCCAATTCAAGGGGCAGATCTTCTCTCAAAAGTTCTAAAAATCTGGGACCGTTCAAAGTTCTGGGGAGAAAAATAGGGCCAATGAACATGTCACCAATTAGTCCAGCCCACAGATTTATCGAAAACTGCACTTGAAATTTTGACGACCTTTTGAGGTGAGGATTTTCTCCCTTGGGGTTCCATTCATGTAGATTCCTGCAGTTTGTGATCCCATGTCGTGTAAACTGACTCTCATCCATCCACAGAATTTTTTGGGTGAATTCAGGATCGTTCCTGATCTGCCGTTGAATCCAAGAAGACAGCACACATCTTGGTACCCTGTCTACGTCGTCGTGTAGATGTTGAACTCGTTGGTAGTGGTATGGGTGAAGACCTTCTTTTTTAAAAATCCGCCAAACCGATGATTTTGAAACTCCATGCTGCAAGGCCAACCGCCGAATACTGGTCGTCGGATCAGCAAATAAACTTCTTAGTATGGCTTCCTCAACAGCTCCATCAATCACTACTCCTGCTTGTTCTCGGCGATCTCGATCCAATCGAAGTCCATTCGACAATCGTCTGTGAAGTTCTTGAAAATTACGAGCAGACGGTACAGGTCTCCTGTTCGGGAATGCTGCCATGTATAATAAACGAGCAGCTCTGGCATTACCTCTCGCCATTCCATAATAAAAGTGGATGTCGGCGAGATCTCTGTGCGTGAACTCACTTAAACGGGGCATTTTATGAAATCCTGATAGTAGAAGTAGTTGTAACTGAGAATAAGTAACGACGAATGATTCGAAGTAACTGATGAACTAAACCTTATCTTATCACTATTTATGCTAATCCTAACATGTACCTATTCCCCGCCCCACCCCAAATAAAATTCAATAAAGAGTAAGGACAATAATCTACCTGGGCGACAACCTAATTAAGCGTAATCATTATGTCATTGTTTGGCCACTCATTAATAATCTTATAATTGTGCAAGAAACCCAAAATGTAATCCTAATCCTCCATTAAGGGTTTCAACCTGAGCGGCTACCTAATTAAGTGTAAACGCAATGTCTTTGTTTGGCCGCTCATTAAGGATCTTGTAATTGTGCGAGACACTTGGTTATTTTTTTAAATAATAGGCAATGAGATACACAACCATTACTGGTAAAAATAACATGAGGTAAGATGGGCATAATTTTGAGTAAATCGAGTAAATACTAAAAATTCGAGAAAAAAAACACAAAATTCATAGGAAATGTCATTATTTTTAGGGTTTATGTCATTTTTTCTAATTTTTTTCTATTTTCATTGACACAAATAAACTTTTGTGATTATAATTCCGTTTGTTTCAAATCAATAGAGCCCACAGGAGCCAAAATATCCTGATTTGTTCCGATGAGGTCCTCTGCGTACTATGACTTTTTTTTAAAAATCATAAAAAAAAAAATAAAGGTGGTAATTTTTTTTTATTATTTTTTTTGTCGATAAAATTGTGTCTAGTTTCATCCCTATTCGTTTGTGCACTTTATCCAGGGACACACTGTATGCTCAGAGGAGACTAATTTGTTCTAAGCAGAGCATTATTTAATAATAACATTTATGAACAGGAGTTAATAAATTTGGAATAAAAAAAAGACTAAAACAAATACACTAATAACTAGCTACAGTTTTCTGTTTTCACCATTATCACTGCAGAAATAAATTGCCCAAGGCGCATTCTAAAGGGGTCAATGTGTGAGTTTGATATTCCACCTTACCTTCACTACTCGCTTCTACTTTCTTCTTTTGAGACTTCTTGGAAATGGAAACATTTTTAATATTCTTTGTGACTTCTTTAACGTCTTCATCAACTGACTTTTTGTGTTTAGATTTGGCTTTAGGTTTCTCATCATCACTTTTATCAGAATCTACTGCAATCCTATCAAAACATATGTAAATATGAGACACATACAACAAACATTATTAGGGAAAAATATAACTTCCTAAACAGTTTACACCATATTTTAATTTCGGATATTGATCATATGGCAAAACCACTGTTTGCACATTAGGTTTGTGCAACTGAATGTTTTGGAAGACTCATCATCATCTCCTTGCACTTATCCTAACCATCAGTTGAATGTGTCAATTAGCATAAAATACTGTTCCTAAAATAAAGCATCTTATTTCTATCGTAATTAAAAACATTTAATTTATGTTATGACAAGGTAGATGCTCCACTTGAACCTTGAGTTTGAAAATTATGGAATAAATTAGTATGTAGTGTTAATTTCCAACAATAGTTTTAGGCAATAGAACATAAGATTTAGAAAAATGTTTGCTATTGGCCAAAAATAAACTTGTAATGGAATATTTTACCAAATTATTATTTAGCATTTATTTATTTTCAAAATAAAATGTGCTAAAAATTCGTTTGCCAAAAAAAAGTACTGCAGTAATTTCGTTGGCAATGATATGAGAAGAAAAATGTTTTGCAGAAACATCGTACACCACAACCATTGCAATTTCAACATAAATAAAATTATTTCTAGTGGTTTTTTAACCCTCACCCCTACACCTATTTCTGCCTCTGGAAAAGAATGCATTTACTTTATTAATGACTGAAAATCAAGGTTAAGAAATCAATTTAAGTATAATAATGGTACATCTTGTCTAGTGTTTTTACACTATTTTGTCCCCATTGAAATTGTTCATTGCTTTTCCCTCAGGTATTTCCAAATTTCTGGGATTAAGTGTTGTATGTTAACTCAGGATATAGACCATCTGGATGTTAAATTTACACAAATCCGTTCAGCTGATATTTTTAGTTGTTTGTTTACTATTAGTTATGTGCCTTTTTGTTGAAGTCACAGTTTATGACAATTTCTTTTGTAACATACAAATGTAGAATTGGGTTAGCCATCTTAATTTCTTATTTTTTTACATCATGATAAATATAATTAAATAAGTGCCTAGTTGGTTAATAAGTTCTATTACAAAGGTTTAGGGTCATTCCACCATCACACCCGAAATAGCTACTTTTTATTAGCAATTCTCTTGTTATTGCTCTTATTTAACCTAATACCTTTAAACAAGCAAATCTTAATTCTTGTATAATATAATAATCATGCAGGTTCAGGAAAAGAAAATATTATACAAATAGTAGACCATTCAAAAGCCATTCTCCTAGTTCCTAATTATAATAACGAAATAATAATGTGAGCCCTTACTATATGAGCTTGACAACACCCAAAATGGTGGAATGACACTAAAATCCATAAATAATAAAAGCTTAGGTAATTTTAATTAATTAGGAACATATAATAATTTCACTCTCCACTATTTCCGGTACAATCATTTAACATCAATAAAATTAGGCACAACTCATTCTGCAAATTTCACTTCTTGGAAATGCTTAAATGTTATGCGTAAGTAAATGTATGTCTTTGTACAGTGTGAGATTTGGTGTGTTTTCGCATTGCTGCAAATTAATGTAAAATCATAAAGTGGACATAATGAGAGATGAAGATTGACCAGTGTACAGGCAAATTTAGAAAATGTGACTCAAATTTGGACTCTCTTTGAGAACTCTTTGAACCATGATTTCCTAGTCCCAAAAGGGAATGCTTAAATCTTGTAAATCAAATTATTGCAATAGTGTAGAATACATTATGTTCCATTTATTCTAATTAATATAAATTAAAGTTTTTATTAATGTACAGGTTTATGAAAAACTCAAAGGAATAAATCTCAGTGAACCGGCTAAGTAATGGACATTCTTAGGTAGCCAAAATCTAATCTATTGGTTTCTGTGGCGCTCAAGAAAACGAAATGTTGTTGATTCATTTCTAAAGCACAGTATGATCCCATAGTTAATCTAGAGCTTAAGGTTAGTTGTAGTTTTATCATATATATATTACATGATTTGTAGGTTTCATAAATGTATAGCGCAAGAGCCATAAATTGATAAAATAAATTTGTTAGGTACTAGGTCAACAGTAAATCGAAGATGTATTTTTACTTTTATCTCTTATAATTGGGCATAGTTAAGTGGAAAGGCGTCAATACACCATGACTTGCAATTGAGTTATTTGCAGTTTTATATTCACTGAGCATTTAAACAACATTTAAACAATAATAGATTAATCACCAAAAAATGTTTTTCTGTTATGTATTTATAAAAATAATTCACAGTTTTTATTGCTTTTGGAAATATTAGGACTTAAGTGGATTGGGTTTGAATTTGAGAAAAATGATTTTGTATGACACTGGTTCTAGCTTGTAACCAAGTGGATTGGATCCTTTTTCTGATTTAACATAATATCCCTGTCAGAGATGTGAGTTGGTTCCTATGTGATTGTAAAATAACTTGTCGCAATAATTTTCCAAATCCTTTTTGCTGATTGATAGTAGAGACCCTAAGGACCAAAGTGGCATACTTAACTCCACTTCCCACTGTTTTGTGGATCCAGTCCTTTTCACTTAACTACTTCCAATTGTATTCTACAAGCTAAGTTAAAACTGGCCACAAATTAGTTAAAATTCAGCTAACGGATAAACAGTAAACTTAACTGCTTTCAAGTATTAGTATTTAGATGTACAATGTTCTATACCTATTGTTTACCTAAACATAAACACAGGTACAAGTACAAGTATAAGATCATAAGAAATTTACAAGACAACCAAAATAAAATAAATTACGATATTTTAAAATTGCCACGGCAGACATTAAAATCCAGTTTGACACTGCAAATGCCGATTTTGCACATATTGCAATCTAGACAGTAATACTAAAGTTACAAATCTAACTTGCTGTTAATATTTTAACGCATATTAACGTCAACATTTTCATTACAGTGCCATTTTCAATGCAACTCTAAAATAGCCGTACCTATCATTATAATTCGGAAGTAACTCCAGCTGGAAAGAAAAAATGTAATTATCTAACCTAAAAATAACTTACTTCTTCCCTTTATTTTGCAAAGGTTTCACGGCCTCAACGTTAGTGGTTTCCACGTCACTATCGCTAAAAAGATCATTAAAATATTAATTTATTCAAAAATATCTGAAGCAGAAATATAAAACATACGCTAAAGAATTTACCCTTCCTCGGCGGCCTGAGCCTTCTTTCCCTTCTTAGCTTTACCCATTGCGTTGTTTAAACTATTATTAAGTCACAATGCCTTTTATATAGGGTTTTGATCGCCTGTATTTGTTAATTTCTATCATGTGAAACGTAATCGATGCACCAATTTTAAGTATCCGAATTAAACGACTTTGCCGTCGTACTCAGTATTGCAGTTTAGTCAGAGACACAGACACACGCACACGTCCTCCATTCACGTCAATTTTTGGTTTGACATAAACCGGCAAAGGCGTTTATTCTGCAAAATGAAATCGAATTTTTGTAATGTAGGTCAGTAATAAAGCGGCCCAATTACTATTTTGGATAGCAGTACGACCTGCGGCAGTGCCGTCCGTCAGGATAATTAAGTCAATCCATCAGTCTTTGAGGTTGGCATCCGTTTGGCAACGCATTTGCAGTATGAACAACATTGACGGTCTCTATTCTCCCTTTACTCTCTACCTATATATCTTGAATAGATATGCGATCTGACTACAAGCGCGTACAAGGAAAGAACGGAAGGACGCGTAGGAGCAGGTAGACGGGCAGTGGGCGGCGGGCAGGGTTTCCCAGGGTGGCCCTGCCTGGACCGTTGACCGATTGACTTGCGTCGACCGGTGACCGATTGCCCTGACCGACAATGCTGTTCAATTTAACCTGACCGCAGACTGCAGAACGCATCCAGTGTGGCCAATCCTTTAGTGTTATTTTAAATGGCTCAAACAACATTTTTGACACTTGCTCATTTTGAAATCAGCAATGTGACAGACAGAACAGAAATTGCATTAAAATTTTTAGTCAATTTATTTTTATTGCTATCAGGATGTATAAAGGATTCACACGAATCCTGGCTCTTTACTGCACCGAAAAATTGCAACCGTGCGTTTCTCCATTTATCAGAACGAACGTTTTGTGTCCTCGTAAGGGGAAACTTGGATGTATAGGTTATGTTTTTAAGAGGACGAAAAAACACGACCGCGGCGGTCCATCAGCTCTATTTGTGCCCGTTCCAGTGAAGCCGAATCCTGATGACATGAATATAGGAGAAGAGTTTACTGGGAGGTTGAAAAAGCAGGAGTTATTGAAGATTTTGAACAGATTTTACCAGAAGCCGGAAATTCGCGTTTTGGCTTCAGAAAATGGTTTGGACGACCAGTTACTGCATCAAGCATTTTTGTCATTTAGGAGGCACTGTCTAGAACACGATCTACCCCCAGATCTGCATATCACAATAAGTGACATTATACAAGGTTAATGCCAATATTACAAATATTGATTATGAATAATATTATGTTACTTAAAATAGGTATATAACATTCAAAGCGATCGTAATTATATTTTATTTTTCAGGCGCCGGTCATGTTGATGACTTGTTTCCCTATTTTCTACGTCATGCTAGACTAGCTTTCCCCCATTTAGACTGTTTAGATGATTTGAAAAAGATATCAGACTTAAGGACCCCAGCTAATTGGTAAGCTCATGTTTGTTTGTTTGTCCCCTGTACTTTCAAAGAACAACCAAACAGATTAAAATACAATTTTCATTCAGAGTAAAGGCAAAAGAAATGTGAAAAAATAAATAGTTATAATATTATTTATGTATGTAATTTCTTCATTGCACTAAAATATTTAAATCACAACACATACTATAATTTTTTACCAACATTTCCATTTGTTGATTTAATTATTTTTTTGTTGAACATTTGTTGTTTTTTTTGTTGTTGTTGTACATTATTCATTCTCACATTGTATCATTGTACGTGATTGTTTGTTTACCGAATTCCAGGTACCCTCAGGCTCGAGGTATGAACAGAAAAATAGTCTTCCATGCTGGGCCTACGAACTCCGGTAAAACATACCACGCTATGGAGAGGTTTCTCCAAGCTAAGTCTGGTGTGTACTGTGGCCCTCTCAAGTTGCTAGCCACTGAAATTTACCACAAGTCTAATAAAAGGGTTAGAATTGTAACTTACATTATTTACCGCTGATAATGACCCGCTGTCCACTCCGCAGACATATGAAGGCTAAGCACTTTTTTTTATTGTGACTGAAAACAATGTAATAACTTATAATTTTATAATCAGATAAGGCTTAATATTTCCTGGAAAGAGGTAATTAAGATTGAATCTAGGTTGTCTGCTTTTTGCCAAAAATATGTTTGGCAAAATGTATCGTTTCCCAACTGTTTCATTTGCGAACCTACTTTCTTTTCTATATTATATATAAACTAACCTACACAGTGATACTGAAATAAATCGTGAAATAGGGAAACAATACATTTCTCGAAATGATTTTCGTCCAAATGGCATTTTCTCACTTTAACTGCCTTTGTATGTTTTTTTTAACCTGTGGTTTCCTCTGCAGCCTTCCCTTCCCATTTTTGCTGCCATACATCCCCATTGTTTGCATGCTTATTTAAAACATGTACAGTTCATCCCACCACCTCCTATTTTATTTTCCAGTAATGTCACTGGAATTGTCCATTGTCATTGTCCAGTAATGTCCAAGCAACATTACTGGACAATTCCAGTGACTATTCTGCAAGGTGTATTTGAATATAAGTTAGGCCCGTCATTCGCGAAGCATATGACTAAAATGTCCAGCCAAGCCCCACTTTAGCGTAGCGCTTGACACCCACATCAATGATACTGAATTACTGATTTAGTGTGCTGTTTAATGTTTTAGATACTATAAATCACAATTTTGTTTTCAGGCTGTAGCCTGTGACCTTATAACAGGTGAAGAAAGACGGCATGCCTCACAAAGCAGCTGTCTCATTGATGCAGAAATTGAAACTTCCTCAGAAGAAAGTCTGATTGAAACAGAAATTGAACTAACCCCATCTAGTCATACAGCATGCACTGTTGAAATGACCTCGCTCAATAATACTTGTGAGTTGGTAATAAAAACCATAAATTTATAATTTGTGGCAATGTTCCAAACCTTATATCAGTAGTGTAGTAATATAGTCATTTTTGGTATATCACTGATCAAAATGCATGTCTGCCAGTATAGTTACACTCTGATGAAAAGTAGTAGAAACTTACATGTTTCTAAAAGCCGGGAAGCATTAGGTTAGTAGCCACGTATTGAGTTCTCATGTACCTACACCTACAGTAGTGCAAAGTGAAGGTTTATCACTTTTGAACCTTAACACCGTCACATAAGAGTTGAAAAGTGACAAACTTCTTTCCGCAACTGTACAAGTTGATTGACAGCCCTTCCCGTCCTTTGCTTGCACCTTAGTTTCTTAAACCTACACCTAATTTATTTATTAACGTTTAATTAATTTAAAACATCATGACTATACATACTAAATACTCAAAAATAGTGATCTAAAAGTCTTGGAGCTACAACGCCATTAACACTCCTCTACTTTGAAGTTGTTATGCTTAGTTATACATTCTGTTAATTCAATTGTTCCGAGTTCTGACTCTTTCAAAACTTTGGTTTTTGCACTTCGGCTTGGATCGGATTACACATTTGGATTCCCAAAATCCGCAGTAAGGAATTGAAGGCCAGGCAAAAATATCCCCGCGCGGCTAACAACAAGCAGCACGTATTTTTCTGTCCTCCGCTTTCTTAATTAGTTTTGATTGAAAAAATCGTACTTTTAAATTCCAAATTTATATCAGTGTGAAGCTAAAACTTTGTGCAATTCAAATGTCGTATTTTAAACAGTAGTGATCAAGTGACTTAAGTACAATCGCAGTGTTAAACTCAAAACCGAACGTTATTTTTTATTTTTTTTGCCGCGAGAGACGGTCACCGGCCGCTGGACGCTTATCTTATCTCTGACGCGCTATTCAAGCTTGCCCGGCCGGTGTGCCCCCGTACCGCGATACTCATAGTCCGCTGTCGTTTAGCTATCGTTGCGTTTCTTGGTACAGGAATCATGAGTTGTTCCGGCTGTTTAGTAAATCTGGCGCAAGGCGAAGAGGTGACTAAATGTACTTCATCAGGCTGTCAGCAAAGTTTCCACTCGGCCTGTATAAACTCTGTGCGCCTGACAAAAGATGAGGTAAATTCCTGGGTCTGCCCTGACTGTTGTGCTAAGGCGAGGAAAGGAGGTGATAACTCTTCCACACCAATTCGCAACACCAACGAAAATGTCACCACGAGGAAAAAGGTCCCTCAACAACCATCGGGCCCCAGCAAGTCGGACGCCGCCGCAAACGAAAATGTCGCCACGAAGAAAAAGGTTCCTCAACCACAAACTCAACAACCACCGGGCCCCCACAAATCGGACGCCGTCGCCAATGAAAATGCCACCACGCGGAAAAAGGTATCTCAACCACAACCTCAACAACCATCGGGCCCCAACAAATCGGACGCCGCCGCCAATGATAATGCCGCCACGCGGAAAAAGGTACTCCAACTACAACCTCAACATCCGCCAGGCCCCAACAAATCGGACGCCGCCGCCGCGGGTCCCGTTAGCGGGCTCCAGTCTCTCTCCTCTGAAATGAGTCTTTTGCGGAAGAGTGCTACTGATATGTGGGACTTATTTAAGGGCCGTCTTGATGAATTATGTGACAAAATTGCGAGCCTTGACGGCAGGATTAAATCTTTGGAGAAGTTAGAGGGCGAAAATACTATGTTAAAAGCTAAGATTGACGATCTACAGACTCAACTGGAAAACCAGGCCCAGGCAGCTCTTAGGAATGAGGTCGAGATCATTGGTCTCGAAGAGCTGGCAAATGAAAACCCCTATCATCTGGGCCTTACCACAGCGGTAAAATTGGGCGTCGAGCTTAGTGACACCGACTTGGTACACGTAACCCGAGTTGGCCCCAAGCGCCACGGCGACCCCGGGTCTGGCGGCGACGAGGCTCCCACTCGCCGCTTGCAGCGGCCCCTAGCCGTTGTCTTTGTTCGTAGAGCAAAGCGGGACGAATTTCTCAAACAGGCCAAGATTCGCCGTAATATCAAAAGTAAAGACATTGTCGTATCGGAAGGACCTGACTCAAAAGTTTACGTAAATGAGCGGCTCACCAGCAGGAACCGCCGGTTATTTCGTATCTCCAGAGAGTTCGCGAATGAATACAAATACAAGCACTGCTGGGTACACAACGGTGCAATCTTCGTCAGGAAACAGGACGCAAAATATGGGAGCCCTGCAATTAGGATCAAATCCGATTACGACCTCTACAGATTGTCCAACTCTCATGTGCAGTGCGCATCCGCCGCGGACCAGCCCAGCGCGGAAGCAAACGCCCCATCGTGTTCCATGCAGTCTTGATGTGTATTTCTTGTTCCTCGCTCTTGTTCTCGGTCTTTTTGTTAACTATTTACTATTGTTAGAATATTATAAATTGTACTTTATAACGCACACCTACATTACTACCCAAACACCCAACTCATGCACACTTACACTTACACACTTCTGCACTTTTATGAACTTAAGCGTGTTTCCGTATTACAGAAGGACATGTCCTGCGCCCGAGCATGAATTCACTTGGCAGTTTTTGGCATCAACTAGTTTTGAGAAATCCATTTCGTTTATCAATTTTCTATTTCAATGGGTACTTTGTTTTTGTTAGATGAAATTGACAAATCTTTTGAAATAAAATGCCATTTGACAAATATTCCGGAAAATTGCGCTCAAATCATATCCAAGTATTCGTTGAAAATTTTAAGCCTGAACATCCGCAGCATAAACAAGAACTTTGATAGTTTTCTTGTTCTGCGTGAGAGACTAGATACTGAGTTTGACGTGATCGTTTTGAGTGAATGCTGGATCAATGAAGACTCTATTATTAACCAACTAAATAATTACGTTTCCTTTAGCTCTAAAAAAATTATAAATAAGTCGGGTGGCGTGATTGTTTACGTTAATAACAAGTGGTCTCCAATATTCTCAGAAGTGAATGTAAATGATGCTAACTGTGTGCTTGCACACGTGCCAAACGTATTCTCGGTTGTGGGTATTTACAGGTCACCAAGTTTCCATGACATTGACGCTTTTACTACATCACTTGACTTAGCCTTAAAATCCATTGCTCACTCCCCCTGTCTTGTTCTCGCTGGGGATCTTAATATAGACATACTAGAGTCCTCTCAAATCAGCACCCAATCCTCAGAGTACTTATGCTCTCTGGCTAAGCATGGTTTGTTACCTTGCATAAACACTGTCACTCACCATAAATCTTGTCTTGACCACATTTTTGTACCAGCTCAATGTCAAGCAGAGTCGATTGTTTGCTCCTCTGATGTAACGGATCACGACGTTACTATGGTGGGAATCTCGCTTCTTTCAGAGAAACCTATCAAACCTGAACGGTCTAAAACTGTTATCGACTACGACTCTCTGAAAACTGAGTTAAAATGCACAGACTGGTCATCCATCCAATGTAGCAGAGACCTCGAGGCAGCTACGGATCGTTTTTCAACAATGATTAGAGATGCTGTAGTCAAACATTCCAAAATTGTAAAGATTAGTCGTTCAAAGTATACTATCAAACCGTGGATGACCCCAGGCTTATTAAGATGCTCGAGACATAAAGATAAGTTGCACCAAGAATCTCGTAATGATCCCAATAATAGTGTCAAAAAACTAGTTTATACCCGCTATAGAAACTTTTATGTTTCATTGTTACGAAAACTAAAGGCAGATTTTGATAGGAATGACCTGACTCAAAATAGAAATGCACCCCGTAAGCTCTGGAATTCGATAAATCGCATTACGCATAAATCGTCCAAAGTCACTTGTTCAGAGGACCTTATCAATGCTGGACGCTCACCCGAGGAAGCCCTTAACAAATGTAATGAATATTTTTCATCGGTTGGCTCAAGGTTGGCTGGTTCAATTTTGACGAACTTAAACGAAACTCAGGAGTCTCTAGCCAGGAAGCTTTGCTGTGACAGTGCCACTCCTAACTCTTTTTACATTCACCCCACCACTCCACAGGAGATCATCAGCCTTATAAAAGTTCTTGACCCTCGCAGTGCTACTGGTTCTGACAGTGTAAGCAACAGGCTTCTAAAAGAGATATGCCATGAAATCGCCGAACCTTTAACATTCATTTTTAACCTCAGCATCGCATCGGGCTGTTTCCCTCATAGCTGGAAGATAGCTACAGTCATCCCAATACATAAAGGCGGACCTAAAAACACTCCAAATAATTTTAGACCAATATCTCTTTTGGGAGCCTTCTCTAAACTTCTTGAGCGTGTTGTGAACAAACGTCTCGTCGAGTACCTGGAGCAAAACAAACTTCTGTCTGACCGTCAATTTGGTTTCCGCAAAGGGAAGTCTACTGAGGATGCGGTAACAATGTTAATAGATACTGCGGTGTCTCATCTCGATGGGGGTCGCCACTGTGTCGGAGTCTTTCTTGACTTAGCTAAAGCATTCGACACGGTCTCGACTCCCATGCTTCTGAAAAAGTTTGAATCCTTTGGCATCCGTGGAATCGCGCTAGAGTGGTTTGCTAGTTACCTGTCGGACAGAAGCCAGCTTGTTAAAATAGGCGATAGAAGGAGTGACCTCAAACCTGTATCTTTTGGCGTACCACAGGGAAGTATCTTGGGTCCCTCGCTTTTTGTTGCATATATAAATGACATCATGTCTCTGGACATTTATAACAGTGAAATCCTGTGTTACGCCGATGATACTGCGTTATTGTTTCATGGTAACTCTTGGCAAGATGTGCGGGATGCGATGACTGAGGGTTTACAAAGAGTTGTACGCTGGTTAAATCACAACCTCTTAACTGTCAATGCAACCAAAACACAATTCTTATGTTTTCATAAAACCGCTTCGTCTTGTCCTCCGATCTCAATGGAACACCTTAAAATACATGAACCAAACTGTGTTGTCTCCTCTGTCGCTGGTTCGGTCTGTGCTTGCACTTCTATCAGTAGAGTTGCATCCCTGAAGTACCTAGGTGTTACATTGGATGAAAACCTTAATTTTAAGAAGCACATTTCAGTCACGTCCGGTAGAGTGCGTAAATTTATTTACACCATGAATTTTTTAAGACATTGCGCCGATGAGTCTCTGCTGAAGATGGTGTACATGGCCTTGTGTCAATCTATCCTAGATTATTGTATTTTAGCCTGGGGTGGTTGTGCTAAATCCTCTTTGATACCTCTAGAAAGAGCTCAAAGAGCGGTTCTGAAGGCAGCTTTTTGCAGACCACGGCTGTACCCTACTGCGGACCTTTACAATGAAGCAGAAGTTTTAAGCGTCCGGAAATTATTTTTATATCGAGCGACAACCACCACTCATAAGAAAATTCTTCAATTGCCATCCTATCCTGACTTATTAAAGAAAAGAGTATTTAGAATTATGGGAATTCTAAATACTCTTTTCTTTAATAAGTCCGGACCAACAGTAAAATCCACATTTGCAAAGAGATTTAAATCATTTCTATTTCCTAAAATTTATAATAATATTGCTAACGTATGTGATATCAACATGTCACGAATCCCTGAGGCTAAAAAGCGAATACGAGAGCTCTTGTTATCTTGGTCTTACGATCAAGCTGAGGCAGCTTTGAGGTAATGGGACACTTCGCACCCTCCCCTCTTTACTCACACTACACTCACTCACACTCACACTTTAACACATTCACACTGTTTAAAAATTGTTTAAAAATTGTTTAAACAATATTTAAAAATTGTTTAAAAATTGTTTCATAACTCTTTTCGTCTTAAAAATAAAATAAATATATAGTTAAGCAGATAGATTCCTTGGAACTACTGTAATATGTATATAATTTATCTTTCACAAATGTCAATTGCCGCTTTTCTTTGTTTTTGTAATTCACGTGTATGACTTGACTCCCACGATACAGGCTATGCCTAGTGTGGAGGTCACTGTTTATAATTGATTATTTGCTGTAACTTTCTTTTGGTAAATAAATTATTCTTAATTCTTAATTTCTTAATTTAGTATAATGGTCTGAATGTGGGTTTAGGTTTAAAGCGGTAGCGTTCCTAAACAGAGTGACAAATTCTAATTAGAACATGTTAAATGTATTAATTGATTTGGCTTGTTTCAGATGAAGTAGCAATAATCGATGAGATACAAATGATTGGAGACAGAGGACGAGGGTGGGCATGGACTAGGGCAATCTTAGGTATTTATACGAAGCTTTTATGTTTCCAAAAAGAGAAAATCTGTTTTAGAGTCATAAGAAGTGTCATAACGGTAGTCTACATTCTCACTTAGAACTCCAGATACACATGTAAGACGCCCGCAAGAGTGTCCCTGTTGTTAGCCTCAGCCCCAGCGGTATTAAACGTCCGATATACAGGGGTCCGGGTATTGCGTTAAAGTAATTACACGGGCTTGAACGGCTTACGACAAATTTTGACACTCACATGCTAATCAATGTTTGCTCTCTATGCAAATTACAATTTAATAAATACAAAACGAAGTCTCTTTTAATTTAATCTTGAACTTGGCCCGGCGTCGGTGGCATGAATTTCAGTGGTCTGTATTACCCGTCAGCGAGGCTTTGAGGCAGGCACGGGCTGTTAATAATAAGGGCCACTGTTACAAATCCACTATATTATATTCCTAACTACATAATTCATTAAACGCCCTTATAAACACTCTGCTGAGCGCTACCCGTCAAGAACGAATATACCCGCCGGTAATTAAGACCCGTTGGTCCGTATCCATAAACACGGATCCGGGTACCCGGTTAGTTATTACCCGGGTACCCGGATCCGCTTGGAACGGCATAAAAACACGTGCCTGTGTAACAAGGAAACGGATACCCGACCCGTGTTCACGAAACCCGGACAGTACACGACCGCAAGCCCTAATTTGACACGTGTCAGAATGTAGAATACCGTGATATTACTTTTTATAAATTATAATCTTACCAGTGGCTTGTAAGTTTGTGTCTGACTTTTTTTTAATTAGGGTTGCAAGCAGATGAAATACATCTATGCGGGGAAGCTGGAGCTATTAATCTTATTGAAGAAATATGTAACACCACCGGAGAAGAGATAGAGGTAAATACTATTGATGTTGTTCTTACAAATACGTACGTACGTACACTACATTTTTAATCAGAGTCGTTTTTACCCGGGAATTCTTTTACGTATAATGCTATGAATACAATGTTTTCGAACTTTCGAAAAAAGAGGTTTTCATTGGTATGTCTTGAATGTGTCAAACAAACAATCATACTCTATAATTTATAATACTACTTCTCTACATAGTATAAAACTAATTTGCTTCCCGCCGTCAGTCCCTCTGTATGTACGCTTAGATCTTTTCATAAATAAATAGAATGATTCAAGAGAAAGGTTATTATGTATTAAATTCTGGTTTATGTGTTGCAGAAAACTCACATAGACTGAAGCAAAGCGAGGGCGGGTTACTAGGTTATTATAAATGTGGAAAGTAGAAACTAGGAGCATTTGATTTAATTTAAAATAATAATATACACGGTGTAACACGAGAAAACCGAATAATTTTAACAGTGTGTTCCTAAGGCCATAAGAAACAAAAAAGATTATATGAACCCAGGTCGAAATATGATTTTAATTTTTGTTATGTTTTCATACATAATAAATTAATTATTTTTCCTACACCAGTAAATCAACACCTTAGGATAAGCTGGCAACGTTTCTTATTGTTATCTCTTTTCATTAGAAGAGGCAGACATACTCATAGAGCAATTTCCTTGTCAAACAAATCGTTTCAAAGCAGGATTTACGTACAAATGCAAACGAAACTTCTTACTACGTTTGCAATTGTTATCTCTTTTCATTAGAAGAGGCAGACATACTCATAGAGCAATTTCCTTGTCAAACAAATCGTTTCAAAGCAGGATTTAAGTACAAATGCAAACGAAACTTCTTACTACGTTTGCAATTGTTATCTCTTTCCATTAGAAGAGTTAAGTAACACTTGGAGTCAGGCATTATTGTTTTAAAGCAGGATTTACGTAAAAGTGCAATCGGAACTATTTACTAATAATTTACCTATTTAGACATGCTTCAGACTATCGCAGAGAGATTTACACTTTCGCAAAGTTAAAAATATTGTAACAGCCTCATTCGATTAAATTGGTGGTTATTTTTGCCCCAAACACTACGAGGACCAGGCAATTCTAGCTGTTTATTTAATCAAATAGTTCTAGGGCCTTATGAATAGGCCAAGAACTAGGGTTCATTTACTATTCGCTCTTGGATTCTCCAATGGTTGCGACAAGGCGTTGGGTACAAAATTAATTATGAAATTAACAAGTGGCCATGGCCTACCAGCAGTAAGCCAGTAAAAGTAAGCAAAATATTACTGAGACTAAATAAATTAAATGGTTTTTTTAAAGCAAAGTCTACAAAAAGTAGCCCAGAAACAGTTATTTTGAACTGTCATGGGTACTCCTTACATCAAACTGAAAACTACTGGCCACTTCATTCCGCAATCATAATGACATTAATGACTTACATTGCGTCATTGACATTGTTGTTATTGATATAAGATTTGTACGACGTACATTTTGATTTTCACAACATAACTTTTATTATCTATCTTGTACTGGTATTTATTATCTTGTCAGCCTTATCTAGTTGTTAAACTAGGCATAAGACGTTACAAAGTGTCTTCAGAAATAATGAATGTTAAATTGAAGGATTGACTTATGGAACGGAGACGTGGTCCTCAGTGGACTCAGCGTGCTATGGAGAGAGCTGCTCGGAGTTTCTCTACGGGATAGAATCAGAAATGAAGAAATCCGTAGAAGAACCAAAGTCACCGACATAGTTCTCAGAGTCTGCAAGCTGAAGTGGCAATGGGCTGGACACATTGCTCGTAGAACTGATGGCCGGTGGGGTGTTAAGGTTCTCGAGTGCAGACCACGGACCGGGAGACGCGGTGTCGGCCGGCCCCCTACTAGATGGACCGACGACCTGGTGAAAGTCGCCGGACACCGGTAGATGCAGAAGGCGTGTGACCGTTCGTGGTGGAAGTCTTTGGGGGAGACCTACGTCCAGCAGAGGACGTCCCCGGGTTGAAATGATGCAAATAAAAGTATCTATGGTATGCTTTTACTTAATAAATAAAATAAAAGAATTTTGTGTATTATTTCGTATAATTTGTGGATAACATGAATTGCATAAGTAAGATTAATTAGTAATTACAATAATAAAACGAAATGTTTACAAAATTAACTCGCAACAAGACTATCTACTCCTGTCGACAGTATTCATTCATAAACAAATAAAAATAAACTGCATAACATAAAAATATTACATCCATTAAGATTCCGTTAAGTACTTACCATCTGAGGCCCGTGGCAAATTCATTGGATGGGGCCCTCAGTAAAATCGTCATGTTACTCCTGAGCTCGCAGCCTCTCGGGCCGGAAGGCTGTCTCGGGCCGAGGGGCCTCTCGGGCTGGGGGCCCATGGCATTTTGCCGACTTGCCACCCTGTAGTTACGCCACTGGTATGTACCCAGTGCGTTGCTGTCGGTGTCTTTCTTACACTTTGCTACTTGATACTCCAACGAACTGGTAATAGCACGAATACTTTTAATCCGTCGGCTTCATCATTATCACCATTTCTTCAGCCTGTTACCGCCACTGGTGAGCACTCGAGTACGCCATTCATCCCGAATCCCGATCATATGCTGTTCTAATCTAATCCAAAATTGATCCGGCTTGCCTTCAGTAGTTACAATGTTCCAAGATTTGTGAAAGTTTCTTCATATTTGTTTTTTTTTGTCATAACATTCAATTGAATATTGGATTATTATTATTAATTTATCGATATTTTTACGTTTTTGGAGAAAAAATATTAAGCTGACGTTGACATGTAAACATACTAATGACGGTTCTGAATGAAAGTCAATTTACAGTCAACTTAGACGTGGCGGGCTCGCAACGTCGCAATTGTAAGGGTGTTTTGTACTGGAGATTTCATTACGACTTTTTTAAACATAAACGCAAATATCTCAAAAACCAAGCTGAATCTAGCAAACATTATACGACAATTTTAACTCCAAATAATGTCTGGAATACGCTGTTAAAATTATTCGGTTTCCTCGTGTAACACCGTGTATAAGCATAGATATTCCACATTAACATTAAGCAAATATCTATTTTAAATTGCAGGTCCGCTCATACAAAAGACTAACAGAGCTAAAAGTGGAAGACAGCTGCCTCGGCTCCCTAGACAACGTCATGCCGGGAGACTGTATAGTGTGTTTCAATAAGAACGACATTTACAGTGTAAGTCGAGCCATTGAACAGAGGTCAGTCCTTTTCGAGGCAGGTATCCAATAGAGCGTTATGTAGTCGACATCCATTTGTATTTTGATGTGAGATTTACAAAGTTGTTAAGTATTATATTGTTTGAACAATCGGAATATAAATAATTGAATATTTTATAAACTTTATAATGAAGGTCCCACATGTACTCGGTACTTGTTAAAGAAACTTTGAGAACACCGGAATTTCAACTAGTGTTGGAGCTTCGACTTTAAGTGGACTGTAAATAGGTTTCAATACACGTTCGTTGTCCTTTCCCTAAAATCTTTGTCGCGAGCGGCGGCGGTAGGTATATACCTTGAAAGCACGATTCAAATTTAAAGAAAACCAAAGCCAACTCACCGAACTTCAGCTCCTCGGGATCATCCAAAGCATATATTAGCATAATACACAGCACAGTGGTCACCATAACACCAAAAGAAAGTTTTATGAGAAATGCGGTGCGGGAGTAGCAATTTGCGATGCACACAGTTCGGCCATATTGTTCTTAAATAACTAGTGTTGTCCCAAAGCCGTAAAGTTGGGCAAAATAGTGATGCCCTCATGCATATGGAAACCGACTTGCATCAATTTCAGCGAGAGTATTTAGTATTCAATAAATATGAAAAAATGCTTTCATAGGCCTAAACATACCCCCCGCCTAGAAGGACAAAGATGTCTTTGGTCTTCTACAAACGAAAACAGAAAAAATAGTTAATAAGAAAATTAAAAAATAAAGGCCACATCAAGATTGACGTGACAGCCCAGAATGAAGCATACAAATTATTAAAGAACACGAAGATTACTGAAGTGGTAGGGGGGAAACCTTTACCACTGGTCTTTGATAAATGCCTGAATTAGTGCGTACGGCTACCACGCGGATAATACCATCTTTACCCGGAAAAACATCTTCGATCACACCTAATGGCCATTTCAAAGGAGGAACGTTGTCTACATTAAGCAAAACTACCGTTCCCTTGGTTACAGGTTTGGTCGGAGTATTCCACTTTTGTCGCATTTGTAGCGTATGCAAGTATTCCGTCTTCCACCGTTTCCAAAACGATTGAATAATTTTATCAAGCAGATATTTACGTTTAACTAAACTGATAGGTAGGGTTGCCACGTCGGCGTTGTGTAAAGAATTTAACGGTGCGAGTGTTAAGAAATGCGCGGGCGTAAGAGCAGTAGGCTCGGATGGATCAGTGTTTAACAGGGTCAACGGACGCGAATTCAAAACTGCTTCTATTTGCGTTAAAACTGTTAGCATTTCCTCGTATGTTAATAATTGATCACCTATCACGCGTTTTAAATGTAGTTTTATACTACGTATATTAGACTCCCACGATCCACCGAAGTGTGGAGCGCTTGGGGGGTTAAATTTCCAGCTGATGCCTTGCTCTAGGGTCTCAGCGGAAAACGCGGTTTTATATTCGTTTGAATTTACAAGTTGCGTCAATTCGTCAAAATGAGACTTCGCTCCAATAAAATTTGTTCCATTATCGGAATATAGAGTTAAACACGTGCCTCTACGCGACACAAATCGTTTAAACGCGTTTATAAATGCGGATGTACTCAGATCTACTGCTAACTCAATATGAGGGCAGCGAGTAACGAGACAGATAAACAAGCAGATATAAGCTTTCTGCTGACGTGCGCCCCTGTAACGGCTTAACAGGACAGGAATAGGACCCGCGTAGTCCACACCAGTATTCAAAAAAGGTTTTGTTTCGATAACGCGGCAAGTGGGCAAATCAGCCATCAATGGAGAGTCTACCTTAGGCGATGCGATATAACAGCGATTGCACAGCTGAAACCGTTTTCGAACGATATTTCTGCCAGAAAGTATCCAATATTTTTGGCGCAACAAAGACATAAGTAAATTGGGTCCGGCGTGTAAAAACCTTTTGTGGTAAGCGTCAATGATTAAGTTAACAATGTGCTCGTTGTTGGGAAGTAATATCGGATGTTTAGCGTAATAGTCTAACTCTGACTTATCGAGACGACCACCGACAAGAAGCAAGTTATTCTTTAAAATTGGACAAAGTTGTCTCATGCGCTTCGACGGAGATTTATTCTTTAAAATGCTATCCTTGTCTTCAGCGAAATGCACAGACTGTACTGCAGCAAGAACCGCCTCTTCAGCGATTTGTAAATCAGTGGGCATAATGCGATCTGACCGAGGCAGTTTTTTAGCGAAACGTAGCAAGTAAACCACGACACGGAGTAATTTACTCCACGAAGAGAAACGCGTAGCGAGTTCATACAAAAACGGCTTCTTAATTTCTGTCGTTAAGAATGCTTGGGCACTAGCCTTTACTTCTGGAAGTTCGTTCTGCTCGTCAAAGGCAAAGTGATCAAGGGGCCACTCAGAAATCGGTAACTTGGTCCAAGAGGGACCGTGGAGCCAAAGCGGATGCTGAATCAGCTGACTGGGTGTGAGACCACGTGACAGACAGTCGCACGGGTTCTCTTTGCCAGAGACATGATAAAAATGAGACGCGGGCAAGTATTCCTTTACTTGCGCAATACGATTGCTTACAAAGACATTAAAGCGGTGCGGTGAGGAATGAATCCACTGCAAAGTGACACTCGAGTCAGTAAATGCAAAAATGTTCGAAATTTTACATCTATCTGATATATTGTCAGAGACATAGCGCATAAGTTTTGCAAGAAGCAAGCTTGCACATAATTCTAACCGTGCGAGGGTCACAACCTTGACGGGTGCTACCTTTGACTTGGCACAAACAATATTTACTATGTTGTGAGGCAGCCCTGGATGCATCACACAAAGGTAAACAACCGCTCCATAAGCAGCCATGCTTGCGTCAGAAAAACCTACTAGCGTCAATTCAACGTCATCCGAATTGATGCCGAGGTGGCGCGGAAATTTAAGGTTGCGTAAAAGCGGAAGTTCTGCTTTGAACTTTAGCCATCGAGTACAAATCTCAGCGGACGGGCTTTCGTCCCAATCTAATTTTAGTAACCAGAGGGTTTTAATAAGCAATTTCGCGTATAAAATTATCGGCGCGGCAATACCTACTATATCCCACAGCTTGGCAATAGTAGATAGAATAGTACGTTTCGTGACAACGTTATGCGGGTCTAAATTAACAGTTATAGCGAACTGATCTTCAACAGGACACCAACGTAGCCCTAGGATCTTTAAATCGTCATTATCGGAGATGTCAACAGCAGCAGACAATCTATTTTGTTCCGGCACGTGTTCCAGTAAAGCGCGTGAATTACTTGAAAACTTAACTAACTCTAGTCCACCCTTCAGAAAAAGTTCAATCAAATCCCGGGAAAGATTAATAGCGGTGGACTCGTCCATAACGGAAGTAGCCAAATCGTCCATATATAAATTGCGGGATACAACTGCGGCTGCGGCGGGAAAAGACTTCCCTTCATCCTGTATAAGTTGTTTGATCGTGCGCATTGCCAGATAAGGACTACACTTTAGACCGAAACAGACGCGGTTAAATTCGTAAATTTGCGGTTCATTCTCATGAGAAAAGCGGTATAGGATGCGAAGAAAGCGGTGGCATTCCGGAGAAACTAAAATTCTCAAATACATTTGGCGGATATCCGAAGTAATCGCGACCGGAAATAGCCGGAAATGAAATATTATTGCGAGTAAATCTGACTGCAGATTAGGCCCCGGGTGTAAACAGTCATTGAGAGACAAGTTAGACGACGTCGCAGCGCTAGCGTCTAACACGAGACGGACCTTGGTAGTAAGCTTATCGTCACGAACTACAGGGTGATGCGGTATAATGTAAGAACTGGAATTATTATCCAAGTCTTTCACTAAGGAAATATATTCTTGTTTCAAGTAATCGCGGATAATCTCGTCATATTGTTTATGAAGGATATTATTCTGTTTAAATCTTCTCTCTAAAGAGTTATACCTACGTGTCGCGGTCATAACCGAATCGCCTAGCTCTCGCGGGTCGCGGCTAAACGGTAAAGGTACTACATAGCGGCCAAGAGAGTCGCGTGTCGTCTGTTGTATAAAAATTTGTTCACACGCCTTATCTTCGACGGAAAGATGTTTGCGCATCGGTACTTCTTCAACTTCCCAAAATTTGGAAAGAAGAGCGTCTATGTTTGTAGTAGTGGTAAAAAACGTGTTAAGTTTAGATTCACAAGGTCTTGCGGTAGATGCGGAACCGGAAATAATAAACCCGAACACGGTTTCGATAGCATCAGGGCAACCGGATGGCCCTATAATGCGGTCAGTTTTTAAGATGCGTTTAATAAAATCTTCAGCGCCTAAAAGCATATCTATTCTGCCCGGCAAGTACCAATGCTTGTCACTAAGGGGAATATTTTTTAAATATTTTAGCGCATCGGTGTCTATTTGACATTCAGGCAGATTGCCGGAAATTTTATCAATAATCAAGGCCTGTAAATCAAACTTAAAAGACTGGTCAGATTGCGAAAACAATGTTACGTTCGTTTTACCCTTAATCGGCTGAGAACTTTCCCCTATTCCGTGAACCAAGGTGTTTTTGTCGTCAGGCGTGACGTCATAGCCTAAATTGTGTAAGCATCTCGTGCTTAGGAAATGGTTTTGCGAACCTAAATCAATTAGTATTCTTATATCGCGGCGATTACCGTACGCGTCTAACACTTGTGCGGTCGCGGTACCTAGCAAAACAGTTTTGCGAGAATCTTGTTTCGTAGTAGCGGCGCCGACGAAACCTACCGGCATATTATTATTATTGCGCTGATCCTGAACGGGCGGCGCAGCGGGCGCGGGCGGCGGAGTGCATGCGCGCGGGAAAGAAGCGGACGGTCGCGAGTGACCTTCACTAGAATGAGGATTCTCCCGATCCGCGGGTTGACTGCGGCATAACTGGCTATGGTGAGTCTTGTTACAGAATTTACAAGTCGACGTTGACTTGCACAAGGAAAACGTATGACGAACACTCAAGCAGTTAACGCAACCGTTACATTTTTTAACTACGTTATATTTTTCAATAGGCGACAACTTTAAGAATGGTTCGCAAAGGTACAATTGACTATGTTTATTGCTATTGCAATAACAACAAACTTGACCAGAAGACTGGCTGTTGCTAACGAGAAAAGTTTGCATTTTATTATTTTGCGCGCGCTTCGATGCTGCCGACTCAGTGTGCGAGTCGCCCCAGTGCGAAGTGTTCGGCGGAGTAACAGCTGATGAGGTCATAGTACGCTGCAATATTTTCGCGTGATTGCGAACAAAACTAACGAATTCGTCGTAATTCGGAAATACAGTTTTTCTACTCAGAGACATCTCAAACGCTTTGGAGGTATCAGTATCCATTTTGCGCAGAGCCAAATGAATAAATATAAATTCGGCTAGATCTTTTATATTTAGTTGACGTAGTGCAGACACCGACGTCGAAAATTGGTCGATCAAACTATCTAAGTTAGTTGCATTAGGTTTACCTGCTAAAGGCTTTAGATTAATTATATTGTCTAAATATGAAATAGCGATCGCGCGATTATCTTCATATTTTTGCACTAAGGCGTCGTATAATATTTTATAATTGTCTGGAGTAGGAGCAATACCTACACAAATGCTCTGAGCTTTACCTTTTAGCTTGGATATTAAATATTGAATGCGTTGAGCGTCACATAACGCAGTGTTATGATGAACTGTCGTACGAAACGATTCTATAAACAATGGAAACGCCTGTATGTCACCGTGAAAATCGGGAATTTGTATCGCCGGAAGTTTAAACACGGGTTTCGCGGGCTCCTGAGCGGGTGCATTGGTTGAGTCGTCGAACCTTTTATATGCGCTTTTAATTGCGTAGTACATGTCATCGAATGCCCATAACATTTCGAAGTTAGGTTTATACTTGTCATTCGATGCTAAGGAAATTGAACTTATTTTATCAACTAAAGTAACAAATTCTTCGCGTAGACTTGTTACATTTTCGGCTTGCAGTAAAAACAAATTAGTTTTGTCTCGTTTTGTTTTCGGTATAGAATCGTAAATACTCTGAATGCGCGCAAAGTAAGAATCACGTTTAGATTGTAACAAAAATAATTCTTCCATTTTTATTACGGTTGTTCAAAAATGGAATACTTAATAAAGACAAAAACTTCAGGAATCGTCAATTAATTTAATATTGGAACGAACTTGTATAGAATAAGAACATTAACCGTGGCCATAAGTGTGAGCGAGACTCAATATATTTGTAAGCGAAACAAGGTCAATGTAAAATGGCCGGGTAATAATGCTCGCATCACTGGTACCTACCGTAGTGTTCAAATAAACGGCGTGTAGGTTAACTTAACATGATAAGTTATTAAAATGCGGGGATTTCATGGTATTCTATTAGAAATAGATAATTACGCGGTAAAACCCAAGCCGCAATGGCTTATAGGTATGAAATTGCAGTAACTTTAGAGTATGAAATGCGATAAAATACGTAAAAATGGCGGAAGCGGAACTTTGTCGGTAAAACAACGTGGGGAAAATTATGATTTTAAGGGAAATATCTATCGAACATGCGGATCGATGGACCAAAATATGTTGGAGCTTCGACTTTAAGTGGACTGTAAATAGGTTTCAATACACGTTCGTTGTCCTTTCCCTAAAATCTTTGTCGCGAGCGGCGGCGGTAGGTATATACCTTGAAAGCACGATTCAAATTTAAAGAAAACCAAAGCCAACTCACCGAACTTCAGCTCCTCGGGATCATCCAAAGCATATATTAGCATAATACACAGCACAGTGGTCACCATAACACCAAAAGAAAGTTTTATGAGAAATGCGGTGCGGGAGTAGCAATTTGCGATGCACACAGTTCGGCCATATTGTTCTTAAATAACTAGTGTTGTCCCAAAGCCGTAAAGTTGGGCAAAATAGTGATGCCCTCATGCATATGGAAACCGACTTGCATCAATTTCAGCGAGAGTATTTAGTATTCAATAAATATGAAAAAATGCTTTCATAGGCCTAAACAACTAGTATAAACCGCTTTATAATCGGCAAACCAGTATCGACCGGAGTTGATGACAGCAGGCAAAGACACGCTTCTCTTTTTAGGGTAGAGGAGGAAAAACTGGAACGTAATTAATATAATAAGTTTATAAGAGAACACCACCACTGTGGGTCTTTCAACATAGCAATATAGTAAATGTCTGAAATCAGACTTTTCAGAAACGCTTCTCATTGTCACTATATCCAAATCTTACCAGTTATCAATAGGATATCTCAATTATTTTTTAAGTTTATGTAAGTCCACATCAAATACACCTGTAAATTAAAAGTTTAAAAATGCTTTTGCACTAACATAGCGTATTGTCATAGCTATTTTTTAGTCTTTGTTTAATTTCAGGGGTCATGAAGTAGCTGTAATATATGGGAGTCTGCCTCCTGGCACTAAATTGGCTCAGGCCAACAAGTTCAATGACCCTGACAGCTCATGTAAGGTCATGGTGGCGACAGATGCCATAGGACTTGGTATCAACTTGTAAGTCCATTTATTTATTTATCACAGATTAATTATTAGAATATATTTCATTACCTATGCTTATAAAGTTTCATGTTTCCAGGAGTATACGAAGAATAATATTTTACTCTTTAATAAAGCCGGTGATCAATATAGATGGCGATAAGGAAATGGATGTTATTAGTATATCCCAAGCTTTGCAAATTGCAGGTGAGAAGTGTTCATAAATATTACAGACATCCATACTTTCCCGTAAGATTCAAATACTCTAATAGGGGCTTTATTTTAGATACACGTGTGACGTCAGGCTTTGAACAAACACGCAAAACTGACCTACCTGCGTAATGATCAATACCTTTCTCTCGGCATTTGTTAAACCACGGGGAATCATTACAGTATTAGGTGCCCGTAATCGGCTTCGCCCCCGCTGCAAATTTCCGACTTCCCAGTGTATTTTTTTCTACCATAAAACCCTAGTTGAAACAATAACTTTGTGTTAACAAAAAAAAAATATCTAATACATACATTTCGTCGATTCATTTTTATTTATATAGATTATTCTCTGGTACAAGTCGTCGGTTATATCTCTGTTGTATTAGGTACTAGATAGCTTTGGGTCGATAAGTAGCTTGTTATGCCCGAACGGTACATAACCGAGAAAAAGGAGCCCCGCACGTATTTGTAAGTGTAAAGTATAATTGCAAGTGTCACGATACGTACCAGTGACGATATTTGACTTAATAGATTTGGATTGGGCTTTTAGAGTTTTAGTACTTATGTGTCAAACTATAATGCTATCGAAAGGACGCGCTGGCCGCTACGGCAGTGCGTGGGAGACCGGCTACGTGACGACCTACAAACCGGAAGATCTGCCCACGCTCAAAGAGCTGCTGTGTAAACCGCCGGACCCCGTTAGCCAGGCCGGCCTGCACCCCACGTCGGAGCAAATGGAGCTCTATGCGTACCACCTGCCCCACGCCAGCCTTAGCAGCCTTATGGTGAGTTAAAAAAATGACACTGGTTTTTTATGGATTTAATCGCAAAGAAATGTTATAAATAACGAAAAACTTTTCATACACTGTAATATACGTACATACATTAACTCCCGCCTTTCCGCAGCGTGGGGTAGGCAGAGCTACAGAAAAATATGTGTAAATTAATCGTAATAAATATTATAGTCTATTGTATTCTATAATGCGTCAGGCGATGGCAAAATACAAAATATAAGCGGGCAATCCCACATAAAATAATTGTCCTAGTCCCAAACTAAACTCTAAGCTTGTACTAGTTGAATGAATGGTCTTTATGTGACGACAAGTAGTGTAAAATAATAATTGTGCACACTTACTATCACCCCATCGGAACCGTTGTCACAGTGACATTATAAAACAATTTGTTTGGCACTTCTTACGACTTGAATCATAACGTCGTCGTCGTCGCAGTTCTATGGGTCAGGGTCCCGATAGGCGGATAGTACAAAGACGCTTGGTGGGTAAGACATCGTTCGCGTAGAGTTCATTTATTGATAGAATCTCTCATCAATCGTTTGAGTATTGATGAGTGACAAATATCCGTCCGTGTACATAAACTGTCATATACAGGGTTACATTTGGACCCCCCGCCAAAATTTTACATGTTTTATGCTAAGTAATAAGAGACCGTTAAGTGAAAGAACCACTCCTTTTCTTTTTAAATGCACATTTATAGCCATTCTAGGTGTGTTTGGTCATTGTAAGCGTTATCTTATCATTCTGAGCTGTTTCGTTACCATGGGCAACTGCTCTCAATTATACCAGCCCAATGGAACGAGTGCGGTTCGAACATTTCCGTTTTTTTTCCGATCGATATGTATGAGAGAGTGACCTGCGTTATGGCTGTCGATATGGCTACGTTTCAATCATCAAATTGCTTAACCTCTATTGGTCAAGATTTTGACGTTTGACAGACGGTTGATGGTCACTAACTTAGAATAATAACACATAGAATGATAGTTTCCTACAGCCAACCCGTCAAAAGTGTCGCACAAAATGGATTCATGTGGGCGTAATCAACGAGTACTAACACACGACAACACGCACACAAGTAAACAAATAATGTTGCTAGCGGATTACATTTCCCCCTAAACTAGGGGTTTTTTTCATATAATCAATTTTGTTAAATTCGATCATTTTTTGTAGTTACTTAGTAATAATACAAACGTTTATTAACACTTATGTAATAAGAAAATGTTTTGTCTCTTTCTAATTCGCATAAAATATAATATTTTAAGTAGGTAGTTTAAATGTTCTAAGGTACTTTTTTGGCCGGTGGTTTTTTGACGGACTAAAATCACATGCCGCCGCGATTTTTAATCGACGCAGTAGTACCGCCGAGCGCACGCAATGGTAACGCGGCGTGGTTGTATTAAGTTAACGATTCGTCTTTTCTCTGCTTTTATTGGCTAAAGCTGGAATGGTTGGAATCTTTGTTAAATAAAGTCTGACATTATTTACAATTTCACGAGATTGACTGACTTTTTTTTACCACGCTTTAAATTCTTTGAAGCCATGATATACAACTATTATTACTTAATTTTACTAAATCTCGATACAAACGATTATTTTCACGAATGAAATCAGCGTTTTTAAACAAAAATTGTCATTCTGTCAAAAAATTGTCACTATTTATTTTTCTTATTTGAACATAAAAATGTGTTAAGTACCTACTTTAGGGCTATTAGGAGGTTTTGTTGTTGCGGGCAATATATTTAAAGGTCATATCTGTATATTTTTATACTATATGGGAAAAACCAGTGATACCGATAATAACCGAATGGTGAACTTATTAACCGACTTCAAAAAAAGAAGAGGTTATACGTTCCACTGTATGTATCTTTTATTAAGCCTAATTTTTTCAATCCAACGTGCGGCAATAATCGGATTAGAAGGAAATCTTGAACGAGAAAAACAAGTAATTCAATTCGTATCACAGAATATCACAAAATAGAACAAGTACTTACTATAACAATTTAGGGGGAAAAATTTCGTTATAATGGCAACATTTTCATGTAATGTCGTTAGAAAATAATTTAATATTTTAGTGAATGTTTTACGTAAAACAACAAGTCAAAACATATTACTAACACGTGGAATGTTATTTTATAGTGTTTATTTTCTTGGTCTGAAGTGTTGTGGCACCCATTAACAATACAAATCGTCATAATCAATAAAAATCCGGGAGCTGTTGACGCTGTGTGACGTGATTGCGACTGACAGGCGGCGATCGCCGAGTACACCAGAATGGTGTAGTTTAAGTCTGACGGTTTTGGTGCGCGGACTAGGTTTCTATGTGTTATTATTCTAAGGTCACTAAGCTAATGAACCAAAGTATTCAAAATATACCACCGTAATTCACCAAGGTTGACCAATAGTTTCATTAGGCGTATTTAATAAAATACTTATTTACATTCAATTTATTTACGAAATTTACTAAAAAATATTTACATTTAACGATTGTACTTTATTAGATGTTCAAAATGCATTCCATTGCTTTCCATGCACAAACGCGCACGTTTTCGCAGATTATTTTGCACCAATAATAAACTATCCACTTTCTTTACGGTACAAAGTCAGTAAAGTCACTGCACGCCGAGCACTTTCTCCAGGTATAGGTCATAGTATTCGCGATTTAAGTATTCGTAAACACGTCTTTACGCCATTTGTAGCTGTAGTAACACAATCGAATTTTAAATCATGCACACGGACCGTCATGTTATGTAGTGTCACACAAAAAAAAAGATTTTTGTAACTCCACTAACAAGTTTTTACCTTTTAAAATAAGGCGGCGGCAGCGATGACGGTGAACAAAGTAGAGTGACCAATATTTTTTAGTTGTCTGGAAAAATAGAAAAAAGAAATGGCCAAGAAAGATGTATCTTTTAATACATCAATTTATTGTACTGCTGTTCTAGGAAGATGTGGCAAAATTTGGCGGGGGGTCCAAAAGTAACCCTGTATATATTATAATATTAGTAAAAAGTGTCATTTCGGTATTAAAAGAAGTTTTATCTCAATACTTAGGTACCATTATGATGGGCCGTGAACCAGTTTGCGGTTTACGAGTGAATAATAAAACCAATACGTTTCGATCATAGCAAAAGGTAATAGTCGTAAAAGCTACCCGGAGACTAATTGACTAATTGGGTGTTTATCTGATTCCGAAGGTTATCTAGATAGAACAAAAGCTGTCGACCATAATGGTCGCTAGAACATAAACATAAAAATCAACAGATTAAAATTTCTAAAAACCCCTCTGCACGGTAAAATGTTTTTAAAATGTTTGCAATTAAAGTTTTTGCCGTTTGGCCGTTTTAGATGAAATCAAAATTTTAAATGACAGGCTTACCACAAAGCCTTACTGGCTTAAAGATTTATCTGGTGCTATACGCGTTCAGTATGAGATATACAGATGTAAACGACATCGTGTTTATCTTGCTTTCTCAGTTAGCTTCAGTATCCATCTCTAACGTTTCTGAAAGAGCAAGATAAATATAAACATTTCCGACAAAAAACAATGTCGTATGATTGATTACTCACAACGTCACAGCATTGTACGTCTATGATCGAACTTGCCGATAAGAACAGTTTTTTCTAACAACAATATCTTATTGTCACAATAATATCTTCGATACCTAGTTACTCAATTTATTTGTATTGGGTCACAATGCCTAATGCTTTTGCATCACATTAGTTTATAATATCGCTACCTGGGCTACCATGTAACACAGTGATGACCCTCAGATAACAATATTCCACTTGTCAATTGTTAATAACACAAAAATGTGTAAATATTGATGGAATTAGGTTTATTAGTCTTCTGAAATGTTGATTTAATCTTATCAAATTCGCCCATTTAATAACGTGTTGTTCACTTGACTTTGATAACAGTCGCCTTTACCTCCAAAAATGTCACAAATCTTTCAAATAACAACTTCAGCTTATCCAAGCAATTTTTTTTTTGGCCAACCATTTGATTATATTGGACCTAAAATCTAGTTTTGTATACACTTGCATGTTTTTGTTCTTGTATGCATGCAAGCTGCTCTACTGTTGCATATGAGTTCGACAAACTGCATTCTGCAAGCGTAAAGCTGCGCTCACATTACGCGCGAGGTTTACCCCGTCTCCCGTCTCGGCCGCCGCGCGAGCCAATGTTCGAGGGTTTGCCGCGCGTAATATGGACGCAGCTTTAACAGTTGCAGAAACCAAAGAATGCTTTTACACAGTCGTGGAATGCCGCAGATTGCATCTTGCCTAGCCATACTGTAAGGTTGACTATTAGGATTGGTAGTATCTGTTCTCATACTATTCAAACCATGGAATATTTAGTTTCTTTGGTTTACGATTTGACATATTTCATCTGTTACATTTCTAGGCTATATTGGGTCAGACTACATTGTACGTCAGTGAGTCAGTAACAGAACCGTTATGTAGATATGTATAGTTCGCAGTGGATTTTTTTATTGATTTTTATACGGGCTTCATTTTCAGGATATCTTCGTGCACCTCTGCACCGTAGACGACTCCCTGTACTTCATGTGCAACACGGAGGCGTTCAAGTTCCTCGCAGAGATGATCCAGCACGTGCCGCTGCCGCTGCGCGCGCGCTACGTGTTCTGCTGCGCGCCGATCAACAACAAGCTGCCGTTCGTGTGCGCCACCTTCCTTAAGGTACGCTTCATCGGTATTATTGTGGAGTGTATGTCTATTTGATAGAGCTGGAATGGTTAATGGAATCCCTAATCGTTGTCCTAACGCGTCGTTTGTCCGAATTTTCGTTTATCCTAAAGTCGCGCCCAATATTTGAAACATTCTGTGTTGTTATACATAAACGCGGGTATTTTGGTCTGACTGCTGAAAATGCGGTAGGACAGTTCTTGTGAAACTACCTATAAGTAGTAAAAACACGAATAACATTGTAAGGGCATTCGTAAAATGTCCTTATGTTCCATTTGAAATAAGTTCTTTCCCAAAAAAAGCTATTTCGTAAAAAGTCCAAGTGTCTTTAGGAATACCTTTTTTTTTAACAGATGGTCCGCCAATACAGTCGCAATGAGCCCATAACTAAGAACTGGATGTCCAACACCGTGGATTGGCCGCTGCCGGCGCCCAAGACTATCATGGACCTGGTCCACCTGGAGTCGGTGTTCGACGTCCTCGAACTGTACCTGTGGTTAAGGTACAATACTTATTCAATTCAAACTCATATTCGATTCATTTGTTCAGTAAATTTCCCAAATCACGGCGCTGCGCTTCAAGGAACTATCTCAGGTAGAGTATTTTTTATATATCGTAGAATTGCAAAAAAAGAAACTACAAGTAATAATTAAATATAACTGTTCACTAAAAAAATAATGTTAACATGTCCGCTTAAGAACCAACAGGTAATACATATAAAACTAAATTACAATAAACGTCTGCGGCTCTAACAAGAATGACATAACATAAGGTTTAACCCCTCGTATGCAGCCTATGAACTGCCTAGGCACGGGTACCGCGGTCACGGATGCGTTCCAGTGCACTGCGTGCCTGCCTACCCGCATTTTATTTTAAACCTTCTAACATAACTTTGTAGGTTTAAAATCGATTGTACGTTGAGTATTGAAATTTATAAAAAAACGCTCCTTACATAATAATATTCAGTATGGCCGCCATTTCTGTGGGATTGATGTCGTGTGGCCGGCCGTCAATTCTGAAACGGCTCCCGCATACGAGGCGTTAATAACCCCTAAAAAAAATATCTCTCTTACCATCATTCGATCGACATCAAGACACTAACTTAAACTGACTGATTGATCGAACGCGCTCCCCTCCCGCGACCTGCAGCCCATGAGAGGCCATACGTACGGGGATGGTATGGTACGGGCAGAGACCCTAAAGGTTAAGATAAGATAGCGTTGCTATCTTCTTGTTAGGTCCTCTGGGCAACTTGGTATCAGCAATAAAATAAAAGGTGAACATTATTGTTACTATTCTCCTGACAGCGCTCTAATTTGTTGACCCAGGAAGCGCCCTCTGGCCACGTCGAGGTATGAGTTAAACTTTTCAAATACAAAAGACGTCACTCACACGCCAATGACAGATTGAAACCAGAGAGAATTTCAATCTTACCTCATAGACACTCGGGTGTATTTTGCGCCAGCAACCATGATGGAAATATCCGTCGTTCGCGATGAAAATGTTTACAAGGGTGGCAAGTATATGCTATGTTTTCTTACAGTTATAGATTCCCTGACATGTTCCCGGACGTGAAATTGGTACGAGAAATGGAAACTGAACTGGACGCTATCATACAGCAAGGAATATTCCAGATAACTAGGTTGGTGAAATTTATGTCTATCCAAGTACGAGTATTTCTATGAAAAGTGAAAGTAAACTAATCCTGAAAGGGCACACAATAATTAGTTTATTTAATTTACAGGCTGCTAAGAAATTCAGAGCAAGTGTTGCATGAGAACACAGATCATCCTGAAACAGCCGCAAGACACAGAAAGGGCTCAAAAGTATCACACTATGCAAGAAGCGAAGAACATAAAGGGAAACTTTCTGAAATATTAGTGTCCAAGGTAAGGTTTAGTAAAATGTAAAAGAGTAGATGACGTATTGTTATATGAGATGTTGCTTCCCTCTGTTACCGCATTTATCACGGAGAGTGCTTCGAGGAATTGTTTGGATTGTTATCAGCCGCTGGTTTCCATAGTCGTACAGCTCGTGCCAAACTATCATTTTACCAACAAAGACTGTCTTGATATAGTTGGAAAGCCACGACTGTGCGTTTTTTGAGAGCCTTTTTGCCATGCACCACATCTTTGTGGAATCATCTCTCGGTGTCTGTATTTCTAAACCAGTACAACTTGAGGGCATGAGAAAACAAGCCTATTCTTTTTTAAAGGCTTTCAGTGCACTTGCGATACCTCTGGTGTTTATGGCTCGCAATGATCGATCACTTACCATCAGGTGACTCGCAAAAAATAAAAATATTATCATCTTCGTTCGGGTTATAGGGTCCGTTGGGTTAGGATTATCATGCCTGCTAACTCGGTGCCAGCTGTTCGGGCGAAATATTTTTAAAAGAATGTATCCATACTAATCATTTAAAACATAGTAACAATAAAATAACTTTGTCTGTCTGTTTGTTACACTTTCACGTCTTTAAATATCTTTGTAACTTTGTGTACACGACTACTAAGAACTGTAAAATTATCTTTACAGGGATTAATAACACCACAGATGCTCAAGAAATTACAACAAGAATTGTCATCAGATAGCAAAGCAGAAAAGAGTAAAGTGAAGCCGAGCAGGAATAGAAGGAAATGAGTGTAAATCAGTTGTACATATTAGTTTGTTGATGAAAAGTTGAATGAATGTGTAATAAAGTGTTCATGTGATGTTTATTATTTTAAAACTGCTTTTTCGAATTGTAACCCGCCCTATGGAAGTATAATCATCTTTATCGCATCGGCCGCTAGACTTCTACTGCTAGAAATAGAGGCTATTTCCTAAAGACGCCACCATGATCGGAGAAGTGCAAGGATCGGAGAAGGACCGACGGTCGTTAGTACACCTTTGTATACTGAGCTCAGCTGGGTACAACTGAGCTTATCCACTTAAGAATACAAAGCCATTGTGTAGTTTACCACAAATTAGAATAACGAGCTCGCAGTAAAACTAGATTATAACCGCCTTCGAAGGTTAACATGGATTATCGACTCTATTTCTGTACACAATAGAGTACAAAATACAGTAATAGAACATTGGCAAGACTTCTTTTTGCATTTTAGTACCGCCTGACACTCGACAAGAACTTACTCTGTAGATAATACAGAAGTGTTGAATACGCATTTTCCTTTTAGGCGATTTGAAACCAACTCAACAAGGAATAAGGTTGAAAATGCAACATTTATGCAATGTACTTCTAAACGTTTTCTTAAAGTAACTTGTTGGCGGTTTCGGGAACAAAAGCAGATAATAGGATTGTATAGATACAATGACCATTGTGTTTACAGGTAAGTGGATGAGCTCGGTTGAAATAGTTCAAACTTTACGCGCGTACCCCGTACCCGCGTTTCTTCCGAGATGTGGTCGCCATTTGAGAACTCTTGGCCCCATTAGTCACTCGTCCTACGAGCAATGTATATTTTTAGCATTGTAAATATCTTGCAAGGTAATTTCCCGATGTCAGGTAATCGCACTGCAGATTGACCTCTTATGGATAAGGTCAGTACGTAACATCTATTAATTTTTATTTTGCATCACGCTGTAAAGGTCTTATGTGTTTATAACATGTTTATATTTTTTTAAACTTGTGTTATAGATAAACGTTTAATAATATTTGTGAGCCAAGCCCACTTCCATACGTTTGTCGGCCGATAAGCGGCAATGATTGACCTATAAATCAAATGTCTATGGGTCAAAGTTTCCACTTACCATCAGGTTGTCTGTGTGCTCGTTTTCCTTCTTCATGCCATAAAAAAAACAGGGTGATTATAATTAAATACAACAAATTTTCTTTAGCCGGAAGTGTGTGTAAATCCATCTAATGGCGTTACTTGAATTCAACTATTCACACGCTCATTACAGCGGTAATTTAATGATTTGCAGGATTATACCTAACTACCGTTCATTATCCAATACTTGATACTCTTGCCTGCTTGTTGTTTACATCGAGATTAATACCATATTATTATATACTATGATAAAAATAATGTATCATTGAAGACCCTGATTGGTATCGTCATCACATTAAGATAAATTGAGAAGTTAAAGTAAATAACGCTATGTAAGTAGTATAAAAATAATGATGTAACGTGAAATTCGCGCATGATCGTGACCTCTTCTAAATTAGCTTTAAATGTGGTAATGATATTTCTTTAATAAACAATTATGATCACTTGAGTGGCGTCAGTAGTTGAGAAAGGACGTGTTTTGCCAATTAATATAAATTAATTAACTGATAAATAGCAATTAGTTTATTTCCGTCGAACGACAACAGTATTATTGCACATGATAATGGGAAATCAGAAACATTTTATTTATTTATTTATAGTTATCGCTCCAGTAATATATGGTAAGATTTTTTGTGCTAATAGACGCTTTTCTCCTTGTTTTTATTGATTTTACTGTTATTACTTTTACACTATTCCGTTGAGAAATTTCAAGTACTCGGTAAAGATATAAAGAGTAACGTCGTAACCGTCATTAGGAAGTTTCAATGTTTTTTTCTGCTTATAAAAATAGGTGTATAAATCAATATTGTACAACGGCTCTTACCCTTCCTATAAGGCACAAGTCCTTTATAATACGCTGTTCCCACCCTACTTCTGCCAGTATGCAATGCTGCCTGACCCACTCGCGTACCAAGTCCTTATATACATGGGTATTTATTAAATGCAGTCCTCTTTAAATAGTTTGCTACCAGTTTCCTAACTTTAACGAATAGGGCTCGTTAAGCAAGATGTAAATAATCACTTTTATCTGACCCGCTTGCTCGTTTCAGAGCCGATAAGTCTTGAATACCCCTACCGATTTTGATTTAACTTGACTAAACCACCACCAGAACATACTTTAAAATAATAAAAACGCATTGAATCCGTTCACCCGTTGACGAATAGACGGATAGACATAAAGCGAGACGAGGGAAATAAGTCGTTCAGTACACCCACTATTGTTTTGTGTGACATATGTCTTCCTTTTGTTTGAAGATTCTATAGAGTACGATTTGAATTGCTGCGTTACTTTGACATAACATAAGTAGTTTCGTAGTTGCTGCTCAGGGGGTCTAACATGGCTGCGTTTATCGCGTGTTTTTTTTTGATATAGCAGCCGTCACCTTCTGACACGTCAATAAGTACGACAGTGACGGATGCTTTATCCACAGTTGACATGCCATCCACATTGCCATACTAGGCCCACAGGGAATCCATTCGGTTGACTATACCTACAACTTCTAGGTGACATTTAGATTTGTGCTAAAATCATAACTCATACTGTACAATCTGTACATCCTAAGGTTACAGAACGGTAAAGACGGAAAGAAATGTCATAATATTTGCGAAACCGGCGGAAATGGTGGATATAGTTTGCGGAAACGACGTTCCTCTTGTCCGCTGCGGATTCTCACATCCGAATGGAACTAAGATATTGTAAGTATTTACTTTTAAATTATTAAGAAGTTACTTCATGAAAAAGTTTTTACAAGTTTTTAAATCAAGCGGAAGTGGATTATTCATGTTAGTTAAATGGATAGGTACATCATGATGAAAGCCTGTAGAAAGACTGACAATATCATGGTATATTTTGCGATTTCTTGCCACCAACGTAGGTACAGTTCTCCCACTTCCTTAATAGCGTTCCGCTGGCTATCGTTACTTTCATCAGTCCTTTCCGAAAGTACCTAAGGATTTCCAAATCTCATAATGTGGGCTGAAAATGGCATTTTCACCCCTAGGGCGGAAAGTGATTTTTAATAAGGAATTGGCCAAACACTTGGTCATTTTTGATCCTTTCCTGGACCATGGAAGAATCTTGTACAGCCAATACGTGGACTTTTAAAATGAGCTCGTTTTGAAATTGTCTCGACGCTCATAGTTTTTTTTATGACAATACATAAAGACAACGTTCATGACAATAACAACTTAGACATCATTTTGGTTTACTCTCTTCAGTCGAAATGAAAAGTAGAGTGTTCTACTCGTACTCTGGTAAAAGAAACAATATCCACCCGGCGCACTCAATGGCGCTGCTTGTGCAGCATAAATATCTCTGGAAACAATTGATTACTTTCATCCCTTGCTTAACAATCTACTATTAATTTGCCAGTTTCACCAACGTCGTACCCGGTACGCCATCATGCAAGTACACCACCGTAGCGGTTGCCTCAGACCTTGGAGTCTGGACCTGTCACTTTTGGCCACAAACTTCACCTCAACAAGAAACAGAGAAAACAATAGAAGTCAGAGTAGCGCATAAATTTGCTGCACACGAAAGAGATGTTAAAATCAAAGAAGGACAGGAAGTAAGTTTGTTGTGTGCCAGTACTGAGAAAATGGTACCGCTGAACTATTGTAATTTCATTACGCCAAAAAATGAAAGGATCGATATGGATGATTCGATTATTATTAAACAGTAAGTTACATTTTCAACTAACCTACTGTACAGTGTAAAATAAAGTTCCCACCTTTGTGACAGATTATGACTTGTAGATCTTGACCTATACAATAGTTATCCATGTTAAATTATATGAGCGCTTTTTGTCACGTAGAAATGCCGTTACTACGCTAAGTACCTATGCTGGATTTATGATAAATATTTTACGGTACTTGCCGATGAGTACCTACAAGTTTTACTCTCGTTCGATGGTAGTGTACCTTATACCACTTTGTTCTTGCATCTATTGCATAATCTGATATAGCGACTAACATTCATTGTAATAATCACGAGAACAGTGAGGTTCATGTTACACATGACGGAATACTCGAAGAAATTATAAGCCGATCGAGATGTTCCTTCTTAATATAATTTTAATAAAAAAAGCTATAATATCAGTTTATTAACAACTGCAGTCTTGTTAAAAGCAGCCGATTTATTTAGGCACAGTCAAGAAAATGTATTTCAGTATCTACTCCCGTAGAACCTTTTAGGAATAAAGTAAATATTAAATATCACATCACTCTAGTGGTCAACTCAAGATCTGTCACTGCGACGGGTTGTAATGTGGTACGTGAATTATTTGCCTGACAAAACAGTTCCTAGATTTAATAATTTTTACCTTTTTTTCTTATAAGGTTCTTTTTCAGACCCTTTTTATAAAAATATTCAAAATCAAGCCATGAAAGTATGAACAGGGGTTCTATTGGTAAACAATCTACACAAATTCTATGCAAACTAATTCACGGTAACCATTCCCATTAGTCATAACACTCATAACAGAACATGAGTTTTAAAGTCGTCGAATGTTATAGTTAGTTGTTGATCAAAATCAACTAAGACGGGAATCTAAATTGGAATTAAAAAATGTTCTAAATTTCCAGTGCCGTCAACCAGAGGTACTTTTTCCCTCACAACAAGAGCCTCCACCGGGGTGACTGTGCCCTCACCATCAGCTCGGCCACAGCAGAAGACAGCGGTTCCTGGACGTGCTACGGGTGGATGGAGCTGGAGAAACAGCAGTTCTCTGACACCATACAATTGACTGTTGAGATAGGTAGGCTCTATTATTTTACGTATAATCATTTAAATGATTAGCAAAAATGTCAAATGTGGATTTACTTAATCGTGCAAGGTCAAATTATGTGGTGGGATCCAAGCCCTTCTAGTAATAATTATTTGATACAGCGCAATTCAGACCGCATTAAGGGTCAATAAAAAGTTTTTTTTAAATCATATCTGCCGAAATACGACCACTGTTGAACACAGGCATTTTCCAAGAATCGCCACGAGACGGTCGGTTTTACGCCGATTTATTATATATTTATTTGCGAGTAACTTATGAACATGTTTAGAATTTAACTAGTGACAGATATTTATTAAAAAGGCCTATTCCTCAGAAAAGTTTTTCGAAATTCCATATGATTGGAATACAGCTTCCAATATCTGTATTTGCAGCACAGTAGGTACACAACACACAACTAAATGTAAAAGTTAATTTACCACATTAAATTCCAGATGATATTGATGATCCCCTCAAAGTCAGCATAGAAGCATACGTTTGTGGTACCCTGGGATTTCTGTTGTTCTTCGCAGCCTTGGTCTACTGGAAGTATAGATACTACTCTACGTTCTACGGAAAGACCTGGACCGATGGCACCAGCGTTAGTAGCTCCGAAATTAACCAACGGATTGATCATACGCCTCTGGTCACCATTGACAATTATTTCTTGAATACATGAAGGTTAAAAATGTGGCGATTTATTTATTTCATTAAATGGAACATCCTCGCCATTCTTTTATACATATGTCGTTACACAAATCTGGACTTTTTGTAACTTACTTGAGACACTCGAGGGAATGGCTAAGCGAAATAAGTTTGTCAAGGTGGGCATATTATTAATGGACAACTTTCCAGCCATATAGACTACGCGGTAGCGTAGTTGGTAGTGTTCTTGCCTACGAAGCAAGCGGGCCCAAGTTCGATTCCCAGTGGGCAAATATTAATGTGATGCGCCTGAATATTTGACTATTTGTTTATGAGTTTTGGATGTTTTCTGCGTGTTTATGTATTTATTTGTCTATACATATTAGTATTTATATCGTTGTTTAGTACCCATAGTAGACTAGGTCAATTTGTATGAGATTGTGATCTGATATGTACCTATTTACTTACTAATATGAAATAAAAATTGGATAGTGTCGCCAATATACAGCGAATAGCGCCTTTTCTCCCAATCTTTTGTAAGAATCTAAACTCTTTATAGCACAAAAACGACAAAAAACACTTTACATAAACTTACGACACACCTACTGACTTGTGATATTATTTTATTTTAATATATATTACAAGCCTACTTAATAAACCTACTTAATTTATTTTCACTCAAGAAATACTAGAACTGTACGAGTATGACATGAGGAAGAAAAGGCAATAAGTGAGTCAGAATGAAAAAACAGCACGTAGGTATAAAATTGCGGAGGCTCGCTTATCCTGAAAATTAAATTCGATAATGAACTTAACAATATTTTGATTGCAAGTTAAAGTCACAACGATTTCGTTTGCAATCGGTATCGACTTCTTGTTATCCACTCTTAGATGTCGCTTTACACCAAATGCTATGAGAAAGAAACTACACAATTAAAGATACATTAACCCCATACAATTATTAGGCACCTCTATAGCATTTCATATCGTAGGAATTCAATCAAAGTTCAACTTTAATAAATAACGCGATAGCAGCCATATTGTCACCACAGCTATCCTCTCTGGTGACAGCGTGCCAGAATAAACACTACTCTCCAGAAATATCTTCAGATAATAATGCTCATTCCTCTTACAAGTTGGAAATAGGTAGTTACTCTACCTTTTTTGTCGAATCGGATCTGCCGCAGCATGTGTAGTTTAAATAACGATTCTTACAAAGTAACATACCGTCTTATCGACTATTAAACAATAATAATAACCTATAGATATGAGGTCACAAAAGTACCTACATATTGAGAACTGATCTGCTGGTTCACAGTGAAAGCTACATAATAAACATAGTACAATGGCCGGAGTACGTACGGTATTTAAGACAAAAAGAAGAGGATCCGATAATTATCAAGAAGCGTATTTGAAGTGTAGGGTGAGAGGTATAATGACAACTCAAGAGTCTGGAGGAATACTGTTCTTTATTGGTAAAATTGTACAGCTTATATACTATGGTTTCTAGTCATTATCTAGGCTTAGGGTAAATGGTGTGGAAGTAACGTTAATGCATCGTAAGCAGAATTACAAGTAAATATATCAAGGTCTAGGGTTAATGGTGTGGAACTTATGATTATGCATTGTCAGCGGATTTAAACTATAAAACTTAATAGAGGCTATAAAGTTTTATAGTATCGTTAAACTAATAATTAGAGAAGAGGTAGGTATCAGCTGTATGTATCAGCTGTTACATTGGTGACCTCACTACAGCTTTCCCCTTTTTTTTGAGACAAAAATTGTAACAAAACAATTTTTGGCTTAGGTTTACTTAATTTACTTATGGCTATGGTATACATTATAAATTCTTAAGCTATCTTAATGTAATCCGTTTACAGTTTATTTTACGTCTATGTTACATGTTTCTTATATGGCTATGAAGTACATTGTTGCATTTACTTTATGCTGTAAGGTTTCGTTCTATTTTTATGCACAATGTATTCTTTACCTAAAACTAATATTTTAACATTCGTACCTTGATCTTCAAGTACAGTATATGGTCCTTTATACACTGGGTCCATTTTATTTCTATTTTCTTTTTTAACTAATATTAAATCTCCTATTGCATAATTAATGGGATTAGTTTTTAAATCATAACTTACTTTTCTATCTATTTTTGACTTAATTAAATTATTTCTAGCATCCTCTTGGGATTTTTGTAATCTATACTTAAATTCTATAGGATATGATTCATAATTATACATTGGATCTACTTGAGTTATAATATTATTTGGTATACGACATAACTTTCCAAATACTAATTCATATGGTGTATATTTAGTTGCTGAATGCATTGTCGTATTATATGAAAAACACCAATATTGCAACCAATCTGACCACTGGTGAGCTTGGTTATTTGTTTGTATCCTTAAAAATGCTCCTAAAGCTTTATGTGAATTTTCTAAAGAACCAAGGCTTTCGTGGTGGTAAGCGGTTGATTGCAATTGTTTTATTCCTAAAATATTACATATTTCGCGCATAGTTGATGAAATGAATTCACTTCCCTTATCTGTTCCAATTTCTTTTGGAATTCCATATCGCAATATGAAATTATCAACTAATGCTCTCGCGACTGTGTCGGTTTCCTTATTTAGAAGTGGATATGCCTCTACGTATTTTGTGAGCTCGCACTGTAACGTAAGTATATAGCAATATCCGTTGGTATCTTTAGTTAGGGGTCCGCATAAATCTAAGAATACTTTATCGAAAGAAGCTGTGGCCGTACTAGTAATACAAAGTGGTTGTTTTACATTTTTATGATATTTTTGTGTTTGGCAATTATGACATGTTTTTACGAATTTCACAATGTCATTATCCATTCCTGGCCAGTAGTAGTAACGCTTCACGTTATTGGTCATTCTTCGAATCCCCGCGTGACCGCTTGTGGGTAATAAATGAAAATCGTTCAATATGACACGTCTGTCATCTTTATTGTTTATTTTTGTGACACCTTTAATGATACATAATCGGGGTCCGGACCCTGTACCATATTTGTTTATATATTGAGCTAGGTTCTCTATTGGATGGCATAAAATTATTTGTAATAATAGTGTTACGCATAATTACTTTTAGCCGAAATAATGATGTGCATAATCATCTTTACGCATATATTATTACGCATAACATTAAAAAGCATAAATACAGTAAGCATAATTGTCATCAAGACTAACGTCAAATAGCATAATTGCAAAAAGTCATAATAATGAATTGGCATATTACAAAATGCATAAAAGTATTGTCCTAAAAAAATATGTAGGAACTAAAACGAGGTCGACGGACGTCCGCTTCGCGGACCTCCTATTCTGCGTTGCTTGAGCGCTTCGCGCCTGGATATCATACTAACATAACCTAACCTAATGTACCTAACGTGACCTAATTTATAAAATCATTCCAAATGAAATACAAATGCATAGTAACAAAAAAACTGCGTTTTATTCATTTAGAAAACTAATATTATGGTTAAAGATATGACAAATAATTATTAGCCCAAATAATAATATGCATAATGTGTATTAGTCAAATACAAATTAGTCCAACTAAAATTATTCTAATAGCGTAATATGCTAAAAAAGGAGTATGCTAAAGTATTTTTATGCGTCAGTACTATTATGCCAATACAAATTATGCGAAAACAATTATGCGAAACAATATTAGTCTAAAACACATTATGCGATCCAAGGGGATCCCATTGAGCTAGCTCTGTTATTGTACACGCGGTGTCATTGTTATATAGTATGCATACTTCCTTTATTTGTTGTGCCTTGCAAAATGCACCTAATGCCCTCGCGAGAAAAGCTCGTTTCGTACGCGATTGAATACTAGGCTTGACACACATTGTCGCCAAGGATGGCGAGTACACGATTTCATTATTTTGACTCGTAACGTAATCTTTTTGTTCGAGTATTTTGCAATAGTCATGCTCATTGAAACTTAATTCTGGTAAATTTTCTGGTTTTTTAAGGAGTTCCACTATTCTTGGTTGATCAGACCCATCACGGTGGTAGTCCTTATTTCTTGAGTCATTGTTCATGTTTTGCTCTTTCATTCGTTTTGTTTGTGCTCTGGTCATCACTGATACTACTTGCTTTGTCATATTTTTGAGTTCTTCACTAGTTATTTCTATTCTAGATAACGCGTCTGCAGCTGCATTATCTTTACCTTTTAAATATTCTACCGTGAAATCATATTCTTCTAAACATAAACGAAATTTGGTGAGTCGACTTGATGGATTATTCATTCCAAATAAATAGATTAGTGGACGGTGATCTGTGACAATCTTAAACTTTCGCCCATAAATGTATGGTCTAAAATATTTCACTGCCCATACGATGGCTAGTAATTCCTTATCCGTTGTGGGATAATTTTTTTCTGCTTTATTTAAAGGTCTACTTGCATATGCTACTGGTAATCCATTTTGATTGGATAATAAACTTCCCACAGCTGTGCCTGATGCGTCTGTGTGTATCGTGAACGTGTTGTTATTTGAGAAATCCGGATATTGTAGGTATTGTAGGTTCCGGGTATTGTATTGTGGTGGTGTACTAATGTTTATTTTTAACTTTTTAAATGCATTTTCGCATTGTTTTGTCCAATTAAATTCTACGTTTTTCTTTAATAAATTAGTTAAAGGCTGGGTTATTTCGGAGAAATTTTTAATAAATTTTCTATAATAATTTACAAAAGCTACAAAACGTCTGACCTCATCTGCGTTTTTTGGTACTGGATAATTTTGAACTACTGTAATTTTTTTTGGATCGGGTTTTATTCCTTCGGGAGTTACTACATGTCCTAGGTATAAAATTTCTTTTTGCGTAAAATTGCATTTCAATGGGTTCAGTTTAAAATTTACTTTTCTTAATCTTTCGAAAACATCAATTAAGTTTTTATTATGTTGTTGTAAATTTCGACCCATGACAATGATGTCATCTAAATAAACTATGCACTGAATGTAGTTTAGTCCAGACATAGCTATGGTCATAGCTCTGCTGAATGCATTTGGGCTAGTTTTAAGTCCCATTGGTAATCGTTTCATCTGATAGTGTTTATCTGCTATAAACGCGGTATATTTTCTGCTTTTGGGATCTAGTTTGATTTGATAATAACCTTGGTTTAAATCTAAGGTGGTAAAATACATAGCACCGGTTAAAGAATCTAGGATCTCAGTGATGTTTGGCAATGGGAATTTATCATTTTCAATTACGTCATTGACTTTTCTATAATCTATTACTAATCTCCATTTCTTTTCTCCACTCGAGTCTGTTTTCTTGGGAACGAGGAGTAATGGACTTGCCCATTCCGACTGGGATTCTTCAATGATGTCATTTTCTAACATTTGTTTTATTTGTTTATTTATCTCTGATTTTTGTGATTGAGGTAAACGATACGGTTTACTATATATTGGTGACACGTTTTCTTTTAATCGTATTTTTTGTTCGTATAGGTTTGTAGTATTTAAAGAGTCTCCTGGGAGTTGAAAAATGTCGGCGTATTTCGCGCAAATACTAGCAATGGATTTACTTTCCTCCTTATTTAAATTTTCTAATTTTAAAAGTGAAAATAGTAATTTTACTCTATCTGCATTTGTATTACATTTTTCAAAAGAAAAACAATTATAGTCTCGTAATGGTCTTATTTCCGGTGTGAAATTGTTTAAAGTTATGTGTTCGTCACGCGTGTTTAATACTTTAACTGTTATTTTTCCTTTTTTGGTTGTAGTTATGGCATTGGCTACAAATATTCCTTCAGCAATTTCGCTTGATAATATTACGCAATCCTTTGTACAGTTTGTAGATACATGTATTATTGATTCACTTCGTGCTGGTATTTGTATCTGATTTGAACTATTAATTCCGTTATCATTATGTTTTAAAGTTAATGGTATTGTAATTATTGTGATGTTATTATTTAAAGTGATTATCTCTTTCTCGTAATTTATGACACATTTATATTTTTTTAAGAAATCTTGTCCAATAATTCCGTCAGCTTGTAATGGTAATTTTGGAAATACATGAAATTTATGTTCAAAAGTTTGGTTTTTTGCCTGTAAGTTTAAAGTAATTATATTGTATGACGTTATATTCCCTCCTACTCCGTTAATGTGAGTCGTCTTGGGTATCATATGACTACCGGCTGATATCGCTGCGTCATGTGTTATGGCGCTTAGGCTTGCGCCCGTGTCAATAAGCCATATGTGCGTTTTGCCGTTTATTGTAAGCTGAACTGAATTCATATGACAATACGTTAGAATGTAGTTTTTAGGGACGAAAATTTTTTAACTCTTCTGACATATCGCTAGTATTTTGTTCACTTCCTATCACCGTATTAACTTGATGACGTCTGTATGATGGATTTTGACGTCGGCCACGATAACTTGTATGCGTACGCCTGTAAAAGTTATTCGCGGTTCTTAGTGGTCGAGAATTATTTGTTTGTGCGTACTTTCCTGTGGGTTTATTTTGCGCACTTGTACCCGGTTGCGTGCGAGTGTATTTACCCATAGGTGTACTATAATGTCCTCGGTAAGGTCTACGGACATTGTATCCTTTTTTCCGTAAGTGGAACATTTGTTCCGGTCCAGGTGTGGGTGTTATAGACACTTCCTGGTCTTTTGCTCCCTGTATAGCGTCTTTGAGCGAGGTGTAATTTCGGGACGCTATAATGGTACTCAACTTATCATTTCGTAATCCTTCTGCGAACTTTGTAATTGCCGTTTTTTCATTTAAGGGTTGTAAAATGGTATAGGCTTCTGGTTTTCCATTTGCCTGCGTTATTGTGAGGTTTACAAATAAATCCTCCAATTCTTGTCCGAAACGTTCGATGGACCTATTCCCTTGTTTTGCTGTCGTTAGTTTGGCTTGTATCGCGGTTGCTGATTTAATGGGTAAGAGATGGAGCTTCATTTCATCAATTAAATCGCTTATTTTGGTATGGTTACTGGATATTCTAAGTTTGGCATTTTGCGTTAGTCTTGTTTTGATTACAAAATTAATTAATAAAGTATAGTCTGCCTCTTTTATCATTGTGGAATATAAATCAATGGCATCTATAAGTTGTTTAGTGACGGATTCCGAACCGTCCATGGCTGGTAACAGTGATACAGCTGTTTTTAGGTCGAAGCTGTCGTTTGGCGTCATCGTGACTATGTTTTTGTCGTATGTTGCTAGAATTTTACTATAAATTTCCTCTATTCTTAGAAAGTAAGACTGAATTATTTCACTGTCTTTTACTGAAAGTTCTGATTTTTCTAATTTAGAACTATATTGCTCTATGTATTCTTCGTACTGTTTATATAATTTTTTTACTTGCTGAATTTTATTTTGACCAATTGCCTCAGTTCGGCGTTTTGGTCCTAATTTTCTAATATCCTCCTGGAGTGATTTTATTTGATTATATAACTCCGGAATGGAAGTCATTAATAACTTTTAGTATCATTTAGTTTGAAGTAATAATTTTTATGGTTTAAACGAACAATAAATTTACAATAGTTACGGTTACGGCTTTCTTAAATTGATACCTTCATAACGTTGGTGTGCTGCTGTTGCTGGGTGGCTGCGGCTGCGTAGACTTGTTGCTAGACGATCTGCTCTGGCCGGTTCCGCATCGTTGCTGCTACTGCTTGGCGCTCGATCTTTTTAGTTAAACATTCGTGGATCTTCTTCCACAATGCATAGATTAAGATGATGCTGATGGCAATGAGTAGTGTCGTTGTCAAATAAATTGTTACTTCGCCTCTGTAAGTTTGGCTCGTGGTTGCGTCGTTGGACTGTCCGTTTTGAGCGATGATGACCTCTTCTTTTTTGATTTCTTTTGTGCATTGATGTCCCATGTCGTGCTTGGAGCTGCGGCGGATCGGTTTTTCAGCTGGTCCCTTGGAGCTGGCTGGAGCTGGTTTTTGCTGGCTGTAGCTGGCTTTTGCTGGCTGGAGCTGGCTTTTGCTGGCTGGAGCTGGCTTTTGCTGGCTGGAGCTGGCTTTTGCTGGCTGGAGCTGACTACTTGGTTGGTCCAAGCGGCGGCGTGCCGACTGAAGCTGAGGCTGCCTCGAGCAGCCCGACTGGCAGGGTCGCCATGAAGTGTAGGGTGAGAGGTATAATGACAACTCAAGAGTCTGGAGGAATACTGTTCTTTATTGGTAAAATTGTACAGCTTATATACTATGGTTTCTAGTCATTATCTAGGCTTAGGGTAAATGGTGTGGAAGTAACGTTAATGCATCGTAAGCAGAATTACAAGTAAATATATCAAGGTCTAGGGTTAATGGTGTGGAACTTATGATTATGCATTGTCAGCGGATTTAAACTATAAAACTTAATAGAGGCTATAAAGTTTTATAGTATCGTTAAACTAATAATTAGAGAAGAGGTAGGTATCAGCTGTATGTATCAGCTGTTACATTGGTGACCTCACTACATATTATCTTGATAATTTTGAAACCTGCCTAAAACACTTTTCGACACTGAAACAACACAGTCAAAAGTTATTTACTCAAACATCATATTCGAAAAATGTTTGAATGATAAAACCAGTGTACAGTCAGCGTCATATAGTTGGTAGCATCCAAAGTAGCCAAATAGTACGTTACACGTCATTATTACCGTAGTAACAAGGGCGTGTAACGAACTATTTGGCTACTTTGGATGCTACCAACTATATGACGCTGACTGTACTTTAGAAAAGTTAAACATGCAATCCTGACAACAAAATAAAATAACTTAAAATTGAGAATTTCAAATATCCTATAAAAATAAACAATGCAACAATTAACTATTACATAAGGGGAATATTTTTAGTAAGCTACACTAAAAACACTTTTTTACTAGTGAAATGTGAAAGGCTGTCAAGCCCGCTTATGTATAGTCATGTTTTAGTGATATTTCGATAGTAGGTACTACTATTTGTTGTCAAAGAAAAAGTGTTGGTGTATTATTGTGCCGCGTGCATCAAACTGCCCCACTTCCCCATACTGTGTTGCGGAGATTTTTTTCCGTCTTAATTATATAAGACGGACGGATTCTTTTTAAGTACTTTGATAGATAGATTGCAGCATACACTTCATTAATTAAGTTTATTTGTACTAGAAAAAAAAAAAAATGAAAATGAAAATTTTATTGATAGCATTTGTTACAAGTCAAAAACACGTACTTATTGTATAAGACACAATAGGTTCATTTGAAGGGTAGACAATATTGAAGGTCCTAAATAATATTATAAATAACATTGTATAATAATTCAGGTATATAAATTTGCAATTTTAATAACCATTTCTTCAGCCTTATTTTAAAATTATGAGAGGAAGGTGCATCCCTGATACTGTCAGGTAGGTGCAAAGAGAATATAATCACTACGTTTTAAGAGACCGAACTTCATATAAATCATTTTCTGAACGTTTTGTATGACGATACCAAGAATTATGCACCAACATAATAAAAATCAAATGTTGCCATGCCATTCCAATTTAAAAACAAAAAACTAGTGTTGCGAAAAATCGATTATAGTGATTTTATTAACCGGTAATCATGGATGTAGCCATAACCGATAGTTTATATACAACTGGATTTTATTAGTACAAAATAAAACAAATTTTTTTTTATATTAAACTTTATTTCTTTCTTAGGTACATTATAATCTATCTAAATCATCCTCATTACTAACTTTCTCATTCAACTATTACGTATTTACTCTAATAACAAAATACTCAATGCTTAATCAATTATAATACACAGAATTACTTATACTAAATAACTGCAACTAATAATTTGATTTTTATTTCATGAGCAGATCATTCCAGTTTTGATTACTTCATAGAATAACTGTTCAGGGAATATTATTTGGCAAATTATTCAGTTTGTATGATTTTTAAATGGCAGAACCAAAAAACAACGAATTTCATTTGTGGTCGACGTTTCATTACATTTGTTTTTAAATAATCGAATACACATAGCTCCACAGCTACGCGGAACACCCAGTAGGTCTCAATAAATCTATAGGTTAGGTTAGGTTAGAATTGCGTCAAGGCGCGTAGCGCCACAACTACGCGGAATAGAATGGTATTACGTGAAGTAATTTTTATGTTCCGTTCTCAACATAATACCATAGATAATTGTGAATGCCAACTATCTTAAATTTACATAATATTATTTGTAATAATTTGCATGTTAATTAAATGTACTTGAAACAGTAAATCACGAAATGTTTTCCATGACATAATTCAACTATTTAATGAAATGATCATCCCACAAGTAAAAATACACTATAATATAATATTCTTTGCAATGACAATTCCACGAACTGAATTTTCGACGAAATGTAAATAGATGAAATGTTGACTTTGAAGTGAAATTCGACGAAATAAGTGTCAACAATTTGATGATAGATAGATAGGCTTACTTCGGATTAAAATTTGACACATTTTGTATGAGCAAATGTCAAATTTTAACTAGCAGTAAACCTTATCTATCCGCGGATTGAATATAGGGTTTGGCCATTAGTGCTATGGGCTCCCCTACTAACGGCCAAACCCTATATTCAATCCGCGGATAGATAAGTTTACTTCAGATTAAACTTTGACACATTTTGTATGGGCAAATGTCAAATTTTAACCAGCAGTAAGCCTTATCTATCCGCGGATTGAATATAGGGTTTGGCCGTAAATGTAATGTTTTATAATTAGATTATAGGTAAAAAACTTAAGTAAAGCTCGTGGTGCATGTAGTTGTGTACAAAACTAATATGGGGTGTTACGTCAAATTTCAAATCTAGAATGTTTAACGGTCTATACAGATGTGTTAACTACTACATGCAACAGGAGCTTTACTTAAGTTTTTTACCTATGATGATGATGATGATGAGTGGGGACGCGGCCGAGGCAGACGGGCGGTCGAGTGGCTCTCCAGTCATTCCGCCCTGTTCCCCTTGGTCAGGCCTCAGGTTATTGGCCCGGCGGCGCTCCCATCCAGCACTGATCCCATCTTCTTGTTTTCCTATAGAACAAAAGTGCGTCCTGTAGGTTAATGCTTTTAAGTGTCTCTGCTGATAATGCGTCCTCCCCGAATGTGCGATGTCTCAGTGACGAGTACATTACACACTCGGTTAGAACGTGTTGGCTAGTTTACTCTTTACCGCAGTGTGGGCATCGAGGATCCTGTTTGACTCCTATTACCGTCAGATGTCTGTTGAGTGGACAGTGTCCAGTCAATATCCCTGTCAGTATACTTAGGTTGTACTTACCAAGATTTAGTAGATACCTTGTTATGTTTCTGTTTACCCTTCCAATCATGAGTTTGGATTGTCTGCATCCCTGTGTTGTTATCCATGCCTCATTTGTCTTTGTCTCTATTCTTCTGGCGATTACTCCTTTCGTTACCGTTGCGGATATCGGAAGGGCTGGCTCCGGGCCCAGATACTGTAGATCCGCCCCTGCTCTGGCCAGTTCATCTGCCTTTTCATTTCCTATTGCTCCACTGTGCCCTGGTACCCATGCTAGTGTTACATTGGATGCTGTGCCTAGATTGTTCAGTTCATTCCTGCACTCCTGCACCAGGGAGGATTTGATGACCGGATTGTCTAGTGCTTTTAGTGCTGCTTGGCTGTCTGAGTAGATTATAACGTGGCTTCCCGTTATATAGCTTCTTTCCTTGAGATCCTGCGCACACTTCATGATGGCATACACTTCCACCTGGAACACACTGGTAAAGCCTCCTAGTGGTATCGTTGTATGCTCATTCGCTTCTAGGTTGTAGATGCCTGCCCCCGCTCTATTTGTTGAGGACTTCCATGAACCATCCGTGAAGCATGTCGCTCTGGGTTCCGGTATCTCTGTCTCCCAACTATCTCTCTCTCCAATATTAATAAAATTAAAATAAAATAAAAAATAAAATAAAATATGGATTCTGTATTTCTTGTCGAAGATCTTCCTTTTCTTTATTAGGTCATTGTTAGTCATGATCATGTTCATGTTCACCATTGACTCTCTTTGTATGCTTGCGTGTCTCTTGTCCATTTCGGATCCGATCCACTCTCTGCTCATTTTCATTCTGTACCACTGTTCTGTGGCTCTCTTTTCCACTTCAAGGTGTACAGGGTTCAGTCCTAGCATTATCTCCAGGGCCTGTGTGGGAGTTGTCCTCATTGCCCCGGTTGTCATTAGACATGCCAGTCTCTGGACCTTCGTCAACTCCTTGTCTATGTCTTTTATTTTTGCTCTGTGCCACCACACTATGGCTCCATATAGCAGTCTGGGTAGGACCACTGCTTTGTATATCCATTGTGTTATCAGTGGTCTTAGTCCCCATCTTCTGCCTATGGCTTTCCTGCATTGCCATAGGGCTATTGTTGCTTTCCGACATTGCTCCTTTAGTTTTTTTACCTATTCTCTTGTCTGTATATAAGGTACAGGGTATAAGGTAGGTATTCGTACTTTATCTCTAGGTAAGGTTCGAGGATAACGTGTAGGACATTATAAATCACCTAGCCATTCCCTGCTGTTGCGCTTTTTTGTTTTTGTCTGCTAAGTCTTCTTCCTGTGCAGACAACTTCATGTTTATACGTTCACACTGTCTTCTTATCAATAACATTGCCAGGCGTACAGATAGTATATTAAATATCTGACTGCGATGTTCATCGCATTTTATGAATGAACTGTCCCAATTAGCCATAAATAATGTGACTGTTAGGCTGCTTATGTTGTTCTGGTGGAGTATAGGTATAATTTCATTTTCAAATGTCTCCACACAATTTTCTACATACTTACAAAGATTTATATGAGGATATGTTAGTGAGGACTTGTCTGCCCACCACTCTCTTAATTTGATGTACAAAAATGTATCGTCGTCATGATTGACGGTGGTCAGACACTTCTCACAAATCGAACAGTGGTGTTTTTTAAAATGGAACTGGCCAAGTAGCCACTAATATATACAATGGGCTGGCCTTCGACAATAAGAAGTTTTGTTAAAGTGTCGTCTTCATGGTCGTCGGGTATATGAAGCGTAAAATTCTCAGAGTCTTCGTTTTCTTTGTTTTTATCTTCTTCACCTCCGTCGTCGTGTCGTTTATTTTCTTCAGTTCTGCAGAGCTTCGATGTGGACACTGAACCGAAGACTAAATTATGTAGGTCCGTCAGTATAATATTGGAGTCTTTTTGACAGTTTGAACCTCTGCTGTGCGGGGCAGACATTCCATTGATTACTGTCGTCTTTAAGGCAGCCACAAAAGAGGGTTTCTATTGGTTGGGCTATGTTGCCGTATGACTCCAAACAAATTCTCGAGAGAGTCTTGGTTCAACTGCCTCAGATTTAAATACTTGAATCCGAGGCGTTGAACTTCGCTCCATATGTCCCTAAATGAGCATAGGGTTGTTAGGTACCCTTGAATGCATCGGACATTTTTCGCGTGACTTCCAGTTTCTTTATTTACAAATGTCACTGTTTCCAACATTTTCCTATAATGGGCCCACGCACTGACGTGATTTGTTTTAGCAGAAACATTTTCTCGCTGTCCTTTTTTAACATCCTCCGGGCCAGAAGGACCATTAGTGCAATCAAATAGTCGATCCAAATTGTGCACTATTTCTCCGGACTCGTTAATTTCTTGCCTCGTGTTCGGGCTTTCTTCTGCCAGCGCTAACAGTTTTAGAACTGCTGCGACAGTGTTGCTAAGTGTTTGTGCAGCATACTTTACCTTCATTTTAGCCCTGTATTTAGGCTGTATATGATTGGGTGTAATTTTACTGAGGTAAAGAAGATTCCTGTTTCTTTCTTCTACTTTCTTCATGTGTTCCCATTTCGCCTTTTTCCCGTCCATTTTTATTATACCGTAGTTCATGAAGTTGTTTCTAATGGATTTAAAAAGGTGGGGTACATCATAAACCACGAATATTTTTTTACTCCCCACATTAAAATAATTTTTCATAGAGGGCCCTTCCTCAGTTGGAGAATAATCCCTTAAGATTTTAAGTGCCCCCATATTGGTGGGCCCTTGATCGCAAACTGTGGCGAGTACTCGGTAGCCGGTTTCATTTACAGCGCTGATTATCTCCATGATAATTGCAGCCAACTTTTGGGACGAGACCGTCCCTTTCACAAAATAAAATGCAACCGGCTGCTTAAATTTCTTCCTTATGCCTTGGAGCATGAACACCAAAGCATGGTCTGCCAAAGAATTGCTTCGTTCTGACTTGCCCATGTCAGTGTAACCGTCTACTTTATCGCTTCTGCTGTTAAAGTTCAAACGTGGTTTTATTGCTATTTCATCAAAGAGTAGAGAGCAGTATTTATCTTTGATATATAAGGCTGAAGTTTTGCGCAGATGTTCCAAAATCTGCATACTAATGCCAGGCTCCATTGGAACTTTTTGCAATATACTTTGCAAAGTTTTGACACTCGGTAAAGGTACCAAATGTTGCAAATACTTGTATGGCTTTGGCGATCTTTTTAGAATGGCCAAACAAGATATTTTGTATTTTGTTGTCCATCGGTAACCACGGGGTTTTCGTTTCTGGTTCTGCAGCGCCAATGTAACAATTTCTTTAAGCAATGGCGATTCCAAGTTCTCCATAAGTCTTGCATTTTTCTTAAGTGACCTTATTGTTGCCTTAACTTCTTTGAGTTGTCTTATTAACTCATCCTTCTTCGTATTGCATTCTGTAAACAAGAATAAAAGGTTAATTCGTTACAAAACGTTGATTTTTACATTTCTTGTCAAAAAGACCTCTAATTACAGTTGCGCTTATTGAATAGCATATTTTAGTAAAACTTGTGAAATTATATTCCAATACAACGTTACAGTATAGAATAGTATAATTAAAAAATTCATTTTTGGGTTTCACGGTAAAATAGAAAAAAAACCGGCCAAAGGCGTGCCGTGCTATATATACTCAGTGTATAGTTCCGTAACCGTTATACTTATAACAAAGAAAATCACTACAGTGTAAATTTCAGTGTAACCTTCCCCCCCCCCGCTACAAAACTCTATTCTCAATATATTTGCCGAGAACTGCGCTTAATATAACTCAATTGATCTATATTGTTCAAAATAATTATCATTAAAAGTTACCAAATTAGGCTTTTCATGATTTTCAGGGTTCCGCAGCCAAAAAGTGCCTATTGATTATTTATTATTAGATATTGACTTGAAATTTTCACAGAATGTGTATTTCTATTGCCGCTATAAGAATAAATAATAGACAAACAGACAGACATGATAAAATTACAAGGGTTCCGTTTTTGCCATTCTGGTTACGGAACCCTAAAAATCGGAGCAGTGGTCGAGTGGGTAAACCGTGCGATTTTTAATCAGAAGGTCCGCTGACTTTAAACACATTTAAATGTATGCACAATGACACAATCAGAAGATTAAGTACTTATTAGTGTTTGGATTTGCTTGCTCTGTTTTATGGCGTTCTGAATCAATAACTACAGCAGTGCTCGATCCGGGGAGTTCATTTGCAATACCAGGGCATTTTGTTGGTACTGGCGCTGCTGAAATAAAAATAATACATCATATTTGGGAAGAAGCATCATTTTTACCCGACTACGGCGAAGCAAAAAGGAGGCTATATGATTTTGACCGGTATGTACATATGTATGTTTATATGTTTATTTATTTCATGAGGAAAAAAAGCAGTAAATATCGTAAGTAAATCTCTCTCTGTAAAAAAACATTAAAATGGTGTCAAAACAAGAGCTTCATACCCGCCATAGTATTTTTTTTATACCTGACATTGGGTTTATTAGGCTTGAGTCAGAAACCGATTCTGCCAAATCTATTCAGCGCTTCAAACTACCAAGCGTTTAAAAATACACCGAATGTTGTAAGGAATGGATTCTGTTTCCTGATTGGTCGATTTAATATAGCTCTATTCTGGTTGGTTGATACTATATATAAATAAGTAAATTAACGTTTATGTTCAATAAACTTTAGCCCCTAGAGGTTATTAAGTAGCTTTAGTCCCGATATGCAGAGACGTAACGTTTTAAGAGCATGAGAAGTAAAAAGATAATTACCATTTAAATTTTGAATAACAGATGTTGACAGTGGCTCTCTGCTCGTAGAAGGCGTAGGCTCAAAAGTGGCAAGCTGCTTCTCCACAGGAATAATCGAGTCTGCAGCTGAAACGGATTTTCATTGTGTAGGTACGGTCAAATAACATAAGCCGATGTTCAGCTAATAGTAGCTGGATTGCACACATTATATTATAAATACGCATTGGGAGTCAAATATTATTTAATTTTACATAATTTCCACAATCCCAAAAATAACCAGATCGGCTTTAGCAGAGGTTGATCAACAATCGGGTATTTGCCTGATATTATATTAATAATAGATCAATATACGTAGTATGATAAGATAATTCAAAATCAAACTTGAAATTGGTAATAAAATAAATAACTTATAGCCTTTTAAAGTTTTTTGTCTATCTCTTTCTCACGAAACGATGTTTTGCGTGTAATATATGGCGGTTGATTAATATGACGTCATATTACTGTATTTTCCTCCCTTTCTAGAAGCAAGTTTTAAACATTTATATCTTTCTTATTATTAAAGATATTAAAAAACAATTTATTCTACGCTATTCGTGATTCGGAAGGTAAAAAAACCTTTAATTTAACTACTAATAAAAAAATTGGCAAATACCTATGCGGCCTCTTACAGTTGGGAGAAATCTTGTGATCTATAGTAGGAATATTTTGTGATCTTTCTAAAGCTTTTGATTGCGTGAATCACACAACCCTTAATTTAAAATTAGAACATTATTTATTTACTTTGCACGTCTGTGTTTGGGTCATCAATTTATATATGTGTACCAAATTTCAACCCAATCGGTCCAGTAGTTTCGGAGCAAATTGGCTGAGACAGACGGACAGACAGACAGACGCACAAGTGATCTTATAAGGGTTCCGTTTTATGGTTATTCTTTGCATAACTTTTTACGGTAACTTCGAAAAGTTTTGCAAGTTGATTACATAATTTTGTTGAAAGTTGATTGCTTCTAAAATCCGAAGGTTCTTTTTGAAGCTCACGTACTGTACCTACCTTTTCATATATTCAAGTTAAATATTAAATTATTATAAATATCAATAAGTAGGTTAGGTAGACATTGCTCTCATAATGTTCTATAGATTATATAGCTTGTTTTTTCGCTTTTCAGTTGATTTTTTATTGCAGTTGGGTTTTTTGTTTATATTAAATATTTTTTAAATAATAAGAATCTCGGAAATTATGCGTTATTGGACATTATATACTCCAAATAGGGTCAAGAATCGATGGTTAAAATCCTTCGGGTACGTCCCGGGCACGGTGTATACGTCCCAGTGCAGTACAGGGCTCAGCACAATAGTCCATAGGGCAATAGGCCCCACGCGGGTCTAGTGGGGATTGGGGACTTCACTTACATAGTTGAATTACTGTGCATTGCGATATTTTCCTTTACCGTTAAGATCATGGTAAATAGCAAATTTGATACCGCACACAAGTTCCGAAAACCCCAGAGGTACGGAGCCAAGATCGAACAACCGAACCTCTGCTGAGGGGCACGACCGATTACTAGGCTACCACAGCTTACAAGAAAGAATACAACTAAAGGTCTATACATGCATAATGATATTTAAAGAATCATCCTCCAACTCGTAACCGTTACTATACCCCCATAAGGTAATTTAAAAAAAAAGTTGTTACTTACTTGGCACATCACGTTCTTGGTTTATTTTATACCTTTTTGCTTCTTCCTCTGCAGTTTCACCCGGTCTCTTTACCGCTTTTGCTTTTACTGGTGCTAAAAAATGAAATAAAGTTAGTAACCCTTCACATGAAGTAAATATATATCTGCTTAATATTAATTGCGACGACGCTCTAGGATAAGTTTGTAGTGATTTTGCTTACGTCGCCAGTGGTCCATTTCGAATCCCGGCAACGGCAAAAAGATAAAAGTTTGTCTTAGTTTGGGACTAAAGCTTGTTACAGACAGAGTTATATAATATTCAATAGCTATATTATAATTTAGCATTCTGGTATGTTTCAAAAATATTTCATATTATTTTTAAGTCATTTGTTGGTAGTTTTATTTTATCCATTTTGTGCAGTATTTTTTGCTGTAATGTAGTGCAGTAAATAGTCCATTATTTTCATCACAAAAACTTAATACCTCCTCTGCTGCAGTTTTACATCTAATAAAGTTCACTATTCTGTTAAATCTTATTACTCTACATATAAACAAGGCACTTGCTTGAAAGTATCAATATTTCTTTAAAATAACGTAAAATAAATAGAAAATGTTAAAGAAATGTAAGTTGTCTTATTATTTCATTAAATATACATACAATTAATTACAATTAAATATTAAAAGTAATTGGTTTGACCGAGTCCATAAAGCCACTTTTAGCAGATTAAAATTGTTTTTTTTAGCAGAAAAAAGTTGCAATATGAACACATATCAGCTGTTCTCAAATTGTGCTCCATCGCCTCTGCAAGGGCTCCGTTGAAAAGACAGTGACTTGTCAAAGTCATAAATATGTACAAGAGCAAAACCATATACTACAAGAAAAGAAAAAGTTCTCGAGACGTTGAAAATCAGACGTATAAATATACCGTATACATAGTACTTAAAACTGTATAGTACAATCTCGATTCAAGGAAAAGAAAAGGGACTGCAAAAAAAAAACAGTGAGTCAACGTAATGTAAACTACCTTTCCTTTTTTATTAGAGAACTACGTACTGGTACTATAAAGCCATGTTCTGCTTATTTGGGATCTTCATAAAATATTAAGTGTTTCACAAAAGTTTCATCGCTACAAAAGTTTGAGAACTGCTGAGTTATATCATCAGACACACATACAATCAAAGTCCTCTTATGATCAGACCAGAGGTACCTAATTGAGTGCCGAGATCATTCCAAAAGCCTATTCCACAAAACAACATATACAACTCAATGGCAACATACAGATATTGCATTTGTAATTTTTTGCCGTTCTAATCTGTAACTAGTTTTGTGAAATGGGTCCCTAGTTGCCTGTAAGGCGCAGTGTTGTTGCAATGTCAAGGAATTATTAACAAGATGAAAATAATGGACTGTGCAAGTATAAGAATATTATTGTAGATAAATAATCACAACAATAAAAATGTACTCTTGGTATTACATTACGAAACCAAAAGAGAATGTAGCAATAACAACAAGTAGCATAGACTACTAAAAACCTACATACAGTCTTTTTTTTATTATTTAAATACTTTATTGCACAAAAAAAACATAGTGTACAAAAGGCGAACTTAATGCTACAAGCATTCACTGGAGGAAAAAGAAATTGTACGTATTTACCATTCAAATTTTGAATGATGGATGTTGACAGTGGGTCTCTGCTTGTAGAAGGCGTAGGCTCCATAGCAACTTGCTGCACTGCAAGTGATGATCCTGGAGCAATTTTTGATATAATATAAAATAGGTACTATATTTTGTATTATAGAGTCTGAATATAATAAATATAGCTCCAAGATTAAAAAGTGAACTACTACACCGCGGCACTGACATAAAAAATGCAACAAGAAACTGGGTTATATATAATAGCCATAGAATTCCCAATTGATCTGAAATGAAGCTGGTTTGCAGGGGAGTGTGTCCACAGAAGTAAAATTGTCTGAATCTGAATGATTGATATCCTGCTGCAAATCTGTAATCATGGAATGAGATTTGGCAGTTCTAAAGCAGTATTGGCAGTATTTGGTTATGTGTCACACTGACATGAGCATTATGTTATTTAAAAAGATTTGTAAAAAGTCAGTGTTGTTTATTTGGTTCTTCTCAAGCCATATGGTACATTTGGTGAGTATAATGAACAATATATTACAGGTTTATATGAGTAGCTATGCTCGTCAAAAGAATGCGCCAGCATAACAAACTATTGCAAACAATTGTTACCAAAATTATTACACCAGCTCTTAGTTCCTTTTCTAAATACATTTACATTAAGGATGATTACTTTATCAAGATTATGTTTAATTAGGGCTAGCTAGGTACTATTTGGATTAGGTCTACTACTCACCCAATTTGCTGGCAACATGTTGTGGGAAAGCCCCTAATTGGTCATCGGACAATGGTGGTGCTGAGAGGTTCACTTTCGGATAAGCTCTTTTCTTTAATTTTTTTCCTGACTTGCCAAAGTATCTTCTCTCAAAATGGTCACCACAAACATGACGTACTTCATGCAGTTTTTCAATGGGTACATGCACAAGGTCTTCTTTACCCACTAGTTTTACCCAAGCTTTACACCTGCAAGCAAATTGTACGCAAATTAATCACTATTGTATTGTACACAGTCAACATAATACTACAAGTAACAAGACTAACAAGTTACTAGCAGCAACTATACAAAAAATCTTAGTGGTTCAGGTCTTGCCACGCTCACCAGACTTCATATACAACATAATAACAATCATTTAATGAAACTGGATCAACTTAGAGGAAATAATTAATCTACTTAAACAAAAAGGGCTGTAAATGCGTGTCAAACCTGCAATAATAAAATAATATCACAAGGATAAGTAAATTTCATACTTGCTAAAGCAAAAACAAAGTTTATGTTATTGACTTACCGGGATTCATCTATCGGAAAACTGGCAAAGAATCCTCCTCTTTGGATTTCTCTGACACCACATATCTCACAATATCTGCTTTTACCAACCATAATGTAAGATAATCATAAAAACCAAGAGTCACTTTCTCAAAAACACCACGAGTCTCTATCTCAAAAATAACACAAGCGTACACTTAGTCAAACGGAGGAGTAAATTTACTGTAAATAAATATACTCAACTCAACGCGACACCGTGAAACACTATAGGTATACTTTAATTATGACAAAATTAAAAGTATGAAGAATTTGAAAACTAACACAAACGAAGCGAACGTTTTTCATTTGAGTTTACTGTCATATCTGTCATGTTGAAAACTCATCAGTGTTGCCACCAACATGTTTGTTTATTATGTTAGCATTAAAGGAACTCGATTGCTATACAAAGTTCTTTTCTATAGGAGTTTCCAACCACTGGGTAGGTGGTTGTATATTCGTGGGCCGAGCACATAGACCGATCGTCCACTCTTCGCCAACCTGCGGGGCACGGCCGCGAGGCAGCCCGCGTCGTGCTGGATGGAAGCGACTTTTAGTGTGGGAAATGATTATTACTAAACTTTATCGCAGACAGACATTAGTCGCGTGTATCTCTACTTAGCCTGATACCCCATCCATCAGCGTTGTCAATATACAGTTTATTAAAAGAGGGTAGAATGTACGGACGCGAATGTCACTCATAAATTAATCATGTGCATCACAAGTCTAGTCTTAATCCTAGCTATCAAGTTGTTAAGTGAAAACCCTGTCCAAATTAACGGTAAGCATTTGTTTTATGTAATCGAATAAGTTGATGTGTGAGTTTCGTGTATTTTCCAATTATTTTGCAGCTTTTAGAGTGTTTGATGTGAATGGCGCGGTTACAATGTTAGCGCTCGAGAACGAGCCAATCAGCATGGAATGTAAACAAGACACACCCATGGCTTACTGCGGATTTAAACATCCAAGTGGGAAAAGATTTTCGTAAGTAGATTAAGTAAAGTAAATGGTTTCTATTCAAGTATAATCAAGTATGACTAGCATAGAGGCATTCCATCTTAATCCTCAGGGTTGGCAACGCATTTGCAGTCTTAGTGTGAATGCGAATGTCTATGGGTCACAGCTTCCACTTACCATCAGGTGGCCTGTGTGCTCGTTTGCATTCTGTATGCCATAAAAAAAAAAACAATTGTTGGTAATTTCTTTTAGTGTGGCCGTATAGGCAATATTTTATGGATCTTCAATATTTATTAGCCTTGTGGGATAAAATATCAGATGTTTATCATATTCGATTTTGTAACGTTTCACTAAACATATGGTTTTGGAAACCCCTTTAGTGACTTTTTGAGAACTTTTTTTTTTGTCGGGCAATAAACTGCCATCTGTTTTGAAAAACGTATTATTTTCATATGGGTCGTCTAACTCTGCTTGGCCGAGATACCCATCTCAAGAAACGTCATAAACATCAACGCATAGAAAACTGATATAGTGACGCATCTTGCGACGTGCTAGTCAAGATTGTTTTTTTTAATTCGAATGGATTGAAATTAGGATTACTTTCGTGATGTTACCTGCCAACTACGGTCGAACTCAAAAGTAGCTGTACATTTTAGTATTGATATACTAAATTCAAACCTCTCTCACTTTGGTACGTTATTGCGACATGGTAGTATAAAATGTACAGCTTCTTCTGATTCACAAAGCCAAAAGTGCTAACTAGCTTACCTGATACTGCTTAGCGCTAAGGAAACCGTTTTACGCATATTAATTTAAATTAAAACGTTACCGCAATTTAATATATTTCAACGCTTTCAGTTTTTCAGGTAACGAGCTAATAGACGGCCACTGCGCCATCCGCATCAACGTAACACTCCGGGACGCTGGAGAATGGAAATGTCACATCGGAAGAGCGTCCATAGGAGTGGAACTAATGCAGAGAATCCAGCTCAGAGTCGTGGATAGAGTGGCAGCGGTGGAGCAAAACATCTCAGCGGTGCATGGAAAGGATGTCACCATAGAGTGCGCGACTACCCAGGGGTTTCTGCCTCTTAGCTACTGTCGGTTCGAGCCCCCGAGTGAAATACCGTTCAGTATCGATTCCACGGTGAATTGGAGTAAGTGAGTAAATTACATGTATTTATACTACCGTGTGTAATTTCTATTAAAACCACAGTAACACGTGAGGTTTGAAATCGATCTCTTTTTGAACTAGCTATTATCTTCATATTTTGGATTAAATCTTTCTTAGTGTCCCACAATTCATGAAACTTAAATAGTGTTTTTTTAAGTCAAACATCACCATCATCGAAAGATCTTTGTGATTTTTATTGTTATTTTTAGTATTAGTACGTAGTCAAGTAAAAATATTGGAGACCGCAACAGCTCAAAAATATGTCCCAATGCACCTTATACCAGCGTAATAAGAACTTCGTAACATAGGTATATTTATGAGAGCATTCTCTCGATACCTATTTTTGCATTTGACTGTACCTATCCATATACATATTCAACCTTTTTTTTTCGAGGTTACATAATTACCTACAGATTAAGTATGACGCGTGGGATTAATTTAGAAACAAGGCCCAAACAAAGGTCAGCTTGCATTACCAACGTCACCCATTAACAGAAAATAAAATCATAACCCTGCCTTTGCTTCGCCGTATTCGGGGAATGAAAAACATAAAGGCTCTGAGACATTTAATAGATAATTAACTCGTCCCTTTTTAAAACTTGTGTATGTAGAAGCGACACAAAGAAAATTAACTGAATCCGAGTGCAGCCGTTAGCATGTTCCACTTCTCTAAGGGATAATGGAACCAATCATTAACAAGCACCAATAATGGACACTTGATTCTTATGGTAGAAGATAAGGGTTATTTAATTATTAAAGACAATCAATTTATAACCATTAATAACCTTATGATCTTTGAATTAAGAGCTAAGTGTAATTATTGGTGCCTTCAGCTAAAAGTGTCCAACATTGTTGCTGTGACCTCACTTAACCGTAATGTTTCAGCCCCATCCTCGACAGGTACTACTTCCCCCTCAACAAGAGCCTGGACCGAGGGGACTGCGCCGTGACTATACACAAGGTCAAGCAAGAAGACGTGGGGTTATGGACGTGCGGAGTCGGCATGAGCGACGGGAAGGAGTACACTGACGGGATCAAGCTTGTGGTGGAAGGTGAGCTCATCTACTCGTGAGAAGCGGTTCATCATTTAAGCTCCTAAATATTTTATCGAAAGTCCTTTCAACTAACGTATCTCATTACCAGGGATCGGATATTCGGATCGATATTTACCTAAACTTGGCAAAATCCCGGAAAATGTTGGGCTAATATGGAGGCGGCTTTTTAATTTTAATCAGTTTAATAAATATGCTCCGGGACTCCGGGATCGCACAAAATTACATAAGAAGGCACAAATTTAGTAACATAATTAGTTAATGGGTATTAGACAACGGCGGCAGTAGAGATAGCGGTGGGGTTTGAGACCACGGGGATAATATTGTCCTTGAAACGTTGGAAGTAAACAATTTTAAACGTACTAGTAGTTTAAAAGTACTAGTACTCACGGCAAGTTCCGATAAACTAAGTAATGATAGATAATGATGTTTCCCTAGTTGAATAAAACTCAGGTAAATTAGATTTAATATTTTCCCATAGAAAATTACATTAAATACATAAAAAATAAGCGTATTTAAACTCTCAAATATGAGTTTGACCTGCGTTGTTAGGTTGTTACTTAGTTAAGTAATCCCGTGAATTTTATTACGAAAATAAAGCTGAGTCCGTCTCCATACCATTCACGCCGCTAAAGTATAGGTAAATATCGATCCGAATATCCGATCCCTGCTCATTACGCAATTACGCAGAATTTTCATTTGATTTCCACCAAACGGCTCGCAGCGCATCGGATCCGCACGAAGTTTTACAATCTTTAAACGATATTAAATCATGTACACAGTATTTAAAGTCTATATTACCAAGCTGTGCACGGCAGCTTGACCGCGGGCGTCGTCCGCGACACGCGATCGTAGCCGAAAGTATGCTGCGACGCGCGATCGGCTACTAAATAGACAATAATAATTTTAATGGATGCGATCGGCTGTCGCCGCATCCGTCCGTATTCTTTCCGATCCGATGCGATGCGAGCCGTTTGGTGGAAATCATCCTTTACTCGCCGAATAAGCTAATGTTTTTGGTGGTCACAAGTCTAACCTAACCCAAGGCACTAGTTGTAAGGCCCACCACCCAAGGCTGCCAACTTATTCACGATATAAAGGACTTACGTTAAAATTATCCATTAACGTTCTACATAGTCGGGCCATAAGTTCTGTTACTAAAGTTTATTACAATTTAAAAAATAAATTAAAGGAGTTTTACGTAAACCTGTATATTAATCAAAACTTTGATTTATAAAGAATAAAAATAAAAATATGGTATTCTAAAACTATTGCAAATATTTGATGTACGAGCTTGAAGTATTACCCATTCGGGACTAGAAAATTATAGTTTAATTTACGCACGACGATGATACTGATAACAGCCACAACTTTTGTGAGATTTCTTGTAGAGAGTTCAACTTTGCGTGACATATTGAACATACTTTTAGATTTAAATTCTGATACAAATGTATTTCAAGCAACTAAAGATCCGCTTGTACACCGGTCAATCTTGATGTCTCATTAAAATGACTTTACGATTTCACGACAATTTGCAGTAATACAAAAAACACACCAAATCTCTTGCTTCATAAGCTGGAATTGAGTCTTGTTGAGAAATATAATGTTGGTCTCTAAACATACACAGAGATAGGAAGTTTTATAATATTAAACAAAAAAAGTTCCGTGGTTAACAAAAACTAACTTTTAAGCGTTTTTAAAAAGTGAAATTTACAAATAGTCATGCGTAATTTTATCGATCCCGGCTGTGATTGCTAAAAGATCGTATCAGAAATTGCGGTGAATATATAGAATGATTATTTGTTCTTAACAAGGTACATTAATTGAGCTTTTAATTTTTATACGAATTGAAATTAAAAAATTAACATTAGTTAGTTTTATTTGACTCAACCTTAGTAACAGAACTTATGGCTAGACTAGGTATTCGACATTATTGCTATTACTTTGATATGAAAATATGAAAAACTTAAGTACTTATAGCCCATCTTGCATGTAGTGTGTACAAAACTAATATAGAATTGACGTCAAATTTCTTCTCGTCGTCTTATGTGGTGTACAGTACATGCAAAAGGGGTTTAGGTACTTAAGATTTTTATACAGGGTGTCTTGAAACTCTTGTGAGAAATTTGGCGGGGTAATAGTTCGCACGATTCTGATCACGGGGGTATGGTTCATTTTTGTTTCTGTTAGTAAAAAAAAAAAAAAAAAATTCATTATGTTCAATTTGTTTCTTGATGTGTCGCAGCCGATAGCTTGACCTTGACATTTTGACGTTGATACTATACTACTCCAAACGTTCGTAGTAACTAACGTCAAAATTCCAAGTTCGAGGTCAATGACCTGAGACCATTCGTTGTTTACATGGTATGTAAACAGTTCGGTCCATGTAAATTAAAATTAAGTTAACATTATATAAAAAGATTAATTTAAATGCAACTTACCAACTGTATTTTCGTTTTTGCAACTGAACATTTTAGCGGGTTATGAAATGATCACTAGATCTCTTGGAATATGCACTGCCGAGACCTGATTGTATCATTCGTTTCATAGGGATGTTGAGATCTGAACATTTACCATTTCTTTCTACTCTAAAATATACCACATAATTGTTTTTAAACAAAAATAATTCAGACTTGGAAATCTGAAATTTAGTTTAACATGACATCTGATGAAATGACAACCATAAATTCATAGACTTCATGGCCAAGTTCAAGTTCAACTCTTTGATAAATAGCTACTGTCATATACTTCAAAAAGTTCGGATGGACATGAAATAAACGATCCGTTTATTGCCGTCCGCCGTCCGTATTGATCTCTATGGTCATTCATGGCGGTACATAGCTAACAGTCGGGATATAAAGGCCGTCGCATATTTGATTATAATTTGTATGTGATCCCAGGCCATGGAACCGATATGCGTAAGTAGTACATATTCAATCTATCCATGTTACAGGCTTAGAGCAATAAATAACAGTTACCAGCCGCTTGTTAGTCGCCTTAGGCTTCTTACAGACGAGCGGCATGTTGCCAACGGCAGAGGCTACTGCAGCCGTCACCACCTGTCGGCCTAAATGCCGCTTGTCTGTAAGAAGCCTTACACAAACTTTCCCCTGTGCCGAAGTATACGATCAAAACTAAATTATCTTACACATTTACAAATAAAATCCTCATAAATCAATAACTAAACTGACAAGAAGAAAAAAATGTCTTGCCATAGCCATAGCCAGCCGTGTGTGTTCAAAAATCCAACTTTTTTTTTGCGAACTTGATGTGCTTATGTCATTAAAGACTCCCATTGTAAACCCTGCTTTTCTGATAGACTTAAATCAACGTGGTAGGTACACACCAAGTACTATCGAACCAACGGAACCCTGACCCACCATAGAACCTTGTCACAGTGATTGACGTTAGGACTGTCATACGAAGCTATACGACAATCGTACGTCAATCATTGTGACAAGGTTCCATGGTGGGTCAGGGTTCCGTTGGTTCGATAGTACATACCCCATAGAATTAGTATCTACTAACATAGAACCTGGACTATAAGAACCGGTACAGATGGACAGCATTGAACTGCAACCTAGCTGCAAAATGGCAGTTCAAGTGCAGTTGACGTACGTACGTTTTGATGCAGTTACGTCATCTGCATCAGAACTGCCCTCGAACTGACAGTTTGCAGTCCGTCTGTACCGGCCCTTAGTTAAAATTATCTTTCTCTGCGTTATAGATTACGGATTCTGAAGAGGAAATGAAACAGAAACTACGCTGTTTTTTCTCCTTCAAATGTCACGGTCACAACGTCAAATTGAAGGTCTAGAATGGACCTGTTGGAAGTCTTTGGGCTTTACAGACACAGACCAAAGACAATCTATCCAAACCTTATGACGTCCTACGTATGGCGTAAGAATGAAAGAATACCATAGATGCCCTTATGGTATTCTTTCATTCTTACGCCATATATCTCTATTATGAATTTCATAAATAAAAAGGCCAAACATAAGTCTTTTAATAGTTTAATAGCACTTATTCTGTGGCACCTTGTGTTCTAATCTGTGGACTGATCATCACAAATAAATGCCTTAAGAACATCTTAAGCACAATATCTTGAACTCATTAGTACGGCCAGGAAACTAAAAAGGGTCAGATTATTCGCGGTAGTTCCTTTGAATGTTCCTTCGAAGGAACTATAGATATGTCATGCTTCTTGGACACCCTACCGTCTGTTATAAATTATTTTAAAGCATAACGCTAATGTACACAATATGTAATGAAACTTGTACCTATTAAAAAGAAATGTACCTCAATAGATCCTTGTCTGATCCGTAGTCCCACCAATTTACCACGCCGGTGTGACTATGGTTCATTTTATTCACCCGTATTCACACCAAGACTGATTTTGCGTATAATTAGTTCTCTTTCAAAATCAAACTCACGGGAACAGAGCCCGAGCCCGAGCGTCGACGGAGCTCCTGTTTTTGAGTGTTTTTAGACCTTCGGGCCTGATATAAAAACGGGTCTAATTGCAGTAGTCCGGTTGTTAGTCCGGTTGACCAAACTAGTGCTACTTTTCAGTAGCAGAAGTTTGATCAAGTAGATCATGCGAGAGTACACATTGTTTGAGTTTGGGATTGCTGTGGAGCATGTCCCCAGCAGCTACAAATATTAATTTAAGAATTTGTTATTTATTAATACGTCACGCTGTTGTACCCAATATTTACTGAATAATACGCACGAACTTAATACGCACTATATTTAAATGTACCTCCATAGATCGAGACTACAAATGATCTGAATTTGGGGTTTCCGTGGACAATCTCCCCAGCAACCTTGAATTTAAGAGATTATGATTAATTAAAATATTACGTTGTTGTATCCAACATGTACTGAATTAGTACACACTTCGTTTTAAATGTACCTCCGTAGCTCGAGAGCACAAATGAACTAAAACACTTGTGCATTTTATTGTTTTGCGAGCGTATGCTGTACTTTATCAAGAGAATAAAGCTTTTGCTCAACATGTCGACAGAATAAATTCGACTTTTTCCATGTTGGTTATAGTACCTAACCTAAATTCGGTGTACAGGGTTTTTATGTTTTAACAAATAACCAATTCTTAAATTAATCTTTGGGGTTGCTAGGGAGAGTCAACAGCAACCCCAAACTGGTACATTTCTTTGTAAGTATGTAGAAAATGGATACGTATTGTGTATGTTATTACTAAGCATCCTATACTTTATTTTATCTAAAGGAGCGACTTTGAGTGGTGTGTAATATAACAAATAATAGATGATAAGTTTTTTTTTTTATTTACTTATTAATATTATTTAATATTAACATAACCTAATAATGACCTAATCGAGGAGATTCACCATATTATTATGTCCCGCTGCCTGGGGCGGTGTCGACGGGGCTCCGCGAAGCGGAAACCCTATTCCGCGTAGTTTGGCGCTTCGCGTCTGGAGACAACTCTAACCTATTTTCTTTTCAAATTGACCTAACCTACACCTACTTAACGTACACGTATCCACAAAATTCAGTTATTTTACTTTAACAATAATCAAGAAATAGTGTTGTTTCGGACATAAATTCGGACAAGATTTCGGGCTATCAAAGTTCCGCTAAATTACAGATATGCTAAACAACATTATGCATAATGAAATTCTTGCGTACCAATATTATGCGAACATATCATCCGCGTAAACAATCATTCGAATAATATAGATTTATGCCAAATAAAATTTCAGCAAATTTAAGATTCGGCGTAAATAAATTATGCAAAACTTGTTATTCCTAATACGTTTCGGACATTAAAAATTATGCCAAATAGATGGCATCCTACGATAACACGTGTAAAGAAATGTTGTTATACAGTGTTGTATGCAGCCCCAGTAAAAAAATATAAGAATAAGAATATTTATAAAGGAGCATCCCCATTGAGAGCATTCGCGTGAATATTCGAGTGGTATGGACGTTGAGCCGACCGTTAAAAAGCTTACACACCACTCAAAGTTCGCGCCGAATGCTCATTGCATGCGAATGCTCTCAGAGGGGATGGGGACGCTCGTTTAGATAAAATAAAGAATAGTATGCTTAGTAATACACAGTACACTTATAGATAACAGAGGTTGTAGAAAGTCATAAACATATTGCCAACCAAACCAAATCAGACTCGTACTATCACAGGGTGTGACGCTGAATGGAATAGTTTGTCTACGTTGATAGAAACTTATGAACAACTAGCTTTTCGACTCCGTCCGCATTCAAGTCGTGTATCGCTATTCCCTCGGGAACTATCCATCTACGGATACCGAAGAATCTCACGTAGCGTTATCATCAGCCGAAGTCTGGCCGCTTTACGTTCCCTGCGTGTTCAGACGACCACTTGGTACGACGTAGTAACTATTATTGAATCTGGGGTACGACGTAAAACCTAACCTAACCTAACTTTTGTGCGTTAAACGGGCTTTACATCATGCTATCTACAGTATGTCTAAATATCTCTGTCAGTTCAGCATTGTGGAAGTAAAATATGTATACATTTCCAATGGTAGAGTTCGTTTGTTACATACACCGACGTAGCTGCCTGGAACAGAAACATTATATAAATAAGGACCAAACTAGAAAGCGAGTTTGCAAACATCTCTGCTTGCTTGTTGAAATTATGGTGGACGCTACTTCAAACTCAGTGAGCTACCTACCATAAAGAACCTTGTATATTCTGCACCCACCTTCTGACTCCATCATCAGTCATCAGATTAGCCTCAATAATTATTATTAGGTAATTGTTACATTGTCAACTGGTTAACATGTAATAAATAAACACGGGAGCGGTTAAGCGATTTAAATCTGATATTTTCCGCCCCCTCCGCCTTCTCCGGCCGGGCGTCTCGTTCCTACCCATCATCATCATCATCATCATCATCATCATCATCATCATCATCATCATCATCATCATCATCATCATCGTCATCATCATCATCATCATCATCATCGTCATCATCATCATAATCATCATATTATACTAAAAGTCCCAACACGGTGGATCGATAGCGGAAATCCTTTCGCCAATTTCCGACTCTATCATCAGATCAGCTCTTAGATACCATAATATTGCATTGTCATCGGGTTTACATATGAGGTCCAAGTTTCAGCCCATTCCATTAACGGGAACTGGCTCAAAATTGACTTGCAAATTTTAACGGACAACTTACATACATAACAACAATGCAAGTTTTGAGATTTAGCTTCCGTTTCCTTCAATAATTGTTTTCGTTCTTCTGTTTCCTTTTTAAAATATAAAAGTCGTGTTGCACACCTTAATTTACCTAAAAAAAGAAAATATTGCTATTATCTGCATCTGTATAATAAAATGCCACAACGTACGTAATATTGGCCACCATTCAACTTCATCATCAGACCAGCTGTTAAACGTTGCATGTTATCGGCTGCACATTATGTTTTCTTACAGATACAGAGTAAAAACATTTTATATTTTACCACTTATTAGCGCTTTTTTTAATAACCGTAACTGGTTTAAAATTGGCATGCTAGATGCGACCCAATAATACATATGAACAAATAAAAAAAGTAAAATAAAGCTTATAAAATAGGTTGTGGCGGGCTCTTTTCCGCAACTTGACGACTTAGGTATGCGCCTATTTTGCGTGCAGCTTATAAAATACTATAACGACTGTAGCTACACATATTAACGTAAAGCCCAGCATAAAATTCATCATGCCACCGTTTTGTTTTCTCTTGCCTTTGCGCTTTTGTAAACAAAATTTTCTTCCGACGCTAGTATCTGAATATAAAAAAACATATATTCACAAACTGTGCACGATTTCCTTTTTTTTATTCTTCTCATATACTTACACATTTTTTTCGTAGGAGCAACTGTTGAGGAATTATTAGAAAACGAACTAATTTAGGCCCATCAACTCAAGATGACGGCTCGCGCTTCAACAGTCGAAAGTTTGGATTTATTAGGACCCCATAGCTTATGAACATGGATCAAAATTAACTACCTATGCTCCACATTCTGTAAAGCAAAGGCTTTGGCATGCAGACTGTTCTGAATTAGCTTCTGCACGCAAGTCCGAACGCGTAGAATTAATTATCGCAATTACCTAGGTATTAAAAACCGCCTACAAAAGACAAAAAATTACGTCTTTTAAAATGGTATGTATGTATAGGTCAGTCCAACTGAAGTCGACTCACAATATTAACCAAAATCCGACTTCAGTTGGACTTACCTATACATACAATTTTTTAATTTATTTTTTGTGGTTGAAGGCAGTTTTTTTTTAAACACTTATTATACTTTTTAGTGATCATAATAAGATATTATGTACTCCTACTTCTTAGTTAATATGAAACTGTAAGACAAAATCACGCAAGCAACGCCGCGGGAACATAGTCATATTAAACGTTCTTCGCTATAGTCGCTCAACTATCTTAATAGAGATATCTTATCGCCAGCCATAAAATAGGTACCGTTGAGGAATCTGTGGTCTTCATCATCAGTTCCACTTCACTAAATGACACTTTCTGAATGCAAATAATGCTGCATTAGTAACTAAAAATACTAAAATCGCCATAATGTAAGCCTATAATATTTGACCATTTCCCTCAATTCTTGTGGGATCCCCTCATTAGATTCAGATTTCGTGACAATGGGACCACCTCGTAAGTATACCTACTGTATCAATTTTTTATTTTATTTTTATCGGTCCATAATTGATGGCGAAACCGGTGAACATACAATGGAACCTCCACCTTTATTGAAGTATAATTTGTGTGCCCAGTTTCTCCCCGATCAGTTCAGTGGTTGAAACCTGATTGAGTAACATACATACACCCAAACATGCAAACATACCAACTTTATAATTTACTAGCTTCTGCCCGCGACTTCGTCCGCGTCAAATTCGGTTATCAAAATTCCCACGGGAATGTTTAACTTATCCAAGGTATAACTTATGTGCATCCTGATTTTCATCCAAATCTGTCGAGCCGATGTAGTGTCAAGGAGTAACAAACTAACACACGCACACACAATATTATAGTAGGATAATATTATTAAGTAAGATACCTCGGGTACTGCTGTAAATTATATTCCTCAAAATCTCATTCACCTTCCTTCGTCAACGGCATGCATGCCGCCTTTATGCTAAAACAATAACGGCAATACTTATTTAAATAATTGTTAAGTACTTAGAATATATTTTTGGCAGTTCAAAAAGTGCAACATACTTACTGCATTTATTATTTCAATACTTCATAGAATTTTATTTAACGAACCACGATTTTATGACATTTATTTTTCACCATAGAGCAACTATTTTTATGTCTGTCACTAAAAATTGTAGGGCAGTCAATGTGGATCGAAAAAGGTTAATAAGAAAAATACTCACTCACACCTTGACTAAAAAGTCATACCTTTTAACCCGGTTTTATTTATTATATTCGGTTTAAAAAACGTTACCGTTAACGTTAAACGTTAGGACTTGGCCCAACGTTATGCATTTATAAGCAAGGTAGAGGAAGCCATCAATATGCTTAAATGTTTACACAAAGGGACAAAACCCAGCAGCATAATAGCTGCGCTAATCAGGCACGGGCTGAACTTGATGCCAGACATGCCAGTTGAGTAGAGGGGCCTTGCATGTCAGCAATAGCATCAGACAATGTAGATCATCAAGCACTGGTGGCAAAGGTATAGCAAGTCGGTAACTTAGGTTTGTAAAAAATGAGGGTGTCTATTACTCCCAACTAAATGACCACCATTAAATGATGATTGCTTCTTAAGAATACTGTAGTGTCACCACGTCGACCTCTTCTTACGAAGCAATTTTATGTTTTCTCTTTCTTCTGGGATCCGAATATCTTTCAACAACGTATATGACACCAGCTTTAAATGTAATTCTGATAAAACGTTACGTGTAGGGACAATTTTATTTTAATAAAAGAAACCTAAACCTCTTTTCATAAAGAGTTTTAATGGTACAAGATTTAAAAAAATACTATGTCAAATTGTCAAACCACAGTCTCAACGTAGTGATTCGTTTTAATTGTTCTGTTTTTTATTCGTAATTATCCCTGATAGTGGTACAAATGCATAAAATAAATCCATGATTCGTGATCTCGTAAAAGAAGTTTAAAGTTGAAGTGCTATTTTAGCTGTGTGAGTGTGATTAAAAATCGCAATCGTAAGTTTCATATTTAAATTATTTACATATTAGGCCCTTATCCTTAATAGAGACCCTCTTTTCGTTCATATTACAGAATAAAGTCTTAGTTTTATGAACCCCATGGAAGCTTTGACCATGATCACAATCATTTTTCAGAGGGAACAGTTTGTTTATTTACAATACGTTGTGACACATAATTATGAATGAATTAGTTAAGATGGGGCACACTAAGAGCATCGTCAGGAAAGGCGATGATAAATCAGTCTGTAACTCGGTCAAATATTAACTTAAAAAAAAATTACCAATGTAGGGATGATCCAAATAATCCACCCTATCTACTGTTAAAATTAATCACAAGAGTTTCAAGACACCCTGTATATGTTACAGGTACACACGTCCCAGACCCACAGTAGGTAAAGATCTCTTTTCATCTTTGATCACTTTAATAACTCCAAATAAAGTTATAACGACCACATTGAAATAAAGCAGAAAATCTGTTTTTTTTTTTGTAACTAAACTACCTAGATCCAGAACTACGAGTAGAATCTCAGATCTTGATAAATTTTAGGTATATTTTTTATTAAGGTGTCTTGGTAAAAAATCAATGGCCAGTAACAGAATGACGTCTTCTGAAGTGGTTAATCATTTCAAGCTTCCTCCCACCTAAATAAGACCGTGTTCTTACTGCCTTCCTTTATACAGGCGTGTATACAATGTCGACAGCATCAGCCACCGGAGGAACGCTCATTGCCGTCGGGATCGGTGTCTTCGTCATTCTCCTTGGCTACGTCGGATGGAAGAAGCGCAGCTTCCTCGGGGCAGGGCCCAGGGAGGCAACGGCAGAAGACAACGAACTAGGAGAAATGGGACTGCCGAGAGACGTGCAACGAGTGTCGCTGAGCCGTAGGTCGTCGCCGAATAGGTCGCCGTCAGGCGGCAGGAGAACACCGCAGCCTAGGAGGTTGCAGACTTTAGAAATTGGGGCAGCGTTGGAACCAATTTCGTTGCCGTTAGTGTAGATTTTTAGCTGAGTTCTTTAAATGAACGTAACTTTGCGAGTTGTAAGTTACATAATTTGGGTTTGATATAGATACTCAATTAATTTTCATTTAACCACTGTAACGTGTATGAACCCTAGAATACATGCACAAAATACGATAGACTCACTCACGATATTTCGCTCGTTATATCTCAGGCTGTAAATTCACTCACTCACTCAGAAAGTACTAAGTAAAGAAGATGATTTTTGAGTCATAGGCTTTGACCTTTTTTACTCCCTTAAATCTAAAAAGATGTAAGCTCCTAAAAAAACCTTCGGATTTCAGAAGCATACTTCGGGTATTGACGATGGCACGCGATCGTGATATGCGGTTCTGTTCTGTTAACAACTTGCAAAACCTTTTGAAGGTACCGTAAAAAGTTATGTAAAGAATAACCATCAGTACAATATAAACCTTACACAAATAATATTACGTGTCATGATACAAATAAAACAAAATCATCATTATCGAATTCTTCCATCGTTAATTTAAATAGAGAACACCCCGCCTTCACACACTACTTTATTTTGGAAGTATAAAGAGCTGTTATACCCACGTTTGAATTCTTAGAAACTACATTTATTTATTATATTTTTAATGTACTTTTCGGAATCCCCTTTGCTTCTATAACTCGGTCTTGAATCTTATTAAAATAATTACAATCAACACTTTACTTAAATCTTTCAGCTTCTTTAAAAATATTTGTACTTATAGGTACATTATAAACAATTTCCCGTGATTGGCTACTTACAGAAATACACTGTTTAAGTTGACGCCTTCGGTCCCAGAGTGGGGTAGGCAGAGCTACAGAATTACCTACAACTCTAAAAACTTGTTGATAATTCTGTAACTACCTACATTTTGCACAATTAGGCTAAGATGTTTACCAGCGTATTAATGACAGAAATCGATTTCCAAAAAATAAGAAACTAAATAAATAAGTCAGTGGTGGTTTAACTGCTCTATATAAATCAATGAAAACAACGAGTGTGCTGTCATTTTCTAATACAAACAATTATGCACTACATCTGTAACATTTTTTATCCTGTAGATAGATACATATAAAGATTAAAAGTTTAATTTAAATTTGTGTTCGTACCATAAATATTTATTTAAAAAAAGGGTTTTTTTCTAATCCCAAAATTCACTTGAAATACACCTACAGCATACAGGCAGGCTACAGCCTACAGACCTACTAAACTTCACAGGCACTTATGCTGTAAGGAGAACATAGATCGTTTACCCTGACCAATTCCGCGTAGCAATCTTTCCATTTGCCTTTGTCCTCATTTTTTCTCCATCCTTCGGGCCTTTTGCAATACTAACATAACCTACACCTATCTACTTATTTCGATCTATTTCGACTTAACGACAATGGGAAATTTTGCGAGTGGGGAAAACCCTGAATGGAAAATAATATATGTGATTGCTAAAAATTGAAAATGGGAAACGATGCAATTGGACAAACAATAAAATGGAGATAAATGCGACTGGAAATTTTGCTACGCGGAATTAATCAGTTTGAGGAACCGCGATCTAACTATCCTCCGTTTGGGAGATACGATGCCACAGAGAGACACACAGATACCCACGATATTCTTATAACAGTCGTAAGAATATTTTGACACCCCATTTGCCTATTAAAATATGTGTAAGTAGGTACGTAAAAGTTTAGAAGCTAGATGAAACATCAAATTTTTGATTACATACCTACCCGTACCACCTACATACATATATTGTTAACCTCATAACCCTTGTCTTCGCACAGTCGGGTAAAAGAGACACACCGCAGTTTTGCCGCGTCTCGGTATTACATCATATTACGTTACAAATTTATTGTATAGGTACTCTCTGATATTGTTAAAGTTAAGAGTAAAAGTTACAATAAGTAATAAAGGTTAGTGTTATCGAAAATCAACCCATAAAATAATATACTATTGACATAACAACGTTAACAAACAACAAATATTTGCAATGCGTGTGCACATACAAAGCTAGCTATATCATCCTATAGGTACCTATAACGAAAAAATTGATTTATTTAGATACGCAGAATTATGTAGTAAATATCATACGGCATCGTAGGTATTTGGTCCGAAAACTCGTGTATATCTTGCTAATTCACTCGGGTCTAGTTTATTATCTTTAGAACAGTCGATGGAAGGAGCGAAGTTCTACAAGCAAGCTCACTCCACGTGTAAAGCTACCGAATTGAGAAGGAACGTCCAGAAATGTTGTACGCTCAGCGGGACATCAAAAACTCGCCGGTTATAATTGGTCCGTCGAGTCGAAGAGCGTGTTGTTTTAAGAGAATAGCGGCCTTGATACAGCAAAATTCTAACTGCGCGTCTGGGATGGGAACTGGGATTGAGTTCCGAACTGCAGATAATTCTTTGTCGGCTCGTCTGCTGGTTTCGAACGCGCATCATACTGTAATGCATGAGTGAGTTTATTACGATCAAATTTGACCACGGTTTGGATTGTGGTTAAATCTGTGATTCCTGCCGGCCTGCGATCCGAACTGTTCGTGTATAAAGGTTTATTTGGAGCTTGGAGCGCGGTTTAGACCAGCAGCAGCGCGTGGATGTAATCACAACACAACATTTCTTCCGGTTAGAAGTAGATCCTTTTCAGGTTTTGTAGTTGGTTACAAACGAAATCAGAATGATTTAGACTTTTTTTGGAATACATACCAACTCGCAACTTGATTTGCTTATTTAAATACTATTTTCTTGCAAAACTCAACAATTTCGGATGCATAAACACCCGCAACACCAGAGGAATCGCAGGTCGCCGGCCTTTGTGAAAAGAGTATAGGCTCGTTTTTTGAAGGCCCCCAAGTTGTATTGGTTCGGAAATACAGACGCCGAGAGCTGATTACACATAGATAATCCATGCCACGCCATGTTATGTTTGGCATAGTTAAACATTTGAATTACGCCGGCGAAGTTGTAAATAATTATAAAATCTATGCCAAATTACAGTTTTGTATCTAGTACGGTCACGGACGTTCTTTGAAATGGGTAACACATTAACGTGTTACCCAAAAAATGAAAATCTGCTTGAAGGTGTCATTGTCATTTGGGATTGCCATGTACATACAAACATACATACCGCCACGCCTTCTTATCAGAGTGGGGTAGGCAGAGCTACAGAATTACCAACAACTATAACAACTTGTTGTTAATTTTATAACCGCAATTTGCACATACAGGACATGATGTTTACCTGTATATTAGTGACAGATTGCAAGCCCATCTCCTAAGCATAACTACAAGCCTTTAACCCCTTAGTCGTCTCTTACGACTTCCACAAGAAGGCAAAAATCTGTAAAATATTTTAAACGAAATCACATAAAATGAATTTTGAGAAAAACTATTACGACTTGATTGGTTACTGAGATACAAGCGACAAAAGTGTTTATACCAACTACTGTACTGTATTAAAATTATGGGTCGGTACTTGTTGTTTTTTGAGATAGATTTTGTGTAGTAACAGCCTCAGAACCCTACACTGAGCATGGTCAGACATGCTTTGCCTGGTTTTTATTAATCACTAGGCAAGTAAAACAATAGCACGAGTGGGACGTAGATATAGGACTACTTTGTATGTCTTTTCTTGCCGTCGAGGTCAAATTCGTGCTAAGCTTCAGTACCAGTGTTAAAGCGTGTCCAAAAATGTTCTGTTTAAATTACTCTATTGTTTCCAATAATATCCTCATGAAATTTTGCATAATAACGTGCAAAAGTGAAATGGAATACTTTATCGCAGACGTATTTTAGCCGTGGTGGTGTGGCACTGGACTAAGATACATAGTGTTAAGATGTCGTGTCCTCTCACTACACCTTATCAATCTATCATTTATTGAAGAAGAGGGTAGGAGTGAGCGTGTTTACTATTGTTGTATGAAAATGGACAAAACATTCGAACTAGTGCTGGCCATTTTAACGTGTATCAGTGTTATAAAAGTTCCAATTCATGGTATTTATTTTGTATAATTATTTTTAGTTGATTGTTAGTTGGGTGACATTTGTTTAATTATATTTGGTAGCTTTTAGAGTGTTTGACTCGAAGGGTGCAATTACGATTTTGGCTCTGAATAACGAGCCAATTAGCATACAATGTGAGCAGGACACCCCTATGACTTACTGCGGATTTCAGCATCCGAGTGGAAAAAGATTTTCGTAAGTAATTAAGGCAAATATTAAAATTAGAATATCCAACTGTAACATAGTAGTTTTCTCTATTAGATAAATAAATTCCCCGCTACGTGTTTTGTTTTGCAATACCTAATTAATAATACGTATGTTTATTGTTTCCACACTGTTTAGCTCGCTTTCTAGTCGTTTGTGTTTGTCTGTACTGTAGGTACACGTTTTGCAATCAATTTTGAACAAACTTTTGGGTGAACTAAATAGAGACTAGAAACTTTAATATGTTACGAGATTCATAACGAGCTGAAAGGATTTGAACTCCTCTATTCAAACATAGCTTAAAGTTGTTCCATCTGAAACCTCGCGGGTGACAATCCATTTGCAGTCTAGAAATTGTAGACTTACGGCTCCACTTATAGTCAGGTAATAACGATTCGTTACTTAGGCATCGTCTTTCTGAGGCATGAAATACTAAGCGGCGCGGCGCAGCGCAGCGCAGTGTAAGAAAGCGTCAAGTTGTGAAATACACACAAAAGGCGTGCCTTCGCCGCTCCGTCTCGCTCGCTCGCCTGTTCTGTAGGTAGGTATAATTTAGTATCGCGCCTGCGACTTTTCAACGTCTTAAGGCATCCTTGCCTGCACCGCGTATGTATTTCTGTGTATTTCATGCCTTACACAAATTTGAAAAAGGAACATTTCATTGTTTCTTAAGAGTATGGCGGTTAATGCCTGTCGGCCTCTGAGTCCACTAACTAGCAGATGGCCTATGTGCTGGTTTACCTTCTCCTCGCCATAAAAAAAATAAAGAAACCTTAAGCTAACTATGATGTCCGCTTCAGATTTTCAGGTAACGAGCTGAACGATGGTCACTGCGCAATCCGCATCAAAGCAACACTTAACGACACTGGGGAATGGAGATGTCACATAGGAAAAAAGACCATAGGAGTGGAAATGATGCAGAAAATCCAACTAAGAGTCGTGGATAAAGTAGCGGCATTGGAGCAAAACATCTCAGCGGTACATGGGAAGGATGTCACGGTCGAATGTGCGACTACCCAGGGGTACTTGCCTCTGAGCTACTGTCGATTTGAACCCCCGAACGCCGTACCATTCAGCATCGATTCAGCTGTGAACGAGAGCTAGTGAGCAATTAGTTTAATAAAAAATATTTACTAAAAAGACTTCGTTTGCCAAAACATCCTCTATAGCCTAAGGAAGTTAGTAAAATCAGCCGAAATAGTTCGTGTTATTTGGGTAGGTAAGTACCTACTTAACTACCTTACAGTTATTCCTTGAGATGGTATTTCTGATGAACTAACTAAAAATCCCCGAGGGTAGGAACATTACATTACTATTACCTAGGTCCTTAGGTCCTATTAACTTCTTCTATTAGAATAGGACCAATAGTTTAATTAACAGATACAGGATGGATCGTGATCTTTATCATCCAAAAACAGAAAAACGCGGGACCTTGTACCCCCTCCTCTCGTCACCAGTTTCTATGTCAATCAGATCATCTCAAGGCATGACTGTGCCAAATTATAAAAACATAGATACACGAATTATTACGGATGTTTGCCCAGATTTGTGATTATTTTCTTAGGCTATTAGCAAATTGGGTAATAGGTATAGCCCTAGAACTTTACCTAATAGTTAAGTATTCATCTAAAGGACGAGTTATTAAGTCACAGATACCATATCACTCGCAACGTGACTGAACAATTAACTTTGTTATTGTTTTCTTGGCATTATCTTAATTTGTAGGCCTAAAGGTCATCCAGCCTGATTGCGTCTGAGCAGCAACAGTAGGTAAACTTTAAAACAACATTGTGGTATTGAATGTCGAATGTCGTTAAAAGTGTAAAGATTGTTTTCATTATAGACTACTTAGTTAAGAATTTCGTTTAAATCATTTACGATAGGTTTTGACTCCGAATTTGTTATTGATTACAGTGATTAAATGCGATGCTAATACCTAGCACGGTTCACACCCACTAGACCTAAGATCATAAAAACTAATTTCATTAGGTATACCAACGTTTGATATAATTCTCATTCCTAATGTCAAGAGTGTCATGACAGCTAAACTTGTTTGTCTTCACCTAAAGTTACATACCCTAAATGTTTACTCGTACTAAACATACAATGCTCTAATATTACTAAAACGAACAAGTTTTCTAATAAACTAAAGTATTATATAGTATATACCTATTGTCTTCGAATCGAACGATAGTTTTTCTTGTGTAAATAAATACACAATTCATAGGGTATATGACATGACTTAATAACCACTGAACAAAGTGTGACCGTTAAGTTTAACGGACAAAAAGGCCACCTTTTTCCGTTAAGTTAACTATGCGAAGGTTAAAGGTTATTAAACTTTGTCTTGTGGGTAGATCATATTGTTATAGCATGAGGGTAGCAATAATATTACTTGAATAAACCAGTCTGCATCTTGCCCTGGAGTTTGTCTTACGTGCCCTTCAACATGGCGCAGCCGGTAGGATACTAAGCCAGAGTAATTATAAATCGTACATTATAATTTGTATACTTTTGAGTAGACAATACAAGTGAACTCTTGTAGTGAAATCGTTAGTGTGTCGATTTAACGCGCGAGTGTTTCTATCACAATGGAGTCCGTTTTACCACCGCCGCCACCGTTTATATTTTTAAGCAATGTAGAAAATTTTACATTAGGAAATGTATCTAAGGACTGGGAAAAATGGAGAAGCTCGTTGGAAATCTATTTTGACGCGTGTGAACTAACAAAGAAGGACGCAAAAGTGCAAATAAGTATACTTTTACACGTTATCGGCGAGCAAGGGCGTGAGGTATATGATCAGTTCGACAGCAAACCTACCGATTTAAAGAGTGCGCTAAGCAAGTTTGATTCTTATTTTCTACTGAAGAAAAATATAACGGTGCAGCGACATAGTTTCTTTACCCGTGAGCAAAAGGAGGGAGAATCAATAGAACAATACTCTTTTGAATTAAAGAAGTTAGCGGTTAAGTGCGAATTTAAAGATTTGTGTGATGACTTGGTGCGGGATAGGCTAATATGTGGTATAATAGACAGTGCCATGAGAGAACGACTTTTACGGGAACCGAATTTGACCCTGCAGAAGTCCATTGATATATGTAATATTGCGCAGATGTCGAAAGTGCAAGCTGGGACAATAAAGAAGGAATCCGGAGAGCAGCATATTTACAGTGTCGATAGCAATAATAGTGAGATTGGTACTGGAGAAGTAAGCAACGCATATTTTTTAAATCGACGCGGCGGGTCAGCTGTGAGCCGAGGTCGCGGCCGCGGCGGCTGGCGCGGCGCGCGCGCCCCTCGTGCGCCTCTTCCCGCGCGCCCGCAGCCGCCGGCTCCGTTCCCCGGATCAGCTGTTCGTCAGCCATATTATGATCAGCGAAGTTACGCGAATGCAAATAATCACTGTGAAATGTGTGGCATGAACCATGCCAATCAAAGATGTCCCGCGTATGGAAAAAGATGTTTGAGATGTAATAATTTAAATCATTTTTCACGAGTCTGTCGTATATATGAAATGTACGCAGAGGAGAACCCCGATCAGGTAATATACTTTTTTAATCAAAATAGTAGCGATTGGTCAATAACGCTTAAGATTAATTGTGTTGAAATATCTTTCAAAATCGATACGGGCGCGGATGCAAATGTTTTGCCTCGTCGATATTTGCATGAGATCGGTATTACTGAACAGGATTTAGTTTGTACGTCAATTAAATTGCGAGGATATTCTGGAAGTGATATCGTAGTACTAGGAAAATGCAACTTGAAAATTAAGCACAAAAATGTGGATTACATATTAGAAATTTTGATAGCGGATGTTGACTCGCCCCCGATATTGGGTCGTCAGTCGAGTCAGGAGTTAAATGTAGTCAGTTTAGTGTGTGCAGTAGTACAAGAGTGCCAGAGTGACATAAAAACATCAATTTTAAACGAATATGCCGATGTGTTTGAGGGGATTGGTTGCATGCCCGGTGAATACAGGATATGTTTGGATGAAAGTGTGCGGCCTGTAGTACATGCTCCTAGGAAATTACCTGTAGCACTAAAAGAGAGTATAAAAATTAAACTAGATGAGATGGAAAAACAAAAAATTATTGCTAGAGTAGAGGGACCCACGGATTGGGTTAACAGCATGACGGTTGTGAGAAAACCTAACGGGGACTTGCGCATTTGTTTGGATCCGAAAGACCTAAACAAAGCGATTAAGCGCGAACATTATCGGTTGCCAACCATTGATGAGATAACGGCTAACTTATCAGGAGCCAAGTATTTTAGTACATTGGACGCAAAAAATGGGTTTTGGCAATTACGATTAAGTCCAGGTAGTACAAATTTGTGTACATTCAACACGGCTTTCGGTAGGTATAAGTTTCTTAGACTACCCTACGGCATTACGTCAGCGTCAGAGGTATTTCATAAAAAGTTATTCGAGTGTTTTGATGACCTAGGGGACGGCATAAGTTTATTCGTCGATGATTTATTAATATACGGGCGTAATCGTCAGGAACATGACTTTCGACTTAAGAAAGTACTAGAACGGTGTCGACAAATTAATTTGAAATTAAACAAGAATAAATGCAAATTCGGTTTAACGGAAATTAAATATCTGGGACATAAAATAACACAACAAGGAATTTTTCCAGATGAATCGCATACATCCGCAATAAAAAACATGCCTAGACCAGAGAACGTTAAGGACCTAGAACGATTTTTAGGATTAGTCAATTATGTGGGCAAGTTTGTCAAAAATATATCCGATAAGACTCATCATCTCAGGCAACTACTTAAAAAAGACATTGAGTGGCATTGGGAAAGTACTCACCAGCAGGCATTTGATAGTTTAAAGAAATGCCTTTCTGAGGTACCGGTATTACAGTATTATAATGTAAGCAAACCTGTAGTTATTTCGGTAGACTCGAGTAAAAATGGACTTGGGGTTTGTTTACTTCAAGATGACCACCCCGTGAGCTATGCATCTAGGTCATTAACGAAAGCGGAGCAAAATTATGCTCAAATAGAGAAGGAATTGTTGGCATGTTTTTACGCTTGTGAGAAATTCTATTCCTATATTTATGGTAAAAGCGACATCACTATCGAAACAGACCATAAACCCCTGGTCAACATAATTAGTAAGCCTATTGCCGACGCGCCGGCTAGGCTACAAAGAATGCTGTTGCGTTTGCAACTTTACACGTTCCGATTAGTGTACAAACCAGGAAAGTATTTGTATGTGGCTGATACGTTGTCTCGCGCTGTAGATCCAACTGTCTGCGCGGACGCGGAAGCCGGGTCGGGCGCGCAGCTCGCGGCGCGCGCGCAGGTGTGCGCGGTCGTGGCGTGCAACCCGCTTACGCATTTCATACAGTTACAAAAACACACCCAAAATGATAATGAATTACAGTTAGTTGTAGAATATGTCAGGAATGGCTGGCCCGACCACAGACAACAATGTGATGATTTTGTCAAGCCATATTGGTGTTACAAGGACGAGTTATCAGAGGCCTACGGTATATTGTGGAAAGGCAACCGAGTTGTAGTACCTAAGATAATGCGAAGTGAAATGCTTCAAAGAGTGCATATAGGTCACTTAGGATTGGACAAATGTAAATTACGAGTCCGAGAAACCATGTTTTGGCCAAACGTGAACAGTCAATTAGAGGATTTTATTACCAAATGTTCAGTTTGTTTAACCCATAAAAACGAAAATAGAAAAGAGACAATGTTATCTCATGACATACCTAATAGGGCATGGTCTAAAATTGGAACAGATTCATTTCATTTCAATGGAAATAAGTATTTACTAGTTATAGATTATTATAGCAAATTTATTGAAGTCTGTAAGTTAAGTAGTTTAACGTCGGATGAAGTTATAAATAACCTAAAAATAATATTTTCGAGACATGGGATTCCTGACATAGTGATGTCAGACAATGGACCCGAGTACAGTTCGGAAATATTTCGTGTATTCGCTCGCGAGTGGTGTTTTAATCACGTAACGTCATCTCCCCGGTATCCACAGTCCAACGGCCAGGCTGAAAGGGCAGTTCAGACTGTAAAAAATATGTTAAAGAAAACTCATTCGGGTAGGACTGATTTTAGACTTGCATTGCTGGAATACTTAAACACGCCGCTAAGTGATTCCTTGGCATCTCCGTCCGAGTTATTGAATAACCGGAAGTTAAGGAGCATTGTACCTTGTGATCCACGCCTACTTAAACCTAAAATTCCAACAAATGTTAGGAGAGAAATCAACAAACGGCAACAAAATCAAAAGAAATTCTATGACAAGGGAGCTAAGGACATGGCCACATTATCAGTTGGTCAGCGAGTAAAAGTACGTGTAAACAAAAACTGGGTCAGTGCAGTCGTCCAAGCTATAGTAGGTGTTCGGTCTTATTCTGTGCGATTAAATGGAGGGGGTTCATTAATACGTAATCGCCGACACTTAATTATAGATAATACAGAAAACCCATGTGACAATGTAAGGTGTAATTTTTCTTACGATGATATCACTATCCAGAATCCCTCAGCATTGGAGCAAAACATTCAAAACCGCTGTGTTCGTCGGCCGCAAGTGAGACCTGACCCTTATGTTACTTCTTCCGGCAGGGTGGTGATTAGACCTGATCGGTGGGGCTTCGAATCATCATGAAGTATGTGTCAAACACTTTTGTATTTACCACCTAAGTTACTAAATAAGTCATTACTTGTTTACTTTGAATTGAACACTATGTATAAAAAAAAAAAGTTAATACGCCTAGTGTAAAAGTAACTATGCATTGCATGACATTAGTAAAAATTTATTCAATTCTATTATATTTAATTTAATAATAATAATTAATTAATTATAACTTAATATGAATATGATTATGTTTGTTAACAATTACTATACTTACAGGTGAAGTTAATTTATTACATTCAATAAAATAAAATTCAACTCTTGCTTTAAGTAATAAAGTATTGTTATAACAATTATTACAAATGTAAATAATTAAGTATTACTTGAATTATGATACAAAAATTTCAAATATAAAAATGAGATTAAAAAATGCATGCTGCCTTGATGAAGAATTTAAATAGAAAAAATATATTTTTAAATTTATTTATTGTAAAACATAAAAAAGGGGAATTGTGGGTAGATCATATTGTTATAGCATGAGGGTAGCAATAATATTACTTGAATAAACCAGTCTGCATCTTGCCCTGGAGTTTGTCTTACGTGCCCTTCAACATGTCTTATTTGTGAATTCATTTGTTTAACTAGAAACCATATTCCGATTTCAAGACAATACTTTAGTTTATATTTATTGGTAAAAAAAAACATTTTACAAAAACAAACGAAAGAACTTACAAACTTACTTAAAACTACAATAATCTAACAAGCCGCTACCAGTAGGCATTGTTCCCAAAATGCTGGCAGCATTGCCACGTTGAATGGTAATGCTTAATCTTTGTGCCATTTACTTTATTAGAAAACACATTAATAATAATGAGGGCGCCACAGGACGCCGTCTTTTGTTCATACATGTTGTTTTTTCTAGCTATTTTTTTGTTTATGTATTACCTAATGGCTTTGGAACCCTGCACCGAGTATGGTCCGTCATGATCGTGCCTAAGTAGGTACTATCGAACCAACGGAACCCTGACCCACCATGGAACCTTGTCACAATGATTGACGTACGATTGTCGTATAGCTTCGTATGACAGTCCTAACGTAAATCACTGTGACAAGGTTCTATGGTGGGTCAGGGTTCCGTTGGTTCGATAGTACATACAAACATCCCACTTTGTTTCAACTCGTTCGCCATACCTTTTTTCGTAACCATTATGTCATCCATCCTTTCTAAATGACCAACCCATTTTAGCATATTTACCTGTTTCGACTTTCACCTGTTTTTTCAGCCCAATCCTTGGCAGATATTACTTCCCTCCGAACAAGAGCTTGGACCGGGGGGACTGCGCGGTTATAATACGTAAAATAAAGTACGAGGACGTGGGCCTGTGGACCTGCGGGGCCGGCATGAGCGACGGCAAGGAGTACACTGACAGCATCAAGATCGTGGTGCAAGGTAAACAAACCTTATAGGTACGGTGAACAACTTTAATTGTTGACCACCTATAGAACCCTGTCGCAGAAAGACAACCGTTTATTTTGACGTAATTTATTTCTTTAGATTAGACTTGAAGCTGTCATTATGACAAGGTTCTTTAGGTGCTCAACAATTAAATTTGTTGACTATACGTACACAAATCAAAGATGTTAAAAGATCAAAAATTACAAAATAGTGTGTGTAGATATTATTCATTGTTAGAATTTTTTGATGTATAGTGGGGATATTTGTGTGCTTCGTTCACCACTTCCACCGAAAGCCCTGGGCCAGTAGCGGAGAAGCAAACCCTACTAACAATTTTCTATTCTATCACTCAAAATGTACGGGCTGACAGTTGACCACGTGGTTTATCGCAACGCACGAAAATGTCATCCCATATTTTGAGTGATAGAGAAGAAAAACTTTAGCGTTAGCGCGTAGTAGCGTTTGCATCTTGCCTAGGGCCTCTGTGATAGATAGATATATAGATAATGGATCTGTCTGTATTGTAATTTATGGTCGATGAACCCAAAAATACCAGAATATGTTGATTCGTTTGGGCACAAAACCTGATTCTGGTAATATGTAATTGCTACCTAAATCTGATGTAGGTCTGTTGTAGGAATCTAGTTGCAGAAAAATATGTATAGCAAAAAATGATTTATTGCTACAGTTAAAAACTGTCAATAAGTAAGTTTACTGTTCAAACCTATGAATACATTAATTGTAAAATGTAACAATCGAAGACAAAATAACTGCCAAGAGGATAAAAGTTTCCATACAAAATGCGATAACGTTTCGCTCCCCTTAAACCTTGTCTGGTTTTTATGACTTTTGAATATGTCGTAGGTAAAAAAAAAATGTATAGGCCTGTCTGGCTGTATGTTTTCTTTTCTAAGATAATATTTCTTGGAGGGAAACAAATAAACAATAAATAAACGAAAACGGTCAGACCCAGTTTTTCAGGTGAGAAGCGTCGTAGCCTCGTAGCCCAGAGCTAAATTAGTATGGATTTTTTTTATAGCTACGAGATTTAAGCGTCTGGACGCAAAGCTAAGTGCAAACTCGTAATTAAAGTTGCAACCATTTGCACCATAAATTATACTAGTAATACTGTACTGTTATACCTCATTTCCTTTCTCCTTTTGTAAGGGAACGAACAGTGCAAGCTCTGCAAGGGGTTTTCTACAAGTCTTTCGGGGTGGGGTAAAATCTGTAAGAATCGCAACTCGCAATGAACGAATACAACCTCTAAGGCCGCCAATTATTATCTTGATCATCAAACGGTGATCTCAATAACATTTATTCTTTCTTATACTTAGGCCTATACACAATGTCAACGGCATCAGCCACCGGAGTAACATTTGGTGCTCTCGGTATCGGTGGCCTGCTCGTTCTTCTAGCCTACTTCGGATGGAAGAGGCGCAGGTTTCTAGGGACGGGTGCCAGAGAGCCAGCAGTCAACGAAGGACATGAATTAGGGGAGATGGGGGTGCCAGAGGAGGTGCCAAGGACGCCGCAGAGCCGAAGGGCGTCGGCTAGCAGGCGGTCGCCTCCAGTCGGTAGGAGGTCTCCCCAGACTAGTCGGGTCCCGACTTTAATTATACAATCGCCGTCAGAGCCTGGGTCATCCCCGCTCATGTCTTAGGTAAAACCATACCATAGCTTTTTTAGACTTTGTCGTCTTTCTTTGATTTTGTCTATACCTGATAGGGAGACACTAATGAAGTCCTGTCTTGTGTTCTGGAGAAACATTCTGTGATTTTAATTTGATTGAAACTTTAGACACAAAAAAAAGATTCTTTATACTTTCACATTTACATATTCCAATTACTTATTTGTTATATTCTTATAAAGCCAAGCGTTTCTCCATATAATAAACATAATTAAGAGTTTATTTTTATTAAAATGTAAATAATCGACATTTTGGTGCCAATGACACACACATAGGATGCTCTCATTTAGCAGGTATTAACTGGTACAAATAAATATCAGCGGCACCAAAAATTTGTCCCCTGCTCAGTACAATACAATATTTGAGTTGTCTTCCTGTTTAGATGCCGTATAAAAATCAGGATCAATAAAATCAAAGTTAACTAATAAGATATTATTTGTTATAAAAGAATGTTGTTATTATTATATGAACAATTTATTTCCACATGAAAAAATGCTTTTTATTTCTTATTACATAGAATAAAAATGCTTTATTCAGTAACTAAAAATTACATAGTAGCTACCTATAATAATTTTTAGTTACTATAAAAGTAAGTACGTTCATTTATGCATACACTAGAACCCAGAATAACTAATAGTAATAGACTAGAAGTAACCCGCGACTTCACGCGCGTACAATTAGTTTTCTGCTGATAGGTTAATCGAGGATTATTACCCTTTAGGAGAAAATTTCCAAAAATTCCTTCTTTTGTACAGTCGCCATCAGATATATGGTAGCGGTCAAGGTACTCAAATATTTCGGAGCAGCATTAAATTTCAATATATTAATTACGCTGGATAAGGTCTATAATATCGGTCCATATAATTCGTCATAAATTTAGGAGCAGCGACATTTCAATAAATTCGTAACATACAATTAGGTAAAGATATCGGAACGGACAAAAGTCAAAAATATCGAAGCAGCCAGGATGATCATAAAGATCGGAACATTTATGGTAAATATACCTTAAGTCTCTGTCACATAGTTCATATTTGAATTCTTTACTACACTCATGGACCAAATTAGCGGAACATGCAAAAATATAAAAATAGGCTGAGATTGCAGCTTACTGAATAAGCTACAAATTGAGCTTATTTTTATTTTTTCGTCGTTCTGCTAATTTTGTCCATGAGTAGGTATATATTGACTTAAGTTGTCAATGTCAAAGATAATTTTGACCACTATTGTGGGTGAGTGAGTATTTTAGATACATGAGAAGTTTTCAAGTACCATTGCGATATATTGCTCTTATAAAAACATCGATTTTAAAGACATTCCCCCTTACTAATAAACGTTGAATAACAGTGGAATAATTAAACACTGTTTTGTCCTTGTCTGTCGAATTCAAATTTCACCATGACAGATAAGGACAGAACAGTGTTCCACTGTTATTCAACGTTTATTAGTAAGGGGGGTTTAGTTAAAATATCCTTTCAATTCGCGATAGAGACATAAATATATTTGTCACGATGACAAGTCCACACTCTTTTCTGAGTATGTCACAATAATCCACTCTATTCTTAATTCAAATTGTTGACAACATATTAATCATGCGTGTCTGAAACCTTATTTTAATGGGTCCACCGTAAAGTATTTTGAACTATGTGACACAGACTTAAGGTATATTTTGCATAAATGTTCCGATCTTTATGATCATCCTGGCTGCTTCGATACTTTTGACTTCTATCCGTTCCGATATCTTTACCTAATTGTATGTTACGAATTTATTGAAAAGTCGCTGCTCCTAAATGTATGACGAATTATATGGGCCGATATTATAGACCTTATCCAGCGTAATTAATATATTGAAATTTAATGCTGCTCCGAAATATTTGAGTAGCTTGACCGCTACCATATATCTGATGGCGACTGTACCTCTAGAATGGCTAGAATATACAAAGAATGTTCCCTTCAAATCTCGAGCCCCTATTTCCGCGGTATCGGCTGTGCGTCAATCTATCAGCCAGCCAGTAAGTCCGGTCGGTGTGCTAGTGACTCAGGGTGTCGACTCGTGATCGTATGGTAACACCGTACACGTAATTCAAACTTGGCAAACGCAGAAAATAAAAAAACCTGTCTTCACACCGTCACATTCACTACCAATACCGCCTGTTACTTTAAATTAGCCATTTAAATATGCCGCTTGCGTGAACATTAAAATGTTGCTCAGGTTTTTTTTTTTAGTAAACGTTCTCAACAACTTCGAATATCAAAGAAAAAAAATCATTTAAACTGCATCGAACCAGAAGCACTCCAGAACTTTTACCCAATTGACATAGAAATCTCTAAAATTACATAAAACACGTCATGATGCCTCCAGACAAACACGTCTATATCCATAAAGTAAAAATAACCTAAGATGCTACAAATACTACTCTATGTACATATAAAACTTACTATAACGCGAAAATGCAACTTAATAACTAGGGTGATTCAACATCACTGCCATCCTCTCCATGTTAACAGCATATACAGAATGACTAGCTATCACATTTCTGTTTGTGAGTAGTGTATTGTAGAACTCGTCGATTGTCAGCTTGTCGTCATAAAGCTCCGTGTTGGGTGCACTGATAAAGAAATTGAAGTAAAATTACACAAATGATGATCTTATATCAGCTTTAAAATATTTGTTTAAGCATGATATCTTGTCTATGGCATAAATATATCATTTTGAAGAGGATGCAAGAAATATAAAAAAAGCGTAAAACAAAACTACATGTCAGTCAAAGTGACCTTTATACTCAATAATGTAAAGTAATCAAGGTCATATTAAGGAGAGGGCATAATAAACAGAAACTGACCTGCATGCAATCTCCAAAGCTGCAGCATGTTCAACCTCATCTATTGTTGGTGGGCAACGTGGACCCAGTGCTTCTGGAGTATCATCAATATCAACCCTACCATCATTTTGAGGATCATACAGCTTAGCAGAATTCCGTAACCACATATTGGGCATGTCTGCGCCTACATCATACATAAATTTTTTGTTGTGGATTTTGTAGGGTTTACGCTGTGACACCACTGCAGTAATTACATTCTTCAGGAAGTTCTGAACAGCTACAACAATGAGGTCTGCTGCTTCATCATCAGCCCCTTCTAAGCCAAGTTCCCATGCTGCTAGCATGAATCGTCCAACAACTAATGCGTGGTCTGGTAGGAATATTTCCTGAAATTGAAAAGGAATTCACTCAAATGACTTGAGTCTTCACCAACTCTTCTCATCGCTCCTAGTTTATTCATCACATTTTTACAGAATGAGTTGTCATTGTTGAGCTACGTCTTACTTAGTATTCTGCGCATCATAGGCTATGTGATGTCATATCAAGCCCATCATTAATTTTCCTTATAAACATCTAAAGTTTAGTTTCAAATAATGATTTATAGATAACAAATCAACCATTACTTTGTAATATCTATAGGTAAAAAATTGCATAAAAATATCAAGCTTATAAATAGCAGGCCTATCATGGTTGTGTTTATCGATATGGACATCTTTCACTTTCTTACTAATAGGTATGATTGAGTGATGGATGTTTTATCCAACATGGTTGAGGTGACCATATTACAGGGGCTAGTTTTAGTTTTAACTTTATCTTGTGTTTACAACAACTTATTGATAGGTAGATAGGTAGGTAGGGCAGTAAGTAATACAAGATGTGCTTTGTTTTATGGAGCATTACTTAGAGTACAAAAAACTACATAACAATATATTCTGTGTTTTAACTAGTTTTGTAGAGTGATGAAAATCCTATCATTAACATCTTTATTCCTAATTCAGTAGTATAAACTATTTTTCATGCCCGGGTGCGGCATCCTTTATTTTTTATTAACTTTATTATACTGTAATAAATGCACATATGCAAGTCAGTAACCGTATGTGCTGCCAACAGTTCACGCTGTCTGTGCAATCCACCCTCGCTTTGTTTCAGTTAATATGTTTCTGTAATATGCTACTGTACATAAAACAGACCTTTTTATAGGTACATAAAAATCTCATGGTGACAACCACATACCTACAAGTTTGTTCAGAATTTTTCGAGATTATCGCGAGCACACAGGCAACCAGATGTGGCTGGGGTTTTATTTTATAATATGTAGTGATAGTTTGGTACTTAGAAAAATATAAAGTAATTTATACACAAAACACCTTTACACTAGATAACGGTTTGTGAAAATACTATACCTGTGCTGCGTATTTGACGCCGTCGCTGCCAGCCCCTGGCGGCGAATTTGTTGGCAAATATTCCAGTAAGTCAGCCGCTTCGAAATTAGATTTTTCAGACGTTCGGGAACTCCTTTTATGCCGCCTACTATTCCTGTGCGAACTTGCTTTCTCCTGTGCTATGTTTATCGAAGCCTCAGCCAATCCCTCCACTTTGTTAAGTAATGCCAGCAAAAACTCATTATGAAAATGTACTTGATCCGAATTAAGTAGAGCACGAGCTTCAGCGTCAAATTCCTCCTTCGTCAGTTTCATACGAAACCATTGTTTCATGTGATGGAAATATTTTGTCGATTTCTCACCTAATACTTCGTTCAGTTTTCGCCGAGCTAAATTTAAGGCATCAGAACTCATAGTTTTAAGTGGAATATTATATTAGCGATGTAATGAGGGTTAAAGCCGGCTATTACGGGGTTATTAACGTGACCGCACCAAACAATAGCTTGTCACAACACAAGACAATATTATTGATTTGATCTGGATTTGATTGACAATTGTCAATGACTGAATATAATAACATTACTCTTTGACTGACTGACAGACAGTGACCACAGACAGCTTAATAATAAGTGGTTCGTAGCAGAGGCCTACTTTGAAAATTGAAGTTCGAAGTTAGATAGGGCCTCTATTTTTCGATTTCTCGATTTAATCTCGAGTGGCCACGAATCACTAGTAGGGTGCCGAGTCCCTGTCACTCGAAATTGAATCGAGGGAAAGGGATGGAGCTAACGTAACTTCCAACTTCTATTTTCGTAGTGAGGCTTCTAAACTCACTTACCAGCTGTGCTTACCAGTGTACCTACCTACGTCGTATTGTTGTATGAAACTTTTGTTTAGTTTCACGTACCTATTGTTACTGAACCAAGTGTCAAAACAAAAATAATTGAAATGGATAAAAGAGGACTTTGCATATACCTATTTAACTTTATTGAACTTTATTAATAAGGTACTCAATGTAAATATCAATCTTTTAAATATATTTAAATTAAAAGTACCGTGTGTTGTTAATCGATTATAACTGTAACACAGGCAAGATACGAAAATGCAATTTTTCATAAATACCTAATATTTATCCTACGACATTTAAATCATCTCTATTGGCAGCGAGAATAAATAATTATGACATAAGTCGTATTCTGGTTGCCAATACAGATGGTATGGTGACATGACATTTCGAAGTCACGAGAATTGGGCCCCAAATGATATCTCATTCATAGATATATAGGTCCTACTGCTCGCGCTAGTAACCCGCGCCTTCACTTGCTCCAGCTACATGAACTGTGTATAAGCACCATTAGACCTAGTAATAAGTAGAAATAGCAGCCAATATGTAGCGAGGAAATGGGGCCAATCTTCCAGTATATACCTAAGTATGTAACGCAACCTATGATGATTTTACAAAACGACAAATTACCTACTATGTGCAGTAAACTGAAACATGAAGGTTAATGTAATTAACTTTCATGACATTGAATTAGAATGCGCGAATAATTGTGTATTATTCTTTTTTTATTCCGTATACTTAATGACTGAGCAGGTTAAACGCGCTGAGGAATTTAATCTTAATATTGATTGCAAAGAGTTTATACGGTACCTATACCTACCTACCTACCTAAGTTTTCAGTCGGAAAATGGCACTCATTCATTTTCAATTGTAAATTTTATAATACTGTATGAGTATTTAATATCAAACACATTAAAATTGATTGAAAATAGTTTGGACTATGTTCGGTTATTTGTGTTTTAGCGATAGCGATAGCGATTGATTGATAATAGTGGGTCTATTGTCTGTGACAACAATTCATATGTGCTATGGCCGTAAAATAAAAACACTGTTTGTAGATTTTACACTGCTGATTACAATAAAAATAAAATTGGATTTTTTTATTCAGTACTTTTTTATATTTAGGAAAAACAGTAAAAAAAAGTTGGATTGTGAATGTTAGGAATACAATAAGAGCCCTTAGTTCATTTATTACCATAGGAATAGAAAAAATACGCAACTGTCATTGTCATGTCGTCATTATTATAGAAAGAGATTCAAAGCAGTAAATCGCGTTTACTGCTTTGAATCTTATAAACGCGTAAAAACAGAAATGCTTTTTTTTTGAAATGTTGTCAATTATTTGTATTCATAATTTTTTGGTTTTCGGTCATATTTATCGTAAGTCATAGCGTATTTTTTTAAGAAACTGTTCTTTTTATTAACCAAATCTACAGTGCGGCACAAAAGAGTATAATTAAATGAAAGTGCCTCATTCTTCGTAACTGTCACATTTTTAACGTAAACTTCTTTAACATGGGAATAATTTAGTATGTTTTCTTTTTTCCATTTTATTTAATTTCTACTCTTTTGTGTCGCACTGTATCCAAACTAGCCTTGTTTACAAGTAAGATAGGTATTTATAAAATACTGAAAAGGTTACGGTTTCAGCGACATATATTATGACTACCTATCTATAATTATGTCAACAATGCCAAAAAATATGGGAAACAATGAGGTACCGATAATACTCGTAGTAATTATCAATATTTATTTAGAAAGATAAGTAGTTCCTATATTTCTGACTTTGCCAGCTTTATACAGAACCAGTGTTCTTGTAATCAACCTTGCTCGTAACGTGCGGTTCTTGTGTAATCAGATCTTATAAGTTAACTTGTTAACTCGTTTACCTTAATCTGAGATGACCCTGACATACGTATTGAATAAACTTTTGCAGAAATATACATGACCTAATTCGTAATTAGGTACTTAATGAGTCATAATGATTACCTAATTGAAATAAAAATAAAAATAAAACCATATCTAAAATATGTACAGAGCAATATAGTTGTTTAGTTATCTCTCATAAATATCCCAACATAGCCCTCTCCATAGCTCGCCCGGTGACTTTAAATTTGTGGACCGTGCCACACCCAGCGTGAGTGGCCACGTTTCGGCTTCGTATGTCATAACAGGTAGGACGCACCTAATTGAAGACTTTTGTCTTTAGACTGTGTGGAACGTGAAGACTCGACGTAATTTCCCATGCGATGCCCAACCCAGCTGTATTCTTCTGTCTTTCTCGAAGTTATTCCTACTTAACTGCCAGATCGGGCTCGGTGGCGTGCAATAGAGAGGCCGACGTCCGGCAGTGAACTATTATAGGCTGATGCTGATGATGGTGATGATGATGATGGTGAAATACTGTTACCTATATTGCGCGTGTACATTATTTTATTTAAAGTTAGTCCTCCAACTTATATGTCATCATCATCTGGCCCTTATCCCAATCATTCGGGGTTGCGCCGGCGCAGCACTTCTTTATCTTCCAAACATCTCTATCAGCCAGTAATTTTCTATATAGTAGTATATAATTAGTCGAAATTTCCATGCTTACCTGTCTAAGCTCGTTAGGTGTAACCAATAAAAAATAGTAATAAAATAACCATTATTAAATGCATTTAGGTTTTAGATATCAGTTTATTACTTATTTATAATCACAATTCAGGTTTTAAATTCGGGGGAACATCTGAACGTGTACTCCATTTTTAGATCTCAGTATTAGGTCCCCGCATGGCTCCGGCTCCTCTTTCCCGGGTAACACTTTAAAACGTCTCACGATAGCTGCTAAAGTTACCTTCATTTCCATCATGGCAAACTTTTGTCCTGAAATGAAATTGTAATTATTATGCAATAAGTATACCTATTTTACAGTACAGGACTATCGTCAACTTCCATATTCGTTTTAAAATGTGCGCTTCCTGCGTAAAAGTCGTTTATATATCGGGGTTCTAGCTATCTCCACACCAAATTTGTTCAAAACCGGTTCAGCGGTTTAGCCGTGAAAGCAAACATACAGAACAAAACCTACTTTCACATTTATAATATTGGTATGGATGGATGAATTTAGCATAGTTAAGCTAATTGTTCCTTAAAAAAGTCAGGTGTAGTTAAATCTGGCCACCGGGGCGGCCAGGTAATTTCAGTTAAAATATAAATTATAATTTCATAGGGGCACGATGAGTCTGATGTCCTAACATCATTCTCAACTGATTTATCGTGCCTCTAGCGGTATCCTAGTGGCTCCATCATGGGGTTTCAGCCCAGTATTAAGGCATATTCCTGTATCTTTTCCAATTACAGCCACCTTGTACAAAATTCAAGTCTATAGGTATATAAACAATTGATAATAGATCCATTTCTATATTTTGGTGCTTACATTTATGAAAGAATATTAAACAAATAGCATCTAATGTTTGGTTTTTATCTTACCTATGCAGTTTCTAGGGCCTGCACTGAAAGGTATCCAGGCAAAGGGACTCTTGGGACTGTTTGACGCCTCGAATCGTTCAGGGCGGAATTCCAAAGGATCTTCAAAGACCGCAGGGTTACGATGCATAGCGTAAATATTGATCAATACAGTCGAATTTTTCAAAAATCGTATTCCTGACATTTCTGCAAAAAATGAAAAGAAGATAACAAAAACAATACTTACACGTATTTTTTGTGTAAAACAGAAGTTTACTTTAAATGACAGTCACTCGAAACCAGTTACAATGACTCAATAATGTTTATACCTAACTTAAATATTGATGTATTCATTAAAATACTAGAGTCATTAAATAAACATTTTCAACTGATACGCATTTTAATTTTTCGAGCAATTACATTTATTGAGAACAGTTAATTCACACTTTGTTCATCATTCAACTTTATAATATCACTCATAAGTAGGATAAAGAATCGATGACTTAATTTCGTTACAACTCTTTAGCAAGTAAGTAGTTAAGCCATGATGATGTTATTGGTATTGGGCCTGCAACAATCCGAAGAACTAAAAAAGACATTGATCCGAGTGTTCTGGTTTTACTCGTAAAACCAGAACACTCGGATCATGATTTATTATGATTAAATCTCTAGGCAGCGTTTATTCCAACCAACCCACCAACACCGAACGTTCCACCCAATTCGTCGGTGAGGTCAATTTCATACTGATATCAGGGCTACCCTGTTACTCAGTGATTTAAGTATGCTTAAATAGAATAGAACTCACCTATATCTTGGGTAATAAGTCTTTGTATAAATGGGACTGAAGGATATAGTCGCAGTGTTTCTTTGATAACACTTTCGAGATACTTCATTTGTTGGAGGTCACTGCGAAGTAAAAAATTAATTATTTAAGATACCAAGCCAAAATAGCCATCCAATTTAATTAATCTAATTGCCACAAGGGGATTTACAAGTAGAGCACGGACAAGACGTTCTTGCATCTTTAAATAAACAATCTGCACATAGTTGTACTTACCTGTAAGTCGGTTCTCGTTCGATATTGTTACCTAAAATAACAATTTGCTCCTCTAAAATCTTTTCTTGTACTTTAGGATGTTTTGCTATGCAGTATAAGCTGTAAACGATTCCTGACGATGTAGTATCGTGACCCTGAAAGCATGCATACCTGTAAAGTTAACTTAAGATCTGACAGGATTATTGTTTTTTGTTTTCATGTCATTATAGTTTTACGCACCTCAAACATGAAAGTTTCAACCTCATCCCTTACGCATTGATCGTTCAGACTTTTGCCCTCCACTTTAGCCAATAACAGTAAGTCCAAGAAAGCATGTTTATTTTTCATACCTATAAAAAATAGGGAACCTAAGAATTTTGAAAGTTTACAGAAAGAATGTTATTAATCTGATAAAAGACAAGAATTACCAATTTCAAAATCATCATTTAAATTCTTGGCGTTAGTTTGTTGCAGTTCACGCCGCCTTGTTTCGATCACTTCTTTAGTATGTGTATGCAAAACGGCTAAGTCATTGTCTTGCCTCTTCTTGAAAGGTGTCAAGGAAAACAATGCGTCGTTCCCTAAAAATAAATTTCTCATCCTTGCCGAAATGATTTGACTTAAGCTGAAAATGAGTTTGAAGACCGAATCATTAAAATATAAAACAAGTAGTACCTATGTAACTCTGCTATAGTTCGTAGAGCGTGATATTTATTTTTTGGTTAGATAGGGAATATTCATGCTTTTTTTCACAGCTTCAATAAAAGCTGATTCATGTAATAAACAGATGACATGTTTTTTTAACAGCTTTAAAAATAGCCAAGATATAAGCCAACTAAATATGTTCTCCTATCTTTTTCTAGCAAAACATAATTTAGCATGGAGTCTAGTCCGGCAGTGGACATGTTCACATGGACACCACACAGAATACAAGGGGATGTCGATTGACATGATGATTGGCGTAGTTATCATTACTGACATTAGCTTGAAATCGAATGACCTTGCTATTGTATGATAATCTGTCATCTAATTACAGTTGATTTGATAGAGACAAACAATGACTGATGGTATCAATTATTAAATTAAATATATTGGTATTGTGATAAAAAATATTGTCTCGTCAAGTAAATAGGTTAGACTTGAGCCCACTTTGTGTATAAACAATCGTATAAAGCCGCGTCCGCTGCGCTGTGTTTTAGATGTTTTTAAACATCTGACATGTTTATCTAACAGAAAAAGGGCGTGGCCAAAATGTTTTTGGTTTAAAAACAGAGAAACATGCTTTCCGTCACGGTTTGCGAGGGAGGGGGTCATGATTTGACTTTTTGAAAGTTATGAGTTTCGGTGAAGAACTGTCAAATAGCGCATTAATTATTTAATTTATAAGTATTTGCAATGGAGTGAAATAAAGAAAATAAGCTGTATTTTATTCAATTGGTAAAGGAGCGGCGCGGCACATAATTAGACACACCTACTGGGATGACAGCTGTCAAAATTTTATGACAAACAATAGGTACATTGTTCACTCCAAAATCGGTTTGGACTTTGGACGTGCAGTTGTACCTAAACATGTTTTTTCATATTTTGCTAACATGTTTTGTTAGTTTTTTGGCGCAGCGGACACGGCTTAAAACACATAAATAGAAATAGATATGACATGATGATCCTATAAAATATACTTACTTGTCAATAGCCTTAACATAGGTTGATTCACGATCTTTTTGAGCATTAAAAGAAACACCCATTATTGATTCTATAAAATAAAAATAAAGTTTTTTTTTTGTAGGTACTTACAATAATTAGGGTTTTAGCAATTTGGATAACTGAAGCATAATAGGTAGAAATAAAATGACATTTAACGTTTATCTGTCCACAACAAACGAGTAAAAAAATTAGTATCCCTTAAACGTCTGCTGTGTGATGATATTCTAAGCTAGGCCTCTAATGTACTCGACATTAGAGGCCTTTAACTTTTTATTTTTATGAAACCCAAAGGACCAAGAGGTTAAATAGCTATTACTTTTCTGCTCAAATTAAGCATATTTTGAAAACCAATATATAGGTAGATTAACTGACCGGTTATATTGTCCAAAGCGGCCAAGGCTATTGTCGGGAAGAGATTGATCGAAATCCCATCGGCACGCTCCTTAAGTAAGTCGCTCAAAATCTTCTCGTTCTTTAGGAACACTGGCATAAAACTATGTAGTATGTTGTAGTGAAAAGCCGGTGTCAGAAATTTACGGTGGTTTTTCCATTTACGGCCTTGAATAATAAATTCCTTTGTTTTTGTAACAGTTTCTACCAAAGACCTTTATATAACTAACGTAATAGACGAACAGACTCCCTTTTTCCCGCGTTACCAAAACGGAAATGTCAACGTGTGCGTGATTTTACAAGTGTGTGAGTAATTTTAGTGATGTCCGTACGTTATATCGAAAAAATATCGATGAAAAAGACTCGCTTATATAAGGACTTGTTTGTATCTTGCGTGGAACTTAAAACTAGCATTCTTCACTAATAAAACACAAGATTCTTTCATTATCTATAATAATACTCTTTTCATGGTAATTACCACACACATATCATACAATAAATTTTTAATGTAAATAATTAATAAATTTCAGTCTTACACAAATTCTAGGCTTTTAATATGGGCACTAGGCAACAATAAAGTTACTTATATAGAGAAACTAGCGACCTGCCCTCGCTTCGCTTCGGTTACTTAATATAAATAAAAAATAACCCAAGTTCATCTGGAATAATATACTTTTCAAACGGTGGAAGTATTCACTTTATTTGGCCACAACTTAGAAGTTCTTGTGGACTTACGTTCGGACCTACTTTCATGTTCAGTAGAAGATTCTCTGGCTCTCTCATATGTGTCTATCCCTGTCGCCTATAAGCCGAACGTCACGCTCATTAGAGGATTCTTTGGCTTGCTGAGATCTGTGTATCCTTATCAACTTTAAGACGAACGTCACGTAAATGACAATTTTCATGTACATTCCCAAGCCGAAGGTAACTAACGTATAGGTAACTAACCGAATGTTATACAGACATAATTTTCACCCCATCGAAATTTCTCAAACGCCTTGTAGGTACCGAATTTACTAACTTTCGGACCCCCCATATCTAGGTAATTATCAACCTGAGAGAAAAAGTTTAAATAAGAGAAGATGCGTAAAACATACACAAAAAACTTAAAAAAAATATTTGAAGTCCTGTCGTAGGCTGGACCACTGCATTTAATGATAAATAATAAACTGTGATCAATTTACCTAGCTGCGTTTTATAATCGCTCGGAATAATGTTTAAATAATTATGAGAAGGAATGAAGAAATATCGACATATTGATAACTTATCGATAGATGAGTGTGATTCAAACATTCAATCACTACCTAAAAAATGGAAATTTTCACGGACACAACATCTTTTCATTTTACATATAAAAATTAAACTACATGATATATCGTACTTATTAGACCACTAACCGTATTCCTTGGACCTAGGAATCCTTGAAAATATGAGTTCAAAAATGACTATGTGTGGATCATAATTACCTGTGAAATGACTCATTGTTTGGATTATTCCTATGATTGACTTCGCAATCAGGTACTGCACAGCCCACCATTGTTGTTTTTAACGGTTTTGACACCACGTTTATACAATTATCCTGAATATTTTAATAAAAACTAAAAGACGCTGTCGCCAGTGGGCTACCGTGGGCTACCATTAGCTTTCAAAATGGTTACAACGTCAACGTGTTTCGCTGTCACTGTCGCACTCGTATTCGTGCATAAAGAGGCTGCACTCTCGCTTCCACACACTGTTCGTCTATTATGAAGGTCTTTGGTTTCTACACTCAGAGCGACTCATTTAGAAGATCACAGAAACAAGTTAACCACGGTAATTCATACGTGTTATCAACGTTATCATCGACGAAATATGTATAGTAGGTACCTATAGTTCGTCGATGATGTTAGTCAGAGTACTAGATAGGTTGCAGCTGGTGCAATTTAAACACCTGTGTTTTATGTTTTACTTAATATTAATATTTTTTTCATTGTTTGATTATGTTCGCGTTTTGGGTACATTTAAGCTTATATACAACTGTTTTCTAAATAATTTATTTTATTTTATTATAACTGTCAAACATCAAATGTTTAATAAAAAAAAACAAACACTATCTCAGAAAATAAGTCAAAAATAATTTTGTTTTTATACTAAATTAAATTAAATTTATGGAGAAAACATTCTAAATAAATTAAACGACAGTTTAATGAATAACTATAAGTACCTACTGTCGTTTAATACATTTTGGTTCTACTTTGCGTTTTTTTAAAGTGTCTAAGTGTAAATAGAAAAACCGGGCAAGGGCATGTCGGACCGTGCAGGGTTCCGAAGCCGCTAAGTACTACAAACATAAAAACAATAAGTAATAACTAATTTTCTAGTTAAAGTCATTTGGTGCGGTTTTAGATGATTTGAGTTGGTTTTAACACTTTAATCGCCTGTATCTCAAAACCAATGATGTCTACTTAGTCATGATAGTTTTTCTTTTAAATTCGTTAAATGCGCTTCCATTAAAAATATCTTTCTGATTTTTAGTATTTGTAGTTTTGGCTGTAGGTTGGAGGACACTTGACTCTAATAAAAAATTACGCTTTAAAGCTTAATATTTCATAAACGAATTCCTTAATTTATACACTCAGGAGCAAAAATACCGGGTGAGAGTACGTTTTTCATACAAACGAGACTATTTCGAAGCCTTGGTTCCACGCCAGGAAATGCTTTTAGTGAAATCTGATGATGAATACCCCGAGCATCGATACATGACTTCCAGAGTGCCTAGGATACCCAACTGAATGAATCTGCGGTTAACGCCGGAATTGTGCATGTTCAGAAAAGCATCTAAAATGGCAATAAAATGTAAGGAAATCCAAGTGCTGACCCAAACTCTCCCGCTGTGGTGTTAACTGATTGTGCGATCAGTTAGGTATCTTAAGAACTTTTGACCTCTTCTATTGAACCTCGGAGTATCCACCATTAAACCTCACTCAAAACAACCCCTGGCGAGGAACCAAGGCTTCGAAATGGTCTCGTTTGTATGAAAAAGCATTCTGACCCGGTATTTTTGCTCCTGAGTGTATGTATATTCATGCCAAATTACAGCTTTTTATTACTAAGCTAGGCTGCTAGGCTGCGGACGGAAGGACATGGTGAAACTATAAGGGATCCTAGTATGACTACGGAACCATAAAAAAATATTTTGTACGAACTACAAAAATATTTATAAAACTTAAAAATATTAACAAATAAAGACAAACCTGTTGATGTAAGAAGGCCATCTCCTAACCAGGGTCGTAAGTAATCATAAGATTCTCCTTTAGTTATCGTTTCTGTGCTCGACATTATTTCCTGAAAGAAACATGATTTCGAAAATAATAAATAAGTACACTTCAGATGAGATGAACTTAATTTTGCTGTGGAATTACTCAAATTTAGTTATTTCGGTTAACATAATGGGGTAAATTATTAAATCTTTAGCAATTTTTCTTTATTACCCCATAACGCAGGTAGATAACCGAATAGGTACTACAAGTATTAATACTCTAGTTTTACTGTTCCTAGTTGTAAAATTCTGAAAGATAAGAGTTGTATGTCTGTATTTATTTTATTAAATATATTTTTCTACATAAAATTCGTGCTAGTAGGGTTCTTATCTCATTGTGGTTTTTGTTATCAACCTTAATGATGTAACAGAGCACCTTATAACAATACGGTGCTAACTCGGGGCACGTTTTAAGAATTTGATATCGATAAAAAAGATGTCATTATACATGTGCTTATGGAAAATTCTTGATTACTATGAAAAGGTATTAAAGGAAATAAAAAAAATCGGTTAAACCTTTACCGAACCGGATATACGGTCGAATTATACACAGGTAAACAGGTTCTAAAATAAATGTTGTTTGAAGTTTAATTGCTTTATTTTATTAGCTTTATTCAACACATTCTTCATAGGATTTTTATGACATAATATAACATGTCTCGGATCCATACGACATCACTGGCAACACACACTGATCAAAGACTTTTGTCTTGAGGTACTGTGGTATTTGGGACGAGAAGATAGTGCGTAGCTTACCGAACGCTGCCCATCCGAGTTGGATTCGCCGATTGACCTCTTTGGTCGCTTTCAATGGGCCTCATAAGAAGGCTCAAGGTCACTCAAAGGGCGATGGAAAGAGCTATGCTGGGTGTCTCTTTGCGAGATCGAATCAGGAATGAGGAGATTCGCAGGAGAACTAAAGTAACCGATATAGCTCACCGGATTGCAAACCTTAAGTGGCAGTGGGCGGGGCACATTGCTCGTAGAACTGATGGCCGTTGGAGCGGAAAAGTTCTAGAGTGGCGACCGCGAACCGGGAGACGAAGTGTTGGCAGACCTTCCACAAGGTGGTCTGACGATCTGATAAAGGTCGCGGGAAACCGCTGGATGACAGCAGCAGAGGACCGATCGTTGTGGAAAACCTTGGGGAAGGCCTTGTCCAGCAGTGGACGTCTTGCGGCTGATAATGATGATGATGATGAATATAACATAAAGCTTACATAAGAAGTTTTGTCTTTTGGTTCTATACCTACCGTGTCGTGTAGCCAATAAAATGGAAACACTAGAACCGAATATATATAGTGAAATGATGCCGAATACGCCGAATAGCGAATACCAAACGAATATTCGGCGCATCTCTACTTAAGATAATAAAAGTGTGGCGGATGTCATTTTAATCAAAATGAACATTTACTGTCAGTTCCATTCATTATAATTAATTCAGTAATATTCTGCTACGATTGTTACGCAGTCTAAAAACCCATTCCCACGTGAGTATTTACCTTATGGATTAGTGAATATCCTGACTACAATATACAACTACGTGAGTCAAAGTTATTTTGCCTTAAATTCATTATTCACCCGAAAAAATAATATTTATTTATGTTGAATAACATTTAGATGTTGACAGTAACATCGATATATTTTTTGGCGATAATTATTTAGAATATTTTGCTACATCACTTTACTATAAGTGCCCCGAGTTTGCACGGGGTACCTATGCTTATAATTATAACCTTGAATACTTTAGCTAAAGTAGTCGCTCACCTCAATATATTTCGGATGCGATAACACAATAAATCTCTGAGACATAATATAAACACGATACGCATCTCCAAACTTTGTTGCCAATTCGGAAAATACATGCAAGATTTCTGCAAAAAATAAAGATTATAATGTAACTTTTCAAAAAGTCGTATAATATAGGGTCGGTCAAAAAACAGTAAGAGTAAAAGCTAGTAAAAAGGCAAATATTTCTGGCCCACTCTATATATTGTCATTAATAAATAAATAATAATAATAATAAAAAATTAGATCCGGAATTTCATGACTTTTATGTGTCTTTTTTTATTTTATTTGTTGATACCTAAGTACATCCACATCTTCGTATTTTTGTTTACCATTGTAGCATTTATAATAAAAACAAACGGTTGTTTAATAAAATACTTTTCTGCTCCTTAAATCTAGATAGGTATAAATACCTAATCATTTAAGATTAACAAGTTTCCTCAAGGTCAACCACATTCCTTGTTTGATTATTATTCTTATATAAAATTTGATGTTTTTTTCTTATCTTACATACCCATACGTGAAATCATCCTACGTATAGTACAGTTTACGGGTATTTATTTATTTTGTTTAAGTATATTTTTCACCTAAAACTAAAATATTCAAATGCATAACAAACTTGAGAATTTCATTATTTATAACGGACACGAGCCATATTTTAATTTTTATAAAATATTGAGTATTACGAGTAAGTATAGAAAACGCTTACTGCTTGAATCGACGAGAAAAAGATTTCCGTTTCCTATAACTGGTAATGGTGTAGGACCAGGCACGTTCAAACTTTTTGAATCACGAAGAAAACAAACCCAAGAACCAATCACAAACAGCACGAAAACGCACAATAATATAAACAAAATCATTTTTAAATCGATATATGAACCGTGGCGCGTGCAGGACTGTCCATACGCTACTAGTGAGAGAGCCACTAAGGTAGTTGTATTTTTTAATTAATTCTGATAGCGTACCTATAGACGTTCTGTTTGTGGCAGAAAAACACTTAATTTCTTGTTGAAGATGCCCATTGTGATTTTTTATTTATTTAATGCATGTATAATCCAAGGCATACCTATGTACTTTATGAACCGGTAAGATTAAGTTAGTTCGATAGCAATAATTTTGACGCGGTATGATTGCTATCAAGGGTTCAGTAACCGACCAAGTGTGATACTGATTTGTTATATATTTTAATGATATCTTATCTGAATGGCGTTCCCGGATGCGCTCGGATATACTAGGTACGATCCTATAATGTAAAAGTGCCTACAGGGCCTACTTACAAAACTTTTTAAAATAAAATAAATAAATAAAATAAATATAGGATCTTTTGTCTAATTAATTACCATACGTAATTCTGTGCAGCCATAGCTGGGTAAAAAAAGAGTTCAGAAAAACAGCCCTAATCAGGCAGCATTAAGTAGGTATACTATGTTTTTCTATGGCTTTTACTCATTCCTTTGTGCCTACAATGTTTATCGTTTGTTGCTTGATGTGGTGATTGTCGCTTGAAAATATAGGAGTTCCTCCCGTCACCACGTCCATTTCTTTCCAAGCTATAAATTTCGCAAAGCTCTGAGGTCGTGTGATGTTGCAACTTACGCGTTGTGCATAATAGATAAGTATAACTAACGACGACGCATTTCAATATATATATTTCTCCTCAGTTTAGTTTTATAAAAAAAATAATTTCTTGCAAGCACGTTTTGTTTATTTGTGATTTATATTATTTATTATTATTTTGGTTCGGTACGGTACCCAAGGAACATCGGGGCAAGAAACCCATCGAAACACATAACTAAGCCTGCGCCGGCCGTCTCGTAACTTTTTAATCAACCCAGGTGGCCAGGAACAATGACGCTTTGTCCCAGAACGTTATGGTGCTTTTACACATTGCATGTAGCTCGAGCAAGTAGAGCACAGTGTGTATTTTCAAAAAGGAAGCAAATTAAAAATAAACTAATTGTGAGTCGGACTCCCACACGAAGGGTTCCGTACCACGCCCACAATACACGTTTCTGATAAGGGGACCCCCTTTTATTTTTTACTTTTTATTGTATTATTTTTTGTAATAGCGGCATTTTGTTTTGGTACCTGGTCATACATACTCCGTAAAATAGTCAAGTGACTGGCTATTACGTTTCATGAGTTATAGCCCGCTGATAAACATACCGATGATGGACGAACAGTGGAGGCTTAGTAGGGTCCCGTTGGCATCATATGAGTACCTACGGAACCCTAATAAGATTCCATACTGTCTAATTTTGTTTATATGTTTTATTTTTACGACATCGTCCAATATCTCATTTTTTTGGGTTGGGTTAATTTTTCTGTCAATTTTCGACATTCTAGTTTTTAAGGATCATTTCACTTTTTTTTTCACTTAGCTTTGTCCTGTTACCTTATGTGATAGAAACAGCATTTCCGTTTTAAGGGACATGAATGTTTAATAGGTACATTTTTGCCCTACAATGTTTAGGATTTAGTGAGCCTCTTACTAAGGAAATTTATCACGAGGTAAGATTGATAAATGTATGTATGTATGCACATAATATTTATGTACCTACTTATGTAAATACTTAGCTGTAGTAAAACAACTAAGTACACAACGATTAAAATCACAGAAATAAAGAAATAAAGTAGTTAGGTACTACAAAGGCATGAGAAAAATGGCAGATGGCCTTAAAACCCAATAAAAGTGAGTCTTTTATTGGGTTTTACTAACCTTTAGGCGATCGATAAAACTAAACATTAGCAAACAATAGACATAGGTAGGTAGGTACACAAAATATTTGACATTAGGTATCTTTTAAGATGCTAAGATGTCAAGTTCAATTACTCGTAACTAATGAGTACAATCACCCCTGGGAAAGATTTATAGTAAATTGTGAGCCTATTTCTCAAAGTTGTAAAAATCTTGGTGGCGTAAAATAGAGTGGTATTAAAACCGATTTTAACCGGTTAATATAGTAATCAAAGAAAATAAATTATATTTTGGATAGCAGAATTTCCCCTCTGGTGGACATTATGCAACAAATGTAGGTACTATTAGGCAAGTACGTTTGTACCTACGTAACCTTTTGTTTGAAAAATCCATATCTACTGCAACGCACACTAATCAGCATTGTTACATTAATCGGTACTCGAATAGTACATAAACTAGGGCGATAATTCGAAAAATACGCCCTGCCTTCAGATAAGTAAATGTAGGTTAGTAAACCGCACGTAGATTTTTACCGGGAATGGATGTTTTGGTAAATGATTGTGTGAGGTAGGTAGAGGCAGTATGTATCTCTTGGTTGTTGGTTGAGAAATACTTTTTTTCTGTACAGTCAGTTTTTAAATATGTGTAAACTTTAGTACCTGGGTGAATATTTGAGCGTTTCAACCGCCGTCATTGTTGTCTTCAATATATTGACGAAATCAATGATATTACCAGCAACTTTTAATGTCAAAGTCAACGGAACCGGGGGTAGTATTAATTCCATTTAAAATCATAAGACAATTAAAAAGTTTATCTTGAATAATTTGCGAAGACAATAATGACGGCGGTTAAAACGCCGAATAATCACCCAACTATATAACATACAGTCCGTGAGCTCTTAGAAAAACCTTCGGGATTCGGGGGAAATCGGAAGGCTTCGTGTTGTAGAAAATGACAGTTCACTCAATTCAATTCAATTCTTTGTTAAATGGCTACTGTCCAGTGGGACAATTCTGCCAGTGTCAAGGTTGGAAGTTACACGTGATCGGTAGAAATGTTTTTCCAGAAACAGATGCTGACTCATCAGTTGGGAAATCTAAAAATAAAATAAATTATGTACATTAACTACAACTACATAATACTAAAACTAAAATGACAACTTACAACTTAATATTAAAATCGTTAATAAACTTGGCTAAAATATATACAAATGAAGTATTTACAAAAGTGAGGACATAACTAAAGCTAGCTGGGGACAGTTCACTCGTTATGTTAAACCACCACTGACTTATTTATTTAGTTTTTTATTTTCGGAAATCGATTTCTGCCACTGATACGCAGTGGTAAACATCTTACCCTAATTGTGCAAATTTAGTAATTAGTAGTTACAGAATTATCAACAAGGTTGTAGGTAATTCTGTAGCTCTGCCTACCCCACTTTGGGAACGAAGGCGTGAGGATTTTGTATATGTAAGTATGTGTTTAAGTAGACTCCCCGTGGAAATACCACGGGGAGTCTACTTAAACACGTATTCGTACACGTATTTCTGTAAATAGCAAATCACGGGAAATTGTTTATAATGTACCTAAACAAATAATGTTAAAAGAGGGTGAAACTTTTAGAAAAGCGTTGATTGTAATTATTTTAATAAGGTTCAAGACCGTGTTATAGAAGCAAAGGGGATTTCGAAAAGTACATTAAAAGTATTTTCTAAGAATCCAGAGGTGGGTATACAGCTCTTTAAACTTCCAAACTAAAGTAGTGAGTGAAGGCGGGGTGCTCTATATTTAAATTAACGATGGAAGAATTCGAAAATAATGATTTTGTTTTATGTGTATCATGACAAAAAGTCATCTTGCATTAAAATTTGAAAAATATAATTAAACGCAATATTATTACGGTAATGTTTATTTTGTACTGATGGTTATTCTTTACATAACTTTTTAGGATAATTTCAAAAAGTTTTGCAAGTTGTTAACAGAACAGAACCGCATGCTTCTAAAACCCATACATAAATAAAATCTCGCCTGTATGTATATCCAAAGGTTGGCAGAGCACACGAAACGTTATACAGAAAACACATCTATGACGTTACAATTGATGTATTTTTTATTTCAGCTTTCCTAAAAATGAGACAATGAAACAGAAGTGGACAATGGGACCAACTTGAGAGCATACCCTATAAAACAATAAAAGAATTTTCGAATTCGCGACATAAAAATATATCTAGAAATTGATAACCTCCTTTTTGAAGTTGGTTAAAAATGACTGCCTTTTAGTACCTTGGTAGGTATACAATTTCTGTTTGTTTCTCCCTAGTAATATTTTTCTACGGAGTAAGATAATCGGAAGGAACGTCTTATTAGTTGCATAAGATTATGATCATACTATTAGAGTGAGATAAAATCACCCTGTGGTAACTATCTCTATCGGATCGTGATTCCTGCACAGTAAACATTCCAGGTGTAAGTAGTACTTATTATTTCGATGGTTATTCCACGTTTATAAGTAAGGGCATAAATCGAGACATAGGGATGGACGCTAACGTCTCTACGAACTTCGATTTTAAAAGTAGGCCCTCAGTCAGTCATATAAGGCATAATCTGTGGGCTCGTTGTCCATGTCAATGTCACTTTATGGCATCTAACCTAAAAATAATATTACAAATATTAGTTTTGATCAATAATTTTATAAGTGACATATATTACTGCATACCGTATAATGGTTTTAAACTCACTGTTCACTAAAGCTAGGGTCCCTAGTGTCATAATCGGTAGGAAACTTGTAACCTTTAATTTTAGTTTATTGGAAGCAATATAAAAAGCTTTTGAATCAAATATTCAAATTTCTGTGTTTTTTGCAGAATCCGTTCGTCACGCAAGTAAAAAAACCGGTGGCAGTACAAAGAATACAAACTGCAAAGTAAGGCCGAAGCACAGAGGGTGGAAGGTACAGGATGGGCATTTTGTTCAGGCTGGGAACATACTGGCGACGCAACTCACTCCCAGGTTCCATCCTGGACTTAACGTAAGTTGAATTCTCTGAATTCACTATTGGATTAGAACATGTCCAATTTGATTGGAATGTGAACTCACCAAGGTCACTCAAGAGGATCCCTCAAGTATTCATTTCTTATTTATTGTACTTGGTTAAGTAATAGGACCGGGGTTGTGAAGGAAAGAATGAGTCAACCTGACAACTTAGTAATAATGTACTGGTAACAATAACAGTGGTCTTAATTCAGAATACAACCACCTTGTAAAAAGGTGATTTTGAAATAAATCCAAATAATTAAATCACAAATCAATGTGAATATGAAAATTAGCGAAAATAAAAGTGGCACCCATGTTAGAATAAAGGCAAATAATGTAGTTGCTGAACCCTCTTAAAGAGTAAATACCATCTAGTATGCTATATTTATTTTGGATTTAGGTTTTGTTGTGCAATACCAAAATACTAAGTCTTTCTCGTTTTCTTTATAATTCTACTTTAATAATTAATATCAGGCCAACTCCAGTTATATGACAGTAAAGGTGCCTTTCCAACGGGTAGATGAGGTGAGACAAATAATCACAGAATTGATTTTTTTATTGAAAAATTTCAATTCCCTAATCAAGCATCTTCTGTGGAAATGATTGTTTTAATACAAATATCCATTCTCATCTCTCCTCGTCTTGCCTAGCCTTGCCGGTGGAAAAAATATATTTATCAAATATCCAAATAAAAACTATGTGAATCGGTTTAGTATTTTATCTAAAAAAATATTTAATCTGAATTTTAACTTATTTATTATTTTCACAAACCATGAGCAATTAAGGGTTATATTCAGTAAAATGTATATGTATAGTAACACAAATAAATATATGTGAAATAAAATATTTCATATTCAGCCAGTGGGTATTTTACTATGACATTCCGCCCTGGACCTTTAAGGATTTGCAGTTAAAAAAACTTTTATGATATATGATGTTGCAGGTTGGCTTTGGACGCAACGGCACTCTTTTTGCCATGGAACCAGGCAAGGTAGTGGTCACCTGTGAAAAGTTTGACCCCTACTGGGACCACTCATGGGTCCAGAGATGCTACGGAGGGCGTGAAGAACAAACAATTTACAAGAAGTATTTCAATGTCATACCCAAACCACAGCATCAGAGATTCAAACTAGTTGATGAAGTTTAAAAATATAATATATGATATGTAAATACTTAGGAATTTAGTCAAAATAAATTTATAGTACCACCATAAGTTTTTGTATTGTTACTTGAAGGGTCCACGGATAGATGTCTAGTCACTTGTTTTTGAAAATGAGTTGAATCTCGATATTTAGATGAAATTAACTATTACCTACCACTCAGTATCAGATATAAATGTTCATATAACTTGTATTTATTCACTCTTAAAAATACCTCTATACGAAAATTACGTACAAAATGACATGGACTTTCAAATCGCGATATCTCAAAAAGTTACTAATGTGACTAGACATGTTCTTTCCGTAGACCCTTCACTTTATATGTTAGACAGCGCCATCTTTGAAATGCACGTTGAACTAAGTAGATTCATAATGCAGTTAGACTTGGTAAACTTACATATTGATGTAGTTTCTCATGCTTCCGCTAGATGTAGTCTTAGAAAGGTTTTTTATTTTTGCTTCGGATTGATGTAGTGAAAAAGGAGCCAGATCCCCGCCTCAGTGATTCTGTACGAATTCCTCGGTGAATATGAAAACGAATTAAATAGGTAACAATTCGTAACTTACCCGTACCCGCACCCGCTCACTGAAGTTAATCAATCACAAAAGCAGTTCGAAACCATGATGCAGGATCGCATTGGAAAAGGATGACGCTATTATTTTTGACTGACTGTGCCTATTAAAAATCCATTCCCACTACGACTACTACGACGTAGGTTCTGCGTTAAGGAATAAGTATCGAGTAAGTATCAGTTAAGTTTCGCTCACCATGTAAGATCCGCCCCTATCCGACAAAACTTGAAAAGTGTACAATTTGACAAACTTGTTATTGGAAATAGGTAGGATTCAACTGTTATAAAAGAAGTAATAATGTTGTCTTGAGATGTGTCACTAATAAACAATGGGCGGCTGACGGATGCAAATTACGTCAAAATAATGTCGAACGTTAAGTATACGTAATATGGATATGACTGCAAGGGGTTTAATAAAAAGAACGAAATTGTAAAATAGTTATATGATTGTATTGTTGTACTAAATAATCATATTTTTTTCTATATTGCATATTTTCAATCCATTCCTTTTATGGTTCACAATCCACTTATATAAGGAAAATGACCTCTCTACATCTACAGATGAAAGAGGTGCGTATTCGTAAAGTGATGCTTCATCATTACTAATGCCATCGCCATCGCTCAAATCTCTTATACCTATACTTAAAGTCATAGTCTGGGATTCGGTCCATTACTGACTCCATTTTATTATTTAAATTAAAGAAACAGAAGATGTTAACATCACGCAAAGTCTTACATCATTCAGTAAATTCAGTGCGTCACTTACTTTTAACCCGCGTGTTTGTATTAACGTAATATTTCTTGTAACTATTTCAAAATTTCTTTTGATAAAGATAAAAACTGCATAATTTTGTATTTATAAAATATTTATAATCTCGAAATTTAATAAAAGTCTTATTCATGTTCTGTTTACGTCCTTATTTTGCATCCGTCAGCCGCCCACAAATATTGAAAAAATACCCAGCCCAGCATGCTTCCACTGCGTAACTAGCTGCGCTGTGCTGTTAACTATGCTTTTCCTTAGAAAAAGTTGACAGTATTATATATTATAGACTTGTATACTTAGAAATTTTCATGGGATGGTGATCTAGAGTACCTAGATAAGTACTTTGTACATGTCCTAAACGGAACTCCTTAAACTGACGTTTCAGGAACATTAGCCTATCTTATCGTATCTTTCCTACAAATTGATTCGGTAAGAGTAAAAGGGAAAGCCCTACGAACTTTCGATTTGGCTTCGGAGAAGGCCCGAGTTGGAAACGTACGTGTGTTTAATTCACAGCTCTTTTGCCTCACGGCGATACAAATATTTGCGAAGGATAGACGTCTGTTTGTCTTTGGTCAGGGTGTTTAGAATTTGCTGGCTTTGTTCTGGTAACTGGGAAACTAGGTCGCCGAATGTTTCGGACAGCGAGGTAAACAGGAGTAATCTCCCAAATTGATATTAGTTAGTGGCGGGGTGTTAACGATAAGTAAAGTGATCACTTGTGTACCTTGTCGCTAGCATCAGGTTTGCACTGCTGCAGGAAATTGTCCAACGATTGAAAGCGATTCGATACGAAAGTGATCATCTACAATCTCACAGAAATTGAACAAGTCTCATTCACCACCTACCTACTAGTCTAATCTAATCGCGTCGTGATTTACTTATGATTTATGAACTTTGTGATAAGTGAGTAGGTGGCACGACAAGGCAAGGGCGGATCACAGTTTACCAAGACTGAATATTATTCAGATTTTATTAAACTTATAACAAGGCTCAGGGGTACTCACAACTCATAACTCCCATGACCTCAACCATTGGATCTGCTCTTTCGCCAAGTTCGATTGCAATCTTACGCCAGAATGTCATATGATATGCGTTGACTACACAGGATGTATGAAGCATAATAGCTACTACCCGTTCAGAACTCTAGAAGAGAAGACTTGTATTCTTTAATTAATAAATAAATATAAGAACTCACGGACAGATGGGAATCCGAGGTGCGAAAATCCGCTGACATGACTTGCCCATGGGGGTAATAATAATGAGTCCATGTACTTAGTACATTTCAGTATTAGACATGTAGTATGCAGTGAACAAATAGGTACGTGTAAATTAATAGTCTACTGAGTTTCGAGAAATGGGCCCCAGGGCGATGGTTAACCTTTTGGTCAACTGAGAAGTAATGTACCTGTAATGTAACGTATTAGGGATAACTATGATACAGTGCGATAGCTCTTAGAAGGTACGTCGGTTTTCTATGTTGTCAGTCTCTCACTCGCTCTCATACGCTCTTATTAAGAGCGAGTGAGAGAGAAAATACAAACCCGAAGTACCTTCGACGTGCTCACAGACTATAGTTTTTTCCGCAACCCGTTGTAAACATCTGCAACATTCTAGCACACGGTACGGCGCAAAAATCACAGGTACTGAGGAGATTGGCGATTTTCCGGAGTTAAAATGACGTCCGGCCGGTCCGGATGTTGACCCGGCCGGCCCGGACCGGCCTGACGCAGGACCGGAGTTGATGCGCAATCAGAGACTAGATTTAGAACTCTACACATTTTGAAAGCTAACGGTCGGACTCAGAGTCATTTAATGACGATTACTTAATTCCTTAACGACGATTTTTCATTCATACGTTTAAAAAAGGAACAAGTTAACTGTTTGTCTAATGTCTTTGAGTTCATTGGTATGCTCTAAGGAGTCTAAGGGATACCATCTATGCTACACATATGCTAATCTGTCAAAGTGCGCGTTAAAGCGAGAAGGAACAAAAGTGTGAAGCTACTACATACAAGACTGTACGACAAGAATGCCCCTGCTCCAGCAATAACTCAAGGTTTGTAAATTAAATATAACTATAAACAGAATTCTTATTAATAACAGGTTACCAACTTATCTTTAAAAGAGTCGCAAAAGCTTATCTTTACTTTACAATTATAATTTAGAAGACAACGATCAACGCTGTTTCAGGCAAAAGCTTCAAGTTCGTCTACAAACTTAGACACAATCTGCTATGCTTAGATGCAAGACTATTTCTTGCCTGCCTCTCCTTCCGTACGGAATTTGTTAATCGCAATTCCCTTGGGCACTGTTCGATTTTCTAATGTTCGATAAGACATTTTTATAAAAAGTAATAAGGAATAGGAAACATTTTTTTTATAAGTCGTAATTCCAGTAAAATTCAAATTATCACCCTGAAGTTGAGTATACGATCGAACACATGAACGGTTTTATAGATGTACCTAAGTATTTAATACCACTCCTCTTTTTCCGTCGGGGTTAAAAAGAAAACAAAGCAATGAACATCGCTTGAGTTTGATAAATAATGAATTTGGTATTGGTACAACAAGCATGTAGCACAAAAAAAGACGACAGTAATATTGCGCTCAAAATCCCGTAAATACAGGCTGTTATTAAAACAATATCTCTGTCGCGAAAAGCGCCCGGAAACAAATGCGTTTGATAAAATGTTACTTTCACCGAAAGCTGGCACGCAAGAATAATTCGTCGCCTTTCATATTAGCCGAATGATCGCGGAGGGAAAACTTTGCCGCGGGGCGGGCGATAGTTTAGCGAGAACGAATTGTGCATGGCGCCTCGCACACCGAGGGTTTCTTACATAAGATAGGTACCGCGACTCATTTTGCTGATTAGGTACCGGTAGACAATATATACCTATTGGTTTATTAAAAATCGTGTGTTAAAGTGATTTTTGGTGTATTGTTTAATACACCAATTCACATCGATTTCTTAATATAAGTCTATTGATTTGTTCTCGTGGTTCTTGAGAAGTGGGTTTTCACTGATTCAAATGATGTTAATGCGACAATGCGCGAATGTGCTGTAATTGTAATAGTCCAGATTTGGTATTACAATACAGCTAATAACCTACGCCAAGTATTAAATATTAGGTAAGTAAGATATCATCAAGTATGACATTTGTAAAATCCGAGCTACTGATTAGGTAGTGCAACACTGGACTGAAAATCGTTAAATTTCGTTATATTTGGTTTTGATCTGAAAAAAAAACAGGTATCAAAAATATAGTTTTAATAACACTATGATAGTGTAGGTACTAAAAAGCTAATATAGAAATTGGCACAGAATAAACTATATCCTTCCATAAAATAGAGTAAAAACATATACTTAAAACTTTAGCACGTACCCAGCCACCCCTTCGCCGAAGGGCGCAGATTTCTCTCGTAATTTCTCTCTCGACCATATTGTAGCCCGCCCAGTGCCCCGACCCGACACCCGTTGTTCGGTATATTTCAACAGCTAAATTAAACTTTTTGCCAGGAAACTAAAGTTATCATGTGCAACTGGCTTTTATGGATTACAGTCGGCAACGCTGACTTTGACATGACGGCGAGGGAAACGAGTATTACTTTTAGACTTAGATATAAGATAATTGTTTTTTTTGATAAAGAATATAATTTGCTTGAAATCCGTGAATATAATTATAACGAACTTCTCAAAACGGAAGTAAGAAATGTGATTAGGTAAATCAGTCGCTCTAAATTAATCTTAACTTTTGATATTTTTAAATTAAATCTTGGTAGCCTAACCTAACACAAATAGATTTTCAATGTTTGAAAATAAAATACGGTTCAAATTAAGTAACCACTTATTAAAATGTAAAAAAACATGACATCTGTATGATAACTTTACAACTAAGGAGGCTGCACAATTATCCCTCATGCACTTACGCTCGGAGTGGGGAAGCCTAACGTTTCATTTCTCGCTCCCATTCCCTTTTTAAAAGCGCTTCGAGCCTCACTCCAAGGCGTTTTGAAAAGCAAAACTTTTTGTGCACCGAACAACCTATACAAGACTGAATCATACTTGTTTACAATAGGGTTGGGAATCCAATAGTGGTTTATTGCAGACGTTGCGTTCCAATTACGGTATCTCAGCGCTACCGGTGTTTTTCTAATGAAAGTCCCTGACTTGCGGACTTATTGTCTGAGTCGAGTGACATCTCAGTGGTAGGAACACAAGGAATCAAACCTGTTTGATGACCTATAAACGTAAAATAATCGTCGAAACAGATGTTTTGATAAATGTTTAAGTAATTTCTAGATTACGGGGAGGTAGCCAAAGTCATAAGTGATTATAATTTTTTATGTTCATTGATAAAACTCACATTTATTTGTTAGTAAAAATTAAGAGAAGTCAGTCCCTTAACATTTACACTCTAATCCAATCGTAATGTATGATATGCAACCGCATCTTGATACAGGTTATTTTATTATCATGACACAAAACTAATTGAATTAAGAAAAAACACAAAGGAAGAAGAAGAATTTATTATTTAAAGGCAGCCGGAAAATGCCATCTCGTTTCCCTAAACACGTCTGCTGCCGAACGCCCTTTTTTAATCCAACCGAACACGTTTACGATCGTCAACTTTTTCGTATAAAAAGTTCCAACACCAACCTGTCGGGCAATAAACATCACCCTGTACGTTCGTACTTTCTACATTTTTATGGAGCAAGTTATTGTTTTAATCTTTTAAGCTATCTTTGCACTTATTAACGAGAGACGCTATGAGAAAATATGGCGTCGCTTTTGTTTAAATATTCCTTAATTTCGAGTTTTTAATAAAATATATGTATTATTTGATGGTTGTCTTTACATTTTATTATCGAGTTCGTAAATAACGGCAGCAAAACATAGGGCAATATTAAAAAAGAATAGTGTCTTTAGTATCAAAGTACTTAACGCATAAGGACGCTCTACCATTGTATCTAGGTATACCTCTGCCATACCTTAAATGGATCAATGAGGCTAACAAATAACTAGCGATGGTGTAGCTTTTTCATAAAAATAATTAAATATGAAAGGGTTGATGATAATAAATGTAACACAATAAGTACCCGCATTAAGTAGTTTCTAGTAGTTTCATACATTACATTGACAGCCACGTTGTAAATGACCATGGAGGTAAGCTTTGTCAAACGTAGCGTAGGATATCTCCTCGTAGCTTGCTTGTGATTGGCCTCGTCCATCACCCTGCAACCGTATCTAGTTCGGTCACGTGATCTCATTGCACATTGGTCATTCGGATTAAGGTGTCATTAAAGACTAATTGGAATGGAAAATCCTCATCTAATTGCAGGCTTCGGAAAGGTGTCACCACGAGGGATATGAAAAACTTCGCAAGGAAATACATATGAAATATCTTTTCCGTTTCAACTCACGTAACACAAATATAAGATGCGCCCCCATTTCAGTTTTTTTAATTATTTTGCTAGGACTATACGTAAACTTTTGTCCATAATTAATTTAACGGTAGGGCGGTTCATTCGATTTTAATGTCCGTTTGTGCATTGGCATAACACTCTTGCGTAAAGAAGATCTAAGCTATAATAATGTACGTAATGGTGGGTTAGTTGCCGTCAAAGTGCACTGGTTAAATTGATTGGTGAAATCCGAAGAAAACTGGCTTCTAGACAATATTGAAATAGCATTTAATTCAGCATTGGCACTATCCAAAATCCAATGCACTCAAACTGCCAGTGGAAAAGTCTCAAATAAAAAGCCGGCGTCACACGTCGCGCTAAAAGATTAAATGGAACGCACCGATTCTTTTGAATCTGTATTTATACTCTACGTATTAGGGCAGTATCGAACGGCCCGACGTTAGGTGATTTACATCGCTGCCTTCGTAATTCGTTGCCTGACGGACGCTCAGTATAAATCAACGTTGGACCCCCACTAACCGGACATTTATCTCGGCTCTACGATAAAAAACCCAACCCAAGGATTGAAAACATTGCACGCCTAAGCGAATGCATCGATGTGATTATTTACGTGTGCCGATACTGTCTTATTGAAGAATTCCGGGTTTGTTTTGATTCCACGTCGGGATTGAAAAATCTTACAAGGGTTCACTTTCTACACTTCTTTTAGAAGAGTGCACATGAAGGTTCTTTTAAAACCAACGCCATTTTAAAAGTAGCCAAAGTTACGGAGTGTATTTTAATGATTTTACTGTGTTGGTGAATTATGGATCCAACGCCTTAACCGCCTTAACCGAATTCGAAACGCTGCGGGCGAACATGTATTTAAATTTCCAAAATTATTGTGCAGTGAAGTGTAAAAATAAGGAAGCAAACAAGGGGAACTCTTAAAACCTCTCAAAGTCTTTAAAATTTGCCAACGCGTCTTACTTAATTGTCTTGAAAGCACTTGAATTCAGAGCGCGTAGATCAATAGAATTTTGGGAACCATTTTTCTGTTGCTTATCAAAAATATTTAGATCACTGATATAATTATGTTCCTTGTTGATGTAATTGTTAGATATTTTCGTACATGAAAGTTTAAACCTGACGTTAAGGCAGCGAGATACAATAACGATGTTTTACTTTTGACGTTGACTGTGCCATAAGTACATCAACAGTTTGTCAAAATTGTGAAGCAGTTGATTCCCCATATACAGTACTTAGCCACAAACTATATCAGGCGGAACTCGTCCATAGGTATACGTATTAATCGGTTTGGTTTCTCTTTTCACGCTCGTTTTGTTTTTATTTCGATATCGTTGAATAAGTTAATTATTATTTTTTGCCTTAAAGCACGTTACCAATACATGCTTTGTTCAACAAAGCCGACAAGGGCCCAAAATCCAAGCCCCTAGTTCCCACAATCAACTTAAGATTATGATTCATTGTGAATATTTTTCATAGCCCAGGCTCGATTTAAATAACGCAAAAAGATTGCAAGATGGAGTATAATATTCATGGAAAGGCATAATTTAATTCTGGAGACAGACCGGGCGGGCCGCTGGAGATTAGACGCTTGTCTCGGAAAATGTAATGAAGGGAAAATATCTAAATGGGAAATTATGGACTAAGGGAAGCATTTACGTCAATATATTTTTACCAGATATTATTGAGTCTGTAAATAAAAATATGAACAGTTTTTGAATAATAAAGTAGTTATAACAAATCGAATAACTAGCATTCCTAACTTAGCGTTTGACGGCAGATTGGTACCTAAATCTCATTTGCAGTAAAACAGGTATCTCAGTCAGTTCGAAAATGAGTACGCAAAAATCCACCAAAAAAACCAGCAGTAAATTTACAATTGAGACTTTTTTAGAATATACTGGCTTTGCTTTAGGCTGGCTAAGCAAGAGCTTAGTTTTTTTTATGGCATATAGAAGGCAATCAAGCACACAGGCCACCTGATGGTAAGTGGAAACTGTGACCCGTAGTCATTCGCATTTACAAGACTGCAAGCCTAAGACTGCAAATGCGTTGCCAACCCTGAGGACTAAGATGGAATGCATCTATGCTAGTCATTACACCGGCTGTCTTATCCCCAAACCGGAACACAACAATGCGAACACTGCTGTTTGGCGGTAGGTTAATGGATAAGATGGTGGTAGCGATCCGGACGGGCCCTGCACAAGGTCCTACCATCCGCAAAAGTAAAGTAAAAGTATATGATAGTACCGTGTTTTCAATCCATGGTGGTGCAACGTTCGAATTGGAGTGTACAATCAAGAAGTGGGGCGCGCCTTCGCAAACACTGCTGCTGGTGCTTATGTTAAAATCACGAGTGTACCTATCAGGATCAGTTTGCGAAAGGCAATTCCGCTCATAAATTGTGAAACCGCTTATGATTAGTAAGGAGCATCAACATCGAACACTTTCATTAATAATCAGTCCGTCAGTCAAATCGAGAAGGGTCGGGACTGACATGACATCTACAGTTTAACTCAATTAAACCGTTTGTTAGTCTTCGCTTGATCGGTAAACTTTCTTATTGGAACGTCCATTTTGAGCGGTTTTGACTTAGTAAAGTCGAAGTCTTTATTATTTGCCTTGGTAAAGTAAAACAGAAAGTTTGGAAGTCCCTTGGAGCGGATAAGAGTTGTGGGGCAATCTTTGTCTCGGCCATTGACTTTGTAGTCAATTGTGAGGTAAGTACCTGTCAAAAAAGTTTAATAAGGCGTTCAGTGGGCCGTAAAAAGCAGGAAAGGAAAATACTCCGAGTTTACAACCATTGCAATATATGTAATGCTTGTGTCTAGTCATTTAGAATTTTAGATTATCGTCGTCTTTCTATGGTAAGTAATAATGAATTGCTTAGTTCTATTCTATGCGTATCCCAAGTTCTTTGGTAAGTAACAATAAATAAGTACATAATATATTTTTTTAGACAAGATTAAGATACACTCAGGAGCAAAAATAACGGGTCAGAGTGCGTTTTTCATACTAAAGAGGCTATTTCGAAGCCTTGGTTCCTCGCCAGGGAATGCTTTTCGTGAAATCTGATGATGAATACCCCGAGCATCGATACAGGACTTCCAGAGTGCCTAGGATACCCAACTGAATGAATCTGCGGTTAACGCCGGAATAGTGCATGTTCAGAAAAACATCTAAAATAGCAATAAAATTTAAGGAAATCCAAGTGCTGACCCAAACTCTCTCGCTGTGGTGTTAACTGGTTGTGCCATCAGTTAGGTTATTAAGAACTTTTGACGCCCTCTATTGAACTTCGCAGTATCCACCATTAAAACTCACTCAAAACAACCCCTGATGAGGAACCAAGACTTCGAAATAATGTCGTTTGTATGAAAAACGCACTCTGACCCGGTATTTTTGCTCCTGAGTGTAGGTATATCATGATTTCCTTTCACCCAATTGATCGTAGTTGGCGTCTGCCGAACACGAATATTACATTTCCTAGTAATAATTTAAAATGTCCGTGTTTTCCTCCTTCTGCGTTTTATCCGGATTTATCGCATTACTATCAGACGTTCGCTTATTTAATTTATATATTTTATAGCTCCAGACGCTTTGCAGTACGGATGGCGCTTTACTTCTGTATTATCGACATTTTCAGGTGAAATAAAACTAGGAATTTGGCGAATAGAATTTATGAGCAGCCTCTGTGCAATCGAGTCACGTAACGCCTTTTGAGTTCAGTTTAAACAAGAGCTTTTAACGTTGAAGGAGTACCTAAGTTTAGTATTACAAAATATTTTGTAGTACGTTAAAAGGCTACCGGTAAAGGCTACGGCTAAAGGCTGTCGGTAATAAATAAATAAATAAATAAATCAAGGGACAATGTCACACCAATTGACCTAGTCCCAAACTAAGCTCTAGGCTTGTGCTATGGGTACTAGACAACGATATAAATACTTATATAGAGAAATATATACTTAAATACATAGAAAATGTCCATTACTCAGGAACAAATATTCGCGCTCATCACACAAATATCTGCCCTTACCGGGATTTGAACCCAGGACCGCTAGCTTCGTAGGCAGGGTCACTACCAACTAGGCCAGCGCGTCGTCCTAATAAATCTTAGTTCTAATTACATAGCTCGAAGAATAGCTAAAGTGAAGTGGCAGTGGGCGGGGCACATTGCTCGCAGGACTGATGGCCGATGGGGTCAGAAGGTTCTGGAGTGGCGTCCGCGGACCGGAAGACGAGCTGTAGGTAGGCCTCCAACAAGATGGAGTGGACCGCGGTGGATGCGAAAAGCACAAGACCGGTCTGAGTGGAAAGCCTTGGGGGAGGCCTATGTTCAGCAGTGGACGTCTTTCGGCGGGTTATTCCCAGTAGTTCGCACTGTTTAATTCAACATAACTGTGTTCAATTTCATATGGTATTATAGGATTGAGTTGATTTAAGTTTTCATACGTGTTAATATTTGTACATATTTCTGATGACTTTTATACATATTTTATATGTGACTTAATAAATATAATAATAATATATATATATATATATATATATATATATATATTATTATTATATTTATATATATATATATATATATATATATATATATAAATATATATTATAATATTTATTAAGTCACATATATAATATTAAAATTAAAATTAGAAATTAAAATATAGAATAAAAATGCTTTACTATGTTGATTTGTTAAATTTTTCGTAATAATTTTACGAAAAATTGTAATAAATGTTTTTTTTTAAACTGTCAGCCTAATTTTAAATAAATGGTGTTAAATTAAAATTACTTTTTTGTATTCCTGCTCCTATAATACCATATGAAATTGAACACAGTTATGTTGAATTAAACAGTGCGAACTACTAGGATTTTTTTTCCCAGTAGTTCGCACTGCGGACTAGTTCACTTGCCGGAGGTGCGGACTAGTGGGAATTTTTATTCCCAGGAAAAAAAATCCCAGTAGTTCGCAGTGCGAACTACGGAGTGCGGGCTACTGGGAATAGCCCCTTTCGGCTGACATGATGACGTTAAAAGGCAATAAACCTTTGTTTAAAAATATTTCCCAAGGCTCAAAGTGTATGAGGCCATATCTAAGCTTTATCGCGACTCCGTCCGTTTGAAGAGCGAATGTGTCTATACGCGTCGATAAGCACATCTATGGTGTTCCAATTTCCGGGTTAAAAGGAGCTTAATTTAAATTCAAGGTCATTTATTTGTTGAACATAGGAAAAACAGATGTTACCTACCTACATTTTAATATTAGGTACATCCCAATCCAGTCCAATTGTTTTAATGGCAACCGGTCACAATAGGTGTGAGTTCTGTCAATGACTTAATTTGACAACAACACGGTGTATATAATTGACAAGTATTAAAATAGGGTCTGAAACAGGTAGTACTGTGAAGGACTAACATAACAGATAGACACCACCAATAAATATATTTACAAAGAAATAATAAAAGCCATCAGGTACATCCCGCCCAAAGGCATACAGATGTAATATGTTTAACATGCATCAGGCTTTAACATTATTCTAAATTGTCAATTTTTTTTCGCGCATACACTCTTAAAAATCTCTGCAGACTTAAAGAAGTTTTCTAAAATCATTAATACATTCAGTCATCAAACTTTCAGTTGGAATTTGATTATAAAATTTTAGGTACTATTCCAAAAAACGCTTTATGCATATGCATGTAATGCTGTAATAAAAGTTCTCGTGTTAATCTTATATCACTCTGTTATCAAAAGTATCACAAATAAACATAGTAGGTACGTCACCGTTGCACCATGACTTAAAACTGTCTATCTATAATATAAGTAATCTTAAAATACGGGTTTCTCGCTACATCCCGCGAACCTTAACACCTTAGCGTCGTTTTTCAGCAATTTCCACAATATTGAAGTGATAAATTAAAAGGTGGCAACACAATAGCTCAAGGTGCTTCACGTGCAATATTGTGTTGTTACATTGTTTATTGCCAGCGTATTCAATTATATTTAACCAATTACTTTAGCGAACTCTACTACCACTAAAGCACCGTCTGAATCTTTGGACTATAATGTTAATAAACTCAAGGTTGTATTTACAACTTCACGTTCGCGTTAAATAAGAGACTTGGAAAGTAAACAATATTCCAAGCGCCGTGCCGGGACGGTTTTAATTTTCCGCCATCCTTACAATTTATGCGTTTCGAATGGAGTCTATTTTTATGGGTTTTAATTTTGGCGCCGTTTGACCGCCGGCTATTTGGTGATTTGCTGAGTCTGACGGAAAATTCGTCGTCGTATTGTTTTATGAAGTGAAAATGCTTTGTTAATAAAATTTGACTTGTTTTTTTATTATTATTATTAACGGCAATATAATAATAATAATAATAATGCACTGCAAATTAAAGTGAATGTTTATCCAACTGCCCGGATGAAGGAGTCCTGGGAGTAAATAAACATTAGCGCATTGGTCTCACCAATAAGGTCAACAAACACTATGCGGATGATGTGTGGACAAAAACTCGTAATGTTATTATACATAGTCCATGTGCTGAAAACAATCTCGAATCTCGGGAAACATGATTGTTTCCTTCAGAAACATGATAAACGTCGCGGACGAAGGTGCGGCCAAAGTCGATCCAGTTCTATGCACATACCTAAATGATATGTGCTTTATTTTCTTCAGTCAACATAAAGTATCCAAACAATGAGCCCAAATAAATAAAATCTGGATAATTCCCAAAAGTACACTCGATGTTTATTCAACGCCCGTTCGATACCGTGGCTGTACCCCGGATTGCGCGGGAATATATTTTTAAATTTGGAACAATATGGTGGACAGCGGGTTGCCATAAATCTGAAGATGCCGTAATGCGAGGATACATGCCGGGAATTATTTATGAAGGGTTGCCAGTTTTAAGTTCAGACCGGTACGAGAAAATTGTAAACCAAATTGTATTGCTTTTTATTACAAGCTTTTATTTAACTTGCAATGTATGTATGTATGTATGTACGGGTCAAATCTTGCATAAGCATGCACCCACCCACTTCCCGTTAACGGAATGTTCTTTTCGATGAAATGAGAATTCTGCAAAAATGATACGTTCGTTGGAATGTTTATCCAAAAAAGGTAAGTACCCGTTTTAAAGTGCTAATGAAAAAGTAACGATTTAAATTTAAAATTATTTAAAATCCTCTTCTACAGTAAAATCTTCTCTCAATACTGTTTTTCAAAATATCTTAATTGGTATTGGAAATTTTTCAAGTCTTGTATAAGGCTAGCAGCAGACAGAATCCATTGTGATCGCCGCCGGCTCTCCAGGCGGGTCGGTGCTATCGAGACATTTAAAATATAACCTTTTAGTAGATTGCATTGTGCAGGAGGAGAGAGATGACGTTTTACTTTGTCACTAAATTTTATTGCATCAGATTTGAAATTACACAACATAGCTTAGTTTTATTCGGCCGGGAATGATAAATCACAAGCACGTTTAATAAAGTTACAAGTAACTTTTTTACAGGTCTGAACTGGCAACACTACTCAAATGGCTGGTCGAGGTGGTGTCAAATGCCAAAATTTTAAATTTATAGCTTAATAAAACGTGCCACTGTTTTTTCTCTAAAACAGCATGTTTAAGAATCCAGCGTAAAAATGACGGCACGTATTTCTGAATCGAACCGTTGTTTAGACCTATCACAATCAACATTTTATTACCGTCAGTAACAACCCTCCTTCTGACGCAGTGGGGTAAAAAGGTGTATTAAGTCTTTCTTTTATTATTGCCATTTTGTTTTGGACTGCAGTGTTGGACTCCCTGCCATTGCCAGTGACACGAGCAACAATGCAAACGCATTAGTGCATCATTAACGGAATCGCTTAAGACGACATGGGCCCTGGATAATATTAGAACAAAGACTACAATGTTTCCATGTTATTGTTTCTTTTGTCCGTTTGTTGGTGGCCAGAACGTAAGAGAAAGAGCACATCATAATCTAAATAAAAGACACTAATTTCACTGACGAGAAACTTCTCATACCTATTGTGTAACTTTCCTAACTTTCTTTGCTAATAATATTCTTCATTTTTTATTTGGAATTCCTTTCCGTTATCATTGTTTTTCAAATGTTTTCGAGAATTTCTCAGTATTTTTTACCATTTCTTAAAGGTTGAAATGTTTTGAAACTTGTTTTGAATTTTGATGCTCCTAACCAAAAAAATAATGTGAGACCAAAAAATAGCTTTCTCTAAACTTGAAATCAACCAGTTATAAAAGTCTATTACTTTAGAGAGAGACGAGAGAGTGTTGATTGTTTCGGAGTTTGCTTTGTAACATGCTTTAAAATAACTTCACTTCTAGTCGTTGGATTGACTACTAAGTATGGTATAGATATGTTTAGTACAATCTAATTAAGCCATTAATAACCGCTAATAGTTCCCATAAGTAGCCAGTGACGGAGCGATGGGCCGCCGGCACTTCAAGTCAAGTGGAATCGGGCCTTTGATCTCTCAAATGGATGATTTGACTGCTTAGTAATCCTATTACCTACATACCTGTGTACATACCTGTGTTTATGTGGATACTAATTGATAGGGTGCTTTGTATGTGGGGGATGGGGATTAAATACCAAGCTCTGTTTACGAGGAATAAAAAACATGGTGTTTTCTATTCTCCCTGATTCCCCGATTGTATATTTTTTGACGTACCTCGTACGCCACTTCATCTTGTTTAGCAGGAGAGTAGAGTGGCTGGTGATGGTGATGAAAGTGATCTTGTGTTATTGGTTCCAATGCATGCTATGCCGGGATCTCATCTTAACAATTAGCTCATACTTACTTCTTTTTCTTCGATGGTTAAATTGTTATACTTACACTTACTTCAGGTAATATGACGGGCGTAAGAGTGTCTACATCCTAACAAGTTCTATTGGAATAATTTTCGCTATTTATGTACAATATTGATCGCAAATTAATTAATTATGTCATCTATTATAATAACGTTGTCTTTTAAAATAATATATTTTTATCTCGAACGTACTAGAACTCTTTAGGGATATCTTATTGACAACAATCAGATCGACCTCTCAGATTAAGGTACGCCGGCAGGCTAAATAATTGAGTCCATATCTTAAGCCTCCGCCATATAAATTGTCAAGGTTCGATAGCTTCCTGCCCTTTGCTCTGTGCGTTTATACTAAGATACCTCGCGGATCGAAGCGTGGAGGGTTTTGTTGTGAATGTTGTGATCTTGGATGCTAACCAAAACGTGTGATTTTATTCTTAAAGAAAAGACAATCTTGTTCGTAACTTTGTTTTCCTGAATTATATTGATAGATAGTTTACCGATAAAATATTTATATGCAAGTTAACCGCCAATACACTAACAAAATTCATAATCAGTGAGTGATTTCCATGTATAATTATGTTTTTAATACATTTATATACATATATTAATGTCTAACATGAGTAATTTCAGTTAAATAACAATACTCGACTTAAAATCCGGGCTTTTTCATGGGTAAAAATAACGTTTAATTTTGTAGAAACAATGGGCAAGAAGCCGGCGATAGCCGATGCAAAGTCAATGATGTTTGCACGCAGCCGAGGGGAGCCTCCAGAAAATTGCAAACATAAAGTTTCTAATCGACGGATCTTTTATTCCCTAGCTCGGAAGATACAGCCCATTAGCTTTGTAATGGGGATGTTCAAAATTTATTTTATCATCTCTTGGCACGTAATGTCTTTGTTAGGCAAAAAATCAACTCTGGAGCTGCCTTATAGTAATTACAAACTTATGTCTTTTCTAATAAAAATATAAGAGTTTGAAATTACAGAGTTTAAAAAGAACGACATAAAAGTAGAAAATAGTAAAAAACATTGTAAAATAAGTTTTTAGTAGCCTGATGTTACATCATTACCCTCACCGTAAATCTTTGAAAGCGTCTGGTCCTTCCTAAGCAAGTTTAAGTATCGTTGAGTGTTGCCTGTGTATTCAGATTTCAATGCTTCCTCGCAGACATAACCGTATCCGCAAACGTATTCTCAAACGTTTTAAAACCCGTAAAAATTCAAACAGTCCATATTCCATCCGAGAATCGCGGCTGCTCCGTATCCGCGTCGCGATGCATCCGTATGCAATTTATATGTCTCCCGCAGCGGGGGCCGCTATACGTTACAGGCATTAGAACAACCGCGATAGCCGACTGAAATCGTGTGTGTTAATTTAGTGCTATTCGGAATTCATTGTCGGGAACTTAGGGGTTTTTAGAAAATAGTGCTCTCTAAGATGGTGGCGACGTCTTGGACGGTTTGTTGGTTTACTTTAGATGGATATATAAAACAAGGAATATTCCGAATAGTTGCGACATAATAGGCTAAACTGAATATTAATAAATATAAGTAGTTAAATATAAGTAATTAGTCGTATTACAAACCTAGGTCAGTCCACATTAAGGGTAAGTAATGCATGTATATATCATACAATACAACATCATAATTCAAATCACGCACGACGATAATACTGATATCGGCCACTGCAACGAACATACGTAACATTCTGGTACAAATGTATTTCAAGAAATAAAGATCCTCTTGTACACCGGTCAATCTTGATGTCCCTTTACGATTTCACATCAATTTGCAACGAAATACCTCTTGCTTCATAAGCTGGAATGGAGTCTTGTTGAGAAATATAATGCTGGTCTCTAAACATACACAGAGAAAGGAAGTTTAATAATATTAAACAAAAAGTTCTTTGGTAAACAAAGACTAAATTTTAAGAGGTTTCAAAAAGTGAATTTTACAGAAGTGCCACGTAATTTGATCGATGCCGGCTGTGAATGTTAAAAGATCGTTTCTGAAATTGCGGCGAGGCGGCGACTATATATGATTACTTCGGTTGAACGATTATTCATCCTTCAAAATGTTTAAGATTTTAACTCTTATACACATTAAAATAAAAAAATAAACATAAGTTACTTTTATTTGACTCAACGTTAGTAACAGAACTTATTGACCGACTAGCCATTTATTCTTATGTTGATCTTAAAAACTGATAACATAAACATAACTCGAAATAATTCTCTTCCATTAAACAAATTGACACTTTTTTCCTCTCATTAATAATCTACATAACATAAAGGTATTATTTATTATGCCAAAAGCCGTTGAGGATACAATAATTCTGCCATGCGTTTTGACAGCTTAATCCCGCTTTCGCGCGTTATTTGCGCAGATTTAACTCGGTCTGTTTTGTTTACCGTTGATTTCAAGTGTAAACACGGCCTAAGCATAAACAAGCCGAGGTTTTGGGAAATTAAAGCGACTGCAAAAGTAGTGAAGTTGTGCCATAAATCCTCTATCGTATGCTTCTACAACTTGAAGTGTACAAAACAGTGCTTAGCCCGCTTTAAATAAGAGCTAGATGGAACGTACAATTAAGTTAGTTAGCGGGTAGAAGCCCAAGGGAAAGTGTTGTCAAGGAACAAAGATAAGTCGGGATTGTCGCGCAGTTCGTCTGCGAGGAAATTACAACTACCACAAAGAGGCTTTCTTTACGTTTTTATTTAAATGTTGCAGAGAAATTGTGGTCTCGAGACGTTAATTGAAAATATTTGTCTGGAGCTTTTTTTATTATTAGATTAAAGTACGATGTTGCGAAATTTTGAAACTGAAGTAATTGGTTATATTCACCGTAATTGTCTGCACTCTTTTAAAAAGTGTGAGTTGTAAGATGATGATCATTAAGATTATACATACTTAAATTACATACATTAATAAGAATATCAGCACGGACAGCAAGTTACGTATGCACCAACTATTCTGAGTAAATAAATAAATAATCACGTGGAAAGTCACGTGAAAATACGGTAGTACTTCATGCGTGTTTTCATAAACCAACATTCGAATGCCGATGAACAACTGCATTCATTTTAGTTAGTTAGGTTTATAAAAGCAAAGCTCATACAAAAATTGTACTGTTTCTAGTTATACTAAAAACGTAAACTCTATCCATAAATTGTTATTATTTTGCCATTGGCATTATTCACAAGGATTTACGGACAGTCTCGGACACAAATGGAATTCAGGATAGTAAAATACATGGTTGGGTGTCTGTCCGATCGGGAAGCACTTTGGAACTCGATTGCCTTGTTTTGTAGCGGGAGTACTCGAGCGAGGATTACCACTCGAATACAGTCAACGTAGAGGTATTAGAGGTAGATATCTTCTATTTGATGTTGCCTTAGTAATCTTATGATATTATTATAAGTAATGTATATTTAGCGTAATTGAGCATGTCTGGAGTAGATTATGGTATGTTTAAAGATATGGGTACCATAAGCAGCTTCACTTTGATTTTTAGGGTTCCGTAGTGAAACAAGGAAGCCTTATAGTTTCGCTATGTCCGTCCGTCCGCCGGTTTTTTTTCCGTTGGTTTCGTACCCGAAGTTTTCTGTTTTTATTTGTTATAAAAAAAACAAATGTTATATTATGTTATGTAAGTTGTTAAAGGACTGATTATTTAATCTCCAGAAAATATCACGCAACAGATAAATTTTAGCTTTATTCTTTTCTTTGATATGACAGAGAAAATGATACTGATAACTTTAACTGACAGATAATTATCTGGGATTGGATATCTTAGTTACTCTATTTTTTAGGGTTCCGTACCAAAAAAGTAACCCTTATGGTGAGACTTCGGTGTCTGTCTATCTGACTGTATGTCACAGCAGTTTTTCTCTGAAACTATAGAAACTGCCAACTAGAAAGGGGTTTGGTTAAAAGTGTTGTTATTTGTAAAATCATACATTTTCAAGGTGTGCGGCCATTCGTAAAAGTGCTAAATTATGATAGAATTATTCAAAATAAGTACATATATTTTGTTATGTAATGTAATACTGTAATGTAAAGTCCATCGGAACCGAAATATTCAAATATTCATACCTGGCGTACTTTTAGTAGTTACCTTAAATCTTTAATTTCTCCGCTCCGGAATTATTTATATGTATATTATTATATCGCTATAAATTATATGTCTATCTGAATATAGAGGTCCTCTAAATGACTATAACTATGGACAAATCGTACGTGGCCGCTGAAAAAAAAAGTCAATTTTCATTATACAAACTTACCCAATGCCATTTGGCATAGTTGTATAACTTCCTTGCCCGCATCTGTTTTTAGTAAAAACAATGAAATTATTTTTCTGACTATAGCAAACCTTTTTTTTTATAATTTTCGGTGACACTTTTTGATTTATAGCCAAAAATGTACAAAAATGATCGTATCGCTCTTATCTCCGAAGTTTATGGACAATGAATAGGGGCAAAGAATTTGAAAAATTCCTCATGTGAGTTGTCAAATTATACAGTTTTGAAAAAAAAACGATAATCTTTAAAAATCAATCAATCAAATTATATATAGGTATATTATTGCATGGAAAATAAAGTTCATAACAAAATGAGTATTATCTTTTGCGTTTCCCAACCATATTATCTTAAATACAGAACCCTCGGTGCCCGAATCCGACTCGCACCTGACCGTTTCTTGATACATTTTATTGTTTATCAATATAAAAATAGAGTCTACAATAAACATGCTGTATCTGCTTTAGTTATAAACACTTCGCTTTTTAAACGCGTTTAACACGCATTTGTTATTAAGAACACGTACCTTAAACCAACCCCTACACAAGTAAATACCTGTCAAGCACCCCTTCTTAATTCAGAATCCAAGTACCGAAGAAAGCGAATAACGGGCGTTTAATTCCCTCATGAACAACCCTACACAAAGGCTACCTCGTAAGTAGCTACTTACGGAGTTAAAATTGAACGTTCTCGGTTTCGTATTAACAAGACTAACTTTAAGATACTTACGGACGCACTCAGAAGTCAATGGCGATTAAGTAATTCCTAAAGTGACGATAGTTTAAATACAAGATGGAAGAAGGAACGAGATAAGTCTAAAATGTCTCTTTGTAGGTACGGCGGTAACTAATTTAAAACAAACTTAATTAAATATTCAGTTCTTTAGCACTACAATGTTCCGTTAAATAACTACTCGCGTACTACAATTATCTTATTTGTAAATGTCCGTACTCTGTAAAATAAAATAATATTACGAAAATAGAATTATAATAGATACAGAAATATCAAAACATTTTATTTAATACTTTTAAATAAAAAAAACAAGTTGAATAATAATAAAATATAACACAACTAACCTATAATATAAATCCCTTAATTACCCCCACTTGCGGCATCGTGCCGAGGACACTCGCAGCGTTACCCCGTTGCACTGCGATGCTCAGTCTTTGGGCAAAAAAGGAGCCTTGCCTGAGGTCGCCAGAGACTATTAATTTGGCTGACACTTCTTTAACCAATAAGATAATATGGTTGGGAAACGCAAAAGAATAATTAATAAAAGCTACAGAATTATTAATAAGAAAACGCAATATTAGATAGTAATTCTCAAACCATTTCTTTTATAATTGTACTTAGTTTTTAAACAATTTGCGATACCTTAGTAGGGTCCATGTATGTAATTTTATTTTTTAAGACCACCTTGTAATACCATGGTTATGCAAATGAATGAATATGAATATGAATATGAATACAAACTGATTAAGTATATTGATATCGTAAACGGTATCAGAATGTCAACTTGAATTTCAAAGTGTTACCACGGTAATAACAGTACTGTTATACACGTTGCAACATGGTTCTTACCACAGTTACACTCATCCCGAAATGACATCTCATTACAACTCATTTAACAACTATTGGAATGGGTAAAAGTACCTTAATCATTCAGTAAATCATCATAGCAGACGCAATAAATAATTTATTCTCTTAAAAAAAGATAAATTTCATTCATTATGTTGTTATTGGTTTCCATGTTAACGCTTGTTAAGTACCTATATCAGAGTAATAGTAGATTGTTCAACAAGGGACTATAACAAGCCATAATAACACGAGTCTCGCGTTAAACATTCCATTTTTCACTTTGGACAAAGGAAAAAACTTGAAAACTAATTGGACCATGCATAATACGAGGGCGGGATGATAAGTAACTGGCCTTAGCTATTTAAAAAGGTTGTATTTAAAAATAAACTAGCGTAATTTAAAATGTGTGTCTCTGGCTATCTGTGTTCGAAATTTGAAATTCATGGCTTAAAAAATATTGATTTTTCTGTCATTTGAAAAATTATTGCGACGATTGTTTTAAAAATGGATAAAATTGAACAAAGAGCGGTGATAAAGTTTCTTTACATGAAGGGTATGAAGGGAAAAGATATTTATGATGAGTTAAAGACTGTTTTGGGGGAATGTGCTCTATCATACGACACGGTAAAAAACTGGGTGGCTGAATTTAAACGAGGCCGTACAAGTGTCCAAGACGAAGCTCGCCCTGGACGTCCAAAAAGCGTCACGACTCCAGAAATGGTCTGCAAAGTCCACGATATGGTTTTGGCTGATGGACGATTGAAGTTATCAGAAATAGCTGAGACTACAGGGATCTCAAAGGAACGGGTACATCGTATTCTAGATGAATAATTAAATATGAAAAAGTTATCCGCCCGTTGGGTGCCGCGATTGCTTATGCCCGATCAAAAAAGAATCCGCGTGCAAAACTCGAAGGAATGTTTGGATCGTTTTCAGAAAAATAAAGCTGATTTTTTGCGTCGTTTTGTAACAACAGATGAAACATGGGTTCACCACTACACGCCAGAATCAAAAATTCAATCAAAGCAGTGGACTGAATCTGGATGTTCGGGCCCCAAAAAAGCTATGGCTGTAAAGTCGGCTGGAAAAGTTATGGCTTCCGTCTTTTGGGATGCTAGTGGAATTTTAATGATCGATTACATTCCTAAAGGTGAAACCATTAATGGAGAATACTATGCTAACCTTTTAGATAAGCTACATCAATGTATTCAGCAAAAACGACCAGGCTTAGCAAAAAAAAAATCATATTCCATCAAGACAATGCCAGGGTTCACACATGTGTTAAAGCCATGGCGAAAATCGGCGAATTGAAGTACGATTTGCTGCCCCACCCACCTTATTCGCCTGATCTGGCACCATCCAACTTCCATCTGTTCCCGAAGCTTAAAACTTTTTTGGGTGGACAGAAATTTGCCACTAATGATGCCGTCATAGCCGCTGTAGAGGACTATTTTGGAGGCCTCGAAAGGAATCATTTTATGGAAGGCATCACAGCTTTAGAGCGAAGATGGAATAAGTGCATAGACCTAGACGGAGATTATGTCGAAAAATAAAATTAGTTTTAAAACCAAAATTCAAGTTTTTTTTGGTGTCCTGCCGTTTGACCAAAAGTCATTTGGCAAAATTACACTTGACAAACAACGTTTTGCAAAAAAATGTTTCGCCAATTGATCATTTTACTAGTTGTCATTTTAAAAATGGCTCACTTATTCAAATGATCAACAGTTAAATTTACATTTTATAAGTAATTATTTGACAAAATGAACATTTAAATGAACAACGGAGTTATCAGACAAAATTTTAAATGCAACGAGCAAGACGAATCTGGGCAGAACTGACTCGGATAGGTTAGGTTAGAAGGCCAAGGCGGGAGCTTTGCTCCCGCCTTGGCCTTCGAGGTTATTTTTTTCTGCCCAGAAATAGGTAAACTACAGGAAATAATATTTGGTGAAATGGAAAACTGTCAATTGACATTTTATTATTTAACACATTTACCAAGTGTAGTGTTTGCTAATTGATCATTTGCTAATTGAGTTTTTGCAAAATGATACTTTTGTCAAATGTCACGTTTGCCAAATGATTATTTGGTGAAACGTTGTTTGTCAAATGATCATTTGTCAATATTTTTTTGGTCAAACATTAGTGAACCGTTTTTTTTACTTAGGCTAGGTACTTATCATCCCACCCTCGTATAATGAATTCATCCTTGATGTAATTAAATATAATAATATTCGTAATCAGTAATCGTTAATCGAAATTAAATTTAAAGTCAATATATTTTTGGACCGTCTTCATTTTGAGGTTATTTCCGTGCCCTAAAAATTGTCTATGCACAATCATTGAAAATGGCAATAATCCTCGATTCACAAACACTGTGATTGGTTCTTTAGGGGTTTCTAAAGTAAATAAAAAATATATTCTTTAATCCCTAGAGATTACTAAGAAGTTTTAGTCCCGATGTGCAGAGACTAAAGTAACATTTTAAGAGCATCAGAAGTGAAAAAACATGTGAACATTGTATCTTGTCTAGGGGACACGTTTTCTGTAGGAGAACGTATCGAAACTTTTCTAATGTGGTTGTCTTGTTCCGTCATAGGTAGGTATATAGGTTAGTTTTTTTGTAGCCCTAGTGCAAATTCTTAGTTTTGACTAATTTTGCTGCTACGCAACTATGGATAATATTTTTAAATAATATTCATTGTTTCATATAATGCTAGCTTAAGTACCTATTATCATTGTCATAAGCAATTAAAAAAAAAAACTTTAGTGTTTCTAGCGGCGTTTTTTCTCATCAGTAGTCTCCTCTTGGGAAGGGCTGGTAGGTTTATGATGTATAAAAGTGCCCTTGCGGCCTACTAACTGAGTAAAAGTCTTTAATCTTTTTAAAGACAGTGAACGCATAGTTAGTAACACAGATTATAAACATAATTAATCGGAACCGTTTCAAAAACAATTGATCTTTATTAAAATACGCAAAATATTTTATTAATTTTTATATCAGACAGCATTATACTTAATATTTAATAATTAAAAAAGAAAACAAAATTCGTTTGTGCGGTGGCTTGCATATAGCAGAGGTGAGAGAACTAATAACGACTAACGTTTTTATATGTCCCTTTCATTTTTTCTGTACTTATTCAATAAACCATATGCCTTTACGACTGCATTTATAATAAATTAATAAAGTGTTATTTAGTAGTAAAATAAAATACAAATATCAAAAAGTATAAGTGACGAGTAAACCGGATGCGTGCGCGTAGACGTGACGTGCGCGTGCGCTTTCCACTGCGTTGTATATAGTGACATATTTTATGAGAGTTCATACATACCGCACACCCACATATACCGCATATACCGCACGTCTACGCGCACGCATCCCGTGTGGCTCGGCTTTAAAGCTGTTTTAGCCATTTTTGTGATTTTAATTTTAACTAGCTCTGACGATACTCGTATCTGTCTGTTGTTCGTCACTCGAATCGTAAGAGGCTTCATTATGTAGCCGTTCTATAAATATCTATTAAATTACTGATGGTCTTCAAAAACGAGAAATCTCCATATAAGGAACACAATAAAAAAAAAGGAATAGGATCGCTGGATATGTTAAAATAAACCCTAATTTACTGGATATGAAATTGATATAAAAAATAATAATTAGAGTGTTGGTAAATCAAATATATAAAATTTGCGCGCGTCACGTGTTTGTAACCCAAATCCTCCGAAACGGCTTGACCGATTCTTATGAAATTTTGTGTGTATATTCAGTAGGTCTGAGAATAGGCCGCAAACAATTTATCATAAAAAATATATTGAAAAAAATTACACCCGGGCGGCGCCGGGCGCGGACAGCTAGTAGTACTATTTAACTTCGTACATGTAGAAACAAATGTCTGCTAAGTGATTGAAAAAAAGTGAAATTGCTCTCTTTTATTATAATAGAAATGATTCTTTTCACAATGTAAAAACGTGCCCTTTTATGAGCTCAATAAAAACATCAATACCCGCACAAAACTGAATAGAAATATGATTTATGATATTAAGAGTGCCCTGAAAATTTCCAGCAGAAAACAGGGTGATTTCATTTTTATTTTTCACGCTGGAGATTATAACGATTACCATTGTGCGGGGAACGTTTCAAATAAAATTAACCCCGCCTGAAAAGCCTCGCAAGAATTGAAAAGACGTTGATCCTTTTGTTCCAGGTTTATGTTTAATTTATTTCCGGTGAACGTAGTATCTGTGTTTTGATTAAAATATTTCAAACGCGGATTTGAAATTGGTTTTTTCAATTTTATCCCCAATTCAAATGTTCCTTGGATCTAAGATGCGTAAGTCTGTTTTGCTTGTCTATTGTATTGTATTATATTGCACCGCTTGCAAACGGCTCTGTAGTGGATATTGTTTAATTCATATTTATTAAAATTTAGAGCCCTTATCTTTAAATCAGAGATAAATAAATAAATAAAAATCAGGGGACAGTGTCACACCAATTTTGTACAATGGGTACTAGACAACGATATAAATACTTATATAGAGAAATATATAAAAATAAATATATTTTTAAAAACATAGAAAACATCCATGACTCAGGAACGCGATCATCACACAAATATCTACCCTTACTGGGGTTTGAACCCAGGACCGCTAGCTTCGTAGGCAGGGACACTACCAACTAGGCCATCGCGTCGTCGTCGTCAGAGATCAAGCTGCGCTGTCTGTAATCCGATTTCATTCACCGAGTAATGAGCCTCATTAAACATCCGAATTACGAATCCACAAGACATGAAACGCAATCTAAACAACATTGAAATCTAAATCGTCGCCCATAAGATATAAAGTTCACAATTTGCAAACAGAGCCGATTATATAGTGCTGTGAATCGAGTTAGCTTTTAATAATGCGCAAGCAAATTTGACCCTTGACTGAAAGTCAATGAAGTTTCTATTGGCTTGGACAAATTCGCTTATGAACAATTCATTTTAGACCTGAAAAGATATGCCGAACCCTTGTGCAGACGAAATATGAGGATTAAATTCCTGTACTACACTTAACGAGACTAATTTATGAGCGGGATGCTTGCAGCGCATGCTTCGAGGTACGTGAGTGCTTGAATTAACTAACCTAATTGAGAGGTAATGGTCGGAGTTTCGTAGCAATACGTTTTGTAGGTACATTGAGTTGTTGAGATGCGCATTTAATCAAAAGTCAGCGGTAGACCGCGCCGTGTTCGTGTAAACACGTTTTGCAGAACACCCTGTTGGTAAATCGCGTTTCGTCTACATTGGTGTGGTTAGACAATTTATTGAACTCACACGGGGACCGCTTCTGTATAGACTAATTGACTCAAAATCAATCTAGAAAGCTTGCGGTTATGCGGGAGGGTAGAAATTGGTCTAATCTAGGGCTCTATTTTACCTATACTTGGTAAAACCAAATAGCTCTTATTTACGTGACTGTAATGAAGACCGAGTGAAACAAAACTGCAACATGTCAAAAGCAAGATGTTTTATAGGTATTTCAACACGGTAAAAACCACATGGTGTTTGATCTGTTATCATATTGTCACTGTTTTGATAGCTCTTATTTACTTGACAGTATATAAGAGCAATACCATAACCGGTCAAAGACGATATGTTTATTACCCTCGGAAATAGCCCTGGATTAGGATTAGTAAATTGTACACATCCGTATAAACTAATGGCAGTAATGTGAAGCAGGATGTTTAATTTTAATAATATTCATATATGACTATCCCTGAGACATCGAGGAAAGTGTTAAAAAGCGAAGTTTGGTGACCTAGCTCTCCCACCGCTCTTTTACGAGTTTATCTTACAAAATCTTTTAAAGATCTCACGTAGTAAGTATATTTTTGTTACATTTTAATGAATATTTTCTTATGTTCTCGAGATTCTGGTCCCATCGATTTTACCCGCATTCAAATATTCTCTAACATTGATAAACTGTACACTTATCCATTTTCCGAAAGAATACAAAATCAAGTTGCAAAAGTACCTAAGCCTACGTAATGACAGTATTAGAATGTAGTTAATTAACCAAAATCCACGGAATAAACTTCGAACCCCGCCATTATCATCCGAGCATCACATAATACTGGATGGAGCATTGCTTGAATAAAGTAATAGGTGACATTTTTCAACGTCGCGTTGCCATATTTGCGTGTCGCGAACGAATTACTCGAAAGGCCTACGACGACGGGCGTGAAATTGCCCTGCTGAGCGCTCACCTCATCTCGCGACGGTTTGAATTTCAAAATTGGAACACATTTTAAATCTCAATTTAACGGTGTGCGAGTGTACCCTGAACATTCGGAAGAAAAACTTATTATAGATTCCAACCAACAACCTAGAAGAAATGGGGTGTTCTAATTTCAATGGCGTTTATTAAAAAGGTTTTATTTAATAACTTGTGTGACAGAGATTCTAGATTGGCGACGTAGCGGAAGGACAACATAGTCCAGCTGGTTAAAATATCTTCAATGAATTGTATAGTCAACTATTTAGTAGCATCTAGCGAGATGTCTGTTGAGATTAATATCTGCTGTTTTGTCATGCCAAAACTAGGTTTATTGAATTTAAAGCCTTAAAAAATAATTTTGCTTCGCATTTTAAGCGTGCGTTTCGCAGCGTCCTTAAAGTCAACCACCGCCACCATCACCACCACCGTAGCACCGTGGAACCCTGACAAGATCCCACGGTAACCAGGCAAGGTCAATACAGTGGAGCGACTGCCATCTAACCCCAGTGATAATAATGACCTGAATAAACGTTTTTATTTCAGAATGCGTTCAAAGTCAAAGTCAAAGTCAAAGTTCTTTATTCTTCAATTTAGGCATAATATAATGCACCTATGAATGTCAAAAAGCATTACCACCGGTTCGAAAAATAAAACCTTTGCCCCGAGAAGAACCGGCGTAAGAAACTCGGCAAGGTATATTTTTTTCAAGAAAAAGGTTTACATCATTACATTATAATTATAAATAGTTTACAATATCACGGTATTTTTGTACAGTATAGGTGCACCTTTTTTAAGCGTAGATTACTCATGCAGGACGGACGACTCACTGCCATGCAAAACATCCCTATCCATGATATAATCGTTTACTTTATAATATGCTCGGGAAATTAGTTTTTGTTTTACGACAGATTTAAATGAGTCAGTAAGTTCAGTAATACTTTTTGGAATTTTATTGTAGAATTTTACACAATTTCCCAAGAATGATTTTGAAGTTTTGGCCAGTCTATAAAAAGTGGTTTTGAGCTTTCCTGTGCTCCTGGTTGCTTTTGGCTTATCAATGTTCGTTGGGAAATTATGTAGATTCTTCCTAACAAAGATGATTATTTCAAATACATATAGCGACGGCAGTGTTAGAATATCTATTTCCTTGAAGAATTCCCTCAATGACACACGCGACCCCAAGTTATAAATAGTTCTAATAGCCCTTTTTTGCAAAATAAACACTGTACCGTTCGCGTGTGATTTCCGTTACCATAAAAGCATCAGCATATATACCAGTTAAAAAATACATTTAAAAGACTCATTAGTAATAAGTAACAATCGTACCTTCGTAAACCGTTCAAAATACTCTCTCCTAAATACTTGAATGTCATTCAACAAAATGACTAAATATCGGTGCGAAAATTGTAAACGGCAACAATAAACATTTCGAGCTTTGCGGTTTTATTGTAAAAGTCCAAAGAGGCTGTAAAAGCTCTCGGCAAGTCTTCACTGAAAGCCGATTACGTCTTCCGGAGCACTTTTAAATGGCAAATATTAACAATAGGTAAAATGTTATCGCTAAGTGACTTCTTTTCGTCTTTGCAACTGCCTAATGGAGAATACGTATATATTTTTCTGCTTCCATTTTGAGTTAAAATCTCGTGAGTGTTTTTTCCACATGTCTCTGAACTTGTCAAGCAATTGCATGTGACTTATTTTATTGAGCAGAATAGTCGATTTACTGGCGATGATTTTTACTTTGATGTTGGCTTTGAAAAACCAAATAGGTAAGTATCTCTTGCTCTTAGCCTGACGCCCTGATGCTGGAAAGGTTATCTTATCACACTGATCGACCCTTAACCTTGAATCAATTATGCTTTATGAGTTATATCCATAGGTACTAATATTATAAATGGGAAAGTAACTTTGTCTGTTTGTTACGCTTTCATGGCTAAACCGCTGAAAATATTTATATTATTGGAGATGCAATAAACGAAATCTACGCGGACATAACTAGTCAATATTTTAAATCAAATGCGAGGGAAAGAAAATAAATTCAGTTGAGATAAAACTTTGTCGTGACGATAGAGAATAGAATACGTCTATGATAAATGAAAGGAGAATTCGCTGAAGCGGCCGAGAGAAGTTTCTGTTAAGTAAACATCAATTTAACTGTAACTTCGTTACCGGCAGTTTCGAGCACATAATGAATTCTGCGTTACCAGCCAATTACATGATAAAGCACACTCGTTCATCATTAATGTTTCATGCAATAACAGAGTTTAATATAATGTAACATGAATAAATGTTTACATTTTGTAAAACACGTACGACTATATTTCACACTAGCTTCTGCCCGCGACTTCGTCTGCGTAGATTGCGATTATCGTTATTCCCTCGGGAAATTTTACATTTTCCGGGATGGAAAGTAGCCTATAGGTTAATGCCGGGTATAAGCTAATCTCCATTTCAAATTCATCCATTTCCGTTTAGCCGTTGCAGCGTGAAGGAGTAACAAACACTTTAGTAGCATTGTCAAAGTGGATGTTGTAATCGGTTCTATATTCCTGTTTTATGTCTATTTCTTAGTTTTCGCAATAAATCAGAACTTTGTTATAGTCGATCGGTTACATTATAATTTAACTTACAAGGAAAGGTACCCAACTGTCCGACTTTGATTTTGATATATGTTAGGGAGTAGTCTAAAATAACAGACACGATATTTTTTTAGCTGCCCATACTCAACCTGTTGTGAGAAATTGACCTCCAAAATAATGAAAAGTGACTAAACCATGGACAATGGTTTGGACAACTAAAAAAAATAGTGTCTCTTTTTTAGACTACTTTCTAACATAACGAAATCAACAAAATCGGAGTCGGACACTTGGGTACCTTTCCTTGTTAGACACCTAATGTCTCAAAGGTCTTGCCTGACAAATCTCTTGTCAAATTATTACCTACTCGCAATTCACATCTAAACACAGACATTATAAATGAATTTAATAACTTGAGCAAGAAAAGCAAAACCTTTTACCTTTAAAGTGCCTTAAATTTAAGCTGTTGTGAAGTAAAGGAATTTAATCTACAAGCAATAAGGCTTGTTAGAATCTCGTTATGAAACTACATTAATAAACTCAGGAACCTCCCAGCAGGGATTGTAGACTTTAAAAGGTATGCCTTTGAGCCAGAGAACAGAATAAAGGTTATTTAAACAATCAATGGCGTTTGCTCGCAAAGTTGAAATGAATGAATTGACCAGAAGAAACCTTAAAAATGTAAACACACTTTATTGTGTTTTTGTTTAAAACAAAGCTAGGTTACGTCCCCCAAGTCAAGTTGGGGCAAGTGCGTCAACGGTAGTTTTCAGGACATATTATTGGTTTGACGCACTTGTCCCGTAGACGCATTTACCCCACCCTTCCTTAGCTATTTTATAAAACAATAAATCAAAAGTATGACGCAATCAAATATTTGACTTTCGCAGTCCGGAGGTTTGTAAGTTCTAAACTACAGCTTTTAATCATAGTGTGGCTTATGATGAGAGAAACATTAACCCTCCGAATTTAAATTTGGAGTAAACACAGAATACAGTCAAAGATTTAATTCATGGGCAGGTAAAGTCGACTTCATAAATATGTGTACACTTTAGCACCTTGTCTGTCATGTTTAAACTGACATAACATAAGAATTATCACAGCGATTAAAGTGACGAGGTACGTAAGTGTACACATATTAATGAACTCGACTGTACATACCCGAGACTAACTACTGCGATGGTTTAAAATTCCTGCCTGTGCCTGTAAATTGTTGCAGACAACAAGAATCACTGATATTTGCCATTCAATATCAAATTATTAATATTGCATTCATTTCAAACCGTTTTCATTTGGCAGCGAGTCTGTTAGCCGGACCTTTATTGTGCTCAGTGATAAAGGGATTGGAGTTTTCAATCAGTTTCAGTGGCTTATTGTAAGTACCATTTTTAATTTTAAAGAAATATTACGAGGAAGTTAGACTTCTTTTTAGAGTTCTGTAGCCAAAGCCCAACACTATTAACGTATTATGAAACCGCGATTAGTTTGGGATTGGAATAGCCGCCAATTCATATACATTTCGATGTAAGAGCATGGTAAAACCTGTCACCTCTAATCCCTTTCTCATCGCGGTAGATAATAAATACCGTGGTCTGTCCTAACTTCTGCACATTTTTACCGTAATAAATAGCGTAATTTTTTGTTCTAAACATGTGTTATTATGGCAGATTAACTAACAGTTTTTTTAGGAAATGAAATAATAAATGGGGTCGCCATACATGAAACGTTTTTTTTCAACTATTTTTTTTGTTTTATCGTTATAGCGATAAAATATACAAGCGTCAAATTTGGTATGATTGTAGTACAAACCCTGAAGAAAAACAACAAATACTAAAAATGGTCAAGTGTGAGTAGGACCCGCTGATTCGATTTGAAATCGGAATAATATTTTCCTATACCTACTCTCGGCGTGCGAGTCCGACTCCAACTTCACCGGTTTTTTTATGACTTAGCGACGCAAGTGTTTCAAAGCATCGTGTGGCGTGTCGTTCTAATATTAATGTAGAACAACGCGTCGGCGACGACGCAACGCACAGGCAACGCTCGTGCGGCATCCCTCTTAGTGATATTATTTGTTTACCGCTAGGTAGGTTTGTATTGTATGTGTTCCGGTTTGGGGATAAGACAGCCGGTGTAATGACTAGCATAGAGGCATTCCATCTTAGTCCTCAGGGTTGGCAACGCATTTGCAGTCTTAGTCTTGTAGTCTTGTGGATGCGAATGTCTATGGGTCACAGTTTCCGCTTACCATCAGGTGGCCTGTGTGCTCGTTTGCCTTCTCTATGCCATAAAAAAAATAGGTATCATGTAAGATGTTACGCGCGTATAATGTGCTTAGGGTCAACTTGGAAGTGTGTTTATTGAAATAGATAATAACGATGACGATGATGGCGAGAATTATAAGTAAGTAAGTACAAACATAATAAAACAAAATAAACTTTAGATTCGTAACACTAAAATGTCTACTAAAGTGATCTTATAGACCCAAAGTCAAATAAAATTGAATTGTTTTAGTAATCCTTTATCGTCCAGACATAGTAGGTGTATGATGTAAAAGTAGTCACCTTTTAAAAAAAATTAACGATTGATTGTGAATGTCATTGTCATTGTTTTAAGTTTACTGACAACACACTAAAGTGCTTAACATTTTGGTTGATGTACGTGCTGCTCCTATGTACGAGTATATCCTCCTTAAAGCCCTCTAACAAAGATATCTTCGATTGTTTAAATTACTAGGTACATACTCGTAACTGTATCGTTTTTAATAAATTTAGATTTCAGCTTCCAGAATTCACAACTCGCAGCCCAACTACACTATTTTTATAAATCAACGATACAGCAAGAACCAATCGCAACATTTTCATTTCGATGCCTGAATGCACGAAGCCGTAGATCTATGCATCGGGGAGATATCGGACAAAGCTTGCCTGACAACTGTTCCCGTTTCCCTATTGTCGGGAACGCCACAACAATGGCGGGAGCGCGATGCGGTGACCCATTTGAATCCACGTTGAAAAATATCAAAAGTAAAGTCGAGAGTCATTGTCCTCGTTTTGATTAACAGTCTCGTTACCGAGCTAAGGACGAGTGCTCCGATGCACTTGATATAATGGCTGACTGCATATCGATCTATACTCAAGAGCGGAGCGACGTTGTACTAATCGTTTTTTGGTTTAACAGTGTATTGTTTAACGAAGCACATGAATTTAGGCAACGTCTATTGTAAAGACACGTACGTAGCCCTAGTTCAATCTTCTTTATCTGTCAAATTCAAATATCAGAATGACAGATAAGGACAAAACATTGTATAGCTATACCTACCACCGTTACTCAACGTTTATTAGTAAGGGTTAAGTGATTATTCGTACTTTTGTCCCCTTTATGTTTAACGCCTGGATTAAACTCACTGTATCTAGACAAATAGGAGTGTATCCGGACGAGTTCAAAGAAACAACCAAGCGACACTACCGTGAGTAGATTTTTTTTTTCCGTGAAATTTTCTAATAAACGTCACAAGAAACAAATATTAGCAGCGCTTTATCACTTCAAATATTTTGAACAGCGTGGCCGTCATAAAAAGTTTAAATATACTTAAGTCAAAATGCTTTTAAGAGAATATGATTCAAAATGTTAATTTTTCCCAAATAAACCCGCGATATGCTATAGTTCTATACCAATATTGCGGCCAAAACTAACACCACGTTTAATGTTTCCAAGCGGTAAGTTTTAAAGAAAAATGTTTAGCCGAGAGTTGTAGCGGCGTCTACACACTTTGCTCCACTCTATAATAAACCAGGAACTAAAACAAACTTCTCTATTACCAGCAGAACTAAACTTACCTTGAATAAACTCCAGGCATCCCGAGTCTAGAATGTTTGATAACTATACAAACATAAAGCTTTATCTGGATGTGTGCGGAGTGGAGTAATTAGTTCCGAGCCGCGTTAGATTTGCATGACAGTAACGTTAACATGGGCTCGCTTACCTATTAGGATAACCAGGTTCACGAAAAAAAGAAGACGTTAATTTTTTATTTTATTAAAGACCTTTTTTGCGTTTGCGTCATTACTTTAACTCACTTACTTACTAAAACATGAGGCCTTATTACTTATTAACAATATCATCTACTCATTCTTTGACGTTATTGAAAGTAGCAAAAAAGGTATATAAAAATATATTTTAGGTTATAAAAATATGATACGCATCGAGTGTGACACTTTAATTTAGTTAATAACTATTAATATCGTATTTGTCACATTTGAACTTTTTCACACATTTGCCAGTAACGGGTTGTTATCTTTCTTTCGGCGAAATATGTTTGCCAAATGTATCGTTTCCCGACCGTTTCATTTGCCAACCCGCTTTGTTTTCTGTAACCGTAAATATTTTAGGATTTTATAAAACCAAGCTGACCTGTAGGGTTCTACACGATGGTACTGAAAAAAATCCTGAAGATTATAATATAACATTGGGTTGGCAAATTAAAAAGTTGAGAATCGATACATTTGGCTAATATATTTTTGCCAAACGGCAGGATTTGGGCAGGTAACACATAGAGGGGCTCTGTTCTGCTCGGGCTAAACCAGTAATGTTAATTATTCATAGTAAAACTTAAATTTCGTTTAGATGTCTATACGAAGTTCATAGATTACTTAAATATAGCTATTTTTACCCGACTGCCTGAAGGCGGGTTTTGCAAATACTTTTTTACAACTGAAAAAAGAAAGGTTCTAAAAAGACCATGTCCTGAGAAAGCCTAGAAGATGCAGTTACCCGAGTCTTAGACGACTTTCATTGTTTTTCACTCGAAGCATTTAGATGCACCCTCGGGCTATAAAGATAACTTCAAGACAGTCCCACAACTGTTTAAGTAAGTGTTAATGAATATTCAGATTGCACACTGCCGGCGACGACGCTTCACGTGCTGTTTGCTTTTTAACGCCCCTTTATTTTACTAAATACCGTTAGGCTCTGACGAATTTGCATATCCGAGTATTCTGAGTATTTATTTGTCTCTCAAACGAACACGAAAACAAAAAGGACTGATATAGGGCAGCTCATAATTTTAATTAAGTACCTAATTTTGTTTGTAACGTTACTTATATGTATTTATTGTAATGTGTAAACAAAAATCGACAGCTTAAATCACAATCAAGCGCCAAATTAGACCGTCCCGTAACGATATTCGAAACAATATTAAACAGTGTTATCTCTGCCATTCAAAATATTGTTCCGAAATTAATTAATTCAAAACATAAACGAATAACAAAAATGCGCGTAAATTTGAAACAACATTCTACTGAGCGCGTGTGTCGATAACGGGGAGATATCGCGGCAGAATTTCAAATTTCATTGTTTATCCGACAAAAATTGGGTCATAAAGGAAAGTTATTACTCCCTAAACCCCAATCACAATTTCTGCTGAAGGATATCTACATATTTCACTGGCGAGCCCTCTTTCATTTTTTTGGGTTCAGTCGAAAATTTCCGATGATACGTCACGAGTTGGGCGTTGTTGCAGCGTGTTTCGTCTAGTAACGAGTAGTTTAGAATCCCGAACAACATTCGTAAATGCTAACACTCTCAAATAAAAGGGCAGATGAAGGTACAGCTTAGGATCTATGACCTTCTTTTCAGAAATATAATTTTAGTACATAATAAAGTTCTACAGTATACAGGGTTATTGGTAAGTCGACCTATTCCCGTTAGGAGGTGATAGGGGTGACTATTTGCGATAATTTTGACCCACATATGCATTATGCAAAAGTGAACCATTTTTGAGTTATCGTGATTATTAGTTTTTTTTTAAATTAGTCGGAAATTCAACTTGTACAAAAACAAATAAAAAATTTATGATTTAAATTTGGTATGTTTTTTAATTTTAATTTTTGAAGTTGCATTTGTGACTTTTGTTTCCGCCCGCTTCCTTTGTGATGATTATTTTTTCAGGTTTTTAACGGTTCCTAACGGTAATAGGTCGACTTACCAATAACCCTGTATACTAAATATCTCCAACGTATTTGTTAAGTCGGTGATTTTTTTGATTAATTTGAAGAAAAAGATGTCATTCTCGAGCCAGATTGTGGCTTTAGTAGTGATGATGTCCGCTAATAGAAATCGTCGAAAAAGTTTTTTCATTTGGAGTCAGAAGGAACAATGGTCCAGTATTACCTGCACTGTACCAATCATATGAAAAATATGAAAATGTATTATGGCCTGAGTCTTAGTACTTCCGTACTTTTTGAGTTATCATTTTAATATTTTTAGGAAGCAAACGCACTTCTTTACTAAGCGTATTTCACTCCATTTGGCGCGCTTTTTTCAATGCCATGGAACAGGTAAAGGCTTGCCACATTTGCAATTTCAGAACTACAAAACACACCCTACGAGCGTGTGTGTGTGCGTGGTTATGTAGAATACGGTTTATTAATGGATTCATCATTATACCAGTATTCAATTTAGTATTTTGCAGAAATTTACGTATACTGAACCCCGATGGGCCATTCGGGCTTCGCCAACCTTTTTTAAAATATTCGCAACATTGTGGTTAAAAGGAAAGTCATAAATCGAGCAAACGTGTCCGTGACGCTTGCCATACCAGCATTTTGCCCGACTGGGTTTAACATAAGTACATAAGCGAAACAAGCGGATTCGATTGTTTATGTTAGGTGTATTGCATGACGCGATACAATAGTACAATACAATACGTACAAATGGGCCTGTTTGGTAAATCACTGCGCTCGGCATGGTGAATGATTTGATCACCCTGAATTGGTTGAGGTGTTAAGAAGAGTCCTTACTATAAATGGAGTCAACTTTGATCTAAGTAATTGTTGTTTGGCTACTACCCCTTAATATTCCGTTGCCCAAGTAATTCATGGATACATACGGGTATTGGCAGGTGGTAAATTAGCCTATGTCGATTCGAGCCTCAAATTCCCAACACACGTTTGTCATCTCGGTCATCAGTAACATCACCATTTGTATGATCAAACTACCTTTCTAAAGTTAAAACCATTTAAAATTGTTGATAGAATTACGGAAAAAGTTCGCCAAAACGACCAAGGCTAATCAAATGCAAATCGAGGAAGCATTTTTCAAAGTAGGTCAATAATTTCGTGTTCTAGAAACATTAGCGTGTGCGAGAAGCCAATGTTATTCTCAAAATGTCTTCAGGTCGCATGTAATAGATAATCCAAAAATATTTGATGACATCGATTGCAAATAAAATAACATGATCTGAAAATTGAATGAAGATTTTTGATAGTTAATCATGCGTATAATTAGGGTAGCTTCTTATTAAACAAGGGTAGAGCGGTATTATTGTATTAAAGCTTGTTGCTACCAGCATCTTACTTATTAAGCTGCCGCCTATGACTTCATTTCCTCCTACGCTGACATCGGTGGCTGACGTCTGTCAAGCGTACAAATATATGGCAAATCTGCCGCGGACATCAGCGTCGCTGTACGGTGTCCCATAGAACATGGTGTATATACGTACGTTCGACCGATGTCAGCGTACTAGGAAATCAAGCCTAACAGCAGTTTCAATTGTAGTGTTTCGGTGCGGGGGTAAGACAACCGGGAAAATGGCTAGCATGCATTCCAGCGAAGTCCTCAGGGTTGGGAACGCATTTGCAGTCCTGAGATTGTCATTGTAAGTTTGCAAATGTCTACGGGTTTCAAAGTCCACTTACCATCGGGGGCACAATAGGGTATTTGCCTAGTTTGTGAAAAGTACTTATACTTAATTAGTGATCCATTTTATGATAGTAAAAAAAAACTCGCTCGGATATTAACCCGATAACAATAATAAAACAATAAATAAATAATTGCCTTAACTCTTTACAGCCAAAACGACATCTTTCTGTATAATCTGTGTTATGACGTCATATTACACTTATGTCAAATGTCATTCAACCCAACGGACAATTTAAAACTTCAAAAAGTGGGGTTATATTTGTGTTTACCTACTATGTATGCTATCCATTCAATGCAGTACCTATTGTAAATTATGATATGATACATCAATATGAGTTTAAAATCTTATTACCAGTATTGTATAGTGCCTAGCTGCGCAAATAATTCAAAACGAACACCTGCAAAACTATTTATTCCTGTACCTCGAGACCCCGAATCCAGAAAACAATGGTTAGACCTTTCAAGAAGGGACTGGACACAACTCTCCGCAAATTCAACAATGTACTTTTCACTTCTCATGCTCGTAAAGTCCTTCTTTATGCTGGGTATAGGCTGCATAAAATCGCATTTTATGCACTATTGCATAAAGTAATTTCTTCTTTTAAGACTAAGGCAATCAGGCCTTACAGCCTTCACACAATACACCTTCATTTAATTGATATATTTTTATGAGATTTTGGTTACATCTTAATTTAATTACGACATTTGTATAACTATCTAAATACAAATTTACGAATAATACCTACGGCGTGCATTTACGGTAAAAAAATACAACGCAAATATTTATAATAACTTGGCATTAAGCATCAGACCATAGTCAAACCTGTCAAACGTCACATAGTCGAAAATTAAAAAAAAAGTTAAGAAGGTAATCAGGCCTTACAGCCACATACACAATACACCATATTTTAATTCATTTGTTTTTATGAGATTTAGGTTATTTCTTAATTTAATTACGACATATATACTAAATACAACTATCTAAATACAAATTTACGAATAATACGGGCGTGCATTTAAGTAAAAAAATATAACGCAAATATTTATAATAACTTGGCATTAAGGCACAGACCATAGTCAAACGTCACATAGTCAAAAATAAAAAAAACTTTTAAGAAAAATTGTAAGGCGCGAAGCAAATTTTTCGTTAAACAAAACTAGAAACTAGAAAATTTTGCTGTGTCGCGTTTGAAAATTCAATAAGCAGTTAAACAATGTCCTCGAGTAGTGATAGTGACGATCAAATAATGATTTCGCCTGAGACTTTAATGGAAAGAAGTGCGAAAGATGTAATTGAGAAGATATTGCCGCCTAAATCGAAGAAAATCTATCTCAGTATGTGCTTCTTGTTTTATTTCCTTGCAATCGAAGTGAAAAGCAGAGTGTAAAATTCGAGCATAAAACCCATTTTACCCTCGACGTGACTATCCACACTCGCTGTTCCGGCTCGTGTGGCTATATGTACATCTTGGGTAAAATGGCTCGTTTTATGCACTTGTTGTACAATCTACTATTTGTGAGGATCATTTTGATGTAAGTACTACATTACATACTGTTTAACAAAGTAGTTAACAACATTACATATTGTTTAACAACGGTTCAAAGTTTGACAAATTGATACTGTCTGCTTTGGTAAATGTGTTCACCAAAGACGCCACAGCTGGATCTTTGTTTATTGCAATATATTTGCTAACGGCTAACCCAGTAGGTATGAGATAATGTAAGTTTTTTCGCCATTAGACCCAAGTTCAAATCTTTGTTTACAGTAAACGCAGACAGAATGAATCTTGTCATGTCACAGTTGTCACCACAGATTATAGGATATGTCTAAAGCACAGATTATAAGAGTTGTCACTGTCTCGAGTTGATGACACAGATAGTATGATAAAAAAAAAACATTAAGTAAGATGACGTCACGCAATCTCATTGGTGTTTCAATATAGATTAAAAATCTTTATTTTATTATAAGATATATAATAAAATAACGACTTTATTAAATTAAATAAAAACTATAATCATAATCCTCGTCATTAAAACTAGCTATATGCAAAGCATCTTTGTTTATTATAACCACAGGTAAGTACCCTATTCAATACGGAAAAACAATATTGCTTTTGTGTTATCGTATTGTTTTTACCTCGGCCGCCATTACTGTCAAGGAAATAAGAGTTACATTGACGGTACGATAACACGCCAAAAGCAATGATCTTTTACCGTGTTGAATAGAGACCTGGTGGCCTGTGGGCTCCTCCGTGTTGCTTTCTTCATTAATTAAAAAAGGAAAGGCATGGACGCAAAACATTCTCGACTTCTTAAACTAACGCTTGCTTGCTTGTAATAACGGCCAAACGCGAACTTATTTGGATATGTTTCACTTAATTGTATGAAAATATGTTTATTTTTCTTTTTTTATTTCTATGTACACGGCGGTGCTTTTTCTTATTGCATAACGTGTACCAAGTAAAGCCGCAAAATCTCGGACGGCAGTCAGTTGTTCTTTTTGTAGAAAAAGTGGTACATACTGAAGTTCAGAAAACTTGTTTGATAAACTTTTCAAGATGTAATATCTCTGGAGTAGTATAGGTAGTGAAAAGCAGCTAAACGATGGACGTTACAATAATTCCTGTTATTGTATTGTGATCAATAATTTGTAATCATTGACGGACAGTTGAAACATGAATCCTCATTACGATAACGTAAGAACTAAAATAGAAATGCGACAATATTAAAACAATTCTAATACTCGATTCGCAACATCTACAGCCAGTGTCATTCACAGCCCATGCTACATTTGAAACGGATTCATCCGGCTTACTTTGGTGATTAACGGGCTTACTGCTGTATTTGCTAGCGATATGAATTCGGGAGAGAATAAATAAAAGTCTAATCTGACTTTTGGCATTTTCACAAGCAATCAATTTTGAATGACGGCGAACGAGTTAGGGTAGGAATAAAATAAATTCCCATCAATTTTCATCGATCATCGAGGGTCCTTGGCGGGACAAAGCGATATCGCTGACACGGAAAACATGGCTAATTGATTTTAGAATGGAGCGGAGCCTTAGCTTATTCTGTCGGTTGTTTTGGCGAGGAATTATGTCGACGATGAAATGAGGAGTTGATGAGTTTGCGTTCCACATGCTAATAAACAACTTAATAAATAAGCATCTTGATTTGTTTTAAATTACTATTGGGGATACATCACCATCGTGGTCTTTATTTGTTCAGACCCTACGTACCTAGACCCTACAGAAACCTGTCATAAAAGCGTTGCAATAAATTACCAAAAACCAACTACAGTAACCTCGTAAGCCCGATACTGGTTGTGCAACTGCAAATTAATGTTAGTGGTTCAGCTCCGACTACTCACTTTGTTACAAAATATTATTTTTAATAAATTCGTTCTCAATAAGTTACAAAAAAATTAAAACTTTTAGTGTCTTTTTGTGACAAAGTTTTACAGTGGGTGAATAATTTTGGTCCTGGACTGTACATAGCGTTCCGTACTAAGTAAGTCAAGGTAAACTTGAAAAAATACTACGTGCTTAATCTTTTAAAAGTAAGGTGTTCATGCTAAACTGCATTTTTTTAAGAATAGTGTTTTTTATTTGTTAAAATTTGTTTTGCGCGTCACTAAGTTCTCGAAGTTGCTTTGTGTTGTATAGACCTTTAATAAGACTTGACAGTAGCAGCAATCAGTCTGCGAGTTGATTAATCGATCCGCCCCTTTGTTTGTCCAACAATAGCGCATTGTCCGCACGTGGGCCAATCTTCCATAGGATAGGAGTTATTCTCTTACGCAGCAAAGGTACTAAGTTCTCTCGATCAAACCTGCCTTAGTTAGCCCCTGCCTAAAATATAAAAACCACCATAGGATAACTTAATTGAGGCTACGTGGGATCTGTGACCCATAGACATTTGCATTCTCAAGACTAAGAACTAAAGACTACAATCCTAAAGCCACACGTGCGTTGCCAAGCCTGAGGACCAAGATTTTGATTGAGATAATTATTTTCATTATACTACACTCAGGAGCAAAAATACCGGGTCAGAGTGCGTTTTATTTCGAAGCCTTGGTTCCTCGCCAGGGGTTGTTTTTTGAGAGGTTTATTGGTGGATACTCCGAGGTTCATTAGAGGAGGTGAAAAGTTCTTAAGATACCTAACTGATCGCACAATCAGTTAACACCACAGCGGGAGAGTTTGGGTCAGCACTTGGATTTCCTTACTGTTTATTACCATTTTAGATGTTTTTCTGAACATGCACAATTCCAGAGTTAATCGCCTATTCATTCAGTTGGGTATCCTAGGCACTCTGGAAGTCCTGTATCGATGCTTGGGGTATCCATCATCAGATTTCACTAAAAGCATTCCCTGGCGAGGAACAAAGGCCTTGAAATAGCCTCTTTAGTATGAAAAACACACTCTGACCCGTTTTTTTGCTCCTGAGTGTAGTTCCTTAATAGCTATCGGTAATCTAAGACAGTGACAAATATACTGTCGAATGCGAGTGTAATTCTGACAGCTATAGCCTGCCGATATTAAGAAACTGGAAGTACTGGGGGGTATTACGACATAGTAATGCAGTTCATTTTACGCCGAGCGAAAAGGTCAGAGCTTTATAACTGCTATCAGTTATACAGCTCTGTCTCTTTCTCGCAGCGTAATCTGAACTGCATAGCTATTTCATAATAACCCACCTGTATAACAATAACACCATTGTATGTTGGTCAAGCCTAAAGTTGGGTCCACAAATAGGGCTCCATCGCATCGGATTGCGTGGCAAATCTACAGGAGTTATTACGGTAAATGTGGACAGTGTAAATCTTGGTGGGTCAAATCGTGACAGTACGTCGTAACATGACAAATACGTGAACCATGTTACGATTATATGCCACAAATGTGGACCTACCTTAAGTCATATGGTCTGGCTTATCTAGGCATATTGGCGTGTAGTCTAGAGATCTTGTTTATCCTTTATTGGATCTCGATTTCCGTGAACACCTATTGTCGTAGCTAGAGATATGAGCCTTAAACATTGTCTTTGGCAAAATACATGTAGGGCCAGTGCCTAGTCTTATAAAGTTATAAATTGTAGTGTGTGGAGCACAGATCTGGAGCCTCATTCTACATTGTTTCTACACGTATTGTTATCGTGTCGTTACTAACTCGGCTGCTGTAAAGTAAATAAGATGCGTTGACATAACGATAATAATATGCGTAAAGTGAATGTAGAATAAGACCCCTGCGCTAGAAGGCTGAAACGGTGTCCTGCCGTTTGACCAAAAGTCATTTGGCAAAATTACACTTGACAAACAACGTTTTGCAAAAAAATGTTTCGCCAATTGATCATTTTACTAGTTGTCATTTTAAAAATGGCTCACTTATTCAAATGATCAACAGTTAAATTTACATTTTATAAGTAATTATTTGACAAAATGAACATTTAGCAACGGAGTTATCAGACAAAATTTTAAATGCAACGAGCAAAACGAATCCGGGCAGAACTGACTCGGATAGGTTAGGTTAGAAGGCCAAGGCGGGAGCTTTGCTCCCGCCTTGGCCTTCGAGGTTATTTTTTTCTGCCCAGAAATAGGTAAACTACAGGAAATAATATTTGGTGAAATGGAAAACTGTCAATTGACATTTTATTATTTAACACATTTACCAAGTGTAGTGTTTGCTATTTGATCATTTGCTAATTGAGTTTTTGCAAAATGATACTTTTGTCAAATGTCACGTTTGCCAAATGATTATTTGGTGAAACGTTGTTTGTCAAATGATCATTTGTCAATATTTTTTTGGTCAAACATTAGTGAACCGGCTGAAACACATCAGGCGAATAATTGACTGATAAGTAGGTAATAAATATGTTAGTCTACAAACTTATTACATCAGAATATCAACTGCACTAGCTACTACAAAATTCATCATTTTTTCAGGGTTGTCAACAGTTGTTGTATAATACATTGTTTAGTAGAAAACAATGAGAAGTCTGCTAGGTTTTAATCTAAATATTACAACAATTACAGGCAGCTACAGCATGCAATAGGTTGCTTTAGAGAAAACTCATTAACCTGGTACGTGTTCCTCGATGCGAGTTGAAGGTGCGTATAAAAAGCTGTGTGCTCTTAAAATCGATGTATATTGATGATAGTTTCTAAAATTCACCGACTTAAACCCTACATAAAGAGATTCTGGTCCGTCTTCATGAATATTTACAACGCTTATGATCGATATTTGTTTGGTATTAATTGTTAGATGCCTCAGCACGGCCGGGATGATTAATAATTATCAAGTAAGGGTAACTGTTCAAGTAGCGTTCAATTTCACTATCTGCCAACGATGCAGTAAATCAGCTTCGAATTAACTTACCAAGCGGCAAATTAGAGATCTTGATTTAAACTTAGTTAAGTTCCCCCGCCTTCAGGAGCATATCTGTAAATTATATATTCCCACCTTATAGAAGCCCATAAATAGATACACAGAACTCGATTAACTAGTAATTTTGCCCGATTACGTAAAAGCATAATTTTCTGTTTCTTTCCGTTAAATTTGCATACAGTAAAGCAAGAGAGTTACTAAATGGAAAATGAAAATTAGTAAAATGTTTTTTTCCGTTTTAGTTACACGTGCGTTACACGTTCTTATGGAAAAAGAAAATTTAGGATTTTACCTGAAATTAGCCAAACTAACAGATTTGAGAAGCTTCATACGTTTTTACCACATTGTCAAAGGGGGGACGGCTATTTGTAGATAGAGTATAACAAGCCTAGGGGACTTGGCTTAACTTTCTGATTTGCCCCACTTTGGCCAAAAGCAGCCTCTTAGGCCGAAGGCTAGGTACGGCCTTGATAATGTCCTTCGGGTGACTATACATGTATGACTGACAAATAAAATACTTCAAATACGTCCTCTTCTCTTAGACTAAGTAAAAAACAGGTCTTAATCTGTACCCGTAACTCAGTCACGAGTTGACGTTAATTTTGATAATAAATTAGAGCCCCGAGCGCTGAGCGCCGAACGCCGAGCCGAAAGCCGAAAGCCGAGAGTCGAGTTCCGAACAAACTGGGAAACCGGCAGTTGGGAGTTTAAAGCGCTGTTTAGGAAATTTTCAAAGGATGCCCGCACAAAGAGAGGAGTTTTTGATACAAAGTTTCACTTGGAAACGTTGAATGTGTTGCTGCTTATCTCTTGTTTCTAATTTACGAGAGTCTGATTCCTGGTCGCGTGAGTAATTATATATTAAGTTAGTACAGTAAAGAGTTCTGCTCGGTTCTTACATTACTTGAAGGCTTAATAATACGTTGATAAGTATAATGTTGGTTTGGATTTATGAGAAATAATCATCATGTGTGATGTGTAAGTATGTATGTATGTATGTATGTAAACTCTTTATTGTACAAACAGAAAATAACAAATCAAAAAATAAACAGAAACAAAAAAGGTATGTACAAAGGCGAACTTATCCCTATAAGGGATCTCTTCCAGTTAACCTTTGAGCGATTGAGAGAAGAATAAAAACAACGGATGGCTAAACGTACAACGTATTAAAGATACAGAAGATTAAAATAATAATAGCAAATAAATATGTAGGTATAATAAATATATATATTAAATAGGATAAATAAATAAATATATACATTGTATGTATGTATATATATATATATATATATATATATATATATATATATATAAATAATATATATAAGTATGAAAGGAAAAAAGGACATACAGTCTTAGATCAGGAACAAGAGTCACGCGTTTTGTTTCTTATCCATTAGACATTTAGACTTGGTGAGATGTATGTATACGTGACCATCACAAAAAAGAAGCGTTTATTTGCATTATTTAGACTTTTAAGTACCTTAATTACCAACTCAGGAAACCAAGGCCGGTCTGGATTTTTTTTGTAAATTTCTGATGTGTCAACTTTTTCCATATTTTTACGCTTGACTGTACATAACAAGCATAAGCAAACGTTTAGATAATTTCATATTTGAAAATTAAACAAATAACGATCGAGCTAATTCAAACCGTTCCAAATCCAAACCTTTCAAACCGTCGCGGTATAATGGTTTTCAGCTGTCAAACCGCCATTGATGCGGCGCGCGTTGGCAGCCGTTCAAGACTGAATAATATGAAACCACTTTCGTTGACAGCCATTTTGCGAATTCCACTGAATCTAATTTGGAATGATACACGCCGCCGTTGCAGGCCACAATTACATTAGAGGAGGGAGACATAAATTTGGCAATTACAGGCCCGATGGTGAAACGGGGGAGCTAAAATGTTGCTTCAGTCAGTCACAGGCAAAAAGTTTGACCTTTCGACTTTTCTTACAAAATACTTTTTTTACAAAAATGACTTTTAATATTAGGAAAAAGTATCCTAAACATATAAAATGTAAGTAGGTATAACGCTTCAGCATATAGTTTTGTTTTTTTTGGTAATAAAATATTTATATGTAAACATTTATATTTAACCGTATGGGCCGTAACGCTAGAGTCAACTTTTTTGCGTTAGACTTCAGTTAAGTCCGTTTTCATAATAACGTTTGAATGTTACTTGCTTCTGCCCACGAGTTCGTCCGAGTAGATTTAGATTAACGTTACTCTGCGAGTACGTTTTAATTTTTCTGGATAATAAGTAGTCCATGTGCTAACCCTAAAGCTATCCCCAAAATCATCCAAATCCGTTCAGCTGTGGCCACGTGAAGGAGTAACAAACTAATACAAACTTTCGCATTTATAATATAATGTTTATTTAGATATTATATTTATAGTAAGATAATTACGGGTACATGAATAGATCAGTGTTGATTTACCTGGTTACCGAGGAAGAGGCTTTATATTTATTAGGATTAATTCTACCTTCGTCCTACAAGGAAGTAAAGTTACGCAATCAATAACATATTTTACGTTTCACTAAATTCTATTTTAAAAAAAAGGAGGAACTGACGACGTATTCAATTGGTAAAATATCAACTACAGAAAACATAGTGTGACATTTTATATGCCCAAAATTAAGAGGAACAGGGCAATGCCGTCGGCGACGACGCGGCGGCTGAGCCAGACGGCTTTCCAAGAAGGATACAAGTTACTGCGCTGAGAAGGTTGCAAGTTGCAAGATGCATCTTGCTGAGAGCTCACTGCAAGCTAGCTTTGTATAACACTCGCGAGACAAACGTGTACATTATTAGTAAACAAAGTAATTAGGCGCTTGGGTGTTAATTGTCTAGCTACAAATAGTTTGCTTACTGTGAACTACTGTTTTAGGAATAATTGTGTGCATGACATTGATTAGTTTTGCCGCAACAACGTTACTAATCCGATGAAAATTGGAATGAGTAGGTGCAATATTATGAAATATATGGAAATTGTGGAACTTGCAGGAATTTTATTCCACGTCGCTAAAACATATTACGGCTTGATTCATTACTATATAGAGAGCGTCGTCGTGGCCTAAAAATGTGTTTTAACTTTTCTTAGTGTAGAGTTTTTATTTCCTACTGTAACTACTGCATCTGACTACTACTCGTAACCATTGGTTCGATTATCTAGGTCAATAAAATTAATATAAGGGCGCAAATCCTGAAGGTCTTTTTTAACAAAAGAGTATCATGGATGTCCCATACATTATACGGGCGTTATGAGAAAAACCATATTCTTTTGTCATCGGCACGGGAAATAATTTTCCGAGGTAGCAGAAGGGTTTTCTTGAACCTCGGAGATGCTTTATGGGCTTAATAAAATATTATCGGTGTATAAATCATGGTGTATTACGGTGTTACGACTCTGGAAATTGCTCGGCTGTGCTAATTTGTCAACATAGGGAAATGCGAATGTCAAAGCGTAATTCATTGAGCGTATTATCGGCGTATTTCGTGTCTTCGTGTTTGAAAATTTGATGTGGCAAGAGTTAGAAAAGTGATATCAAATTTAACCGACGTTAAATTGATTTGAGGAGCATTAATTAGGTAAAATAATGTATACTTAAATAATGTTACTTATTTGGTGGTGTCGCGATCATTAAATAAGTATATGTCATTTATTTTACGTGTAAATAAATATTGTTTCTGTCTTTTATTTACAACCATTGCGATATAAATATTTACTAAGCATAGCATTCCAAGAGTAAAGTATCATTTACGTAATTAATATTCATTAGAACTATAGGACTATCTGAGACGTGGGCGCTAACAATGGGCCTCATAAGGAAGCTCAAAGTCACTCAGAGGGCTATGGAGAGGGCTATGCTCGGGGTTTCTCTGCGTGATAGAATCAGAAATGGTGATATCCGCAGTAGAACTAAGGTTACCGACATAGCCCTAAGAATAGCTAAAGTGAAGTGGCAGTGGGCGGGGCACATTGCTCGCAGGACTGATGGCCGATGGGGTCAGAAGGTTCTGGAGTGGCGTCCGCGGACCGGAAGACGAACTGTAGGTAGGCCTCCAACAAGATGGAGTGACCACCTCGTCAGGATCGCGGGACCGCGGTGGATGCGAAAAGCACAAGACCGGTCTGAGTGGAAAGCCTTGGGAGAGGCCTATGTCCAGCAGTGGACGTTTTTCGGCTGACATGATGATGATGATGATGAGAACTGAAATCAACCCATTAGGTATCTGTTTAAACTTTCGCGACGTTCACACATACTGTTATAAATCTTAAGCGGGACTTAATCGCGTATCATCATATCATAATTATTATACCTCTTCATTTGGATCGTGTTGCAACGGTCAGCTCGTGACCAACACGACACACCACAATACCATCGAAACGTCGAGGTACTTATATAGTACACATATAATATTTTTACGCAATTATGTCCCGTTTCAAGTTTATAACAATCCATTAGGTACTCTTCCTATTTCTTAACCAATTATTAGGATTCCATAAATGTTTGAAACAAATACTACTTTAATCAAAAGCCAGTTGAACGATTGCCAGTGAAATTACTAGATGCCATATCTTATAGCTGAAAGCAGAATCGATAGTTGCACACACGCAATAGGTTTCTATTTATTTAAAGCACGTATAACCCTTTGTCTGCTGTCAGATTGCACTATTGAACGGTAAGTCGGTTCATAATTGAAAAGGCTATTTAGGGAGGCAGGTGCTTTTACGTAAGTCTAGAGTAGTATGGGCCCATGCTGACGTTAGGGAGCATTCATTATTTATACATTTTGATATGGACCTACTGTAGCAACGTATTTATAGCTTAGGCGTCCGGTAGTATGACGAATAATTAAAAGGCACGGGCGCGATGTCACAAAAACCAACCAAGTCTGGAACTAAGCTTTAGGCTTGTACTTTAGGTACTCGACTATGATAAACTAAATATATGTATGTGTGTATATATGTATGTATGTAAACACTTAATAGTACAAAACAAATAGGAAAACGTGAAAACTTTATAATTCCGAATATTACTTTGTCCGAATGTTTATTTTTCCGAAAGTTATGTTATGTTGGAGCTGAATAAGATTAAATGCACAATTCAAGTGCTATACGTAGGTTCGGTTAGGCTTTCTAAATAAGCGATATCAAAATAAAAAGTCTTATCAAAACATTGCATTCGGAATTATGCAAATTCGGTTTTTTTATTAATTCCGAAATATGACTCTTTGGAATTATGTAGTGTACTCAACAAAAATAATACAATCAAGATAAAAATAGAATGTACAATGGTGACCTAATTATCCATTACAGTCACGTAGGTACAAATAGATTTGTTACTTTTGACTCTGACTGTTCATACTAGAATATATTTCGTATAATAAAATAACTATGCTTGATGACTAGTTCGAGTATGTATTGAACATCACTTCACCCTCAGGCGTCCTCTCGCCCGATCAATCGACCTACATATCTAGCTCAGAACAAGAGCCGTCTTGTTAGGACATCTAGATCGGAGGCAATTGGGTTAGGAATCACCACGTTTTGTGCTCGGGTAGAGGTGACGTTTGCACAACCGATTTATTTACACATACGTACAGCCTGCTAAATAAGTATTCTGACGCCCTAAGGTGCCGCCATAAATCAATAAGGTCGATAATTATGCGTTTTTAATATTGAAGTGTCGACTTTAACGGCGTGCATTTGAGTCAATTTCACGCGCTTGCCAGACAACTTCCATTCAATCACACTGCGTGGAAACCTCACAAGCAAAGCAAGCAATAGCAACTAACTTCAATAATAGTTTGGGATATTTTAACGCGGAATGATTGTAGGTATAGTAATGATCTGAAAATGTTTGAATGATAACATTGATAACAAGGGATTGTCCTGAATAAAAAAAACACTATTTAGACCGTCAGTAAGATTATCAAATAATATTGAACACGTATTTATTGCTTTATTAAATCAATCAAAATTGACCAATGTAGCGCGCATCAAAGTTCGGGAGTGGCGGCTCGTGACGTCACAACGTGGTATAAGGTGTCCCACGGCGTGACGTCGCGCGAAACTTCAACGCCCTGTATCTTCGTATTATTTTGATTAAAAGACAAAAGAAAAAATACGTGTCAATATTTTTTGATAATGTAAATGACGGTATATTCGATTTTTTTAGGAAATTAGCCTACTATAAAACTTCCCTTAAAAAACCCGTTCGAATTTGTCAACCCGTGAGGGAGATACGATCCCAAATACAGAGACACAGATACACAGGTACAAAGATACAGACAATAAACTTCTAACACCCCTCTTTTTTTAGTGCGTTGGGGGTTAAAAAGTTGGTTGTATTAATCCTTAACCTATCTACCACTACATGTAGGTACTGAATACAGTGTCTTTCATAGTACCTTTGCGATAAATAACGTAGTAAAACTTTATCTAAAAGACTTAACAATTGCAGGCGAAACTTCACCGTCCGTTATCATGTAAATGTAAGGAAGCACGGAAGTAATTGTCGTGCTTTATGAAGAATATTTACACTGTAATGTTGTTGGCGAACTATAAGAGTTATTGTGTAGGCAGAATAACAATGTAGAAGTTTGGTTGACTGTGGTAAATCCGCCTTAGAAGAAAAGTTAAAGTTTGGTAAACGTACAAAATGCTATCAATAGTACACTTGGAATGGTGTTTTATTTAGATAATCGCGTAACATTGAATTTCTCATAATTTTGAACTTAGTTTTGACGCGAAATTGGGGGATCATTTTTTTAATGGCAATGTGAAGGCACGCGAGCACTCAGACCACCTGATAGTAAATGGGATCCGAGACCCAAACACATTTGAAATCTCAACACTGTCCGTCCGTTACCAACCCTGAGTACTGAGATGGAATGCGTCTATGCTAGTAATTTCACCGGTTGTCTTATCTCCACACCGGAACAAAGCAATGCGAACACTGCTCCTTGGCGGTGGATAAATGGATAAGATGGTGGTAGCGATCCGGACGGACCCTGCACAAGGTCCTACCACTGCTAATGTATACGTAATGTCTTCTCAAATATTCCCTGTCGATAAGATACCAACAACAAACCCATGGATACAGTTGTTTTCATTTAGATACAAATGGCCAGGGTCTCTATTCAACACGGTAAAAACCATATCGTGTTTAAGCTGTTATCGTTTTGTCACGGTTTTGATCTTATTTATATGACAGTAATGGCGGCTGACGTTAAAACAATACCATAACAGGTCAAAGACGATATGTGTTTTACCGTCGGGAATAGAGGCCCAGAATTAACGTTGATTGGGAAACTAATCTTCTCTTTATGTATTAAAAAGTTACAAATTTATTAAACAGTCACAAGAAAAAGTTTTTAAACTATACCAATGACAGTAGAGCGGAAATGGTTCAAATATAAATAGAAAACTACGGCGGCGCATTCGAATTTCAAATGAGTATATTCTTTTTACCCTGCCAGCATGTACACGGAATTAAATTAGGCCCCGAATACTAGCATTAAGTCCGTCTAGCCGAGTATTTGCGTACGTGACCCGGGGAAGAGCAAATTAACCTCGGAATTTGTGACCAAAACGATTTTACGAAATAATGCTTATTGCCGGATATAATTTAGCATTCAAGTTTGTGGTTACGTAATGTGAGTGTGAACTCCGTTGTTTTGGTTTTGGTACATTGGTGTCAAATGATTTAAATTATATTTTAGGTATGGTTGCAACAGGAGTTTAATTAAGAGTTTTATAAATGTAAAGCAGTTTTAAAGACATTTCCTATTAATTTCCTGCTACATTGAGAATGCTAAACGTAAATAATTAAGTTGAATATCTGTTTTAAGTACGTTATTTGGTACAAATAACTGAATTCAACCCTTTTTAGAGTTCCGTGAAAACATCACTCGTGTGTCTGTCTGCCTGTCTGTCCGTCTGTCACAGCCAAAAATTTGTTTCGAAACTACTGGACCGATTGAGTTGATATTTGGTACAAATATGTCAATTGATGCCCCAAACATAAATAAAAAATATTAAAAAAATATATTTATAATCACCTATTTAAAAAAAACCTTTGCTTCGGAAATTATAAAGAATCGTTTTCCTATCCTTACTGTGTCATATATAAAATGAATGGGCTCGTTATGAGGATCTGAAATATATTTTTATTATTATTTTAAAATAAATAGTTTTGATTTTATTCATGAAAGAAGACAAAAATTTACCAGTCCCCCGCTGATCTCCGAAACTACTAAGCCTAAAATTTTGAAAAAATATAAAATATAGTTTATTGCTTGTAGAATACAGGAACACCTATAAGAATTCTGTCTGTAATCAAATATGTATGTAAGGAACCCTGTCCATACGAGTTCCACTCGCATTGTTGTGTTTCGGTTTGGGGATAAGACAGCCGGTGTAATGACTAGCATAGAGGCATTCCATCTTAGTCCTCAGGGTTGGCAACGCATTTGCAGTCCTAGGCTTGCAGTCTTGTGAATGCGAATGTCTATGGGTTATAGCTTCCACTTACCATCAGGTGGCCCGTGTGTTCGTTTGCCTTCTCCATGCAATAATAAAAAAAAAACCTTGGCCGGTTTTTTTTTATTATGGATAACAATACTTTTTTTTAAAGATGTGAAAATTATGGTATGTTCACTGTGAAGAAAACTTCCAAATTAAGGGTAAATAATCGAAAATAGTTGCTTAAATATACGTTAAATGGTTACTGTTAATAACGAAAAGTATTTTTCTGAAATAATTTACTTTGACCACCTAAGCATGTAAATAATCATGACAAGGAGCGAAATATTATTCCAGACCCTCCAGGCGACTCCGTGCATTCAAGGAAGAGTCTTCTTCTTCTGCCTAATTTTATTTGAACGCTAAAAGAAGATTATTTAACCTTGATAATTGAAAATTGCTTTTGAATAAGAAACGTATTGGCCAAAACTAAAATATAATTTGCTTCTCCTTATTCTGAGTAAACTTCTTGATTCCGTACGAGCCTTACAAGATGGAAGAGATTGATAAGATAGCGCATCAGACATGGCACAGCAAGGTACTTAACTAAAAAATATGTCTCTATTTTGTCAGCGAGTAACGCTCCAATGTATTCTCGAAACCAAAAGTTACTCAATTTCATTAGTGGTAATGTAACTCACCACCGAACTAACAAAACTACCGCAAACCTGATGCAAAGGACGAGTTTCACTCTCGCTGCGCAAATTTTCCTCCGCTGTGTGTCCAATATCCTAATTGACATATCGGTCTGTGTACTGTTTCCCGCCGTTTGTGTGCCTACCGGGTTTACACAGCCCTAGAACTGTTTTTTTTAAATGGGGTATTTAATGTCATTGAAATAAATAAAGTTAAAGTAAATGTTTCCTATTTATAGATAGGTACTCGTACCTTCGAAATATTGTGGTTCGTTAATTGCATTACTCTTATTTGGTTCAAAACGAAATGAGAATTTGGCAAAACAACGAGTCGAAATGACCTAGACCATTCGAAATATAATTTTACCGAATAGAACAGAGCCTAAAGTGACTAACTTAGTGGTATATGGTTGCAAAACCTATGCATAAATGTAGATGACATACTTTGAATGAAATTAAAGGTTTACCTTTGGTGTTATGTATTTTCACATTAAGTTTCAAACGGTTCGCAGTGTGAGTGTACGACGTACGGTCCGGCTTAACAGCCGGCTGCCGACGGCCGGACACCGGACACTGATCCGTCTGTCTGCTGCCTGTTGTCGGCTCTGTGCGTATTTACGGGTCTGACGGTTATGAGAGAACTAATTCAGCTATGCTGATATTTGGAATGCGTAAAATAGAAATGTGATGTTAAGGATAGAGTTAAACTGTATTATGTTGGGTTGTGGCCGGAATTAAGATGAGTATGTAGCTATAAAATTCTTACTAAAACTGTATTAGAAAACCTATTTGAATATATTATACATGTGTGGTAATGAAATGTTATCTTTCTATTACGAGACACGTTAAATTCCCACTTCAAGTTATGACAGTTAATTGACCTTTTAACACAGAATATAACAGTATTCCACGACCATCGCCAAGGAAGGTCTCACAAGAAATAACGTTACGTCTTGGGCTGTCACTCCTCAGTACAACTCTTTCAATTCAACGTAAAGCGGAACGAATTGTTGATTAGGATTACCTACCTGTAATGGCATCAGAGAATATAATATAGCATTGATCCGTAATATTCAATCACGAAAAAAAATACAATCCGATATTGACCCCCCTTTATAAGTGTTTCTTCGTTAGAAATATAAGATTTTTGACATCTGACTACTATTAACACGGGATAGCCGAATAACTAATTCCACGCGGACGAAGTCGCAGCACAAGCTAGTCAACAGTAAATCGCAATCTGGAAAGTAATTAAACAGGTAAACAATCATAAATTCCAAAGTTAAATTGCAGTAAACTTTACACATATTCGCCTGAAGGCACTGCGAAGGTTCTATTACGGAGTTTTTAGGGATAGGGCGGCGTAATATATGTGACAGTGTGGTCATGCTTCGCGGAGCAGGAAAGAAATGTGACCTTTCCGGGCTCATATTGAGTACCCACTGAAATTACCCTCGAGATAAGCTCGTTATTGTTATAAAGACGCTGTTTGAAGGGTCCTGAAAAAGTGGCTTTTAGTCCTTAGAGAATTTTAAAGGACGATATTATGCTTAATAAAAGGATAATACGAGTTTTTTTCGCTTTTTGTTGATATACATGTAAGATAAATCCGAAGTTTTGTAAATTCAATAAACATTAAGGAAACCTTTTTCATAGCTGCTGTCTAAACATTTACCTATTATTAAAAAAAATATTAGGTGTCATCAAGTTTAACATCAGAATCTTACCTATTATTGTGGGGCTTTTAGATTTGAACCTTGCAAAATAACTTATTTAAACTAAGCTCTCCAAATAACACTGAACAATTAAACCAGTACAAGGTAAAAAAATAAAAACGTTTTTTGTGAATAATATTTAGGGCAACATAGTTCACAGGATAACTTTTAGTTACTGTATGTAAAGAATTGGTAGAATAATATATTAGTACCCTTACAACAAAATTAAACAAATTGGAAAGAAAAAATTGGAAAAAGTTTTTATAAAATACCGGTTTAGGGAAATATGCAGGTTAAATATTTACAAGAAAATCAAACACATTAATGCAAATCGTTGGTTTTACTATATTAAACTATTACTTAAACAATACCTAATCTGTTTAATTTTGAGAATTTACGGTATGGGTTTATATGTCTTCCATTATTATACAACTATCAGCGTAAAGGACAGAACTATAGCAGTTATAATAGTTCTGTCCTTTTCTCTCCGCGTAAACAGAACTGCATTGCTGTGTCATAACTCCCCAGGTCTGATATATTTTCGCCTGAACCGATATTTGATATATAGACCCTGGCCTATAGATAAATTGATTCTATTCAGGGTATTATAGTCAGTTATAAATACGTATATGTTTCCAAGATGTTTAAAATATGTACACGCATCTATGTCACTGACAATAAGCTCTATGTACACGTATATTTGTCACAATAGCTGAACAGATATTTATCCTTTCGACTGCATATATTATGGACTCTCGGGGATAGCAGAGGGAGTAACTTTCAACATATTACATCATAAATACTCACTCTAATTCAGTAACGTTATATCTAAACTAGAATTCTCCGGAATAAATAAATTAAGCAACCTACGCCGAATGTAGTTAGAAGGGTTATCTTAACCTTCGCTTGAGAAGGGTTGAAGGCGTTCAGGACTGTCATTAGTAATTCAATCACGATCTATTCCTTCTAAACTATCGGTTTGCTAATTTATCTACCTATTATAGTCTCACTTTAACATTGTCATGAAACTAAAATAGAACTGAAATTTATTGATCAAACATATACAAAAATACAACAAAAAATAATAATAATTTAGGTTTCAGAACAATATTTATTTAAACGTTGCACTTAAATATCACAAATTAAATGTAACCAATTTTACTCATACAAACTAATCATATATAGAGAGAGAGTCTAAGTATAAAATATGCTGCAAATACGGCCGTCCTTTTTTTATTCGTTGTTTTAGAACCTTGATTTAATTCAACGTCAAAACGTGCTTAGATTTGACGTAATCACACTTGTTTAATTGTCAATCGGTACATTGCAACTTGTCTAGGCTACAGAAGGTCCTTAAACAACCCCTTTCCCCCGACGTCTGCCACTGAAATTTCGCCAGACGTCGTCCATAATTCAAAAAGTCAATTCACCGTCTTCATTACGGGGTGCCAATCACATCTCGTGTGAAATCATAACTCAGCAAGACGCCAACCCCTCTAAATCTTTGGGGAAGCTCTATCCATTGCGTTTAATTATATCCCGACCCCAAGCGCTCTCCACTACCTGAGGATCGTTAATCTTTCTTAAAGATATATATATTCCTTGGAGCAACCTTCAGTGCGCCCTCAGCGTTAATCGCTTCATATCGTGCGGATACCGCGACTGCTGCTTAACCTCTGTGCTTCATGAAACGAACACTTATCGGCTTCAGCTTTGCGTTTGCCAACGTATGTGTGACCATGATAAATAAAAGACAATCACAACTGTTATCCAATCACACACGAACACCGTGACGGTGCGCGTCAATTTCGTTCTCAAACTTTGTAGTGTTGGCTTTACCACTACACTCAAAAGTCGCAACCTTTAAGTGATTTACCTCTGCCTACCCTCAATAGCAAAAGTCTTTGAACTCTTCCCCCTGAGTATTAAGACTGTGCGTGGGATTTACGTGTCTCCATCGTGATCCCGACGTTCATGTTCATTGATTAGCGACTCAATGAGCCCCATTAACCAATTTACGTCTGAATTTCCATGATTTTAAGTTTATCAAAGATTTGAATCTTTGGTTCTTCACTGCAATTATGGAAATTAGCTGTTTCGGTTATAGCCGGAATTTTGTTTCTTATAATATTCCCCTTTGCAATTACAACCCCTCTTTTAGAATGCTTCGGTGACTTATGTTTAAAGCCTACTTTAACAGCTTTTACGTAAAGTATTAAATTAAGTTGTGCACTTTTTCTTTAATGTTATACATTGATGTTTTTGGAAGTGTCAAATATACATTACGGGTAAACACTACGATACCTTTACATTAATTTCTGAGTCCCCGGCATCTTGTGGTAAGAGATTTGGTCTTTGACACAACTCGGACAAGAGCTGTACATACAGTCCGGCCACGGCGAGTGAGCACTAAGTAAATACACCCGACGCCCGTTCGCTTTCCAATTAAGTTCAGAAACTGTTTGAGTTCTGTTCAGGTATCATACCTGAATGCCTTTGACGTACTCTCATAATCGTCCACCCGTAATGTGTAACTTGCCTTTGAGTTTAGAATTGAAACGTAACTTTACGTTCTTTGATTCTAAAACTCAAAAGTAAATTCGTCCTACGCAAATCTTCCGTGACGAAAAAGTCGGAGATATTCCCAAATCACAGCATCACGTAATAAGGTTGAGAGCTGTCATGGAGAACCGTCGAGCAGACATAAATGAGGACAAAAATGAAGACGCTATCCAACGTGGAGATTTATGCACTTGGGGCCGTCTGTGAAACTGAAGACAATGAAAAGGTCTCACTGAAGTTATTTAAATTATGCGGCAATTTTCTTCGTCCGTAATATTAAGTGAAGGCGTCGGGCTAAATGAGGCTTTAAGGCTTTAAGCTGGCTCCATGAAAAGGGCTTCGCGAAGCAGATTCGAGCCAGCCTGGCAGCACAATGCACGCTGATCCCCGGAACCTCACTTCAGCACCTCAATTATTACCATTGTATTATGAATCCCGCTGGTTTATGACACTCAAATTAAGTGAAGAAAGTTTACTCTTGTTTTCAAATAGAGCTGGCTTCTTAAGTACGCTGAAAATGACATTATGAGCGAAACAAAAGTTAATGCTTCGGCTTAAAAAGGATAGAAGCTGCATTTGCACACGTATGGTGTGTGTATTCATATTTAGGTAAATGGATAAAGATCGCTACTGAACACAACGCAATCTTACGCAAGCTTTGTGATACGTGTGCGTCAATTGTGTTCAAAATTATGCTGTGTTGGCTACTACATCAAAAGACCGCACTCCTAAGGTTATTAATCTATAACATCGTATATCTGGTTATATCAATTCACAATCTGTATTCATTAAAAATTAACCTATGTCTTAAAGAGAATCATAATGAATAATAAATTCAGAAGCCATCCTTGAACGCAATTTTGCGTGGAATTCGTAAAATCCACAGGAATAATGTCCCCAATTTGTTGCCCTTTCATAATTGAGTAAACATCATAAAGCAGTTTCTTGAAAGAGCTGTGTAAACAAGATTATTATTTTGGTTCTCCTCAACTTTTGAACTTTGGAAATCTTTGGATTTTATGTAATTTTTACTGCGTTTTGCATGAATTTGCGCTATTGTTTGAGGCAGACGGCTTTATGAGTTGCCGAAATATTGTACATTTTTACGCTGTCTAGTCCGGAGCTTAAATGTACGTTGGCATGATGAAACCTGGCAAGAGCGCAAAAAGGTATTAAATTTAACTTTGACTGTTGAAGCTTCATTATAAGTTTGGTTTAAATTGCGTGAATAAAACAAACTTGGATTGTACATAAATGGAAACTAACTCTAGTCTGCTTCATCGACCATAAACAAAATGGTAACCTGGTTTTGTAAAAAAAGGAAACACTAAAATAACCGTTAAAGGCTTCATTCAATCTCCTAAAGAATGAGGCTGGATTATCCTCTAACGGTGAGCTAAGCCGGAAAGATTGCACTAGGACATTACCGTACGGGCGCTTTTGTCTAATCCTTTGTTGCCACGTTCTTTGCACTAATTTATTGCAGCCTCCTGTGTTCTGAGGATTTTCTCGAACTATTTATATTTGTTCTATGCCTTAAAGTGCCTTAACGTTGGAAGATTTTGCTTTTCGTTTAGTTAATTTTCATTAAAAAATATTTTATTTATGTTTACAAACATAAAAAGTGAAAATGAAAATAAAATGGTTGTATAAATATGAAAAATGAAATAATAGTAATAGAAGTGTTTATGTAACTAACGGTCTATATTTATTTATATCCGCTTGAAAATGTAAAGAGTAAATTGCATACTTCTCGGACAGCAATTGGGACGTTAAAACATTTTAAACAAGCAAGGTTTACAGCATCTGTTTTTGTTTTTAGCGATGATAGAACACTTGGGATATTTGGGAAAAAACAAGCCTATCACTAAAACAGTAACTACGTAGTTTCAGCGATATCCTTTATAACAACAATCGTGTTCTGAATACCGAAACAAGTGGTTTGAAATATGAAGCCAGATAAAGCGCGTCCCTGAATAGTTTCAAAAGAAATGGTCTCAGTTTAGCATAATGCGATGCACTTAGTCATCGGCGTTATCTAACCGAATATATTGTGGGTTCCGTGCCCATTAATCACGGGTTCTAGTAGGAAATGGCGATGGAAGGCGCTTCTAAAGAGCCTTCCCGTACGAACAGATACTTCTGAACTTGGAAACCATTATATTTTAGTGGTTTAGCAATAGTTTGGAAAACTTACGTTCTGTTATATAGGTAACTTAGGTACTTCCTCATTGTAAATAGCTAGAGCTAAGAAAGAGACAATGAACATATGATGTGCTTAAACAACAACTAAATAAGTTAATCAGTGGTAGTAAGTAGTTTAGGGTCCAGAAGTTAAACTAGGGACCCTTATAGTTTCGCCATGTCTGTCCGCGGTCCATCTCAGAGACTCTTGGTACTACAAAGCCGTATTTTGGTATAGTAACACATTTAAATTACGCTGAAAAAGTTGTTAATAAAATGTTCAGAACAAAAAAAACGGGTTCAATGAAGGCAAAGGCTTTTTTTAAATTATAACATTGAGTGAGGTATCATTGGATAGCTTTTAAAAAGTTATCATGTGCATGTTATTATGAAGTTTTAGATCTGAGGGATTGTTAAGTTTAGCCTCTAATGATTGTGAATTCACAAGCATAAAAGGCAAACAAGCATATGGGACATCTGATGGCAAGCGGTCACCATCACCCATGAACGTTAGCAGAGCCGGGGGCACAACCAAACCGTGGCCTTTCAGCGAGTAAATACTCTTTTAATGCCGTGTTTAAAGGACGATATGCAATTATGTTGCGGAAATACCGTGAAGTTAAGTTATTTTAGACCTAAAGTTTATTTTTATAAGATTGTCCTCCGATGAAAAGGAAGCATTTTCGAGAGAAAAGCTGTTGTTTTATTTTATTAGGATGGGAGTCGCGACTCGCGAGAATCGCTACGGATAGACACTCATCAAAAACGTCTAAGGATCAAAGGAGGGTGGGCAAATTGGCCTATATGACCAATAACAACAAGCAATGTGTCACCGGATAGGTAATTCTAAGTTGTAAAACTATTTCTATGGCAGGTAGTTCGAAAACTTTGTGTGATAAAAGTTATCGCCGTGCAAAGACAGCGGTGTTTCAAAGTAATTATGCAAACGTCGTCTACGTAGGCGTCCCGATGTTCCCGATTTTTAAAATATTTCTCACAGTTCTTTGAGGTTTCCCACTACACTAAATCGTTGTAGAATTAAAAAGCATATCCGATGATATAGTGCTTATTGTTATTGGTTTCTAGGCCAGTGTTCATACATTTCTGCCCATCCTCCTTTCCCTTCATTATTTTGAAATTTTGCAATGTATCGCAACGGGGTACATTATATTGACGAAATCAAGAACTAAGCTTACTTTGTAGCTATACGACCTGCCTAGTTGTAGAGCAGACTCGTTTGGCCTAACTGAACGAGTGCTTAGCTGGCTTAAGTGGGGCATAAAACAGAACGGCTTCGGTTAACCGACAGCGTATTCGCTTTTAGGTCGGTATTTAACCGGAATTAGTAAATTTACGGAGTTCAATTTGTAACTAGCTAAAGCAAGTAAAAGATAGGGAGAGAGAGCGAGTTCATTTTTACCCAAATGCATGACGACTGAAGAGTTATGAGCTTATGAGTTAAACAGACTATCTACTGTCACCCAATCGGAACCCTGACCCACCACAGAACTGTGTCACAGTGACTGATTGATTTAAGTCGTAAGAAGTACCAATCAGATTATTTTATAATGTCACTGTAACAACGTTCTATTGTGGGTCAGGGTTCCGATGGGCTGATAGTACGAATGTACTTACGTTTATGTTGACAATATGTTTTACCTAGTTGGTAGAGACCCTGCCTACGAAACTAGCGATCACAGGTTCGATTCCCGGTATAGACAAATATTTGTGTAAAGCTGCGTTTCCACCATGAGATGTGCGAGGATGCGTTGCGAGGGATGTGTTTGTCATTACCAATAGAAACGCTTCCACCAGAGTTAGCTAAGCGAGGATAGGTAAATGAAGCGTTTCTATTGGTTATGACAAACACATCCCTCGCAACGCATCCTCGCACATCTCTGGTGGAAACGCAGCTTAAGAGCCCGAGTTTTTGCTTCTGAGTCTTGGATCTTTTCTATGTGTTTAAGTCTTTATTTTCTCTATACAAGTATATTTACCGTTGTCGAGTGCCCATAGTGCAAGGCTAGAGCTTACAATTAGTACGGGAATAGGTCAATTTGAGTGAAATTTCCCCCTGAATTTATTTGTTTACCTGTCAAAAATTTTATAATACCCATTCTCTAACATTTGCATTATTACACTGAATGTTATTCATAAATGAGAAGTCATATGACTTGTCAACGCTTGCATCGTTACAATATAAGGAAGTGTACTGATTTGTGGTTAAACGTCAAGACATATCAATCGCGCCGATCAATTTGTGGGTTTCGTGTCAATCATATTCATCGAATTTAAAGTAATTTGTTTAAGAGAATCAGCTAACGGTCGTCAATTGGGATAGACCAAAAAAAACTCACAGTTTTTACATTCTAATTTGAAGAGACCAATTTCATAAATTGTGTATTTGACCCAATAGTTTGGTTTTAATATATTTATTTATTCAGCAGACATTTTATGGATGACATGATTATTTTAAATTTGGGATGGCATTTTCTAATAAATTACAACAATTAAATGATATTTAATGATAAAAAGTGGTTGTAATAGTGTTTTAAAACACACTATTTCAAGTGGTTTTCGCCTAACCCGTAAGATACACCTACGAGGGCTTCAAGCCGAAAACCGAAGTTTAACAAAGGTTAAATATACTGTTGTCGAAATATACGAAATAAATAAATATTTCGAAAACGTGATAATGCAGAACGGATTTAAAACCCTATTCCTCGAAATGGTTATCGAATTAGAGTAATTATAAAAATATGAATAATCCCAATTGGCTCAGAAATGTCTTACAAGCCATTTCCAACTAAATAATAACACAAAACCAATGACCTGTATCGTTACCGTAAGGTTGTACTTAATTTGCAGTCTATAACAAATTAAATAGAAAAATCGCTAAGACGCCGAATTCAGAAAGCCGTAAGTGCGTTTCTTGAAACTGAGATATCCGTGTCGACTTAAGAACTCGTTATCGTCTGGGTCCCGAGTCCGCAAGGAATCCCCTGACTTCTTTACCAACAATAAATGCTTTGTCAAACTTCCCCCGCTCCGAGGCTAAAGATAACCGACTTGTGTTTGTTTCAAAAACTTTGCACGGTTTCTCACTTTAGTCCTTTTTAAATTTCGTAAACAGTTTGCTTGGCTTTAGCTGTTCGGAAGACATATTAATTCGAAGTTTGAAGGTTGGTACAAACATTGATATGTTTCGTAACTTCTGTATTTTACTCGAATTAAGCTCCTTTAACATTTCAAAGTACTTTGATTTCTGTTAGAAGCTTTTTTTTAATTATTTCTGCCGCTTTTTTATACGGCAAATGGAAGGGAAACAAGCACACAGGGGCACCTAGTGATGTGCCGTGCACCTGATGGTAAGTAGGATTTGAAACCATACATATTTACAGTCTTAAGAATATAATATTAAGACTGCAAATGAGTTGCCAACCCTGAGGACTGTTGTATTATCCCGACACCGGAACACAAAAACGAACACTGCTACTTGGCGTTAAAGCATAACAGATGATTGTAACAATCCAGGTGGACCCTGCACAAGGGTCTATTATGAAAATATTGTTTTATTTACTGCGATAAAATTAATACATTGTTTACCCTCGGAGACCGTTGTATTTTGCCTGTTGGTGTTGAAACCAAAACACGTATAGTAAAAAGAAGATAAAAAGTCAATCCTGAGCCCTGTCATTACAGTAGAAATCCGAAACTCAAACCCAAGAATCCATACAAACGTTATAAATACATGAAAATAACTTTTGTCTGTGTCGCTAGTAAACATCGCATTATCATATTTGTACTCTGTGTAGGTCACGCTTTAGTTCCCGGGAGTGAATACAATTTAAATATATATAACACTTTTTAATTCTAAACTTAGTAATGAATAGAGTATTAAAGCACCCGACGTGGAAATAGGTAATAAATGGGCCAATTTTCCAAAGATATATTAAAGATAAGGTAAGATGAAAGTCGATATATCAAGAGATTAGTCGTTTTCCGCCGTCGGGAGCGTAGGATCCATGTAAAGTGGTGCCGTAGTGATGTTCTTGTAACCTCGAATTTAAATTTTAATATAAGTATATATCGTAACTTCTGCAATTGATTAATGAGTTCCGTTATGTAAACAGTTGTATTTAAAGTAAAATTATCAAATTAACTCCGTATCACGCGTCTGCCATAATTGGAAAAAAAATGATTATCAGATCAAATGACAAATCAAACTTAGCTCTCAGTACCTACAAGGGTGAATGAGGTCATGTTGACAGTGCAGATTGAAGTAAATACTTTTTTGTCGGCATTTAAAATGTTTCCTGTGCATCATGATAGGAAACGACTAGGCTCCATATAGCTGCGTCACGAATTGGATCGTAGCTTTATAGAAAATATCTGTCGGTCATGCTGCGCAGTAAACTATAAGTTTCTATGTTTAGGTTAGTGTATATTTTTATAGCAATTTCAAAGAAGTAAAATTCAAAAGGTGAAAATTTAAATTTATTAAAACCGTTTGTTTTATTTCAACATATTAAATAGTCTTAAATAATATCGACATCTCTCACCCCCTCCCTAGACTGTAAAGAGCTCCATAAGTTAACAGGCAGTAGTGAAGCCTGTCATACGTCAAGTCGTACGCGTGACGTATTCGCGTGTCGTGCGCGTCGCTCGAGCCTCGCATCACGTACCTACGAAATCACAGCTAGTTTGTTTTGTTTCGGTACGCTCCATGTGCGCTCCTCTTATTGGGTGCCTGCGGGTACGCCGCCTATGAAATGGGTCAAATGGATTTTCCAATTTTCCTTGATGCAGCCGCAGTAGGGAAAATTGAGAAACTGGAAAGTTCATTTACCACGTTGCTATACTTAATATATGGTAGCGTTGAGTACGGTTGTAAGTATGCTGGATAAGTAGGTATTAGTAGATGTAGGGGTACGTGTAGTAGGTTGTAGTGGTATTAGGATCTTGTGCAATGTGCGTCCGGATCGCTATAAGCATCTAATTTTTACCCTATCACCAAGCAACAGTGTTCAAATTGTTGTGGATCAATGTGACAAGACAACTGGTGATATTCCTAGTACATATTTACATCTTAGACCTCAGGGTTGGCAAAGTATTTGAAATCTTAAAATTGCAGTATTAAGGTAGTATTGAGAATGCTAATGCATGTGGGTCTCAGATCCTACTTACCATCAAGTGGCCTGTGTGCTATTTACCTTCTCTTTGGTATAAAAAGATCGCTGGTTGGTGCCATTGTGGGTATTCCTTTAGTTACTATAAAATCAATGGCTATAATTACACTTTCAATAAATTCATTTCCAGTAATCAATCACATCTATACATTCAAATGCTATAACAGTTCGTTTCTATAATCTTCACTTAGTATAAGTATTTGCTTTTTTATTTTTTATTCTGTAACATTAATTTACTCTAATTATTATTAGCCATATATAAGCTTTAAATCATATAAGAAAGACGAATCAGGGCAAAACCGACATAATTCCTATCCGAATGGGTTCGGTTTCATTTAATCTACCCGGTTAAATGGGTACCTTCGGGGTCTTTTTTTTAACTACAGTAAAATAAAATTTATAGGAAATAAATATTATAAACACACAATTATATAGATTTAAATGTGTCATTATGAGCATTAGACATTTTTAAATTATAGTAACTACACGTTATAGATATAGCAAATGAATGATTATAGCAAGTGATTAGACCCGCCATTGTGGAATGGGCACTTATTAGAGTACATCATGGAACTTCATTTTATTCAGGGGTTTTCCCTATTTAAGCAGGATGTGATTTTGTTATACCGTACGTCATAGGTCGATCAGTGGACGTGTTTTGGCTGGCATCATGCCTATAAATAGAGGACGTTGTTGAGGTCGTCTACATACACTCGCGAGCAAAAACATTGCATCACTTTTAGTAGAGGATGCGAATAGGAGACGACCTTCACCTGGCTATTTATTAGATAAAATATATTTTACATTAAATGTAATATTTTAAGTAATATGGCGAATAGGTATGCTGAAAATAATTCGGTCCAGTATATATAATTACTGAAACAAAAGTTAAATAAGGAACTTTTTTTAAATTGCAACTGCTTATTTAATAGACAAAATACATACCAATCGAAAGTATAAAGCCTATATTAGAATACGAAAACGTTAGGTTGACTATTTTGCTCCCATCATATAACTATTGGGTGGGCAGGTATAAAGCAGGTAAGGCGGCACTAGTAATTTGCACCAAACTTAGGCTTCATACTTTCCGCTTTGGTTGGTATGTAAATTGTCTATTATACAAGGAGTTGCAATTTAAATAAAAAGTTTGTTACCTTTTCGCCATAATTATAATACTCAACATATTAAATTTGATATAAAATACTTTTTATCGAATACACCGCCCGGTGAAGGTCGTCTCCTCTTGGGATCTTAGACCATTTGCATTTGATCATGTCCACCCAACACCCCTTGTACCTACATTTTTACCTGAAAATTATCCGTCGATTTCCATGTTTGTTTACTTTTGAAAGACTTAGATTACAAAAAACATTGTTCCATTTAAATATTTCAGAAAGAGAAGCCGGTTTACAAAGATAGTGATCGGACATGAAATGCAAAGTGATGCAATTGTTTTGTTCGCGAGTGTAGATTTTTTTTGTCGGTTCCCTCGGCAGTTGTATAATTTACTAGACACATTAGTATGATCAATCCGTATGCCATATTTGTTTAATGCATTTGTAGTGTACTTAGTTACATTGTTTGTTGGAACTAAACTTAACTCAAAATTTTCATCATAATAATTTTAAAATCACTGAATGTGTATTGAATATTCATACTGAACATGAATATTCATACATATTATTATTGCTTGATATTAATAAATAATATTAGTACTTAATGTTAATACGAACCTTAAACAAATATTTTATTTGTCATGTAAATGTTTTGTATGTTGAGCGGACAAGCGAACCCAACTTTCGTATTAGATATCGAGTATCATGCTATCGCTGCGTGGCGCGCAGCTACAGCTGCGCTGTTGCCGTGCGCCCGCGCCAGTACGCATTACATCTTTATGTCCACGGAGGAACCCCTATCAGGTGACAACTACACATTATAGAGCATAATCATCTCAAAGTCAAACGTGCTTTTGTTACTTGATTCCCCGGCTGTTACACCATGTGTGCAGGAATAGAAAAAACAGTGGAAGTGGCTTGAGCTTCGCTTAGTATCACACCTGTTGTCGCCAATACTCAAACTATCATAAAAATAACACGCCACCATGGATTTTTTTTTGGTGTTAATCGTTTTTATGTTCCAAAATAGCACAACAACGCATGCTTCTCAATCTATTTCCTATATTAGAAATATTATTCGCACATCTTTCACGTACAGGCGGTCGCGGCAAAACGAAGGTAGGTTGCGGCGGAACTCCGCATAACTATGCACGTTACACGCCCACTTAACATTTCTACTGTTTTTTCTGATCTGTGGTTGCATCCCAGAAGACAATAACCGATTGTATATCTACCTTACAGCGACTTAGTAATAGCAGCCCGTTCGGAACACAGGGGATCAGACGCAGGCTAGTTAGATTTGAAACTATTCCCCAATACGTTGCGAGCAAGTCGATTACAGTTACTACATACACGAGCAATGAAAACGGCACTGTAACGGAAACTGAATGACGCTTTTTATGCCTTATTCACATTGTGACAAGAGCGAAAAATATACGTCTTACTAATTAACGTAAACATGACTTGTTTGTAACATTGTATTTGCATGTAAAAAGCTTGCAAATCCCAAGTACAAGTAATATTATGAACGTTACTTGTCCTTTTTGGTGTTGGTAGGACCTGCACACCGAGTTATCCATCTCTTAAAGTGATAAGTTTGTATTTTTTATTCTTGTACAATAAAGAGTATGTTATAAATAATAATAATAAATATCAGGGGACAATAAATAAATATGTGTGAATATTGACCTAGTCCCAAACTAAGCTCTAGGTTTGTACTATCGGTATTAGAAAACGATATAAATACTTATATAGAGCAATGTATACTTAATTATATAGAAAATATCCATGACTCAGGAACAAACACAACCTCATCATCACACAAATATCTGCCCTTACCGGAATTTGAACCCAGGTCAGCTAGCTTCGTAGGCAGGGTCACTACCAACTACTTAGGCCGACGCGTCGTCATGCGCCTTTGGTTGAATTGAATTGAGTCGTCTGCTCGACGGTCGTAGCAAGTCGTAGCGCTACGACAGCGGAAAAGGTCAGTTAAGAGCTCGGTTCTACTCTACAGAGAACAGCCAGAGAGAGAGAGAGAGAGAAGCACTTTTGACATGTTATCGACTCTTTCCAGATAACAAGCTTATGATCGCAACTTCATTTTCGGGTCAGATCCAGGACCCAGTGACGATCTTAGGTATTGGTGCCCACCAGTATCTTTTTTCAAAGATGTGAATGCAGATTGGCCAATTTCACCCATCAATTGACATGAAATGCAGTTTTTTTTCTTCTTAATTACTTTGAGAGGTTCAATTTCCAGCCCAAAGGAAAATATATGTATGAATCTCGGTGCCTTCCGACTGTCCGTTATGCTGTGGACGGTGATAACTCGGTCTACCAAGGCCAATGCAAGGCTCAAATGTAAAAAGTGCCTCCCTGCGTTTAAAGTGTTTTGGAAATAATTGTATTTCTGTATTTTTGCAGTTTAAAGCATAACACTGATCAATTTCGTACTATAAATCCCTGTTATTCTTATTATTGAGTTTTATATACAATCAATGTATGAGATTTGACGGATGACAAGTGATGGTTAGGTACAGTCGACTATACGACATCTGACGGGAGAAATAGGCAGTTTTTTTCTAATAAATACAGTAAAAGTCAAACATTTTTTCATACCCTTCTACCAATAGCGAGGGGTGAAACTTCACCCTAAAACGTTACATAAAAACGTAACTTTTCCATCATCACGCATCACGCATAGTTACCTGTTCATTTGCTTTACTACCCTTAACTAAAGCGTGTGCTTTCCCTAATTCACCTCACTGGGAGCTAAAGGTTGTATCTACCACTGTAATTTGGTGCAGGGGGGTCTTTAAACAATACGATTTCTTGCAACAATCGAAACAATTTTTAATTGTGCTTTTCAGTTGTTACGAGCAACAAAAATCTAGACAGGAGTTCAGTTGGTTTGATACTTGTCTTGTCCATATAAGGGTTTAGCTGATGATAGAAAATGCGACTTAGTTTTTTAAGTCATAACTTTTTATATAGCAATATAACTAAGCGGTGACCAATTCTACAGTCGTAAGTATTCTTTAAAACTCAGATTATGTATAATATTAAAACATGTTCATTGTTTTAATGCAGGCATTTAATACCTTACTGCAAATCGACTAAATTCCTACAATTATTTGAAAAGGATCTAACACACGTTTACACCTTGCATAGTCAGCGCTAAACAATATTAAAGATCGAGTCAATTCATAAACCAACTTCTGTGCCCAAATTTTAAGGATGCGTCTTAGTCGTACCGTTGACTAGTCGTTAACTATAAAACCTTTTTGAAACCCGGTATCTGCCTTTCCTCTTTTAATGCGTCTGCCTCGGCCGATAAATTGCGCCCCCTGCCGGATGAAACGGCAAATGTTTATGGATGTAATCCTCTGTCAGTACATTGCACTACAGTGTAATGCAGCCTGATTCTGGGGAGCCGCCTGTGAAAAAAATGCATTGAACAATTTGAATTTACAAAGCAGCTCAGAATAATGTTTAAGTCCATAGTTAGTTGAAGAGGGATGACATACTTTATTTATTATGCTAAAATATTTTTAATAGTATTGATCTATCACATCAAGTATTCCCGTTGCATTGCCACACACAACAATCAGAATAAGGCCTCGTATAATACAGATATTGAGATTAACCACGCCCACTTGTTAAACATTTTACTAGTAGGATTTTTTACCGTTGTAATCGCTGTCACCTCTTTCGTAAATTGCACTATCAAATTTTACAAACCGTTGCATGTATAGTCTGCGCCAACTGAAAATGGAAAAAGTGTGAACACAACCAAACGAACCTACCATTATAACTCGAATCGCGTGCTTTAAAATATCAAGTGATGTCTTAGCATTTATGAACTTGATGTTTATTTTTACATGAAGTTTAAAATTAAATAACTATTAACTTTACGTAATTTAAAATAAAACACGCTTCATGACTATTTGAGGTTATGTGTCAAACAGTAATAATTTGTTTACATCTTTGGCAATTTCAATTGAGACATAAGGGTAAATGAGTTCAATTAACTTGACATTGCAACTGTGAATATAGACTTAAAATAGCATCGTGTTTGCGCGCACACAAACAGATTTCTCGTTGGCTTAACTCTCTAAAGTAACTGTCTCTCAAATGAGCATCTGTCCCTCAAACTTTACATCTGCAATGAAACCGTTTACGGCACGTAAACATTCAAGGCTAACAATCAAAACAGGGATAAAGACTGGAGTCGAACCCATAACGAGGGCTTCCTGGGCGCTCCTAAATTCTTAATACCTCACGTAACACAACGTGGGGGAGGGGGAGAGATTGCACTTAACTTTTATTGTCAGAGCGCTGTGACTTCACCCCTATTCAAACACAAAACCACACGACTAACATCCTGCATCCTTTTCCTGCTTCTGTTTCCTGAAAAAGATAGCAGGAGTTAAGGTATGGTGGAATAGCTGCCAGTTGTCGAACAGATGCTTCGATCGATGATAATGCACTACGGCTTGCTTTAGACTTAGGGAATTTGAAGGATACAGTTTAGTGTGAGTGTCTGCGTGTTGTAAGTGTTGGTAAGTTAAATCTCTTAGTTTCTTGTTTCGGAAACTCGCTTGGAGCTAGAAGCTTGTTCTAAAGCAATCAACTTGTCTGCAAAATTGTAGGTTGTAATGTATGTAAACACTTTATTGCATAAACAGGAAATTACAAAGTAAAAACGAAACAGAAACACAAAAGGAATGTACAATGGTGAACTTATCCTTTTAAGGGATCCCTTCCAGTTGTTCCAGCTTTGTTTATGTTATTATTTTGTGGAGTTTACTTATTATCCGACTAGTTCTGCGGCTGATTATTGCCGGACGGTACTTCCTATATTTGCAAAATCTAATATTAACAAAAAATAGGATGATTAACGTGTACACGTATTGAGTACATAATTTGTAATGAAAAACACGCTCTGAAATAATAACACAGCAAAAGCATTTAGAGTGAAACTTCTCAATAAGAATATACCAAACGAACAGAATATTTCGACCAAGTGCGCAATAACTCTTCCATATCTAACTTCGGCATTCACAAGACTTCCCTCTTACGTCACACGTACCTAGCCCGCCGGAGTTTTAACAAGGCAAACTTGTATCTAGCTAACAAGTAGGCATCGTTAGCCCAGTCGATTGTAATCGGCTTAGTTACCAGCTCGGCTCTTCAATGGGATTTAATACTGGAAAATGAACACGAGTAATAAGCCCCCCATAGTTAAATGGACAAGTTTGAGTGGAAGTACATTAGAGACGTGAATAATTAGTGAGCTGGTGCAACATTCATTAATAGATGATTTTCTCTATGGTAAAGCTTTCGTCTCACTGCTAGGTAAAGCATTTTTCGTGAAGGCGTCGCGTTCTACGAGCATTTATGAGTCATTTATCTTACGAGCTATGTGTTGACAATTGGGCTATGATCGTGTGAACCTATTGAAAGCGCAAAACTTATCGTTGTTATGGTAAACCTTTGTGCCCTGCGGTAGACGTTATTTGGATGACACGACGGTCAGACACGTTTTGTGACTTCTACATGACTAAATACATCAGTGAAGATTGTCGTGCGGGGTGTCGAAAACGGCTCTAACGATTCAAATTCAAAATTCGAAATTCAAAATGTTTATTCATTATATTGGCCACATGAGGGCTCTTTTACATGTCGGTAATATGAAGTGAATCTACTTGAATTTTAATTAAATTTGCAATAGAAGGGTTTTCAACCCGGCGACGGTTGCAATTTCTGCGAAATGATAAGTTCTTTGTAAAATGTACCCGTAACGAAGCCTTACCTTGCCGGTGCCTATTGTAAGCCAGTTTATCCATCTTTCTTATACAAGCGTATGTAAAAGAAAGTGATGCTTAAATGTAATCTCTTGAATGAGTCTTAGGTATAATTAGGAGAGAGTCTTGGTCGGTGGCGACATTTAGGTTAAAAGTTGACATTGTTCTGGTTAATCAAATCCATAGTTCGGTCGTTGGTACTAAAATTTTAGCGAGCGCGTGTATCTCTACATCTCTTTTATCCCAACAAAAGCTTCTCGAAATTGTGTGCCCCTTAAAACTACAATAACGACCTCTTATCTTCTAAAACCTATTCTCGATGTGCTCCTGAATAGGAACGTAGGAAAGTCCACGTGAAGGCTTCCCGTCACGGACTTCGGATTTGCTTAACGATTAGAAAATAATGTCAGAAAAAGGACACATAGGGAAGCTTCTCATGTTCATATATTACTAGATACTCGTACACTAAATCTGATGAAATAAAATATAAAACTATTGCGTATATAAAACGTATGGTAACCTGTCGCAATCGTGAAGAATTTTGTCGAACCATAAATCGATCAAATATTTTTTGCTTAGATTCTCAAGGTTCCGGAGTAAGTCATACCGTCATACAAGTATCCCTTCCTCGTTTAGCCCACGGAATGGGCAGCGATAATCTGTATACTTGTTCGCCCCTGTTTTTTTATTTATGTTGAGTTAAGCAGTAAAATGTGTAATTAAGTAGGATCCTATACTCGAAATACTAAAAAAATCGAAGATACAAATTATCTATAAGATATACTCGTAGTTAGCTGATCAAGTTAAGCATGTAGTTTTACTCAAACCATGTGTCATGGGAAATCTGAAACAACAATTTTGCTCCCTAATTGTTTGTAGTTACGGCTACAAATTATAAACCAAGGCCGACATACTCTTGACCGATGTATTTTTATCATTGAAGCATATATCCAAAATGGAACCCATTACAAATATAATTTTCACGTAACACAGAAACTAAAGCAAACATTATTCGTAGCTAAAATTCGCGGGGACATTCACACATTTATGAGGAAAAAGAAACAACTGTGATTAGAATTATGATTTATTTAGAACGTTGATTACGTTACGTTAAATTACAATGTTAAGTGGTCTTATTGTTAAATTTAGGGCTTTTTAACATTAACGAGCAGAGTGTTACAATAAAGATGGATATTTGACACCGCGGCGGCCTTAAACGCCACAATCTCGCTGAACAGGATCGCAAAATTAGGTTATTTACCCTCCAAATTTACTTGAGGCCCGAAATATTTCCTAATATATTTCTGCAAACGTTGAATATTTGATAAGAGATATTCTCTGTTCTCAACGGTTCTCTTAAATAAATAATAATTATATCATGTTTTACGTTCTACTACACATAATGAGATTTCCAGTCCGGCTATTTTCTTAAGGCTTATTTAAAATCTACTCTCTCCACATACTTTGTTTTCAGATTGTTAAAAGATGCTTTTTGCATTCCTTTCGGGGATTGTATTTTGTTTGTGGAGAACATTAAAGTATTTATATGCATACTTACATTCACACATAAACAAACCCATTTTAATATTATACATTGTATTGTATTGCACATGTACACGTAGTTAAGGACTTAATTAAAGTCAACGACATCTCTTTTCCATTGTGTATCGAAAATTAGTCACAATATGGTTAATTTTTGTTACACAAAGGAGAAAATACAAAATTTTAATTGAGTTCATAACTACACGTACAAACGTTTCGGAATTCATCGACCCAATGTAAAGCAGTGGTCTATTGGGAACCGCTGGTATATATTGACGACTGAAGGTGCCGGTGCGGCCTACTTACTAAATAAACATATTTTAACTTCAAGGGATTAAGTAACCAGATCAACAGTATACGGTTACTGGTATAATTTTGGACTGACACTCGCCGGAGTCTTCGTCGGAGATGATACCGATGATTGCTTGAAACCGAAATGCGTACAAACCCCTATTCTTAAAACTCCCTCGAGTATACGTAGCCAGAGATAGAAGTAATTGTAAACCGTGCTGAACTAGACTACAAGTGTTTGCCTCGTGTCTGCCACACGTCTCCCCGATTTTCAATCACATCTATTTACCCGCACCCCTTAGAGATTTAAAAACAATTATTCGCTGTATTTGTTACAGTCGGAAAAAACGTTTGATGATTCAAATTGGAATGACATGCTCTGAGCGGTCAGTGCGATTAAAACAGGCTGCCTCTGTAAATAATCCAAAAATAATGAGGTAGCAATTAAATACAGCTTTGAGACAAACATTGGGCGAGAGAGGGCTCACATCAAAGGGACAGAGACAGCAGTAATACGCGGACACGTGTTGGTGTGCGGTTCCGGTGTGAGGAATAGGCGGGTTGGATTTAAGGTCCACCGACTCAATTTGTTCCCTTACGGAGAACTTTTGTCGCGTCAACTACACTGAACCGCAAAACTAAGTATCACACTTTTAAAGAACATGTTATATAAAGTGTGATACTTAGTTTTGCAGTCCAGTATATATTACGATTTTAACCAGTTCACTTAACATACTTTTACCGCGTAAAGAAAAATGTACACTAGACGGGTATAGCCGGCCTTATGTTATTAAAAAAAGTATATGAAATTTATAATTGGCACATTAAAAAAAACAGTTACCAATTATTTCTTAACCTTTTTGTAATTACGGCAAAAATGGGCTCCGCTCAGCTTTACGCCTCTGAATGTCGATGCACTTTCGTACCTTGTCGCTTTAACGAGTTTGACAGATAAATGCAGCAGCGGTTCAAACATGAAGTAAAAGTGACAAAGTACTAAAGTGTGCTTAATCCGACTTATAAGGCAGATCATACCCCTCATACAGCTACCATATCGTAATTTGTGTGAAATTGTTATGTTAAACTAATATGAACGTTAAATGCAATTTTAGGAATAGAAGTGGTCTGACGTAGAAACAGAGTTCCCTAGGTTCCCTTGACAGCGAGATTTAATGAGGGATGAATGTAGCCGGAATCGCTCATCGGTTATGACTTAGGGTATCATAAAGGTATGAAGTCATATATGTTTGTGCGTGGCATACGTTCTAGTAGGATTGAAAGGGTTTATCTATATCGCTTTGAAACAACCGGCAACACTCGTTGCAAAGTTTTATTAATATACAAACCCTTTTTAATTTGGCTTTATTACATCTCTGAAATGAATTGTAATCTAATAAAATGGTGCAACGTACTGACGTTGTTGATCAGGGGGAGAATGTAATAAAAGATAAAATATGTTTATTCGGTAAATAGGCCGCACGGACACTTTTACACGTCAAAAATGTACCACCGCTTCCCAAAGGCTGAGAAGAAAAGCCGCAAGAAACTCAGCAGTCAGTCGTTTTTATAAATATTGCTTATGATATTATACAATGAGAATACTTAGCATTATATAAAATATTATGCGTAGTTGAGCAGACAAACGAGTCAAAACTCAGATTTTCAAAAGAGCTACGAAAATAATTATAATTACATATGAAGGTGCAAAACAACCACATTAAAAAAGAGTTTCTATATGTTCCCCTACAGAAACCGTGTCACTTAGACAAGATACATTATTTACATAATTTTTGACAAAGAGATCATTAAGTTATTAAGGTATTTAAGCCTCAAGGCACTGAAGCGTAGTCATTCCACTGACTACTTCCTGTCATCTTCAATCTTACAAAACGTTTGACAAGGTAGATGACGGTAGCAGCAGTAGCCGCGCTAAATGTATAGTCAAAAACTTTAATTCTTGAGCACCTATATAACCCTATCATAATGACAGCGTGAAGTGTAACTAAATAAATTACGTCAAAATTAACCATTGTGTTTCTGCGACATGGTTCTACACCGTGTTTTTTTTGATTTACGATAACTTTGGCGTATTACTAGGTATATATCCATAGAAACTAATTGGTAGATTAGATTTTTAAATATTGCAAAAAAAAAATGTTTTTCAGTTTAGAACAAAATAATGAAATCTTTTATCTTTGGTCATTCTAAAAGGGCCTTTAGAGTTAACTAATAATCAGTGTCAAATACGTCTATGTTGGCGTGACATACACACACAAGTAAAGATAACACTTGACAGGTACAAGATTGTCACTTTAGATTGACGCGTATACAAACCTAACAATTGGAAACTCTTTACTCATAAGTATTAAAAGAAAATTGTTGTTATCCATTAAGAGCCTTTTACACTAGTTTAACGTGATTAACTGATTAAATTAAAAAATTAAATATCTTTAAAACCGTTAGTCTTATTATTTGTCTGTCTTCGGGAAATTAACTTTGTTTGACCTAAAGAACGTTCCCTTAAAGTTATCGTAAATCAAAAAAAACACGGTGTATAGGTGCTCATAAATAAAAGTTGTTGACCGTGCATGAGTATAGATGTATAAAGCCTGCCACGCGGCACAATTTAAAATGAAACTTTCTATTTTAAAAACATGATATCCTCGTACACAGCGCTTTTTAAAGAAAACTCGAATTCGTAAACTTCACTAGATTTAAACTGAGCTAGATACGGCACGGAAGAAAACTAGCTAAGCCGCAAGCCACGAAGTTTACAAATCCTGCTGTAACTGGCAGAGCAATTACTTGGCCAGACACTTTTAAATTCCCACAACATTCGGGAAATGGAAACGTCGGTTTGGATCCCTGTTGCTAACTCCGGGTAGGGAACTGAAACAAAAGTGCTATGCGTGGGCTGCGTGCCTTATACTCGTAGGTACTGCAAAAACATATAAGAATGCATTGGGTACTATTTCTAGGTTCTAGAATGAAAAATTGTTTTATTTGTAGCGTTTACTTTTACAAACATGCCATTGCGCATTTGCTATTTGACTGCTTCTGTTGAAATTACCAAGGTATCGTTTTAAACTGAATAACTTCGTTGCTCCTAGGGTGACCGACCTGTACATTTAATTTCACCTTTATATTTTTAGTAAGGTCTTTACAAAAGCATTAATAAAAGTAATGATATTTAACGCCCGTATTAACGTGGAATTACCGTAGGGTAAGTTAAACCATGCCTTGTCCTTATTTGTCAAATTCAAATGTCACAATGACAGATAAGGACAAAGCATGGTTTAGCTTACCCCACGGTTATTCCACGTTTGTAAGTAAGGGCGTAGGAGTTTATAATAGCACAGACCGTTTGCAGGTTTGTTATTTGGGGTCCGTTCATTTGACCGAAATACGTTTGGTCGAACGTATCGTTTCGCAACCGTTTCATTTGGCAACCCACTTTTATTTCTGTAACTGTAAATATTTCAGGATTTGTTTCTGTAAGTGTCGAAGACCCTATAGGTTAGGTTAGGTTAGTTTTTATAAAAGTCCTGAAATATTTACAGTTACACCTTGTTATCTACCTCATTTTCTTGTTACCGATTTGGTGTTTGAAAAATATTCTTTTGAAAAGGGAAGAAAAAACACGTTTCTCATTATATGTTTATGTTATTTGATCAGCTATAACATGATTTCTACCTATCTACCTATTGGTCAACCGAATCGAATGAGGGTAGGTACCTCGTGTAATGAGGGTATTAGGGCCAAGTGCATTAATGCAAATACATTACAAACTGATCCGCTTAATCATGCAAGGCTTACACCTAATGCCTATCTCAAGCCCAATTTGAATTCAAACATGGTACATACCCCAAATAAAAGGGTGGACATGGCTATGGCATGACACGATGACATTAATACGAAAATCATATCGTGAATAAGACAACACTTTAGAAGGACATAAAATCTTGTTAAAGATTTTACGTAGTTTTAAATGCACGTTTACTTTAGCTTTTGAGTGTGCATTTTTGTGCAATAAAATTGTTGATCGCATAGTAAATTTTACTATTAAGTCAATAGGAGCTGCCATAACGTCAACAATAATGTCTACTAGAAGTAAAATGGACTAAATAAAAGTAAAATACAATCCCTAAATCACTACTGATATTATAATTGCAAAAGTAACTCTGTTTGTCAGTTACGCGAAATGCGTTATGAAATTTGGCATGGAGAGAGCAGATTGCCAATACATCTCACCCTGTCGGATGGTTAAAGGAGGTTGTTGTTTTTGGGCCCACTAGAAACGGTTACGTTTAACGATTCACATTTGTATTGAGATTCATAATTTAACAGTCATATTTTTCAGCATTCGGGTTAGCCACGTTCTTAAAAATTTACCATTCGACATATGTGTTATTAATATACTTTGCATTACATGTTTGGGGGCCCATTCTCCATCCAGAAAAAAAGGGTCAATTAAGTGGCTAGTAATAATAGCTATTTTTTAAAATACTTTATTGTACAAAATTAAAACCTTGTACAAAAGACGAACTTAATGCTACAAGCATTATCTACCAGTCACGCTTAAGGTTAAGAAATCATAAAGTAGATAGGTGCAATAAAATAATCCGTTTAGGTATCTACATTTGGAAAAAATCTAATTCAAAATTCAAAGTATTTATTCAGTAAATTAGCCACAAGAGGGCTCTTTTACACGTCGGTAATATAAAGTGAATCTACTAGCGCTTCGGACAAAACCATCATTGCGGAGAAGAAGCGCCGCAAGAAACTCCAGCAGAAGGTCATTTTTTCCCGTAATAAAATACAATAATACTTAAAAGTAACATTACAAGGTAATAAAGTAATAAATCATTATTTTATAACTAACACCAAAAGAATCAAAATGTAAGCTCAATATATAAAAAAAGGTGAACTATTATTTGATATTATTATTCTCCAATATAGTATAAATAGTTATAGTAGCAGGAAAAAATATCTGCTGATAATTTCCTTATATAAGGCACGTTCCGGAATTATCAATTCATCAAGCATGACGTCATCGGATAAAAAATGCCTGACTCATGGATTTGTGTTATTTAAAAATTAAATTATTTTTTAATAAAACAAGTTTGTAATTAGTTTACTTTTCCACCATGGTGTGACGTAGAAATCCTGAAAACATGATGCCTAATAAATAATATGATCATTTACCAGTACAACAATTAATTATATAATTCCTATCCTACAGCCGATTAAAAAGGAGCTACAACTTTTTACTGAGTATTTAACCTGTTATGAACAAGTATATGGTTGTTATTTATTGTTGTCGCGGTCCAAAACACCCAATAATTGTTCTTGGAAATGCCGCAGGTCTATCAGTACAGCATCAATTAGTAACTTGTACGGGTAAGTTTGCACAGTTGTGCTGAGACAGCAAATTGGCCGCGCCGGGGTCGCACTGTCACAACTTGTAGCTTGCAAACTATATTTACAAGTTTTAACCATCTGACAAGGAACAGAATGGGATTGCATCAGGTGCGGCTTGTTTGTGGCCCTGCGGCTAAAAAGGACTTTGTTTAAGTTTCTCCTTTGCGTTTGTGTAAGGGAGTAATTTGTCTCGGTAAGTTACAGCTAACAAAGTAACAAGTTTTTGTTTTGATACGTAAGTATGTCGTGGATATATTGTTATATTTTATCACCTTTAAAACATCAAGCGTTATTGGATTTAGTTATGACGATGTCAGTAACCTTAAGACTACATAAATACAGAAACTCGAATGTTATAATTTTTTCGTCAAAATAGAGCCTAGAATAGAAATTTACATCAAAAAAGTTTTGATCAATGTTGCCTAACAGTGCAGGGCTAAATAGGTATGACAAAAAAGCGTTGTAGGTCTACCTACCTAGTTGCGTAAAATGTTGTCTCGTGATAAGGTAAGGGGTTGAGTGTGAGTTGCTGCTGCTGATGCTGGCGATTAACCAATAGACCTAGATACTCATATTATTGGGTCGGTATCAAAACGACTGGATTCTCAAAACGACCAGAACCACATAAAGACTTGATCGCAAAACGACCACATCTGCAAAAAGCCTTTATCTCGTAATGACTTTCTAGTAAAACGACCACATAGCATAAAGTCTGAATATCAGAACGGCTTGCTATCAAAATTACTTGTTCGCAAAAAGACCACCTCGCAGAAGGTATACATCTTAAAATGCCCTAATAGCAAAATAACTAGATCGCAAATGAACTTAATCTCAGAATGTCATGGTAGCAATTAGTCTTGTTAGTAAAATAGCATGAAATCATTCCATCGGCATCATACCATCGTAATACGTCGTCGTACATACGTACGTACGTCTCGTTTTTCCATTATAAAAGAGCCTGGAATCCTGGAATGAAAGTGACTGCTGTTTACCATCATTTCAAAAACTTAAAAAAATATGAATGTGTGTGTGTGTGTGTGTGTGTGTGTGTGTGTGTGTGTGTGTGTGTGTGTGTGTGTGTGTGTGTGTGTGTGTGTGTGTGTGTGTGTGTGTGTGTGTGTGTGTGTAATGTGTATGCGTGTGTGTATGTGTGTGTGTGTGTGTGTGTATGTGTGTGTGTAAATGTGTATTAGTCCAATAATATTTTACGTTCAGGAAGTACTACACTTTTATTTTAGTTAGTATGCATATTTCCCTGTTATATGCAATTTAAGTTATAATAAAGTTTTTTTTTCTATCTGAAATAAATGTGTTTTATTGTCTAAGTTTAGAAAAACCAGCAATTGAGAAAAAATAACTTGTTTAGAACGCCATTTTCATTCATAGTTTACTTAGTTATAGGTACATAGTTCCCAAAGCCTAGAGCTCTGCTAGAGGTAGTGACCCTGCTCACGAAGCACGATATTTATAATAAATGAATAAATCAATAAATAAAATATTTATTTAATAATATTCTATGGATGGGTATTGTTGCTATTCTGATAACTAGTCGTTTTGCTACCATAAATTGTAGTCGTTTCACTAGGAAGTTGTTTTAAGATCTAGTTAATTTGCTATTAGGGCATTTTAAGATGTATACCTTCTGCGAGGTGGACTTTTTGCGAACAAGTAATTTTGATAGCAAGCCGTTCTGGTATTCAGACTTTATGCTTTGTGGTCGTTTTACTAGAAAGTCATTACGAGATAAAGGCTTTTTGCAGATGTGGTCGTTTTGCGATCAAGTCTTTATGTGGTTCTGGTCGTTTTGAGAATCCAGTCGTTTTGATACCGACCCATATTATTAGGCCAACTTGTAATATCTAGGATTTAGGCCACTGAGTTCCACCATCGAACTACTTGTTGTAAAGCCAGGTTTGATTAATTCTAGCTTAATGAATGGTCTTTCAACGTATTTTCAACCAGTTATGACATGGGTGTCTTCAACAAAAGAGCTTTCATTTCCCTATTTGCCCGACTAAAGAACAAATACTCGCGTCGTGTTCATCACAAACACATCTGCCCTTACCGATCGAACCCGGGACCGCTAGCTTCAAACATTTTTTTTAAACAAATCGAAACACCATGGAAGTAAACACACTAATCTCATGATAACTCCCAACAGAAGTAATGCAAAATGTTGGACCGTTCCTGACTTAAAACCTGTTGTAAGTAAACGGCTTGACATTTTAGTTCAGGAAACACGTCATACAAATACTGGAAATTTAACTAACTGATGATATTGTAAGGGTCACACAAGCTCTCGCTCTCATGAGGATGGCCACATTGGCCACCTAAACGAAGTATAATAGCCCTAACCACAAAACGTCATCGATACTCTAGGTAATCGAACGCTGCAGCCCTATTGCAGTTATTCATATTTTAGGGATCGCCCGTGTCCCTTCCTTGTTTAACTATAGCCGTTCAATGTTGTGGAAACGCGTGGAAAAACCAGATACGGCGTAGCCTAACACGTCATAAATATTGCAAGCTGTAAGGATTTATTCCGGACAGTTTGTTTTTTTCATGTTCCGTTTAAATTCTACGCCGGTTTTTTTCGAAGGACACTGTCTGGGATTGTATCGATACGAACTAAGATTTATGTTAAACATTTATAAAAAAATCTATATTTGAGGCTTTTTTGCTATGTTAATTTCTTACAAGAAGTGTGCCTTGCGTGTGCCTTGCGCTCTTTCAGAAAGATAGATGAATCGTTAGATAATAATACAGTAAAAACAGAGATCGAATGTGAATGTGTGAGAATGAATGTGTCAATTGCATGCGATAAGTACCAGTTTAACACACAAAACAGAACGGAAACTAATGCGAAATTGATATCCATATTATCATATGAGGAAAAATATCCACGTAGGTAACTGTATTTTTATATTTAGTGTAGTAGTAGTAATACCTAATGTGGTAATGTGTTTTTAAGGGAAAATGAGTACCTATTCAAATATTTAAAAGTTGACACTAATTCCAAACATAATTAAGCATGCATTTACAGGGTGTAATCGTTACGTGTGTCCAGGCGTTTATTCCGTAAATATAACCGATATCAGAAAACTTTAAAGTGATGTCGAAAGAACTTTACCCAATGAGTAAAATCACATCAATTAATTTTTAAATAAAATATTGAAAATATTAACTTCAAACCCCACTCATACATTTAGAACGCCGTTCGTTGAGAGACCTGAGAGGCTTTAGTTTATGCTTAGCACTATATGGGTATGGGAGTGTTTAAACTTAATATTTTTAATATTACTACTTTTATATAAAACAAGATATTAATGTGATTTTACTCATCGAGTAACGTCCTTTCGATATCAGTTTAGTTTTTTGATATATTATATTTACGGATTAATCGTCTGGACACACTTAAAGATTACACCCTGTATACACGCGCTACTACATACATAAACAATATTGTCTCCACAAAGGGTTTCAACTGTAATCCATGTTGATATTTTAAGTGTAAAATACACTTGTAACTACGTACAGGTGCTCCGCGTTACTTAGCGACCGTTTGCCGAGGGTCAGAGCTGCAGAGGGTGCAAGGCAATCCTGGCACAGGAAATGTATGGAGTTGAAAGCATAAATTAAATTTAATGTTAGGATGTTAAGTAGATCGTGTATTATTATGCGTAATGAGATGGTTTTAGATGATATTTGTCGTATTTTATTCTCGAAAAACAGGGGTATGTCTGGAAGGGATAGTGAAAAACTACGTACTACACGGTGGAAATTTCAAATGGGTTAATATGGGTTAGCTGCTCTAACTCTAGCAGCTACGTGAACAGACCTCGATACCAATACATTTCATAACATACATACATAAATAATAAACTCACGCCTTCATTCTCAGAATGGGGTAGGCAGAGCTATAGAATTCCTAGCAACCCTGAATAAAAACTTGTTAATAAATTCTGTGACCACATTTTGCAAAATTCCAAGCCCATCGGCTAACAGTACTACAAGCCTTTATTCCCTTAATCGCCTAATTGCGATATCCACGGGAAGACATCGCGCCCGTTCGCGCCGAGTTCTGCGCTCGCTACTCTACGCCTTTCGTGTTCCGATTCGTAAACAACGTGCGCGGGAGATTATCCTTGTCAGAAACTGCGTTCGCGGGGTGCTTACCTGCTCCGAACGTGTTGTCTCGCTCGGATACAACAACTTCTCTTAATTTACTACTTTGCTTAAGACAGTCTCACCCTCTTTTTGTTTTGAACTGGAATCAGACTTAGAGATTAGTTACGTTATGTATCACTGAATTTGATCGTATAGTTTAGAAAATATGGATTGGCTGTCTGTAATTTTCACTAGATCTTTTCGTGAATATCAAACAAAAGGTAATCGTTAGGCTGCCCTCGTTCTTCAAACAGCACAGTGGGTTGAAAGGATAAGGTTAAGGTTAGGTCCGGTAAGTCTTGACGCAGAAAAAAAGATCGCAAAGAAGGTAGCTTTCCTATTTTATAGACGAATGACATCGAAAGTAAAGGTAACACATGGATGATTTAGAAATAATGCCACATACTGTCGCACTCAGAGACGTCAATTTAATGCTTGATTAAACTTACTGCTTTCTTTGCTATAGCAATAGAATAAGACACCTCACTCAACCAACATTAGACTTAATTGACGTCTCTGATTGCGGCAGAACTAAAAAAAAATAAAAAAAATTTTACTCTTCGGGTTTTAGCAGTTAAAGTTGGTTAAAGGTAAGTTATTTGTAAATTAATGTCAAGAAATTTACGTTGCTTGTTGCATTATCCTTGACGCGTGATGACATCCCATCGGTATGAGTTTGTCGTCATGTCCTAAAATGTTTCATCCTACGACAGAGGATTTGCCGCTTGAACGTCATTTACCTAACACTCATTGGACAGCCGCACCGCAAATTTCCCTGGTGCATCATCAAATCATCATTGATGACATTTGTTTAAGCGTTCCGAGCATTTGTGTCGTCACAGCATATTTACTTAAGTATTTTTTTTTCCAAAAAGTAATTTACATTCGAATGGTCTAATGATTTTTATTGAAAAGTTGTATTCAAGTTAAGTGATTACAATGAAATAGAACCACTGCGCTAGTGCTTTATTAATTTAACGTATTTTTTTTACTGCTGCACTAATCTTCCTACGTCCTTAAAACGACATAGTACAAGAGGGAACAGCTACTTATAAGCCTGTATCAACTGAAAAATAAAGACACGTCTAACCTAAAAGTGAAAATGAAGTTTGAAACTTTACAGGAAACCATGACAAGATAACAAATCAGAACCCTAAATACAGGGATCCTAAATACAGGATGTCCTGTATTTAGAAGTCCTATATATACTTATGTAAAACGTTTTTGTTATGGAAAGGAGAAGGCACAAGAGAACTTTGGCCATCTGATGGTCTTTGTGCAGGGTCCGTCCGGATCTTCCACCACCATCACCATCTTATCCATTAACCTTCCGCCAAATAGCAGTGTTCACATTATTGTTGGTTTGGGGTCGGGTTGGGGATAAGACAGCCGGTGTAATGAATAGCATAGAGGCATTCCATCTTAGTCCTCAGGGTTGGCAACGCATTTGCAGTCTTAGGTTTGCAGTCTTGTGAATGCGAATGTCTATGGGTCGCAGTTGCCACTTACCATCAGGTCGCCTGTGTGCTCGTTTGCCTTCTCAAAGTCATAAAAAAAAGGAAGATCTGAGATCAATAGACATTTTCAATTGTCAAGACTGCATTCCTGAGACTTCAAATGCTTTGCCAACCCTGAAATGACTAGTAATTTCACCGGTAATGCAACATATGCGACATACTAATATATGTCATAACCAGACGCAGCTCAAAACGTCAAGGTAAATGGAACAGAACAGAACAGAATGGAACATGAAACAGATTAGTCCCAGCGCGAAACAATTACGGCGACCCAGTCTAGCCAATACCCACAAAGCAGTCCTAATTCCACCGTGGTTAACTTGCGAAATGTTAATTCATGTCCTCAATTACAAATAACTGTCTAATTAAGCGGTTCCTGGCCTCGGGCCGTGTGTCTCAAAGTGAGCAGGTGACTAATGAGACACACGGTTACGAACATTGGTCAATATGAACCTAATTTCCAAACAATTTTTGATCAACTTATAAACACAATGTTATACAGCAATACGATTGCTTTCCCTTTGCAATAAAATTTAGGCATGTATCAAAGTTTTTATTTAATTGTTGAGAAAATATTTTACAACACTGACAATTTTACATTATGACGATAATTGAATATCTACTATATACTGACTCCTATGGCATTGTCCTTGTTTATTCTACTCCAAGGTTAACTGGAAGAGATCCCATATAGGATAAGTTCGCCTATGTACATTATCTATAGTGAGGCAAAGTGTTTTGTATTTGTTTATGTGCAATAACGAGTTTACACACATACATACGCACATACCTACCTACATATATGCATCTTTCTGTGTGACACAAAGAAAATATTAACCACAACAAGGATGTGTGTCATAGTATTTAATTAATTATGTTCGTCTAGATATCTTCATGATTGCGAATCTTTACATAGTATTAAACAAAGTCGCTTCCGCTGTCGGTCCATCTGTATGAACGATTAGATCTTTCAAACTAAACAATGGATTTTAATGCGGTTTCCTTCAATAGGTGGAATTATTTAAGAGGAAGGTTTTTATGTATGTAGGTTTCCCTGTGTGGTTGCCGGGTTAGAATAGTGCCACTCCGTGCTTCCCGCGGATGTCGTAAGAGACGACTAAGGGAATAAAGGCTTGCAGTACTGTTAGGCGATGGGCTTGCAACCTGTCACTAATACACTGGTAAACATCTTAGCCTGATTGTGCAAAATGTGGTTACAGAATTATCAACAAGTTTTTAGGGTTGTTGGAAATTCTGTAGCTCTGCCTACCCCACTCTGGGAATGAAGGCGTGAGTTTATGTATGTATGTATGTAATTATATTTATTATAGTATATTATCAATACGTTTGTTTGTTGTTGTACCTCATCATCATCATCATCATCAGCCCGGGGGCGTCCACTGCTGGACAAAGGCCTCCCCCAAAGAGCGCCACAAGTCACGGTCTTGAGCCGCTTGCATCCAGCGGCTCCCCGCGATCCTAACCAGGTCGTCAGACCACCGGGTGGGAGGCCGTCCAACACTCCGTCCACCGGTGCGGGGCCGCCACTCGAGAACTTTTCTTCCCCAACGGTTATCAGTTCTCCGAGCTATGTGGCCTGCCCATTGCCACTTCAGCATGCTAACTCTCTGAGCTATGTCGGTTACCTTGGTTCTCTGGCGTATTACCGTATTACGGATCATATCGCGCAAAGAAACTCCGAGCATAGCTCTTTCCATTGCACGCTGAGTGACCCTGAGCTTATTTATGAGGCCCACATTCAGCGGCCAAGTCTCTGATCCATAAGTCATCACTGGCAGCACACACTGGTCGAAGACTTTCGACTTAAGGCTCTGCGGTATTTTGGACGAGAAGATCCGCTTTAACTTTCTGAACGCTGCCCATCCGAGTTGGATTCGGCGATCGACCTCTTTCTTGAAGTTGGATTTACCTAGTTGGACAGTTTGTCCCAGGTATACGTACTGATCAACAACTTCAAGTTGAGAATTCCCCACGTGAACCGGTATTGGCAAAACGCGAACATTGGACATGACTTTCGTCTTGTCCAAGTTCATTTTCAGGCCCACCCGTTGGGAAACTCTATCGAGGTCTCCGAGCATCTTACTCAAGTCTTCTAGCGATTCTGCCATGACTACGATGTCGTCCGCGAATCGAAGGTGAGTGATGTACTCGCCGTTGATGTTGATGCCAAGTCCTTCCCAGTCCAGAAGCTTGAAGACATCTTCCAGTGCAGCGGTGAACAGTTTCGGAGATATGACATCTCCCTGTCTCACACCTTTCTGCAACTGAATCGGTTTCGAGCTCTGGTTCTGGAGCCGGACTGACATAGTGGCATTTTTGTACAAACACTTCAGCACTTCGATATATCGATAGTCGATGTGGCACCGCTGTAGTGACTCGAGCACCGCCCATGTCTCGACCGAATCGAAGGCCTTCTCATAGTCCACGAACGCTAGACATAAGGGCCGATTATACTCTTCAGTCTTCTGTATAATCTGGCGCAGCGTGTGAATGTGGTCTATGGTACTAAAGCCTTTCCGGAAACCGGCTTGTTCAGGAGGCTGGAAGTCGTCGAACCTGCGTGAGAGTCGATTTGTAATGACCCTTGAAAACAACTTATAACTGTTGTTGTACCTACACGTTGTTTATTTTTTGTTCGAACTCCCAACTAACCGTATGTTTTGACGTCTGAATTACGGCTTGTTGTTACTGAACGAGGAGTCAAACACGCGACCCCTGCAGTTGGTTTGTGTTTTCGCATCAGCGACCCGGAAGGGTTACCATTAGGGAAGTGGAAGGGCCTGAAACTTTAGAAATATTTACGAAGTACTTTTTAATCAAGGTAAGTGTAGTTAAAAAATGACCAGGCTCAATTTGATTCATAGAGCACCCTAGAGGAAGATAGTGATATTTCATCAACGTGACATTAGATATATATTTTTAATTTAGGGATACAAACAGTCATGAATTAACACTAAAACAGTAATATTATCAACGAAAGGACCTAAAATTCCATAAACGTCGTCGTTATTTGCCATATGTCTGTATACTTAATCAATCCAAAGTCAAATGCAGGTTTTCAAAAGCTCAGACGACTCCATACCTACCTACATTAATTGCGGTCAATTTTTTAATATACTTTCGCGTACTTAATACCTACTGTACTGTGATACTGACAACGTCCCAAACTTAAATATTCGGTGTCCTGCCGTTTGACCAAAAGTCATTTGGCAAAATTACACTTGACAAACAACGTTTTGCAAAAAAATGTTTCGCCAATTGATCATTTTACTAGTTGTCATTTTAAAAATGGCTCACTTATTCAAATGATCAACAGTTAAATTTACATTTTATAAGTAATTATTTGACAAAATGAACATTTAGCAACGGAGTTATCAGACAAAATTTTAAATGCAACGAGCAAGACGAATCCGGGCAGAACTGACTCGGATAGGTTAGGTTAGAAGGCCAAGGCGGGAGCTTTGCTCCCGCCTTGGCCTTCGAGGTTATTTTTTTCTGCCCAGAAATAGGTAAACTACAGGAAATAATATTTGGTGAAATGGAAAACTGTCAATTGACATTTTATTATTTAACACATTTACCAAGTGTAGTGTTTGCTATTTGATCATTTGCTAATTGAGTTTTTGCAAAATGATACTTTTGTCAAATGTCACGTTTGCCAAATGATTATTTGGTGAAACGTTGTTTGTCAAATGATCATTTGTCAATATTTTTTTGGTCAAACATTAGTGAACCAAATATTCAAATAAAGACCTGAGGACAAGTTATAGACTTATTTTATATATCTAATAAAGGAACGTTTGTGAAATTACCCTCTTAGACACTTGGCTGTTCCAATTTGCAGGTTTCCTCACGATGATTTTCCTCCACAAGAGCATCGGGTAATATACCTAGTCTAAGACAAATACAAGGTAAATAAACAATAAGGTAATTAAACAATGAATATTAGTTACGCACGGGGAATTAGTTTGTTAAAATGATCCATAACTATATTAAGGAAACTCTAAACCACGAGCACCTAAAAACTGTCACAACACAAAGACAGCTCTTTAAATTAACATCGTCACGCGTTCTCATATCCCAATGTTATTTATTATCTAAATTTTGGGACCATTTTAATGCGGAAACTCCATTTACCGGTACCACATTATCCGGTAAAACATGTGCTGATCGTATAGTAACGTGCAAAGGTTGGTATTTACGTCGAACCACAGAATATTGTTCATCATTTCACATCTGTATTCCATTAGCAAATACGGTTTAACCTACCTTAAGATTTACCAATGTATGTGTACCTCCTCCGCCCCTCCTGTTTGTTTGTGAACGCAGGGTGATGAGGGGAAGTTAATGCTTAATCAGGGATCAAGTGTGGTTGGGCGATACCTAAGACGCAACAAACGCCTGAGGTGCCACCGACCAGGTAACGAGCGGGCGGATTGAGGGCTGACACAAAATCAGTAGAATTTATTGATTCTTAAATGTTCAAGAACGTTATTAAATTGGAATCTTCATTTGATTAATCTCTAACCTAACCTAACCCAGCCCTCGAAAACCTCTCCGTCCTTTAGACGTCACTTTTACTACCTATACATAGGTACTTGTAGAAGAGCATATTTTGCACATACCTACATCATTTGCTATTTGTTGTCTATCATTAGCTTTAACATTAAAATACTTGCCTAAAAGTATACCAGGGGGCCTAGTCTAGATGCATGACGTAAAATTATCGATTTTCGAAAATAGACACAATGTACGGGATTGACGTAAGCAGAGGGCCAAGATGCATTACGCTAACTAGCGTTTCTATTCGATTCGTTTTTAAAACAATCGCGTCACTGGTAGATCACGTGACTCTTCGTATCACGTCATCTGCCAGTGACGCGATTGGTTTAAATACAAATTAACTTTTCGACATTTTTAATGTTCTTACTTTAAGAAATTGCAATCTCTAGTATACACGTGGAATCTTAGAAAGTCGTTAAAAAACATACCCATGCTTAAATCCTTTTATTTCTTAACTATAGAATAATAAAGCATGACCATTCCCTTCAAACTATAATCATCAGCCCTAAATGAATTGAAATGCGGCAGCCCTACCAAGGGAAACATGTCAGCTAGCCCGTGTAATCTCGTTCGGATCGCGGGCATGAATTTCATAAGTGCTCGGTTCGCTTAATGGATGAAAACATTAACTCCTTGGGGCTGACGAATTTAGGAGGCTTCCCCAGGTGGCTTGTAGGCATGCTGGAGAGTAACCACCGGAGCGCCGAATCGTTTAAGACAGGCGTAGGTTAACTTTCCTGAAATTCGTTGAAGATTACAGATCAACCCCTTGTGTTGATCGTTTAGAAATGTTCCCAGAGTTTTGGCAATTGTGTAAGCATTTTTTTAAATATACATTTTTAATGTTTATTGCACAAAAATACAAATTAGTGTACAAATGGTGAACTTAATGCCTAATGGTATTCTATACCTACCGAAGAAATATTTGTATTTATGTTGATTTTTTAAAAGTATAAGTATTATGTAGGTTTATTCAGAGTAATATACAGTTAAAGCTAGCAATATCCGGTAAAGCCCAAGATAGGCTGAGTCACTTACTTGGGATTCAGTTAGTCGATTCATATTAAACGAGAGGGCGAAAAGTATTAGACGATCTGTTATTTATTTTTATTACTGTGTGCATGTTTCTGAAAAATAATATTATTTTCAGAAATGATCATTATTGTTACACAAGCTGATAGATCGAACTAAATGAAAAGGCTAGAATTAGTACATAGAGGCTTCGTTTCTGAGTAAAATGAGACAATGCAATGTGTTCTTCGTCTAACACATTGCATTTTCTCATTTTACTCAGAAACGAAGCCTCTATGTACGAATTCTAGACTTTAAATCTCTATTAAGTTAGAAATAGAGAGCTTTCTTTCTGCCAACAAACTGCGATGCAGTTCGCCAGATACCTACTTAATCTTTCGTAAAATAATGGTTTATTGATTTAAAAAAAAGATTTCGAGACAAAAAACTGCCAACAGCAAGTGGTTGTAGTGGCGTTCAATCAAATCAGCTGAAGCATAACCAAAACAAACAAAAAAACATTATTTAAGTTAACTTTTATTATTAATGTTCTTATAGTATTAATGTTCTCATAATGAAATTAGACGTTACTAGTAAAATGCACTCGATGGAATAATAATCACTACACAGCTCAATAAACTTGGCGCAATCATCGATCACTAATAGTGCAAACATCCCACACACGCAAACCTGTCGTTAGAACTCATTGTCTCCTGGTCAAATAAGCACCTGTGGTGAAACCACACATTCATCAACAAAATGTTAGTGGGTCCTTTAGATTTCAAACGCAATTGAAAACATAATTATGAAACTGTAATTCTGAAAGAAAAACAGCGATACGCTACTTGCAAAACTTAACCCATTGCGACATCTGGGAAAGAAAAAAAGAACCTACCTAGATACTATTTTTAATAAAAGAAAATCAACACTTATCTCTTGTTTTGTAGAATCTATTCATAAAAGTTTTACTCCTTTTTATTTATATTTCAAGTTTTCGCCTTTGACGATGAAATAAAATTTCACCCATTTGCTGCATGCGAGTTTACTCCAAATGCTAATAACAAAGTTGCACGAGCGAGCTTCGGTCATTTCGAGTGTCCCAACTTCTCACTCAGAGTAAACCGTTTTTTAATCTCGTTTCCTCATACGTGGAAAGATGCTCTTCAGGCTGGAAATTCCAAGGCCCTGTGCAAATATCATGGCGATCCGTAGTTCCGTACCTCTTTTGTTTTGTTTTGTTTTGATGCAAAACGTGCCCGTAATTATGTACCTTTACGGACAATGTTTTAGATGTTAGCATGTTATGGCGTCATTTGTCTGGAAAACTGTTTATTTATTTCAATAAGTTAAATGTTTACAAAAATACAATTTTTTTTTTCATGCGATACTATTAATTTTCTTTACGAATGGACTGCCGCAAAAGCTGTAGGTAGATCCTGTATCAGAAATTCGAACGAGGCATCAAAAATTTACTCAAATGTGACCAACGATTTTGATTTAACCAGGACCTTTAAGTTACCCAATAGGTACGTACGTACACATTTTCATTCAAAGTTTCAGTTTTGTGCGTTTACAGACCAGACGGGCATTTCAATTAGGGGATTGCTTGTCGGAGGGCAGAGCACAAATAGACCGCTTTGAGCCCGCAGACCCTTGACTGCGATTGCATGACGTGACGTCACCGCGGCCATGTTTGTGATAATTGATTTGTTAGGTACATGCAATTTGAGCCCACAGTTAAAATAACGATTTAGTTTAATGGGTACATAACGTTTGTGACTTTTTATTCATAGGATTCGTTTTTTGCTATTGTCCTTATTTATTTTCACTAGAAGTTGAATTTCAAGTAATCTTTTTTAGTGCTTCTCTACTTAACGCAATAAGTTGTTTAAATTATCGTTTCTACATTCAATATTTTTCGCTTTGCGCTGTGTATCAGTCAATTAATAGGTAAATAAGCAACTGCTGTTTACAAAAATAAAGCATTAACAAGTTTTACAGGACAATCAGGCTTTGACAGATAGCCACAGTGCCGTTCTTAGGTAGTCATGCCTTTCGACATCGACGAAAACCTTGTTGTTGTTAATAAACTAGCTAGTTTCAACAAAAACATTTTTTAATGAACAATGTTTCTCTGACTGTGACTTTATTTTGCAATATGTGTGTTAGCCTGCACACAATGACATGTATACGTGTGTAGGTAGTTCGTCGGTGGTACACTGGAATCTTTTCAGCTGTTCCAGCTAAGTGATGGATAGGCTCGGGCGGGAGGGTGCGTCGAGTCTGCATGGCAGCCCATTAGGCTAGTAGGGTTTTCATCAGATAGAATCACGAAGTAACTGACTTATATGAAATTCTAATATACTTTGATTTCAAAAACACTTAATCATGATTTGGAAGTGGCATTTATAAAACTTGACAGCTGTGCCATTTCTCAAACATGGTCAATTGTACAGTCTCTAGCATATAAATTATGCTCAAAAATCAGTCACGCCTCTATTACTAGAGGTAAGGCGTATCGGGATCCCCTTGGATCGCATAATGTGTTTTAGACTAATATTGTTTCGCATAATTGTTTTCGCATAATTTGTATTGGCATAATAGTACTGACGCATAAAAATACTTTAGCATACTCCTTTTTTAGCATATTACGCTATTAGAATAATTTTAGTTGGACTAATTTGTATTTTACTAATACACATTATGCATATTATTATTTGGGCTAATAATTATTTGTCATATCTTTAACCATAATATTAGTTTTCTAAATGAATAAAACGCAGTTTTTTTGTTACTATGCATTTGTATTTCATTTGGAATGATTTTATAACTTAGGTCACGTTAGGTACATTAGGTTAGGTTATGTTAGTATGATATCCAGGCGCGAAGCGCTCAAGCAACGCAGAATAGGAGGTCCGCGAAGCGGACGTCCGTCGACCTCGTTTTAGTTCCTACATATTTTTTTAGGACAATACCTTTATGCATTTTGTAATATGCCAATTCATTATTATGACTTTTTGCAATTATGCTATTTGACGTTAGTCTTGATGACAATTATGCTTACTGTATTTATGCTTTTTAATGTTATGCGTAATAATATATGCGTAAAGATGATTATGCACATCATTATTTCGGCTAAAAGTAATTATGCGTAACACTATTATTACAAATAATTTTATGCCATCCAATAGAGAACCAGGCGTATCACATATTTATGAGCTTAATATTAAACACATCAACAAATTTGATTGTTTGACTGACAATGAGTATTTAGTAACTATAATATGGCTATATTGAAATGTTCAAAACTGTCAAGGGATAAAAAATATCCCAAGGCACTTTTGATGTGTGTGATATAAAATTGTTGGTGACTGTGCTCGCGCTCAAACGTTTGCCATCGTCTGTGTTATCGTAATCTCCTGACATGATAATGTCATTGCTTCAATTTCCTCAGTTCGCCATATTATCAGACAAAGCACTTGAGGATCTTGTAATAAGTTGTGCCGTGTTTTAGTTTATCTTAGTACTGATTTTTAGTTGAGCAAACAGGTTTTTATACTATAAGTATTTTGGAACAAATAGTATCCATTAAGTCAAAAATGGTTGACAGGCTTATTGTTTCAATCAACGGATGTTTTGTTTATTTCAGTGTGTCAAATAGAGGTTTTTATTTTTCTTTGCCCCGCGGCGACTTCAACAGCTACTACCGCGGGGAAATGGCGTTTCCACAATGAAGTGATTTCGCTCGTGTCAAATATAAGTATACCTAAATCAATATGGCAATAAAACACATCCAATCTTCTCTACGAACATTGGGGGCAACGTTGTACGGTGATATGTAGGACAGATGTCAAGATATTTTTAACCTCTGTACCACTGCGAGTCCATTTGAAACGAGAAGTAAGATGCCAGATACACGAAATAAGTCCAAGTCATCTATCACTGTGCAACACAAAGGCATAAGAAGGACAAATCACTCACTGAAAAGAACTTTGAACACCTAAATACACAAAAATACAAAACTAAAACAAATTACACATCCGCCATCTTTTAACGTTGCAAATAGACCCTCAAAATAAAGGTTGATAAATTATTTACAATGTGTCTTCAGCTTACGTCTATCAAAAAAACAAAAACCCAAAAATGCAAGAAATAACTTCTCATAAAATGGTAGGCAGGTCAGTCCAACTGTATTTGGCTTTTGGTTTAAAATATTGTGGGACGCCGGCTACAGTTAGTTATAAGAAGTTATTACTCGCATTTTGTTAAGGCGGGTTTTTGTTTTTTTAAACATTTAATTTATTTTATACTTTTTAGTGATCCTATTTATGCTGTTATGTACTTCTCTATGTCCCACTTTTCAAGTAATGAGAAACTATAGAAAATTTCAAACTCGCCGCAGGCAACGCCTCGGGAATGTTATAGTCATATGTAAACCTAAATGTGCTCCCTCATAGTCGCTCAAATATCTAAACCGAGATATCTTATCGCCACCCTACAAATAGGTACCGTTAAGGAGTTCCGGTGGCCATCTGTGGTCTTCATCATCAGTTTCACTTCACCATATAGTACTTTTCAAAAGCAAATGCACGAGTTACTGTGAAAAATACCAAAATCGCTATAGGTCCCTATAATATTTGAGGAGTTCCCTTGATTTCTCCAAGATCCCATCATCAGATCCTGACGTGTTGACAATGGGACCAACTATTATTTTCTATTTCTATTCTATTAACTATAAAGTATAACTACTCAAACAACGAAAAAAATCGGTCCAGTGGTCTCCGAGTAATCGGGAAACATCAATTAAAAAAAAAGATCCCGACGAATTGAGAACATTCCCGGTTTTTGAAGTCGAGTCGGTTATAAAGTGCAAATGCCTTAGTGCACCTTTTCTGTGTAATGCGAGTATACACCTGAGCTGAAATAACTACCAGGCAAATACAATGAAATGGGTTTGAGTTTCCAAACATCATAGTTTAGACAACGATTTTATCGAAAATGTGTAGTAATTTTGAGTCATAAGTTTTGGTGGGTGACGGCAAGCATCTAATACTTTTCAAATATTGAAGCGCGTAACTTTTTTCAAATAGTACTTATGTATTTATAAGACAAAACATAATGGCTTAAAATTTAAATGTCTATTGTATTTTTTCTATTTCTGATATACCTACTCGTACATAATATTTCTACGGGGTTTATTTATTCCCGGTGAAATCATCATTGCTCGCGTATATCCAGTTACTCACTTGCGGATATAACGCATAGCTACCTAAATTGATAACGATATCAGCATGTGAAAACGTATGACACTACCTACCTCCTCTTAAGGTTGACTTCTTTGGGTAGCGATCGATGTAAGAGACGCGTGCGGATGACGCCCGCGTCTCGCCACAGTAGTAAACACTGAAAACGTATGGCACCGCTAACCGCTTCCGTGTTTATCGGCTCAATCACGTACAGCTCGTTCAGTCGTCGGCCGCTAACCAAGGAAGCGGTTTCATACGTTTTCATAGTGTTAACTGTAGCGAGACGCGCGCTACGATCGCGCAAGTCATTGTCAGTCGCACGCGTCTGTCGCATCAATCGCTGCCCATGGAAGTCCACCTTTACTAGTGTCCATCCTGTTTTAGGACCTGCAAGAGTTGCAAAAATCATCTAAAAATATTTGTTTATCTTTCAATGGAATGAAGCAGACACAAGCTAGCTAAATTAGGTGCATCTTATCTGTTAATGTTTTATCTACTATCCGTTTCAGTTTATCAGCGAATTTGAATCATATCAGATACAAAAGTAGATTTGAAAGGACGTGTATAGGATTTTTGCTATAACCATTGAGAGAAATCAAATACTTTTAAGTGAAGATGGCCGCAGAGTATCGTGAGTATTAATGTTGTTGCTACGTATTTTGTAAGTTTGTCTTACTTTTTGAATGCGGACGCCTATCTCATAGTAAGTTGTTCTAAACTGCAAACAGTCACGAGTCGTACTCGAAAACAAGCCAAACCAATGGTGTTAACGACACGTCGATTGCGTTGAAACTTAAGATAAATTAATAAAAAATAAGGGACCTGGTTTGCAAACCACTTAATTTGTTTTCGATCTAACCGTTCTCGTGTCAACTTCTTTTATTTATTTATTAGGTGAACTACAATGTCTATTGCATTTTAAATAATCCTTAACATTTATTGAAAACCACAGTAGACATCTAAATTACAGTAGCATTCGTACTCACTTTCCACTCCTAAATAAAAATTATCGACATGTTTTAGGTAAAGACGTCAACGGTCCGTCCGACGAGGCATTACCACCGACTTATCCTGCCTACCCAAATACCCAGGTGCCTACGACAGGTCCGCCTCCGTACACGGCCTACCCACACCCTTCCCAAGGGCCCACAATCGTCCAACCACAACCAGGGCCCTTCTATCAAACAAATCTGGGGACCACAGTATTGCCAGGCGCAGTACTTGTTCAAACCGTGGGTCCAGGACCTTCCCGGACAGTTTGCCGGGCTTGCAATCAGGAGGTCGTCACTAGGGTCGAGAATACAGCCACAATGAGAACGCACCTTTTAGCTGCAATGCTTTGCGTACTGGGGTAAGTTTGCATATCTGTATAATGACGTTGTATATAACTTTAAATAAGGAAGCTTTTGTGTGGTATGAAAGGCAAACGAGCACAGATGGCACCTGTTGGGTAAGTGTCACCTGTAACCCATTGACATTTACAATATTAAGGGCTGTATTAATAAACTCGTCTTGACCGTGAGGCCCGTCACAAGATACGTCAAAGTAAACGCCAAACCATAGAGCACTGACATTTTTGACGCATCCCGAGACGAGGATTAGAGTTGAGATCAGTTTATTAATGCGGGCCCTAGACAGTAATCCTAAGACTGAAAATGACTTTCCAAACCTGAACACTGAAAGATGAAGATGAAATGATGAATACCTCTATGCTAGTTCACAGGTTTTCTTGTCCCCAAGTTTAAAACTACGCAAGGTAGAAGCATAAAGTTTTGAGTTCACATTTCTGTAATAACAAAGAGATGCAAAAAAATGCCATAAAAAAATCAACTGCTAACGCCAAACCATATGCGCTGGTATTGCGGATTACTAATTATATAGCGACAAAGTTATTTTTGTTGTACAGTCGAGTTCTTAAATATGTGTACACTTTAGTACCTTGTCACTTTAATCGTTGTGCCAATTCATATATGGCAGATTAAACATAACATTAAATAGACAAGCTACTAAAGTGTATACATAATTATGAACTCGACTGTACCTACGTTACAGAACAAAGTAGGTAGTATTTGTCAATAAATTTAATCAAGCATAAAGGACAAAAAAGTGGTTTTAGAATATTTAAAACAAAAGAATTTCCACTTTATTTAGTTATTTTTATTACATTACACATGCATAAAATATGTACTTTGTGTTGGATAAACGAGCTTACTCAGATAGCGTTTCACATATTAAAAGTCAAGAACTCAATTTTAGGTCAATTTAGTATAGAAATAGGGAACTTGGTACTGAATGTTAATCAGGTGATACGATAGTGTCGTGATATAAAGGACAGTATCGAGTTTTATCTACCAAGTATAGGATTTATTTAAAAAATTAAACAAAAGCATCATATTTAATAACAGATTAAGAACAAACGTACGCAAGTGTCGCAATTACGAGCCCTCTTGTTTTTAACTTGGCCGCCATTAGTGACAAGGAAATAAGAGCTATCGTAACGATGACGATACGATACCATAATATGTCAAAGGCAATATACACTGGACCGCAAAACTTAGTATCACACTTTTAAAGAACATGTCATATAAGGTGTGATACTTAGTTTTGCGGTCCAGTATAGTTTATCTACACATAAGTCCTCTGCGTTCAAAACCCGTAGGCAATGACCAGCAACCTGTGGTAGTAGGTGACAGCGATGACAGCTGTAACGTAATTTTGAAATTACGTTATCGAGTATTGTAGAGTAATGAGTTTCAAATTTAGAACATCTTTCAAAATTAATACAATTTAACTAGCTCCAATTGTAGTATCAATTGAAACGTAAACTTAGTATATTTTTTAGTACAATATCGAACGACATTTGATTTCGAACGACATGAGAATATACTTTTGTAGTTAGTATATGATTTAAAAAAAAACTTTCGTATTCTAGACACTGACACAGCACATTTTTGTTTTGCCGCCATTTTTGTCGTAAGTCGTCGACTTCTGAACCCATCTTAGAGTACTTATAATATGTGTGCAGATGAAAGTAATGTATACAACTCATTATGTATCAGTTACATTAAGCAACTATATCATGTTCTCAACGTATTGATACATCATTTTTACTTGACAGTAATTGTGGCCGAGTTAAAGACGAGACGATAGCAAGTCAAAAACCATATTGTTTTACCGAGTTGAATGGAGGGCCTGTTATTGTACGGTGAACGTTTTTATAACTCTTATTTACTTGACAGTAATGGCAGCCGAGTTAAAAGCAATACCACAACACGTCAAAACACTATGGTTTTTAACGCCTAGTTTCTCATTACATACAAGCGTGTAATGCAAATGTTTTTGTTTAAGTAAAACTTACTTTACAGAAGCTGTTTTTGTTAATTTCAGATGTTGGCCTTGTGTATTCCTCCCATACTGCATGGAACCCTGCCTCAACACGGACCATTACTGCACGAATTGCGGATCTTACGTTGGTTCTTACATGCGTTAATGATTCCGTCAAGCCCAGAAGGAAAATTTACCTAGTCCCAAACTATGTTCTAGGGTTGTATTTAGTACAACCTTTACGTAACCGATGTATAGGTACATGTAAATAAGGCATGTGGCTTAGTTTGAAGTACGCTAGCACTTAGTTTGTGATTAGATTAGACTCGACTGAAACCTACATAATGAAATTAATGTATAAGTTTACATATCGAGCCATATTTGAACAGAAAATTCTAAGGTAAACTGACATATTTCGTCATAATTAAATTTATTAAAAGGCTTTTGCGTGGTTGTTGGCACGTAACGCAGAACAGGGTACGTAAAGCGAGTAAGTTGTGATGTGCCAAGCTTTGTGACTGTCAAGTGAATAAAGGCTAGAATATGAAAGATGTGATTACGATATAAAGGCAAGATGGGTTAAAGTCATGATGGCGCATGCGCATGTCACGGGACCAATCACAACGGAAACCCTTGGCCAGAAGTGGACCTTGTTCGACTGATATTATGGGTATATTGGTTTATACCTATAATTATTTAACATATTACAAAAAGTTTGTTAAAGCAATAATTAGCAACAGTGAATTTTAAAAAGATGTTCCCAAAAAAACATGCTTATAGATGTTGTAGCCAGAAAGTTTGTAATGTACCTACTCGTAACGGCATAATTCGTATTGTCTTAAACTAATATTATTTACCTATCGAACTGTTCACGATATGGCTGTCATGACCTGCTATTAAGTGTAGAAGTACCGTTTGTGGCCACTGTATCCTTTTTGGCCACTTAAGGTTGAAATGAGTATCAAAAGTACTGTACAATTCAAAATAATATGCATAATTAGTTAAAACTGAAGATTATTATTGAGGTAAAATATATAAATATTTTGATGATTACATTTAGAGTGGCCAAAAACGGTCTTGAGATGGCCAAAACCGGTACTTGTACGAAGAACCACCATAACGTTAACCATGCGATAACGATATGCTTTACAAAATAGAATAAAAGGTTGGTTCAATATTTTATCTTCGCCAAAACATCGCGTTAGTTAAGTTCGCGATTATATTTTCTCAATGTTATAAAATAAATACAAGTTATTATGACTGTCTTTTATTATTATTAGTTTATTAAGCACCTATAGTTTGTTGTAAATATCAGGATAAATTGCAGTAAAATAATATTTGTATAAGTATATAGTTTATACCAGTTTTTCTGATAAAATAGTGTTAATTTACCGGGGATTGACGTAAAGTCGTAAACTGACGATCTGTCTCGTCGGCTGTTTATGTCACTTCCATACATTATACATGTAAAGCACTAACTGTAATGAAATGAAATTGTTCTACGATTCACTGTTTTAGGAGGCATGATTTACCATAAAAGCGTACCTACTGACTTGTAGCATTTTTTTCAATTTCCTATTTGATTACCAGCTCTTAGCGCTATGAGTCACTTTTCATCTCGATATTCAATGACAACTAATATCAATAATTATTCATGATTCAGTTTACTTGGGTACATATTTCCTCATATTTATTTGTTAAATTAAGTTTAAACAACTTTACTGAAAGTTAACGTTAGAACAAAAAGCAATTGACGTCCGGTACAACTAAACACAACATTATATTTAGGTTTTGGCCAACTAAGTACGTATGCATGCAGTGACCGTGGTGTATAATTGCCGTCAAACTTCTTGAACATTAGGCGAGGTTGTGGGGGAAAGTTTGCGCATCGTACACATACGTGCAGGGAGGCAGAGGGACGGGGACGCGGTGCGGGACGCAAACGTCAACTGATCGACCAATGGGTGCGAACGACGCGTGCTCCCCCGTCGCCCGCTCCCAACGACACCTAAAAATCGCTTCTGCGCAAGCAAGGTTACGTGTTCAAGAAGTTTGCTGGCAACTATAATTCCTGTGCTTTTTAGACACAACTAGCGACTCGCCCCCGCTTCGCTTCTGTTTATGTGACTTTTCTGTAACGAGCGCACATTAACCGGAATTTATTATACATAAAAACCTTACTCTTTAATCACTCTACCTATCTACTGATTAAATACCGCATTAAAATTCGTTGCTTAGTTTAAAAGATCTAAGCGTACTATACATACTCGTACATACAGAGTGACAGACAGACGGCGGGAAGAGACTTTGTTTCATAATAAGCATGGAAGACCCATCGGTCACTCGGTTTCTTCTGACGAATGCTGAAACCAATGAATACAAGTATAATTGAATCATTGACTGAAGCCTTCCAAGTTAAGTTAAAATTTAACATAGATTTTATGAAATTGCTAGTGGAGTTCATTGTCCCCTGATATATATTTATTATATTTATTATCATCAAGCCGACTAGCTACTAACTAGACTAGATAAAAAGCGCTTCATTGTTATGCATGAGGTGTTTGCCTGTAATTGGGTGGATACTCAATCAATTTTAAAATGTTATGTTTACTCTGTAAGTTCTATGGTATTTTACCTGTTTATAAAAAAAAACCGTTCCCCATAGTATCAGTCGATGATGCGTTTACCAAAAATCTTACTCATTTAGGTTTATCATTACTTATCTCTGATAAAAATACACGAGTGGTCGTTTTATCAGCATAGATTTTTGTACTTATGGCCCTGAATTATTACAGTAAGATAGTTACTTCCAAATATTAGGGACGTGAACATTTTTTGTGTGTACAAGGTGTAATAATGGCTACCATGCAAAGTGAGTACATTTGGAAGTAGTTTTAGTAGGAACCCTATTTATAGGAACACTTTGTTGTCCGTCTATCTGTCAAGACCCTTTATCTCGGGAACGTGTGGAGGTTCGTAACGTATAGTAAGGAACGTATCGAGCTGAAATTGCAAATGCAAAAAACGTTTATTTCGACACTCTCGAGGGAATCAAAATGTATAGGGTATTTCCCGTTGACCTAGAGCTATGAAATTTGGCAAGTAACACCGTCTTTTACTACAAGTATGGGAAAAATCTGAAATTTAAATTTAATCACACAAAAACAGGGTCTTTATGCAAGGAACGGAGGTCCAGACTTTGAATTGAGTTAACCGTGTCATGTGCGGAACCCTCGGTGCGCGCGTCCGTCTCGCTCATCGCCGTTTTTTTTTAACCCTTTTTTTGACAAAAATAAAAAAGTCATGGATTGAAGCCTCTTCGGATTCTAAGCCTGAAAAAAAAAACATTAAAGTTATAAAAAGTGGTATGTGGATGTTATGGTATGTACATATATCACAATATACATCGCCAAATAAAGCTGTTAGTTCTGGACTTCTGGATATTTTAGCCGAATTAAGGCATTTAATTAAATCGCTGTAACGGAACGTAATCATTATAGGATATTCGAAACGTGTGTATCAAAGAGTTCAATACTGATAGTGTTTCGAGAATTGATAATGCTATTGATCGATCGTATTGACGGTGCGTATCGCATAACTTACAGGCATATTACTACCTACATATATCCCTGTAGCGTTAAATAAAAGATACGTACGTGTTACGATTGAAAACTCAAAGCAATGATAATGAAATAACCTCAAATACCATTTTACCGTACCTACTTAGTCTTTAACAGGATATTTTAAATCAATAGGTAGATTCATTATGATGTAGTTTACTAAATATAGAAATGAAAAAATACTTTAGAATTAATTTAAAACCAACCATGTTTGAAAACCCTTTTAATGGTTAAAATACCTTTATGACCCATAAACAAATAGTACCGTATATATATGCTTCAGGGTTCCTTAGCCAACGGGACCTTACCTAAGCCTCCGCTGTCCGTCTGTCCGTAATAGGTAGATTATTGAAATTTTCACAAAGTGTGTACCTATTTCTATTGTTGGTATAAACAGATAACAATCATAAAAAAATACGTTGCCCCTAGTGTGGCCCCTTTAGAAGAATGGTAAGGAACCCGTATCCGGCCGTTGCTTAAGTTGGCCTTTGTACTACTTTTATTTCTATAATTTGAAATATTTGTTTTTTAGTACAATAAAGTGTTAACATACATACATACATAATTGGCTATAGTAAACAAAAAACCTATAATTACGTCATTATAAGCCATTAGTTAGACCCACAATCTGTCTTTCTGAAATAAAAATTACTATAACGTTTTATACATTATCTAAAATGAAAGGAGATCTTAGAGTAAAATACCATTTTATTTATGACTGTGCCCATTTACTAATATAGTTTTGTAAAATGTATTTTCCTTTATTCTTTACTCTCAATCTATTTCTAATTTCAAATTCTTCAAATATCTCACACTAATCTTGTATTTTTCTTTCTTCATCTCAAAAGTTTAAAAAATGGCAAGATTAAATTGTTTTAGGTGAAAAACCCCATGACGATCACATTGCCGCAGATCCGCCTCCATACACTCATGGACCACCGCCACATACTTATGGACAACCACTACCACCAGCGACGGTGACCATCATCCCGGCAGGAGTGGTAATTCATCAAGCCGTGGGGCCGGGGCCCACAAATGTCGCCTGCCGTTCGTGCAATGCGCAGATGGTGACCAGAGTCGACAAAAAGGCATCGATGCGAACACATATTATTGCGGCTCTTCTTTGTGTATTTGGGTAATTTTTCGCTTTCTTTGTAGAGATCTTCAAAAACATCGTCACTCAGTTCATCACTACTATTCACATCACGAGATACATTCATAGATATTGTAACACGACCCAAGCTCTAAACATTATACCGAGTCAGGTTTTTTTTCGATACTAGTGACGCATTAATACTAGATGCTGACGTAATAACCCAATGACATCCTAATTATCTTGCTCGATCAGTTAACTTAGCTATGGTTACTAAAGTTAACTTAGAAAGCAAGATATATACGAGCTTTTCCGACAAAAACCGATGTCATTCGATTATTTACTATATGAGTTGCCTGACAAGTCGCATGCGACGAACGTTATCTTTATCGAAAATGTAGGTATAGTATTGACGTAAGCACTATATGATCTTGTCGAACACTATGTCAATTCCATACATTTTGGCAGTTTCCGATAATCGTTTATGTTAGCGTTATTCATCTTGTATGGGGCACAGGCAGGGCTTGTATTCGAAACGCCGACTTTTCAAGACGACATCAGTGGGCCTACTATGTAATTTTGTACTTAAACCATTAAATTTACACAGGCTACATGGGCTCGTTAAATAAGTTAGGTTAGGTTGGACCTTTGACCACAAAAAATATAAAATTTAGTGGTGGGGAATACATCTTTTTGAAATATAAGTTTACAAAATGACATTGTTTGCCAAATGATTTGGTGAATCGAATCAACGCTAATCCGTCTCGATTTATAGAAATGTATTAATTAATTAATTGTCCTCGGAAAAGATGTGTTGAAAAAAAAGGGAATTCTTATCTTTTTACCGTTTTTATCAAAAATCCGCTAAACCGCGTCACAAAAACGAAGATAATCAATTTAGTAAATTAATAACTAATATCACGGGGAAAATATCACACAAACTCACTTTTTTAAAATATTTTTTTTAAATACTTAGAAAATATCCAAGACTAAGGTCATTTCACTTCATTATTTTCACTTATTTCTTGATTAATTTTAATAAGTTCACTTTTGGCGATCTCTTTTACGGTATTTTCATATTTGGTTGAGAATTGCCATTTAAAAAATCCATGTAGGTATATTCCCTGTTGGTGGTGGCTAATCGATTTCTTATTAGCAATTTAAATTGCCAGTATTATTCAAATTTCTCGGTCGATTTTAATTTTATTTCACTTTTGGTGATCTTTTTTTCTACGGTGTTTTCATATTTATATATAGTGCGATTAAAAAACATCCATGCATTTCCATGCTCATGGCCGGTAGCAGCCTGAGGATCGTCGTCACTTTTACAAAACAATAGATCTCGAACTGTCGTATTTAAACTGATAATTGGTGGTGAGCAACAGTTTAACATACATCGTTTAATGTGTGCGCTCCATTGATTTTGGATTGTTAGGCTGCCTGATGGACTATGGACTGAAGGTAGGTTTGTAGATAACCTTAGTCTAGTACTTAACTGAATATATTATTATTAGAGTTAGGACTTTTAGTGGCATATCGTGGCTCTAGAATCCATGGAGTCGCTATACATACCACTTTGATCTTTCTGGGTCCTGGGACACCCTGTGTACCGCTATACGGGTACCTAGTTCTCCACAAAGATCATTATTAAAAAAAAGTTTTGATAGAACGCTGACGCAATAAACAACGGGTGGCCTTGCACGTTTTACTAAACGAAATTATCTAGATCATGATGCCGGATGTTATTCGATGACGTTCTAGGCAAATGTTTTACAATCGATTTATACACGCTGTTTCCCAGAACTTGGCGTAAACATTAAGGCATACGAAAAACAAAAGTATTTAATATTGTTTCTCCACAAGTATTTTTATTTTTCTCCATACTATTTTGGACCATACTATTTTGGACCACCCTATGGTCTAGACTCTAGAATATAGTTTTAAATTTCGAATATATCAAATAATTTTGGAGTTATTCAGGTTTTAACGATAGTCGTTAAGAACACTTCCTCGCGATACATCTTTGGCTCCCTAGACTAATTATATAATATTTAATTTGATGGTGGTGTAGTATGCCCTTAAATTTAATTTTGATCACTCTTAAGGTACTCGTGTCTTGGGAAGCTTCATTATGTCCCAGTTACATAAATATTAGACAAAAACATGATAGTGTCTTAACACGTTGTAATTACTGTGGTTTTCCCAGGGCCTTATTCAACTCGGTAAAACCATATTGTGTGACGTGTTATCGTACTGTTTACAACTCGGCCGCCATTCCTGTCAAGTAATGAGCTAGTTACGAGATCCGAATAGGAGACGGTTTGCTCCAGGCTGTTTATTCAATATAAAGTATTTTATATCAATTTTAATATGATAAGTAATATATAGCGAATAGGTATAGGCTGAAAAAAATCAGTCCAGTTTGTAATTAATAAAAAAAAAAAATAATAAAAAAAAAAAAAATCAATCGCTTGTTACATAACAAAACAAATTACATAACAACCAAAAGTAAGAAGCCTATACAATATGCAAACGTTAGGTTCACTATTTTTTTCCCGTCAAACTATTGGGTAGGCAGGTATAAACAGGTAAGTCGGTACTAACAATTTGCACCAAACCTAATGTTGACATATTGGTTGTACGTTATTTTACAGACTGAATTTGTTTAGAATTTCATTTCATATAAATTTTTTCTCGTATTATCATTTCATAGAATAATCAATATGTAGAATAATTACTTTGAAGACATTTAAATCATCGTTTTTTATTTCAAATAAAAATCAATGTTTCTTTTTTCATATCATAGAATAGCAAATTAAATATTCTTTGTTCTAATATTAATATAAAAAATAACCTCGAAGACTAAGGCGGAAGCTTGCTTCGCTTCGCTCCCGCCATAGCCTTCTAACCTAACCTATTCAAGTCGGTTCTGCCCAGAGAGGTCTTGGTCGCTCGCTTCGCTCTCTCGCTCACTCATATTTATATCATAATATAGTATTGTTTGATAAGTTTGTGTAATGAAAAAATAAAATTATAAAATTCATTGAATTGATTTTCTGTGGAATGTGTTTCTTTCAAGTAAATAGTTTAAAAAATAATAATATTCGAAGCAAAAATACAAGGACCAAATAGTATATGAAACATTTTCTGTGAAACAAAATTCTGTAATTTTTCTGTCTGTAAAACAAGGGGACACCTGACATATTCTATAGGCTTCATACTTTCGATTAGTATGTTTTTTTTTAATGATATAAGTACTGGACTGAAAATTTCAGCCTACCTATGCGCCACATATTATTTGGGTGAATTGCAATATATTGTACATGGTTAAGGAGTTAATTGAGATAACGTTTATTTCCTTCATTTGTTTTTCATTTGCGTAACAAAATTATCCATATGATTATATGACTAATCTTCGTTACACAAAGGAAAAAGTTAAGGGCTTAACGACCCGTTTTTAATTGACCTCTTAACTATGTACAATATTTTTGCAATTCATCTATTTAGCGTATTACGAGTATATGTAATATAAAATGGTGCAAATCGTCTCGTATTCGTATCTTAGACCATACCAAAACGTCGACAATTTGACAGGTCAAAAAAAAATGTTTTTTACTGCCTATAATACAGGACTATAATAAGAATAAAAAAAGTTCAAGTATAAAAGCAACAGAAACCACTCTCTTTCGATTAAAAGGAGGTACCTACTGCAGATCCTGGGGTTTTAAAGTTTACTAAGGTTAGGTAATAAGTGTCTGGGAGCGGTTGGAAACAAAAGTACTGAAGACCAAGCTCAGTGGTATGGGAGAGGCCATACAATCTGCTGGACATACCAGCAGTGGATGGAAGTGGATTGATGATGATGATGAGGAAGGTTATTCGCTGTTGTTCCAGATGCTGGCCGTGCGTCTGTATTCCTTACTGCATGGATTCCTGCCTCAGCACCGACCACTATTGCTCGAATTGCGGCGCTTTCGTTGGAACGTACATTCAATAGTATTATCCATTAAGCCCCTTACTAATAAACGTTGAGTAACGGTGGTTTAGCTATACATTGTTTTGTCCTTATCTGTCAAATTCAAATGTCACAATGACAGATGAGGACAAAACAATGTATAGCTAAACCACCATTACTCACCGTTTATTAGTAAGGGGGTAAGAGTTTAGTAGGTACCCTACGCCATTTTTATAACCCTTGAGATGAAATTCAAATAGGGATTGTTTATCGAAAATTTCAATCGAACAAAACATTCTGCCTCGATTTTCTTTGTGGTTTTGCTATATTATATGCCTTTCGCATTTTTGCATTCGACTTGGTTGTCGCTCGGATCTCCCTTTCTATCAAGTTAGTAACGAGAGAGACGCACTGAGCGACAAGCCAGAAAATACAACTTGTGCTATCCATGCTGTAAGAATAGTTGTAATGAGTTCTGTTCAATTGATTTAAGGCAAAATAATTTATAGAATATTTTTTCCATAACTTATGTATGAAGCATGTGCAGTATTTTAAGTTTTCGTGAAAGGATTTTTTTGAAATATATTTACTTATAAGTGCTAATGTGATGACATTTCGTTCTTAATTATCTTTTCTATGTTATTATTTGCTATGGTATGTGATCATTACTTCAATAAAAAAAAAATCCTTGTTTTCTATTTCCCCTTAACATTTTCCATTCTTCCTCGTAGTATAAGTTTAGCGGTTCGTGAATTGTATTTTATTTTAAAATACAATTCACGAACCGTTAAAGTAGCTCTTTATACGACTTTCGGGTGTTTACGTCTCATTCTTCTTCTCACTCGCTCCTATACGCTCTTATACAAGTTTAACCGATTTCAACAAAACCCGGAAGACTTTTTTAGACCTACTGCACCTGCTGATTGCTGTATGTTTAAAACTCTACAAGTCAGTGAGCACTTAGAAGGTGCTTCGGGTATGTAATTCTCTCTCACTCGCTCTTAATAAGAGCATATGAGTGGGTGAGAGACAAGTAGGTTATAGCTATAGTTGTTGGGCAAGTATGCATGGACCCTACTATGCCTTAACAATATAATGAAAAGTATATAATTTTATCATTTAATTGAATTGACTGTATGATAATTAGAATGATAGCCATTCAATGATATAAATGTTTTTTGATAGATAATTATGTTTTAATGAATACGTTACAACGTTTATTTGAGATAAACACACTGCAACACAGAAAGTAAAAGAATAGGATATAAAAACAATTATAATAATTATAATATAAACAACTTGCGAATTGCTCGCTGCTGCCTCGGTGGTATTATAAAGGTAATGTATCTATAACTATGTGCTATTATGCTCCGTTTTTATATTGAAATATAACACTGGAATAATTCTGCAAGAGACACGAGTTTTTATTTCAAACTATTTGTCCAACTATAATGATGCTACTTTTCATCCCGGAAAGTTTAATAAGTAGTGATGATAGACGTAATCTACGCGGACGAAGTCGCAGAAGCTCGTATTACATATACGATATTTAATTTTAAAAAAATACCTACGTTTATTTCTTACTTGCACCGAAGCGCTAAGCAAAAAATAAGGAGTGGCAGTGAAAGATATGACCTGGAAGTCGGCTTTTGGTTAAAAATATATTGAGCCGCCGACTTCAGTATAATGTATAAACCCATACCAATATGACTTAAGTGGAAAACCTCAGTGGCTATATCCAGCTCACCCTTGATTGTTTAATAGACAGTCTTAACCAAATAATCTGGCACCTACGCAATGCTGTAAACAATCAGCTTATCATGGGAACTTTAAAAGATAACCTGTCACAACACTGGATTATCTATGACAGCCTAGGATATGACAGCATGTTCATTTTTAGCAACGTTGACAGAAGTTCGTCAAAACCATACTTGTATACTTTATTTTATTGTTATAACAAATATAAATATATATCAAAGTTTTAAAATGCAGACACTGATGGCAGTGAGCTCCAAACCCGTGACGGTAGAGTGTCCAGTATGCAAAGCCACAGTGGTAACAATGATGAAGCATAAGGCAACCAGAAAAACGCACTTATGGTCTGTGCTTATGTGTTTATCCTTGTGAGTAATTAAAATCAAATGATATCCATGATTGTTAGCATGACTTATGATTAACTTAACTTATTTATTATGATAATGAGATCGCAGGATTGTGAAGCCTCTCCGGTATCATTTTCAAAATGTTACCGCTCCCGCGGACTCTGTCCAGCAGTGAGGCTTATCTTGCACAGTGTGGGCAGGGCTGTTTAAAGATTGCTGGTACACTGCAGAAATGGGAGCCGCAACAGTGTCCTGAAAGTATTTTTATATTAAATGCGCAAAGCATTTTAAGCCTTTTGATTATAACTGAGCCACAGACTTGCTGAGTATGAGATGTTTTAAGTAACAATATTTTGACTGCATTTGTACATTGAGCAAACAATGGGCCAACATCTTCTCCCAGACTGACTAAGCCCTGTGTGCTCCCTCTTTAAGTAAATTTCCTCCTTTGGGTTTTCTTTCAGGCAACGTTTATGATACCTCAACTGGTTCACTTTTCTAAGTGAGACTTTAATTAAAACGAAGTGGCACACATGTTGAACATTTGATACAAATATGTGCGAAGGTTATATGCGAATGTACGGATGTAAGAACTTTATTTTTTTATAGATTTTATACTTCAAACCATGAGCAATCCCGTGCGACTCGCAGAACGCCAATAACATATGTCCATTCGATATTCAACGACGTTCGCCGTACCTCGTTAACACACTTTCAAACAGCCTCATTAATCATGGCATGGAGTTAACCAAAATTGTGCTATAAATAATTGTTAAATATGCAGAGATGTTAAGCGGAGCTGTGAAACAGAGTCCGGGTGTATTTCCAATTAAGAGAAGAGAAGCGAAAATGTCCCACTAGATTATACTATACACGCACGCTGAGTGTTCTTTAGAGCTCCTGTGGTACCTATTGAGTGCACCTCTGTTTCCATCCAGCATTGTGCGAGATAGCTTAGCGGTGCGATCATGGTAGATGACGTTTTGTGGTGAAATACTCACTTTTTCTTTATCTCTCGCAAGCTTACCCAAAATACTCGCATCTTTCGCATACAACCTTAGCACACATTTGTTGCGCGCATTGTATATATAAAGATCACACAAATTTTCATCGGAACTGATTTGTGTGTGTGCAGAGAGTGTGTGTGGTCCTTTTGTCCGGGTCTGCCTAAAACGCACTCTGACTGATTCGCGTTATGCCTAGACCAATTGAGAAATAGTCGAAATAAGACTTAGGCCGAATGAGCTTTTGTCCTAAAGCGAACTTGGCACAGTGAGACTCGGACGTATTACGATTTTGTCCTAAAGCGAACTTGGCACATTGAGACTAATCTAATTTAACAGAGTCGACGGAGCTCTGCTATCGCAGAGCTCCTATTTCTGGGTAGTTTGGCCCTCCGGGCCTGCTAAAGAACTAACATAACCTAAACCTACCTCATATTTATGACACTAATTTTTAAATAACAAAATATGTCAAATCTATAGGTATATGATATTTAGGCGTATCGCGAAATGGACAAACAGCTACTTAGGCTTACTACGTTTTGGACATATTGCGAAATAGGTGATATGAGTAATAGGTCAATAGCGATTTAGACGAATAGCGAATTTCAAATGAAGTTTTGTCGTAACGCGAATTTGTCAAACTGCGTTTTAGGCAGCCCCGGACAGAAGTTGTGTGGTAGCCTGGTGACTTCTTTATGGGTTTTGTGAGTGTGCGAATTCACTTTCATCTTTTGTAAATGTCTCAGCTGCAGAGTAATGAAACCCAGCTAGGTTACGTAAAGAAATTACGAGTTCACGGTTCAATTTACTCGCACTTGAACCTTTTTTGGGGAGAAATTCAGGGCTCTGGATTAGACCTTTAGAATGCAACGCCGATTAACAACAAGTCATAAAATTCACTCAGTGCCACATTATCATTTAGCTACGGATTCATATAATTGTTATGAGTTGTAAAAAAGTTTAAACTGTTCATGTGAAATATAATTTAATGTGAATAATCGTATTTTACAGTTGTTGGCCGTGTTCCTGTCTCCCTTATTGTTTGGAATCGTGTCAAAATGCGGAACATTACTGTCCTCATTGTAAAAATTACATGGGGACTTATGTAACGTAATATTCATTTTAGGTTAATAAATTTTACAAGTTCGTTTATTGGATTTGGTTCCATTGAGATACTAATACGTTCTTTACACTTGGTGTTATTCATTTATTTATTTTACATCTTAGGTTAAGATTCTTACGATATATATTTTAATAAAAAGAAAAAGAAAATACTACAATACAAAATGTCCATTGATATTTACAATTTTTATTATTAATCCTTAACCCATCCGGGCTCTGCTGGCGACAGGGCTAGGCTCAAGCTGCTGGTGGTTAGAGCTGTACAGAGAGGAACCTTTTAACTATTCGTGCCAATGTTATTAAGAGCCCGTTTGGTCACATTGCTGAGCAAAGGCCTCGTTGTGACTTTCCAGAAATTTATTACGAAAACAGTTAAAGCTACGTTCAGTACGTCTAAACTTTATAGTTGTCTATCCCTCTCACATTTTGTTTCATTTTCGCATCTGACGGTATACCGTAAAATGCATACCGTATGCAAATATATTTCTTGGTTTGTTCTTACATGGTACTGAGTAAAGATAGTAAATTATGATATCATCTATTTAAAACCTTACCCCTTCAAGGTTGTGATAACTCCGTTATGATAAGAGTTTATGATTCACGGCTTTTAATAACACTTTTTATCGAGAAATTGTCTGACTGTTGTGAAATTTCGTCAGAAAACCATAATATTTGCTGATAATAATTCTACCGTGTTATCAACTAGCTACAGTGCTATTATAAATTTAGTATGGAATTGTTTTAGTTTCATTTATTTTATTTCAACTTTTTTGTGTCGTACTGTACTAATTAGTTGGACTATAAAGCCGAGTTCCTCTACGGCGCACGCTACGCACGCATATGTCGCACACCACACGTGGCCATACGCAGTGAATCAATTTTCTCAAGTGAGTTCACTGATTTAATTTTGTGCGTGTGCGCTGTGAGAAAATCTACATTATACATTTTAATACGAAGAAAATGTACACTCCTTGTATACCCCCTTTAGAATTAGTAGTGTCACAAATAAGATAAGAGTTACTACACTCAGCGGCACATTTAACCGCCCACGTATCTAAATCGTCTATCTTTAATTAACGACAAGAAGTATGTTTATGATATGGATAATTTTACAAGAATTTAAACAGATCATCCTTCATTGCATTAAAAAAAATAGTTTGACATCTTTTCTGCGGTTTATTCGAAAAAAGTTTGGTGGTGTATGAAATGAATTACTGATTTTTATGTCTTTAAACGCTTTAAAGTGGGTTATTGCCATTTTAATTAATTAAAGAGTGCTTTAATTCAAAGAAAATGCCACTAGATGCAGTTGGAGTTTTGCTAGAGCAGTGACTTTTGCTGACGCTGGGTACAGCCAGCGTCGTATTGCTCGTACGCTTGGAATACCGCGTACAACTGTACGGGACGCCATCAGACGCTTCAGGGAGACTGGGTCGTACACCCGACGACCAGGTCAAGGCCGAGATGACCGTTTTATTGTCACAAATGTTTTGAGAAATCGCTTCTGTACAGCTACTGAAGCCCGCATCCGACTCTTTGAAGTGAGAAATGTTAGCGTAAGTGAAAGAACGATAAGGAGAAGGTTGGCAGAAGAAACCTACCAGCGTTTCGACCAGCCCGTGCCCCTGAACTTCTCCCACAACATAGAACAGCAAGACTTCATTTCGGACGTGAATACTCAATATGGAGTAACGATCAATGGAAGAATTTTTTGTTCTCTGATGAAAGCAGAATTGCTTTGAGAGGACCAGGTGGACGTCAACGGGTCTATCGACGTCAAAATGAGAGGTTTGCTCCTTGTGCCATAGTCGAAACAGTTGGTTATCAAGGTGGCTCGATAATGGTTTGGGGCGGTATTTCTTATGAGGCTCGCACCGCACTCGTCGTTTTTGATAGAGGCAGTGTAAATGCTGCCCGATACGTGGAAGAGGTTCTGGAAGAACATGTACTTCCGTTTGCTCCATTTATTGGAGAAAATTTCTTGCTTATGCATGATAATGCTAAAGTCCACGTCGCTCGCATCGTCACTCAATACCTTAGAGACGTCGGCATTGAAACATTACCATGGCCAGCTCGCAGTCCGGATCTCAATCCAATAGATCATGTCTGGGACAACTTAAAAAGACGTATTCGGGCACGCCTTTCACCGCCTACTACACTCAGGGAGCTGAAAACTGCAGCGATAGAGGAGTGGGAGAATATCCCTCAATCGGACATTCAGGACATCATGTCCCACAGGCTGCAAGAAGTCATCAGGTCCAGAGGGGGCAACACCCATTATTAAAAAATAATTATGTTTTAATTTTAAGTGTTTTTTGTTTTGATTACTGCCTCCAATACATTTGAGAGTTAATGATTTGTTTGGTTTTCTAACAATAGAAAAGACTTTGGACCATTTTTAGCATTTGTTTGTATTAAAGAAATATCTTCTGGAACAAACAGTTAAACAACATTCATTGAATATATAACTATCTTTAAAATAAACAAGAAAAATAGGGTGGGCGGTTAAATGTGCCGCTGAGTGTATGTACAGGTGTAGTGCATAATTGCTTTCCTTCGTATTTTCACGGAAACGTACGAAGGTGTCATGCTACTTCAGTCAACCTCAGTACTTTTTGTACTGTGACCGACTGAAATAGCAAGACGCGTTTGTACGTTTCCGTGAATATACGAAGGAAAACAATTATGCACTACATCTGTAGCTGATACACTGGCAGCGTGTGTTACTCTCTTAGAGGCTACTCTAGGCCAGTCGTTCCAATATTAATTATTCTACTATAAATTTGATACAATTTTGGAGAACGCAGGCCTATTACGGTTGCGTTTATCAAATGAAAAATTGTGGATAAAGCATCCGTCACTCTCGTACTTATATAAGTATCAGAAAGCGATGGATGTTTTATCCACATTTTGTCACGCGATAAACGCAACCATACTAGGCCCGCAGCCCCCTATTTAACCTTACCGACAATGAAAGGTGGCAGGGGACATTTCATTGTACGTGGCGCATATTATTTAAAACCTATACCTTGTCTATTTAACAGAGTTAATACTAGAAAACAGAGAATGCACGTGATTGGTCAGCGATAAGGACGATGCACAGGCACAAGGTAGGTTTACATGCCTGTCAAAGTTTAGTCAACATCTGTCGCTCGTACGGTGCGGACGCTTTCAAGTGCTTATCTTTGGTTACAAATTTAATTTATTTAATTTAATAATTTATTTCTATGTATATATATATATATATATACCTACTACTTCTCTTTCTCATCATCACCCATACTTGTATGGCCTGTACTATACGTCCCACTGCACTGCAGGGCACATATTTAAATATTATTATCTACTACTTTAAATTACATAATTAGTATTTATAAATGAATTAACATGACATGACAATGTCATATTATCAGTAAGTTAAGTATTTGAGGTGCCTCTAACTACAAACAAAAATAACGAGAAATATTACGAATATTTTAACAACAGGCGGCATGTAAGCCGAGCCCGCCATCGACGTGCGTTTGTTGACGTCCACTGGCAGTTTCTTGTCCCTTTCATTTTCATACAAAAGTGCAACAGAGACAACGCTTTGTTAACTCTGTTAAATAGACAGGGTATAGTGATGTATCGGCGTGTAAACTTTGTAATGTATACCAAATTGTGACTTGTCTCGTGTCATTGTCAAGATGGTGGGTTAGGGGGCTGGTCACGGGTTCGACTCCACGAAAACTTCTGAAATACTGTTGATGCGTTCTTCTAAAACCGGATACCGGATAAAAAATATTAATGATTTAGAAACATTTAAAATATGATCGAGCTGCTGAGGACCTAAGAACTTCCTTCACTCCAGCCATCTCTTGCAATGGAGCCCTTGGGATTGAATATAACAGCTTCATTTATTGGCTTTAAAATAAAGGGGCAAATTACAGTCATAAGAGCTGTTTCCATCAGAGTAAGGGGAATAAGAAGACACATCAGAGCATTCGAATGCGAAGATGGAGCCGGAATCCACTAATGATCTTTCCAATCATATAGCTACAACTTAGTCTCAAAATTAATGTTATTTATTATATACGTAATTGTATTTGACAAGTATAATATTACTGATAATTATAATAAATGTACCTAAACCAGCCAAAAATATATGATGAGGAAATCAATGGTGTTGTTACTGCGTTTATCATTATCTCATGTGATAATTCTTACGAGAACATTGTTTTGTGAGCAGTTATCAAACTAAGAGGCGTAAATATATTTTGTTAACATTATTATCATCTTACAATTTAATTCCAGTAAATTTTGTATTATCATTATTACAATTAGTTACATAGCGGACGCGCAAACGAAGGGTACCGTATCATTCTTGAATAGAGCCGGGCCGGGCCACCTATTAAGTTTCAATTTTATTTTAATTACTTGTTAGTATTTTTAACTGTCCACCTATTAACTACTGTTCATGAGATACAGCCCGTTGACAGACAGACAGGCAGACAGGCGCAGTAATAGGGTCTCATTGGTACCCTTTGGGTACGGAACCCTAAAAAATAATCGCCTAGAAAAATAATTCGGCACCATCAAATTGATTATCTCCAGTGACATACATTAGACCACTTTGACCTGTAGCTGCAGTGAAGTTAAGCATCTCATTTTACTCGTACCACTGTTTTATTGTAACTAGATATAAAGCAATAAACTGGGGACAATTGCATGTCTATGCTGTTGAAATAGGTACTCCCCACGTTTCCATCGATATAAAATCTCTGAGGTAGGTACTAAACACATCGCGTCGAGGTAATAGCAATGGTGACGCCTCCGGAGTTGTAAATGTCCATAGGCGGCGGTGACCATCCATCACCAGCCTTCTGCCTGTTTGTCCGTCGAAAAATAAACTCGTAGATTTCCCAGTCTTCAATTTATATTGTGAATTATGTGGGCTATCTTCGGTGTGGCTACAAGAGTGCCACAATGCGTGCTGCGGCCGGGCGTCACAGATAGCCTTGACCTTGAGTCTTTTCATAGCAATGTTTTCCTCATTTTTGTCAGCGACTATTACACCTATTTATGTTCGGTATAGAGACGTTTGACCACCACGTTACTAAAGTTATGTTTACTGACATTTATTTACATATCACATATAAGTTATTATAACATTTATAACATGTATTTTAGGGTTCCGTGCCCGAAGGATCCCCAACGGGACCCTATTAATAAGCCTCTGCTGCTCCTCCGTCCGTCCGTCCTAACAGCTGTGTCTTTGAACCATAATAGATAGCGAGTTATTTTTTTCAGAATTATGTGTTATTACGGGATTTACAAACAAATGTACAAAATTATAGAGCGTTTTGTTTCATTTATTATTTATCTAACGCATATAAAAACATAGCCTCTTTTGAGGTTGGAACAGATAAAATGCTGTTGACCCTACCGACGTCATAGCATCTAAGGTTGAGTTGGCTACGCAGCGCCTCGCCTCGGTCACACGCCATTGTAATATAAAATACGTCCTCAACAATCCCACACTGACTGAAATAGGGAATATGCATGTTTTTTTTACAGCTTTAATGAAAACTAATTCATGTAACAAACCGGTGAGAAAAGTATTTTTTTGAAGAGCTATAAAAATAACCAAGATATAAGTAAGCCAACATCTAGCTAAACTGAATTTTACGTGGAGTTCATATGGCCGAACTGCACGATGACGTCACAGGTGCACGTCGCATCTCTCTGTCTAATTAGCAGTTTAAAACGCTTGTATCATCCGTATTTCTTGACCGGTTTTAATTTCACTTTTTTGTGATCACTTTTACGGTATTTTCATATTTGTTTGAGAAATGCGATTTAAAAAATTCCATGCATATTTCCTATTACGTGACTCTACTTTTGCACCATGAAGGCAAAGCTGTTCAATGGAATGTGACCAGAGCGAAGTCGAAGTGCAACGTCAAGGTCCTTCCTGCTCATTTTACATAAACTAAACAACGGCGTCCGGTGAAGAGTTGGGTGGATGGTTTAACAGCAAATTCCTTTCATCAAAATATTCTGACCACATTTCATAGCACATATGTTTGACCCCAAACAGAACTTCGGTAAACCAAGGTATACAATGAAACATTTCCTCATTCTCAGACAAAAAAAACAAAGAAAATTAAAGTAAGTGAAATAATAAAAGAGACTTACAGGTTCAACATACTTATTTTTATTATTGTTGTATCGTAAAAACAGTTAAACGTAAAAGCGTCAAATTTGGTACGATTATAGAACAAATTCCGGAGAACAACAACAATTTAAAAATGGTAAAGTGTGAGTTGGGCTCGGAATATAATAAAACCTGTGGGCCGGTTCACAAAGCTACAAATTACAAGTGGAAGTCTCTTTCTAGCAAAACGAGTTAGAATGAGACTTCCGCTTGTAATTTGTAACTTGTAGCTTCATGAACCTGGCCTCTGCTGTGCGGCAGTAAGGTTCCCTCGGTGCGCGAGTCCGATCCGCACTTGACGGGTTTTTAAGGCCATTACCCGTTTAAAAAGCCGTTAACAAATTGAAAAGCGACTTGTTTGTTAATTTTACTAGGTGGGTAGGTACTTACAAACATTAATTGGAAAAAGTGTACCCGCCATCCGAGAAATAGGTAACCAAGGAGCAATTTCCAAGTTTATAAGAAGGTACATCGGTGTACTTACAATTAACCTCAACATCAGTTCCAAATTTTATTACATCAAATTGTTTAAAAAATACCGAGTTGCTATGTTAGACACATATATTAACAGCTCAGTTTTATAACATAGATCTGAACTACTGCACTATCTAATAAGGTGCATCGCTTTTTTTTATGATTATTGTACCTAAGTATCTTATCGTTTGGTCGTTTTTACAATAGAAACAAATTTATTTTAATTATTATAAATAGCTAACCTACCCTAACCTAACCTAATCTATAAAATAGACGTTTATTAAATTCTGCAATGTCAGCCTAAAAGGGTATTATGCGAAAAGATAAATTATGGGTTCCAAAGGGATCCCACCTAATAATGTCTAATCTATCTCATTAAAACCAAAATAAACCATATCGGATTCGATTCGCATTTGCCGAAGTTATGTAGTTCACTACAATATTAATATTTACAAAAAAAGATATGCTGACGCCGGCATTAGTCGTGATGCGGAGAATTGATAACCTTTTTTGTCAGTTAAAAATGTCGATCAACTAGAGTTAGTAAAGATACAGGGTGTACGAGAGGGGATTACGTCAGTGATGAGTCATCGTCACGCCTTCCCGCGGCCGCATAGCCTAGAGGACAGTGGCAGTGGAGACCGGAGTGTAGTCTTCATTTGCTGTTACTACGGTGCGCGCGTAGTAGTGCCACAAATATAAGTGATAATTAACGTGACAAAAAACAGGTCAGTCGTTTTTTTATTTTTTGTTTTGTTCGTGGATAGGTAATGTTGTTTTTTATGCCCACAAGTATTATTTTTTGTCTATTTTTAATCTGTGGCTTTTTGCCAATTACCCCGGTGATCTATAAAAGTTTCGCAAGTCTATGCGATCGGCTGTTAGTAATAAGAAACGAACTAAGTCATAGATTTTGTCTCATTATTATTATTTGAGAGTTATTTACTTGTAATATACCTAGCTATAGATAACCTTTTATCAAGAACGCATAAGCTCTGCAGGAGGTTCACAAGCATTATCCATAGTTATATTCGTGTGCAAATTTTTTGCCAATTTAAATTGTAATTTGTAGGTAGGTACCATTTTACTTTAACCGTAAAAGCGAAATAAATAGACAGTTTTGATTTCATAAAACGTCGACTACATCTGTATGTGTATACCTGAGGTACCTTCATAGGTGTTACACGTAATTCTTCGTGTGGCTTCGGGTACCTACTTACCTATGTTCATTAAACAAACCGTACGTTTAGATTTTTCACGTTAGATACATTTAAACCGCCGGGCAACAGGTAGAAAACGTAACCTTGGCGATGCACGACCAAGCTGTTTACTGAATGCTGATATTGTTATTTGTCGGCTGCGATGCCGGCTTCTCTCGTTATTTTTTGTGGACGCAGACTAGGGACTAAAAAACCTCTATAATGAAACTACGGTTACTATTGTATGCGCCTGGGTTCCTATTATTACATGGGTTCAGTCCGGTACAACTTTAGTATCTTATTGCTTTGAAATTAGGTGCAAAGTGTATACATACATACTACCTATCTTATATCTTTGTAAGTTACTGTACCTACTTAAACTTTAAACACCACGTGGTTGCGAACAATGAGGATCAAACAATTACATAACATCTGTTGTGATTTAATATTAAATATTGACACAATAGGTGTGCTTTACTTGCCTAACCTTCGTAGGTATGTTGCTATGATAATCGCGAAGGCTTGTTACATTTCGTCGACATCGAGCAGCAGGCATATTGTAAAGCGGGCTACATACCATTAGTTTAAACTGTACAATTTTATCTAATGAAATTTTGATTAGATATTTGTTCGATGGTCAGTTTAACTACACAGTTTGCAGTGCCTACACACATACGTTCTAACTGAACAGTTTGACTGTGCAGTTAAAAATGGTATGTAGCCCGCTTTAGGAGGAAAAGAAAACCACTGCTAAGGAATTTACAGTCAATTATTTACGGCATAGGTAGGTACATATTGATATTGACATGGAGTCTCATGAAGTGACATAAATAAGGAAAGGATAGTAAACCGCAACCACGAATCCAATCGAATCCAATTATGAGTACCTACAATGGTTGCCTGCTTGACAGAATTTCAATTGTTCACTCGTTAAGTTATACCTACATTAGTATAATACCGGAAACTCTTCAATGTAGCAGATACCTCCATCAACGATGGTACAAGTCCCAATCAATATTGTAGCATTATTAGTACCAAGGTGTGGGTAAATCGTAAGGTCAAAAGCTAAACCAGTCAGTCGAGGCCCCCCGGCTTGACTGCTCTCCCTTGTAACTGGGAGGTCTGCAAAGCGTTCAAAAACAACCACTGTACATAGATCCGTGAACATCTGAAGCTAGATGGTGGTCACGGTTCTGTTTAGTTTAGTTGTGTTATTTGAGGTTATAGGGGTGCGTGTTGTTTTACCGCCCCACCTTGTTTGAGGCCATGAACTCTGACAGCAAATGAAAGCAGAGATATAGGTTGTATCAACCCACACTTGTAAGCGTATAATAAAAGCAGCTGATCTTTTCAACTGACTTCAAAAAAAACCGGCTAAGTGCGTGTTGGACTCGCGCCCGAAGGGTTCCGTACCATTATCTATACAACATTAGGAGCCGTTAAATATTTAATTTATTCTGTTTTTACTACCTATTTGTTGTTATAGCGGCAACAGAAATACATCTTCTGTGAAAATTGCAACTTATCTAGCTAAAACGGTTCATGAGATACAGCCTGGTGACAGACAGATGGACAGCGTAGTCTTAGTAATAGGATCCCGGTTTTACCCTTTGGGTAAGCAACTCTAAAAAAGAAGGAGGTTCTCGTCAACCCGTTTTTTTTATGATGTGGCACTAATGTAAGGGAATACACATTATTATTCGGAAACTGTTACTGTGTACGCTAATATTCAGAATATTCGGTAGGTATATAAGTTTAAACATTAAAATTTGTAAATTACCAGTAAACACCGGCGGGTAATGTCATATCCGTAAATAAACTTAATAAATAGGAATAAGTAAGTACCTATGTTTACTTATGACTTATTATGATTATGACTCACAAGTTTCAAGCAGTTTAATGAAAATTTCAAGTGTCTCAAGAACTAATTGATTCACTGGTGTATGTTAATACTTAGTACTGATAAGATACGTTGACTTCTGATAATCAATGTCATAGTCGCTTCACGTTATGTATGTACCTTCCTGACACTCTAAAATATCAGATGTTTGAATGAGATTCATTAGATTCTAATGAATGTTGATTTCTTTAGTGAATTGTAGCTATCAACCCGTACCTACCTTTTTGTTAAAATATCACTTCTACACGGTATTTATTATACTCTACCGAAATACTAAGTAGGTTTGTAGGTGCATTGAATGCAATTTTCTCGGTTTACCCTATGGAATCCATAATCGTCATTTGTCCTAAACTCCTATACATTGTTTTGTCCGCATTTTAATTTCTCCTAAAGCCATTTCCGGCTGAATTTTTAAAATTTTTAGTGTTGTTTATATAAACAACCCTGACCGCAGGTATTTTGGAGAACTTAAAAAGTGGTCTCATCCAGCTGAAAACCAATTTAGACATAATATAATTCGGAAAAACGATGTGTTAGGGTAAACGTTATTAGCGCTTCCGAGGGACATAATTTTCTCACCTAGTGGTGGTAGGACCTTTTGTTAAGGTTCGCTTGGATCGCTATCACCATCCTATCCTTTGTTTTGTCCGCAGTGTTCGCATTGGGATAAGATAATCGGTCAACTTACTTACTAGTATAGATTCTTTCCGACTTGTCCTCAGCGTTTGCAACGCATTGGCAGTCTTAAGTTAAGGTCTTAACTTGAGAATGAAACTGTGTATGGGTTTCGGATCCTACTTATCATCAGGTGATCTGTGAGCTCGTTTGCCTTCCCTATATCGTAAAAAGAAAAACATATTCTGTAGGTATGTCGTTGGCATAGTTCTTCTTAATAGCGTTTCAATTTATGATAAGATCATTAAACAAAACACGAAATTCACACCGAAATATTCTACCTGCGTAGTCTGCCAGAACCATTGTCTCCGTGCCGTGAAAGGCATTTTTACGAGTCAATGACCAACAGTCTTCCGCCTTGCATGAACCTTCAACTGATTGGCAAAAAGATCTCCTTGATGCCATACAAAGACTTCGCACGCAAGCGCAGCCAATACTTCCTTTTTCAGTAAATCGAAGTTTGTTTATAATGATGTTACTTTTTGCTGAAGCTATTACCTAATAATGTAAAAATATTATTCATTCCAGGGTGTTGGAAATATAACACGTTCTGGTTCAAAAATTAGTTTGGGCACTACTGTCATGTTTATTTAATTAAAATGCTGTAAACTGATATTTCACGAGTCCTTTTGATGAAAGATAAAATAAAGTAAGAATTGTTGAAATAACCCTCTTGTTACCTATATAAGTTCACAAGTCAACAAAAATATTGAAACAAACCATACATGAACAGTTATTTAACTTTAGGCAATAACATAATTCATGGTAGATAAATTAATTTTTAAATGGTTGTTTTAAACGCCCAAGTATTATTAAGTGATGGCGGCAAGCGTACTGGAAAATCCAGCAGGGTTATGCTCTCCTCTCTCCCCAAAGTGTCTTTAAAAGAGGGCGGCAATATGCTGGATGACACCTATCTTTGAGGTGATCCTGGAGGAGGCATATATCGGGCTATTTTCCACATGTTACCACTACTTTGTTACCACTGCTAATTACTGTTTTTTTTTATTCCCAGTACTTACATTGGTAAAATCTCAGAAAAGAAATCCTATTCGTTACCACCTTCTTTGAGAAATTTAACTATCAACACAAATTTATAATATTTAAAATATCAAATCAACGACCAACGTTTAAAGTAAAACAGTCTCACATACCTTTTAGTTCAAAAAAATTCTATTCTTTCAGAACTTTAACGTTATGCCCAACACAGTTGAAAGTTGACAGATTCGATTTCTATATTTTTTAATTATTAAAGATACATCAAAGGAATATTTGGAGACGTTTAGAGAAGTAAGCTAAAGTTACCTCACGATGACAATAAAATTGGTGAGTCTATAGGTAGGTATGCGAGTGCAGGTTCAGGGCAGTTCATTTGTTGACAAATATTTTGGACCTAATAATGTATATTTTTGTAGGTTTTTTTTATTTAATGGTAATAAAGATCTTTCGGCTGATGTGATCATCATAGAAAAAGAAACAGGGACAATCTTTTTAAGCTTGTAAGTATACTATGGGTACAATATAACGATAATCATATTTTTATAAAGAGGAAAACTTACCACTTCGCTGGTATCTTAGCCTAATTGTGCAAAATCTAGTTACAGAATTATCACCAAGTTTTTATTTGGATTTGTAGGTAATTCTATAGCTCTGCCTACGCCATTCTGGGATTACAGGCAGAAGGTATTTAATGTAGGTATGTGTGTATTAGGAAAACTTAATTTAATGCATAAAAAATATCCACGACTCAGGAACAAACTAGTCACTAGTCAGTCACTACCACCTAGGCTATCGTCCAAGAAATATCTAATTATCACCATACCAACATAACCATGTTATAGTATTATCATCGAAATTAAATAAATGTTCAAGTTCACCTATTATTGTACGCGTGTTAAATTAAATGATTCTTGTAAACGCTAGTACTGGCCAGTTGCTATAATGTAGTTAAATAATCCACGATAACCGGTAAGGTATAACCATGAATACGACCACGTTCAATGTTATTTTTTATGGCAGCGCTTGGCGTCGAATGGACCAACGTCCACCGTTTCCTGGCCTCTCAACTCGTATTATATACATTCAAAAACAATAGTTATGATCGTGGGGGAAACCAGTATTTTTAATCTTCGATTTAAAACAGTTATGTTCATGAATGAATGTCCGATGAGTTTTACTAGCACAACGCGTTAGAAAATGACATCATTGTTCCGAATGAGAAACCAAGCGAGGAAAGTGAAGTTGGGTTTCACTTGATGGCATACTTATAATGAAACCGTGAAACCATGATTGGTATAGTATTGTACGAGTATTGAAACGTGTTTGAGCTTAAACCATTACATATTGCATAAGTTAAATGAGCTTATTAAATAAGTTAGGTTAGGTTACAATATGGACCACAAAAAACTTGAAAATAATACGGCGGGAAGTATCTCTTTGTGAAATGAAAGTTTGTAAAATGATACGTTTGTCAAATGATGATTTGGTAAAACATTAGTGAACCTTTATAGGTACCTATATTTATTGAACAAATATAGCTCAACAAAACCATCCCTGCGTAAAAATTTAGATACCTCTATGACAAATAAATAATTATTGAAAGAACCAATTTTACCTATTAGTTAGGTTAGGTTACATGTATATTTTTTACTTTAGTATAAGTCAACTATTTAAATGTCAAAGGTAGTATGGCCTATTTTTTTATTTGTTCTTATCGTAGGCAACAAGTTAGGTATTGTTTTATGTTTTCTAAATTCCGTGCCACATAGGATTGAACGTAGCAAGTAGGTATTAATACGTAATATTTAAAGTTATTAACTGAAAAAATAAAGGTTGGTCGATTTTAACAAGATTGTGATTGTTGGGTAGGTATAAAAGCGCTTGTGTGTAAATAATAACTTAAGAACTTACTGTTGTCACCTTATTTTCCTTTTAAAAGTAGGTATTTATTTCCTTTTCTAATGCTTGGGTGATTACAGAAAAATTTACTATAAAGATAAGATGTTCTTATAATTGTTGTTTTTGCAAAAGTTGCTTTTACTAAACTAACTTCAAATTTTTATGATCCTCAAACAGCCAAGATATCTTATCTGTTTTGGTTTCTGCCGCTATCGCTAGCTGCTGTTTACCTTGTAGGTACCTATGCGTTCTTATTTCGCGTCACGTCGCCCCATTGCTGCAATGTTGTAATAACTACGAGCGATGTTACGCTTCATTTAATATTACGCTTCATACAATGTTACAATTATTTATCTAAACTTCAGTAGTCCAGCCGCCCAATTTAGAACAGTGCCACGAGTGTTTAAAAATGGCGCCGACCTTCAATCTTTAAGTGGCTTAGTTACCGTCGTTTTATTCGGTTAGCAATGGCGTGGATGAATTGAAATTATACGCATCAATATTAATTGAGCGAATTTAAGACAATGTCTAAATTAATGAACTATGTAACGGCTTAAATCTAACAACTTTGATCTCTGAATAAATGTAGGCTGTACGTTTCATTTCCCACACGAATAGTAAATAAATGTATGGACTTGTAAGGGTGAATTGCAAAAATATTGTACATAGTAAAGCCGAAAAAATTACAGATTCTATGAATATATATTTGTCGGTGCGAGAGGGTTATAATCTCTCATTGGCTGGGCGCGTAGGTGAAGCGCATTCCGGGACCAATGTTTACATTAACAGCATAAGCTGTATGATTTGTGGTTTGTCACAGAGGAAGTCTTTGTTCGGTGAAACGGGGCAGTTTAGCAAACACTGTCGAATGTGGCCGTGGGTCTTGGTATTTAATGTAATTTGATATAGTTCTTTGTTCTGAACTTTTGGTTTGGATGCCGGGCGGGCATTATTATTTGGCCTGTGGTTGAGACGGGACGCGGGCTCTCCCGTGGCCCGACCGTGCGAGTCGTGAATACTTGTACCACTTGACCCACGGACTCGTTTCCGTTTCGAGATAAGTTAATTAAGAGAAAGGACTTAATTAGTAAATTTATTATGTTGTGAACTTATTTTATATCGTGTTTTTATCGTGCTTTATTGACACTGTTTATTAAGTGATTTATTGTTGTTTAATTACTCAATAAACACATTGTTTGTAACTGTACTCGTGTGCGTGATTACCCACCGTTTCCGCCCACAAATATGGAGACCATCTCTGGCGCTTCTGAGGCCGTTCAAGAGCCCTACGCTCCGACATATTTATTTAAGAATGCAGCTGGCCTAGCTCTCGCTGCGACACGATTTGAGTTGATGAGGCGTGTCCCTAAAGCAGGGATCCTAACTATTCTCAAACAGTCATGAGATGTCAAATGTCTTTGGGTCTCAGATCCCGCTTACCATCAGGTGGCCTGCGTGCTCGCGTGCTTTCTCATTGCCATAAAAAAGAACCTCTTCGTAAGAATTGCCCCGCCCGACCTGATTATTACCTAACATATATTAAATAAGTCGTTACACTAGACGGTACTAGTTTGACTATAAAATATTATTGTGGTGAAACATTAGTCAGTAGGTTGGGTAGTTAGGAAGGTCGCAACCGCGTCCTTGCATGATAGCTAGCACGCGGCTGTTGTTCTAAATACTAAATATTTAAATATGAGCACATTTATATATGACTGTTATATTATAAGGAACAATAAAAAACGCAAGCACTAGGTAGCATACGTAAAAAATGTGGTCTACCACCCCACGGTTGAATAAAGTTCATTTGCACGTTTGATTTTCCCTTGCAATAATATTATTACAGTGACAAGTGGCAACCTTGGCGATAATTAAAACACTCAGAAAGGTCAAAACTGGTAGACTTCTTTTTTGGCCAACCGTACCTAATAAATAAGATTTTTAGATTCGGGTATCCCTATGCGAGATATTAAACTTTGAAACCAAAGGTAAACCGTATGTGAATAAATTCACACTAGTAGTTAGACAAATTAGACAATAACGAATTTCAAAGGAACTTCACTAGGTAGTTTACGAGTAGGTAATAGTCGACCGACTTATAAAATGTACTTGGATAAATAAAACATCATCATCATCTTCATTTTATTACATTGTCGTGAAGCGAAGTGATGTTTAAAAAAAACATTTTTAGGAACACACGTTTATAGTCAACTGTACAAACACTGATGATAAATTTGATTTTTAAAGAGTTAAAGGAACCAAACTAGAAGGATTCTACTATGATTAGCCATTGAGGGGCCATTGAGAGGCCATTGGCCAACATCCGTCTTCATCATCATACTAGCTCAATCAATAATAATAAATTAAACAAAAAATATCAGGGACAATCTCAAATAAATTAATCTAGGCCCAAACTAAGCTGTAGGCTTGTACTATGGATATTAGACAACGATAAACATACTTATACAGAGAAATAAACACTTAAATACATACATCTAGAAAACATCTAAGACTCAGAAACAAATACTCGCGCTCATTACTCAAATATTTGTCCATACCGGGAATCGAACTCTGAACCGTAAGCTTCGTAGGCAGGGTCAATAACCTCACTACATACCAGATTAAAGCGTCGTCTATAGTCTATTATTTGTATGGTTTTCGAAATCGCATAAGGGTGTACAATTTCATGTAAATTCGATGACTATGAGTAGGTACTTGGGTTAAAATAAAACCTCCTAGATTTGTTTACAGTCATTGTCATTTAAATAACCAATTAGTGTGATTATATTACAGCAAAATAAGTAATTATTGTAATATGCTGTTTTTAGACGATGGTTTTCAACATCGCCTCAGTTATCAGAGAATGTTACAAACCTACGAATTTTGCGATCTACTAAAAGCGCGTACAACTTTATACTTATATAGCTTGGCAAAATGAAGTTTGACAGGGTAAGAGCTTTAGTAGTATTTTTTGGATAAAATTGGTTCATGTTGCGAATATCACTTTGAACATCACCCTCATTTTGTCGAACTTATTTTCACCAAGCTATTAGTAAGAAGTTAATCCTGACACATTGTACAACCATGATGTTTCTAAATGTTGATAATATAGACTGCAGTAAAACAATACTCAACTTATTAGTTGTAAGGAATAGTAATAACAGCATTGTTTTACGGCTGGGTTTACCCTTGTCGGTGACACTCATTTCGTACAATGTTTTACTTCACCGAATTTTGATTTCATTTACAGGCACTTACAGGTGCAGGAGTTATAATTTTTTGGAGTTCACAGGTGTTTATCCAACCTCACCTACGTATACGTAACCCATGCTTAAGATAACCTAAAAACAATAAGGTTTCACCAACAAGTAGCTTTCAAATGATACACGACGCGGTGGCCTAGTTGGTAAAGGCAGATATTTGTGTGATGAGCACGAATATTTGTTCCCAAGTCATGTTTTCTATGTATTAAAGTATATATTTCTCTATTTAAGTATTTACATCGTTGCATAGTACAAGCCTAGAGCTTGATTTGGGACTAGGTCAATTTGGCGTGACATTGTCCTCTGTTTTTTTTTATTCGATCGAATGAGTATCGTTTATTCAAGAGGATGCCTTACTGCTGTCATCAACATTATTAATATTCAGCAACTTGAAATTTGTACAATATGATAAGATGTACTTCTTATCTGCCTAGTAATGTATGTGATATTGAGTAGATTATCCCAGGCAGAGGAGAATTACACCGAGTTGCAGGAACTAATTAGCACTAAGACCCCATTAGGACACCTCTAATTCACTAAGGTACAAAGTGGCAGCCAGCGAGTTAAGAAACGACGCGATAATCGCGTAGCTGTCAAAAAAATCCAGCTCCTGGCGAAAACGTTTCTCACCCACATTATTTAGTTATTATAAAGACTAGGTCTTTACATTTTGTTTGTTTTTTTAATTTATTTATGTAAGAAATGTTTTTTTGGATAGGCAATCGTACAGCCATAGTTTTTCATGATATCTACAACATATCTATTCAAAAATTGTAAAAATTGCAATTTTGGGCGTTATTGTAATCTTGACTTACTAACAAGGTTTTGCCTCTCAGACAGCACGATGAACGTGGTACCAGTCGGCCCGAAGCCCACCAACGTGACCTGCCCTTCGTGTCACGCGTCCGTGAGCACCCGCATGGAGTACAACTCCACCACGAGGACACACGTCATTGCGGTCCTGCTGTGTTTGTTCTTGTAAGTACTTGCACAGTTCATAATATTCATTTATTTTAGTTAGAGTTTTCAAAAGTCCTTTCCGCCATTGTGTAACTAGTGTTAATTCTTACTTGTAATTTAGATAACACATACACTTTTCTCGGTACTACCTACATACATGGATAAACTTATTTTCTTTCAATGTTGGTGATAAAATAACTACAAAGTGGATATTTGCTTATTTAAAATTTTGGAATTTCACCGTTTTGTGTAGGTGACGTTTAGCGAAAGTTACATTATTTTGCGTGTATTATAATGTTTTTTATTATCTTGCAGATGCTGGCCGTGTGTGTGTCTGCCATACTGCATGGATTCGTGTAAGAACGCCGACCACTACTGTCCGAACTGCAATAGTTACCTCGGCACGTACAAGTCATAATCTCCGCAATATCTGTAGGCTTTCACAGTAATTTTACCATTCCGAACACATATTTCGATTTAAACTTAGTACCTACCTCATAATTAAAACTCCCAATTTTAGCCCTAATGGCATTTATTTAACGAGGTTTGATATCGATTAGCATATAATTTGCACATGGGTAATGGAGTATTATTATTTCGCATCATTTTGTTTACACTTCCAAATCTAATCCAACATTTCCAAGGCGATTACCAATGGTTGTCAGAATGTTGCGAAGTGATAATTCCATTCCCTGTGCTCGAAAAAAGAAACGTTAAGAAGTTATACTCGTGTTTAAACTCAAGTCTTCATGTATACGAGTATGTTCGGAACCCTTTGTAAGTCATTTGATTCTGGAAAACGACCTCACGAGGTGTCTCACGCCCCGTTTTGTTGAAATAAATATTAAGAAGTTTTGTGTGGTACATTTACTGATACTTACATTATTTTGTTGTCATGTAACCACAATCATTTAAAAAAACGATTGTGTATTTACGATGGCGTTGAATTTATTAATAATGTCGTATTTTTATCAAGTTTGCTGTTAAGAACGATAAGGACAAACTCGCTGTTTTTGGTGTCCAATATAAAACTGTACCAATTTTGAGTGGATAAACTTCTTTTGTATTATATTTTGATCTTACGCTCAAGACCAATTAAAATTGATCATGGTAAACGTGAATTGGTACGTTTAAATATTCTTTTTTCATTGCTTTTGGGTGTATTTCAAATAATGTTGTTTAATATGTGCTTTAGTTATTTTAACTGCGCTGAAACAGCAAACTTATGGTTTAACAGTTTTTGTAATAAATATGTAACAAACCACATTAGGCTGTGAATAATCAAAATTACATCTATTTCTTATTTTGTGTTAAAGAGATTCTTATGTATAATGTATTGCTGTATGAGCACTGCGTAGCCGAACTATTTACTGCTATAATACTCAAAATTTTAAATGATAAACTCGGTTAATGTGTGGTTAAATTGAAAATTCATATTGGTACAATACGTCTTATTAGTAGCGGGTTATTTTGGTATAAAGACCAAAATCTTCAATTGTTTATGGCTTCAAGGCAGATAATGCTATCGTCAAAATAAAGGAACCACGAATTGTATACAAGTTTTATACTAAAACTAAAGTTATGTGGAGATTATTATTGAAGTTACTAGTCACGCAATAAATAATAATAATGACCCAACTAAAGTATACACTGACTTTTGTATAATTTGACAATGGGACTTATAAACCCAACAAAAACAATCGAATATAGACTATTTATTTACCTTGTTATTTTTCTATTCTTATGCCTCTGTCTCTTTTTCTTTCTGGTTCTATCATATGTGTATGTTGTGTGATCTGTCGGTTATTGATTGATTTTGATTTTTTTAAGTATTCTTTTAAAATAATGTGTTCGGACATGCTTCGGACCCATCGTGGCATTTGTACTGATATCACCCGCTACGCTCATATTTAATTGTACCTATGCGAGTTTTATCAAGTGGTTTAGAATATCCATAATAAACCTCTGGCAGTAAATAAAGTTATCTCTAATAAAAATAAGCTTTTTTTATTTGTTTAAGGTCACGTGTACTGTTAGACCGGTTGCTAATGTGGACGTAGATTTAAAATTTATTTCTTTTTGCCTTTGGAAGTAAATTTATATCTTTAACACGTTGCTACCTATCTACCTTCACAAAGCACCAAAGTAACATTGTCTACAATTTTAATGTTTATACTCTTAAATACCTACTTAATCATCAACGTTTTTTAGGATTTACCGTGTACATTATTTGTTTATTTGTGTTCATAATTACGTTTACAATAAAAACTGCTGAGCAGATATCCTTCCACCGTGTTTAAAATCACTTATGAATAGAATAAATAATATTTCAGATAAATATACAGTAATTACAATTACATTGCCTTTTTTTACCCAGATTACCCTTTATAGTGTTTTAAGTCACGAAGGCGCGCCTCGTAACTCAAACTGCTGTGTCAGGGTTGCGTCAATTAAACATAAAATAAAGTAGTTTGATGGAACTTCGTGAATTAAGAACACTATAATATAGTGTCGTTATAAGAAGGTTGGTATCCAAATATTCATATGGTAAACAGTATCACAGTCCACCAGTATTGTATGTATCACCTTCAGGAATTAGCAATGTAATAATAAAACGTCTCTATCTACACACAGTCCTCTATCATGTGTTCAAAACCCGTTGGAAAACACCTTTATTGCCTGTTGTAGTAGGTTACAGCAATGACAGCTGTAACGTAATATGGTCATTACGTCATCAAGTATTTAAAAGTATGTTTCTGAAACATCTCCCAAAATCAATTTAAATGCCAACTCGGTATATATTTTACAGTACAGTCAGCGTCATATAGTTGGTAGCATCCAAAGTAGCCAAATATGCAGTACGTTACACGTCATTATTAGGTACCGTAGTAACAAGGGCGTGTAACGAACTATTTGGCTACTTTGGATGCTACCAACTGTATGACGCTGACTGTACAATGTTATGACATTTGTTTTCGAATGATACGAGAAAATGGACTTTATTAGTTTGTATATGATTATTAAAAAACAATCGTATTCGTGACACTGACACAGCATAAGTTTATTTTTCCGCCATTTTTGTCGTCAAGTCGTCGGCTTCCCAACCCATCTTAGAGTACTTTAATATGTGTGTAGTAGAAGTGTAGTAATGTACGCAACTGCACAAAAAACACAAATTTAGCTCCGGGCAATAACGTATCTCACCCCCTAAATCAAGTCCGATTTTCACATTTTTTTAGGTCTGCACGTTTCTGATTTTTGTTATTAAATTTGTTTTGTTCTGAAAGAAATATTTTCTTGGAAAGGAAACGTACAGACATAGTATTTCATGATATCTACAACATATTCAAAATTCGTAAAAACCGGACGAGGTTTAAGAAACATTGTCGCATTGTGTATGGAGATTTTTAGCTTCACAATCCTCTTAAACGGCTGAACCGATTTTCATAAAACCTAGCTAAGAACCACCGCTACAAAACCTGCTTTCAAATTTATGAAAAAAACCTTAACTACCTTTTTAATCTCGAGCAGTGTTTGCATTTCATGTTAAAAAGATTAAAAATATCGTCATATATGTATTACGTAAGCTATGTAGATATTTGTAATAAAACGGTATAATGGTGATGAACTCGGATGTCTAGTTTTACAAGTACCTACCGGATAAACATACCTTCAGCAGGTACTCGTATGTAGATATATCAGAGGGCCCTGCCAATATGCACTACGCTAACTAGCGTTTCTATTCGTTTCGCTTCCAATCGCGTCACCGGTAGATCACGTGACTCTTCGTATCACGTCATCTACCAGTGACGCGATTGGCTTAAAACGAAACGAATAGAAACGCTAGTGTGAACGCTCAGGTGTGAGTTATTAACGCGCTTAGGCATATGTGAGGACCGTAGTCTCCAGTTACTAGCGCAACAGTGCGCACGTTATAGTCCTTCGGGAACCAGTATTTATTAATGACCAAAACAGGTTAGTTATTGTAACACGTACTTGTTTTATCCAATATTTTACCAAATTTAGATAAAGGGAAAGGATTGTCATTTTATTGCAACCTACCTACTTTTTGATTTCTGTTTCACCTTAAGGTTGACTGATAGAGGATGCTTGTAGCATTAAGTAACGCTTCTGTTTAGAACATTAGAGTAAGATTTTGTTTTATTAAAAGACTACCTCAAAAAGGAGTGTTGTTTTTTCTGGGGTATGTAAGTATGTTATGTTTGTGATTTTAAATATACATTTTGTTTTTTTTAACTTGTAAAGGATGTACGAGTATGTATGTACGGGTCAAGTTTTTGACCCACTTCCCGGTTTTCGATGAAACTAAAGATTTGCATACACCTTTAGTTCTGATGACAATGCAATAATATAGCATCATCGAGCTGGTCTGATGATGGAGACGTAGGGATGGCCATATGAACTCCTAAATTAAACAGGATATAACCGTCGTGTTCTCTCTTCGTCGTGGCTCGTTAGAATCATCTTGACGAGGAGATGACGACTATGCAAAAAAAGTAAAGATAGCAACAAAAGCTTGTCCTGAAAATGTTTTTTTTGACAGAAACTTATAAGGTCTTAATATTATAGTGTTGGCTCGTTAGAAACTGTGGTTGAAGATGTAGCCCTAAAATAATCGTAAATATTTTTATGTTTTATTTTTTTTGCAGCAGTTAATATTGATTAGGTACTTAATATGTTCAGGGTTATAGTTTCATCATTATTTTTGAATAAGTTGCAAGTATCTTTCCTATTACCTGCCTGGCAAAATGTTAAATCAACCGTGGAATTCTATTTTTTTCCGAGATGTTTGTCTTTCGTAGATCCTGAGATAAGCCAGTCATACAGGATGTAATTCTCTTATTTTTACACGTACTATGAAACCCATTACCGGCGCTGAAAATTAGTAAAACAACTTCTCTCGACGCAAAGAGGGCCTAGCTACCTGACCATGACCATGAAATAATAGTATTCTTACATCTTATTCATTCGATCCTAGTTTTATTTTTTACTTCTGGCACGATGCCAGTAAAAACATAGCATTATCGTTTTTTCGATTTTACGCGTGTCGTGTTAATGTGATGCCAACCTAAACATAAAAATGAAAAAAAAGCCAAGTTCCATACAGAAGACGACGGGGTGATGGTGTCTCTGATATAAGGATTGAGATATAAACGGATGCCTGGTTTCTTAAGTAAATAAGTAATATACAATTTATTACTTTCAACGAGATGGAATTAAAAAAAAGAAAATTATGACTGAAATGTGAAATGTCTATATAACGTCAAATTTATCTAGACCCTCGAGAAAATACTTTGTCAAAACTAAAAAGTCCAAATATCGATAGTTTCAAGTATTCTCTTTTTTCCCCATCTTTGATTTATGGAATTTTGTATTTTAGATAATGAGGAGGACATTAAAACGTACGCAGAATAATAACGTCGTAGGTGTGAGACCTTTTGAGCTATAGGGGGGCCGAAACTAGCTAAAAAATGGTTTGTGTTCGTTGGTTAGACTAGCTTTGCGTCGCGAGTTTGCTCGCGAACTCGGCGGACACTATCGTGTGTCTAGATAATTAGTCTAGTACTATTTTCAGGTGCTAGATACTTAGAAATACACAAATAGAACGTACTTTTTGCCTAATGACCTAGTTATCCGTTTACAAGACGTAACTGAAAGTTTTCGCACGATGAGTAGCATTATGTTATCGAGAACAACGGAGTTACTTTCCGGAATAAAGGTATATTTAGGGTTAAAAGCTGAGATGGATGAGCAAGATTTAGATGCAGTGATGGCCGGTGACCTCCCGCTCCCGATTTTTGTCTACGACATGGTTGAAGGCAATAGGAGCTGGGATATGGGATCTCTCAAAAGGAGGCCATGGGGCGAGAGCGCGGGGAAGATCCTCATGCCGATCAGCTCTGCAGCATGGAGAGCGGAGCTTGGCTGTGCTTAGTGTACTTGGTTTATCCGACGGTACCCGACCGCAAGAGAGTGGTAAACCCTGTGCAAGCGCGTGCTATTGTGTTCATTTGATTGATGGTGCATCCGGCCTCCCGCACGAGACACTTGGTAGCCAAGAACACCGTTAAGGCTGTCAGTGTTGAATGTCTCTCTATCAAATCAAAATCCAGTGGATCAGGATCTCTCTCCATAGTAACGAAGGGGGATCCTGTGTGTTTTTTACACAGTAGCCTTCCGGCCAGTAGTCCATTATATTATTTCTAAGCCCCCAACTACAGACGGTTTCCATAAACCCCTTTGGTCGAGCTCTTTGCTGCAGATTCACATATAGTAAAAATGTTTTAATATTTACACTAAAATCTCACGAAAGCTATGTTGTTTTCGCAGCAGAAGCGTAGGGTATCATCATGGCAGCCATTGGCCCGAAACCCACCAACTACAACTGTCGACAATACAAATGGTTGATATTGTGGACGTAGATTGGTTATAATGACAACGACCAGCTGGCCTATTGCCTAACGCACTCGCAATCGCAATCGCAATCGCAATCGCAATCGCAATCGCAATCGACTTTAAATTGGAACAATTCTTTACATTTTGAAACCTGGTTTGACTTCGGACTGTCAAAATAAAAACAATTGCGATTGCAAGTGCGTTAGGCAATAAGCCAGCTGATCACTTTTTTGACTATGATAATATACTTGATAATGTCATATTATATAACATAATAATACGTGAGAAAATGTTAACTTAGGGGCCAAAATCCTTTTTAACGTTTTGTAGGTGATTCGCTTCTTATTGATAATAATTGCAATTGACATTTAACCTCGGGGGCCTAGACAACGTAGGCCAAAGTCATCTTGACAAACAACAGTCATAGACTATCTTCTTAGTCAACGTGTTATAAATTGTGGCTTACCGTCGTCAAAACACTGGTTGATAAAAATGTTATCTTTAAGTAAGGCGTGTTAGTAATTGCAGATTATGTATTTTCGGGTTACGGAGTTTATCTACAGGGTTACGACACATTATATTGTTTTTAAAAAAGGTTCATTCAGGTCTTTTGCATAATCAAATTAATTTAATATCCGTCATAAAAATAAAGTAAAATATATGTAAGTAAGTACAGTGCAACTATTTTCTTAATCTATATTAAGAAAGGAGGAAGGAGATTTTCGTTTTTGGATGAAACACTAATGACAGTTGCGAGTGTACGATAGCGATAACCAGCCGAACTCTATTAAGAAGCTGGGTTTTCTGTATATTATTATGACCTTGGGACGTCTTGATAAGTAGCTACACTAAAATGTACATAGTGACTTCATTTGGAAAATGAATATCATTCATTGATTAATGGTAACAAAATTTAGTTAAGCAGGTTTTTACTCTATTTTATTTGTCTATTGGACACATTCAAGCATTTGGAAAATAAACATTTTGTACAAATTGATTTACTTTATATGTATCCTATTCATATGTCCCCTGTTCCCCTGGCAAGCCATCCTTTGTAAATTAACAAACCTCAATTTATATCCGAGTACGATGTCAGCTAAACAAACTGCTACGACATGTCACATGCTTAAATATCTTAGGATAAGTTCCTAATCGTTGACACTTAAGAAAATTGAGGATCCGATAGCGATTATTGTTCATAGTTTAAAGACAATTGTATTGTACATTTAATAGATATCTGGTAGCGTTTTCCGCTGCCCGGTTTACAAAGTACCTATACGCCAGGAGATCGGCACAATCCGAGCGAGTCAATAATATGCAAATCCAAGGAAACGTTACGCGAGTGGGGGCCATCAAAATTTTATGCCTTTCGCATTTCTTGCGCAGTGAAATGACTTTCGAACGGGACTTGGCAATGTACGTGTTTGCGCGATCTGAGAATTGCCTGTGATGCTTTAAGGGCTTCCAACCCTAAATCTTCCAGTTTAGACCAAAAATATACATTTAACGCGTACTTTTTGTTATCAATGTTAAGGCACAACCAACCCCTGTCGATGAAACTTGACTACAGATTTTGACATCTTTTTATCGGAATTTGATGTAACGTTATTATTGAAGGTTTCCTAGATGGGTCAACGATTAAACTATCTCTCGGTGATTCGGGAATACACATAAATGACTCGTTGAGGATCTGATGCTGTTGTGCTGCTCCTGCTTAGTGTATATTCTTTGGTATGCACGGCACTAATATTCCCTGAGCCTACCTGTTATTGGTTTTAGGAATGTTGTTTTAAGAACGAACTAAACTGCACTATCCAGCTATATATAGTTTCAAACTAGTTATTTCTGACCACGGCGTCAACCCGCATGACTTACAAGTTGCTGTATTTAGCTAGCTTAGCCTACCAGCCTGTGGCCCTTCTTCTCCCCAATATCACCCTATCACCCTTTTGAGTGTCTTAGTAGATTTAAAATTGATCAAATGTTACATAATATACGTGACTATTATGACTAAGGATACATAATATCCTTTAGTAATAAAGAAGTTTGTTCAAAGTCAAAAGCTCGAGTGATTTGATTGCTCGCCCACATTCAGACGCGTCCGTTTTAAACAGTATCTATAGCCCGATTTGAATACGTAATAAATCAGACATTTCCAGTGGGTATATCTGCAAAACATTCATGATGTAACCGCAAAGACAACGCCAGGGACGTAATAAAATCTGCGGAGTGGTTCCGTACATAACGATATCAGTCACGCGCGGCGCGGCGCCCCGGAAACGCGTTTTAATAGTAAAATCGCTTTTACTTTGCCTTACCTAGGCACCATGCGTTTCATGTACAGTTAACCTCCAAAATACGTTTGCATTTTTCCTTTTTCTATTGAAAAAACAAGCAAAAATGTAAAAATATATTTGACGTCGAATGTAGGCATAAATATAAATGCCTTTATACAATACCCTGCCTGAAACTGTTTTGACGGCTCATATACGGCCTTAGTACCCAAAAATACTGCCCTACCTACTCAGAGACATTTTGTATACTCGTAATAATTAACTCGTCTCTTTTTTAAACTTGTGTATAAAAAAATCACCACTAAGGAATGACATCATCGTCATTAATTGACTTTGAATCCGGCCATTAATATCATAATGAAGCTACGACTGGACTAGAATGGCAATTTAAATAGCTAGGTACTACTCACGGTCAACATTTTTATTGGCCAACTGTGTAAATAGATGACGATTGCCACTGACAGACCAACTCACCGAAGCAATGACGCGTGTACGCTCAATTTGTTTAAAGATTAATCTATAGGTAAGTGGGCTAAAATATGAGTTGTATGTATTATTCAATTATTATAGATAGTCGCTTATCAACATTTTTGTGCGACTGTGTGCTTAGGCGCTTATACGAGTATGTACTCATATAGTAACATTTTTCTTTGATTTAATGAAAATAGTATTATGTAATTCGTGCATTCATAAAACTCACTGTTTCTAGAATCCCGACCTTTAGATCTTTGGATTTGATTATTTAGTAAACATCTAAATATGCAAAACACACTCGTGTTATGAGCAATAACAATAAAAAACCTGCTCTAGCAGTATTTGGGGTATAGACTAATATGGTTTATTTATAACCAAAATCCATTATAGTTTACCTTACTCGGACATCATCTTTTCTGAATGAGCCTAAATAAATACTTAATTACTGCCTAACTTACTGCTATTTTATCAATCAAAAGTTTGCATGTGTAGATGTTTGTTACTCAATAAAGCTAGAGCGGCTGAACAGATGTGGAGCAAATTGGCACGGAGGTTGTAGTCTGGAATAGCAAAAAGCCTACTTTTATCCCAGAATAATGTACGGTTCCCGCGCTAAGAGCGATAAACGACTTCTTCACGGACGGAGTCCAATTTCTCTTAATGGTTTCGTATTTCAGACGTATCCCAATTGACCTTGCCTCTAATCCATTTCGTCTTAAACCAATTGTTTATTCCCAACAAACCATTTTTAAACTATTCGACCGCGTTTTCTGAAATAGAGAGAGGTACCATATCGGAGCAATTTACTTTGCGATATCACTGGCTCAGCTGTTGTGGACGTCACGCGGTCCCTCCGTATACATATACAATAGGCAACGGATATAATATCAAATCGCTTTAGAAGGACAAGGTACATCTCACAGGTCACCCAGCATGGACCTCTTCGAGGATTGTTAAGGCCGCCCTGGCCTGGGGGGTAAGCGTGACATACTAAAGCAGTTTTTATTTAATTTATTGGGTTTGCTCTACTCTTTCCCTTGAAAGACGAAGATTTTCTCGACGTTGAAGCGAGCTCCCCCAGATGCCTATTCATCCTAGCTTTTAATCATAGCTTACGTTGACTCCCATTTCTCTAAATGGTTCTCGTATTTCCATAAGTTCATATTTTAGACGTACCCTAATTCTGGCCTCTAGTCTATTTTGTCTTCTACCAATTAATTATTCGAAACCATATTGTTTTTAAGCGATACGACCGCCTTTGCTGCCATTTAAGAGAGGTGCCATATCGGAGCAAATTAATTTGCGATATCTTATGTCAATATTGATTTGAAAGGTCACTGTCATTGACGTCACGCGACGTCTTCGAATATTACAATAACGGGTATAACATCAAATGACTTTCAAAGGTCATGGTTAATCAGAAAAAAGGAAGGCTTTATCAGGTTTAATAGAATATCGAACGTTCCTGAAACTTAACTAAAACTACGTATACCTAGTTGTTTTAACCCATCGCATTTCTTAACCCATGTTAAAGTGAGACGAGTACCGACTGCTGTCGAAAGCAATAACGCAATACGCATAAGGACTACTAACTCTTATACTGCCTTTTTCTTTTGGAAGGCAGCATAGGCCCTTAATTTTGGAGCATCTCTTGTCGAATTTCACCAACAACTTAATAGACATTTAGAGTGTTAACAGCTGTCAAAATGTAAGATACAAACATCGTTTGGTGAAATTGGTAGCTACCTAGAATAATAAACAAACAATGGGCCCAAATCGGATGAGTGTTCTCTAATTTTAATATTATGTAATTCTACATTTATAATCGTCAGTTTGACGTTTATAATTTTATTACACTACTGGGGGGTTATTACGACATAGCAATGCAGTTCATTTTACGGCGAGCGAAAAGGACAGAGCTATCGGAGTTTATATAGGTCTGTCCCTTTCTCGCAGCGTAATCTGAACTGTATAGCTATGTCATAATAACCCCTGGTCCGAATTGGACCTAAATGTCTCAGAAATTACAAACGCGAGTAAATATTTGCAGACCTTATTTTAATTTAATTAGCAATTCTGCTGAGTGGCAACCTAATTGACCTACTCGTTTATAACCAAAAAGAGGGGGTGTTATAAGTTGACCTTGTGTATCTGTCTTTCTGTGACATGAAGTATGCACAAGAGCACACAGGCCACCTGATGGTGAACGGGATCTGAGATCCATTGATATTTGAATACTCAAGACTACTCAAGACTGCAATCCTAAGGGCCGTATTAATAAACTCATCTTGCCTGTGAGGCCCGTCACAAGATACGTCATTTTTGACACATCTCGAGACGAGCATTAGAGTTGAGATCAGTTTATTAATACGGGCCTAAGACTCCAAATGTTAAGTTATTTGTTACTCATGCTTTGTCTTACCTCTTGTCAGTGAATTTTTTTAATCAGTTCCAATGACCTAGTAGCTAGGCATAGGGTTTTAGGAATTACAGCACTATATAGTGAAGGCTAATGAAGATCCAATTAAAAGATCAACCTCCCATTAACTACAAATGTGCGATTTAGAAGCATAGCTTCATGTTTGTTTATGTCCGGTTCCTATATTCAAGAAACGAATCGTTTTCCTTACGCCTCGTTAAAATTAGACACATTTTGTACGTGGCAAATGTCATAACGCTCTACAATATGACATGATGATGATATTATGTGATCTACATTACTATTGATCCTTTTTAAAGATTTTGTGTGTAATGGTTGTGACCTTTTTAATTAATACTTTTCAGCTTGCTAAAATAACAAGTATTTTATTGAAATATATTCAAACAATTCGTGTTAATAATTATCAACACTCATAGGAAAAAAAAGGAAGGATACGTAAGGTTAACAAAAGTCAATACATTTTGTCAAATGGTGAAACTTACTTACTTTGATTGCATGGTACAGTTTGTGTCAAAAGTAGATACGAACTTTTGTACCTTGTCGCTTTACGGTCACATAAAAAACGTCAAAAATGTGTCAACGCAATTAGGTACAAAAGTGGATAAATACCGCTGACTGCACCTATGTCGTTTTTTAGTTTCATAATAGATATACAGGAATTGATCATGTCTCAGTAGCAAATGCAGAGTAAGTTGGTATTTTTAATTTTAGTGATGGCATACTGCCAACAAACAAGTGCGAAGAATTTCCTTCAGTTAGAATTATTATTTACAGAAGTGCATGATGGTTTATTTTATTAATGAAATCAGCATAAATACTTGGAGCTTTTATTATATATTTTTATAGCCCATCTTACACCGATATTGCAATTAAAATAATATGATGGCGATATCAAAGCTAAATGGGCTAAATAAAAGCGGACTAAAGGCCGTACTATCAGTTAGTTATACTCTGTTCAATAGCTATCGCCAATATTCGTATCTCTAAAAAACACGAGTGACAAATAAATATACCTACTTTCAATGCGAGTGCACGTGAGAGAGCGATGCCCAGTCGGTGGCTACTTAAGGAACTATAGTTCTATTCTGCACAGTAAAACCTAATTGTATATGTCATGCTATCGAATTACTTTTGACTCGGCTCATAGCAATACTATGGTTTTACTGAGTGTAGTAGAGAGAGTAAAGTCACTTGGAGATATCTACGTAAACGTCACGTCACACTTAAGTACTTAAGTAAGTAAGTAAATAAAAAAAATGTAACTGAGTTTTCAATAATAAATATCTAGTGTCTATAAAGCTCCAATGAAAATACTACTGTGGCAAAATTGACATGAATAAAATTGTGAGGTCGAGAGTCATCAGAGTGTTTCCTCAAAGACTAGCTATACACAATTAGACATGTTCTTTGCCCGGAACTCTCTCGTAGTATCTGAATTAATTCCATAAATCCTGGCGTTACAGCGCTATCCTAAGTCGGTTAGTGATAAAGTTTGTCTATTGAAGCCAGTCCGAAACTTGGCTCGGAACACGCAAGACGGTTCAATTAAATTATTGCTGGTTCAAAGGCAAAATGCATAAACGGACGGACGATGTATCGAAGCAACGATAACTACAATTTTGGCGAGTTTCTGTAGTTAGGAACATGGTAGCCAGAGGACATGGGATGGGGTTTGATACTTGCTCAAGACTCTTGACTTTTCTAAAGTTCTCGTTTACAATATACACGCGTCAACTCATCATCATAAGGTACAGTTGGCCTTATAAGTGGCTGTTGTCTTTGTACCTTGTCGCTTATTAAGGCATGACAGCCTTTGCTTAGACAGATTAGAGCAAGTGTGTAGCTACTTATGAGGCCGCCCGTACCAAGTTATAATCCTTTTTATTCTCAGTTTCAGTTTACCAATGACTTTTTTGAGATTTACTGTTTAAGTAGAACTGCGGTGTATGTGTTTTTGTTTTTATTTAACACCCGAATTCTATTCATGATCTTAGTAAACAGTATTATAATTTATTTATTGATTCATAAATGAAATTTGTAACATTTGTAACTAGCAATTAATAGCATAAGAAACTTAAATTTTAATTTCGTAATCTGTCTTATCGTCGTCCATCTTCTAGTATTCGCTTGCTTGGATGAACAGATAAAATGACAAATTGTTTTATGTTTATTGCCACGTCAAATACAAATTATACTTGGAAAAATAAAAGAACAGAAGAATAAAATAACACAGTGCAGTCAGTGTCGCTTCAATACCCTATTTATTATTACTATGGCTGCATTATGGGTTAACTGTACATAGGTTTTAGCGTACAATGGCGTAGTTAGGGTCCGGTGCCGTAGAAGTAATCTATTTGTGGGTTTATGTGCCACAAGGGGGAAGTTGTGAAGTGTACAAGATCAGGTTCTTCTTAGTGGTAACTAGTGTATAAGTACGTTACATTTGGTTTAATGTTTACCAAGTCTTAGATTACTTACAAAACATTTTTTTTTCTTAGATTCTAAGACAACGAAAGACTGAGAAATATTAGGACTAGGTCTCAAGCTGCTCGATGGTATAATAATGAAGAACTAATTTACAATTATTAATTTTACTATCTGCTCCAATTTAATCATGAAGGATCATTAAATCATGCAAAAAACCATCAAAATTTAAGTAAAATGCATTTTATGACATTTGGATCCCTTCATAAATTTAATTGGAACATATCTCTGAAACATTTTCTAGAATCTAAAATACCTTTTATTTTGTTACTTAATACAACAGCTCCTGGGAATTCTGAATGATCAACTATACAGGGTATGCTGGATGTTGGTATTTTTGTTGTTATTTGCTAAATTGAATGCACAGAATGCGCCTGCGCGGGGTGGGGGATTCTGGCAAACTGATCGAGATAATGTCTCCTAATTTTAAGGTACCGTATGTGTTTCAAAGTGTATCATGTAGTGATCAAAGATTAGTTGTTGTAGCTCCTGAAGTATTGGTCCGATTGTCCTGACTCGTTTGTGTCAAAATATAATTTAAAAAGTATTGGAATGCGTCGTGATGATATTCGCCAGTCGAATTTAGCGTTTAACTGTAGAATTTAAAGGCGTTCAACAAAGCATCACTTTTTTTTTTGGACTATTGATGCGGAATTTTGTGATTTTTTAAACGTATTTTTGTATATTAACGTTGTGCTTTGATTTTGATCTGTACAATGTAATATTTTGTCATTATTTGGCTTGTTATTGTATATTTACACAAAACAGGTGTACAGGATGTAATCGATAACGAGGCGATTAATTATTCCGTCACTATTACAGATATAAAAAAAAACTGATATCGAAAGTGCGTTACCTAATCAGTAAAATTACATTAATAACTATAAAAAAAGTTAAAGTTTAAGGTTTTAGCTATAACCTTTCGACTAATCTCATACTAAATGTACGAGAGTGTTTAATGTCAAAATCCTGATTCAGCTATCCAACGTGGAAATACCGCCAGCTTTATGGTCACCATTCTTGGTGGCAGAGAGTGGCAGTGACAGGCGATATTTGAAAAAAAACACCGCTATAGATCATTTAATACCTAATGACTCGCATAAGTAACTAACACACACACATCATCAACCACATATTTTTTAAAAAACTATGCACTTACATGCATAACTTCCTTTCTTCGTTCTCTAAACGAAATTATCAAATAAAGTCTAAAAACGAGGATAATATAAATTAAATATATCAGATAAAATAATAATGTAAATTTATTTGACGTCGGATAAACATTTCATGACTCTACGACTTCTACGATAACTAAAAAATCCCTAGACAAGTGTACGTAGTACTACATAACACTTGTCTAGGGCTATCTCTTAGAAATCGTAGAGTCATAAAATGTTTATCCGACGTCAAAGAACTTTACATTATTATTTACATTACACTACTGGAAAAACTGAAAGAAAAAAAAAGATTGGAAAAATTTGTATCACTACAGAAAAAAAATTACTACTAAGAAAACATTTGCTTTGTTCAGTATTTATTTCACTACTTACCTTTTATTACTTTACTCTATAATTTTGTTTACTGTGCTTAATAAATATTTGATTTGACTATTTTTTCAGAATAGCCTCCCGCACTGATATTCGTGTAAACTATTTCCAGATTGAACGGGCCTCGACGAATAGAGCCCGGGCGGAATGCACGAATCAATTAATTCAGAATAACTACACGCTAAAAATGCCCAGGCTATTTTCCATTCAATGTGGATGCGATATTGCAAAAAGTTCGCTGCAGTGTTTTAATCACAGGTTTTATCTTTGAAAAAAGTTAGCTGAAAAGTAGGTTTAGCAAAAAAGTGTCGTTTTTAGGTTTTACAAGCTTTTTAACTTGCCGTGTTTGTTTGTGTTTGGTTCATAATATCTTCCTACCGCCAAACAGCAGTGTTTGCATTGTTGAGTTCCGGTTTGGGGATAAGACAGCTGTTGTAATCACTAACATAAAGGCATTCCATCTTAGTCCTCAGGGTTGACAACGCATTTGCAGTCTTGTGAATGTGAATGTCAATGGGTCACAGTTTCCACTTACCATCAGGTGGCCTGTGTGCTCGATTGCATTCTCTATGCCATAAAAAAAAAGGGAATTTTGAACCATTTCCCGTTCTCATGATGACCTCATAGGACGCTAAAAATCAATAACAATAAGCGATATCTTATCGAAAAGGTATTTTCATATTCTACAACTTAACAAATCGCGGAAAATGTCATGTCAAATAGTTGTGGGATCATGGACGAACTACATTGAATGTCTTAAAAACCATAAAATGTGTTTGAACTCCCACTGTTTTAATGTGACGATAACTTTTTTAACACAAGGATTTGGATAGTCAAAGTTTTCGAAAATAAACTTCCACAGACACTATAGAACGTATCACTTCGCAGAATTTTCGTTTCTTAGAAATCTATTTTCTGCTGTACCCGTGTCCCAATCTTGCGATGGGTCCAAGTCTAACCTTACCTAAGCTAAGTGAATCATATAACTGGTACTTACCTACTTAATGTCATAAAAATATAAAGGACCACCTGCACCACAACACAATGATTACAGAATTAATAATAACTTTGAATATTGTTGTTTTTTACCGGTGGGTTTTTCATTCGTATTGATAAAATCTGTGTCGCCAGCCGAGGTAAACATGGATAACTACAATAAAAATAAACAGATAGCACCTTCTATCATTTATGTATGTGTTAGTTGGCTTCATTTGTTTTTAAAGCTGTTTTATGATGTTATGACTGAGATATAGTTATCAAAAATAACCTTACAAATTAAATCCAATGCAATCATGCTTCTGCTGGACTTAATAGATAAAACCCCTTTTCTGCTATACAATTATTACGAAAACTTACGAAGTACAGTCAACAGCATAAATAAGTGATCATTTATGTATCTTGTCGCTTTCAATCGTTTGACAATTTTGTATGACATTTCAAACACAACGTAAAAGTGAGAAGGTACATAAATGATCACTTATTTATACTGTTGACTGTACGAGTATATTGTTGTTATCACTTTCAGGTTTGTACACAAATTTTCACCTGTTTTACATTTAAAGCACTATTTACGATAGCGGAGTAAGTACAAGCTTGGTCTTAATTAATGTCGCTGATAGTTGAACATCTCGATAGTGGGTCTAAATGTATGTCTGTGTTTTTAGACATCAAAAAAGCTTTTGACACCGTCTCTGTCCCCATACTGCTACACAAGTTGGAAAGGATGGGGATAAGAGATATTCCCCTCTGTCTTTTTCAGGACTATTTAACAAATAGGAAACAGAGGGTGAAACTGGGAGGTAGTGATTGTACCAGTGAAGATGAAGACGTGACGTATGGAGTGCCTCAAGGCTCTGTGCTTGGTCCAACGCTATTTCTAATTTATATCAATGATTTATGCGACTTGAAGATCCCTCACGCAGATATATTTTCGTATGCTGACGACACCGCCATTGTCTTCACTGGTACTTCATGGGAAGATATTCAGATATCCGCAGAGACTGGTCTAGAAATGATTAGTAAATGGCTGAAGAACAATATTCTTACGTTAAATACCACTAAAACTAACTATATATGTCACAGCATATACAGCAATACACAACCTGATAATAACTATACTATCAAAATACATAGCTGCTGTAAAAATACATTGAACTGCTGTCAAAGTACCTGTCCCACTATTCAAAAAGTTGATAGCACCAAATATCTGGGAATACTTGTGGATCGGGGACTCTCTTGGTATCAACATCTCGAATATGTAATTTTGAGACTGCGGAAACTTAAATGGATTTTTAAAACTTTGAGACATGTAGTGCCAAGAGCAGTCCCGGGCCCGCAAGGCCGCAGTAGAGACATGTTAAAAGAAATGTATATAACGTTGGTGCAGTCTATATTAACTTACTGCCTGCCTGTTTGGGGCGGCGCAGCTAAGACTCGCTTCATAGACGTTGAAAGAGCTCAGCGAAGTCTTCTAAAAATTATGTATTTTAAGAAAATGTGTTTCTCGACTGATGATTTATATCAAACGTGTAAGTTGCTCACGGTAAGGAAATTATATATATTAACCTCTGTTCTCCGAAAACATAAAACCACAACTTTTGACCGCAACCTTTTGAAAAAAAGGAGGAGAGATATTGTTATGCATCTACCAAAAACCAACACCGTTTTTGCCAGTAGACAATATAAAAAACGCTCATCACATTTATATAATATTGTAAACAAGGAACTAGATATATACCCAAAGGTACAATATGAGCTTAAAAGTAGAATAACAAGTTGGATGGAAAACAAGAACTACGATGCAGTAGAAGATCTGCTAGGAAATATAGCCTAGACACACGCACACACACACACACACACAGACAGACACACACACACACACACACACACACACACACACACACACACACACACACACACACACAATTATTAAAAATTAGGTAAATTAGTTTTAAGGATGGTACTATACTATATAAACTGTAGATATGGAAGAGCGGTGCCTCCTGGCACAGGTTATTTAAAATAACTTACAAGGAGACGCCGGCCATCATAAGATCTGTACTGGTTTGCTAAAGAAATAAAGAATTTTGAATTTTGAATTTTTTTTGAATTTTTGAATAAGTAAATGATGACTGGTTCCTTGTCACTTTAAAGTCATGCTACAAGAATAAGCTATTTTTAGAGTTTTTTTATCTAAGAAGGTGGGTAATGTTTCTCGAAAGTATATTGTAAATAAATACTCACACGTGTCCTTTTTGTTACGGAAATGAGTCATTATCAGTTATCATATCACGTTCAAATTTTTTTGTGAACATAATTATCGGTTGTTCGGCTGTACATTTTTAATTATTCAAAAACATGTATGTGTCGTTCGGTTCCCAATGCAACATTTAGCAGTATAATGGTTAATATATGCAAACGTCAAACACGGAGCACTGAATGATTTTGAGTAGGTACAGTCGAGGTCATAAATATGTGTACACTTTAGTACCTAATAATGACATGTTAAAACTGCTATATGTCATAGGGATTATAGTGACAAGGTACTACATTGTACACATATTTATGAACTCGACTGTACCAATAAACATTTGGTATATCTATACTCTATTATAATAAATACTACAAAGAGAGAATGCGTATTTTGTGAGTTTGTATCTATCCGACAGGTTCCTTATCTCCGGAACAATACGGAACAATTTGGCAAATTCTTTTACCGTTTGAAATATGTTCTTGGTAAGTACTCCAGATAAACATTTTTTGTAAAAAGTACTTGTTATATAAAATCATTTTATAGCGAAATATTTTCGAGCACTTTGTATGCTCCGATAATTTTGATGGCACCAGTAGCTATTTCAATTTCAACCTTGAACTCTTTGCGACTACTTGATTATTTTGTTGCAACTGTTGTGTAATATAAGTACAGTGCAAAAGGTTTAAAAATATTTCGGATTCGGACAAAGTCGGTTACACTCGCTTAAGAGCGCATGAGAGAGAGTGAGAGAGAAATACAAATTCGAAGGAGTTTTAAAAATCCATCGTTCTGTTATTTTACTGGGTTAAGCCATATTATACGAGAAGGTAAAACACTTAAGTAAAGCTGCTCTTGCATGTAGTTCTCACACATCTGTATAAACCGTTCGACATTCTATATTTGAAATTTGACATAAATCCCACATTATTATGTACAAAACTACATGCAAGAGGAGCTTTACTTAAGTTTTTTAACTATACCTTTGACATATTATCGTATGTTTGTAACATGGCAGCCATTACTGTTTAGTAAAGTCGAGTTCATAAATATGTGTACACTTTAGTAGTACCTTGTCTCTTTAATCGCTGTGACAATTCATACTATATGGCAGTTTAAACATGACATTAAATATACAAAAATACACATATTTATGAACTCGACTGTACCTTCACTTAGAAGCCCTGGGCCCTTATTATAGGCGGTAAACCATGTCGTTTTTGACCTGTTATGGTATTGTTTTTGACTCGGCCGCCATTACAGTCAAGTAAATAAGAGATATCTAACGTTGACAATACGATAATAGGTCAAATACGATTATATGTTATTGGCCCATATCTCGGCCCGACCTGTCTCAATATCGTTTCAACTGTCACATATAGACCTAGAATAGTTCCACTCAGCCAGTCATTAGCGTAAAGGCCTATTCAGTTGATTACTCGCCATTTGGCATCGACGGACAAAGCCGGTGCATTAGTGCGTCAATGGATCAATGCGTATGCGCGATGAGATATACTTCGATATGTTGACAATCGATGATTTAATTTCAGAGAGAGTCAACTAGAGTACGTATCGAACTAACATAGTTTTAAACTAACACAATTTTCACACGTACTTTTTGTATAAAACGGGACTTAATCGCCTAGAAAATTTTACGACGTTTCGACGTTACAACAGCCGTGATCACGGCAAAACACGACCAAAGCTAGCTCAAAAAACATTAGTCTTCTCATGACTAGTGATGGGCAATTTCTGAAACATTGCAAACGATTTTTGAATCCAAATACCTAAAAAAACATCAATTTTCAAAGTGACTGACTGATCGGTCAACGCACAGCCAAATTCCCTGGACTCAAGGACTTGAAATTTGGAGGGAATATTCCGTGGATATCGTTGGGGTACACTAAGAAGGTACTTTTGGCAATTCATCCCCTAAGGGGTTAAAATAGGGGGGAACCCGGAAATTAATTCCACACAATTACATAGTTGTAGTCGTCTTTTAGAGAATACCCCAAGTTACGTGTAAGGCTCGGCTCTGCTTTCTTTCTAAGAGTCTGAGCTAAGCTGCGGACAGACGGACGGACGGACGGACATGGCGAAACTATAAGGGTTCCTAGTTGGACTACGGAACCCTAAAAATACCCTAAAAAATATTATTAATTCATTTATAAACTCTTCTATTAAAGCATTGCATTCACAGTTATGAAAATTCAGGTGTTTGATCATTTCGGAATTATGACTCTTCGGAATGATGTAGTGTACCTTGTCTTGTAGTGTCTAAATAATGATGACTGTCCTATTTAACTTAAAAGCTTCCAGACTGGCAAGTTACTCGCCCGACAACTAATCAATTAGTCCTCAATGACTTACATATTGCACGGCGTATAATGAGGTGAATGCTGCCATTAATTGGTTTGCAAATCCAATTAGGTTTGCCTTACGCAATAGGCACGTAGGTCTCATTACAGATTACTAATGACCTTTCGTCTATAGTACTGTTGTACTTCAATGAGGGTGCGGGTCTTAGCATTGTCTCGTTAATTGGACTGAGATCATATTATCTAGTCTGATTTTATCTGCATGCAAACGATTCTTTTCTGTGAATGAACAGTGTTTTGTGTGTACCAATGAGTTTTTCTAACTGAAGTATATAACATGCTCCTCCTAATATAGATATGGATAATATCAACTAACTAGTTCCCCGTGCGTAACAATGATTGTTTATTTACCTAGCATTTTCCATAAGCTGGGTATGGGTCTATTGGGTACCTTTTTATGTCGAAACACCTTTCGACGAATGTATCACTATTAATTACGCAGAATTTTATTTGATCGAAAGGCAATTCCCGCTGCATGAGATTGTCTCTTGTTGCTGTCATAACTCACAAGTATAACCTAACCTATATAACTTACGTAATTAATATTTAGGATATCCTGAAAACATCATGGTATCAGCAGAAAATAGCATTCGATGAAACAAAATTCGATGAAATGATACAATCGATGAAGGGGAATTCGATAAAATGATTTTATATAAAAAGTCGAAACTGCGAAGTCGAGGAAAGATGCCGTCCTATCTTACGCAAGGGCGGATGGGTTAATGTTAATTTTTTTTTTTCGGGATTATAGTCTGCGGGATTTTTCAGGAATTCGGTCGAACGAACTCGGGATTTAAAACTTTCAGTAAAATAATCATTCTACATTTTAATATTCGGCCTTTCGCTCATAGATTTTATGAAATTCGGTATTTTGAACTTCGGTATTATAATACGTGACCGTTGTACTAGATCTACGAGCCAACGAAACGATAGTCTTCAGCTTTAAACAACAAGAATGTTTTATGTTGTAAATGAAACTACTCCATCGTATTTATTTAAGAACCTGGTACGGTGGCTACACAAACAGGCTGCGCCGCATTGTACGGAATAACTTGCTCTGCTAACAACAAATGTGTGTGTTAGCTCACCAAACAGTGTATAAGACACTAATTTATAATAAACAGTGTGTGTTTCGAAATTGTATTTTATGAATAACGGCTGCGAAATTTAGGTGCAGCTAAAGCTGGTTCTCTTTAATGAAAAATTTTCTATTTATTTAATAACAAGAATACATTAAACTTCAAATAGTTAATTTCAAAAAAACGTTTAAAGACAGGATGGAAAAAACCAACGCCACGTGGAGGGCAACTTTAAATATTGCAAATAGCAGATTTTAAATAACGAATACTTACTTTTATTTTTGAAAACGATAAAAGCTGCCACCATAGATTTTTGATAAATTGTTTTTCTTAATCGGGAAAAGTAAATACCTATCAAATATGACATTAAAAATCTTACGATACAGATCGAATGGGTTACCTATTGATAATTTGATAGACCTTACATATTATTATAAAACTTAAGAAAAATCGTGAAAACGATTAATTAGGTACTTGTGTTAGTAAAAAGACATTATTTTTACGGTTCCGTACCCGAAGGGTGCCCAACGGGACCCTATTGCTAAGCCCACGCTGTCCGTCTGTCCCTCTCTAGCGAGCGTCTTGTGCATGTCTCATACATCTGTATGCCGCTTATAACGAATAATATATATATTTATAATTATTACTGTAAAATTATACATCAATTTCAATTAAACGACTTATTATTTCTCCAAGTTGTCACATGATACAAGATTCCTTGTTGCGCGCATTTTTATTGCGGGAAGCCAAGTCGACTTGCGCTACAGAGAAAGATGTTTATAATAGGTAATATTGTAATAAATGTCTAAATATTATCAGTAATAACATTTTTGAAATAAAGAACTTTAAAAAGAAAAAAAAAAGAAGAGTAATAACATTTGACGGAGCTTTCATGTTTCATATAGTTAATTATAGATGTATTTAGATCATGTTGTGAACAAAATACTAGAAGAAAATAGTTTTTTCGGCTTATCTCTATTATGATAAGTGTTTTTGGTGGCTGGTCTTACTTTTACGCAGCAACGGACCAACTTTTTCTTCTAAATCAAATGCTATAGTAGAAAAACGGATCAAGAAAAATAACTATTTAAATAATAATATTTGATTTTTATTTATTTATTGTTGTTTTTTTTTTAAACTGGTCAGTAAATGTAGCTTAGATCTCAACAAAAATGAAAACGGGCGTTTGACTGATTTAGACTACACAATGGTTAATAAATAATAAGATCATAACAAAATGACGCTCTAAATATTGACTCGCGTTTTTGCAACAAGGAAAATAAAAATAATCTAGCTATCTGTCTTCAGACATCCCGATGCACCCGCCTTGTTGACTTTCAAGTGGACATAAAGTTTCCCCTCCCCACTAATAAAATGTGCCCACGAAGTTTGTGTATAACAAGCGCGGTAGATAAAATAAACGGAGATGCCTTTGGTATTATGATTATTATATCCTGCTATTTTTAAACGTGCAACAAAAAAACCGCAATTTTCCTTTGTTTACGTGTTTTTTTATTATTTTCCTTTGAAAGGGAAAGTACGTGACAGTTTTACCGCATATATCATCCTATAAATGAGATAGTACAGAAAGGCGTTTATTCAATGAAATCGAACAGTTAGTGCGTGGCGGATGACTTTATATCTGACTGTATTATTAAAAAACAAGCAGTGATCGTATTTTAAGACTGTTTTTTTATAAGTTTAATTGGTGAACTATAAAAAATAATCCTAGTCATTAGTGTCAGTATAGTGGCTCCCAGCTGGTAGCTAGTTGTCACTAGGCAAAGAATTGTGAATTAAGAAGCAGATTTTTTTGTACCTACAACGCCACAGCCTCAGTGCGGCTACAATCAATCGTGATGGGAAAATGTGATATTTGTAGCAAGAAGATTAAATCAGCAGAGATGCTAATTTGCTCGCTGTGTCCTCGTAATTTCCATTATACATGTTTAAATATGGCTATGGATCAATTTTTAGTAACAGTAAATGAAAAAATATGGAAATGTTCAAACTGTGAGCCTGTTACTACCCGGTCCGGTATAGAAACTCCGCTTCCAAATAATAATTCTTCTCCCGATGCTATAGATGGCTCACCGGAGAATTCTCATCCAAACGTTGTAAGTAGATCATCTTTTATAGAACATGTACCACATACTCGTATGACTGATCTGGAGTTTGTACGAGTAGAGGTTCACCGCTGCCAATCCACTATAGACTCATTGGGTGCAGAATTGGAATCGTTCAGAGCGCAGCTGAAAGAATTGGAGGAAAAGGATCGTGAAAGCGTAATTAAATTCAGCATTCTGAACAAGACCATCCTTCAGTGGACTTCACGGAAGAAATTCATTTAAATAAGTTTCAATTATATCAATATTAATTATAAATGAAGTCTCCACTCCCATATTTATAAGCGCACAATAAACCTATTATAGTTAAAGTATTATTTGTCTCTGTCAAATTCAAATGTCATAATAAGGACAAATGAAATTTTAAGCACACTTTAGTTACTGCGTGTTTATGAATAAGAGGGTTTAGTATTTACTATTTTGAAGCTCAAGAATTCGGATGGGAAAGCTTTATGCTGAAATTCACTAAGATACCGAACAATACAGAGTGAGTAATCCAATTAAAGTAAATAGTAATGGATGCATGTATAAGTAAAATAGTCATTTAGGCCTCATCGTAGATTTAAGAATGTAATAAATGCATTTAAACATAAATAGACTACTTTTCTCGTGGAACATTTTAGTTGCATTTTAATTTTATACTAAAATCTACAAGTTGGATTTTCAAAAGCAATTTTCTTTTACTGACTACTGACTCATTAGAACTACTCTCTCTTGCAAACAATTAATGTTATGCCATAGCCTTAAACCACTCGATAACGATATGTTTTCTAAAGGGACACTTATTATGAAAATTGATGTAACAAGGACCCAACAACCGTGCAATCACAAACAATCATGCGTGTGAAAAAGATCTATTACGTTGTAATCTTTAGAAATGAGTTATTAAAACTAGCAAAGGTTGGTCTTATTATTTTATTGTAATTATATATATTTTTTAGTACGATAAACTATTTAATTATCACGTGTGTTATATTAAATCGATAATTTTAACTGTAATCTTACCTTAACAAATAGATATTAAAATATTCCTTAACTCGTTTATGCAATGAAAAAATACATACTAAATTTAAATGTTTTTGAATTAGCAGGGTGGTGATACATAGCTACAGTGAAGGAATTTAATTCCTATACCACATTGGACTATGTCAAAATTACACTGTTAATAAAATATTTAGAAGTCTCTTATGTTTTGATTGATTACGTCACTTTGACATAGTCCAAAGTGGGAGAGAAATTAAATTCCTTGACTGTACCTACATAAGTTTTGACTCTTCATCATACTTACAGTACATATAGTTAAACAGTGTGATCTATTCAACACTGTGAAAACCATATCGTGTTGTCACCGTTTTGATAGCTCTTATTTACTGGACAGTAATGGCGGACGACGTCAAAACAATACCACAACAGGTCAAAGACGATATGTTTTTTACACTCGCCGTAAACTGTATTGCATAGCAGTGTCATGGTACCTCCTGTACCGATATCAAGTCCATTAAGGTAGGTATAAAGTGTACCTTATTCGACTTGGGATGTGACACGGGCCTTTCGGGTTGACGTGTGGCCACACTTGCTGCTGTAATGAAAATTCTTTTGTCCAATTATTTAAATCCTATTGCTTTAGCTGAACAATTGGTGAGCTTCCCTTGTCTCGGTGAATTATTGGTTCGTTTTGATGAAGGTTAAAGGCTAAATGATGGTGTGGGATCTCAAGGTGAGGGATAAAACGAGACTTGAGAAAATTTGATTAATTATTTGGGCAATATTTAGCTTAGTTATAATTAAATTCCAAGTTTCGTTGTCTTTCCATGGATTCCATGACCAAATGTTGACGAAATTAAGGCAGAGAGTTAAGAATATATTCAGACCTGACAAGTCTGTTTCAACGATTTCTGCTATAGCGTAAGACTGAAACAATAGTAATTTGGAAACAAATAATAGCATTGCAGAATAATCAGTCGTTTGTAATATACCGTTTAAAATTTTGATTCCCATTCAAGCCATATTAATATAATCATAATAAAATATATGAAAGTAGCTCTGTCATTCTATTTGTTACGCTTTCAAGATCAAAACGCTGAACCAGCTTCTATGAAATTTGCTTTTGATATTAGCTTGAGTCTCAGGGAAACGCAAAGAATACATTTTATCCCGAAATATTGAACATTTCCTCAGGGAATAGCGATAAATGACTTCTACACGGACGTAGCCATTAGCAACAGCTAGTTGTATATATTTCAACAATTTTAAATGAAAATACTCTTGATAAATTCTTGATGCCATTTTGACAGACACAGTTAGAAGGTTTATCTTCTTAAGGAGCTTACCCCATTAAGTATCCCACAATACAACGTCAGAACCTTCGACTCCCCTTAAGTAAATACCAATAGAATAGGGTACTTAGTCGTTAAACAGTGAGGGCCTCAAGCCGCCCTTTCGGAGAATTGCTTACAACGCATCTTGCTATAACCATAACGTCCATAACAAGTCTTTGCAGGAAGGCAATACCCGCCTATTTTATGTTTAAATGTTGATAGAGCTATTTTGCCTTCTTTTTATAATATTTTCTATAAATCATCTGCTACGTTGTGACAAGTGTGACCACCTAATATGTATTTATTACTTTGACATAAAAACCTGAAATTCTGTCAAAATAATTAAAAATAATATCTATTTGTTTTTTTATTTCTTTAAGTTTGTGCCTTTTACTTCATTAAGCAACATTTAAAGATTTCAATTGTTAGTAGGCATGTTAATAAACATTCATCCGGATATAGCCTGATTTTGTAAGAATATCAGAAAGTGTATTAACACTGTAGGTTCCTACTTGTGTTAATACGTTAATAAAAGTCCTCAAAATCTCTGCTTCTGACGCCACCCTGAATAAATCGCAAGATTTCCTTGTTAACTGCTTCGCCAACTATTGAAAGGCTGTGTACACAGCACATTATGAAAAGGTTGTTTAAACGATGTCCCTTTACTGGCGGTGACAGATAAAAACCGGTGGAATCTGGTTGTAGCCGGCGAGGTGTACCCGCGCCTTCGTCAGCGTATTGACTTACCCTGGAGCTGTTTGCTGCTTTACCCTAACTTAAAGGTTTGGAGCGTAAGTGACAAGAAAAGGCGGGATCATATTTTTTTTGAACATCGCTTTCCTTTTTACTTTTTTTAAACTACAGTTGCTTTTTAACTAACTTGAAATAAGATAAAGGTTTTTTTCTTAGATATAGTATTTTCTATCAAGTTAATAAGAACTAACCGACGCACATTAGAGCCAGTTAATGACGATAAAGTCGTTCTTTAGTGATAAATTATCATACACTAGTTTGGAAAAAATAATTAGTTAAAAGTCTTTAAAAGGCTCACAGCGCGACGGTAGGAAACTGAAACCGTAGCAAAATAATGCGCAATGTCATCAACATTGTGTCGATTATAGTTCCTACACTTAATTATGCTTTTATAATTATTTGTACCGTACTATTCAAGAAACACTTGCTTGCTTTATGGCCGATGATGGCTTTTATAATTGATTTACCTATAAAACCGGTTTCAACTACTCTGCAAGTGTTGATTCTCAGACAACTTTACTTGCCCATGTTATCTTTGACAGATTATTTATTGGCGGGCTTTTGACTAGATACCGAACAACTTGACCGATTTGTATCGACGATAAAACATACCACCAAAGTCTGCAATGACCTGAATCACCTAAAGGCTAAATATGAGTACGCAGAGCAACTTAATGTCGCCGGGTTTTTTTTTTGCAGAGGAGTTAATGACGGACATATTTAGGTAAATAAAAATATAATTACCCGTCATTTAAGGTAAAACTCAGCCATTAAATTCGTAAGTTTTAGAAGAATCTTAGATATTTTTTCTAGCAAAACAAATCATACTGAAAAGTGAACTAGTTGCGTAGGTACTTAGCATGCGTAGATAAATAAATAAAAAGTAGAAATATGAAGCAGTAGCAGTACAGCAAAATCAACTTCATGTTTATCTGGATTTTACCCTTTTAAATTAAACATCTCTTTGAAATTTAAAATTAAAATATTTAAGTACTGGATGTAAGTAAAAAATATTAACAAATAATGAGATTTTGAAATACATATATACATATATACAGCCTTTGTCCAGCAGTGGACGCCCCCGGGCTGATGATGATGATGATGATGATGATATATACATCTACGTATGAATGTAGATATTTAGGTACTTTTACCGGAAACGCGTTTTATTTTTCAACGAAACTTGCGCCACTCCCTATATTGATTCCATTTTACCGTCTCCAACACTTTACATATTGCTTATTTAGCATTATTTCATTTCGGCGTGCCGCTATTTGTCTTCGCTTTCTGCTGATACTGTTATCGGCAACTGCTGATTTCGAGGACGTCTTCCATTATTGCAGGATTGACGGTTTGCTTCGAATATTAATGATGCTATTAGATGGCAATGATTTGATTTGGAGCTCCGCTTCGTTTCTGCGTGCCTGTTATTTGATCCTAAATGTAGCAATCCGAAATCTCAGAACCCTTTAGTCGTGTTAGTAAATCCATTGTTTAATTTGTAAGCGTAATTAGACATAACTTCGAGGAAATGATGTCTAATTACACACCATCTTCTGATGCAAATATTCCTCTTAAAAAATAGGTTTTAAAAGCTATTAATTGCACTTTACAGACAAAGTTATAAATATAGAAACGATTCGAATACATCAATGATTACTACATACACGCTTCTATGATAACCAGAATAAGACTTAGACATATACATGAGACAATGTACATATTTGGCGCTATGGACGTAGTAGTGCAAGTGCTGTGTATGTATGTAATAGTGTCGATGTGTCAGTCAACTAGATAAATGCTTCAATAATGTGGTTTTAAAAGTTTGATAATTATTAGATATGTAGCATTAAATAAACACAGATTTGTAACTATTCTTTCAAACAATCAATCTTAGAAAATTACCACAAAAAAGAGCAAAACTAGCGGCGGGGAAAGTGAAACGCGTCTTTTCAAGGAAGGCTCAAGGGATTCGCGTCTCTGCCGTAAGCCGGGAGCGCGAAATCTCACTCCGGATTTCATCTGTCATAATTTTGTGCGACGAAAAAGCCTAGCTTTTAAATAACGTGAATATCGGGATCGTTCACGCTTACGGCCGAAGGAGGTGTTTTTTTACACAATTTTTACGACGTTTTTTATGTCGTGGAACACGGTTAGTGTCAAACGTTATGTGTATTTACGAGCTGCTGCTTTAAGCTGTAACTCTGTGTTAATCCTTGGAGTGCTGGCAGGTGAGTTAAAGAATTTGTATGGATGTTTATGGCAGTAATAAACAATTTGTTGAATTAGTTTATCGATAATGGTGCTTCGTTGCTTTGCCCTGCCTTGTGTAGCCTATTTGTAAAATTGATTTAAAAAAAGCGACTTTAACCGCTAACATTTCTTCTATGGTAGTTTTACACATACGCGATGACGTCGCTAAACTTTCTGGAACAATTACCGAAATTATAATTAACCGATTTTTGATCAGAAATGTTAATAATCAGCTGATACAATAAACTCTTTTGCAAGGGGTGTAAATATTGTGTCAACTTATTTTATTAATGAATCACTGTCATTGTATAGTGCTACATACATTTAAGTTATCATATGATAATAAAGCTCGTTAGTTAATTACTGTCAGTTTCAGATAGGACCATTACTCGCACATGATACAGTAGACACTTTAAATAACATCACGTATTAAGCGCAAGGTATGTGCTTTGTGCTTACAAAAATATTCTTAGATAATAAAAGTCCTTATCCATTTCCTCGCAAAAACACGGTCTCCAGGTAGATAATATGTTCAAATTTCCTGAGCATTTATTCATCCCTAGCTGTTTGGTGTAAGTAGTACACGCGTTGTCCTGAATTATGATCTACACTGGAGCATGAAGCCTTTCGCCGCCCTCCGGACTCGACTCACTAAGGTTATTTATACCTACGTAAATATAACATGTTTCTTCTTTATTTTTATGGCTTGTTATTTATAAAGTGAAGATGTAAGGATGATATCCAATTTTCGGGGAAATCTTATCTTATTATAATGCAGTCACTAAACGCTTTTTGAATTGTGTTGCGAGATTTTCTTTAAAAAGAAGTACTTAGTCCATGTTCATTGAAAATTTCCATGTTTTCATTTATATTTCTATTTTCATATAGTTGTTTGCCTCATCACATAGACTTGACCATACTCATTCATAGAGACAGAGCTGTCATAGCTTTGACATTACGACTTTTATACGGCTGCTCATAGCGTGCGGACACGCAAATTAATTTTGTATTTAATTAAGGTTAAGTTTTGCATTCAATGTAGTCAACTTCTGTGTTCATATTTCAATATCCTAGAGTCCAGAACTTTCACTTCGAACCTGTCGTCGTAAGCTCATGGGACAGAAGTCTACATCGTCACATCATCACCGAGCTCATCATTCATCACCACGGCCGGCCGGGCCAGGGTCAGGTCTGGCGATTACACGTTCAGTCCCTTCTTGAGAAATGCAGGATGCCCTGACTAGTGCCATGTACCTAGATATTTAGTGGTTCTTAAAGTGGTGGTAATGTTTTAGACGCTGAAGACACCTAATACTGCTCTAAAAAATGGTAGATCTGAAGGCTGATTTTGTAAACTTTTAACTAGAATAAAAAATAAATGAGCCTTATTAAAAACTGAGAGCTTACAGTATCTTTGGTTTATTTTAAATGGCGGTTTTTTGGGTAATTTTTCAAGATATCATAACTCGGGCCTTCGATAGCGTAACTCGTTTAACTTGTATTTATATATAATGATTCCTTGCTGTAATAGTTTTCCGCAAGTAATAGTAGCCCTTAATCATCGAGATCGCGGCTGTCAGAATGGCTAGAGTTACTAGTATGTAAGTGGATTTGTATGTCTTCTGGTAAATGTTTATATTAGCTACCTACTAGCTATATTTGCTTACTCCGAATATAACCAGAGTTTTGTAAAAGTGGGAATGAAATAAAATCAACATCTTGAATTTGCAATGGTATATTAAAATTATCTTAAAGGTATCAGGAATAAGCGTCTGTATTTTGTGTTTTTGTCTTAAATACTAGTTTTTTTTGTTTTTGGTTTACTTTATAACTAGATGAGTTTTTTTTAATATTTTATTATTAAAAAATCCATGGCGTTAGGTGCCGACGACCACGGCAGAGTTGCATCAAAATAAGCGTCGGACGACCAGTAGCGTCGAAATATTACCGCGTAATACTCATAAAACGTATAATATTATAAATTTTAAAATACTTAGAAACACAATATAGAGGTACCTATACTGGTCTCATTCCATTGGCCTAATTCAGTATCATCCATACAAAACCTTAAAACATCTACCGAGTTTTAAAAATTAGGAGCAAAATTTAAATAACCTCGCACCTTCGTAATAAAGTCAAATTACTAAATTGTGTCGTGTTTCCGGACCAAGGTGTCTATTAAAAATTTAAAACGCGTGTGTCTGCCGAAATTAAATTCTTCGCTAGGTGTGTTGGGCATTTTAAATGACGTCGGGCCAGCCTTGACAAGGGTCCGACCCTGCTAATGATATTTCTTTGTTCATCTTGCGGGTAACTGGCCATTTGAGGTGATTATAAATGTTTAATTTCAACTCATAAGGGACTCGTAGTACATTAGGCATACATATTTTACTATGCAGAAGTAAAGCTAAGTTGAGGTTAGTTTGTGAATACTAAGAGCTAAATTTAACAGGATTTTTATGAATAATATAGTTTAGAATTGCGGTTTATTACATTTGATGTATTAACAACAGAATATTTACCGCAATTACATTTAGATTCAAAAATAAGGTTTAAATGTAAAAAGGATCTAGTAATTATTATGTCCTTCCTATTTTTCTGTATTAGGCGGTTTGAGACCTTATCGTACTGGTTACTATTAACCAGTTACAAAAATACCTAGTTTTATTTTTGTCGCTCAAACACGTTGATTGCAATAATGCAGTGCACAGAGAGACCAAAGGGAATAAAGATAAACAAATACTGACAACAGGTGCCATACTCTAGTTCATATGCTCTTAGCTCAGCAAGTTCGTAGCTTATTTTCTGTAACTAATTCTAGCTTTCAAGTTTTTTCAAGAGAACTCGCATTTTTATATATCTTAGTTAGCTTTAAGCGAAGACAGTTTACATATTTACATATAGTGGTTTAAGAGTAAGTCACTCTGTTCAATGGAAAAAATCGTGAATTTTTTCTGTAAATCATTCTTTATTCTTCTCAAATATTTAACTTCTGATTGTGAATACATAATGCAAAGTTGCGAAAACGCCTCGCCCCTTTGCACTCGTCAACTGCAACCTGTGCCTTGATATCGATTTCGCATGCAGCGGCTATAAAGCGTCTTACGATGACCATTTGTCACTCACCCTCGCGGCCCCTTGATCTTGGGCGTCTGAGATTGCGATACAAAAACGAATGTACCTATATACTATTGATGGTTGAGATCCCTAGCGGCTGGTCTAACGGATGTATGAAAAAGTTAGTTATGATCTGCGTGTAGGTATAATGTATTCGACACTATTAACACTAGCAACAAAGTTCGGTTCGGTGTCTGAACATCAAATGTTCAGAAACGATAAGCAAATGCCCTTTGTTATATAACCTGTATCTGTGGTTGTACTTTAATGTTAGGATTAAAGTATCGGTTATCTCTGTAGTTGCATTTTAATGTTCACTTTAGATTATTTGGCGAGCTATACTTTAATTTGAACATTAAGATACAGGTATAATAAAGAAACAAGGTACAGACAGATAGGTTTCTCACATATTTAGAAATCTTATGATATGCATGTAGATAATGTTACGTATGCGACGCATAATTAGGTATTAAAACACTCGTGTGATCTTATTATGAAACTCGCCTCTCATTATGCACCAGTCACATAAATAACATTTAAACACTGTTGTACCTATTTGATCCATTGAGACAAACCAAACTTTGGTATAATTAATGGGGAAGTTGCTCGTTACTGTTTTTTTTTAACATAAACATTGCTTGCATGGAGTGAAGGCACATTTAAAACAAAAGTCCTGCTAGTTATAAACAAATATAAAAAAAAAACGTTGCCATTATGGGTCTTATGTTTTACATAGTGTGAAAAAAGACACAAATATGTAAATGTCCGTTGGATAAGTTTGGACCGACACACGAATGATTTGTTTTGATGTTATAAGTTGATACTTCGCTTTACACAAGATATTTAAATATAAAAATAAAATTCCATATAAAGATTTTACGTATTATGTAAAATCAATTATCAAATGAATGTGAAATACCATAACAACAATATGTAATAAAAAAAGTATTTTTCTTCGCGCATTTTTTTTAAGCAATATTTCTTCATTATAAGTATTCTTATAAGTTATTAAGTATTAAGTTTGCATACATGGATACAATTCAGCCATAAAAGTGACCGGAACTTGACACTGGTATTCGCAACCATTTTCAAAATCACATTTAGAAAGTCAAAGCGCGATTCATTCCAGCACAGTCTCTCTTGACTATGTCATGAAAGCCCTCGACCCTCCCAATTTATAAGGGCTAACCTGCAATTCAATAGCCACGCATATAAAACCCTATGCGGTTATTTGTAAGGTCGCATATGCAATACGGTATCAGTGACAGATACGTCATTTTCTATTAAGAAGAGCAGCAAGGCCCGTCCGTGCGTACGAGTCAGTCGAAAAACGGGTGAATTCAAGAACCGTGGTAGCGCTGCGAATGTCCCGCAGAGGGTTGGTGCGTTTTTCCCTTTTTCTGTTTACCTGAAAGCAGCCTTTGATGGGACTGCCGAAATTCTATGGAAGCTTGGAATATTTGCTTTTCGTTTTTTTTAATTTGAATGACGGACATAACATTTAAAATAAAACTTTGTAGGCGTATTTTATTATTGTAAATTCAAAGGCACTCTGCGGTAATTTTTAAACTGGACTTTGTCCTAACAAAGAACAGCAAAGCAGCTAGAAGAAGCTTGCTAAGAGAGTTCAAAATATTGTGAGTTTAGGTATCTGAAGCCGTATTTTTTTATTATTGATTTAGAAAATACTTAAATATTGTTAGTTGAATTCCATAAGTGTGTTCCATACCTACCATTCTTGTAGGTTTTCCTGTAATTCACAAGTTAAGAACTATTTTCTGAATTTTTTACGTTTTAATAACTGTTTTCTGCGTATGGATACTCTCATAACTAGCCCTTTCATTTGAAATGTCACGTGGTACAGTTTGTTAATCTTTTTTTTTTTACTTCTCCCCCTAAAATGACCTCAATATTAATTCATTAGTTTAGTTTATTTATAACATAAAACAATTACATTATAAATTATGTATATGTTATTGATTTGGGTTACACGTCCGTGTTTTGGACACAAAAAGTCATGTGTACAGTAAATTCGGACCAAATTGTCTCTGACAAACGGATAGACAGACAAACGAGCAATCCTGGCAAGGGTTTAGTTATTTCGTTTAGACTTACGATATCTTAAAAACATAGGTTTAAAATAAATATCACGCTGAGTCCCATTTCATTTGCATATTTAAATGTACATTGGTACGTCGACAAACTCAAGGGCAAAGTAAAGTTGCATGGCGTAACGAAAAAGTGGATTTTCTTCGCAAATAGCAGTTAACCGAGCAATCAGACCGTCATTGCACAAGCTTGTTAGCCAGTTTGAGTTAAGAGTTTGTTTGTTCGATTTGTACTTTTGATATTTAACTTGGTTATCGATTGAACGTTAATGTAGAACTTTCAGAACATTATATTTGATGCTCCTTTTCCATTTGAATTGGAAGGTGGAACATTTCACAGTTAGATAAATGAGTTTTTAATTAACTATCCTGTGGTAAAAAGTACGAAAGGTGATAATTGGTTTTTAAGCAAGTATATGCGGACTGTTTGCAATTACCCGTCTTAATGCTAACCAGATGTAAAATTGGAATTGCCAACTGGATCTTGTCTTTCTTTATGTGAATAAAATTTAACATAAAAACTAGAGCTGTACTACGAATTAAAATAAAATGATATCTATTTTGTAGTTAGCAGCTGCAAAAGAAGTGTGTATTTATAATTCCCTGAATCTAAACAAACTCAAAACGATCAATTTATTTCACCTAATCAAGCTAGCTGGCAGTAAATCGTCGTGAGGTATGGACTTATTGCATTTAATGATACGTTTACCCTTTCAACATGTCAGACACACATGCTAACGCAATATTACTTGCAGTTGAAAATGAATTTCAGCGTCAGCAAACCATTAAAGCTGTAAAAATATATTTCTAACTGTAACCAGTTATTGCGTATTTGACGTCTCTTTCATGTTTATGGAAAAATGAGTAAGATCGAGTGAATGCAATGCTTGTATGTGATGATGTCGGAGTCCCCACGGCTTCCCACGAGGCTGTTGATTGACAGTGCAATCGGCAGTTTCACGCACTGTGAGTTACTACGATATATTCCTGTGGCCAAAAATCTATTTATTTTATTGAAAAAAACACGTTTTAATATAATTTTTTCACTCTTCAAGGGTCTCTTTATAACAACGATAATAGATGATAATCCTGATGAAAAAAAGACTTAAAATAAAAAAAAACTAATGCTTCTCTGGCAAGTGTTATTAATATTCTTGTTCAACGTTTTATTCGCATTCACATAATGTAGTGTCTTAATTTATCAACAGATGGCAGCACCAGTAGATTAAAATGACATTTAGAAATGCTTCAAATGATGATGAAATATTATCCTCTCCCATTCTCACAAGGTAATAATTATAGTAAATAGTAATGACAAAATATTTTTGAGTTTCGTTTTATACGTCCCTTTAACGTAAATTAATTAAGTGTTAAATTGATGATTATATGGCATAAATAATAATCGTTGTATCGAAATAAAGACTGTAGTGTATATCTGCCGCATCAAATATGAATGTACTTTTTTTCCCGTAGTAGCTTAGTAGTTAAAACCACTGTGCCCAATCGACACATCGGAAATAGAAAAGCGAAATAATTCACGACATGCCAAATACGGATTTCGAAATTGAAAGGTTTTACTGAATTTTATCGTTTTAGCGTAGAGTAAAATGTGTTTTTAGATTAATCTATTAAATTATTAGTTAAATTTGTAAATCTCTGTGGTGTGTGGTGTGCAAATAAGCAAGTATTGTATTGTTTTGTAATCTGCGCGCAAAATATCATCGGCATAGAATCTATCTTAAATGATTGATAATAGGAGTATTAACTCTGTCTCAATTAGTTAAACAATATTCTAATTTATTTTGATTCTGTTTTGCTAATCAATATTATTCAGTGTGAAATAATGTAGTTTACAGGACAAGCGTGTTGTAATTTGAGAGTGTAATTAAATTTTGAAGTGTGTTTTTCTGAGTGATTAATTTAAAATTGAGCGAGAACTAAGAAGTCTCCTGTGTCGGTTTTAAACAAAAGCTTGTGAAAAGCAAATCATTAGGCCCTCCTCACCACCACGTTGGCAGCAATGGCAGCCTAGAAATGCAGCGAAGGTGTTATCTCCCACTAATTAATTTTATTATCTTCACGAAGGTGTCGGAACCACCAATATATCTTCACCTCCCTCCCCCCCTACACCCCATTAAAAACGAACTAACGGGGAGATATTTCTAAGACACGTACATACCAAGATATACTGGTCCAATGATATAGTTGACGTATTATGATTTAGCAGGTAATAAATTCGTACTTCATTTTCATTTCGTATTCGGATCACATGGATATTTATAATCGTTTCATTAATTCGATGTCGTTAGTTAATAATGAGCTCTGATTGAGTTACAGGGCATTATGCGTTTTAATGAGGTCATGTTCGACATGTTTCGCATCTCATTTCTGTTTAGATGTAAGTAATATATTATACTTTGATAACATGATAGCTTAGTTGGTAGTGACCATACCTATGAAGCTAGGAGTCCTGAGTTCAAAATCCCGTAAGCAACAGTTATTTGTATACCTAATGAGCGCGTATATTATTATTTTTCCTGATTTTTTTATGTTTTCTTTGTGTTTAAGTACATATTTCTTCTTATGAGTAAGTTCATCGTTGTCTAGTACCCATTAAAAAGTGTCTGACATTGTCTCTGAATATTTTATTTACTTAATAGATATAGATAAAACGTGCATATAAACCGAGCTTAGCTGTGGCCGTGTAAATAATAACAAGCCTTAAGATAACTTTTTCGTTCGTATGTCTAAGATGGGTTGAGCTGTGGTATACGTATTTCGTGTTTAAAATTCATCACTCACCAATCAAATGAAAGGTGCCCGTGTGTGCTAAACTATGACATTTTAAAAATATTGGGATAGTTTCAATTTTATCCTGATACTCGTACTAATTCTTAGGCTTATTTGGTATTTATAAAATAATTAATATTACTAAACTATGAAAGTATCTTAGGAAATGTATTTTTACCCTATCTAAATTTATAACTGTAAACGTTGGGTATCCGATGCAATTTTATTAAAGCACACTTTTCATACAGCAGCTCATATTTCACCCAACATTGTATTATTGCGGAAGTGGCAATTTTCAGACTTAACCGGTAATGTCTAAATCGACAAAAAATCCTCGCAAGTGTTGCGTCCCCTACTTAGGGGCCTGTAGGGGCCTGAAGGGGCCTGCGGGCCCCTTCACACCTGCTGCTCAGGCTAAGAAGTGCTTCGTATTTGTCTTGAGAGCATATTTTATTAGAAGTCTCATAATCTTGTAACTTTACCCTTGCGTTTGATTGTTAAAGAAAAAAAAAAGTTTTTGGACGGTCGCGTCGAGTGCTTATGTTCTATATGAGTTTTTGAAATTGCTGACGTTAAGCATCTTGCATATTACACGTATTTTTTTAACCTCAACCGCAATTACTGTGAAGTAAATAAGAGTTATCATAATGTTTACAATACGATACGGAGTGAAGTCAATGTAGATTAAGGTCCTATTCCTATTAGTTGGTCTAGTGTCATCTTTGTCCCTTCTTGCTAGGGAATAATTACTTTTAAGTTTCATACTTTTAAATAAATAAAAGTTACTATAACTACTGCAATATCATAACGATATAGTAGCAAGATGGGCTTGTATAGATAGAGAGCTACGTATTTTCAATCAGTGAGGTATTGTTACGTCATTCCTAACGAGCTACGCCGCCGATTTGGTAGGCTCGTAGCGCTCGTAACTGCTACGCCGTAGCAAACCACGCGACATATTTCCCTAACATAGTTATCGGTTGGATATTACTAACATTTACTTTTCAAACCTCATATCACGCCGATGCTAAACACAGATTTAGATCTTATTTTGTATGACATCAAAGTTGCATTTGCAATATCATTTTTCAGTAAGAAATGAGTTTGAGTAAATACACAGTAGATACGTGAAGCTATTTAGGTGGTTTATGTAATCCCGGATCGCGGTAAATGAGTATGCGATACTCGTGTTTACTGGGCGAGATAAATAACTGAGCCACTTGTTTTGTTACAAGTATTGGGCCACGGATTATAAAACTGGGCTCATCACTGATACTCAATACGTTTTTGGGACAGAATACACTGAAAAAGCAAATTGGTTGATTTTACTCAATTTTAGGAGCTTTCCGTGTAGTTTGGTTGCGGTAACACCTAACCTTAGTAAAAACAACACATTGAAAAGGTTGCTTCAACCTTTTTAGTGATTAACTCAACCAAACTCACGTGTGTAGGTTCTATTTTAACCATAAAATTAGTAATCAACCCATTTGTTTTTTCAGTGTGTTATAAAACATCCATTATCGCAGGATTACTTGAGAACTTAAAAAAATAATAGTGACTTAAAGTTAGGGGTAAGACAGATGGATAAAAGACTAACATATAGACTTTTCATTTGAGCTCTAATCGTTCATCATTCACTCAAATATGAGGCTCAAAGCCAACCCGCCATCAAGCTCGCAAGTATAATAAATTAATTGTATAATATTTGTGCTTCGCTGATTAATAATAATCTATCAAAGCGTTGGTATGTGATTCTTTACTGTGACCTCTGAGCTTAGAAGCCTAATAGAAAAAAGGGCTTTCAATGAAACGTTTATTTTTTACGTATTTATCTTAGTTATAACTTCGAGGTTTTTAGCAGAACCCCTACCTCTATCACTGTCCCCTTATATTTATTTAAACCTTTCTTATCTACGGATTTGTAACATAATCTACAATTACATGTTTGCTTTACACCTTTGCACCGTTACCGTTACTTTTAGATACACTCAGACGGCAAACGACCACACAGGCCATCTGGTGGTGAATGTGGTTTCAAGATTTTAATGCATTACGTTTCTTAAGGACCTAATAATTTAGTTTCTACACCATGAATTTCACTAGCTGATTTATACACCATATTAGAAAAAAAAAACAAAATTAAGAAAAAAACAGAATTCAAAATAATTATTCAGTAAATTTACCAGCGCTCGGAATACAGGACCATAATTGCGGAGAAGCAACGCCGCAAAAAACGCCAGCACAAGGTCATTTCTTCAATCATAAAAACATAATAATACTTAAAAGTAAGTTACATTAAGTAATAATAAGGTAATAAAGTAATAAATATTATATTCTTTTATATTATTTATTTTATTACAAATGTAAGGTCAATAACCCTTAAACTAAAAAAAAACAATTTTATTAATTGAACAAGTCCTTGAACATACAGTGCGAACACTGGTACTGCGGACGATAGTTTAAACTAAATATGCTGCTTGGCGGCCAAATCAAAGATAGGATAGATCAGAACATACTGCTAAAGATCCCGCAACATACATTCTACTCTCAATTTAAACCAAAACATGCAATTTGTAGGTGTCTTTCACATTCTTCCCGAATCACTTTAATTTAAACAAACTTTGAACTAATTTAATATGCAGCTCCAATTAACCCAACTTAATACAATAAACGACGCTTAATTCCCAGAATAAGCACTGATCGATGTATCCTTTCCAGTAACACGCTATTTCCACGGGTAACAAGATTTACGCGCGAGTCCAAATTACGAGGTACCTCCAGTGTGCGAGCAGAATAGCGAATAAATCAAGGGGCCCTGTCTCATTCTCTCGGACGTGACGGGGGCTATTTTAAGGGCCGGAATCTGTTCGATATTTAAATGTTTTATTAGGTTTGGCGATTGCAACCAGCCAGTTGCAATGAGGGTCTGATTTCTAACTCTTTCGTTTAGAGAAATGAATTTTGCAATAGGGCCTGTACATATACTATAACTTTACAACTAAGAAAATGTAATTATTTACACAGTTGCAATACCAACTTTTTATTTTAAATGAGTCTTAAGCTCTTAGTTATGTCACATTAATTGCTAATTTAAAAATGGATTACAAATATTATTTTTAACACAAAACCTTCCGACGTCATCCGACTTTGCGAGAAGAAGCCTTGAGACTGCCCTCTTTGTTTATAGCATCGCTATTTTTGGCATAGGTATCACCAGCGGTTCCTACCCTACGACATTTGCTATGGCTTTTTGTAGTACGTCATGGTCTATTTTTGTTATATTAACAAATGTGATGCTTATTAGATGAGGATTTACATTATTTTTGAAGTTTGTGATTTGGATTTTAGTCACTTGTAATTCAATGTGATAGGCGCCTCTAGCAAATTTCGTACCTGTGCAGCTGTGGCCCTAGACAAGATGCATCGCAAGATCGTTATCGTTATAGAAAATGATTGACGCAAGCTGCCGGATGGTCGCGTCAAGTGGTTATGTAGCTCTATACAATTTGACAGTTTTGAAAATCGTTTACGATAGCCTTAGTATCTTGTCATGAGCGAGGTCCTGTTCAGTATTTATTATGCTCCAGACCAAGGTGAAAACTAACGTAGTTTTTGAATATTTACGAAAAATCCCACCTTCATTATCCTTTCGCTATTGATCTGCTCGTGCCCGTGCACAAAGTACCAGAAGTACCTGGACGGCCATTTTGATCTCGACGCTCAAATTAATCCCGTGGCATGTCCGGACCACGCAAATTATTTAAACTGACGAACGCCGTAAATAAGGGATTAAGCGGGAACGTTAAATGCCCGTGTATTTAGGATTTTTGCGCTCAAGGGTTGCACCGGTTCAACCCCTTATTTGCCCATCTAGACGTCTGATTGGGGTTCGGCGCTATATTTTGGCATTTAGCAACAATAAAATACGGCTGATTAAACACAGCGCGAGGGTTAAATTCTAGAATTTGTGTATCGACTTTGAACGCGAGACGAAATGTCAAGGTTACTGACCTTTGGAGGGTCGGAAGTGGAAATGACTTTGCAGTTCTATTTGGAGGGTCACGGCTGTAGCTTGTGGTGCTGTTTATATCATTACAATCTCCTATGAGTATTATTTATGTACGAAGTAGTTGTGACCATAAATAATAGTACCCAATCTTGTGCTAGGAATAAGTACTTTAACATAAATAAGAAGACTGGTAGAGTATTTTGTAATTTCATACAAACATGAAGAAAGCCGTACTATATTATGATATTGCACTAAATTACTGATTTCTGACTACTGGACTAAGATTCTATGCAGTGCTATCCTATTGTCAACGTTTTGATAGCTGTTATTTACTCATAGTAGGAGATCCGAATTGTAGACGAATTGCACCGGGCTGTTTATTCGATAAAAAGTGTTTTATATCAAATTTAATATGCTAAGTAATGTATGGCGAATAGGTAGGCTGAAAAAAATCAGTCCAGTATATTATTATAACAATTAAAAAATAAGATTTTTTTTTTTTATTGCAATTGCTTGCTTAAAAAATCGAATTACATATCAATCGAAAGTATAGAATATGCAAACGTTAGGTTCATTATTTTTTTCCCGTCAAACTATGCGGTAAGCAGGTATAAACAGTGAAGTCGGTACTAATAGTTTGCACCAAACATAACGTTTACATATTCTAAAGGCTTCATACTTTCGTTTAGTATATAATTTGTTTATTAAACAAGCATTTGCAATTTAAAAAAAAGTTAATTTATAATATTTTTTTAAATAATTTAAGTACTTACTGGGCTGAAATTTTTCAGCCTACCTATTCGCCACATATTATTTAGCGAATTAAATTTGATATAAAATACTTTTCATCTAGTCAACAGCCCGGTGCAAATCGTCTCCTATTCGGATCTTAGACCATTAACAGTAATGGCCGCCGAGTTAAACACGTCAGAGGTAATATGGTTTTTACTGGATAGAACAGGGCCCTAAGAAACAGGTTGCACTAGTTAGTACTATTGAAAATATTCATAGAAAAGAACGGGAGTTTTAATTAAATTAATTAATAAACACAGTCACGCTCATCGTTAATTTTTCATATGGCTGGTTTTTTAGGCGGCAAAAACAATATTGTATCTGACCTGTAATGGTAATGTTTTTCACTCGGCCGCCATTACTGTCAAGTAATAAGAGCTATGAAAACGTTATCAATACGATAACAGGTCAAACACGATATTGTTTTGCGCGATTGCGTAACTATAGATAGAATTAAGTGGTCACGTCTATATGGACAGATGACAGTAGCTTCAACTATGAAAACAATTGCTATAAAGTGAACAAATTACCCAATTTGAAATATTATCGCGGCCGTGACTCCGGCGCGCTATTTATTGAAACATTGCGCTGAGCCCGCGCTCCGGGCAAAAATATCTTTCGTACATTCGTTTTAAAATTGCAAGCTCGAGGTTTATTTTTACAACAGCGCTTTTAATGCATTAAAATTTTAACCGTCCGAGAACCTTTCATGGGCGTCAGCAGCGATTGCATTATTACTTTTATTGAACCTTTATTAAAAAGTTTTAAATAGATTTATACCTTACTTTTGCACCGAATAAAGTTAATAAACAACCCTTTAGTTTATAGTCTTGAGAGTACAATATGCCGTGACGATGCATACTAACCACACCCAGATACGGGCCTCGAGAGAGAGAGACTGGACCAAGTATCAAGAGCACGATTATTTACCACTTTTTCTTAATTCTTCCGTTGAATGTGAGCCGGAGTCATAACATAACTCAACCATTCCCTGAGCATTCAAGTCACATCCTTCACAGCGAAAGGTACAATGATGAAGGGAACCAAGCACTAGGCGCGAAAAGATTTGGTCCCGCCCGAATAGGGTGTCCGGGAATCCGTTGAGCCGTCTCAAATGATGAATGGTGTTTTTCTTTTCGCCAAAGTATTCATGGGATCGTGATATTCAGAGATCCCGCTGAAATTATGGTTTGCGGCTGTTTTTTGTTACAAACATATTAACAATATGAACCCTATTTCTCCGTAAGAAAATTCATTTTGATTTTAAGACTGGCCGACAATAATCCGTTACCTTTTTTCAACGCGTGCCAAACAGCCATAGAGCAAACAAATTAAAAATAATCGCGGTGCAATGAACCTTCGAAATTTGAAAAAACGGTCCAATAAATATCACAGCAAGACGTCTCTGCCCTCGATACCTTGAGGGAGCAGCCATCGATTGTCAGTAATTATATTATCCTACCCCAAGGTACCTGTGCCTGTTAATCTATGTAAAAGTGAGGGCTGCGGCTGTCAAGGGTGGCCCTTGCCAGTTCTTGGGTAAAAGTTTTTCTTCTGAGAATACGTGTTAGGAAATTACAGGGACGACATGACGTCGTCTCGGTTGAAAGAATCTCAAGTTTTTGAAGAAACCAACATGATTATAGTTTTTTTATGACAGTCATCCTAAGCGGTTTTTTTTGACGAACAATATTGTGTCAAACTGGTCTTGCAGTTTTATTTTAAAATTTGGTACGGTGACAACAAAGTTAGGTACTGCACTTGTACTAGTGCTAACGCTTAACTCAAAAGAACGAATCTTTGTTAGGTCGTAGAGTTTAGGTTTGTGACTAAGGTAAATATTATAGCTTCTCCCTCTAATAGCGGTTAGAAAAAGTGAGCAAAAATAAGTTTGACTGGAGCCATATGAAGCAAAAAAAAAGAAGATAGCAAACACTTTGTCAATTAAATAGGTATGCAAATGGAATCGAAAATCAGTCACTCAAATTACTTGATAATAAAAATAGCTACTTTGCTGACTCGCTATTCTTGATAGTGATAGTGACTTTATGAACATTGTTGATTACAAAGTAGTCAATCGATCACCATTGGCTTAGCTAAAATTAAAAAACGTAAAAAAAAAAAATAATAATATTACAACTTACTATTCCTTACCTGGAAAATCGTAACATTTTCAAGGAAATAATAAAGAAATTTACGCAAACCAAGTCACTGGTCAAAGTTTATTTTTTCTTAAACTTGTCACACGCGTAATAATTTAAATTATCAGTACCTACTCCTGGGGAGAAGGTTATTTTAATTACGACAACAAATTCATGTGAGCACAATAATCCAACACTCGATCGTGCAAAATTAATTCATCAAACGCAAAACAAAGTCTCGTAATCCTGTTAGATGTGCGTACTTTTGTCTGCGGGTTTATCCGCTCAGCACTAGTAGGGTAGCATTAGGGCGCAAGGGATACGGGAGCGCATTAATATTCTATCTTTGTCGAACATTTTGTTTTCAGTTGATGTTGGGCGTTTGTGATTTCATTTGTAGTGAGTTTTCGAATTCAATGTGTTTTTTCTGATTTTTTTGGTGGAGATAGTATATTTCTATTGTGAGGAATTGACATAAACTTTTGATATAAGTGAATATAATTATTTGTTAGCCGTTCGTCCTAAACGCATTTGGTCCAATACGCAGTTCGTCCATTATGTAGTTCGTCAGATGTCGTTAACGCAGTTCGTCCATAATGCTAATCGTCCAAAACGCTATTCGCCCATATCGCTAACCAATAAAAAAAGTGATACGTAAAGCATAGCTGTCTGTTAACATTGTAAGTTGATTTGGTTGTTACCAGAAAAAAATATCTGTATTGTACTTATATATAATTCTATTCACAAAAATGTAATACCTTGATTTTTTACGCATCTTCAGTTGACTCCATAATTCTCCAACACCATTAAAGCGAATTAACTCGTAATAACTGAGCAATTATCGTACCTTACGTTCGCTCGCAAAAAACAGGTCGTACTCAGTTTTAAAAGCTTAGCTTATTTTAAAAGAATGGTAGAGAAATCCTCTAATTGCGGTGTCCTACGGCCGGCAGCGATAAACATGAATAATGTCGTCCGATGTCCAAGTCCGCAACTTTATTTTCTTACTTTGTCACCTGCTTGCACGAGATAACGCTCAGTTTGAGCGCGCTCTGAATTTGCTTTGAGAAAATCAACTCCGTGCTCCAGTTTTGGAATTCTGCGCTGTATAAACCTGTGCACTCTGGGATGAGGTTTTAAACATTGTTGGAAAAGTAAATGTTTGATTAAGTTGCGGGTAAGTACTATGTAGCAAATTAATTGATATACCTACATATTAAATTTAGAGGTAGTGGGATCCTTAGATGTATTTATCTTTAGAATTGTATAGCAACTTGTTTATATGGGACCGCTTGTTAATATTCCTTTGCGTTTTCGTCTATCCGTTAAATTTATTGTTTCTTTTAAAATGAACGTAGAGATTAACGAATGGAGATTGAGAGACCATGTCTATTTGGTCGCACAACGGAAATTTGAGTAGAAAAAATAATTACGTGAGTTATTTTGTTGCAATTTTAGAACTCCGTTTAAAACTCTGGCTAGATAATATAAATATGTGGTGCCAGTGAAAATTTAACCTTTAGAACTATATACCCACAGACTGTTTCCTAAACCAACTAGGTACTCTATTTTGAGTTACGTGCACCCACCACCAGAACGTACAAGCCTTTCGCACAGTTTCAAGTCTTAGATGCATTAAATCAATGCAACCAAATATCTCAGATCCATGATTACAAGCCAGTGTTATAAACCAACCAGTCCCTTTCTCACGTTTCGCGTACAATATAAAAGCGCCGGATCTTGAAGTCCATTCCAATTCAGTCCTGCGTCACCTCTAAAAAGCGGAAGGAAGCCTAACGCCTGTTTAATGGGCACCCGACGCAATAATCCCTGTAATTGCGCGCCAGCCTCCTGCATACAGAGCAGATGTTGCGGAATTACCATTGTTTAGTCTCCGAGGAACAAATTTGAAATAATTACGGCAATTTGTCACAGTTTACTTCTTTTGGGCCTTAATGGGTGTTGGTGAAGTTTCAGTGACACAGCTGTGATTTTGGCAGATGAATGCAAGTTGTGAAGTGATACAGCGCCTAGAAATTGGTTCATTAAGGCTGCGATGGAGTTTTGTGAGTTATCGGATGTTTCCCGAGGTAAACAAACTTTAGCCTTATGTGCAATTGTTGAATAATAGTTTTAAATATTTCATAGGGAAAGTACCTTTAGCGTTTTGGCCAGTTGCGATGACAGCTCGAAATCTAGAGCCCTGTTGTCAGAGCATGTCGTGCCATGCTTAGAGTAGGGTTCTGACACTGTTACTACAAACAGGTTTTTTTTAGTAGGTATAGACACTTGAGTCACCCAAACCAATCAAGTCTATTTAGTCGTGATATGTTCCTTTTATAGTGGTTATATTTTATCATTATGTGCTTTTATTTAAGGTATTTTTTTGTACTTTTTGTTTTGGCAGTAGGGTGTGGAGACACGTTAGGCTAGCGGAAATGGCACGTTTAGAGTTCAAATCAAAAAATTGAGATCGACATATTTTTTAAAATGCTATCCAATAAAATATCATACGATCTTGTAAAGTAAAACTTTACCCCTGCTGTACGTGTACGGGAGGCCCCTAAAAAACTTTTACTTCTTTCATCATTGACCTAAGTGCGCGGTATAATATTTATATGTATGCACCTCTGTGTGTATAACTTTAATACATACATACGTACATACGTTCACGCCTGCAATCCCAGAGTGGGGTAGGCAGAGCTACAGAATTAACTACAACTTTAAAAGCTTGTTGATAATTCTGAAACCATATTGTGCACAAATAGGCTAATATATTTACCAGGGTATGAGGAAAAGTCAGTGTGGCATACAGATAGACAGACAGACATGGCGAAACTATAAAGGTTACTAGTTTGATTTTGGATCTAAAAACTAGTTTGATTTTGGAGATAAAAACTAAGTTTGGCGTTACATTCTTCGAATTAACCTTTTGCTCCTGAACAAGGGTCTGATTTCGAATTCCGTTTGATATTTCGTATGACTTACTATAAAAAATTAACCACGGCTCCAGCTTCCAATTTTGACGAAGTAATCTTAGCGGAAAAAAATGACAAATCTCACGTTAACTATTTAATTATCGCTTTGACGAAAAATATTTTGATGAAGTTGGATATTGTAAAACATTATTTAGCGGTTATTTATTGTTAAATAAATGAAATTTTCATGCATACCTATTACATAACTTACAAGCTTTTATTTATAACGAATAATGTAAAACAAATAATTCCTTGGCGCCATTTGTGGATAAAATAAAAACCGAAACTCCACAACAGTAAGAACTCTAAAGTAATATATTTATTTTCAAACACCTTTGCTCCCATGTAAAAGTGTCGAAACTTTACTTACACCTTATAATATTAACTTCTTGTTTCCAAAATTCAAACCTAAGCACCAACTTTAGGTAACTTTCCCTGACTCTCCAACCACAACACGACCACGGGAACCAGACTGGTTAAATAATCCAAAATTAATGAGCCTGTAATTAAAGCGACGCGTTAGGCAAACACAGGCTACATCAAAGCTAGGGGCCAAGATTACACCCAGCTTGCGCCACGTGCGTGCATAGCAGTACCAGTCTCCCCCAAGTTTACTTTACACAGCGCTATAAAAAAAGTAAGCCTTCTCACAAACCAAAAAAGACGAAATTTGAACAGCAACCGTATTTTACATGGCAAGGATATCATTGTTTTTGCAAGTTGTCAGTGCATCCTTACTATCATGGGATTTGCCGCAATAACGTACAAACGACCGTTTAAGAAGATAGAGCACTCCAAACGAAATCGGGTTTTTGCAATCTCCCGCGCAGAAGCATTAGCAGTGCTACGGCTGATTACTCTGTGGCCGCGGCTGCAATCTGCATTTCTTTGGTTTTGCTCTTTGACATTTTGCTAAAGTGCTTTTGCTAAGTATTTACATTTTCCAGAAATAATTTGCCTGTTTACTCGACTAGAGCGGAGGTAAAATTTGCAGATATGCTCTTAAAATAGAATACAAGTAAGCGGTCGTCACCATTTAGGTTATTATAACAAATGTGGTCATTTAAGTTTAATAGTACACAATATCGTTGGTCAAAACAGATTCCATATGAAGTTTTTGTCACTTATTGATAGTGAAGTGACACAGTATTTTCACCTGCTGTATTGTGCGCCCAGAACAGTTTACACATCGATGTCGTATTGTAATATATATGTCGCAGATAACAATTTTCCTACAGTTTAATGTTAATTTGTTAACATAGTTGCTGATCTGAGCTGTCTTTTAAAATACTATAGTGAACGCCGTGGCGCTAGTACAGCACCTCGAGGACGGAGTCGGTGAGTCGTTTGCGGTTGGAATGGGTAGGAAACCCACCTTATAAATATGGGTGCCTCGTAGCACCCGGGCACTTTTGATCTGAATTCCAAAGGGCAAACGACACATCGACTCTGTCGGTTCACTGCCATTTTGTATTTAGTACCTAAGTTACTTAAATTGAGTAAATGCTGTAAGAGGTTATTCTGCTGCTTTCCTTGTCGCCTGAGTACCCAGCCCAGAATATCAGAACCCTGCAGAAGCCGGTATTCCAAACACTCAGCCGGTGTCTGCGTCGACGTATACGAGCATGTATATGTAAATTTTAAAAAGTAAATATCAATTTTTGTTAAAATAATTAAATATGAACTACATTATTATTTATAAAACACCTAATGTGTAATGTAACGTGTATATCATGATGTCGGGACGTAAATCTATACTAATATTATAAAGAGGAAAGATTTGTAGTTTTTAATTTTGTAAGTTAGTAACGAATAAACTTATTTAAAAACAACTGGACCGATTAAAAAATTACATAGGTACATACATATATTAAATCGCACCTGTTTCCCAGAGGTGTAGGCAGAGACCACTTCTTTCCACCTGCTACGATCGTGACAAATCTCATTCGCTTTTTCGATTATAAAATTCTTTCACCGTCAGAATGCTACATATCACTGAGTAACATATTATAGTAACATATGTTCTATTTTGAGTCGTGGGCAATAGCTTGTAGAGGATATAACGAAAAAAGCGTTATGATTCTGGTGTGCATATATCTGTTTGTTATTTTATTTGTTCGTATCGTTTTATTAAATAGGTGTTTTAATTTCAACTTAAAGACTGGTGTAAGTTTTATTTTCCTTTGACGATGAGAACTAGGGACATTAGAAGTCTTAAGTCCAAAAAGTCGTGAGTAAAAGGTAGTATCTATCTATATTATATACGTCAAAGAGTGCTTGTTTCTTTGCCATTCTTATCACTTGTTTCTCATGATATAAGAACGAAGAAAAATATTGAACTCCATTTAACAAACATTAACACAGGTAGTTAAAAATCGTGGTCACTTAATAACCCAAGCGTAAAAAAACCCAAAAACCTCGACGCTCACTTAGTAAAATTTATGTCCTCGAAACGTGATCAAGTTACGTTCATTTAGATTGTACCGCAACCTTTTTCCGTTTTCCGCAACCAGATTTCCATTTACGCAATTTGCGGTAAAAGCTAACGATATTCGATACCGTTTATCGACTATCGATTTCACTACAGTTATAGCACAATAACCTAGATGCGTAAGCACTTAGGGATATGGCGCTAAGGAGGTCGCCTCCCGAGAGATTGGTAGGGCCCAGATAACGCATGAAAGACACGCGAGCATTGTCAAAGATTTGGGCTTTTAGGGCTAATAAAAACCCAGGCTCGCTTTCTTTGTTTCAGCCTAAAGAGCAATATTTACGAAATACCTTCGGGTATAAGAAAGAATAACAGGATTATTTATGGTATTATATAAACGTAAGGTTGTTTTACAAAATACCATTTATTTAAATAGTAAGGAAATCTATTTTGATTTTATATAATATGGCCACATAAATAAATATAACAAAATCCACAAAATCCGTATCCGTAAAAACATTGACGAAAATCATATCACAGGTCTAATTGGGGCATTTGAAGGATTCAAGCTCAATATATTGCGGTTGATTGGATTGAGCGGAAAAAATAAAAAAGTTATTTTCCAATCCCAGCCTTCCCAAACAACCACATGGTAAAGCGGAAAGGTTGCCAACATCTCTATTGTACTTACCTTGATTACGCCTCTCGGCAAAGTAAATAAAAATGATGAAAAAGTTTATGCAAACAGTCATATTCTGATGCTGTTCCAATGTCTGACGTGAGTTAAAAAAATAAGCTTTTATTGATTAAAGACGTACGTAGAAAATATTGTTCAATTTCTTAGCTTGAGCTGTTATTTTTAGCAATGGCGCCCAACGTGGAGCTGTAGCCAAAGGTAAGCTTAAAAAAAAGAGTCAATGCCGACCAAGCCAGATTTATACTTACTTTTTCAGCTTAACGTATTGTGTAGGTAGTAACATAACATCCCAGAATACAACCGTCATCAAAATTAGTATTCTGTACAGGTTTGCCGTCCACCTCTGTCTGTATCAGTCTGACCGCCCGATTATATTAATCCGACGTGCGTTTTGTACCGGCCGCTCTCAAATCACTATGGGCTGGAATTCATTTGCATGTACACTTTTTTGTTTCTGCTTGTGCGTTTTGCCCAAATTCTGACCAGTTTATTAAGAGGATTGCAATTTTCAAATTAAATGCTTGAACTTCTCTGTAATTAACTAAAGTGCAATAGCTATGGTGAACATTTGAATAAGCGCAGTAAATGACCTACCATCCAATTTAGGTTCATTCAAATTGGATTCAACGTAAAAAGAATAAAAAGCTGAGTATTCACTATCGGCTCCTTAAAAGTTCCCATTCATTCGCTAGTTAACGTCGAACTAAGCTCGACTGCTATCGAATAGGCAAAAATGTACTTATTGTTGTTTTTTAGCCAATTTGTTAAGAGCCCCGCGTCTGCAGTGGCGTCTTGTTAAGTTTCGTCAACTTGCAGTTGTTGGAGAGCCTGGGGTGGGTGGTTATGACGTCGCACGGAAGTTGGGAGTGCTGAAGCCGACAATGTGTATAAATAGGCAATAGCGATTGCGATCACGTAGCCGTAACGAGCCGTCGCGACTGAAGCGGGTATGGACGGACGGATCGATCCACCGGTGTGATGGAATTCTCTGACGGCTCCGTGAATAAGCGGGAAAAAAAAGTAACTGACGGATGAAAGGGCTTTCAGGAGGAAACTACAAGCTAATACTGGGAGCTACACCGGAAACAGTCCATAAACAAGCAAGAAGTTTTATCTCGACCGTTATATTTTCAATTCTCGTTATATTTCTCAGTTTAGTTCAGTATGATGTTAGACAGATACAATACAGAAATATTATTTTACAAATAACGCTAACGAAGGCTTTGTAATTACTTAAATTATAACTGTTGATTGCATTAAGTTCCGTTGTTCATTTTGCAATGCGGCTGCAATTACCGCCCCACTAAGGAGCGCACTAATGATCATAATTGATATGAAGCCTGGATAGCTCTCGGCTCCAGAACTAGTGTCAGTAGTTTCAATAACAGCTGCAGCGCCAATTGGCGGGGTTTCAATTAATTTATTAGCGTCTTCGGGCGATTCTTTATTACTAACGTGACTGCAAGAGGTTTTATTATTTTTGGTATAGCAGCTTACGTAAATCTTACTTTGACTTTGATGATTTTTTCGTAAAATATCTAACTCGTACCTAACTTTTTTCAGAGATATCGAATATGATATGATACAAGGAGCCACCAAAATGAAAGATTTATACATACTATTAGAATTGTAAAATGTAAACTACCTCAAATGCATAACCTTGGCATTTGTTATCGCTAATTCAGAAGAACATTGGAAAAATTATACGTTTATCTGTTATTATTTAGATCCAAGTTGGGTATTTATTATTTATAATAATGACTAAAGGATTACATACCTAAATGTAAATAACTCTTGAAATATTATAATGGTGTATCTGACCAGTATTTCTCGTTCTTTCTACTTTTTTCTACCCGATAAATATGAAACTTATTCCCGTGTGAAACAAAGCTGTAGAAATTAGTAAGTAATTTTACGAGGCTTGTCTCACAGACGACAGTAATCTGACGAACAGGTGGTAGGCTCACAACTGTTTTCCATTAGCGCTCCAGTTCAGAACAAGAGGGTAATTTGCTTGGTATGTGGCTCAATATAGGCACAATCGTTAATCATCGGCTTGCGTCGGATTTTGAGAATGTTTTCAAAGGCTGTAAAAAACTGAGAGACTATCAACTTTGGACATCTTTGGACATATTTCTTTTTGAGTTGGTTTTGAAAGATCGTAACACAATTGAAATAACGTCCCAAACTTTACACACCCAGTTACTTAATTTTCGATTAAAGTAAATTAAAATATTAATGATGTATAAGTCAATTTAGCGGAATAGGCAACGATGGAACTGTTAAAGCAATATTTTTATTAGATTCTTAAATAGTTTCATACGATTTAAGATCATTACGTCATGTTGACATAGTTCCATAGTGGTTCATGATTCAAACTGTTTTAACACTACCTGATTTTTTTTTTGCTTTTCTGTTTACATGATTTGTATAGAAAGTTTCAACTACTTTGGCGTTACGTATAAACAACTGACGAATAATGAAATGAACAGTTGTTCCTATTTACGACTAGCACTTAGAACTCAATTGTCTCCGAAACTTAAAACGGAACGAGCGCTCGCGCATCCTGACATTTCATTACAACTATTTGATTTATCGAGACCAGCTGAAATATACCCGCGCGCCGGGAGCATAAATTTCAGCCCAGCCTTTGAATGGATACGAAATAAACGATTAATTTGAATATTGTATATTTAATGTAATCATTGGTTAAAGAGTATTTGGTAATCGCTGCTCCTCTGCAAAAGCGAGTAAGTACTTTTTTTTTCTTTAACTGAAACAATCAGGCTCCGGCAGAAAGCATTGATTATTTGTCTTTATAACATAAAATAAAAAGGATTAATATTACTTTGTATACACAACATGATACAAAACTATTAATATTTCCGAATATAAATTAAATTCAAAAGCATTGTAGGTGACTTTTTAGAGAACAGGTATGATGAAAACTGAAGTCAACCCTCGGTGTCTAATGTCAAAGGGTAAAAGGACCTACGTAGTCAAGGCTCTCAATCCATTTCTACCGAAGTGGTTATGTGTACATATTAGCTAACAGACACGAGCGAAAAAAGCTACTGTTACATTGAAACAAAATTATTAACAAGCCATAAATAAGGCTTCGGAAGGCTTTCAGGGTACTGGCTGGTTTCCAAACGGTTTAGATACGGAGTCTTGTTTCTAGAATAGGATATTCCGACATCGAACTAATGGCTCCACGCGATTACATCGGCAATTTACCTGTGTGCTGGAAAAAGCCCATTCGGGAAATGTTTGCATTAGTTTTGTGTGCTTTGTTAGCTCTGAGTGTTCGTGGTATGGAGGTGATTTAGTAACTACGAGGTTCCGTTGGGAGGGTTCAGTAAATTGACATTGTTTTAAAAGTCTGCGTACATGAGTCTCTTATTTTCTTATTGTTTTTTCGCGATAGTTTTGGTAGGGTTCTTGAAACTACACAGGAGGGAGGATAAATCCTACTTTGTTTCAGTCCACCGTTATTTTATTGCTAACGTTAAAACACTTATTTATTTGACGTTAAGACCTACTATAATGTCAACATTATGTCTACGATATATTTTATTGAAACAAATTAGAATATATCTTCGTTTTAAGTTTTCGTTTGGCTTGCTTCGACCTACTTTTAGTTTGGTCGTCAAAGGGTAATAGAGAAAAGCTCTCTAAGAAATGCAAGAAAAACAATTACACTGATCTTACAAAACGTATCAATCAATTCACTAACTTTTATTACTTAAAAGTTTAAAATAATTTAACTATTTCCTTAAATCCTTCATATCCCACTCCTGAATCAATTTCATTGGCAGGCATTTTAAAAAGTAATAATGCTACAGGGTTGGGGAGTTTTTCACGCGTCATCTTGCGCGTCAGCCGTCAATGGTCCGGAAAAGCCGCCAGATAGCGCTTTCCTCCGTTTTTATACTCATCCCGTTCAGGAAAAACATTTTTAGATACCTGACACGTGACATGTCGTTGAGCTTTAACCCTTGGGGTCCCAGAGTATTGATTGGGGTGAAGAATGTGACTCTTCGGTGTTAACGGATTGATGAAATGGCAGAACGTTTAGCGAAGGAATAATTCGATAAAAATACCGACTTATTCATTTTATGGCATATTTAATTCATTAGTTGTGTAGGGAGCTATCTTAATAACAAATAATATTACGGTGTGTTTTCTATAAGACTAAGAACTTAGTTTAATAGCCGACCTTATCGCTCACTTCGCGGCTATATCATCTTTATTTTGCATCTATTTGCTGTTTCCTACGTTTTAAGATTGAACAGCAGAGTGTATGCTAAATAGCTCTGATGGAAACTTATACGACCTCATATTTCCCTCTAGAGCCTATCAAAGGGCAATGACACCGACCCCCAAACCGTCCGGCTTATGCACAGGCCGGGGCTAATCTCCTCATATAGTGCTAGGCCGGTTGAGCCCACTTATCCGAGTTGTCGTCACGATGCGGGCGGAATAATGTCCACTAGCCACAAACGCCTGTGGAAAACTTGAGAGCAAAAACTATATTAGACGTTTTGAGTTTGTTAGAAGAAATATTGAGTTTCTTGGAAAGTGATTTATAAAATAGATATGATATTTTCAAAAATGGAATTTAAACGTACACAGTATTTATTAAAGTATCAGTGTCTCAGTGTTGCAGCGACTCATGTACTTTCCTCCGACCGACACGAAATCAAACCACTCGGTTCAGATTATGACCAAATGAAATCAAATGTTCGTAATTTCAACCAAGTGCCACATCAAGTTAATGTTTCCAAAAACATGTTGAATTTTTATCTTTCCATTTCAGCACGAGTCTAACACGTTCGAATTCAAATGAGAAGCTCTGATTACTTCACAACAACACTAGTTAATTAACAATTAAATACTGTAATATAATCACGTAAGCTAAACTATAGCTTACAAGTAAGGTACTTTTATTTCCACGAAACTTGCTAAAATACTAAATCTAACCAGAGCCCATCTATTGGCAATAATGCAGTAATTACTGTCTCCGTCGCCTCCACTTGTTAATCTTACTTAAGCCGCGCCCTCCGAGCCGCATTTAGTTAAAAATTATTGGCAGAGGCTTAAAGACTTTAGTTGAAAGCTTAGCCTTCGGAAATGCCTTTAGATTTGCTTTTAATTACGTCCTTATTGATTGGAGGTTGACCTTTTCAGCGTTTATTTTCTGTCAATGAAGATAATGAATGAAGACATTCTAAGGCCACTGAATTCTGCTTTTAAAGGTTAAATGAATAGGACAGAATTCTCGAACAAGCTTGCAAGTAAGCATTATACTCGGCTTGTATTTCACGAAATATCAGTGTGAAACAGTTACTAGTTATATAACCTGCGAGCTTTATTGTAAATGGGAATCGATGTTTTTACAGGAACAAAGCCATGCTCCGGTTGAATTTGCTTTCGTACATATTCGTACTTTTCAGACCTAGATAGGTGCTGGTAATACGAGTATGATGTTACTCCACGGCGTCGTTAGCCTGACAAAAACTATAAAGATAATTTTAAATCAAAATCTACGTTACAAGGAAGTGTTTAACGTCTTGACGGGATTTCGCCTAGAGCAGATAACTTTGACCGCTTAATGTAGCTGAAAACCTGAATGTGGAGCTAATCGACCGTACTCTAACGCTATAGAGTATTCAAACGTCTGAGCGTAAGAGAAAAGAACTAAACTATTCAGAAGCTCATAGGTAAGCCGGTCACGTGATAACGCTCAGTTTGACTCGTCTCGCCCGCGGTTTGCTCGGAACACCGCGTACTGGAGTATGCAAAAGGAATAACTTTGCAAAATTTTACGTTTCCGATTGTGTGCGTTTCTTTTTTGTTATAGTGTACCTGAGGAGAACACCTATTACTATTTTTTTTGAAGTCACTAATGTGATTACCGCCAACGTGTCAAAATACATTATTCAAACATCTTATTATCAGTGGCATAGAGGCGTGGAAAGGTGTTTAACGTCTTGAGAACGTTAAATAATTATATTTATGATTTCGACTGCACAATCAATTTTAATTTTTAGTAGTCGTTTGATGAACCAAAACCATCTGACCGTCTGTGACGTGGAAGCTAAAACCTAGAAATATCAAAGCAAACTATCTTAGGTCCATTTTGATCTGAGCTGAAATCCCCGCCTCAAGACGTGTCAGTTAAGACAGTTTTCTTTGACTTGACATTTACGTACTTCGACGCATCGTTAGTTTATTTGTAGTGAGCATGAGATTTATTATCATAAGTTCATAACATATTGTTATACCACGTCGTTCAGCTTACCGCATGTATGTATGTATCGTACCTAACTTAACATCATCTTGTTTAGGGTTCCTTACTAAGCCTTTACTGACAGTCCGTCCGTTTGTGTCATGGGGCTGTATAATCATGAACCATAATACGTAGACAGTTGAAATTGTCTCAGAGTATGTGTTGTTATTGCCACTAAAATAACAACAACAAGATAAGTTATAGGGGCCCCTATGCAGGAATCGTACGGAAACCTTCGTGTACGAGTTCGACTCGCACTCGGCAGGTTTTTAACCTATTTAGTGGCATTTGTTTAAAAAGGGCAAGAGTAAACTTTGTCATAGTGTAAAAGAACCTTAATTTTGGGATCTGAGAGCTAAAAGCGGTCGAGGAAATTAGTAGTCTGTAGCGACGCACTGCGCTGGGATAATGAGCTCCGAAGCCGTTGGCATTGTTTGGATCTGCTCAACCTGTGCATCAAGTTAACAGTTGCATACTTACAGCTTCATATCCGTTTTAAAATTCCAAACCAGAGATAAGTAACCGACTATAGTTCAACTGGTTTCTGCCTGCAACGTTAAAGTACAGTCTGCGAGCATTTAGAATATGCCTCGGGTTTGTACTCTTTTTTCACTCGCTCTTAATAAGAGCGTATGAGAGTGATTGAGAGACAAGTACAAACCCAAAGCACATTCTAAGAGCTATCTTACTGTGAAGTCGAGTTCATAAATATGCGTACACTTTAGTACCTCGTCTATTTAAACTGCCATATATGAATTGTGAATTTGGCGCGGATAAAATACTGCCGCAGAGATCAACCTATTTGACCTTATGTAAATAAATTCTTAACCCCTTAAAATCGTTTGAAAAGTTTATGTTAATTAAATCGAACGAATCGAAAATATACTTTTCATTTATTTTATTTCAAGCATAAACGTGTCATAGTGTGTATTTTGAAAGAGCATGATCATGAGCTTCAGTATTTTTCGATACTGTAGTGAGGTCACCAATGTAACAGCTGATACATACAGCTGATACCTACCTCTTCTCTAATTATTAGTTTAACGATGCTATAAAACTTTATAGCCTCTATTAAGTTTTATAGTTTAAATCCGCTGACAATGCATAATCATAAGTTCCACACCATTAACCCTAGACCTTGATATATTTACTTGTAATTCTGCTTACGATGCATTAACGTTACTTCCACACCATTTACCCTAAGCCTAGATAATGACTAGAAACCATAGTATATAAGCTGTACAATTTTACCAATAAAACACAGTATTCCTCCAGACTCTTGAGTTGTCATTATACCTCTCACCCTACACTTCATGGCGACCCTGCCAGTCGGGCTGCTCGAGGCAGCCTCAGCTTCAGTCAGCACGCCGCCGCTTGGACCAACCAAGTAGTCAGCTCCAGCCAGCAAAAGCCAGCTCCAGCCAGCAAGAGCCAGCTCCAGCCAGCAAAAGCCAGCTCCAGCCAGCAAAGGCCAGCAAAAGCCAGCTACAGCCAGCAAAAACCAGCTCCAGCCAGCTCCAAGGGACCAGCTGAAAAACCGATCCGCCGCAGCTCCAAGCACGACATGGGACATCAATGCACAAAAGAAATCAAAAAAGAAGAGGTCATCATCGCTCAAAACGGACAGTCCAACGACGCAACCACGAGCCAAACTTACAGAGGCGAAGTAACAATTTATTTGACAACGACACTACTCATTGCCATCAGCATCATCTTAATCTATGCATTGTGGAAGAAGATCCACGAATGTTTAACTAAAAAGATCGAGCGCCAAGCAGTAGCAGCAACGATGCGGAACCGGCCAGAGCAGATCGTCTAGCAACAAGTCCACGCAGCAGCAGCAGCTACCCACCAACAGCGCGTAACCACAGCCACACCACAGCACAGCACAGCAACGTTATGAAGGTATCAATTAAGATAACCCCAACTATAACTGTGTAAAACCTTGTATTGTTCGCTTACCCAAAATTTGTCTGCACTAATAACCCATATATTAGTAAAATTTATTAATGACTTCAATTCAGGAGTTATATAACCAATTAAAATCACTACAAGAGGATATTAGAAAGTTAGGACCAAAACGCCGAACTGAGGCTATTGGTCAAAATAAACTTCAACAAGTAAAAACATTATATAAGCAGTACGAAATATATATAGAGCAATATAGCTCCAAATTAGAAAAATCAGAACTATCTGTAAAAGACAGTGAAGTAATTCAGTCTTACTTTCTAAAAATAGAGGAAGTTTATAGTAAAATTTTAACAACATACAAACAAGACAACAAAAATTTAATCACAATGACGTCGAACGACAGTTTTGACCTAAAAACAGCTGTATCATTGTCACCAGTCATGGACGGCTCGGAAGCCGTCACAAAGCAACTTAACGCCATAGACTTATATTCCGCAATAATTAAGGACACAGACTACAAGTTATTGATTAATTTTGTAATTAAGACAAGACTAAAGCAAAATGCCAAACTTAGAATATCCAGTAACCATACCAAAATAAGCGATTTAATTGATGAAATGAAGCTCCATCTCTTACCTATTAAATCAGCAACCGCGATACAAGCCAAACAAAACGAATGAAAGAGTAAAACATAAACAATGACTCAAGAAATAAGGACTACCACCGTGATGGGTCTGATCAACCAAGAATAGTGGAACTCCTTAAAAAAACCAGAAAATTTACCAGAATTAAGTTTCAATGAGCATGACTATTGCAAAATACTCGAACAAAAAGATTACGTTACGAGTCAAAATAATGAAATCGTGTACTCGCCATCCTTGGCGACATTGTGTGTCAAGCCTAGTATTCAATCGCGTACGAAACGAGCTTTTCTCGCGAGGGCATTAGGTGCATTTTGCAAGGCACAACAAATAAAGGAAGTATGCATACTATATAACAATGACACCGCGTGTACAATAACAGACCTAGCTCAATATATAAACAAATATGGTACAGGGTCCGGACCCCGATTATGTATCATTAAAGGTGTCACAAAAATAAACAATAAAGATGACAGACGTGTCATATTGAACGATTTTCATTTATTACCCACAAGCGGTCACGCGGGGATTCGAAGAATGACTAATAACGTGAAGCGTTACTACTACTGGCCAGGAATGGATAATGACATTGTGAAATTCGTAAAAACATGTCATAATTGCCAAACACAAAAATATCATAAAAATGTAAAACAACCACTTTGTATTACTAGTACGGCCACAGCTTCTTTCGATAAGGTATTCTTAGATTTATGCGGACCCCTAACTAAAGATACCAACGGATATTGCTATATACTTACGTTACAGTGCGAGCTCACAAAATACGTAGAGGCATATCCACTTCTAAATAAGGAAACCGACACAGTCGCGAGAGCATTAGTTGATAATTTCATATTGCGATATGGAATTCCAAAAGAAATTGGAACAGATAAGGGAAGTGAATTCATTTCATCAACTATGCGCGAAATATGTAATATTTTAGGAATAAAACAATTGCAATCAACCGCTTACCACCACGAAAGCCTAGGTTCTTTAGAAAATTCACATAAAGCTTTAGGAGCATTTTTAAGGATACAAACAAATAACCAAGCTCACCAGTGGTCAGATTGGTTGCAATATTGGTGTTTTTCATATAATACGACAATGCATTCAGCAACTAAATATACACCATATGAATTAGTATTTGGAAAGTTATGTCGTATACCAAATAATATTATAACTCAAGTAGATCCAATGTATAATTATGAATCATATCCTATAGAATTTAAGTATAGATTACAAAAATCCCAAGAGGATGCTAGAAATAATTTAATTAAGTCAAAAATAGATAGAAAAGTAAGTTATGATTTAAAAACTAATCCCATTAATTATGCAATAGGAGATTTAATATTAGTTAAAAAAGAAGATAGAAATAAAATGGACCCAGTGTATAAAGGACCATATACTGTACTTGAAGATCAAGGTACGAATGTTAAAATATTAGTTTTAGGTAAAGAATACATTGTGCATAAAAATAGAACGAAACCTTACAGCATAAAGTAAATGCAACAATGTACTTCATAGCCATATAAGAAACATGTAACATAGACGTAAAATAAACTGTAAACGGATTACATTAAGATAGTTTAAGAATTTATAATGTATACCATAGCCATAAGTAAATTAAGTAAACCTAAGCCAAAAATTGTTTTGTTACAATTTTTGTCTCAAAAAAAAAGGGGAAAGCTGTAGTGAGGTCACCAATGTAACAGCTGATACATACAGCTGATACCTACCTCTTCTCTAATTATTAGTTTAACGATGCTATAAAACTTTATAGCCTCTATTAAGTTTTATAGTTTAATAAATAAATAATAATAAATATCTGGGGACAATGTCACACCAATTGACCTAGTCCCAAACTAAGCTCTAGGCTTGTACTATGGGTACTAGACAACGATATAAATACTTATATAGAGAAATATATACTTAAATACATAGAAAACACCCATGACTCAGGAACAAATATTCGCGCTCATCACACAGATATCTGCCCTTACCGGGATTTGAACCCAGGACTGCTAGCTTCGGAAGCAGGGTCACTACCAACTAGGCCAGCGCGTCGTTAAATCCGCTGACAATGCATAATCATAAGTTCCACACCATTAACCCTAGACCTTGATATATTTACTTGTAATTCTGCTTACGATGCATTAACGTTACTTCCACACCATTTACCCTAAGCCTAGATAATGACTAGAAACCATAGTATATAAGCTGTACAATTTTACCAATAAAACACAGTATTCCTCCAGACTCTTGAGTTGTCATTATACCTCTCACCCTACACTTCAATACAATGGCAAGCCTAGTACTTTAATATTTCTGCAAACGTCCCCTGCTGAATCCACAATTAAGTTAGAGTAAACAAATATTCATATAAATGTCCTTCTCGGTGTCTATTACAGAAAATATTGACATTTCTTGACCCTAATAGACTGGCATGAGACTGTCAATGTGACACTAGTTAGACGCCCCGCATCCACCCCTACAGATAAAATAAAAGCATTATTTTGTTAGTGTTTATGTTGTCCAAACTTGTGCAGAAACGAGGGGAAAGCTGTGGCAAATAAGTTGACAATATTTGCTATTAAATATAGTTGAAAAAGCTCTTATTTTACTTTGAAATTTTGTTTCTTGTTAGCCCTAGGGACTATCGTTTGAGGCGTCAAGAAAACAAGGGTGATCCTAAAGTTAAATTGAGTTAACCAATATCAGAACCTCTCATTCTGTATATGGATAAATGCCACGCCTATATGCCACTACCTTGGTTTGTGTTTGCGTTTACCTAACTAACGATGCCAAACCAAGATTCGTTGATTGTTTGCGTTGTGTCTTAACGCACGCACAATATTGGTGACGGGTAGTGCTCTATTACCTAGTTTTCATTCCAGAAGTCTAGACTTAAGGAAAGTCATTTACCACTTTTCAATTACTATTAATTTATATTCGCAATAAGTTAGGTACTTCAAGTTTTCTGAATTTTACTACTTACTTACCTATATTTTGCTTTATTAAGAATTATCAACAATTAAATTTTTCAAAAATTATTTAAACGTTCCAAAATATTGTGCTAATGTTTAAAAAAACGTGATTACTTTTCATCACGGGGCCCAGCCAAGAACCCACAGAATGCACATTATGTACAGTCAAGGAAATCGATTCCTAGACCACTTTAAACTATGTCAAAGTGACACTAAATAAAACCATAGCAAGTCTCTTGAGTTTTGATTGATGACGTCACTTTCACATAGTCCATAGTTATCATTTTCCCTTACTGTAGATGGATTGACATAAGCTGGCTTGCGATTGCGCCGACCGCTAATGTCAACTCCATAGATTTCCCATTAACAGAAAATAGAAACGTTAGCGGCGTTTACATCCTTTGCTAGGCCAACTGGTGACCCGCAGACGACATGCACAAGCATAAAAAAAATGATACCGTATTGTACAGTTTGATTTCAAATTCGAAATAAACATTCGTTTCACGATAAATGTAATCAAGAAACAAATCTCCAAATTTAGTCTCATCAGCCCAACTAAATCTGTAGTTCCCTCTAATATCGACGACCGTAATCTAAATTGGCGTAAGGGACAAAAGGGCGAAAATGAGTTATGAATGCAGTTGTATTCAGTTTTTTTTTCTCTTTCGAATGGTATAGGTTACATCTCGATAGCTTGAAAAAACATGCCCCTTACACCCTTAAAAAACGGTTACTTCGACGCAGTTTTTGAAAAAAAATAGTCGTATCAAACATAAAGAAATAATATTCAAATCCATCGTGGTGTAACTGTCGTCTTCGCAATTCACCTAACGTCGTAAGGAGCCATCAAATAAGTAAAAGGCCGATACACCATTTTACGTTCTCAAAAAGTATCTACACAATACATTTGATTAAATCACAAATAGATGTAACTATCATTTTCTTCATTTACCTGAGTCGTAAGGGACAATTCTGTTAGCAAACATTTCTACGATACGCAGTTTTGCTTTTGCAGATGTAAGACAATACAGACCTTACGCCCAACTGTCATTGTTTCAAATATGTGTTCATGGCATATACGTAATTTTTTCACTACTACAAGCAGTAAACTACCGGCCCTTACGTTAAAACATAACTGCCTAATTTGAACTATTCCCATAGATGTTAGCGTTATCTCTTTCATTAGATGACAGACGCAGTGTTCGTTGATATAGCTTAATAACTCGCAAGCATTTTAAATTGCTTTCGGGTAAAAGAGATATCACTATGGCCATGTTTACAGTAAAGTCCCAGATAGACGTGCGAGTTACTACGTCGTACTTATGGCTCGGCGACCTATACCTATACCTATCGTCCTAAGTAGGTACGCGAACTTCTAAAGGTAAGCGCGGGCGAAAAAGGTCGTCGAGCTTTTAGTACGCCTACTTACTCGTCCGTCTATCTGGGACTTAAGATGTTGCTGCTGGTTTTAGCTGAGTGCTGTGATGCTCAGTTCTGTTCTTCACGTATGTTTGTAAAGACGCACGCTTCAAGTACTTTTGGAAAATTAATGAGAAGAGATATACTATATTACTCCATACAGAATCACTCTTAGCTCGAAGCGATAAATTACTGCGAGCATAAGACAAGTTATTGCAGTATGTATCTTATATTACTCATATTATGAATGAGAAAGTGTGAGTGTTTGGATGTTTGTTACTCAATCATGCTTCAAACACTAACACTCTAAACGGATTGAGATGAAACTTGGCACACATAGGTTAGGTTCTGGAATAGAACATAATCCCGAAATTTTTAATCAAAATCTACGCAGATGAAATTGCGGGTAGAAGTTAGTTTTTAATAAAATATTTCATTTTCGGTGGCACGTAATAACCGGGTTTGTGTTTATTTTGCGAGTCTTTTAGTATACAAAACAAGTTCCCAAAGCGTTATCACAACGAATATTTACCCAGTATATTCTTTGATCAATCAGTACTGATATTTCTCCATAGATATAAAAGGCAAATCTGACTCACTGACTTATATATCAACGCAGAGCCAAAACTACTGTACCATGGAAACTTGAAATTCAATACAAGGGGTTCGTTTAATGATGTAAGTGAGCACTAAGACAGGATTTTTGGAAATTCACTCTCGAAGGGGTTAAAATAGAGGGGGAGTAGCGAGAAACTAATTCTACGCGTACGAAGTCTTGGGCGTCCTCTATACAATTATGTTTCGATATTTTGTACTCGCTTTTACATAAAATAGCATGTTTAATTTTATTTTGTTACTTGTTATTAGTTACTAGCATATCATTATGATAATGTATGTACCTATGCCATAATTTATCTTTTAAATTGTTCAATTCTCTACTAAATAACACAATTACATTTATGATTTCGTGTATTATTTCAACAAATAATAAATTCCATGTACCTTTTACACCATGTAATAGATCAGTTTAAATGGAGTTACATCCTATTATTTTTAATTTCTCTTAATTTAGTTCTTGATACGTCAAATTTACCCCGAAGTCTAATATTAAAGAAGGGTTTATCGGACATTTGAAATTATTTTTTTGACGTAAGGGACATGCTATCTCGGTAACTAAGCGTTAAATGATAAATTGAGTTATTTGTACTTAAAGAGTGAAGAAAAATAAATAATTGGCTAATTTTAGTTACATGATACGTTAACAAACAACAAAATTATGAATTTTAAAAGAAAAAAATTACAGTTTTTTGGCTCTCCTGAAAAGTAGCCATTTGTCCGTTACGTCAATTTAGATTACGGTCGTCGATATGACATCAAAGCGGGGTACGAGCCAGTATCATGACATGACGCCACGTGGCCAAGATAAGGCCCCAGCTAAACGATACCCCCTCAGGGGCTGATTCATTTCTTTATTTTCTAAAAGCTTAACAGATCGGGAATTAAAGATAAGATTATGTGTGTAGTAGGGATTAGATTTTTATGCAACTTAGAGATTTGTTTTCATTATGTTTATAACGTTATTTTAAAGAAAAAAAAAATCAAATTAATCCAACCACTAAGTAAAAGTCACTTCAGAGAGGGTCCAAAATAAAGGAAAGCTGATTATTATAGTTCTTATTATTAATGAGAACTGTCAGGATACTAACTGAAATATTTCATCAAAAACACCTGAAAAAGACGTACCTACGTACATAAAGAGGTTGATTGATGAATGTAGAGGAAACGAAAGTGGTATGTTTTGAAAAGTGCATCTGGCGTAACATAGTCTCTGCCTGTCCCACAGGTATGAAGGTATGTAGGTATGTATCTTTCATTTAACAGTCAACACTATTAATTCTAACAAAACAAAACAACCAAAAGATACTCGTACCTAAATCAGAATAATAATTATGTTTGACAGAAGAGGTGCCAAATCGTTCTCAATGTTTAAAAGTGACATTTTGTCAAAATCATTATTTTTATTTCGTTGATTTATTCTAAATTCGACTGAAAACAAGAAACTTCAAAAAGAACATGTCTTTATGTAACTCAATCAGATATTTCTGAAAAAGTAATTGTTCCTTAAATCTCAGATTGCACGCCATTAATATTGAATCTTTTATCGAATGTTTGGCTGAAATTAATTCAATTTTTAGGGGAATTCGTTTCCGGAGGGGAGTGTTTCATGTTACCGATTACAGTATGCCCTCATTTGTGTTTAATAGCTTAGCGAGCAATTTTACTTGATTGCAAAAAAACATTAACCAGATTTGAAGTCATATAAAGATAATTAAATCGTCGAAAGCTTAAAAAAATTGGCTAATGTCCTTATACAAAAGTAATTTTGGTTGGATTTTAATGGGGTTCTGTGTATTGCAATGTTTTGTAGATGAAAAGAAATTTAAACGGAAATTGGTAGAGGAAAAAATAAACTCTACGGTATGTTTTTTGTGCCCCAGTCAAAATGCATAACGGTAAGTTAGCGATTTTCGAAAATTGGTAAAATGTTATTGACATAAGCTGATGACGGATCGCGTCGACCGCTAATGTCAACTCCATACATTTCGAGGCGATAGAAAACAGAAACGTTAGCAGCGTTTGCAACTTGGCTACGCTTAGTGAGCGAAATTAACATCAACATTAGGCTGAGGTGTTTTAGACATTAGGCATAATTTCCCACGTTCATACGTTCGTACAATCTCACAAAAACTGTACGACTCCTGAATGAACCTTATTGGACATAGAAAAAACGAAAATAAATAGATAGATAGCAAATAAATAATTAACACCCAAGTCCCAGAAATAAATATAATCGCTTCATATAGGCAGGGTCACTACCGGGTTAACGTGTCGTCAGTATAAATCAGAGTAGCGACTAGGAAGGAAGGCCTAATATTCAAGGATACGTAAAGTACAAGGTAAATGATCAAGATAAACCGATACTAATTGTGAAGACAAACTAAAACAATCATAATGACGGGTTAATCTTCAAATTTGGCTTGCATAATTTGTAATTACTTAAGCGTAAGTTTTTCAATTAGGCTAAGAAATCGCTAAGTTACTTTGTTAATGTTGGGAAGAGGAATTGTATCAATGATAACGTTTTGGAATTACCATTCTGCGCAGAGATTTTACAGCACTGTTAAAAATGTTATTATCAGGGATCGGAAGTTAAAGATAATAGATAAAGATAAAGAGACATTTATTCGCAACAAAACAAAACCACATTACATAGATACAAAAATATCAAGACACAGAAAAATTGTTGTGAATTCGGATACATATTTGCCTAGCGTTCGGAAAATCCCGAAAAATAGTAGATTGTACAACAAGTGCATAAAACGAGCCATTTTACCCAAGATGTGCATATAGCCACACGAGCCGGAACGGCGAGTGTGGATAGTCACGTCGAGGGTAAAATGGGTTTTATGCTCGAATTTTACACTCTGCTTTTCACTTCGATTGCAAGGAAATAAAACAAGAAGCACATACTGAGATAGATTTTCTTCGATTTAGGCGGCAATATCTTCTCAATTACATCTTCCGCACTTCTTTCCATTAAAGTCTCAGGCGAAATCATTATTTGATCGTCACTATCACTACTCGAGGACATTGTTTAACTACGTATTGAATTTTCAAACGCGACACAACAAAATTTTCTAGTTTCTAGTTTTGTTTAACGAAAAATTTTCTTCGCGCCTCACAATTTTTCTTAAACTTTTTTTTTATTATTGACTATGTGTCGTTTGACTATGGTCTGTGCCTTAATGCCAAGTTATTATAAATATTTGCGTTATATTTTTTTACTTAAATGCACGCCCGTATTATTCGTAAATTTGTATTTAGATAGTTATATATATGTCGTAATTAAATTAAGAAATATCCTAAATCTCATAAAAACAAATGAATTAAAATATGGTGTATTGTGTTGTGTAAGGCTGTAAGGCCTGATTAATTACCTTCTTAACATTTTTTTTTAATTTTCGACTATGTGACGTTTGACAGGTTTGACTATGGTCTGATGCTTAATGCCAAGTTATTATAAATATTTGCGTTTTATTTTTTTACCGTAAATGCACGCCGTAGGTATTATTCGTAAATTTATATTTAGATAGTTATACAAATATCGTAATTAAATTAAGATGTAACCAAAATCTCATAAAAATATATCAATTAAATGAAGGTGTATTGTGTGAAGGCTGTAAGGCCTGATTGCCTTAGTCTTAAAAGAAGAAATTACTTTATGCACTAGTGCATAAAATGCCATTTTATGCAGCCTATACCCAGCATAAAGAAGGACTTTACGAGCATGAGAAGTGAAAAGTCAATAGCATTATTCATAATTATAGTTGCTTATATGTCACTGTGACCGATGAATAGACAACATCTGAGCGCGCGAATTATACTGTCAATAAAAATGGCAGAAGTAGATTGTAGTTTTTCTTTGACTTCAGTTCTAGAGAAAGAAGCACAATTTTCCTTTTTTTTCCGCGAAAGTTAGAGTAAGTCAGCAGTCAACTTCTGCAATTTTTATTAATAGTCTAAATATTAATAATGGGTGTGTCTTTTTCATAAAGTACAGTCTGTGAACACTTAGGAGGTGCTTCGGGCTTGTACTTCTCTCTCACTCGCTCTTAATAAGAGCGTATGACAGCGAGTGAGAGACAAGTACAAAACCAAAGTACCTTCTAAGAGCTATGGTACTGTAGGTACTTAAGAAATGCGTAGAGTACAGTCAAATCAGAGTTTTAATAGTACTCGGCGTTACAGGAAAAAAATATCGCCCCTGGAGGGGAACTATCTCAAATCCTTTAGTTAGATCATTTTACTCTACTACATTCGCTATTTTATTCTGCTAATCGATAGGATTATTGTTTAGGATAAAATATATCTCATAACATAAACATTTTGTCTTAGAAAAAAACGTCGTGACTCTAATTTACATTAATTATAGCAAGGGTTTTATTTTTGGAATTTTTCGCTTGTTCGATGCCGGGTGAGACAAGCGAATTTCAGAAAAACATTTAATGCATTTTTCCATCCTGTGGGTAGATCGCTTTTCCTCTCTGGCGTTATAAATATAGTGAATGCCAGAGAGAGTGTAACGGCAATATACAACCGAAAAATATGAATTCTCTAGTTTTATTTCAAAAAAAAAAACGTAAACTCTTAGTGCCATAGGAATCAAGTTCGTGAATCATAATGGTGTTCTATCCCAAGAAAAAAACAAAATAATAACAAAAAAGTAAACAAAATAAACCAAACTACCTATAACCGGAGGTGTCGTATAACTTCAATTTATAACACATAAACAACTAATACATTTGAGCCAGTTTAATATTGCTGAAAGGGTAGCAAAGCCGAAGTGACTGATGTGTTTAGTTCGCCTAATGTTAGCAAAACAGAAAAACTTTCTTTGTTTATCTAAAAAGGTTTCGTGAACGCAACATTAGGTTTAATGCTTTACCCTGTCTGTGAAGGGTTTTTAGTTACTCGATCGGAATTCAGGCCTTTAATCCTTTAATGGACATAACCTTTTGGATAGGTAACCGAAATAAACTTATTCCTATGAATTTCAAAGTATTTCGTTAAAAAAATATTCACTTTTGAAAATACACATCAACTCCGAAGTAAGAAACAGAAAGAAGAAGTACTGCTTTATCGTCGGATTGAGATACGATAGTCAAAAAATCATGCATCTAATATTAAAAAATATTTTAACAGATAGGAGACAAACATCTTTAGTAAATTTTTCCTTAAAGCTAGGTTCCTTAATTTGACAATAATATTATAAAAGATTATTTTTACGATAAAGTTCAGTAATCTAGGGATCTAAACTTGGCAAAATCCCGGAAAAAGTTATGATAGTCGGCGCCTTCTGAGATTGGCAATGATTTAAGGCATAAATTGTCAAAAGTTTACTTATTTCGTTCAGAAGTCGGTACAGTAAGGAAGACATAAGCTCTGGCAAGTTAACTCATAATTAAACTCGCACTTTGCTCGCAGTGGAGGACTTAGTAGATACTCGCTCTTGCTTTTGGTCTCCCTTTAGGTCTTTGATCTCCCTTTTAGGCTTTGTTTTGTTATTATACTTTGTACTGTGGCGATATTATTTTACACTGCTAGTCAATTTTGCTTTGTAATTATTTTTAGAGTTCCGTACAAAAAATTAAAAAACGGAACCCTTATAAGATCACTCGTGCGTTTGTCTGTCCGTCCGTCCGTCACAGCCAATTTGCTCGAAAGCTACTGGACCGCTCGAGTTGAAATTTAGTCAAGATATGTAAATTGATGACTCAAACACAGATGTGCAAAGTTTTTTTTTTTTTATAAGTGTAATTTCCGTGGGACAAATTAGGAAATTAAAAATAGAAGTTTTGCAAACCTTACTGTGTCATACATGAAATGAAAGGGCTTGTTATGCGGATTACAAATATATTTTTGTTATTATTGAAAAAATATATATTTTGATTTTATTCATGAAAGAAGACGGAAATTGACTATTTCCCCCTGATCTCCGAAACTAATAAGCCAAAAATTTGAAAAAAATACAAAATATAGTTGCTTGTAGGTTACAGGAAAACCAATAAAAAAATCTATGAAAAAAAACGTACGTACGGAACCCTCTCCACGCGTGTTCAACTCGCACTTGGCCGGTTTTTTTATCTGTTTTTCCCCACAAAGTATTTAATTGAAGTTCATTAGTCGCTGTGGCTTTTAAAACAATTGTTGCTCCGTTTTTATGTAAAATTTCCTCACTTTCGTATTGGGAGATGATTATTGTTTAACGAAATATATTAAGTACCTACTGTGCGAAGGACATGGATAGCCTAACTCAAGTGTTCCCGCAGAAAATGAACAATTATGAAAGGTGTGTATACCCAAATAAGAGCTAAAACTTAACATAAAATCAAGTAAACATAATTAATTGACTCTTTGACAATGACAACACGAGCATCAGTTACATCGCCAGCGAGTTCTTGCGCTGCGTATATTTTTTCTTCCATCTACGCATTATTATTACGCAACGCGCCGCGTAATTTCATTTGCGTCGGAAAATGTCTTGTAAACGCTCCCTTTTATACTTTAACGATGTTAGCAGAGATTATATTTAAATTGAATAATCTTTACGCAATGTTTTTAAATAAATGTTTAAGCGTCCAGGGTTAGTTGATATATAAATCTAAACTTGAAATTGTTGTTTTATTTTGTCTTCCTTGTCACTCTTATTTGATTCTAAACTTGAAATTACGCTATTTCGGCCGCTTTGTGCGTTTTTTTTAGGGTTCAGGAATTCAGTAATTAAACTAGGAACCTTCACAGTATTGCTCTGCCCCTACGACATTTGAATTTGACAGATAAGAACAAGGCATGGTTTAGCTACCCGGTGGTTATTCTACGTTTATAAGTAGGGGCATTAGGATTTAAGGATTCTTAGTTGGACTACAAAACTTTATAAAGGCACATAGGGCCTCCTGATGACGTAAGTTCAAGTCCAGAATTCAATAACGGTTATACAAAAACCAAGAAATCCATCGATTTCTCTCCTCCATTTTTTGGGTATTTTGTACGGGTAGAGGCCCTAGAAGCGGTCTTTGTCGCTACACGACACTTGCCAGGATGCCACGAACTCAAGATGGAGCATACTTTCATTTCATAAGATCTTACCACGAAGTAATAAAATGTATAATTTGAATGTCCTAATATATTTATTTAAAACAATTGCATAAGATTTTAAAGCTTTTTCTACTTGAATAAACCTAATCTCTTTTAGCATTTCTAAAATATGTAAAATACACGATGTTTTAGCAAATTAAAGTAGGCGGCCCCTTAGGTGTCTATCGAGTACACATGACATGAGCTTTGAAATATCGAAAATTCAAGAAAAAAATTATCGAGGTCAATAAATAGGTAAATATATACTTGCTAACTAATTCTGTAATAAATCTATATCGACGATATCTAATCGATAATAGTACTTTTTGTAAGTGGACTTAAATGTGACTAATAATGTGATTATTACCGTCGAATCAAAGGTTTTGTACCTTGCATGTCTCCCTTTAATCCCGAGTTAGGACGAGCATTTCCTTAATCTCCCGCAGGTTCGAGCGATCGAAAATTTCCTCGACACGCTCTTACTAATACGGTTAGTGCGGAAATTGTACTCAGAATTAGGAAATAATTTAGTTAAAATACAGCTTACGTCGCCATGATTGATGGGGTTTCGTTTGTTCGTTAAAGGGTACGTGATTCGAGTTCTGACGATTTCGATGACGGGACAGTGATTTGTGGACGTTTTGATGAGCTATGCAAATTTTGATTACCATTGACATTGACGTGATCGTCAAAACACTAGATAGGGCCATATTTCTAAAATAAAATAAAATATTGTACCTAAGTGATGAAAATCTCGGTTATTTTATGTGGAAATTTTCTGATAATACAACGTTGAAATAATGATGGGTGGTTGACATTCTACACGGTAAAACCTTTTGCTTTTGATGGGATAGTATGCTCAACGTTTTGATGGCTCTTATTTAATTGACAGTAATGACGACCAAGTTACAAACAATACTAAAACACCTCAAATACTATTGGAATGAGCTTCCTGCTGAGACTTTCTCAATGTGCTACAATATGGGGCTTTTCAAAAAGGGTATCGTTAAATTTCTTCGAGACCGGGTACGCATTGGTGACGCCTCCGGCGTTGCAAATGTCCTTAGGCAGCGGTGACCACTCCCCATCACGAGGCTGTACGCTTGTTTGCCCGTAGACGGCAATAAAAAAAATGGTTTTACCACCTTGAATAGAGGCTCAGTATTTTTAACATTCATTTAGTCATTTTGAGTTATGAGATTATGACACGCGACATGTGACAAACCATGATCCGTAAGCTAAAGCAAAAAGATGAATAAACATGAAAGTACGTACACATACATTACCTTGTACTTGTATGTATACATTCAACATTAGACTCTCGATTCATTTATAACCAAACGACACACAAAATCAGAAGTCGCTAAATATCGGCACAGATAACGTGGAATTTAAGCAACACAATACGCGATATTGCTCCAGAAGTTTAGATTGCTTTGCGGTACCGATTGCTAAACCAGTTGGGAGCCAGCGCGTTGTTTTCGTTCGCTACATTAACGTAAACCCTGTTAACCGGAGTATTGTTAAACTAAACATTCTGCTTAATTGCTTTGTTGCACAGCGTAAATAGCGATTCGGGAATACTAATATGACGGGTATTTAGGACTGTCCAAATCAAAATTGCTTTACGAATTTGTTTAGTAATTTAAAATACGGCACTAGAGCGAAGATTAAAAAAAATGAGAAACAGAAAATAAAAATATGTTACAGTAAAGATTCAAATTCTACAGCCCCGCGTCGTTCTCAACAATTTGTGGAATATTGGATAAAACTATGCGTTAGACGGAGATGAATCTATAAACGTCATCTTGGATATACTATATGGGTTACAATATCTATTCTATTTTGTATGTTTGAACTTAGTCAATTTGTGTAAGCTATGATTTTAACCTAACCTAACCTAACCTAACCTAACCGCGTATTCCCTCAGACACCATAAAAAAATCCGGGATAAGAAGTATTTTATGTCCTTTCCCGGGACTCATGCTATATCAAAACCATTTTTTAATGCAGTTCAGATAATTAGCCCTGATAGCCTAACAAACAGACAATTAGAATTACTCTCACATTTTCAATGTATATGGATGAAATAATTTAGTGTTAATATATAATCGTAGAAGTTAAAACTGTTAAATTGTCTCGCCTATATTCAAAGTTCACATGTAATTCAGTCGTAGGTACATGTTCTGACTCCGGGGACTCGTGCAGATAACGATGCTAAGTTAATTTCAACTTAACGAAGCTGATCGAACTCCGATCTCAATTAAAAAGGGTTGTCAATGAGGGCGTGGGATAAAGTCGTTTCTACGATTAATTGATTTCAAACCGGATTATTTTTATTACATAGTTGGCGAAACTTATCATTTTACATGATTACGGTACGCAAGAACTTATTTGTGCTTAAACTATTACAGATAACGTAATGATATAAGTTATTACATACATAAGTAAGGTTAGGTTATATTTGTGACCATAAAAAAAACAAATCTTGCGGCGGGGAGTACCATTAAAGGAAGAATATGCTAAATGATAGAATGATAAGCACAACATTTGAAAACAATAAGCTAGTCAGACAGAGCCTTACTGTTACTTAAGATACTTTATAGTTAAATAACAACTAGATGTCTCCAATTAATTAGATGAAATACATATTTATAATGTTATGACAGCTCTTATTTATTTCACAGTAATGGCAGCACGATATGGCTGATATGGCGGCCGAAATAAAACAATACGATTACATGTCAATTGCAATTAGGCTTAGCCCGAGTAGAACAGAGCCCTTGACAGCATGGTATTTCAGCCAGATATCAACAACGTAGTAAAAACATCAAAGCCTCCTTTTAGTTTCGCTGGTAAAAAATCTGTAACCTTTGTTACTAGGGCGCAATAACAATGCTTTTCGAGTGTCGGCCGGGCAACTTCTGCCGGCGGTCGTGCTCGCAAAAAGTTAAATTGAAACATCCCGCCAGTCGCGTGCGGTGCGACATTCTGCGATAGGAACGAATAATGCCTTAAGTTGAGATTTTAATATATATATTTTGCTTAGTTAAATAAAAAATATTCATATTATACAAATTAATTATTTTGTTAACTTACTAATGTTCATAAAACGTTCATGCATAAAGAAGAGTTAATGCGGTTTTACAAATCAAATCAAAACGTTTGCTTTCTGCTACAATACGGTGGAGTTCAAAGTGTTAGAAATGGAACAGTTCGTGTGTATACAACCCAAATTAATTGTATCTATGAAAACATTTTTCTTGATGCTACTTAGCCAGATTCATTTTAAATAATATTTTACTTTCCAATTTAGTTTCGTCTGGAAAGTTGTTATTGCAGGTGTATTACATACTATAACAGATTTTTTTAATAATTGTGGTGTGGCAAGGAGATGAATACAATAAATTACTGTATTGAGCCCACGTAAACACTACAACAAAAGTGTCCTATGTGGTTTTGCGGCAGATATAAAAGCATATTTAAATAAGGCTGTCTAGGATTGCTTGCCATACCTCTTTCTCAAAATAATTAGGATTACCATGTATTTTTTGAAATAGGTATTCCGTTTCTTTCAATTAAGTTCTACTTACTTAATAAAAAACTTATTACAATAATGACTAATTCTGCTAGAACAGCTTTTGATATTTCCATCGTAAAAAACTTTTCAAATCCACTTTAATTTCTCAATCAGTCCTCAATCAAATTACGGAACACATCGAACCCAAATGCATCAGAGGGAAAGTAGCAAAAATTGGAATTGTAACAAGTCCAAGAACAATTTAAAGTTTGCAGTCTTGAGGGAAAGAAGCGGGGCTAAGTGCTTTGCTTGATTTGTTTGACTTTTGAATCGGACGGCTTGCGAGATTTATTAATGGAAAAGGTAATTGTGTTTTTTTTGACATTGGTAAAGTAGATACCTACAACTGATGACTAAGTGTTGTCGTCTGACTTGTCTACGTTGTTTACATTAAATAAATGTTTACTAATACGAGTATCATTCGGGCTATTTAGTGGCGACTCTAGAGTTTTATTTAGAGTATTTCCGCGCGAAATTAGAAGTTACACATATACTGTAAATCTGCCATAATTAAAGTCTCCTGTGGAACTACTTTTTGGTTTCAGGGGGTGAGGCCCCTAGGGCCACCCTCTAGAGTCGCCAATCAGTTTGTTTGAGATCAAAACGGCATGTCATCCGTGTATGTGTCATGTATATTTTGAAAAATTATCAATTATTTAAATTTAAGTAGCACCTTATTACGATTTAATATTTTACAAATAAAAACAATACAAAATCTCTTTTCTTAAACTAGGATTTTTCTTCTAGAACAAAATTAGGAACCTGTACAAGTATCGAAAAAATACGAGAAAAAGCAAGTAAAAAATATGCTCCACCGTGGGACGTTTAATCAGTCACTTTCAAGCCAAACAAAAAGGAGTAATTTGTTAACTCGGGAGAACCAACAAAGATTTATCCACCACAAATTACTGTTTCCGATTTGTCACTTTGTAAAAAACCCTTTGAATTTATTGCGTGACTTTAGGTGACTCAGACCAGTTCATTAGGAAGCGATACCGAACGACGGTTTAACTTTGAAGTCGAGGGATTAAAACAAGAGACCGACTCAATCAGACAATAATATGGGTAAAAAACGATTCAAACAACTTCGCTTTGTTTTAAAGTTATCAGTGTGTCAAAATCAGGATCAGAAATTATTAAACTAAATAGGGGTGTTCGAAAATGTTGACAGGACTTTGGTTATCTTTATCACGTTAATACTTGGTATTTACACATAGATTTCATATTGGTAATATCAACAAGAGATATGGTATTACTAGTACCGTCGAGGTATTTATGAATGACGGTGGACATCTTGCAGCAGATATGATAATTATTTCAAGATACTCTATAAAGTCTGTGAGCACTTGGAAGGTGCTTCAGGGTTGTACTTCCCTCTCACTCGCTCGCTATTAGTAAGAGCGAGTGAGAGACATGTTCAAGTCCGAAATACGGAAGAGCTAACTAAAATACGATTTTATTAATTATATCTGCTAAATCTATCGTCTTATTTAATCCATAAGTGCAAAAACATAAAAAAAGCAAATAAAGAGTCATTGAAACGGAACGACAAAGAACATAACTCGACACACAAATGGGCGCTCTAATGCAGACTTTAAGTGCATGGCTTTCGTCTCTATAAATTAAAATGATTTATAGGCAAAACTCAAAAGGCTGAGCAAAACTTTTGTCGTTTGCAGAAAGAAACAGATTTCTGCCAGCCACTAATGAAAGTCTTTTTGTCTCGGCTGCCACAGCAGAGTTTTTAGCTTTTCCCGAATGGGTCACGATAAAATAAATGTTTCAGCTTGAACTTTATTTCATGTTCTTGGTTGGATTATTCTGTGGAATACAAAGGTATTTTTTTAGATATTTATATAATGTCACATATTTATGTAGGTAGCTTTTTACAGTTCAGTGCGTATCTAGTTTCAGGCGGATTGTAAAATGCGGTAACATGTCTCTCTCCTTAAACCTAATTTAAATGTTTCATTTTAGAGTGTTATTTATTACGCAACACCTTCTTTAGAGCTAAGGATAGCCAGTACGCGCCCAGAACACAAAATGTATCAAACTCAATGATTCAACTATTAACCGTTTGATCACCAAAAACAAAACAACTCTAGATCATACCATAATACTCATACATCTAAACGAAAACGATATAGCTTTGTTTGTTCTGCCTGCGTTTATACGAATGCGAAAACATGTAATAAGAGATGATAAAAGCAACATTCGCAACTTTAGTGACATAAGGGCCTCTATTCTACTCGATAAACCCATATTGCTTTTGACATGTTATCGTATCGTCAAGGTAACACTTATTTACAGTAAGGGCAGCTGAGTTTTTAACAATCCGATAACCTCTCAAAAGCATAGGTAAATCTGTAGAATGAACCGAAGATGTTTAACAAACGTAAAATAAATACAAACACTTTATCCGGTTTAAACGATAGCGTCTCCACGTTCTATCCTACCTTATCAAAATGGTGCACACTTCGTTAATGTATCCTCGGGCAATTCACATAGTCACCTGCAAAGTAGTGTTCCATGTCGCCAGATCTTTCAGATAAATGGAGATCAGACAGAAAACAAGTTCTCAACTTGAGCGCATGTGTTTATTGGATACGTATACATTTGTTGCGCATCTACAAGTGTTGATATACGGTCATCTATTCAACTATCGCGTTAACGTACATAAACCCACAAAACTTATTCTCAGTGGCATATAGGCGTGTAGATATTTTAAGAACGTATATATTTATGATTTAACTGCTCATGGTATAAAGTTATTTATGGCAATGGAACGACATATTTTCTTAGTTACTTGGTTTTACTTTAAATATGTTGTTCTTTATGCTGCTTTTACACTTTATGTAAATTTCTTGTTAGTGTTCTTTGAGTCGGTTAGGTGTTCGTAGTTGGTAAACTTTTGGATTGAGATAGTTTTGCTTTTATTGGAAATAATATACCTTCAATCACCATCAAAGGTAATCTTCAATTCTATTGTCAAGGACGTAAAAGCGTGCTCAGATACTTTTGAACACATATTTTTAATTGTGCCTGTACCTATTACGGAATTGAATCAGATGTTTTTGCAATTAAAGTAATAAGCAAAAACAAATTCAAGTAGTATAGCCGTATATACGAAATTGGTAGATTATTCCGTTCCGCTTTATTAAACCTTCTCAAAAACCTAACTGATGGCCTGCCCTAAAATAACACATTTGAATCCATTCAATATCATTTAGTTATCTTAAATTCCTTAAGAATATTATGATAAGCCCGAATAAGATAGTACACCCACATTACTCCCATCCGAGAGAAAATAAATACTCGAGCACCTGTACACGACAGTTAAAGGGCCCATTAGCTTCTGAGAAATACTCTTAGGAATTATAATTGTATGGAACTTGAGAAATATTTTATTTGGTTGTGATTTGTCAAAATTAAGTTTTGAAAATAGAAAATGTATGTGAAGCTAATAGTCATTTTCATCGTATACTATGATTCTTTGCGTACCTATTTGTCAAATAAATGTTATGTAATTGATTTTCATTAGCAATTAAATGCTAAAAATACTCTCGATCAATAAAATTTGATTAATCATCTGTAGCTTATTTTGATATAATGCAATTAAAATGAGCAAAATGAGACAACCTTAAACAAACAAAAAACATGTTTTAAATTTTTAAAGACAATAAATGTTTTAGCAAAACTTGTTCTTGTATGAGCCCTTGAAAAATACGGTTTTCATAAATCTGCTTGCCTCGTTCTGGCTTAACACCGAAAATTAAATGAAAAATTCACTGCGGACAGTTGTCTGAAATTTTAAAGCACACTTTAGCTAAGCGGTTTAAAGAGATAAGGCCGTAGCTGGAACTTCCAGTCGGGTATTTTATAAATCAGAATGTTTTTTTAATTAAATAATGTCTTTGAGGTGTTTGATCAGTTGCATTGAGGCTATAAACTTTGCTAAATCCAGAATTTACAAGATTGTATTTTTAAATAATTACAAAAAAAAGCCATACCTTATACCAATATGTAAAATACCGAAAAACCTAAAACAAAATGGACAAAAACACAAAAGGTAAACAAACAAAGGCAAACGTATCGTACCTTTAGGGGATCTCTTCCAGTAAACATTTGAGCGATAGCGAAATGTTTGAAAATATCAAACAGCCAAACGTGCAACAGTGAAAGGGACTAGATGATTGTGGAAGATATATTTTTGTAATGTTTCTTAACTTGTACTTAATATCTACTAAGGCACAATTACATACCATCAATTTGCTTAGTTCCAGCGTTGTTCGTCCGAAGCGTCGGTCGGTTTATTGTTAGCTCTTGACTGCGAGGCGGATGTCTTTTGTGCCCTAATGGTATAACCGTATTATGCTAAACAACCCCGGCAATTGCGCCGCCAGCACTCAGCCTAGACCTGGAATTATATCATTTGTATTGAGGATAAGGGAAGAAAGTAAAACCACATAGAATGGAACTTTTAATAGAAACAAAAATAGTTTTATTGAGTAGTTTATCTAAAATCGTTGTAGGGGTTATAGATCTAGTGTATAAACATACGACATTATTTTTGGTTGAATAATCTCGTATTTATCTGTCTTTCTCAAATAACTTAATCTAATTGAAAAAGAAATATAAAAACCTTTTTTTTTCATACCAAAACTAATTGTTATTTATCATGGTGTGGAGGTAGTATCAATAAATAAAAAAAAAATTTTTAGATCTTGAAATTCTAGGCAATAAATTTACTCAGTTACAACGTCCTGCGTCTGAAGCGTCTCGGTTTATTGCCCGCGAGGCGGATGTCTTTTGTGCCCTAATGGTATCACCGTATTATGCTAAACAACTTCTGCAATTGCCCGTATTCAGCCTAGACTAGGGCTGCCTTCATACTTAGTACTTTTACTTCGGAGAAAGTAATCCCATACCCCGGATTTCTACGTATATTCAGTATTTTTGCGGAAGGAAATTAAATTTTTCCGTTAGACTAATGGATAAAGACCACTCAGGCATACACATCAAAATCCGTCGAGCCGTTTAGTCTTAGGTGTCCCTCAGAAAAATAAACAAGGTAAATCCGGACCGTTTAAAAACATCCGTCCTGGATGCCCCCGATTCCCTTAAATCTAGGAGAAATCGAGAAATTTTAGGTGGATGTAACCTTATCCTAGACCACTTACAATTATGGGAAAAGGTTTTTCATATTGTGGAAGACACTGAAATTAGAACGTAGAACTAAATTTGTAATAGATTAATTAACGTGTCTGTGTTGTGTATAAGTATTGGGTTACATATGAAATTGGCGTTATATTGAACTGGCCACTTTGGTTCCACATATTTTGGTGTTCGGCTAAGAATTCTAAATTCAAATTTATTTCAAATCCTAGGTCATATATTTGTGCTTCGAATTTAGTGATTCACTTGTTATCGCGTCATTTTTTTTTCTTTGACATCATTCTGTTTACAATATGGAGAACTTAAAATATCGCGTTCTTTACGAATACAAGTTCCACCGTGGCACCAGTGCTGCAGAAACGGCTCGAAGGATTAATGATGTGTATGAGGCAGCTCCTGTAAAAGAAAACACGGTACGTTTTTGGTTCCAACATTTTTGTTCTGGAAATGTTGACCTACAAAACAAGCCCCGTGGACGGCCGGAGACTCAAGTTAATAACAAAGAATTAAAAGTGATTGTGTGCAGTGATAAAACAGTTTTAATTCACCTGAAATAAATTGGAAAGGTGAAAAAGCTCGAAAAATGAGTATATTATGAATATATTTTTGCCATATAAAACGCTAATTTCATATGTAAGAACCTAATATTTGTACATAATATATAATCTTTGGTTTGTTGTAATAGATCTAAGAGTTACCGGTATGAAACAATTTTTTAAAATAAAATAATAAAGCCTTTTTATTTTATAGCTAATGTGGATGTTAGTGAGGCAATAAGTACAATTATTCGAATTAACACGCAATTCTCAAAACCGTGCGTTATACCACTTTAGTCTGGCATTTTCATTACATTCAGCTTAGATTTATTTACTCTAGGGTCATCTAGGAAAATGAGAATGGGCTTGAGCCAAGCGAAGCGAAGCATGCCCGTTGAATTTACTATATCCATTTGGACGATGCCAAGATCTCATACGGACTGGGAATGTAATGTATAGCGATTTAAATACGCCTTGTCTCCTTTTAAACAACTTAAATTGCAAAATTGGGCGACATTTATGTGTATTTAAAGGCCCGTTGCACCTATAGAACAATGCAATTTCGCGAGTATGAGTTTGCATATATATGAAATGAATATTTTGCAGGAAGATGCTTATATTGCTCAAGTACCTAGACCACAAAAATACCCAAGACAGATCAAAAGAATTGTTTACACCGAATTGGCGGTCATGTTGTCTTCCAAACTCAATATTCGTTCCAAACAGAGGGTGACTCGAACACACCACTTAGACGCCAAACAAGGGAGTGTATTAAGTGTGAGTTAAAATTTAAATTGATTCCACCCTCTTTTAGAGAAAATTCAAATAGTGCGCCGTGTGATCTCAAGCGGGAAACACTGTGTTTGTGGGATTCTTTTTCGGCAAATTGGACGCCTCGGGGCGTTTAGTCACAAAAAGAACTGGGAATCTCCACATGTATATCTTCATCTCTAAATTTGGCTCAGCGAGTGATTACATGCTTCATTTGTTGGGGGATCTGCCCCTTGCAACAAGTTCTTATTATCTGACCGTTTTTTGTTCAATATTTAGTGGTATGTTCTCTTGTGAATTGGTTATCAAGATTATGAGCTCCTGCAATTTTAGTGATTCAAATTTGTGTTGCTTTTCGCTCAGCACTGTACACCGCCTCGCGAGGCGCTGGCTGGATATATAATATCATGCAAATTTCCTGCGGTTTAAGTATGAATTTCATTTCATTTTTCTCTTTTCCATACTTCAAGCTTTGGGTCATGTCGTAAAAAGCTTTAATGTTTGTACCGCTCGCACTTGCTCGGGTAACAAACGGCGCGACTATCATCGCGGGTTGAGAGAATACGTAGGTACTTAAATGACACTTAAAAATTGTTTTCTTTTTAAGCGTTTATTAGAGTACATTGGACCGAATCAATCTACGTAAAAAAACCAGAAGAGCACTTTACGTATACAATTCAAAAAACAGGTATATTGTAAACTCGTCTCATTTACATTATTAAATTAAAAGATGCTTTATTTGTAAAAGGTACTTGTAATACTTACGTAAGTATGAAATGTCTCTGTGGTCGTCCGTTTCGCTACGTATTATGAAACAGCGATTAGTTTGGGATTGGATTAGCTGTCAATTCATATGCACTTAGGCGTAAGTATAAGGTGAAACTGTCACCTGTAATCCCTTTCTAATCGCGGCTAGATAATACACAGATAGTGTTATCATTTGACCATTTGGTTTCTATAGTATTTTTATCATGAAACCCATCTTCTATTTACCGCACATGTTACTTGTCTCATTATTTTGATCTTAAACCTACTTAAATACGCGTAGACTGTTAAAAATGTGCAGTATTTTTCATGAAATTCAAATTCAAAAAAGTTTAAACGCGGAATAACTAGGTGTAGAGTTCCGCCTGCCCTTTCGTCGTTTTCGACGTCGGCTATGCCCTTCAGCCTTCCAGCATCTGCCCAAATCAATCTTAAATATTGAATTTGCGAGGTAATCTCATTGAAACTTTTACGGGAAACGAGTTTCTATTACAATTTAACACAATTTGTTTCGAGTTTTGCACCTTCCTCCGGCCGTAGGTGGTACTTGAAACAGTGAGGGGGAATTTATAATTTTAACTGCAGGGATAAGACGGGGAGTTTTGTGAGTGTTTGTGACAAAATGAACTGCGCCGGAAATAATGTTGTACGTCAATCACAATCGAAAAACTCTTCTCTGTTGATTGGTTAACTGTAGATCATAGATAGAACTTCCTTTTTTTATTTTCTCAACAGAATATTATATTAAAGATAATTAATAAAAATAGTACTGAAGATTCTCATAATATATTGTTACAGTATTATATTGAATTCAATAAATAATAGGTCAACAAAAATAATGATCATAGAACAACACCAATACCTCAATAATTTAAGTTCTCTTTAAAATTAAAATTAATAATTAAAACAATAGATGCCAACACAAACAAAATATTTTAAAGTCATGTTATGTTATGTTTTTATTTGGAAAACAAACAGAGTAAAACTTACATAATAAACTTACTTTCTAGACCTTAAACAAAACTGCGTCCTACTCCTCAACTGTAATACTCCTCAACAACAAGTCAATCATTAAAATAGCATATTATTTATATTTTCAGCGTAGATATTTATGTCGTTTTGGGATAGTTCCTTACGAGTTCCAATTACCGTACTCACAGTATTCTTATAAAGTGTGAGAGACAATGCGTTCGACTCGCTAGCGAGTATGGTAATAAAATTGTAACTTATGGTAAAGAAACTGAGAAATTATTCTCTGAACACATTGTTTTTTTTTCATTTTCTGCGACGTTCAAAACAAGTCCAGCCGTCGTAATTTCCACATTGCATCGCCTTTTTTATTATAATCAGGCATTTCGTCATCGTACGCGTCATTAAAAACCGATTGAACTCCAATCCAGGTATTAACGTCGATTTACGTTGATGCCGCCGGAATATTCCTGTGTATCACGGGGATTACAGCTGTAATCCAAATTTTCACCGGTCTGTAGCAACTTTTAACGGCTTCGGCGGCTCTCGATGGGATTACTGTGTTGCAAAACTTCCCTCTTAAACCTTTTTACACAATCCTTTTTAAGTGCATGCCTTATTAATTAATTAGTGATTCAGTTTTATAATCAAAGTTTGAAGATGCTTCTGGATTTAGGGTGTTTTGCTTCATGATTTTGAAATTAAAGTTTATAAATAATCCTAAGTATTGTTAAAGTTCTTACAGTTGAGTAATGTTTTGTTGATAAACCTAGTTTTTTTGCGTCGTACCTACCCTCGTATTTATATATTTGTAAAAAAGCGATAAACATTTTAGGCCCCCTGCTGTTATAGGAACTTCCGTTTCATATATCAAGCATACACAACACCTTTATATCTAATTATTTTACCTTTTATCCAAGCCCTAGTCATTATAACGAAACAAAACAATTACACGTACTTAAACTAAGCAGGAGATAAAACCAATTCATTCTCCTAGAAAGGAATGATAAAATCATTCCCAGTGATTCAATCAAAATGTTAAAACTTTCCCAATTTTAGTCAGTGTGGTCAACATGAGGCTTACCCTCAATGTATAATAAAACATCACCAAATTACTAAACGGTTAATCGTGCCCACTCAAACCACGACAGTCCTCATTTTGCCTGTTTGGACTCCATAAATCTCCTGTTATCTTTCAGCGGTTTTCCATTACCGTCCGCCGACGTTAAATGTTGGTTGAATTACTTTGACTGTACGTTTTGCATCCACTTCCTATGTGCCGTTATACGTTATACCGCCCATACTAAACATTTTATGGTTAAGTATATACACTCGTATTTATAAGTTGAACGTCGACGTGTAACATAGAATTGTATTACTACTTGGGTAATGCCTAGATAAAATAGAATAACTCACAAATTAATGATCACTTTGGTTCTTGTTGAATAAGTTTAACGAGGTCGTCGGTCTTGTAGGTACAAGACACACAAAATACACTAAATTATACCAAAAGTGAGTAGTGGGTGGGGTCATGAGTAGAACTCGAACTGGCCACTGGCTATTCAGGACAGTCTAGTTGCGTTACAAATTGAACCACTAAGTCAAGAAAAAAAGACAGAATAATCTTAAACTAGCGACCCACAATCGCTTTTCCTCGGTTTATGTTAGTTAGTTGATAATACCCGTACATCGCGTATGTACGGTGTTGTGTCCACTATTATGTTGGGGTTTGCCAAGTATTGGATCACAATAAAATAATATATAAAGTTTCGCTCAGTCCACCCGCTGTGTCAACCTCATCCGCAGTGTTGCCCGCAGCGGCCGTACCTCGCCATTTATTGTGTATTGCCATATACGAAACACCACATCTCTTCCTTTTTATAACTTAAGAACTAGACTAACAAAATTATAACAATTACAAAACAACCGGCTTAGCCGAGACATTAAATTCTAAATTAAGTTATCATCTAAACTCACACAGTATTGTAGTATGGTTTAGGCTATCAAAATAAGGTAATTAACAATATTCTCATACCTAACCCAGGTGGTTAGGTCTGGTTTAACTTCCAATTCCAAGACATTCAGAACCATCTAATTTCTAAAATTAATTGCCTAATCAGTCTTTGACATGAACTACTTTGGCAATGATATCTAGGTCGTATTTACTATCTCTTATATACTTTAATATGTAATCAATCATTGAAGTACATAAACAATTAGCAACAATTAACTTTTATAAACTATTAACCTTATTTACTAGAGGTTTTAACATATATTTTTTTTTAATTATTATTATTAAATTTACCAACTATCATCCCTAAGCTTTTTCCTATCGCTACAGATCTCCATTCTCTTCCTCTTTTTCTTCATTTACGGGGTTACACACCTTCCAGTCCCCTTCGACTTTTTTTAGATGGAGTATATTTCTTCTATATTCTTGCCCTGTATTGTCGTTTCTGACTCTGACGTCGCTACTTTTAGCTTTTATTACAGTGTGAGGTACAGGGTTAAAATCAGAGGTTAATTTATTCTCTTTAATCAAATTCTTGACATAAACTTTATCACCAATCTCCAGCTGTTTAGTATTTGCCTTTCTTTTTCTGTCTTCATTTAGCTTTCCTTTTTCCTTCATAATGTGGTCTTTATCTTTGACTTCTGGGTTAATAATAGTGTGTTCAACGTCTGCAGCTGATGGTAATTTATCCCTGAATTGTCTGTTGAAAAAAAGTTCAGATGGTGATTTGCCAGTAGTAGTATGTGGGGTGCTGTTGTACATGATAAGGTAATCAAGTAAGTCATTTCGCCAATCGGTTTTTTGAGTTTGACTAATTTTGAGCCGTTTTAGTATATCGCGGTTCTGGCGCTCAACTTCGCCGTTCTGTTGAGGCCAATATGGGATAGTATTAAAAAGTTTTATGCCCATCTCAGAGCAGAAGAGCTTAAATTCGTCTGAAGTGAACTGTCTACCATTATCGCAGGTAATACTTGCTGGGATTCCTAGTCTTGAAAACATTTCTTTAAGAGTTGTTACTGTGTCTTGGGAAGTAATTGATTTCATTATTTTAACTTCCTTATAACGACTGAAATAATCAATGACCACTAAGAGATTATGGCCACTTGGCAATGGACCCAGAAAATCTAACGCGACATCTATCCACGGCTGTAAAGGTAACTCACGCCTCTTCATGGGGTTGGGTGCATTAGCTCCAGTTACTAGAATACAACCTTTACAGTTCCTAACATATGCCTCAGCATCTTTATCTACCTTAGGCCACCAGACTTTAGTACGTAGTCTAGCTTTCATTGCTACTATGCCCGGGTGGCCTTCATGAGCTGCAGCCAGAATCCTTTCTTGCAATGCTGAAGGAATAACAATTTTAGTGCCTCTTAATAGAATATTCTCGTGAAGCCAAAGCTCGTGCTCAAATAGCTTATAATTGTTGACGTCCTCTGCCCAGTTGCCCTGCTCTAATCCTGCTTTAACTTGACTGATGTGCGCGTCATTTTCGGAAATTTCTATAATCTCTTTGATTGAAACTGCGGTGGGTCTGGCGTATTGTACGATAGCATTAACATAGTACTCATCTTCAAAAGGAATTGGTACAGTGTTAGTGCATAGCCTTGACAGAGGGTCAGCTAGATTTGACTTGCCTGGACGGTATATGGTTTTAAAATTGTACCCTTGCAGTCGCAGAACCCAACGCTCAATTCTCGCACATGGCTTAGAACGAGGGCCAAATATTACTTCTAATGGTTTATGGTCGGTGATTAATTCAAATTCTTTGAGGCCATAAAGATACATCTTGAAGTGTTCTATGGCCCACACCAACGCAAGAGCTTCTTTTTCCGTTTGACAATAACGTTTCTCCACGTCTGTTAGACTTTTATTTCCGTACGCAATAATGCGTGGACCGTTCTTGTCAATCTGGATTAGAATGGCTCCCAGACCAACCGGGCTAGCATCAGCCATAACTTGGGTTTTATCATTAGGGTCATAGTAACCTAGGCAGCGAACGTCACCCAACTGATGTTTAAGGTTATCAAAAGCAGCTTGTTGTTCCTTCATCCAAAGCTTAGAGATGTCAGCATTCTTGGTAAGTTTCTGGTGTAAAATCTGACGAATTGGCTCTGTAAGAGTAGCAAGATTTGGTATCCATTTACCAATATAAGTAACTAGACCTAAAAAACTTTGTACCTCCTCAACTGTTCTAGGTTCTCTAAATGATTTAATACCATCTATGTACTTATTCAGAGGTTTGATACCTTCGGCTGATAACTCATGTCCTAAGAATTGGATTTTACGTGCATTGAAGGTGCATTTTTTCTCATTCAATAAAACATTGTTATCTTTGAGGACTTCCAATACATGCTTGAGGCGATCTCTGTGTTCAGTTTCGTTTGCCCCAAACACGACTATGTCATCAATGAAACAGATAACTCCCTCACAAGGTAGAAGTAGTCGCTCAATAATTTTTTGGAATTGCTCCGGAGCAGAAGATATCCCGAACATTAAACGTTTATATCTAAAAAGACCCCTGTTGGTTATGAAGGTTGTAATTTCTCTACATGATTCTTTTATTTCAACCTGATGAAATGCGTTTTTGATATCTATTTTCGAAAACATTGTGGCTTTGCGGAATTTAGGTGTCAGCTGTTCCATAGTGGGGAGTGGGTGATTTTCCCGCACTACGGCTTTGTTAGCGCATCGCATGTCCACACAAAGTCTAACTTCGCCGTCGCCTTTCAAGACCGGCACAACAGGCGATACCCAAGTTGATGGATGATTGACAGGTTCTATTATGTCTAATTTGAGCAATTCATCAATTTTCTCATTAATTTTGGACTCTAGCGGGATGGGGACTCTTCTAATTGGTTGGCATACAGGTTTTACTGATGGATCGATTGAAATATCTAATATTACATCTTTGAACTTTGGAAAATGGTCATTACTAATAGTATTAACACTTACCCCCAATTTTAAAATGTTCAAGGAAATGGCGGTACCCTTTCCCAGGAGATCTCGTGTGCCACCCTGGATAACATAGAATCTGGCGTTTTCCTGTGCATGGCCTACTTGAACCAAGGCATCAAATGCTCCTAAGATGTTGAGAGGCTCCGTGCTGCCATAGGCCATGAGTATTTTCTCTGGATTTTTTACCTGGTTTCTAACTAACGCTGAATTAGTCTTGAGGTAGTCCCATGTCTTGTCCGTGACGATATTACATTTGCTTCCAGAGTCAATGAGCATTTTCAAGTTGACCCCGCCAACTTCACAAGTTATTTCTGCATCATCGTCAATGTGGAAAATATAATCTACAGTGGTGGCATCTGTCTTCTCCTTCTGTTGGTATTGGTACTGAACAGTTTTCGGTTCCGCTGGTTTAAAGCGCTTTGCATAGGGATTTTTTGGTGTGGGTGCTGAATGTCGTTTGGTGGCCCTAGTGCGGCATTGTCGTTGGAAATGCCCCTCGTATCCACACTTCATACACTTTTTATTACGTGCTGTACAATGCATGTAGTCAGCTTTATGGCGATTGCTTCCGCATCTGGTGCATTCCAACGCGTTTTGTTTGTTTAATGAGTCAATTTTGTTTGTGTAAACTGTTTCTCCTTTCTTTTCAAACTCATTTAATTGCCTTGAGACGGTTTCAAGAGAATTTGCCTCTATGATTATTTTTTCCATGGTAACCGTATCACCTAGCATCAGAATTTTCTTCCTTAATTCCACTGATAAGCATTTTTCTGTGATTTGGTCAATCAGGCTATCATCACTCTTCGGGAAGTTACATTTGTTGTGCTGGTCCCGAAGTCTAACCACAAATTTATCAAATTTTTCACTTGGATCCTGCTTCATTAGTCGAAACAGATGGCGTTCATAGAGAAAGCTTTGTTTCGGGGAAAAATATGTCGTCAATTTCTCCAGTGCGGTTTTGTAAACATCTGTTCCATCTTTTGGTTCAATGTTTGCCCCTGGGAGGTTGTAATATATTTCTTGAAGTGGTAGGCCAGCTGAATGTAGAAGGATAGCTCTTTTTTTAGTGGCTTCATGAATGTCCGCAGCAATCAGATAATTTCCAAGGGCTCGCTTCCATTTCTCCCAACGTGAGCCTAATGTTGTAACATCTCCATCACAATCGAATGCTTCTAACCCCGACAACTGGGCCATTGTGGTTGGTCTGAAAACAATAGGGTTACTTTGAGACCTCATCTCAATCTGCAAAATTTTACCCACCTTATGGGCTTAGTCCATCAACAAAAATAGATCCATTAATTTATTTACTATTTTCTTTTTTTTTTTTTTTTTTTTTCATGTGTCACATTGTGTTTCACATTTTATAATTTGTTGCCCATATTATGGACTTGGTTGAAAATTATCATATTAAATTTCGAAGTTTACCCACATTATGAGCTTGTTCACTTACTCACATCATGAGCCAAGTATATTTTTCCCTATTTATGTGACATGCATTCCATGTCCTCACCTCAAAATAGCCACGTTTTGGTCTGTTTACTCCACCTCATGGAGTTTTGTTTTTTATTCAGTTCCTTACCTTTCGTAGCATCAATTTATGCAGTTAATTTATGCAGTGATTTGATTAATTGGTTAACAATGCAATATCTAAGCTAAGTGGCTTCCATAAGTTATCAACATAACATGTCAGTGCTTTGTTTTTTTTTTTAGAGTATGGTTCGCATTTAAGAGTTTGGTTATATTCGTTCACATGACATCTATGACAATGACATTTAAGTTAGCGCCCTTCATACACGACTACAAAGACCTTGTTTAGCTTCTTGCAGATTGGCCAAATAAATGCTGATTAGACTGAATGTTGAATTTTATGGGCAATTCGGAACGTACCCCGAGTGTAATGTAATGATGATGATCAAAACATGGCAGTATGGGCATAGATCCCTTAGCCTTTCCCTTTGGAAAGAATAAAACCAAAAAAAATATATAAATTTATGTAATGATAATGGCGTCCATTAATTATTATTTAACCATAACTACCATACACAAATTTTACCATGCACGGAAACCACTTTATTTCGTACTGTTTTTTAACTTAACTTTAATCACTGCTACATCACAACACAATTACATTGTGCTGTGTACATTGTTCAAGTAACTCCGGGAATTTCATGACCACTTAAGGTCAATCAACAATTGATTTTGTAGCGTAATTTCTCCCACTTAACAGTGAAATATTACTTACGTTTTAATCCTCGTCGCCAGATGTTGTGTCCACTATTATGTTGGGGTTTGCCAAGTATTGGATCACAATAAAATAATATATAAAGTTTCGCTCAGTCCACCCGCTGTGTCAACCTCATCCGCAGTGTTGCCCGCAGCGGCCGTACCTCGCCATTTATTGTGTATTGCCATATACGAAACACCACATACGGTAAACCAGAATTTATTATACATTAAAATCTTTCGTAAAACATCATCTAACTAATGGTGAATACCGCTTGAAAATCCGTTCTGTAGTTTATGAGATCATTGTGAGCATACTTATATACAGACAGACAAACACGGAGGACGATTTTTTTAAATAAATGTTAGTCATATTATGTTGTTTTTTTTTTACCTTATAATATTTGTGCGTCTTCTCTGTATTGAATGTATGTTATTATCCTTCTTTTCGAACCTTTTCACACATTTCCTTATAAAACTTGAATAAATATTATAGAATAATTAGGTTTGACCTTTATTACAGTGCTTATAAAAGCTTTAATGTATCAAGAACAACTGAAATCGTGTAAAATTATATTCCTTGTTGCTGCAAGTCAGTTTGAGTTTGATCAAATTCAGGAGATAACTGATGCAATACCGTTCGATTACTGGGAATAAAGGCTACGCACCTAATACGTTTTACTGAGCTCTCTATATAGTTACATATTATTACATAAGACGTTGCAGGAAGTACAATATAACAATGATTCTGCTTCGTCTTGAATTTGTAGAAAATACATAACAAAATGCGTGACTGGTAGATTAATTGATTCCAATCTTACTGTAGGTTAATTGATTGATTCTGTGTTTTAATGTATATATAAAACTTGTAATTATTTACAAAGTTAAAGATAAAAGTTGATATTTGTTATAATAAAAGATAGGTGTTCGATTTAATTACTACACTTGTCTTAAGTATGTACCGTCGTAATTTTCTCAATACTGTTTTAGCGAAACTGTACTAGTATTGTGTTCCGGTGTGGGATAAGGCAACCGGTGAAATTACTAGCATAGAGGCATTCCATCTTACTCCGCAGGGTTGGCAACGCATATGCGATCTTAGGAATGCAATCTTTACATTGTAGTCTTGAGAATGCAAATGTTTTTAAGTCACAGACCTCACTTACTGACACGTGGCCTGTGTGCTCGTTTGCGTACCCCATGCCATAAAAAACATACTTCACGCAATCCATTGTGTTAAGTTCACCTACTAAGAAGTTTAAATTGCGTATTTTATCAGATTCAAATTCCCAAAAATCCTATATTTTTAGTCCTGTGTGTGATGTCTATGAGCCTTAGAGCTCACTTAGCATTAGGTGACCCGTAATTCGCTGTTTCCAAATAAAAGTTCTTAAAATGTACCTTAAGTAATGTTAATGAAAGGAAGGTAACATTTTCTGTGACAAATACAGAATTCAATAGCGTGCATTGTAATTTTACAATATCTGCGCAAACATAGAAAAACCTTTTCTGATTCAGAACATTGTACGTGAAACGGAGTCAGGGAAAATAAAAACGATAGCAGTAACGCCCGTCTCGTTGTTTTCTCGTCGAGTTGCGTTATGGCGCGGTGCGAGAGAGAGGAGAATGCAGAGCTATGGAAAAAAAGAAGATATACGCATATTTTTACCATGACCGAATCTTAATTTAATAAATAGGTAATGTTGCAAATTAAGCCCCAAGTTGGTCCTGGTATTTTTGTGAATTATAAAGATTTAGGCACCTTCATAAACGCGCAATAGCTAAAGTGTGCTTGATATATTGTCATGCTCTGTCATTATGAAACGTGTATTTCACAGAAAGGGACAGGGAATACTTTAATTAAAATAGGTTTCTTCTGGGTTTATGAATAAATTTAAAAATTACCTATTCTGAAATAAACTTGTCGTGAGGAGATAGACCTTTTTATGAACTTATTGATCTTAAAAAAGTTAATGTAGTTATTTACGACTTCACCCAGGCCACCACGACAGACCTGGAGATTGAAAATAAGGAGACATTTAGACGCTTCCGCTTATTCGTTGCCCCGTATCCCTATGCCGGAGATCATAATAAGGGTAGGCAGACACTCGACCGCCGCCATTCGAGCTATGATCTGAACAAGCGTAGTACTGGTTTGTATCAAATTTCGCACGAATTTCGTAGCCACGTTACACTTTTTGGTGTCTGCTGCAATATATTTCGTTTAAACCTAGACACATTTTATATATTATATATAAAAAACTGAATTGGAAATGTTACCTTTATAACATTTTAAGCAGTATTATGTTATGTGTTTGATTCTAAATATAAATTAAGGTAATTTTTGTGTTCTATCTGTAAGTTTTATTTGAAATTTCTCACGATGTGAATGAATGAATCAATGTTTTCATCTAGTAGGTACTCGTAGAGGTTAAGTTACGTTCCCACCGGAGCTGTGCAAGGCAAAATGCCCTAATAGGAGAGCTCCAGCCGTGCGACGGTGCGAGCGCTAGGCGAAGGAACAAAATCAATCCCATTTGGTATATATTTTCCTTGCTCATATCTTAGCTGCCTCACACTGGTTATTTTTAAAGATATGAAGAAGGTAAGCTAGCACGTAGGCCACCTTGATGGCAAGTGGGACCTGAGACCTATATACGCTTGCAATCTCAAGACTGTAAGCCTAAGACTGCAAATGAGTTGCCATCCTATAGAATAAATGGAATACCTCTATGCTAGTCATATAACCAGATATCTTATCCTCACACCGGAAAATAGCAATACCAATGTTCCAGCTTGGTAGATAGTTAATGGTTGGGAAGGCTTGGTGGAAACCGCTTTTATACTGGTTATTAACCAAAGCGCAGATTAGCACTCAAAATAAGTTTCCCCAAAACCAAATATAACAAACTAACCGTACAATAACAACTTTTTAATCATCACGGAGACATAAATCTGCCACTGAATACGTAAGTGCTATAAGCACAGTTCCTATACAAATTGTGTGGTGTTAATTTTTTGTGTACTACAGAGGCTTTTAGGGGACATTGATTAATAGTCCGACGGCACCACATATTTCCTCTATTTACGGGGCACCAGATAATATTGAACCTTCATGGTATCTAAAGCTCAACAGGACTGGGTTCAGGTTAAGTTGGCCGCTGTATGTGTCGGAAAGTGCGTTTAGAAGAGTGCTTGTGAAAAGTTTCTCGCTTTGCTTTTCTTACGATTTTATATGAATGGTAGAATTTTTATATACCTACAGCAACAGAGTAATTGTATAGTAATATATTTATTTCTATTTCTATATCGTTACATTTTCATATATTATTAACAATGAGGCTGAACAAAACATAGTTCCCATTCAGCCCGTGATTCTCAAAGTAATCTAAATTAAAGTTAGTTAACAGAATCAGCAAATATTTTCGGCTTCTGACTTCTGACGACATCAGTGACCATTCTCGTTTGTCAGTTCAGACAAACAGCTTTTTAATAAGAGGCCGCTAAAATTCTCATTCGAGAGTAAGAAAAACAAACCTTCCATTTAAAAATGGCGGCGCCATAATTCCCCTAAAACCTGGAGATAAGCCCTGACAGCTCTGTCAACTGTTACATCGTTAATTTCACCGGCCTCAAGTTTTTATTGTGCGTAATTTTTCCTTACCCACAATATATATTATCCGCCCGGCGACGTGTGCCACAATGAACACATTTATCTTATCATAGAAGCAAATAAAAACTGCGTCCTACGAGAAAACGTTTACTTTATTGCTTTTGTTAATATTCCGCTGTGCAATTTTATTTTCCATTGCTTTTCCATTTTAGTGCCAACTACCTCTATAAAATGCGGTTTCCTTTTATTTCATGTATATTTTTATTTTGAAATAATGTTTTTTTAATGTTTCCTTACTTTCTTTAAATATTACTGATGTTCTTACTCCTTAATAATTATTAACAGATGAAACCACTGTTACTAGTTAAATCGCGTTAAATCGCGCGTCGCGCGAGGAATGTGTCTACGTTTCGAGACCTATTTAGCAGTCATGGTCATTCCATCTTCTCCATAATCATTGGCTTCACATGTCGTGCATTGAAGATATTGAATTATAATTGTATGCTTGATACAGATATCCAGGTTTGACAGTAATTATCTCATTTAGTAGGTATGCGATCTGTGGTTTGTAAGTTTGGCAGAAGTTTTGTTAATAAATAAATATACATACATAGAATAGAATAAAAAATCATTTATTTCGCTTGATTATAAATTAAATTATTACAGTGTGAAAAGTAGAGCTGCGAAAAGGGTATCCACTCAGCTATATGCCGTACCACCTATTGGAAGCACGACGCTGCTTTTCTGTGGACCCACAGACACCACCACCATGCGGTACATGCGTATCTAAAATGTTCAAGCTCTATTTATTTTAATTCATACCCAAAACTGGATAGTATTATTTCTATCAGTTTTGCAAAGTCAAAAATAAAATAGTTCATCAATAAGAACTCTAAAAACCTGGAACCACTTATAGGTACTGAACGAGCCAACTCTCTCGGCTAACTTGATACCCATTTATTCAGTAGTGACGTTGCCTAAACCTCCCCAGGGTATAGTTTAGGCATCCTAAAATCTTTTTCGTGAATCCCGTGTATAGGCCCTGAAGCGTCCGTAACTCCCACGCCCGCTTGACCTTTCAAAGGTTGCTACATACAGCCGGTTACTAAGTAAAATCAAAGTAAAGGGATCGAATATTAACTTTTGCGAGTTTTGTGAGGAATCTTTATGCTAAGATTGACATTACTTATTTCGGAAAGGCTTCACTTAATTTGTAGACATACAATTAATTGTAATGAAGGATAACATCGATATTTAATTGTATGTGCTTGTTTTTATCATCTTCTCCTTATAAGTTTCTAAAAGATATAAAAATCATGAAGGTTAAATTAGATAACTTTAGGTCAAAGTTTTAGATTAAACTAAGTTTTTCAATATGCGTTCTCGTATTTGGGTGTCTACGTCGGCGATTTTTAAACGGATACCTCGGCACGGTTTGGAAACTGCTGAAATTTATTTATTGTGCTCACCCCTTAGCTGCGATGCGAAACATTTCTTACCTGCGATATTGCAGTGTCTAACATATGAAGACGTGACCCTTGCTGCTTACGCATGTATACGGAGCCAGGGGTAGTGCGCGCGTCTGTATGGAGGAAAACCTTAAAGCTCCCCTCAGTACCGGTTCCATCGCCAGGGAGGGTACACGCGTGGCCTGAATTTCAACCGGCGAATACGGACTTGCGAGAGACGCGATTGTTTTTGTGCAGTGTTGTGATTAGACTGATTGTGATCGGACTTTTGCTGCGCGCCATGGACTTATAAGGTACTGTGTTGTACTTTGTGTTTTTTAATTCTATTTTTAAAAAGGTTTAATATGGACAAACGTGATCATATGTAAATTTATAGCTGGGGTTTTCCATAAGATATTTGATGTGACGTACCTACGGCAGAAATTTAAAAGGCGTTAGGTCCTAAATCGCGTAATAATGTGCGTCAAATGTCTTATAAATGTTGACTGTATTTCAACGTCCACCGTTCATATCTTAAGAAAACAAGTAAGTTATATCTAGTTAAAAAGCATCGCGTCTAAATCTTCCCGCTAATCTTGTCTGGGCTTTTTTACGGTTGACTTTTGGCACCCGTCTCGGTCGTCTGGTAACTTATCTATCTACTTACATTACATCTTTATGTATCTTTCTTCCTACACTGCCTACATCTTTACCATTTTTATCAAATAAAAGAATAAATAATTATATCAAGAGTGCAATGAGAAATCATCAGTGTAATTTTTCGTTACAATAAACAGTCAATTCATGAATTAACAAGCAAAAAAGATCTTTAACCAGAATAAATATGTTAGTATGTACTTATGTTTTGTGAGTTAAGAACTTCGATTGTGTAAATATAACTTTTTGAGTCCTTTGAAATCTCAAATATCATAGAAGCTTTCAAATTATTTTCAAGGAGGTTTGTGTTTCTCGACTCGTTCCTACCTTCTCGTATAAATGTAAAACATCTAAATATCCAAGACTCAGGAACATGTTCGTGTTCATCACAAAAAAAAATGCCTTTACTGGTTGAACCTGGGACCACTAGCTTTGTAGAAAGGCAGTAAAAAAAGCAGTACATTATTTAATGGTAGGTTACCATTAATCTAATGCAGCAATCTTCTTAGAAGAAGAAGAAGGAGCTGTGAGGATCCATTTGGAATCACTTGGAATAATTTCTGCAAACAATTTTTCACGCGAGTACCTAGCCAGTTTCGTTGATAGGATTTCAATAGAATAATATGAGTTAATAAATGATGATATAAAGGGCAGCGTAATGTCGTTTATTTGTACTTCTAGGAAGGACTGGTATTGACTAAATAAAAAAATGGCCCTACTAAAAAAAATACGTACAAAAAATGTGTATTTCTGTTTTAAATAAAATAAAGTAATTTACATTTATATTATAAAAAAATAATCAAACTCTATCGAAACGTACCTAAATAATAAACATTATAAATTTGCTTCCGGATGTTGGTCGAGCTTATTTTTCATTACCATATCGTCGGCTTAGTGCAAGAAGTCATTAACTAACAAAAAGTCAAGTCGGAGAAAAACGGGCTCAAAGTTTTGACACAGTCAAATGACCATAATTGTAATAGGTTCGGTTCTAGATTTAAAAAATAAACATCAATGGTTAGCTAAATGTATTTACTATTAAATCCAATTAAAAACTTTGTACAATAAAGTCAAATAACTTTTTTAAAAGCCTAAATATGTAGTTAGTGACTTATGGTCTTTCTCGCTCTTAAGGGAACTTACAATTAGTTATTTTTTATTTTCATTACAAATAAATCGGGAAACATAGTTTTCTATAACAAAATTGGTTTATCAGTCGTAATTATTAACTTAGTAGCATTATAAATATTACTTATTAATCAACAACGAATAAACAGATTTATTTAATTCTACTTCACAGATTATAAAGTCTGCAAGACCACAAAAATAACACAAAATTCTCGAAATGACGTTATTTTTAACTTCAAACTAAAATAATAATGAAATATTCATTGTTGATAGACGAACTTAATATTATAATAATTCCAGACAACAGCAAGCACTATTAGTATAGGTAAAACTTCTAAAAATTTAAATAAAGACATCAGCTTTTGATTGAACTAATACAGTAGGTACGAAAAAGAGTAAAAAAAAAACCCTTGACGTCCATCTTTTTTACTCTACGTCTTCTGAGTTAGAAGACATTTCTTCAGGGACATAATCACGACACTCTTTGGCTGGCAAGTTCCGGTACCAGTGGTGAAGTTCCGCGGGTATTATTTTTTCGTTGCACATTTTTAGCAAACCGTAAACTGTTCTTCTTCCTTAATATTCGTAAGAAGGACTGGCGGCGTATCTTTCTGTGCTTGAATGTGTCTAGGTGATTCTAAGCCATTTTTAATATCCGACAAAGACTGTAGTTTTAAATCAGCATTCTGATTGTCACCCATTAAGATCAAAAGTAAAATACATTTTATACAGGGTGGCCGGTGGCAGATTTTTTATATTTTCAAAAAGTCATTTTTATAATAAAAAAAAATGGGTTTTGACTTTTGGCGGGATTACACGGTTCAATATTGCGAATTTTATTTTCATCTTGTTTCAATGGTCAGAACGCCGTCATTCTTATGCAGTTGAAGCGTTTGCACGCTATATAATTTCGTTAAGAGACGGGCCGAGTGTAAAATTTATTCGGTCATGGGTGCAAAGGTTCCGAGAAACTTTTTCTGCACATAATATACCGAGATCAGGCCCCAGCACACACGGACGCCGGAACACATATTGAGTGTGCAACGGAGTTTACAGGAAAATCCACGACTTTCAGTGCGGAAGAGAGCAGCTCTCTTTAAGACTCCTAAAGTTCTCAGTGCATGAAATATTTAAAAAATAATTGAAGTTCCATCTCTATAGGATTCAACTGGTTCAAGAAATTAATGAAAGTGATTTAACCAAACACAAAGTTTTTTGTGACACAATGTTGCACAGATTTCGTACTGTACGGTCCGTACAAACCGTTCATTCTGCCGCCGTCAGCATTTTACGGCACGTAGCATTAATTACTTACTTTACCTTAAGTTAGTGCATATCCGACCGCCGCGGAGTGTATTCGCTATCTACTTACATTTATATCATTTTATCATTAAACAATTATTACGGAAAGCTCCAGTGTTATCATTATCAACTATCAACTAACAGACGTGCGGACACAACCCGTACATCTTTATGGTCCTTCGAAGCATTTTGGACTAGTGCGCGGTGTTTAAAGAACAAGGCCACGTGACTTCACGACGGAACGTGATTATATATCAAAGACTTTCGACTATACCGTTTTAGCATACGGTACCTATCAGTGAAAATCAAAATCAAACGTTGTCAAATTGAGATACGAAGCATATCAACAGGATAATCAAATATCATATCAGAGTTTTCGTGCTTTAGTGGTTCAACCAGCGGTAGCGAATCGGTCTTGACGGCCTCCCACAAGCGGGTCTCACCGTCTGATTGAGAAATCGCAAATACCATGCAAAGGATCGCTTGAGCACGGGACACGAATATCATCAGCGCCGGAAACATCCGACGTGCTTTAAAGAAATATTTTATTTTATACGAAGGTAAACAAAACCATGGAAGACTTACTCAAGACTCAAGGTCAACTTGCTCAAACCATAGAAAAGGTACTTGTCAATTTCAAAAAAGATGGTCCAGAGCGAAAAAATACACAAAATATCAAAAGGCGCCTCGAAACTCTTGAACAATATTGGACGGAGTTCCAAAAAAATCATATACTTCTTTGTAAATATGAAAATCGAGATTACGCCTACTTTGCAGAAAATCATTATCAACATGTTTCAGGCGTTTACATCGAAACTCGCACAGCTTTACATCAATATTTACCAGTGCACCCAGAAGAAAATCCCCTCATAAAACCTACTACTTCTCAATTCGACCTGAATATGGACTGGAATCAGCCAGAAGAACCAACGGAAAAACGGCCGTCGGCAGCGGATAGACCTCAATTAACCGAAAGTAGTACTTCAAGTAAATTGGAAGAAATGTACCGAAAGCAACAAAGTAATTTTAAAGCCTTTCAACGTGCTATCAACAACATCAATTTGGAGTTACTAACTGAAAAGTGGGAGTTCGAAGACGCTCTAAAAACAATGCAGGCTCGATGGTCTGTAGTTGACTCCTTACATTGGGAGATCGATAGTGAGCAAATCAATGAAAAACCAGAGTATGAACAAACATATAATAAGTGCGAAAAGAAATACGACGAAATCAAAAAATCTATCAACACAAAGATGTGGGCTTCTTCGCATAGGGAAAAATCGACCCCGGCTATTGAAATCCCCATCTTCAACGGCAATTATCACCAATGGACTTCATTTAAAGATTTGTTCACGGAGACAATACACAAAAATAATACTATATCAAACGCGCAGAAAATGCAGTTTCTCAAAAGTAAGGTGAGGGGCGAGGCTGAAAAACTAATTCAACATTTAAAAATCAGTACTGAAAATTATCAAGTATGTTGGCAAATTCTACAACACCGGTACGACAACACTAAGTTAATATTCAGTTCCCATATCAACATCCTTCTTGGACTACCCATCATGCAACAGCAATCAGCAACATCTATAAAAAGGCTACATGATACAACCAAGGAATGTCTACACGCTGTGGAAAATTTAGGTGTAGACACATCCAACTGGGATCCATTGATAGTACATTTACTAACGCAAAAACTCGATGCCGACTCTCATAGCGATTACATCGAACAATTGAAAGACCAGCGAGAGTTGCCCCAGTTATCTGAGTTTTTGACTTTCTTGGAAACTAAATTTACGGCTTTGGAATCTTCACGTCGCAAGCAAGAAATATCAAAACCAAATCAACTAAATTATGAAAAAAGGCCAACTTTTCAAAGACCGTCATATCAAAAACATCATGATCAATATCACAAAGAAAACCGCAATTATCATTCGACACCTAACAAGAATTATCAAGCATTCGCAAGCAAAAACTATCAAAGTGCCGCAACTAACATGACAACATGTTTATATTGCAACTACGAACACGATTTATTTCGATGTCATAAATTTCTAGGCATGTCACCGGAAACCAAACTTGCAACAATATCAACGCGAAAAATATGCCCTAATTGCTTATATAAACATTACGGCAATCCATGTAAATCCGATAAGAGGTGCAAACAATGCAGCGGTGAACATAACACGATACTCCACGATGCATTTGTCGGCAAGAACAAACAAGCCGGCAACGAACCAAATACATCAAAGAACACGGGTCACGTGTCACAAGAGCACGAAGCAGAAACTCTACTATCAACAGCCATCATCAAGGTCAAAGCATATGACGGATCTCTTATCCAGTTAAGAGCGTTAATCGATCAAGGATCTCAAATATCACTTATCACCGAAAACGCTGCCCAACAACTAGGACTACGGAGACAAAGTTATAAAGGATCGGTGTGTGGAATCGGAACCAAAGAAAACAATTGTAAAGGGTTTATCAATATCACAGCCTCATCAATGTACACAGACTATACTTTCAACACGAAAGTTCTTATAATGAATCGCCTGATCAACAATTTACCTAATCGAACATTTGCTAAACCATCATGGTCCATCTAGAAGGTCTTCAGCTAGCAGACCCGGAATTTAATATCTGTCGACCCATTGACATTTTGCTCGGCGCCGATATCTATTCAAATATAATTTTGACCTCCATTATCAGAAAGGATGAAACTACTCCAATTGCACAACAATCTCGTTTGGGGTGGATCTTATGCGGCAATATGACATCTTATCACTGCAACGTGGTGATCAACAATATCGAGGACATCAGTAGGTTTTGGGCGATAGAAGATATAACCGAAACCTCCGATGACTTATCAATTGAAGATCAATCTTGTATTGATCAATTTAAATCAAAGACTACGCGCCGGCCAGATGGGCGCTATGTAGTCCGGCTACCATTGAAACCTGACATAGGAGAAAAACTGGGTGCTTCAAGATCAAAGGCAGTTGCACAATTTTATCAGCTCGAGAAGAAATTTACAAAAAACAAGAATCTATCAAATCTTTATAAAACATTTATTAATGAATATCAAGAACTCGGACATATGCGTGAAAGCGAAAGAGTCACCTCACCTAGCAACTACCTACCGCATCACTCAGTGCAACGCGATGAATCATCAACTACAGCCTTACGCGTCGTGTACAACGCGTCAGCACCGACGTCATCCGGTTACAGCTTGAACGACTTAATGTACCGTGGGCCAAATTTACAAGCAGATTTATTTTCATTGATTTTAAAGTGGAGACAATACAAAATCGCCTTCACAGCCGACATCGAAAAAATGTTTCGGCAAATTTTGTGTCACGACCAAGATCAATGTTATCAAAAAATAGTATGGAGAGATCAACCAAATCAAGCATTGCGTGAATACGCTTTGACGACAGTCACTTATGGAACAAAATCAGCTCCGTTTTTGGCGATGATGACTCTTAAACAACTGGCCTTAGACGAGAGTCATCGATACCCCGAAGCAGCAAAAATACTACAAAAAGACTTTTACATGGATGATCTCCTAAGCGGCTCTCACAACGTTCAAGAAGCAAAGAAAATACAAAAAGATCTTATCAACCTTCTAAATGATGGAGGATTCAATCTTCGAAAGTGGTCCTCTAACAACCCCTCGTTATTAGAAGGCGGGAACACTATTAGCAATCAAGATTCATTTGACTTTAAACATCAAGACTCTCAAAAAACTTTGGGCCTGAGGTGGAATACCAAAGAAGATATATTTACCTTTGAGTTGAAGATCGACTTATCAACTTCGAAAAAGGTCACCAAACGGTCACTTCTATCAGACATATCAAAACTGTTTGACCCCGAAGGATGGCTTTGCCCCACAACAACCAAACTAAAGCTATTATTCCAGTCGATTTGGAAACAAGATCTGGAGTGGGACGACCAAGTGCCCGAAAGTATCAACAACGAGTGGAGAAATATTAAAGAAAATTTAAGCGAAATAAATAATATCAAAATAGATAGATGGTTACAAACTACAGAGAACGATCCTATCGAATTACATGGCTTCTGCGACGCTTCAGAAAATGCATACGCCTGTGTCATTTACAGCGTAGTTCGAACAGAAGGGCGTGGAGCACAAAACTTATCTCCCAAAATCACTATCATCGCTGCCAAATCCAAACTAGTACCATCAAAGAAAGCCGTGTCTCTTCCGAGGCTCGAATTGACAGCAGCAGTGCTCCTTTCAAAATTAGTAAAACAAGTTAAAAAAGCTTTATCAGGCATTAATATTAAACTACACTGCTGGACCGATTCAACTGCTGTTTTGGGGTGGCTACAGGGTGACATCGCTCGGTGGAAGCCCTTCGTATCAAATAGAGTGCAACAAATCAGAGAAGCTATGCCTAAAGACTGTTGGCGTTACGTTAAATCTGCCGAAAACCCCGCAGATTGCGCAAGCCGAGGGATTACTGCGTCTCAGCTCAAAGAAAACACCTTGTGGTGGAATGGACCTGCTTGGCTACCAACTTACGAAGCGAAACCCCAAGAAAACATATATACAACAGAACAAGACCTCAAAGTATCAAAACAAACTAACGTCACCACCCTACGTCACAGTAGTGACATTATCAGCGATTTAATAAATAAGCATAGCAACATCAACCGTATGACGCGTGTTCTCGCATGGATATTGCGCGCAGTATCACGTAACAAACTGAAGTTGGATTATATCACAGTACCGGAGATTCGCCGAGCAAGGAATTTGATTATCAAACACATTCAGCATGAATCATTTCAAGAAGACATAAACAACATTACGTCACAGGGACAAGTAAAACCCAAGAGTAATATCTTGCCACTCAACCCTTTTTTAGACCAGAATGGCCTACTGCGAGTTCGAGGGAGAATAAGCAATGCAAATATCGACCCGAACATGAAATACCCGCTCATTATACCAAACAAAGGTCGCGTGACAGACCTACTTATAGAAAATGCCCATAGGTTAACTCATCATGGAGGAGCACGTTTAACCTTGAGACAACTCAAGTATCAATTTTGGATTCTAGGAGGGAATCGAGCGGTTAAAAGTTATATCAATCGTTGTATCATGTGCATACGTTATAAGAAAACAAAGCAAGACCAGATCATGGGAGATTTGCCGCCAGCGCGCTGTAATCCGACGCGCCCATTTTATCATACCGGTGTCGACTACACAGGATTCATTGAACTTAAAACACAAAAAGGACGAGGCGCTAAAACGACTAAGGGATACGTGGCTGTTTTTGTATGTATGGTGACAAAGGCCGTTCATCTAGAACTAGTATCAGACCTTAGCAGCTCAGCATTTTTATCAGCTCTTCGCCGTTTAATAGCCCGCCGAGCCGCACCCAGTCACATGTATAGTGACAATGGGACCAATTTTATCGGAGCCAGCAGACGGCTTAATCACGAGTTCATAGACTTGAAGAATACCTTGGATGCAGAATTCTTCACAACATTATCAGAGTTAGAAATCCAATGGCATTTCAATGCCCCATCTTGGCCTAGTGCTGGAGGCCTTTGGGAGGCCTCGGTCAAAAGCCTCAAATATCATCTCCGCAGGGTTATGGGAGACCAAAAGCTCACTTTTGAAGAACTGTCGACGCTGCTTACACAAATCGAAGCATGTCTAAATTCTAGACCTTTGTGTGCAATCTCAGAAGACCCAGATGATCTGGATTTTCTAACACCAGCTCATTTTCTATCAAGCGGTCCAAACTTGACGATCTATGAAACTGAAAAAGATGAACGGACTAGATGGCAACTAGTCCAAAAGGTATTCTTAGATACTTGGAAAAAATGGCGAGCAGACTATCTTTGTGAATTATCAAAGAGAAGCAAGTGGCAAAGGCCGAAAGAAAACATGAAGGTAGGTGACGTAGTAATCATTCATGATGCTAATTTGCCAGCTGGAAAATGGGGACTTGGAAAAATTGAAATCGTACATCCGGGTCGCGACGGTTATGTACGTGTTGTATCTATAAAGACAAAGAATGGTATAATCAAGAGGCCTATCACTAAATTATCAAGGTTACCGGTAAACCAGGATGCAAATAAACCCAGTGAGGATATCGAAACAACAGCACCTGAACCAGAAACTGTGAGATCCAATAGAAGAAGCCGAAGATACAAACGATCTTGCAACCTCGTTACCTTCGCACTTATGTTGCTCTTTACATTTATATCACCGTCCCACTGTGAGCACAGTCTTACATACATAAACCAACAGCAAGGAATTTATTTCGACAAATTATCAAACATGCATCTTATCCGTGACGAGTGGAAACTAATCGTTTACTACGATATGGAACCCTACTGGCAAGGACAGAATCTATTTCAACAATATCTCCATTCATTAGAAAACATGTGCTTGAAAACGACTCAACGTTCAAAATGTGACGTCATCCTGATCGAGCTTCGTCACGGATTCGCGGAACTAGAATACTATAACAACATGATGCTTGGTCAGCACGCAACACGCTCGACGCGCCGGCGCCGAGGCCTTATCAACGGAATTGGATATGTAGCAAACAGTTTGTTTGGAATGCTAGACGAACATTTTGCAGAGCAATACCAGAAGGATATAAATCTTATCAGGGATAACCAGAAACATCTTGCTTTACTATGGAGAAACCAAACATCCATAGTCGAGGCGGAATACAATTTGCTAAAAAGGGTAGAAGAGGCCATGGAAAAGCAGCATAAAATACTCAATCGCCACGTCATTGACTTAGAAAGAGCAAATAATATTTTAGCAAAGGAAGTCACAGCTGTCGAAAATACGAGTGAATTTATGTTATCATCGATTATCACAAACTCTATACTAGTGAACTTAAAAAGTATACAAGATACTTTACTTGAAACTATCACCAACGTTTATCATGGGAAATTCAATATCCACTTATTGACCCCTAATCAATTAAAAGACGAGTTGAACGTCATTTCTGGACAGCTATCAAAAGACTTGGCTATTCCAATTGACAATATTCAAACAGACCTACAGAATATATATCATTTGCTAAAGGTAAAAACAAGGATGACGTCTCAATACCTTATTTTTGAAATCAAAATCCCGCTGATTGGCCGAGACAACTTCGAAATCTATAAACTCATACCAGTACCACATCAGTTAAACAAAAACATGATTAGCATATTACCTATCGCCGATCATTTAGCAATAAATATACAAAAAGATTCTTACATTTCATTATCAAGAAAAAATATTGAAGACTGCCAACCACATGACGGATCGAAATATTTGTGTCCGTTACAAACACCTATTTATCACATGAATACCGACGACAACCTGTGCATCAAAGAGAAACATGCAGTTCAATGTAAATCTATCACAGCTGCTTGTACGGATAGTTGGGAAAAACTGAACGAACAAAACACTTACCTATTTTTCTGTTGCGATCATCGAACAATAAAAATCATATGTGAATCTCAAGTTACCGCCGAGCAAGTTACCGGAGCCGGCATTATCACTCTAGGCGACGGCTGCGTCATCAAGAGCGAATCATTCACAATATTTGCACACCAGCGTCAGACCAATGACCTTAACTTGAAGCCAGATTTAATTAAAATAGAAGTACCACCTATCAATAACGTAATCAACTTATCAATACCAATTTATCAAGAATCACTGCTTTCAAATAATACAACAGATCTAAGAAGACACATCTTGGATATCGGAAGCCAAATTGAAAATATAAAAGCTATGGACTCTGGAGGAGTCGAAGAAAGAATATCATCTCATGACATACATCAATATGTTCTCTTATACATATTATTCGGCGCGGCAATACTAGCTAGCATGCTATATGTATGGCGTTGCTACCGTCTTCGCTGCTCAGCTATGATACCTCCTGCGCCCCCCAGCGAGCCATCTTCAGGTGTTCAATACTTCACTAGAAATGAGAACACCCGAGACTCAAGACAGCAAACCATTCCAAAACGAAAGACAACCGAGGAGAAAACACAGGACGGCGCTCGCTTGACATTGAACCCGGAAAGTATTCCTTTATCAAGTGCGCGTGTACTCGATAAAGCATCGTCGCCTATAGTCAACGCGCGCCTTACCGCGAGAGAATGAGAGTTAATGCATTAAGAATATAATTTTGTAATTTAATATTGTAAGACCATCTTCATCTCTCATCTCGCTAGCGGGAGCATGTACGGTCCGTACAAACCGTTCATTCTGCCGCCGTCAGCATTTTACGGCACGTAGCATTAATTACTTACTTTACCTTAAGTTAGTGCATATCCGACCGCCGCGGAGTGTATTCGCTATCTACTTACATTTATATCATTTTATCATTAAACAATTATTACGGAAAGCTCCAGTGTTATCATTATCAACTATCAACTAACAGACGTGCGGACACAACCCGTACACGTACCATAAATTGCATTTTTTGTAGTGACAAGGCCCATTTTCACATGAGTAGGTACTCATGTCAACAAGCATGTAGTAAAGCAAAATTGTCGCTACTGGGGCCCTCGATCGTCTAATCCACGGTTAAAACACCAAAGACCTTTGCATTGTCTAACAGTTACTGTTTGGTCTACCTCATCCTTGAATATAATTAATGGGGGTTATTTTTTTGAAAATGCCTAGCAGTAAAATGTAAATAGGTAGTGAAAACTATAGGAAAATGATAGCTGATTAATTTTCGCCTAAATTGCTTGAATATCCGTCCTATTCATCACACGCCTGGCTTCAGCAGGATGGTGCTTCACCACACATGGCCACAGTGTCGATGAACGTGCTTCGCGAACATTTCCCTCGAAAATTGATAAACCGCTTTGGAGAAATCCGTGGCCGCTGAGATTGCCCGATTTGACCCCTATGGATTTGTTTCGATGGGGGTATCTCAAAACCAGAGCTTTTTATAACAACCCACGGTCTAAATATAGGTGATTTCCAAAAAAATATTGCTATCGAAATAACAACATTACGCAGAATATGCTGCGAGTGGTACAAAACGCGAGGCTCCGTTTTGATGAATGTGCACGTGTAGGGGGACGACATTTAGAGGACATATTTTTTAAGTAATTAAATCCGCATTTCTGATCTTTATTATGAGATATAAATAAACACTATTCGCCTCAGGTGATGGTCAAAACAAAACCCAGGTACCTATACAAAATCTCGACCATCGTGTAAAATCAGTCTTTTGCAAATGAAATACTTAACTAAGTACTTACTTACCTACACTATAACTTAACAGCATAAGCAAATTAAACGTATCTTATTATAATTTAATGACAATGTGTACAAACGCTCTTCATTCGCTTTATTTAGAATCTTTTCTAGCATCAAAGATCCTCGTCCTGCCTTAATGTTAATATTATTACGCTTCATTTTGTAAGAAGTCACTACCTTCTCACATAACGTCCATCCCTGGTCGCAGCTGCAACGGTATGACTTCGATCGCGATGACCGAACGAGTGGCGGGTTACCGCGAGAGCAAGACGTACTCGTAGGTAGGCATAAAAGAGTTGAAACATGAACTTATCAGAGCAAGAATAATTTCACTAAAGGTGTTCAAATTGAAACAACTTATTTGTCAAAAGTCATTAACCATAATTTAATCACTTGAATTACGAATCTTTGGACACAACTAAAATCGATAACTATCATTGATTACTTTAAAAAATCATTCTGGTTGCCATTAATGCTGTTTCCTATTTTTTTTAAACTGTATAATGTACTTTAGTTATTTTATACTTAAGTAAAAGTAGTAATATGCATCCAATGCTTATTTTGTTAAAAATCATTAAAGCGTTATAATAACATTTTTGTTCGTTTTACTGTTTGCTAAAAGTAACTATATGCATATAATGAATTCTAGCTCAAATACTTTCAGAGCGATATTCATATTATTTTATTTTTTAAAGTTAATAAGTAACATTAGTGAATATTCAAACGTAATAAAATGTGTAAAAATAAAAAATATGTTTTGATTAAAGTAACTAATGGTCATAAACCATTTCCGTCAAATCAATAAAGCAAAAATTGAAATTAATGACTTAATGTCATTGCTGTAACATCGAAATTACTTAACGTAAAAAGAAATGGGTCAGTGCGTTAGAAAGAGTAAGTCATGGCGAATCCGCCTGTGTTTGTACCTGTACTTAGTAACTTTATGCCTTTAATGACTTCTTGCACTAAGCCGACGATATTATCCTTCAGCTGCGTTTGTAAGAAACGACTTTTAACTTCCTCTTTATAAGCAGCTTCTTCAGCGCTTATAATTTGTATTGTCATTCAAAACAAAAGTTGTTTTGGAATTCTGATGGCGACCCTAGAACACTTTTATAAAAAAATAAAATTCTTAATGTCCACAATAAAGTGACTTCGCAAACAATGGCAGGTCATCTTCAAACAGAATTTTAACAAGACGCCTCTTCCGATTATTATTCAAATATTTTTCTACGACCCTCGCTATCTGTATTTTTGGGCCACTTGTATAAACAGAAAATACTAAAAAAACAACATAAATTACTCCAATGCCTTTTGGATACAATACCAGACAGAGATGTCAGGAATAAAGTCATTCGGATCCATTGTCATATTTCGGGATATCTATGTGCATTCACAAAAACCAAGTCTAGATGACATTTCAAAAAGATCATACTGGACAAATCTCACCTTTAAATTGAAGAAGCTAAGAGTTATTCAGATTTTTCTGGTGTGAAGTAGATAAAGAGGCAGCGATAAAGCAGATAACAGCAGGCGTTACAAAAGACTCGTAACAAAAGGTATCATTACACATAAACACGGCGGCCCACGCGCTTAAGGCGGCAGTGCACCAACTTAAAACATTCAGCACCTATGGTTGCCACTCGGATTGAATTTCGACGCACCGTGGTGTCACGGGCGGTGAATGCGTTAGCAGCTAGCGAAGTTCACACGATCCAATTGCGACAGGCTTATAGAGGATTATTTTTAACACCAGAGAAAGAAAAGAAGTTTTAAATTTAAAGTTAAATACATATCCTGCTGTAGAATAACTAAGCCTATCAAATCAATACCTACATCGCAAAACACAACATATTTTTAAGCAGGTAACTGATTAAATCGGTACGACGTTTTGAATTTAATTTAAATATTTAATCAGATGTCTAGTGGCGAAATAACTTACCGAATTAATTTCCTGAAATCTTGTGATAAACTTGAAAGTAAAAAATACTAAAGTACTACTACAATGGGATTTTTTAATCATTAAGATTAAAATGTCCCATTTTTTTTAAAACAAGGTAAAACTTGATGATCAATGAAATCTTTAAGAAAACATCAACATCGTTAAATCTGGAAATGGGGAATAAATTCACGTCTAAATATGGAACATTAAAATAATTATTTTGAAGAGCAGATCAGTTAGTAACAGGTAACCGTGTGCGTCTGTTTTATTCCCTCGAAGGACGAGATACGCGTAAGTTGGTAGACGGGAAGCCTAAATCAACAATATGTTTCTATTGAATTTGGAATCACCGACTACCGCTTGTGTCATAAAAATGATAAAGCGTGCCGTGTTTTTTGTTGAATTTATTACACACGAAACACCGAAGTCTGTTGAGTTATTGTATTTGGAAGTTTTTTACCCCCGTGTTAATACGTAAATCTGGAAGTCGTATAATATTCGTAATTTCAGACCAAATTTTGTGACAAAGCTATGTACATAATGAGACATTTTAGCTATGTACGATTACAAACATCAAGAAAGATTTGCTATTACGTATATGCCAGAACAAATACCATTTAACCAAACTTTCTAGCCCATCAAGGCATATCTATTACGAAATTGCAATTTGATAAATAGCCGAGCATTATTTTGGGCGGCGAAAGAAATGGACATACTCAAGTTTAAACGATACTATCACTTCCTGGTGATATTTTCCTAAAATACCTTTTACGACGCTTAAGATAAAGTTGTTTTTTGATGGGGCAATGTTTTATGGAGAAATAGGTAATATAAAGAAAATATAATGGCACGGATGGCATGATGAAACGAGTCTTTTAGTAAATTGACTCGAGGTTGAATATTACTTTGCAAGAGCCATAAATGTTGTTTCACTTTAAGGTTGAAATTTATTTTAAAATCTGTAGCTTTAGACAACTTGCATTCTACTCGTAGGATAACTAACGACTTACGGAAACTGATCAAATGTCAGATTACGTTAATCCTATATATGAGTATTATTTTCTTTTAATTTGATTGTCGTTAAAATTCGCTAAATGCAATGAACAGGCAGTTTTATTACAACCCTACTTAAATTATTTTCTGATTTTATCAATGTATGTTAACCATTCGTTTTTTTGCATACTCGAAAGCTTGTACTAAAATGAAGCATCCCTTACTTTGTCCCTAAAACTATTAGAACGAAATATACAAAAAATGCTACAAGTCAGTTTTTTTTAGTGAAAATCCTATCATAAACATTACTTAAATGATTTTCAGTTTTCAACCCTTACCCGCGTGGTTGCCGGTTTAGAATAGTGCCACTCCATGTCGTCCCTGGATGTCGTATGTGTTGACTAAGAGAATATAGGCTTGTAGTACTGTTAGGCGATGGGCTTTCAACCTGTCACTAATAAGCTGGTAAACATCTTAGCCTATTTGCGCAAAATGTGGTTACAGAATCATCAACAAGTTTTTAAAGTTGTATGTAATACTTACCCTTAACTACCCTTAATTTAATCTATAATATTGTTTCTGGTTTTAGTACCATCAAGTATTCACAAACATACAATCCCCCTCTCAGAGTTAATCAGTCACGAACTTGATCGGTTTTTTTACGGATTTGGATTACGGATATGGATAATCAATGACAATGCAGTCGGAAATCAGGTGACAGTCGTTAAGGTATCGACAGACAATCGATCGGAGACTATCGCTGCACGGAAGTCTATCTGCCATTGATATCCGATGGCGATGTGTTTAATGGCGTATTGTATTACTATATCATGAACTAGCTGTTGTTTGCGACTTGCTTCGCGTTGAATTTCTGGTGAGTCTCTATTACTTGAGAACAATGTATAGAACCTGATCGACGCTCAACTTAAGATGTATCCTGCGCACTTTGAGCACTGCAAAAAGTGACAAAATTGACGTGAAGTATCATGGTTGGGAAATTCTTACAGTTGTTAACATTCATAGAATTCTACTTGGCATAACATACAACTTTATGTCACCCTAAATTAATACGTAAATCAACTATTTTAAAATCAACAAACCCTATTCCCTTCAATGACTTAGCAATACAAAGAATGATGGGCAAAAATGTATGGAACCCAGCTAATCGTCAATATAATTATAACTTAGGTAGACTTATTGATCCCACTATTTGCTGTAATTGTTGTAAATAGTAGAATCAGTAAAGCGTGAGTTGGATATATTGGAAATAGCATTGCAACGCATGCGGCGCACCTCTAATGTAGTAATAAACGTTGTGTGTGTGTGTTAATATTGGAAGGCTGATAACTCTCTTCTCCGGGGTTTTTGTAGTTTGTCCGCGTATTTTGAACCTTATGTAACTAGCTTTCCCGTGGTATACACGAGATTTGTATTGGTTATATGAGCCAATTTGCCCATCATTCCTTAATTCTAATTATACTTTTCTAATTGGAATCAAAATAAAGCAACGCAAACACGATTGACAGAACCGCCTTGTGCATTAACAGCTTGGTTTTCTCAGGTCGCGTCGCGTGCCGTGTCTGTCGTACCCGCCCTAAACACGCGATACCAAAATTTTCTAATATACCTCGCAGATTACGTCGCAACAATTACTCTCGCAATGCCTCACGAAAACCTTGAGTAGGTTTTGGGCCTTCAAGTTCCGCTTAACTATTGATTTAGTAATAAATAGCATTATTTAACGAAGCGATGTTGAAGAAGAATGTTTAGGGATATAACATTTTGAAAAAATACAGATAGCTAAGCTGTTGCGGGTTGTAAGATCTCTTACCAACAGTAAGCCTAGCCAAGACCCCAATGCTAGTTTTTGGTGTTCACGTCCGGTGAACTTTCTAGTATACATAGTGGCACTTATTAGTCCACAGCGCAATTGCAACCTTCTACAACTCTATTTTCCGATTTTCTACCACTTCTAAATAGGCGATGTTATAGATGAAATACGTTTTAACATTTTTTAATAAATATTTGGTCGTATTATAGTAATAGCGAAATTCTGGATGCCTGTCGATTTTCTATTGAATTTGAGGCAAAAAGTGCTATTATGACCAACAATAGACTAAGCTTGTTAAGTTAACAAAACGTGTGATTAATAACTTCTAGTGATTATTTGTAAGACACCGACCTTATTAAACTATCTTTGCTTGTTAATATCCCCACAAAACTTTGCTATATTATGTGCATCAATGCATTGATAGTATATTGTAAAAACCAAACTAAATATTTTTAGTTGGGCGCAAGACGCGACGCTTACCACACAAACAGACTACGGTGCGAGTTAAGATAAATTCTTCACAACTAAAACATAGCTGACTGACCAAAGAAATATAACAGGAATCAAAATACAAGAGAAACAACACTAAGTCAAAATATTTTTACTGTATAACAAATCAGGACAACATTTTCTTAACCTCTCATTCAATAAACTTATATTCCGTTTCCACTTACTTTAACTTTTATTATTATTTAGTATATATCTTCTTTCAATTGTATGTATATCATTCATATGTATACCACATTCGTTCATATTTCTGATGGTGATTTTGAGCTTTTCAACACCTTTTTACATCACAAAAACCTCGGAATTATTTGTAAATCATCACTTTATACATCGCAGACATAGCTGTAATTATTATGAGAAATAAAAAAAGCATGTGACATTAGCAAAAATACAAAAAAATGTTACGTATGAGAATACCTAAAGTTTCTTTTACATGAAAGAAACTAGAGTTACTCGCTGAAGATGTGCGTGTCGCCTAATGATCACATAATGCCCTTTACTTTTGTCCGTATGCGTTGTATTAGAAGACGTGTTAATTTGCCCTGTCATGCGATGAGTAAGTAACAGCTCCTGCGAGGGGTCGCACGCAACTGATGAGCCTAGAATTACCTTTTTTCTCGAACAATCATTCTGAATCGTAATCGTTTGCTTAAAGAAAATTACTGTTGTTGGGGAAAAATTGTGGCGAAAAAACCGTTCATACCAATTAGACCTTATTCTCATAGCAACAAGTTTTATTTTACCTACGGTGATTGGTAGCGTATTGTAGGAGCCCTTTAAAATGAAGCTATAAATCAAGTTGCGGTCAGCTCTTTATTCACTCATTGTCATTTTTAACGCTCCAAATAGTTACCTCCTAAATTTCTTACTGCTAGTAATGTTTAGAACAATACAGTTTCCTGTAACTGTGCTAGGGACAAAAACTGTCTTTAACAATTAATTTGACACGCTTCGCGGTAACAATATTTTGTCCAGTCCCGTCGAGTCCGCCCGCATTGAAATTTTAAGGACATTTTAACACCCGCCCGCCGTTTTCGGAAATCTAAACTCTGACAATGGACCAATGATTATGTCAGTGACTGTAAAGTAATAATGTACCTATTATTCTAAGAGACTATTGTTTACTTGGAAGTGGTTAGTGTAATAGACCGACCATTGTTGTAATACAGTAAATACGTTTGTAAATTATGAATAGAGACGCCATATTTCAAGGGTGTAGAGTGCATTGTAGGTTGCATGATGAGTTCGTCAGCGGTATTATTTGTTGTTTGCATTCAGACGCGTGGGGTACGGGGTTAGTGATTTATATTCGTCTTTTGTTTTTGGCTGTTTAGCCAGCGCCAGTATCAATGGCACACGGTCGGAAGGTCGTTATTCTTGCATTGTGCCACTTGTATTGTCTAACAACGACATCGTTAGTAAGTTAGCGGGTGGCCGTACGCATTGAAATTCTATTGGTGACATGATAAATCTTCGACTGCGCATGTATTGCTAGAAACCATTCAGATAATTGTTTCGATTACAAGACAACATTCTTATGTAAAGTGGTTTCGTTAACATAATAATTCGACTTATCACGAACGGATTTCGGTTAAAAGAACGGTAGTCGCTGCTGGATGTAGAATTTCAATGAATTTTCCAAACCAATTGAAATACGATCATTCTACAGTCACCGAACTTTATGGTTCTTTTTCTTAATTTTATAGAGTCAAATACATTTTTTATAAAAAAAAATGTTCTTATTCATCGACTATTGATATATGGCTTGTGACGAAATAAAACGACACAAAGCTAAGCGAAACACGGGGTGTTACGTTCACCCACACAAGTTGAAAAAAAACCCAAAACGCACTGTTCAAACAAGCAAGGCATTTCAAAACTGGTTGTTACATCGAAACGATTTCTGTCTATGTCCCTCTAAAGTGCATTTTCGGTAATTTGAAAAAGTTCATTGTTCGAAATACACAGTTGTGATCGGTGCTTATAATAAAGCCGAAGTCGTATTGTGTGGAGGGACGGGGATCTGTGATGTCGGCCATTGTACTGCCTCCATGTTGAACAATAAACTGACCGAAGAATAGACCCATCTTTGTCGCAGCGAATATTTTATAGACAACCATCCGCGTCATATTAACCAAATCAGAGTTCTGAACAATGCTGTTGAGTATAATAAGGAAAAGGCAAGTATTTCCTTCAGCAACGGGAAAATAAGCGTGACTAGTAATATTATTATAACCAAACACTCAAAAACATCTCTCGTAAAAAATAACACGAAAACCCGGTACTAGCGAAATACATAATGACCACTAAAGACCCTACTTCAAAGACGAAACATAGGCAAAACCCAACAATTTAACGAAGGACCAGAGAGATAGAATAATTAAAACGTGCCGGGTGAAGTACCCTCGTAAAAGATTTCACGGGCATTCGGCATTAACACTACTGCGTTAATGAGGTAGTGAAACTTTGGAACGATTCCAGAAAACCTTGTAAACATTTGGTTGGCATGGGCAATACTTTGAGATACGGCACTTTCTTCTTGGCACTTACACTGGAATAGTTTCAGCCCTTTTACCTTTTAAGTGTTTGTTAATTTACGTATAATGACAGAGTCAGTTACAGTTAGTTCAAAAGTTCGTTTAAGTAATTTCAACAAAAATAGCATTTTATTAGTAGAATAATGACTTCACTGTGATAGTAAAAAGATTCTTGTCAGTTTAACATTTACACAAATAACAGGAATAAATTATACTTTAAGAAAAGACAGAGCCGTTCTTAGAAAACAATACAAACTTAATACTTAATACCTAGGTAAGTACTATTCCGTAACAAACAAAATACACTAATTATTTATTTATAATGTCACAGCATGTTATAAACCTCCCTGCTAATGATTTAAATTCCGTTTATCCATGCTTGTTAGCTTCTAGCAAATTCTAAATTGAATCCGTAGTAACAGCATCGGCGTTCTCGCTTTGATTTTCCACCAGCGTCATAGGAGCACATAGATTGTGTGAAATTCCGCGCTCTAGCTGAATTAACAGCACGCGCGGTAAATTACTGCTTGGCTCGAGCTGCGAGCTCGAAAGCTCGACTTCGAACACTAAGCTTGAGAGGAAACGGCGCGGCGGGGATTTTTCTATACAAAATTGAAGTTTTATAATATAATTTTATGCGCGTATTTTAAGAACCTAATAAAGTAATTAGGTACTATTTCATATACTATAAAAAATGATGTAAAATCGAATACCACATGGACGGCCACTTTCCACTCTAAATATTAGAAATGGCAAATAATACGCAAAATATTTTTACTTTTATTTCACAATAAATACTGAAACTACTACAACTGAAATTACTACTAAAATTTATTAACAAAACAATTGATAACAATATTACAATAGAAAATTGTTTACACAGTTTGACTGTGGGATCATTGAGTATCTTAATTAATAATATAATTATAACTTTACTTAATACTAATTTTAAAATGTATATAAGTAATACTAACTAAATAATTGAGGAACAGTCTTCTTCAAAACTTTGCCTTGTTGGCCTTTAACCTAATAACTGTGGGCAAGCTATTAAGAATGTAGGGAAGACGTTTCTGCACGCATCTGTCACCATAGTAGTTAGCGACCCTCGGTACAGCGTACTTCCTCGCAGAAACCGACCTACTGCCGCACGCATGGTCGACAAGGGATAGATTATGCTCTTGAGTGCCGTGATGATGAAGTGCTAACATGAATTTATGCTTAAGGCTAACCGGGAAAATTTTACTCTTTAAATGCACGCCGTATGGTGTTGTTTGTACGCTCTGACGGGACATATTAAACTCGCCAGGTAATATTTCATTCGTCGAGTTGGAAAGCAAATTGGTTTGGAGGATCACCTACCAGTGCGTGTAAGGATCAGGTAAAAACCGATCGAGCACTCACTTTTGCTTTAAAAAATGAACAACACAACTTCCGCCCGCGTTTCCTCTTAAGCTTAATAAATTCAGGCACGTTCGCGCTTAGGGCCGTTCAACACTCACAATCGAAAGTGTATTTGCATGAAAAATGTTGCAACTACAATATGTTCTACAGTTTTAATATTACAAACTGTTCCCAAAATAAAATTAGTTTTTAAAGGACATTTCCTTTATCCAAAGCGGTCGGTTCTTTTCTCTTTATTGACATGCTATAACATAATTTAATTACGAAGTATGCAGCGATGATGTGTTACTAAGTAAGCAAATACCTATTTACTATAAAAATATCTTTATAGTAGATATTTTTAGCAATAATAACCAACAATAAATACGTAGTTGGCGCAAATAGAAATTAATACTGACCATGTTGCAATTGCCTAAATGCTATTGTATTGAAATCCCAAATATTCAATTTCATCCCAATCACTTTCGTATTAATGAATTATTCAGCTTTCAGCTCCTGGAAGCTCGTTTAGGTATTGAGTGCATAAAGCTGCCTGTGCTGCGGCGCTTCGGGCCAAAAGCTTCACGTCAGAAGATTCGTGAGCTTACGATTAAGCTCTTCCGAACTAAGCTGTACGCTGGTTCTGCGATTAACGCGTCTTTTTTAATGTCACATGCCAGCGTTACGTAAACTACTTCTAACGCTAACGCTTCTCAGGAAATGTGGAAAAAGTGTGTAGGATTAAGAAATGATATAGATAAATATCTGACGAAATATTTCTTTGCCTAATGCACAGAAGATCGAAACGAATAAAGACTTTATTTTTTAAAAGCACAGCATTTGCAATGAAGTGCAATATTTTATGATAATATTTTTGTACATTTACATATATAGCGGTGTTCTTGTACGTTACACTATCCGGATATTGTAAGACTACATTTTATAATACTATAAATCGGGACTTAAACGCGTAATACATAAAGATTTAGGTACCTTGAGGTTTCGACTGTTACAACAGCACCGTGGTCATGAGAAGTACAAGGTCAGGGGTTCGTTTGCTTATCCTGCGAGTTTTGAGACCTACCCGCACTTGATTTTGTTTTTCTTCACTCGAAATGTCATCATACCGTCACACAGCTCTCACAATATCCGACGATACCCGAATTATAATTTTAGTAGCTTAGTTTAAAAATGCATTGACTACACTTCTATTTCCATCTGTGAAGGAACCCCACCGAGTTGGTATGCAAGTAATTTAGTTATATTACGAATATCGCTGGTCATCATTGTTCTATTATTCAGTGCCACTTGAAGCTACTTCTAACTAAAATGATGTCTCATGACATGAACACATCAATTTGTCTTTTCACCCGCATCTTGAATTTAGGAAAGGATACAAAGATTAGAATTAAATCTACAGTTATTTTAGGTAAGTGTTTTGTTTTGGGCTTTACTTTATCTTTATCTTTACATATTATAAAACAAAGTACCTCGTCCGCTGCCTGTGTGCTGAGACCTTTAAAACTACGCAACGGAATTTAATGCAGTTTTCAGAAATAATAAGTTGTTATGTATATTAAGCTCAGGATTTTGTACGAATGTTACAGAAAACTCAAGAGGGCGGGTCGCTAGTTAATGACATTAAGAGCTAATCAGTTGATTGCTACCCTTAATGCCCTAACTTATAAACGTGGAATATCCGTGGGGTAGGTAAACTATGCTTTGTCCTTATCTGTCAAATTCAAATGTCACAATGACATAACGACAAAGCATGGTTTGGCTACCCCACGTATATTCCAGTGTAAGTAAGGGCCTCAGAGTTTTGATAGGTGGTAAATAAGGTAAGTAGTTGCCTCATATGTGTAAATTCTTGCGCACCTTATTGACAGAATTGGTTCAGTTCTGTGTGTACTTACAATTTACGTACTATGTTTACTACTTTATCGTCTTTGAAATGTTTTCCCTTTATAAATGATTTGTCCCTCCCCTGCTGGCTTTCCATGCCAGTGGTCAACCTAATCAACTTATTCAATTCCGGTTAGACCTAACTCGTTTTCAACTTTGGTTTATTCAGATGCTTCCCGTTTATCCTAATTTGCTGTTGCCACATTTAGTTTTGGCTTCCATTGAAATAAGTCCGCCCACGGGACATTGCTTAAATAAGTAATTCTCCAAATCCGTAGACGTGCAGCTTCCCGACATTATCTGGCCCTGCTATATTTAACCTAGATCGATACGAGCCGGCATTCGGTGCAGCCAGACTGATATTTTGTATCGAATCGATTTGTAGCTATTAGCCGGAAGATCTATAATTAGAATGATTTATTTGCAGTTAAAGGTATGAACTCGCTGAATCACGTTGCACTGCTGAGGAATGCTATTTAAGAGCAACTAACCCAACCCGGGTTAAGGGATTTAATAATATGAAAATGTATTAATAAAAATGTAAATAGCGTCGTAAGTTTCCTAACAATTTTCTTAATGCTTAACAAAGACAATTTTGTTGAATATTGTTTGAATTACTTGGCCTAGAAGAACTGCGTAAAACGTTATTAATTAAAAGTAAGATAAGATAGTAAAGCTGTCGTAAGACATAAGTGTGCTTTTGTGAGCTTTTTAAAACTGGTTATAGTAGCCTAATCTCTGAGATAAAGGTGACTTTTTCCTAAGCTTTTTGTAAATATTGGTCTTCGCTAGTGTTTTGATACATGGCTACGTTAGAGAGACCGGCGTGTCGTGTCATAATAAATGCATGCATAATTATTATACTATATTATACTACAAACTTTAATATTTCGTAGATGACGTATAAAGTTTTTTTTATTAACGTAACTTTGACTTTATTATTGAATGTATTGGTCGAAACATGAAAAATTACGTAAGTTTTGTTTGATAGTTGGTACCTCCAAGTTATATTGAGTTGAAAATTTAAAAAAGGGAATTGACTAGGTACTTATTTAGCATAGTCACAAATATAGTTTTTGACTGATATTTGTCCATGCATTTTATTATTATTTTATCGGTTAAATCTCAAGCATTACCATCACTGTTGTACCTGTCGGTTTGTTGTTCCTTTACAGATGAACAAGAAAATGATTCCAATGATGCGTATGAATTTGAAACATTGCAGTTTCTGAAAGAACTATACTGATTGAATGTTTTTACGGACGAACCGCTAGGCTAAGTTTTCGAGCATTGTAAGAGTAATTTTGCAGTAAGTAACCCTAGAAAATAAGGAAGTCAAAGAAGAATCCTCACGGAATTCCCGTTACAAGAAACATAAAGCCAAATAATACTTTTAACCTAATGTCACTATGTTTAAAAAACACGTGTGTTTTGACATTCTGATCAACATCAACTATAACCTAAGATAATTGATGTTGTCACTAATACTGTGCATGTTATTAGGCCAATGTATGAGAGCAACAATTGATATGTGTCTGGTATCAAGACAATTGAAGTATCGTGTGATTTTTGTCAGTAGTTTAACAAACAAAATTGCATTTATGAATTTTATTAGGAGGCAAATATACTTGGATAATGCAATGCATGTGATTAAAATATCCGGTGTCAAACAACCGCTTTGTATTATGTATCGAACAAACAATCGATTAAAACGAGCTCTTCCAGATCTAAAATTTGGTAAATCGTTCAATAGGAGTTCTATAAATATTATCGGGAAATCTTGCTATAGTTCGATTTTCAAAATCGCATGTACGTTTCAGAATAGATATACCTAAGTAGGTACTTTTTTTTACTGCTAATCGGGTTTCCCGAAGTAGAGTTTCCGTAACTTCGACATTTCGCACACATAAACTATGTATTTAATTAGGGTTCCCCTACCTACATCAAATAAAAAAGCTGCCATATTGGACAGTCCAATCAAACGACCAAGCTCATGTCTCAAACAAAAATAAACATACTGAATCAGTAAATATGCAGCCCCAGTTTATCAAAGGCTATATAGGTAGGCATTGATATTAAGTCTAGTTCATTTCTGGGTATTGGGTAATGTACAGGGTTGATTCGCCCTCGCGAGCGCCTCGCTCCCCGCTCCCCTCTTTCACCCGTAGCTTTCGTCTAGACCGGGATCCAGACCATTCGTTAGTTGGCTCCCAGCGTTCGCACGGGAAGGCTGTCGCTCGCTCCTCCAGCTTGGCGCGAATTTTGAATGTTGCGCGACATTGCGTTTTAGATATTGGATTATTGTGAGATTTGTGATTGGTGACTGTTTAAAGGAACTTTGTGTATCATGTTGGATGTTTGATTGATGTAAGTATATTTGTTTAGCCATTAGATTTGGCGTTTTGATAAATTCTGGATTATAAACATTATTGAAGCAATAATATTGAAATGTCTGTTATAATAATAACAGTTAATTTAAAGATTGTAGCCGAGTTGTTAAGATAAAACCGCAGATATATTTTTAAGCCAAACATTTATTTTTATACTTAACTATAACTACCTATATTTTGGAAAATACGTATTGTATATATTAATTTGGAGATAATTACTATAACATATATATAAGTAAGAACTTATAAACATTCAAAAAGTTTTTATATACATACCGTACGAGTCCATTCAAAATCATCAACTTCTAAAATTGCAAACACAAGCACAACACAAGTGAGCTTAAGTGCACGCCATTGTTGCGAAAAGGACGTCAAAATGTACTTAAGGGAGCAAAAGTCGTTTTTGAAGACATTTTGCAAAGCTCTCAAGATTTGGCGGGGAAAAAAGCGGCTTCCGGCCGGCCGCCACTTATCATCGCGAATGGAAAGCAGTTGAGGCGCCGGGATAATGAAAGACGCGTTGAAGAATTCTTATCCTAGTGACAACTTAAGACTGGAGAATTCTGTTTTGGACGAAAATTCCTTGTGGTATAGTTGCCAAATCCAGGTTTACGATGTCTATAAAAAAGAGCTCCTGAACTGAATAAACCTAATAATTAGCAAAATAAATAACTAGAACAGCTTCCACCTAACAAGTTGGCGTGGTGACATGGCGTGCGTATGAACTCTCGTCGAGTCGTAGTCATTTGGAACCAGATTTCAAGGTTTCCAAATTAAATGGACTTGAAATTAGGATGTGGTACTTATATTTTTACATACCTATATCAAGTAGCAAACGTTTAACCAGGTCACATCGGCTTAAGTGGATTGTGGATTGTTGAGGATGGGGGGGTCCTTTACCACCCGGGCGCCACTTAACAATCCAGGATGTAAGCCATACTCTCCGCAACTGGGTTGATGACGATTGTGTTGTCTTTTGGTTTAAGCGTTTAGTTACTTACTTCACCTATTATTATGATTAAATAGTACTTACAAGGAACAGCTGTGGCATATAACTAATAAATTATTATTTTCTAATGGTTCTCACAATAAAGCTTGCTTCATAGAAGTTTTATTTGATACGTATTAGTGTTTATTTTAATTTTAAACTAACAAGAATTATAAAGAAACCAACTCCATCTCATTTATCTTAAACAAAATATTAACAAACGAATTCGATATATTGAATTTTAGGGCTAAACAAAAAAAGATTAACCTCGTAAGGCCGAGTGTGCGTACGTACATAATTAAGGCAATTTAATTTGAACTGTGTTTCAATAAGAATAAGGTTTATTTTCCTATGTTCATAAACTGAAAAATGCATTATCGAACAAACGTAATTGAACTTTGTTGCATTGATGGTAGATTCAAAGTCTCACTTACAAAAACTGTTTGCAGTGTGGTGGGCTTTACTTTTATTTTACCATACTATAAACCACGATCTATTTAAACCGCTCATATCGTCCAATTTACTTAAATCAACAGAAAAAAACCCTTTAGTAAAAATATTCCACGTGTTTGACCCATAATTCAATATCCAAGGAATTTCCCAATAAACTAAACCGTAACCCGAAACGTTATAATAGATCAGTAATATGTATTTTCATGGGTAAAGTTGTAAAGTTTCCCTGATTAAATTCGTTATAGCTCCCCCGGGAACCCTCAGCGGGCCCGCGGGACGCCCGGCCGGAACGGTAATGCAGGTCACTGTATCTATTGATTTGCATTATTAAAGTTACTAATGGCCTATGTAAATTGACTATAAATCTTTGGGATACTTACTTTTTGTGACGTCTCAATAAAGCGTGAAATATTTACATCAGCATTTCTGTATCTGTTGAAGACACTAGTACTATTTCTTTATTTTTTCATCCGTTCTTTCTTGTGTCATTTTAGATAAGAACTTAATGGATAGATGGATTAAAACGTAACTGAAAATAACAAATAAATCATTTGATTGAGTGAATTAACCTCTAAATAGCTTGATATTTGTCTAGAGACCATACAAAACACAACTTTATATCATTGGCCACCATCCACATAATGCATTAATTTATAATGTAAAACTATTATATTTCATCGTAAATGTGGATGTTATACTTTTTTCCCACAGCTGAGAAAAATGCACTGCTTAATATTAGCATTTCTGATGCACTTCATTATTTTTTAGTTAAAATGCACACACTGAATTTTCTTTTTCAAATTCTGAGTCCTTTACACTACTTCAGATGCATTACACTGGGGCAATATTTTGAGCATTAATTGCCCGTTAACAATTGCTGTCTTACTCTAGTTTGGTGTAATAGAATGAGACGTCCGGAATGTTGACGCGCTATTATTGCTCAAAAATTACCCTTGTGAATGCACTTTTAGTACAATCATAGTAAGCGTTTATCCCTGGTTGGCCATTAACTTATTAGTAGTGGTTTTCCGTCACGTGTAATTCTCTTAAGAACGGATTCTTTTCGAACGGTGAGCTAGTTCAAAGCTACCTAATTAAGAATGTACCCCCTAAAAAGTTGTTTGTACGCTATGACGGTACAACCCTAACTGGCCGGTTAATCATTTGTCGATCAAGTTTTAAAGAGTGTTAGCAAAGAGAATTACCTATGCTATTCCTATGGTAATTTACAAACCCACCATCTTGTTTTAAATATTACTCTTAAGTAGGTGTTAGCGTAGATAAATACAAAAGTGGTTCATTATCAGCCCTTTAGGACTTCTGGTACCCATTGCTGCTCGATATTTTAATACGTAAACGCGGTCACTGCGCGGCCCTGACTAAACCGGCTTGGTGCGTTTGCTTGTGCTGACTCGCGGCGTGTAATGTCGAGGCATGTACACATGCAAGCCTCATTATATAACTTTTTGAAGACAAACTACTGTTTATACTGCAGTGTGGATCTAAGTCTACGTCAAGTAGCACCGCCTCATCTGTCACTTAACATTTATTGCTGTTACGCTCAAATCAAACCCCAGGCCCCTATAAACCCCAGGTTAACTGCGTGTTAACTCGACGAAGTGATATTTAAAACAGTACCATCACAAATCTCTAGTTAATTGCTGCAGGCCGGAAACATCCGTACAGACAGACACATTCATTCCTAACCATGTCACCTGATACATTTTACTCGGTGTTGCATTTACGCACGGGAAAGTTAAATTATGTTCGAGTAAATGCATTTTAAGTTGACAGGAATAAATCTTAAGGTAGTTTTAATGTAGCATATGTTCAGTGTATACCAAAGTTGTCTAGAATAGCAGTTTCGGTCAGAGAATTAACGATAGATATTGAGGTGCCCTGTGGGACTGGACAATAGTATTCTGCAGACATTAACGGGTACATAAATGAAATGAAATGTTAAGGAATGACGTAAACTATCATGCGTCTATATCACCTTAAATATAATTTGTCAGATCTCGATAGCATTTTGTAGAATGCAACATTCTTAGCTTAACTTTCTGTTATAGGTAGGTTATAACAAATACTAATCAGTTGGAAATATATACAGAACCTATACACGTATTACACTTTCACAAACACAAAAACTGTGTACCTAATGTGATTTCTAAACAAGCTTACGTCGATGATTTTTAGTTATATTCAAAACGATTCTCGCTTCCTGATAAAAATAACTAGATACAAAATAACCTTTTGTTCCGAACCTATCTCAAATATCGAGTTCCAACTCCATGAATAAAATATAAATCAGTTTCGTTTCGTTTGACAACAAGAAACAACGGGCCTAATGCTTCGGATCCTGCAGCATTATGCTTGTAGCACACTAAACGCTTTACTTACTTGAAAATACACTGATGGCCGTACTTAGAGTCAATTATTGACTTTCCTTAGATATTTTTTTTCTTTCACAAGTCTCTAATATATATCTCAGTAGGGCGGTAAGTTAATAAGATAGGTTTTAAATATTTAACGAGGCGGGCGGGATAGTGTTATTTCTTAGGTTTTTCCCGTAAAATGCGATGTAAGATCAAGGTAGGTAACACACGATTTTAGTAAGCAACCTAAAAAAAAAAACTTAAAATGATATAGTGATAATATAAGGTAGCAGCACGACAGGCATCTTAACCGTCGGGATACAAACTTAAATGTAACGTGTTTGCACGCGTCTAAAATATGTACTTGAAAGTAAACTACAAAGCTATACCAAACCGAGACTGTATAAAGTATAACTGTATGATTATTAAATAATATACCTAATAAAAGACCACTTGAAGTTTAAACTAATAGCATCCCTGTGGGTGCTCGGGTTAACATCGGTGTCGCAGAGGTCATCAGCTACAAACGGATGCGTCTCATCTCGGACTGGGACTGTACTCGTGCATGTTGTTACGAGTACACTGCCGCATCAAAGTAAAGATAATTTTAAGTACATTACTGATCGTTTTACTAGCCTGAAAATAAACCAGAGAGGGTTACTTGATAACTGTAGGCAATTAAGTTTTGGATACGTTCCGATATCAAGTAATTAAAACTGCGCTTAAGATCTGCCCTTGCTTGGCATTAGTGAAAAATCTATACTCTTCCGCGACTGACCAATAGACAATGCAAAGTCTAAACCGCTAAACCTAGGGACTAGAATTTTGGAGGGAATATCCCATGATTGCCTTAGTAATGGATTTTTAGAAAATCGGTCCCGACGAGAAGAATTAGAAGTAGCTGGAAACTACGCGTACGAAGTTGCGGGCGTCCGATAGTTTTAGGTATATAACTCATTAAAAAATCAAAAAAAGAAAGTATACAGGATGTATTTTTACCGAAGATGACTGTACCTGTTTACCATACAATATGTGCGGTACAGTTATGCGCATATTTAACACGCATGAGGAAGACGCGTCCCGTTTAGGTAAACTTAACTTCTCTGTTGTTTGCAAAATTAATCATAAGCTAAAAAAATCTCTTGCACGTCCGTTACTCTTGCATACATATTTATGCTGTTATTTGAATATTTAGTCACTTTTACCGCCCACGTTTCCTTTAAACAATGGAGATTTGTGTAATACAGGATATAAGTAAATGAATGGTGCCGTTTGTCATCGCTGGCTTAATAAGGTATGACCGAAGCCTGTATTAGACATTATTAAAAGCTATACAAATACATAATAAAAGCGTAAAGTGAAGTCAATTTGTGTATATTTTGGACTGGGTATGTTTTGAGTTCAAGCCTAGGCTAGAAATAGAAATTAAACCCTATTGCATATATACTTTTAGTTAAGTTTTACTCAGAACTGCTTTTGTGAAACTTGACGTAGCTGTACGTCCTCTGTAGACTTCATTTGTTTAAACTTTTGATATATTGGATCTCCGCAATTAAACTTAAAGGGATAAGTTCACCGACGTACATGCTTCTCTTAAGTTTACGTACAAACATTAGTTGTAAGTAATGGTTTTTATTTACTTTTAAATCTCTTTTGTACGTACTATTTCGTCAGTAATTAATAATAAATATATATGAAACATGTTGAAGAGGATGGTTATAAAAATGAGTTATTTTTGTAACTCGGACATACCTCAACTGCATGTAACAAGCTAAGGACAAACCGTTAGCCTCTATTCTCACAGTATCAATGTCAGTTGACATCATAAAATTAAATTTTACCTCCCAATAAAACCTTTATTATGCCGTTAAAAGCATTTAAAAGGTGTAAAACCGTTTTACAACCACAATTGTCATCCAATCCGCCATTGGAAGGCTATCGGCCACCCGATACCGTAATTCACGAAATGGATTTGAGTTCCCAAGCACACTCCAAGCGAAGAGGTCACGTAATTATTCCTTCGATATCACTCCCTTTAAAAGCCTATTCCTGTTAGAGATAAAGGGAGATATCTCGTGACCTCGGCGATATCTTCGACTCGAGGATAAGAGAAACAATGAATTTTAATTCGGCGCGCAAGCCGACGGCAAGGGTCATAAATAAGCCCTTATCGAATGGGTAATTGGGTGATATGGGCTATTGCTTCCAAACACATCGATAGCTATGCGACCCGAAATTGAATTAGAGTATCTTTCCTCTGTCTTTGACGATTGACCGTATTCAACAGTGCTTACGTGTACATTCATAAAAGTCAAGAATACGTTTTTTTTTTTTTGTTTATTATTTCAAAGCTTACATAATAAGTTATCACTACAAATTAACTCGCCAAACTGACAAGACAGTTTGTTAGCGAGATCGCGCTCCAATTAAAAATTTTTTTTTTGCTTTGCATGCGCCTAAATTACAAATCAATTAAGTAAGTACACAAGTATACATTTTTAATATTATTGAAAAGAGGAGGAAGGAAGGATACTTTTGGAAAGTTTGCTTACGGCAACCGTTCCAAAAGCATTCGTTTTAATGTATTTTTCACAACGTTTTTGCTACTTTTTGTGTCCGCTCTTAACCAATCTATTTCATTATATATTTTAGGAACCAGAAACAAATTCGTGTGACATTGCTTACATTTTTGAAAAACTTTTACTAGGGCCAAATACTATAAAAACTAGATTAAGTTTAAGCAGCTTATCAACAAAACGAATATTCCTAAAGCTACCTCAGAAGTTTTTTGTATGAATAAGATAAGACCGACTAAACGCTGTTGTAAACTTTTACAACCAGAGAACACCCAACTTGATTTACAAAAAACGTACTTACACAATAGTTTCGTTAAAAAACAGCTATAAAAAGGTATTTTTGCTACGAAGCATTAAGCAGGACGTAAATTTAGCAGCAAGTTTCTATACCGCTAATAGTTAATATCTATCTAGAAATGTATAGTGTCGCTAAACAACTTTCTTGTTTCAACATATTAATTTTAGATTAAAAAGGTATTAAATGCTATTTAGATTATTTAAATACGACGCAGTGCCAAGTGTTCCATTTGCGCAGAGGGTGCAAATTGCATCCTTTATCCTTCCTAAAAAGTCCCCGTTAGGACCGTGAGTGACAGCCGACCTACAATGTGCCGCCAAGTCTATCAAAATCGAATAAAGTACAATTTTCCCCCATTACCGCCCTTCATATCTTCCGTCATTTTACGTATCGCTTCCGAGCCCAAAAGAGGGTAAGACGTAAAGACGAAAATAATAAATCCGCATCGAATGTATGCACGACTGGAGCGGATGAAAAACTTCGGAATATGATATTTGGGGGCATGAAATCAGCCTCGCTAAGACGATCCATCACCAATTAAATGTCGGGTAGTTGGCGATACATTATCAGCCGTATTGCGAATGTTCTCTGATTGATGGCGCTGGTGCCATGAAACTATAGGCGTTGCCGGTCGATTGGCTTATTCTATGGAGACTACTGTCAGCGTTGACCGATCGCCCCATAGCCACGATAGGCATTCGATCAATGTTGGCAACGTTGTAATGCTAATTGAATTTACCACCAACAAAACACCTTGCATTTACTGCTCCTTCAATTATAATCTTAGGATTAATAGTCACATTAAAATCTCCCAGTAATTTTCAAAATTTATTAAAAGATGCCGCTCATTCATCAAACAAACAATGTGCATCTGTAATTAATTTAATAACGTTCTTAAATCTGAACCACGATTCGCTCCTTAATTACTTCATACCTTTTTGAAATTAATAAACAAAACGACGCTCAGTTGCCATTGAGGCTGCGTCCCATTGTTGTTGGGATAACAGGGAAAAATCCGCGCAGTTCCGGCGTCGCTCTCCTTTTGTCCCGTCTTCCGCGCATTCCAATTTACGCATTTATTTTCTTTAATCGCGTTACGAATGCATTTATCATCTGCATTAAGGATCGCCACGGTCTTATAAATTGTTTATTGAACACCGTCTCTAATATCACCCTCGATGTCTTTTTGATTCGGCTCCAAACTGCAGATTTGCAGGCATTTAGCGTTAGGGGTCGCATAGTTCGTTCCCATGGTATTGGGGTGTTATGCTATTTTAGTGCGTCGTTGAAGGATAATTTATGGGTAGCACAGCAGCAGGCTTGGATAGGGCGTAGTCTGGCGTAACGGTCCACGGATATTTGATGAAGGATTTAACGATAATACCTATATGTCATCAGTATTCATAGAAAATTGACTCACGGCATTCATTCATTTAGTTAAAGGGATTAGTTCTAAACATCCTGTAATCGTAACGCAGTCATATCCCATGAATATTTTATATACTCAAATGAAAATAAATGCCACTTTAAAAAGACACACGAACACTTTCGACTTAATCTAAAACATGCATTTAGTAATAAACTTATAAAATGCCACGACAAATATGTTAACGATGCAACACGTCCATTTCTTAGTAATGTAATGTTGGACCAATTTGTTCACAAATTATTTGTCAAATGAAACTATTCTGAAAATCGGTTCCAGATTTATTTTCGAAGGGGTTTCTTAAGAATGCTTCTCCATACAATGACAGCTATAGTGTTACTCAGTTTTAGAAGCGACACTAAATTAATTCTTATAAGAGTAGTTCGCTTTCTTATTGAATGGAAGTAAAAAACATTTGTAAATTCTAAATTTGTGAGAAAAGATTGATAATACAAACCTCAAAAATAACTGGGGATTAAAAAAAATATCACTACATTATTTTCATATTTTGTATTTGTATCACAACGCAGAACACTGCAACAAACGGTATTTTGGTTATTTTAGGTGTATGGGTGAGTACTAGGGGCAACACAGTTAGATAACCCTTTATGAACCCTGTCACCTTACAATAAGGCTCACTAGTGGTTAGTTAACAATGTTAGTACCGGCCTTGTTTTACGAGTAATCCGGCCGTTGGCCATCCACCACATAGAATCCATTACATAAGACAAGTATGATGATCATGGGAAATGAATAGAATCTTGGTTTATTGTTGTGAGGAATTTTATATCCTACTATCATTTTCTGTGTAATTGCCTCATATGCTCATAGAAGTTAAAAGCGTACATTAGCAACAAGCATGTGCGATAAATCAGGAAACTCTTATGTTATTACAAAACTCAATATCTTTTATGGCATCGCGCAATGTCACGGAAAAGGCAATGAGGTGTGCGCGCAGCTGCCGCACTCGCCGATAATGACACTGTTTGTTGCATTATACTGTTATTCGCTGATTTAGCTGTGGTGTTTAGAACTGTTACGTAAAGCCTTTGGTTGACTTGCTTAATATGTTTGATATGGGGAGAAATCTTAGTGTGATACCTTATATGACGCTTAGCTTTAAACCGCAAGGTGGCAAATTAAAGTAGTAAAATAAATTTATTATTATACTCGTCCATAGTACGGGTCGAACATATTTGTGAAATTCTTCATTTTATTGATTGGTGCAGATACATGAAGTTAAGGACAGCAGGCCTTTGCCTACTAGTTACTTTTTGCGACCTGGTTGTTAGTTACCCTGCCTACGAAGGTAAGTGCAGATGTTTGTGTGATGAGCGCGAATATTTGTTTCTAAGTCATGGATGTTTTCTATGTATTTAAGTATATATTGCTCTATATAAGTATTTATATCGTTGTCTAGTACCCACAGTACAAGTCTAAAGCTTACTTTTGGACTAGGTCAATTGGTGTGACATTGTCCCGTCATATTTATTTATTATTTTAACATCTTATGAATGAGATGCTGTCGAGTATGGGTAAATATTCCCACACACTCATTCACATCTGCAACCGCACACGTCTATGGGCATCCCTCCGGGAATAGAACAGTAAGTTGAGTATATAAATTAGCTGTCAGAGCGCTAATCGCTCCGACAGGCCGCGATGAAACTTTAGAGTCCATCAGCGGTTGTATGTGCCCGAAATAGTACAATAACGCCGGTTATTTATTCTGTTATCCTTTTAGCGAAAGCCCCTGAGAGCTCGTTACTTTTAATGAGTACATTCGCTAAACATTCTAGGATTTTATTTGTTCTACTATTTGTATCTCCATAGGTATTTGTGTTAACTTGCTATCCACTTAACTCTACCAACACTTTCGTGTGGTTCACTGTTTTATTGCCGTAGTTCTGACGTGAAGATCTTCTTTTATGTTTTCATATTTTACAAAAATGGAAAAATACGCAGCGTATAAATCCATTGAACGCTCGCGTGGAGTTGATCTCGACCGAAAAACCCGGCCGGACGTGAAATCGGCGCCGATCTTTTATATAACGCAATTAATACCGCACGGAAAGTCAGCAAAGTTCACGCAAATTACCGTGTCCCCTCGTCCCAGATTCACACGCTTCGTAGAAAAACGACTTCTGCACACAATAGAGCACAATTACGCCAGGATCGTAATGAGAGCGCCAATGAGATAGCAATAAAATTTCGCTACACAATACGACCATAATTAGAATTAACTGTCTCATTCCCGCCCACATCCGACGTCCTTTCCTATTTCGCCCATTGATGTTCGCCAGTTGCCTGCGACGCGTCCCGCCGCAATTCTTGCGTCTGTTGCTACTCAAATTATTACTCGGTAACATCTTAATGGTAACTTATAGTCTTTTCATTGGATTTATTCCTCGTTTGTGTATCTTCGTCTGTTCGGAGATAATCTGTTTGCCTTATCGCTGGGGGATAATACCAATTGATTCCAATTGAGTAAAATATTAACGAAACAGAACCAAAGCAGCAAATTGAAGAGCGGGTCGGGTTTAGAATTCGCTTGATTTTAATCTTCAAAGTCAAGCGGCTGACGAACAATATTTTCTATTAACGTAATTGCAGGTTAATTTAGAAAGTTTGCGCAGATTTTGGCTCCGAAAAGCCTTTTACGTAATTTAAATTTATTCATAAAGTTACAGGTAAATGTAATACAATTGATTAAGATGTCGTCTGAGTGAGTGCTGAACTTTTTACAAAGGGAAACCACTTTAATGTGCCTAGGTCTCAACTCTCAATGGTACGTAACAACAACTGAGAATCCTACACGTCTCAAGTGCCACCATGAGCATGAGAGAGTGGAGCTAATATTTGTATAGCGCGATACTTTATTACATCTTTGTTAAACATGTGTTGTTTCCTCTGAAAGGCGCCTTTGTGAGCCAGAGGTTTTTCGTTTTTGTTTATACAATTAAAACGATAGGTTCTTGAGTTGTTATTGAAATTCACGAATGCGGTCTGTTCTTTATTAGAGGGTTTAGTAGGATTTAAAGAGCGGGAACGAAACATTGGCCGCATTGTGCCGCGGGAACAATGTCTTGTTGTTCAGCGGAATTATAAAGTTTCTATTTGATACAAGGATTTGAGTGTTTCATCTTGAGTAGTATTGAATATTTTGGTGGATTATTTTCACAATCCTTCAATAATAACATTAACATAACATGCAAAGAACGATCTTTAACAGAGGATCTTAGTATTAATTAAAGGTTTACTAGTAAATGACTTATCGACTGAATAGATACTCTAACAAGTTACTTGGGAAATTTGATTTTAATTATGTTTAACGCTAATATGTAACCCTCTATAAAATCTTCTTTATAAGAAAAAACAAATCAAATTCACATTAGATTAATGTGTTGTTGGAATAGTATGTCTACTAACATAAATCAAAAGCTTCAACAGTCGACTTGAATAAAAAAAACTCGAAATGACAAGTCCTAATTTCAAGTCAATGGTATCAACATAACATTATAATATAATATATTAGGTATGTTTTGCGGGCAGCCTCTTATAAATAATCATTAATGACAACTAAATTCTCATCATGGTTCCCCGAGGCTCCCAATTAGTTCCACAAAACAAGCTGAAATGCAAATGTTTTTATAATTAACATACATATATCGCGGGAACCCGTTAATGAAATAGATTGGAATATATAAGCCTAAATCATGGAGCATTGTGAAATCGCGGGACTTGATTACGATTCCACGATTGTTTACTCGGCTGTTTGTTTATTCGTGGTTAATATATTATTTATTATACGTATGTCAAGTGAGAACGCTGAACTAATATTATTTGATTAAAGAACTACAAACACGAGCCAAATATTATTATAGTTTTTTACATTTTTAAGCCCATTTTTATGTACGCATTTACATGAAACTATTATTAGGTACCTACTTCTTTGAAATTTATTTAAAGATCTTGTTATGGAATTCGAAATTTATCCTCTTTTCTTTGGTACAATAATAACATGATTTTGATATCGTTACGTCTAAAATTGATTTATGCTGTAAAAAGACATATACCTACGGCAAAATATTCACACACATCGACGGTAAATCTTGTTAAAGGTTCATCAAACATTTAACTATCCCTATCGGCCACCTTACTGACCGTATCTTACGTTAATACAGTAATAAATATTGTTTTTTCCTACATAAACCATTATCAAGAACACAACGCTGGCGTAAAGCTATCAATCAATCCCTTTGAAATTCAATCTGTACTTTTTAGACCCTTCAATTAAGCATAATTTAAGATAAGCCTTTAATTTTTACGTCTCGGGTGGCCCCAAAGAAAGTGTAAGCCAGTCATTAGCCAGTTTTTCATCTATTTTTTCACCTTTTGTCTTAAAGCACGTCATATTTCTTCGAGTTAATCCATAATACATGAGATACGCACCTCAGAGCAATTACGTGTAATAAATTACAAGCTACAGCAATAGCTAGCGCCTATATTTATATTGTTATCTTGCAAGGAACGTTGCTTTGTTATTTATAATATGCTTTGACCTAAAATCGGCTCCGTGAGAATAGAGAATGCTGATGAAATGACACTTTTTATGAGCACCACTCCAGTGGCATTAAAATACTTTGCCCCACTGTTATCTTCCAGAATAAATGACCAATTAACTAATCTAATTCATTTCAGTTGGTCCCCGGTCCTTGACAGGGTGGAAACATAAATCAACATGCCGTCGAGTGGCGATAAACATTTTGTGACTTCCAACTCAGGTGATAAAAAATGCCCTCTTTTTTGGACACTGCACCCGAAGTCCAAAAGGGTGACATTTTTAACCCTTAATGACTCTTAATTGTCACAGGCTACCCTTAAACGTTAATTCACTCTTCATGACAAAAAATGGTCAGGATTCGAACTAATAAAAAGCCCAGGAAGCCGCAAACCAGATGTAGGTAGGTTTAATTGACTATAATAATGTACGCATTGGAAGCAAAAATTCTTTATCGATTTCCGAACTTCGGTTACCACTTAAGTAAATATTATCCTAAGCACCGTGCTTACTCTTTAAGTGCCAGTTAATGGGGTAAGCTGAAGGTACACTTGTATTATTAAAGTGGCAGAATGCAACCTCAATGCGGATAAGAGAGTCAATATTTTGATAGCGCGCGTGGTGATGGTAGAAACATGTGGTCAAACATTGTGCAACGTGTGCTCGGGTGTTTAATTTTCGTGGCGGCTAACGGCCAGCTTGGGCAAAACAAATGCGACCGCGCATTTGCCTCGCTACGCTCGCGCGGGCAACCCGGCCGCGCCTAAAATAGCCGTCTGGGATGAATCAACCGCTAACTGGAAACTTCAAAGGCCACACTTTCGCGGAAGTTGACTTTATTTGCTTTTTATTATCAACAAGATTTTACCACTCGAACTATAAAACAGAGATCTATTATGTTACGCAATCGACACACTTTATAAAATGCAGCTTTTCAGCGGGAGCGTTAGACCGAAGTGCCATTAGATTGATTACACAGCGACCCATAAATGGCTCGAAATTTTTAATACACCAATTTGGAAGTTAAGAGGAGGTTTAATGGCGTGGAAAATTTGACACTTCGCCCACGGCGCGAGAGCCAGATTATTCACAGTTTTATTGAGGACCGGGAGATTTACGCTCGCGGCTGCGGAGACACGTCCGAGTCGCACTACAAAATATTCTTTACGAGGCGTAAATTTACTCCAACTTTGACAATGACGTCCGCATTACTACCGGCGCAATGACTCGGGGCGTTTTCTAATTAAGTGCGTTTCTTCCGATGAGTCAACTTTCACGGACATACTCGATAAATCGCACTCACTAAAAACTCTTCTGAAGTGTTAAAACTGTAAGATGCACGAGTGATGTGCTTCGCCGAGTAATTATTTATGTGCAGATGTGTTAAACGTTGTTTTTTTGGGAATTGTTTTTTCATGTTCGGATATAGGTACATATTAATGTTATTTTTCTTTCACAGTTCTTTAAATCAAATTAAATAATTGACACTTACCGAGCATTAAAGGAACAGCAAGTATTTACATGATTGAATAGCTAAATGTTTTTTAAGTTGACAGAAGGCTGAACAAGAAAATATATTGCAACATCCAACTCTTATAATGTTTTACGCTGGAGTACCTAATTTTGGTTAGCATTGCTACGCGTAACTCGGATGGACGTTATGTTTACAAGAAACAGCACAATGAACTTTCGGACAATGGAGTCTTAAATTATAAAGTTCTGAACCATCCAAGTTGTTTAAAGCTTATTGAAAAAAAATTACATGTGTTATAAAACAGGTACGCTTTCCTTAGTAATTTTATTATTATCTTCAGTTTATTCAAATATACTTTACCCACACCTGCTAGCAAATCAGATGGCTTTCATTAAAAATAAATTAAGGTAAATACAAAATACTTGTTTAAATAAATAAGATGTTTCTTCTGAGAAAATACGTAGTTTAATTAAAGCTCATTATCACCAGGATATCACCAATGTCTTATTAATTAACGCTCGATACAGCTACAACTGGTATCCGTTATTCCTAATGACAAATATAAAGAACAAAGAGATAACGCCCAATAAACCTACGGGTTATCTATCGTTGAATAGCTGAAACTTTTATCTGTAACGCATTTAGTGCCCACAGCCGTCTCTTGTATGATATACAACGCACAATGAGTGTCGAGGGCTATGAATGCTTTACCAGTAATCCATGCCAGGACCTCGGAATCGAGTCCAATTTACATGAAAATCAAGTAGTCTGGCACATATTGTGTAGCTTCTGTTTTATTAGAGCAATGAAATCGGGTCACGTCGTACGTAAATGTGTACGTTCAGTGGGCAGTATTTATTGGTCTATGTCACCTCTTCGGAATGTTAATGTCTACAGATCGGAATTCGATATGCGATGTTTAACAAACTAGCTTGTAGTAGCCGACAAGTAGCTTCTTGTGTTGTTGATAAGTTACTTAATTGTCTGCTATCGTAAAGTTATTAAGTTATCATAGTGTTAAATGACATAGACTTACATGACTGACTGTTGAGTTTCTTGTGGCTTTCTGGTGGTTTCTCTTTCTAGTTAAAAGTGGTTTTCTCTTGGGAAGTGCGGCCAGACAAAGAGTATATTTGCTAATGATAATAACAGAAAAAAAACACTTTTTGGTCTACTTACGGAATAATGCAGGTATCATCCAATATCCGTTAGTGGAGCAAATGAACTTTATACCCTTTGGTATCGAAATCCTGTCACATGTTTTTTGGCTTTTTCGTGCTATAAATGTATATTGTTATATGTTTATATGTGTTGATCTAATTTAGGTATACATTTCTCTGAAATCTTAAATATAGAAAGTATATAAATTTCATTTTGGCGAAGCGATTTTTGAAACTTTACAAATATGGTTACAAATACTTAATATCAAATATAGTTTATGTGGTTAAAATGAAAAACATATTATGTTTTTCATTTTAACCACATAAACTATTTTTAACATAAATAGGAAAAACACAATTAAGCAATTGACGAATATCAAATTAGCGCCAATAATCAAGTTCAAATTTACTAATATTGTGGTATTTTTAACCGATCAAATAATACAATTACCCACACTTAACGATCCATAACTTTTATACTTACTTATATCTACCTATTTCATCTCGTCTTAGTTTAGTTTGAAGCTTGCATGCAGCATGCATAATTTATATTTGCATTCGTTAAATCCTCCTATGTGAAAAGGCGCTGTTTTAGAAATTATGATTCATAGTATGTAATCTTAAAGGTATCCGTAGAGGGTTTAATATACCCTGGCTATTAAATCACAGATGTGACCTTTTTATTAAGAAGAAAACAATGTCGCTTCTTGATACTTTTATAACCGAGGACTACGCATTAGGTCTATTTTGTAGCAAACTCAATAATTTGGCAATTAATTTGGAAATGTATGTGCTAAATTGTAGAGGCAATAAACTAAACTACCTATATTTTTAATGTAATATCTTTTACGAACTAGAATGTAAGGTGTATCGATAATATTGAAAAATGGCTTTGTTATCAAAACGGCAACGTAGTTTTAAACTGACGTAAGTAAGTCGAGAAGAAGTATTCTAAAAGGAAACTTAAATTGAACTGAATTCAGTTTGAGTTTCCCGTCATTAAAAAGTAAACCTAGTTTATTTCTGAAGTAGCATGGCTAGATTGTTTATCGCTAGTATCGCATTTGTAACAGTTTTCTTAACCCAGATACCCTGTGTATGAACAAATAAAAGCTGTAAAAATATTTGTTAGTTTCTTATCTTAAAAACAGTTCTAAAGAATAGTGCTAGATTAAACAGATTCGTACTGATTTAATAGTTATTAGTAAGGGAAAGATAGACATATTCGACGACACAGTTAGCCTAGTTAGTAGAAGACCCTGCTTACGAAGCTATCGGTTACGGGTTTTCCATTCTGGGTAATTATTTGTGATGAGCGCGAGTATTTATTTCTGAGTCATTGGTATTATCTATGTATACAAGTATTAATTTCTCTATATCAGTACCTATATTTATACCGTTGTCTAGTACCCATAAGAGGTACCAACAAGCCTTGAGCTTATTTAGGGATAAGTTAATTTGCATGACAGTTTGATTGTCCCCGATACTTATCATATCATTATTATTTATTCACTTGTTTTAGCAGAGTTAAATGACTTACAATTAACTACCATACAAAAAAATATACAATATTAGATCGAATTTATTTGTTGTCACCGACTGGCAATAAACTTTCATTAATACGAGATAAGGTTGTTTTTGCAATTAGAGTTAAGATCTTGAGAAAACTGATGGATGTATTTTTATTGCCGCAGTGCTGGACTTTATTGTAGAATAAATTGCGGGTGTTAACACAAATGCCGCCCTTTGTGCGTTTATCTCACTGGTGTTTATGTTGCAACACCTTTTTTCCACGATAAGCTAGGATTATTCGCGTTTGAGCCTTTTGCCGTAGTTTTTATGACAGTTTTTACCGGTAAAAAGTTTATTGTTCAGCGTAAAATACATAGAATTTATGTTAAAACTCTGAATATATCGGGAAATATTAAGCTCTCTCACCGAAATATTAAAATCAATGATTCTTTATATTATGTTCTTATATTGTATCTAGATATTGAGTTTCTATGACGTCATATGATCGGAAATCAGACCCACTTTTTTAAAATAAAATGATAACCCCTACAACTAACTCTGGCTGGTTTTAAGTAAGTAGTTATCTCCTCTTATCAATGTTGCTTTCATTATTCATTACCTCATGTTTAAGTCAATAAAACTACTTTTTAAAGCTTGATTGACTTTGAATAATTATTATTTCATGGTAGTATATAATGACAACATTGTTTTATCTACGGCATAAAAGTGTTCAAATAACTATTTTAATATTACATACCTCAAAGTGTCACAATCCAATAATTTAAATCTTTGATTTAACTCTGTCGTTACTCATTAAAATTCAGTCGTGTTTATGCCTAACAAGCTCACAGAGTAAGAACAAAGCTAAGCTTACAAACGTCTCAATATTAAATTACCAAATCCTCTAAGCGACTACATTCATAAACTTCCAAAATTCACAATGAACAATAATCTCTCGGCCGGTTTGTGAAGCCGCTTCCGTCGGGTACAATAGATGCATGCAAACTTGGTGAAATGGGTAAAAATAATCCTCTGCCCGATCCCAATACATCACGCGAACTGTCAGTCGAGACCGCACGAACAAAAATATACCATTGTCAGCAAAGAGTGACGCTTTGTCCAAAACTTTCGTAAAAACTTGTGCAATTTTGGCAATACACGCACCAACGCAAGCGGTCGGCAAAAACTTTGTACGACCCATCCATAATCCCTTATTGTCAAAAACGTTTCACACATTCCTTCTATTTTCAGATTTGGACGACTCTCTCTATTATCCATTAGTTCATAGTCTAGTAGCTATATCAACGTCAACAGCGATAAATAATGGCAGCAATTAAAAATCAAACCCAACTGTCGACAAATATGCATTTGAGTTCTTAAATTAGATCTCCAAAACACGCATCTTTGGCGTCGTAACAGACAATTAATCAATTTCGAAAGTGGAGCGCCTTCATATTTTACGAGATCCGAACGATCAATCGCGCTTTGTGTGGGTCTAACATGTTGGCATTTGGTTCTCGAATGCACCGTAAATATGGTAGCCCCCGTCAAAACAAACATTATTCAGAAAACATGTTTTCATTTAGTTTTATAATAACACCCACGTTTGAAAAGTAGCCGTGTGAGTTTAACGGGCCGCGGGTGCTACCGTGTGAATATTTTTATAATTTACGTGTACCTTATAAAGCAGCCGTGGACCTCAAATATTACTTCACGATTCAAGCGAATCCCTTTGAGCGAGATTCCGGGCAACGGAAACGCTAAATTATAAAAGTGACTGATACCAACTGCACGGTAAATAGGCCACAGACTAAACAGCCCCAGCAATAATATTAAACAGTTCTGTATACAAGCGTCAAACGTTAATAAAGTATGTTGACGTAGCAATATGTGAAAAATAAACATTCTGAAGCGGACCGCTTAGTGCGTTTGCTAAACTTATCTCTAGCCGCGCCTTGGAAGTTGAAAGTCAACAGTCATTATGTGTTCAAGTGTCGCTGAAACTCACAAAAATGCTCTTCGGCAAATAGGCCGCTTTTGGTAAAAGTGAAAGTAGTTATTCTTATTTATACGACTATTGTAGTCATGGACGAAAAAAAGGCTGGATGCATTAAAAAACTTCGTTCCACTTTTGCTGTCCGGCTCAATTACGGATCCCTTTGTAAACTGCAGCCGACCACTCCGCGAGTACCTATGTATCGAATATCGAACCGCCATTGTTTATTCCGAACGATAATTTCGGTGTAACCGGCGCCCTGTCATCGCACAAGTGGCAATAAATTATAAACTTAAACGCGTTTGTTTTGGTTAACCGTTTGTTTGAAACACATGCGCGTGAGAAACACTGCATCTTTAGTTGGATAGGTTAGTTATGCGAACGTAAACAACTTTAACTTGGTGACTTAAGTTGAGTGCCCCATTACCTTAACCTCGTTTATGAAAGGAGTCAACAAGTTTTAAAAGTTCTTTGTACGTAATCACTTTCCTATACAACATCAGCGGCAACAAAGCTTCTAAAAAAGTAATTGAAACTAAGTTCTGGTCTATTATTAACAAATATCGATATTTACATTCGCGTTAATTGTTCAGTAGCATTATCTAAATACAAACGAGCTATTAGTGAAAATTAAACTGAGATTGGAACTGCACCTGCGTTTGTTTATCTACTGCACTTCAGCTGAATACCAAAGCACTAATTACGAGTTAAAATCCTTAATTAATTGTGAAACTAACTAATATTTTTAGTATTCAACACACGGGTGCCGGTTTATTTTAAACTTTAAAGCCGAAAATCAACAATAGCAAAATTTGTATGGATATTTGATTTGTAATTCTAAAAGGTTTTCAGTCAGTCTCAGTGGCAGTTTATCAGGGAACCTAATGTGAACTTTGTGAATTAATCAGGTATCATTTTATAGCAGCCCCATCCGTATTTTAGTCACCAAAATATATTATTCTGTCGCAACGGGCCTAACAATATTTTTTAACGATTTCCCTTTGCGACATGGTGCAGTGTGTACATTACACATCCGTTATCATTATTCCAGCATATTTTATTGGTTTCTCTGTAACCCGCTTTATTTTATGGGCCCTGAAGATAATCTTATCGTAGGATACTGCAATATATTTTTAAGCAATGTTTTTTACTATGTTATGGAACCGTGATAAAGTTTTGGCATTAACAGCAGAGTTTTAACATAAAAAGCGACGACATGTACAAATTAAAATCATTTTCAATCTATGATTATAATTACAGAATAACAATTTAATTTAGATTAAATAGTATAACTATCTGGTGGAATATGAATTAATTATTTGAAGCAAAAAAATCATATCAAAAAAATGATGAATGCATTAATATTATTTGAATTCATATGGGCTACTACATTCTTCATAATATTACCCGCAGATCGCAGCATCAGGACATTAAATCCTTTGACGAATCGTGTTCCGTTGTATTAAAGTTTATAACGCCATGGCAGGAAGTAGGTATCAAGCCACCCATACGCATTTCATTTGACTCGAGTATTTGTTTTCAATTAGGCATATTGATTGTTATTGGATCAAGTGAAGAGCTGTCAATCTTCATTGAGGCTTCCTTGTCAATTCATGACCACTATACAGGATGTATGTGTCCCCTGCCTGTCCGTGGTTCCATTACCATGTATTGTAGTAACTTCACAGTTCAATATAATTGGCGACGCGTTTTTAAAATAAATGATCCGAAATGTGTTTGAGCATAAAATTATACGATTCGTCGCAAATCACAACATATGAGAACTTGTTAAACATGTCAACTTGAGTATATGTTCCAAAACGTATTCTAATAAATTTTAATTTAACAACTCGGCGCTCGGCAGCCTTTTGGCAACGGCATAAGGTTGAGATTTAATATATTTCAGAAACAAACTCATGCATTTCCGAGAGTTGCTTGTATTGTGAGACAAGTTTAAGAGTTTCAAATCTTGATTTGACAGATGTTTACGGCCTCCTTAATAACCCAAATAAATATGGTGAAGTTGTTTACATTAATGTTGGAGTTCGGGAAGTGTCGCCGGCGCCCGGTTCAGGCTGTTTGTTTATATAATTTGATTATAAAGGTCCAACGGAATTCTGAAACAGATGAGAAGCAGACGTATTGCTGGGGCCCTTACTATGGATATTCTAATAGGATCTTAGCCCGTAAACTTAAGAACATCCTTTGGAAATGAATAACCTTCACGACCTTTAAAAGGGAGAGAGGGAAATGGCATTTTTTTGACAACGGTAGTCCAAGCTACTATTAAGCTTAGTAAAGATAAATTGGTAGTTAACGACCAAAAAAAATTCAAAGTAACTTCAAAGTCATAAACAGATATTTAAATTTGTAGTTATCATGTCTAGGAACATTACAGCCTTTTGTAAACAATGCTAGTGACATATTTTTTCCTGTACACGAAGCAAATGCGTCTAATCTACAATTCCTTAAAAATGTACTTCAGGCATTCGTTTTCTCAAGTTGTTATCATATCAACATGTCGCTTGGTTTGTTTAGTGAATGAGTCAATGAAATGTTTACGTTCTTTATGACGTACCTTCGTATGAAAGAATATATTTTATTATTATCTTAACTCCTTTTGTGTGTTGTTGATGTGGGCCCTTGATATTTATCTATTTAATATTTATTTTGTCTTTAGGTATATGTATTATTAAATTATTATAATAGATGGATCTACATTGACGTCTGTAAGACTCACATTTTAATCCATTGAAGCTAAATTCGTTCGTCCACAAATATTAGAGGTCAGTTTGACAACTCTCCTCCCCTAAAGATGGGACTGTAAGTTCCGCTATGTATTATTGGATAGACGAAAAGGGTTTTATGAAATTCAATGTAATTTGGAAACTAGGTTAAATTACAGGGCCATAAACCAATTTGTCTTCCCGCAGCGAATGTAATTATACGAGTGGTCTTTTCTGTTAGCATTTGTATTTTATGTTAGATTTGAAAAACCGTAGAGTCATAATTATAATGACGAAGAGTAGATACGTTACATATTACAAGTGCTTGCCCTTTCATAAATAAATAAAGAAATCATATCAATTCGACAGTCGCACTCAAATTCACTTAGTCCCAAACGAAACTCTAGGCTTTTATTATGGGTACTAAAAATACTTAGAAACATAGACAATGTCTTTGACTTAGTAAAAAATACTCGCGGTTATCACACAAATATTTGGCCTTACAATCGTCGAACCTGGTACTACTAGATGCGTTGGCAGCGTATGCTCCAAGAGATCAAAGCAGAGCGTCTCGTCCTTAAGATTAAGTAGGTATTCATTTTGGAAAGATTGGATGATATAATATATATGATATATATGATATATAATAAATATAAATAAAATTGCTAATTATTTTTCCAAATGTGAAACGATGGTGTTTGCTAAGTGTGGTACAATAACAATTAAACTGGTTAATTTGTACTGAAACCGTGTCTGACTACAAAGTAGCTCCGCCACAAGGACCACTAGACTACCGCTAGTAATTAGGACCTGTATAAAATTGTTCTACAAGGACTATTATAGATATACATATTTGCGTATCTATTAGTACGGGCCATTGCAGATAATATTTCCGATTGATTAACTATCTCAGAATAATGCTTCTGGTGTTAGCCTGTGTTCATACCGTTTCAAAATGTGTGTCTTAAAACACTTCCATACTAATGATAATTCATAAAAAGTCCTATATAACTACAACTTTCATACTAGTTTAGAGATCTACACAGTCATCATCAATTAAATACCGATGTTTTATCTTTCCAGATGCAAGAAGTGGAAGAGAATGAAGCGAGCTCTCCAGGAACACCTCACGTCGCCCTGAGGACGTGGCAGTAGACCGGCAGCATGAACACCTTGACTGTGGTGACTTCCCTTTTGGGAGTCATTTTCTGCTATTTAGGTAAGGATAGATGCATAGATAGCTTATTAGTATTTACTTTCTTTTGTAACCATAGAAATATACTGGACCGCAAAACTAAGTTCACAGTTTATATGACATGTTCTTTAAAAGTGTGTTACGTAGTTTTGCGGTCCAGTGTACATACCAAGCGACGAATAAATAAAATGACTTAAAATTCTTAACGTATACATAAAATGATAAGTTTCTGTCAAAAAACATTTTTTGGGTCATTTTTTTGCTGCCGACTGTACTTTTTTGCAAAATCATTACTTATCTGCTTATCAAGACCAAAGTAATGAGTCGACACGGTGGTTCTATGTTAAGTATAGCGTTCGTTTGCACCACATTCCGACTCCACCATCAGATCAGCTCTTAGATACCTATGTACAGCACCCCAACGAAAATGTTAAGCACTTTAATGCTTTGTCATAGTAAACTTGAAACAGAACAGTGAGAATCACACACAAGACAATGACAATGAAATTCACAGTGACAATGTTCTAAGTACGCAACACATTTTTATTGTGTGACTGTACCATAATTTTATTTTGTTATTGGATTTAAATAATTATGTTATGTGGTCCAAATATCGGGAACGGGAACCAACCCAAAAAGACTAAATAAAATGTCAACTGTCATTGTGATACTGTCGATTGGTTCTCGTTTGAAAACTATTTGTGCGTTGGTTCCCGTCTGCAAAACTACGTCCAATTTTGAAGCGAACTATTTTTACATACAAACGAACAGAACCTCTATTCTATTTACAGCGTAAAACCATATTACCTTTGATCTGTTATTATTTTGTTTTAAATTTGGCCGTAACAACGTCAAGTAAGTAAGAGCTATTAAAACTTTGACAATACGATAACCTGTCAAAAGCTATAAGGTTTAATTGAGTAGAATCTAAGCTCAGTGCAAGTTAAATAAAAGCTTGTATAATTAGCTTTTTAATATCAAAACACTTCAATGTGTAAAACCGCAGCACTCTGGGGTTGTTTACAGTAATAGCTCATTTGAATCATTTGAACATTAGCATCGTATTCAGGATTAGACTCCCTGATTTCCAACCTAAATGGACGCCATTCGAAGTTCTAGGCACGGAATGTTTAAATTGATTCAGTGCCCAAGATGATCATTTGTATGGATTTATGACTCACAGTATGTGTCATGGGCGGTGACTTCGTTGGGTAGTGGAGACAGGGTTCAACCGGTGCTAATAGCGAGGCATGCGCCCTCCCTTGGGGCGCATTTCCCCTACACCTATTTGATATTTAGTGCCTTGCCGTACCATCTTAGATTTGTGGCATTTGCTGAGCCAGAAATAAACACGCTTAAGTGGCTACTTTGTTCAATTAGCATGGATTTGAAATTAAAAGTGGGAATCTAAGCTGCTGTAATACATTTACATGGTAAAATTATTGTGCAACAGCAGATATGAAATACGGAAAAGTATATATTTAAAAATATTATGTCATCAAAGGTGGTAGAAACAGCTCTATCTAAAATACATTAAAACACTATAAATATTAGACACGTGTTAATATATACATTAATAAAACGCCTTATAAAACACCGAGCGTTAAAAATCATGTTTTACAAATGAAACGCCAAATAAAGGCCCTCCGGGGACAAATAACACGGACAGGAACCGTAACTTATTGACAGAGCTCATTAGGATAACAAAACACACATGCATAAATTTCAGTCCCGCATCTGTCTATTCCACACTCGCATTTTTACAATCAACACCAAACAGTCTACTAAAAAGCCGTATCTGGATACACTCTTACCCTCAGTCAATGATGTCGCAGTGATTGAATTATTTTAGTCTGTGTTCGTATCAATGGAACGCATAAAAAACAGGCCATGCGCCCCGGGCGGCTATCAAAGCGTAAAGAAGTTAAGCTAATGTTAAACGACGCCTATCTTTTGTGACTAATGCGTGATGGATGCTGCGTAAAATGCGGTGAAAAAACGAATAATAAAAATAAACAGTCCCGCTCCGGGCGCTCCACTACGCGGCGTAGTGCACGTCATTGTGCCAAGCAAATGAAAAATGGTGTATATCTCGCACCGTAACTATTCGAAACAAAACTGTGACACTTATGGATATTTACGCATGTGCGACGCTTAATAAAAATCCTTTATGATGTTCATAAACTCGGTTCTTATTATTGTTATTAAAGTCGTCGTTTTACTTTCATATAACGGGGTCAGGGAGGCGACTAGCTCGGAGTTTTGTTTAATGAGAAGCTGCCGCCTTCTAAAGCGTCAAACGATACCGATCGCGATCCCTTGTTGATCCTAAATATAGATGTCAGTAACTGCGCTTAAGTAATGTTATCTCAAGGCTCCATCGCCAAAAATCTTTTTTGTCTCGACCGTCACAAAGCAGGCACGATCAGATAGCTTTCAGTTTGCTAAATATACGTTTTATTTATTCAGCGGACCGCCTTCCTGTTTGCCGATACGTCGTTATTAATATCAGTGGTTCAGTAGGTATAAGCAGACAAGGACCCGTGATTATTGACATTAAGATATCGTACAGATTTTAGCCAGCTTTGACCTGGTTTAACAATAACACCAATTAACGTTATTTTCTATCCCAGTATTATTTCAACTGTCCAAGATATATGTCACTACAACAATAAACTAAAAGAAACGACACAACTGCTGCTAGCACGTATTCTTTTAACTCCGTTAGAAAAATCGCTACATCGAAAACTATCGTAACAATTCCTTGGCAACATAATTTAGACCTTAGTGTATTTGGAATTGGGTTCGTAATTGAAACGGTAACTTCTGATTTGCCCCCATTTGCAGGTAGGCCGGGCTAGCCCTATGAAAGATGACACTGTGTCAACAATTTGTCCCTGCATTAGACGAACGCCTTACAAGACAAACACTGTAGCTCACGAATTTCACATTAGGCTAATCCGGCCATCCGTCGAGACGAGTAATTCTTAGCACATGTGCGGAGGAGAACTCCTATTTTTTGCACCGTAAAGTATAAGTGCTATTTCATTAGCCGTAACATTTCATTGCCAGTTTGTTTCTCGCTCTACGTTTGCATTCCCATTATATCCCATTTCTTGCCGGCAAAATAGGTATAATTTAGGTGCAGTATTATGTTTTTTTCTTTTTTGTGCTATACGGCTACGCCCAATTAGACAAAAGTGTCGCAACAGGCTGGCATGCGCGTAATAACGTCATCGGCGTCGTGTTGCAAAGGGGTCCGTAAAATTTAACACGTGCTCGACTCGTTATTTGAAAAATCATGATTGCCTCCTCAGGGAGCCAATCAATGCGATTAGAATTAGATATTTGCGATTGAAAAGGCTATCAAGTTACTTAGGGTGATGATAAACATGAGCTTGCAAATGATCTTATCTTTGTGGCGTTGCATAATCTCAATCCAGAAATTCGACCTACTTTAGTTTGCTAGTTTATCTGGTTTATTTCATATTTTATTAATAATAAACATACGTCGTGATCACTCTAATGTTGAAATAATTAATCTAAATAAATGGTTTTAGATCAAAGAAAATATCAGAACTATGTTGCATCTTCGTGATATTTTTACGATGTTGACAGACATATCACACGCCGCCACAGCACATAGTGAAATCAAACGGAATTTTTAAATGTCTCTTCCAACTCAAAGGGGCTTGGTACTTAACAACACTATAAACCTAAATCCTAGTGCGAGTTGAGTGCAATCAAATGTTCACCTAAAAGTTTACAGTTCACGGACTTCTGAGGGCTATCAATTTCAGGCCGACAAAAAATATACACGAGCGGAGTTCAAACGGACTCGCAACGTTTGCCAGACGCAGCCGCGTGGCCGGCGACTTTAAATGTGAAACCCATGTCTCTATAACCGATTTTTTATTTATTTTTTCTTGGCGACGCGTGTCAACATGTGCCAGTAGTATAAATTAGCAGGGGGACGCGCCTCACCCTCGCAATCTTTTTTTTAACAAAGATTTTGAACAATAGAGCGTAACTACTCGCGTGCGAATCGAAAAGTTATGCCCGGCGGCAGAGCGGCAGTGTCACCGCGCGACACTCGGATTCGGTTCATTAATCTACAGACTGTTATTAAGCTATTATTGTTACGGACAGCTTTGTTATTACTCTAGTTTTCAATTTACTGTCTGTAGTCTTAGCCCAGCACTCCATTTAATTACTCAAAGTAAATAGTTTATCTTTAGCTAACTTTATTCGTTATAAAAGAAGATGCGCTTATCGATTGTTCTACTTTTAAAATATCAAAACTTGTCGCGGCAGACTGTATAGTATAAAAATAATAATCATAACCACGTAAGGATTTCTCATCTAATGCTCAATAAACGGTTCATACGCACAACTATGCCATAAAACGCCATAGTTTTATGCGCGATAAAGCAACGCATCGAGATCGACATAAACAATATTTTTATGCTCTTCGCTATCTGCGAAAATCTTATTTTTATTCTCGTCTGCTTTATTTATGGAGTTTGTCGCGTCATAGCGGGCAAAAGTCTCTTTATGAGTTTGACAGTTAATTTATTATGACGCAGCCGGGTATGGTCATTTTTTGCTCCGATTCATTCATTCGATGTCAAATGCGAGGAGAATGTATTCGTCTTTTTTGTTGTGACAGTCTACTTTAATGCCGTATTTCACTATTATTATAATATTACATTTACGGTTCAAATAATCATGGAAAACTTTAAGTCGGAGTAGGTCAGCTGTCAGTTGCGGCTAATTATTTATTAATCTACTCAGAAAACAAATATACCTATTTGCAAATGATTGCAAATAGGTATATTTGTTTAGGTATATCTGCAATAAAATGATTCCAGTATAATAGTTTTTACCCGAAATCAGGGTATTTGTGTCACGACAAAGTTTTGTACAAAAGTATCCAATTTAAAGTAGCCTCTTTCATATTTCATATCAATGAAAATGCATTCACGTAAAATACCAATGTAATAACTGGTATTGAAATAGGTGTCCTAGAATTCAGGGATGTAAAAATTGAGGTCAGTACAGATGGGCAGCTGCACGTTCCCGAAGTGGACCACATAAATGGCTGTCCGTGGGAGCTCGAATATTTGTATGAAAACTGCAGTTTGTTGGAACGTGACTTAACGCGGTTCCACCCAGCTCTTGCACCGCTTCATGCATTAAATATTCTTACCTATAAACAGACATATTACATAATAACAGGACGGGGTACCTACTGGCTTATTTTTTAGTTCGGGGAGGTATTTAGATTCTGTTTGTACTACGTGTTATAATCACACTTCTTTATCTTTACATAGTATAAAACAAAGTAGCTTCCCGCCGTCTGTCCGTCTGTATGTAAGCTTAGATCTTTTAAACTACGCAACAGATGTAAATTAATTTTTCAATTACTAAGTAGAGTACCTAATTCAAGAGAAATCTATGATAAAATCTGGTCTATATATGTATATTATAAATGGGAAAGTTGGTGATCGTGTGCGTGAGTTATTATGTTTGTTACGGAATTTGGATAAAATTTGGAATGGAAAAGTAGCTGAATTAACAAACACCTATTATTAAAATTAAAAAAAACCTCTTTTCCCGTGGGATGATCAATGCGGAGGAAGTCGCAGGCAGAACCTAATTAATCATAGTATTTTGTACTTTTTGATAATATGCAATCGGCAAAATAGACCCCATTTCGAATATAGGACTGTGTCAAGTGACACTTTGTTTCAACATCCCTACGATTTAATTTACAACTTCACCATGACAAAGTTATATAGTGGGTCAAAGTTCCATTTTGCCTTCCTTACATGATATAAATATATACTCGTATACTGTGGTATCGTTTCAAAAGTAATTCACCAGCCTGATCAAACTAGACTCTTACGTTTTCTTTTTCTCATAGTAATAATACAAAACAGCTAATTTAGTACACAATGCGGAAAGAGTTTACGCAGTCGTTCGTGGGGTTTCGACCAAAAATTGTACGAAAGCAAATCGAATCCAGCATTAGAGATTCAATTATAGATTAGCCCTTGTATCGTACCGCATCCATAATGTTGGGACACGTGAATAAATAAACACAATTACTTTGTACAAAAGAGTAATCCCTATTGATTTTGTTCACAAAATAGCTGTCTCTAAAATCAAGTCGCAGGCCGTTCGGGGAGGTTCATTCTGCCAAAATCGGACACCGAATCGAATTTTTTTGGCCGATCGATTTTTACGTCGCTATAATAATGCCGAAGCCAAACAATAGACATATACATCAATTCAAATGTCAAAAACTAACATCTGCGCGTTCGTTGTAAACACAGTAAAATAGTAGAGGGTCCCAAGCCCAGCATCCTTTAGGGGAAGGCCATGGTTTAGCAGGCATGTTTTTATAGCTCATTATTATTGTGCCGGCTTTAGAGTAGCTGCAAATGACATACTCCACCTATTATTAAAATAAACCGTAGCCTAGAAAGGCCTTTTGTTAGGTAAATTTAAAATAAAGCTTGTGTGTAGGAAATTGCAGTGGGTGGGTCCGTGCGAGACCAAGCGTCGCCTTTCATTAGGCGCTTGGGTCATGCACGCTAGCTGTATAAAGCACTCGAACTTTAAGTGTTTACATGAAAGTATTGCACAAAGGGGCGATGGAATTAATAGGGATCGTTTGTCAACAGGACTAGTAGAAGGTGGGTTGAGTGACGACTATGGGAGCACCGGAGAAGCCCCATATATCATTGAGCAGCCTTTGGACGTCACCGTCGCTCGCCACCAGCCCGCCACGCTGAATTGCCGCGCTGGGGGCTCGCCCGCGCCTGCCGTAAAGTGGTACAAAGGAGGTGTACTAGTAGTCTCCGATACACACAGAAGCTTGCTGCCCGCTGGTGGTCTGTTTTTTCTAAGAGCAACCCACGGGAGAGCACATTCCGATGCAGGAGTTTACTGGTGCGAGGCAACCAATGCGTACGGCACTGCGAGAAGCAGAAACGCTACTTTACACGTTGCTGGTAAGATTTGTTTTGGTATAAGTAATATTTTTATTTCATCATACTTAAATGATTAACAATGATATGTTTTTTACAGTTCTACGTGAAGAGTTCAGATTAGAGCCAGTGTCTACGCAAACAGCACAAGGAGAAACTGTGATATTAGAGTGTTTGCCGCCGCGCGGTTCGCCAGAACCCACTATTTATTGGAAGAAAAATGCTCAGGCTTTGCATTTTGACGGAGATTCTAGGTAAGTTTATTTTTCTTTAAACTTGTATAGCGTTAAAGGTTTACTTTGCTTCCTAAGTTGGGCTTAAGAGTAAGATGGTTTATTAAGTAACAAGCCAGTAAGTCACTAATTAACAGAATAATAAACTAGCTCGCCCAAAGGTTTAACTTGGAAGCGTAAAGAAGTTTTACGATAACTGAACATAAAGTTTCCTGAGAACGGGTTCAGTAGCCGCTCGATAAAGCATAATTAGGAGAGAATTTAGGGGTAGTCAGTGAGAGCTCTCAGCCGAGTGGGATGGAGGCAATGCGATAGTCTTGTGACTCTGCGAATAGAGTTGTTTGATATCAGATCCTCGGCGTCGTATAAATTTAATCGTACTGTGATTCTACGACTAATAAAACGTATTTCTTTACTGCAAAGTAGTTCGGCCGCATGAGTTTCGCTCCGTGGTTTTATAAGTTTCCTAGCAGTAATTAATTTTATATTTAGATCTTTAACGTCAAGAGCATATGTGCCTAGCTATCTTGAATAATAATTAAATCTCTGAATAAAGTAGCAAGATTTTTGCCTTTAGATTATCTGCAGTATAAATCCAACACATGGCTGATTGAAACGCTATAATAGAATCTTTTTTAAAAGTTTTATTGCCAATTTATTTCACTTTGGTGTCTATGAATTTTTATGAGTCACAGCGTTAGGTTACATCTTGAGGGCGCACGTCGTTACGTATGGCGGAGCATAAAAATAATTAACAGTCATGGGGAGGGTACATCAAAGTTATAAAAGAGGGGATATTTCAAGAGCTCAACAAGCAATCAAGTAAAAATCTGAATAGTTCCGACTCACCGGACCCCTTATTAAATGTTAATTTCCTATTGAATTATTCCGCCCTACATTTGAATGACTTTGTTTCATAGCTTTTGGTCCAATGTAATGAACTCTTTATAGATTTTTTTATCGAATCTTTTCCTTTATAAGTTCTTCATTGAGTATGTTTATTTGGCTTCAGAATGCACTTAGTTGACGGTGGCAGTCTTGTAATACAAGACGCGAGGCAAACTGACGCCGGCAGATATCAGTGCATCGCTCGGAATGCAGCGGGAACGCGAGAATCAGCTGTTGCTACGCTACGAATCCACAGTGAGTACAGCGTGAATTCCTTCAACAATGTTTCACTGAAATTAAACGTTCAATTTCATTGTTTCAATCTAGGCGGTAATTAGAAGTCGAGATTTGAGCAGATGGATCTTTTGTCGTGTAATTTAGAGGGACATTTCTCACTGCACAGTTAAGCCGTACTTAATAACGGGCCCGGAGGACGTGGTGGCGCAGACTGGCGGCAGCGTGACGTTCCAGTGTCGGGTGGGAGGCGACCCCCTCCCGGACGTGCTGTGGCGGAGGACCGCCAGAGGAGGCAACATGCCACTCGGCCGCGTCAAAGTGCTAGACGACAGGAGCCTTAGGCTCGATAACGTTATTTTAGAAGACGAAGGCGAGTACAGTTGCGAAGCCGAGAACTCTGTCGGCGCTGTGAGTGCGACTGGGTACTTGACTGTATACGGTGAGTGCACTAGTGTTGTAGTTTGTTGCAAAGTTGCAATTATCGTTTTGTACTTTTTTGGTAATTTCTGGTTAATTTTTTCATGTTACTGACAAGAATACTTTGTAGTTTCATTACACTGTAACCCTAGAATATCATGAATATCAATAATGGTACCTAATTCATTTATATTTTAGCTTTTTAAAGTGAATAAAGTGATAAACTAATAAAATAAACATTTGCTTTTAGATCCTCCTACTATATCACTTAAACCAACAACAGCAACTGTAGAAAGTGGTACATTGGCAACGTTCACGTGTACGGCCTCAGGGCGCCCCGATCCAACAATGTTTTGGAGTTTGGAAGGAAACAGAACAATTATCCTGCCCGGGTCATCTAGGAACAAATACCACGCCTCGCCGGTCGTCGACGGTGTCACTATATTGACTGTCAATGAAACGAACAAAAAGGATAGCGGTAGTACGGTAGTTTGTTCTGCGGTTAATTTCGCTGGCAGTTCGTTTGTGAGAGGAAAATTAACCGTGACGTCAGACGATGACCGCCCACCGCCAATCATAACAAACGGGCCCTCTAACCAAACGTTACCTATAAAATCGATGGCTGTTTTCCCCTGCACTGCCGTAGGCACACCTGAACCAATCATAGCATGGTATTTTGGAGGGGAAGCGTTAATACAAAACCATAGAAGGAATGTGTCTAATGACGGAACTCTAATATTAAGAGATTTGGATAAAAGTGACAGCGGCACGTATACTTGTGTCGCTTCTTCGCATCACGGGAAATATGTTTGGAGCGGAGTGTTACTTGTAGATAGCCCAATAAACCCGAACATTCACTTTTTTCGTGCCGCAGATGTGTCCTCACTACCCGGACCACCCACGAAACCACATATCCACAACGTAACAGAAAACAGTGTCACAATAACTTGGAATCAAAATAATAAAATTGGATCGTCCTCCATACTCGGATACCAAGTGGAAGTGTTTTCTAGAGAAACTCTTTCCGGAAAGAATACACCAAGGAATTCTCGAGGATGGTTAGTGTTGGCAAAGAAAGTACAACAAACACAATATGTGGCGAAATCTTTGGTTCCTGGCATTACGTACATGTTTATAGTGAGAGCGGAAAACTCGCACGGGCTATCCGGGCCGAGTCCGGTCTCCGATCCTGTAATAGTAGGTGAAAGTGGCAATGCCCTCTGGGACAACGGCGTGTTCTCCAATAACACAGAATACAGAAATAATATTATGACCGACAATATTGTTGAGCTTATAGAAGCAACACCCATCGACTCCAAAACGATTAAATTAATGTGGGAAATATTGAACTTCTACTACCTAGAGGGATTGTTCATTTACTATAGACCCCTAGACAATACCACAACGGAGTATAAGATGAAAACTATTTTACATTCAAACGACGTGTCCGGATACGAAATAACGTTCTTGAGGAAATATATGAAGTACGAGTTTTTTCTTATACCTTTCTATAAGAAATTTGAAGGAAAGCCATCAAATTCTAGAACAGCACAGACATTAGATGATGGTAAGTGATAAAAAAATTGGTTGCTATTGCTAGATTAAAAGTTTATTAATTGGTATTTTAATAAATATTTTCTTTTTAGTTCCGGAAGGTCCTCCCGCCAATATTGAAATGTTTATTTTTAACACGACGACGGTTCATTTAAAATGGTCACCACCAGAACCTCATTTACAAAATGGTCTTATAACAGGATACAATGTTTTGGTCAACTGGTTAGATATCCCCGCGAATAAATCTATGGTGGCTATAAATACAACAGTCCATCAAGCTACGAGTCTCATAATGACCAACTTGACTTCTGGGGTCAGTTACTCTGTCCAAATTGCTGCTGAAACTGTAGTGGGGTTGGGCCCATTTAGTCAAAAGGTGTACTTGAATATCGATTCCCGTTCAATCGGACTGGATCCTTTATTGAGGTAAATTATCAACAAAATGAATACAATGTTTTACGAAATACCTTTTTTATACGTGATTGTTATATAATGTGTTGGTTTTATTCCAGATATCCTTTAAACGGAGAAGTGTCTATCGTAGCCGGCGACTTTGTAATGGAAACATGGTTTTACTTTTTGATTGGAGCGATCGTTCTGTTCAAAGTAATTGTGATTGGCGGCATCATTTACATCAGAAAGCACAATATTTTCGCCAAAAAGTCATCTACGCTTCCAAATATATATGGTACGTATCAAAGTGATTTACGACATTCATGAATATAAATAGTAGGTACATCCCGTATTATTCCCTCTGCGATTGTCCCAAGTGACGCGTACCCGAATAATATCAGACAGGCAAAGGTAACTGGAAAATAAACAGTTATTCAGCTTAACTTGAAACGCTTACATTTTTTCCGTGGAATCAGCATCAGAATTTCAAAATTAAAAACATTCCTCGGGTGTCGTAGGGTGGCGCGAGCCGAGCGTTTGTTTGATGGAGGCTTTACCATGCGAAGGGAGGAGGGCGCTAGATTACTTTCGAGTTGAAAGGTGGCACGAGCCCTCTCGCGAGCGCACTGGATCTCTTTCACTTTGCATTCACGTTCGGGGTACAAAGGAATGATACAAATCCGAGAAATAAAGACCCAGTAAATGTAAATGTTTTCTATTTTGTTTTCTCGAGGCGATTCGTTTGTTGACTCACCCAGTTACCTCTAAGCCAATTTACCTCTCTTTGTTGGTATTGTATCGGGCTTATGTTTTTTTAAGCCCGCAGTGAACGAGATGATTTACTTTCGATTTAGGGCAGAATTTATAATTTAGCAATTGACTTAGAATTCAAATGACGTCTCTAATTTAATGTTCCCTTATTTCAGATTCAAATGGAACGAGTTTGGTAACACAAATGAACATTAAAGCTGCAGTTTCCTTGTCACATCCGCTCACCAGTTGCTATAATAAGAACACTGTAACTAAAACAGAATCATTGTTGTGGATGGAGAATCAGCCTGGATTGTGTATGTCGGGCACTCAGATTAACCAGAGCAAGCAGAAAGTTAATTCCGAGTACGATAAAGTGGCACAGCAGTTGCCGGAATATGCAGAAGTTACATCGTCTAAAGTTACTGGCAATGAGTGGAACACTAGTAAAACGGCCACTTCTCCAGCAGCTTATGCCTCGGTTACACTTGTTGCAAACACGAGGCAGTGCGTTAGCTCTTTGGTAAGTTGAGCCTTTTTGGCCATTTTTTTTTTACTATCTTTTAGTATACAAATTAAATTATCGATATACCTGTGTTACTTTTATCAATCAACATTTATGTTTTTTTAACAGGGTTGGTTCCCACCGGGGAGCAAGAACGTAACAAATTTCGATAATCGGTATGCACCAGAAGAAGAACTTTATCCAGCCAGCAATGGTGGCTATTACAATAGAAATGTGTACAGCGAGAAGTACTTCCAAGGCAATCCGAACGTGTTTAAATTCTACGATCTACCTTCAATGGATAAAGCACAGAAAACTCAATTGCGATACAATCAAAGCCTAGATGAAAGAAAGTGTGATAAAAACCAAAAGTCTGATGTGACACAATCGCTCATAGGTAGAACTTACGTCAGTTCTAGGAAGAATTCTGAATCGGAAGCTACCTATAGAGCGTTTGGAGAAGACGAGTCTGATGATGATAATTACGCTGAAGACGGCGGTTATGATGAGTTGCAAGCGATGCAACCGCAGAGGCAAAGACCACAGCATCAGTATGAGAGGCCTAATTTTGACAACGATAGTACGAGGACGTTGGCAAGGCTGACATCTTTCCGGCATGGCCAGCCAGTGACGAATGTGACTTCGCAAGGGTCTCTGCCGCCTGCGCACCCTCCCCTTCCTCACCACCCCCGAGCGGATTCAGTGACACGGTAGTATCACGCCTTGCCGGCTTTCGGCGACCTGTGCCAAACGGACGTATAGACCGACATTATATTAAGTGTAGTGACGCCACTAAAAGAGATCGCAGTTCTTCCTAACTTTGTACAGGTTTAGTGACTGTTCGGGAAGTTTATACAATTTATTTGGAAGTGCGTGTTTTTTATGTTGTGTTCCTTTAAAATTCTACTTTTTACCCGACTAAGGCGAAGCAAAAAGGAGGGTTATTATATTACCCGACTACGGCGAAGCAAAAAGGAGGGTTATGATTTTTGGTGTAAGAGTGCTAATGAAGATTGAACTAACGATATTGGCCTACTGACTTTTAGACTGCTTATTTTATAGCGCACAATATGGTTGCGTTTTTCTAATTTATAATTTAAAATTCGTTATTTTAAAATTTTATGATACGCCTAGTCTTTTGTATAGTATGTAATGTTGTAAATTTTGTAAATAAATGTAACTATGTTTAATTAGCACGAGAGATCTGATAATGCGTTAGATATTGTAATAATCAATCTAATGAACGTTTATAGTTATTATGTTATTGGAATTGATAGAGTTCAATTGATATGTCCATCTGAATATCAATATACGAATTTGTATATCATGTAATATCATTAGCTTAAGCATTAAGGATACTAGAACCTGAATACAAAACTAACGCTCGGCAATAACTCGAAGTAACGTTGATATTATTAGTCTGTACATAATTCATTACGTGTCTGCTAATAGAAATACTAAACATAGTTTTCCTTGCGTAGTACTAAAAACGTCAAACACAGCATTTAATATTTATAATAATGGTATTTATTTTGGTTTGAATTAAGAATAATGTAATGAGCTTGTTTTATACCTCGTTTAGTTTAAACCTCGTGCCATAAGGAAGCTTTCTTATTAAATTATAATTATTAATTATATTGTAACATCAGAGTTGTGAAATGAAATTCAAATGAAGCTTTTTACAAAAGTGAAAATTATAATCTACGTAAAATAATGTGATATGATACTATAGCCGTTTTATATTGGTATAAGTGGGCAATAAAAGTTTAAAAAGCTCTTCGTGTTATTGCTAAAGTAATCACGTTGAGATTAAGCCACTTTTGTTGCCGACTATACTTTGCACAACTTGTATAACTGCATATCAACTGTATTAATTAGTTGAAGTAATTGTTAAACATGTTATGAATAAGGGCTTTTTCACACTTACAAGATATTATTTTAAATAACGAATATTTTAAAAGCACAACCAGAATCTTGGACGAATCCTATATTAGAAAAATTACCAAAAATTTACCCCATTTATATAAAAAAATGATCTTGTAAATAATTATGTAATAAAAAAAATGCCTTTCACAAAACCCTCGACTTGGAAAAATCTATTCTTCTCTGTTGTCCTGTTTCCATTATAAAATCCACGGATTGTTAAATACTATGATACCTTGCTTGTTGTAGAAACATTAGCTAGAAAGTAGAAAACTTATCAAATTGTTATGGTTCCTAATCAAGAAAATACAGTAAAATATCTTCCTACTCCTTAGGAACAATAACCACCTGAATGCTTTTAATCTTTTCAACCACGTGGTCAGTATTCTTATTAAATAGTCTATTTTATTCAATTACCGTATAATGTCGACCCTCATGCTGATTTTATATTGATTTGCGATGATTTCAAAACGATTTCATTGTATACAGTGCAAATGTTTCACTTATTATAAATTAAAGTTGAGTATATAAACCAAATAATAAGAAAATAATAAGCAATCAGTGTTTTTTTACCGAAGAAGTATAACAGCATTGCTACCAACACCATTTGTTTTCTTGAAATCTCACTAAAAATGATCTCACAAATAAATATTTGTAGCAAGTAGCTACTGGGCTTTCATTCCATTTATAGTTTTAACTAATCTTGTTCTCAAAATCAAATAGTTTATTAGCGATATGGCCTTATAGTTGGGCAAATGAGAGCTGCCATAATACTCAGAACATATTTCGTGTATATTGTTATTGTTCAAGACAAAGTTGAATACAGGCCCAGAACTCGTTACGTTACATTTATAAACAGCACTTATACGGAGTTCTTAAACTGATCGCATTAACTGGTAGCGACACACATAAACTGTATATCTGATGTTCTGTCATTTTGCATGTACCAGTAATAGAAACTGTTAATATGGTAATATAGCAAGGTGTCTAGTAATGTAGTTAATGCACGGTGAAATCAAACCGGAATAAAACAGCAAACTATTTGTTTCTGCTTAAAGACCACTTAAAGGAAATAGATGTGACTCACAAGGAATGTTTGAGAAATTTTAATTTTTGTAATAGTCTTTGGATACATATTTTAATAAAATAATTTAAACTTTATTGCTCTGCCTTTTATTAACCTCGAATATCCCCAGTTGCAATAAAAACCGTATGTTTAGTTGCCATCAAATATAGTCTCTGGCGTAAGTTCAGGTAGGGTAAACTGCCCTATTGTTGGCCACCTACCAATTATTGGCTTTAACTTTAACATAACTTAGTAGAGACGGTATTTCATCAATCATTAGATGTTAGTAACTGGTATTTTAGAGGCCAGTTATTAGATCTTTTACCTTATTTTGATTATTGTTCCAATATGTTGGATGGCCACTACTGGCTACTTACTACGTAGTATTTAATCTGGAACTAGCTCCATCCGTGTCACTCGTCATTCGAGACAAAATCAGGAAAGGCGATAAAAATAACGTATATCTCAAACTTCAATAAGTACCCAGAGTACAAGCCGTAGTAGAGGATCCGAATAGAAGACGACCTTCACCGGGCTGTTTATTCGATAAAAAGTATTTTATATCAAATTTAATATGTTTGTATTATTATGGCATACAGGTAGGGTGAAAACTAATTAAAATGTTTTTCTTTTTAAATTGCAACTGCTGGTTTAATAGACAAGTTACATACCAATCAAAAGTATAAAGCCTATATTAGAATACAAAAACGTTAGGTTGACTATTTTGCTCCCATCATATAACTATTGGGTGGGCAGGTATAAAGCTGGTAAGTCGGTACTAATAATTTGCACCAAACTTTGGCTTCATATTTTCGTTTCAATTGCAAGTTACAAAAAAGTGCATTTTAATTATTTTTTTTAGGTAATTATATACTGGACTATGTTTTTCAGCCTACCTATCCACCATATAAAACTTAACATATTGATATAAAACACTTTTTATCGAATAACCAGCAGGGTGGATCTTAGACCATAGAGCTTAGTTTGGGAGTAGGTAAATTGCTTTGACATTGTCCTCTGATTTTTTTTTTTTTTTTTCAAAGTATTAGTCACTCGTTGTCATAGCTCATTAGTGTAATTGACAAAATGTCTCTTCATTATACGGAAGGACAGAATTTAATGACACCCACTTATAGTCACAAATGCGCCAAACTTTTTCAAACGACGACATCTTGCCTAATTGGTAGTTACCCTGCCTACGAAGCTAGCGGTCTCGGGTTCGATTCCCGGTATGGACCAATAATTATTTTCTGGTGGTTTGGCCGTGGTCCTACTACGTAGTCGTACTGACCAAAATTATTATCATAAATTATGAGGTAGGTTTAAGTAATACGTCAGTGCTGCAGCTGGCCCGGAGGGCCAAAACGCCCAGAAATAGGAGCTCCGCGCCAGCGTAGCTCCGTCAACCTTGTTAATTTGATACTCAAATAGTAAACCTTGGTCAGTAAGACTACGCAGTATGTCCACGGGCAAGAAAGGTATTTTCTATGTTTTTAAGTATTTATTTCACTATATCAGTACTTATATCATTGTCTAGTACCCATAATATAATCTAAGAGCTTAGTTTTGCACTAGTTCTGTGTGAGATTATCCCCGACTTTTATTTATTGTTATTTTTTTGGCGTCATGATCCAATTTGAACCTTAAATGCTTTTAATAAGTTTGAGAACATTGTAGTTTCACCTAGTTACTGCCATGGTACAACAGTGTGGGGGTTCAATTCTACTCGGCCGCCATTACTGTCAAGTAACAAAGAGACAGAGGTATTGACAGTACGATAGCATGTCAAAAGGAAACATGTTTAACCGAGTAGAATAGAGCTTTAAGACACATTTTGTATAACTTCATCACGCTTCGATATCGCAATTGTGTTGCTGACGTTAACTTTTATTCACGTGACAGTAAGAGCTACTTTTGATAAAATTATGATTACTATATGGATTAAAGAAGTGCTAAACCACGTAGAGTGCTGAATAAGCGTTAACTGACGGCCACTGAACAACCGAGTGAATGTCACTTTCGTGCAGTGTTTTTTTTCACTTTTTTGGAGTTTTGGTCACTTTGCTTAGTTCATATAATATTTTTCAACACTGACGCGAAAGATAACGATTAAATGCAAAAGATCTGAGGTAAAAAACGGGTACTTATTAATTAAGGTGTTTACCTTTCAGAGAATGTATCGTTACGCAGAATTTTAACTTCATGGAAACTCATTTTTTACCGGATGTTTTGTTTTTGGTATTCACAAGTCCAACCTAACTCACGTAATTAAATATCAAGACATCCCGAAGACATCACGGTTTCAGCAGAAAATTGCGTTCGCTAAAATGAAATTCGATGAAACGATACAATCGATGGAGTGAAATGCGATAAAATGATGGGTTACCGTATTGTCCGCACAGTAAACACATCAACATACTTTGATAACTAATGAACGGACTTCCAAAATTAAATTCAAACGTTAAACAAGTGAGCATCGGCATTGTTTACACCGCTCAACACGAGGCTGCAATTCATAAAGCAAATCTCAACCCGACAGCCGGCATAAGTACATTATTGGCTGTGTAGCCGTAGCGGTCTGCGGCGACTGCCGACGGCTGATAACGACATGTATGTAAGTACTGGTACCTATTTAAATTGGAATTGTGTTGAATTTTTGAATTCTTTGCGCTAATTGTAAAATTCCCTTGGCATTGATTCTCTTTTGTATGGAAGTCGTGACGTTGTTGTCTGCTATAGGAAGAGAGCTACAGACCTTACGAGTATTTTAGTAAGACCAAATGACATGCGTAACCCTACTCAGGGAATGAATGCGTGAGTTTAGGTATGTACCTCATTATTTAAAATACAATTTATTTTAAAAATATGTCATGTTTAATATTTTAAAATATAAGTCCTCACTTATTATTATTTTTCATAGAAAGGAACATGAGAAAAGTTACGAGTTAGTACTTGTTTTTTGTTTGTATTTTTCGCAAATGCAGCCTCGGCGATACTGTATCTAACGAGATTTGTACACAGCTTCCAGGCATTAAGCAAGCCTGACGCTATCGCACTAGCTGCAGCAAAAAATGCCATTAAAAATAAAGAAAATACCCGCTCGCATCCGTGAAACCGATAAACTCTTTTTCAAACCAAGTTAACGTACAAAAGCACGGAAAGTTTTTCTCTTACGCCCGAGTTTTGCATATTTTCAATGGTTAGTGTATGATGTATGGATAAAAACTTCAGTAGGTCAGGGCATTAGCGAACATACCTCGGTCAAGCATAATTTGCCTCACGCAAACAATTAAATGCAGTCAGGTGAAATGCATGCCCTTTTTTATAGCGCTCCCTTTTTTACACGACTGCCCAAAAAAAAGGAGTGTAATGTTTTTTGCTATTTGCCAATTGTAATTACGGTTTGCAATCCCTGGATTTCGGAACTAATTTGGGCTAGTAGTACTGAAAATACAATTTTTCCACATATATTGGAACTGCTTGCGTGCTTGCACTAATTATTTTAATGTGGTAGAAGATTTGTCTTTACTTTTAATTTCATAAATATTTCTAAAGGAACACACACATTTTCCTAATCCTGCTTTTTACAAAAACAAAACGCAGCTAAAGTAGCATTTTTACAGCAAAATATCAACGTAATAAAGGGCCTACTGTGTTGTCTCTTCTCAATTGTATATGACGCGGCGGCATGAGGACGCGGGCCGCCGCGGGTGCCATTTTAATTTTCCGCCTGAAAATTTACACCGCCTGAATGAACCATCTACTTTAATGAGCTTTAAAAGTTAACTGATCGACGACCTCGGCGGAATTACGTTCGTTAAAGTCAGGAGTTATTACATTTTTTCTAGACCCAAGGGAAAGACAAATAAAACAACGCTGTACTTGTGTTTGACGGATTTCACTCACTCGGCCATTTTATTTAGGTTTTATATAATTATGTGTCCCATCTTTATCACATTACTCTGTTTAGTAATTTTATTTATTTACTAACGAAACAAAATAACGGAAACAGTAAGGTTTTAGAAAATATGGCCCGGTGTTATATGAAAAAACAAGTCAATTGGTTGTTTAATAGAAAAATGTCTAATTATTTTTTTTGCATGAATCATCAATACAATATAGCAAAAGTGACGTACCCAAATATTTTTTTAGTCCGGCGACTTGACTAATTTTAACGGCCAAATTCCCGTGCAAAAATTCCACATCAATATTTTGAAAGGACCGCTGTCCACTCGGGCTTGACGGAAATAATTCAATTAGAAGTTAATTGGTAAATTAAGTTGCGTCGCCACCGGGGAGTTTTGTTCCCGATAATTGGTTCAAATATGATTTCGACGAAGGTGTGGTGTTTTTCGAAGCAATTTCGATAAAAGCTTTAGCTAAGCACTGCGTTGATATGAGTGGTTTGAGCTCATCATTGTACCATTAATTATCATTTTGTTTGATGACATGTGATGGAGTAAGCATGTGGATTTTGAATAAGTATTTGATGTTTGAAAGTAGGTATAGGAAGCTTTTCCACCTAATATAAAGCTTTACATTTTCTGTTTACTAAGATCAGGAGAAGTTAAAGATAGGTACTCTATTGGCTTTTTTACACTTCATAAATAGGAGCAGGATGAAATGCGTCAGGTTTTTGATTTTTTATTATTTTCCCCGAATCCTCGAAAACCACTGGACCGATTTGAAAAATGTTTTCGATGTTTGAATAGGTATATTTTCTAGTTGCTTCCATTGTCAACATGTCAGGATCTGATGATGGGTTTTTAGAGAAAAAAGAGGGAACTCCTCAAATATTATACTGATCACGAAGACCACAGATGGTCAGCGGAACTCCATAACGGTACCTTTTTGAAGGTTGGCAATGACTTTCCCGCGGCGTTTCTCGCGGCGAGCTTGAAATGATGTAGGTTTCTCATAAATTAAGTAGAGGGACTACATAACAGCATAAATAGGATCATTAAAAAGTATAATATAAAAGAAAAGTTTAAAAAATCAAAAACCCGCCTTCAAAAATACAAAAACTTATTCTTATTAAATGGTAGGTAGGTCAGTCCAACTGAAGTCGGCGTCCTACAATATTTTAAACCAAAAGCCGAATACAGTTGGACTGACCTATTTACGATTTTATAAGAAGTTATTTTTTGCATTTCAACTTTTTTGTTTTATTGCCATAGTAGGATTTTTTGTTTTATTTTTATAGGTAATAATGGAATTCTGCTCCCTTTGGAAAAAAATGTCAAAAGTTTTGGTTGCTAAAATGTTCAAAACTTTACACCGACTACATTACTTATTCATCTTCAATGATCCTTACTTAGGATCCTTGGCAGAGAATTCATTTACTTAACAAAATTCTTAACTCTTAACTTCATCTACCTACAAGGACTTAGAGATTCTTTTACTTAAGCATCTGCATTTAAATTTTAATCTCCTTCGCCACTTCCACCACTGAATGTAGAAAATTAGCAAAACGTGCTGTAACGTGCTTCACATCAGCGTAGAGGTAAAACGCAGCGATAATATACGGCCTCAAAGCCCAAGTGCCCTTAATACTGTGCTTAAGTGGGCGAGGTTCAGAGCCTTTCAGGACCAACACTTCTGAACCTTTTAATATCGCACCCTCCGTCTCGGCTTCTATCGGATCTTATACGTTACCTTTTCTAATAGTATAATCTATTCATAGGCTTCACGATTTTTTGCGGTTGGAAAGTCTTAGGCGGTTTTGCTTTTGGATATCAAATTATAGTGTTTCAGGTTTTGTGGATCTAACTTTTAACAAAAACCTAATTAGACACTTTGGCATTAATGCCTGAGCTACCAACATTCTACTTCGTGAACTAAGTAACAATACTCATAAAGTAATCGTCAAGTAATGGCTACTTCTAAATTGTAATCTTAAGCGCTATGGAGCGAATTGAGTTAAAGTAATGGATTCAATTACTCAATTAAATACATTTAGCACGTCATCGACACGATATAATGAAGCTACTCCACACTTCCACATGACTGCATCGCGCCTGCATCACGCGATAACACCGACGTGTTTCAACTTAATTCACTCAATTCTACATCGGGGTCATTGTCAACTGTAACGTCCTTATAAACCTACGATTGCCCAAATTTAATTAAGACTGCAACCCTTCCTGGGCAGAATGGGTTCTAAACTGGGATAGCACATGGGGCCAGAGTTTTGTAATTTTATTAATGACGTAATAACAGTTCTGTCAGGCGCATGTGCGCATGAGCGATAGTGGAGTCGTTAGTTCGGACGGGTTAATATTGGAGGGTCGGATTGGGGATTATCTATGGAATCCATGGTGTGTACGGTTATTATAATAGCTGCTGCATACTGCGGCCCTGGTAACGTATGTGAACTCCGTTGATTTTATTATGGTCTGGTATCGCCCCGGTCAAGAAGTTAAATCATTTTCTGAGCAGGGCGCCCACCCCAATTCTCGTAAAAAGTACACCTAAAATTAAGTTTTTGACACTGGTTGTTTAAAAAAAACGAATGTTGATTTCCAGAAGGTGGTGCCAGTATATATCTACGATGGCTCTATCGTTTCAAAACTACATAAATCTTACACATTCCTGAAATAACGCACGGAAAAGCTCAGCGACATTATGACAGTTCTAAACCTATTTAGCTTAGAAACAAATTGCCACAATTTACAAGTTGAGAGGCAAAACTTCCTAACTGGCAACGTAACAATAAATGGCTTGATTTTGTTGCAGGCGACAGATTAAACCCGCGGTGTCGACAACAGCCCCTATTAGTCACAAACTTGATGGCATTAAAGTTTTGCGACAGCTCTGAAATATGAGGACAGCTCACAAATTCACCCAAAATTTAACTTAGTCCCGACTTGGAAGCAGATTTACTGGTGCATACGCTTAAATCTGTTACACGTAACTTCTGTAGGCGTTGCATCTTAAAGCTTTGGCATTTTTCATAACAGTATTTCAATTGATGTAAACATTTGCATCGACAAAACTTCTTAGCTGTACAGCGGAGTCATAACAAGAAAAACTGATGACGGACGACGTCTATTGCCGAGGCATACAGTAAAACGCGTAAACGTCACAAGATTCTAATTCTGATACAATATGCATAGCTAAATTATTGTAAAATATCAAAGTGTAAGAGTAGGGCTCCTTGCAGCACTTCTTTATAAGAAATCGCTGCATGTCTAAATATGCATAAGGTCCCATGCATCTACTAACAGAATAAACAATACTAATTAACATTTAAGTGAAGAAAATGCTGAATTTTCCACTGTGTCCTAATATTAACTCAACACACTGTTTATGATATTGAGGGCAAAACAAAAAACTTCTACGTCGAATCCCGTTGAGGCATTATGAAACGCTTTTGTTGCCTTAGTGTGGACACACTCACGACAATAGTTAAGCAAACATTTTGCACGCCATTGTCATAAGAGTACGAGCTTGCTAGTACTGTTAGCAAAGCTTCAATATTTCGCTATGTGTCACATTACTTAACTTGCGAACGGAGCTGTTAACACATTTGTGTGATGACACATTGGGAAATGTGTTAGAATAAAATTAAATGACTTACCATGTTTGCATGCACCTTTCCTACATGCAATTTTTAGACAATTTTAGCTATCGTTCGCGTTCCAACATATAAAGTTCAATGATGGCATCACAATTGTACGTATTATTGCAGGCATTAAGGAACTAGAGTTACAAAAACCATGATTAGCCTTAAGTATGTACTAGCTAGGTAAGGACTGTTTAAGAATAGTTGTTGCACAACTTAATAATTAGTAAATTTATTCTCAAAATTATTTGAGTGGGCAATCATTTTAACAAAGTGATTTGATTCGTCCGAATTGATGACAGCTAAGACATTTGGGTCGGCGCGTGTCATCTTCGGTCTTCCGTTAAACATAATTAGGACTAAAAGCTAAATGCCACCTTAATACCGAGAAAAAACATACAAAAAAGAAAACACTACGTTTTTCACGAAATATCTTGCGTGTCTATAAAGACACCTCGCTGTATTCTTATAAAATCAGGTCCAGGCCCGACACGCGACCCGACGGGTACTACATCACAGCTGACACTGCGTGCGTGGCTCCAATAAATACAGATACCTCTGCTACGTTCCCTACAGCTGTTAGGGAAGTATTCGTCACAAGGGCACTATGGCTGTTTGACACGAAAATACAGCACTACCTAATATTAAAACGAATCAAGCGCCTAAAAATTATTTAGCCATAATATTGATAATGGGATGCGTAAAGTGTAAGCGATTTTAATTTGGCGTTTAAACTAGTTCGGAACAAAGTGGCGGTTACGACAGTTTTCTATGTAAGTGAAGGATGGCAAATTATTCATGGAACTGTTTATATTTTGCTGACGTATTGGAGCGAAACAGTAAAAGTTTTTTATGATGTTGTGAAAATCTTGATGTTACGATGAAGTTGCAGTGCATTTTGAATAGGTAAGTTTTAAACATCATTTTGAATGACACTGAAGGCAGATTTGGCAAAATTGCGCAAAAAGACAAAATGTTCAATAAAGTTCGATGAATACATAATGTAGGACCATTTCCAGCAGCAAATAACTGCCTCTAAGATGCTTGACAATGATGATGATATATGGGTTCTTCCTGAAGTTACGTAGTATATTCTATTATCACAAAAACAACTATCATGAATTGTTAAGTATTCGTTGTATTTAAGACTAAGCTTCGCTATGAACATAATCTATTGACTCAAAGTAATGAATCCGCTAAATCGGCACTATGATCGATGAAAACTCTTTCATTTAACACCCGACCGCCGCCGCCAGCGCAGCTTACGCGTGTAGTCAACAAAAGGACTGGTGGAAATGGGTGTTTGGCTAGCGATGTCGCCGGCAGATAAGTGCGGCTCGATCCATCAACGTAGGAATTAGGGGACGCAATATTTATTGATTTTATATACATTTTTCCAGCCTGTTAGCTTTGTTGACTTTTGTTTTTTTAAGTAATTATAAGAATCCACTTTTGTTTAGTTCCATTTTTAATTCCCGACGTAAAAAGACGGGACGGGACAAAAATTCGGACGCTATGTTTGCGTGTGTGTGTGTCTGTCTGTCTGTGGCACCGCAGCTCTTAAACGGGTGATAGCAAGTTTTCTAGAGCTGGTGCTTAGCCAGTTCTCATGACAAATGTGTTGCGCCGCTTGAAATAAATAGCTAATAGTTAAATGATCAAGTTCAAATAATGTCTATCTCGTAGTCGCAATATACAATGATGTTAAAGTGCTGCTTGTTTAATATATGCTAACCATAACCAAACCATTCCACCAAACCAAACCAAAAAATTATGAAATTGGCATGATAAAATATAAAAAACCTAATCCTACAACTTCAACACATATCCCAGTAGAAATTTAAAATAGCCTGTCATGGAGTGCATAGCAATTCACTTCACATTCTCGCTCATTCGAAAGTGCACTGTGAGAATACTGAAATGTAGGACATGAACATCGAAAGCTCGGCAGTTGAAATGAATCGATTTACATCGTTAAAGATTTGAAGTATTTATGTGATAGTTTAAGGCCATAATGAATTGATCTAAATACTACTCAATTCTTGTCTAACAAGAACTAAGCTTTACGTCTATAAATTTCGATTTGCAGATTAAAATTTAAAATTAGGAAACGATCGGCTTTAATATTTAAATTAACGGTGTTTAAAATAGAAAACTTCCCGAGATTTTCAAAATGTTTTCATCAAACAAAAACATCTTAATTATCTAGGGTTATTTTCCCGACCCTTGTGGTGAGTGTTAATTCTAGCCTTTACAAACGGTATAAACTTGAAATAGAATAAAATCGTATCAAACCTTTCACATATATGGAGCAAGCAACTCTTAATTAAGCCCACAGCTGTAAATTCTTAATAGTTTATGCAAATGCCATCCAACGCGGTATCTTTCCGACTTCATTCTACGTAGATGAAAACAAAATGCTGATTTGCATGTGCAAATAACAGTGTAGTGAAATCCAAACAGTAATTTGGTAGACAATAGCGAGCCAGCTGCGCTCCCGGCTTGAGAAGGGGACAAGAATTAAACAATAATTTCTTGTCGTTTCTCTGAAACAGCTCTTCCATCAGCGATTTTCCTTATTAATCTGTCCCGTAGGTCTGATTGCTCAACTGTTAGGATCCAGCGACAATGCCCCTCAGCCGCTTTTAATACCTTGTGCTTATTGAAGCTTCTTCATCTCTTCTCATCCTTTTTGCTTGTGGTCTGTATTAAATTGAAAAATTGAACGTTTCAACAAAAGGTGATGGATTCAAATATAAATAAGGGGCGGTAACCAAGTAAAAAAAGGCATTTTTGCGTATAAAAACAAAGGAAGAAAGAAAACATTTTTTAGACATCTATGACCTAAATTATATCTTTGGTGATACTTATATATCATAAATAATACTAATGTACCAATGACCAAAAACATACCTACTATAAAAACAACACTATTACATACGTGATTGGAGTAACGAAATGTCTTAATACAACATAACTGCAGTCTATGAAACTACGTAATCAGTAATTACACAAGATTTCAAGATATCTACTGTTTGTACCACTAACATCGTGATAAATGAAACAAAATCACTGGTCTGTAACACTGCACTATCAGCGCAACGCCGAAAACATAAAAATGTCATGTGCATAATGCACCCTATAAATATTATTCCCCATAGATGCTGCTTAATTTGTCTCCAGAGGATGTAGGTCAGCATGCTTTCTGCATTTCTTTCATTATAATCAACTGTTTCAACCTTATTCACGCAATCATAAAGATTGATTTTGACTGTAAAAATGTTGATTTCCGAACTTAAGCTAAAACTATTCGTAGCGATAGAGGATACGGTGGTATTTTGTTTGTGGATTGAATTGCAAACGCAAAACTGCATCGACATGACTAGGGTAAATGATTTGTGCTAACATCTATTGCATTAGGGCAGTAGCAGTAACATGCGCCTGTCTTCTAAGCACACGAGTGCATTTAATTTATAGCCACATAAGAAAGGGTGCGGGATTAACCATTGTCAACATTATCTTAAATATTTTATACCCAATTAAGTCGCCTTTTATAAACGTAAGCAATAAATTTTACCGCAGCTTAAGATATCGTATTTAGGGATCTGCGTATATTGTGCACGAGGACATAGGCATAATTAAAAGATAAATCTTCGGCGAAAGGTCTTCCCATATGAATGCGTATTAACTTTAATAATATTCGCGTTAAACGTAAAATTACACCAGAATATCATGAGAAAGTGATTACAATGTTTCTTATTTGGTATCCATTGCAAGTAGGTACATTTCATGATAATTCTAATCTAGAGTAACTTTGACTTCATTTTTTCAGTAAATTTCAACGTTCTAGTCCTGTTGCTGAAGAGGTAAACATGATGAGTAGGTACTCGTATTCTGCACGAGCTGTTATTTTTTTCAAGGATGGGTTCTTGTTTTACTTGTTGGCCTAATTTTTTTATCCATGGAATTGATATCAAATTGTAAAGGTACCATTTACTGAATCTCTAATCCTATTGTGATTCAGCAATATCGTAGACCTCACGCGTCTTACCGCGCCCGCGCCCAAAGCAAGTCCCAAAGGCCATCCACCCCGGAGATCTGTTTGCACAGTAACCTACATTACTCCGTCGTATGAGGGATGGCATCATTAATGATTTACACGAGGGTCATGATTCGGGGGACAAACCCTCCGTGACTATGAATCCATTGAGCTCCGCCTCATCACAAATTTGACGTAGACGCTCAGTCGCTAGTCAAATTTGTTGACTAAATAAATAAGCTTTTAGAGCAATTTAGAAAGTGTCAAAAGTCTAACTCGACGGAAGAGATTAGCATCCCATCTCGGGCGCATCTCAAACAATGAACGTAACTCGAATGTTAATCAAAACTTTGCGAATGAAATTCGGATTGGGGTCCAGTGTTCACGTAAAAAAGGAGTGCGGAGAATCATGAATTGATTTTTTGTTTCAAACCACAGCACGAATAAAGAATCAACGTTAGTTCCAGCTCCAATTTCCATATTGAATTGAGTCCGTGCCGATCTATTGTGACCGTGGTCCGAGTGGTCGGAAGCATGCCCGATGCGCGTAGTGGGCGTCGCCGTAGCTTTTCAATTCCCTGTACGTATATTCCATTCAAATTTTTACCCTCTGAACGTCGGGCACGCTCGATGAGTGCTCTAACGTCCATTCAATGCAATTTGATGATGCCGCGACGTACGGCAGTACGCTATTCAGAGTTCAATAGGATTGGCCGCGACAATCCCGTGGTTTAATGGAACCACCACCAAATGTGTGTACACGTCATTCGGGCCTTTTGATCGATTCGCCTAACGAGTGCGCGGTCTGTGGTCAATAACGCTAATAGGGTCCGTTATGGTCACTATTCAAAGTATTAGAAGCTCGCTTTAGGAGTACTTAGTGTAGACTAACGAGGAAACTTCAGCTAAATACTCTTAGAGGCTTAATGGCCCAATTAACTAGACTTGGCTTGTAAATTGAGTATAATTATGGCTAAGGTTGACATGTAAAAACTTGTGTTCAAAACTAAAGTAAACAATCCCAACTGCAACATTTTGTGCATTCTCACTAAACTAATAAATCCGCGAAACAGCGACAAACAACTAAAACTGAGTTATAACAACAAAGTCGAATTACTGAAGGAGTTTACCACGAGAGGGGCGAGGGAACCGACACCGGGTAGTCGCGCGACTCGAATACTGATGCTGCCCGAGACTCCTAACTCTCCCAAGATTTTCGGATCGGGATTTTCCTTTCTTTACAATGGGCCTACTCTTGGGGCATATCAATTGCACGCGGTTATGTCGTTAGAAAGTTTCTGGAGAGGGTACCGCGACGTCCCCATCGATTTTCAGGCTTAACGCTTAAATATACTACGCTAACGTGAATGCTTTTGAGGAAAAATGTTTTTGATGCCCGACCGCTCGGTGTGCTTACCTGATGAGATCAGTGGTTTGCTTTAAGTGGGCTTGGTAGTACACTCCTTCCAGGGTCATAGTTGAGCAACTTATACCAACAAACGATGAATATTATCAATATGTGATTCATTGTTAATACGAGGACCGTAATTTGACTCAGTATTAAGACTTAATATTTACGACGAAATAAATTGGTATAGTAGGAGATCCGAACAGGGACAGGGAGACCGGGCTGTTTATTCGATAAAAAGTATTTTATATCGAATTTAATATGCCAAGTAATATATGGCGATTAGGTAGGCTGAAAAATTTCAGTCCACTATATAATTAATTTAAAAATAAAAATATAATTTTGTTTAAAAAAAATGCAATTGCTTATTTATTAGACAAATTATATACCAATCGACAATATGAAGCAGTATGATATTATGCAAACGTTAGGTTGACTACCTTTTTCCCGTCAAACTATTGGGTAGGCAGGTTTAAGCAGCTAAGTCGGTACTAATAATTTGCACCAAACCTAACGTTTACATATTCAATTATATCTCGATTAGTATGTAATTTGTCTATTAAACAAGCATATGCAATTTTAAAAAAAAGTTCATTTTAGTTATTTTTTTAATGATTTAAGTACTGGACTGTAATTTTTACCTACGTATTCGCCAAATATTATTTAGCGTATTAAATTTGATTTACAATACTTTTCAACGAATAAACAGCCCGGTGCAAATCGTCTCCTGTTCGGATCTTAGACCAATGTATAATAAAACGACGTCGTATTTTGTCGGATAAAATGGTATTTATATTGCTTTTCAGTTCTCTTCTTGTTCTCATCGATACGCTTCATTATTTACTAGATATATCTTCGCGCACTTGTTGTTTTTTATGTTAACCTTAATAACTTTATTTGTTTATTCCGCTTCCAACATTGCTAATCTATTCAGATGAAAGATGACATATTTACGATGAATATTTTCTTCCATAAACGTAAAGCACCAAAATCAATCTCTTAGCGAATGTTAGCAACAGTTGGTAGGAATTAAAGTATTATCGACGAACTCTCCTATAATATGTCGAATGAGACAATCGATCTCCCTTACTTATCTAGGATAACGTTAGAACACGATCCCTTCATTTAATTTACATAAAAGTACTGGCTATTGTTCATTTTTCTATGAAAGGGATTATCCGCCCTAAATAGCAATCCCTCGAGTATTCATTCCATTGTCAAACGATTCTGTCCACCCACATTTGTTCTTGACTGGCCCAAATTACAAGAATGTATACTGCAACCATTCCATACGTAATATTATAGGTATGGAGGTTATTAAATCGATGAAATAATACAAATAATTAAACAAAATATCAGCGGGACATCTCACACAAATTGAACTGCGGCCCTGTAGACAAGATGCATTCGACGAACGTTATCGTAAACGAAAATGTACATGATTAACGTACTCGTGAACTGCCGGACGCTCGCGACGAGCGCTAATGTCAATGCCATAGATTTTGACCGTCTTCGAAATTCGTTACATTAGAGTTATGCATATTGTCTAGAGCTCCAGTCTAAGCTCTCAACTATGCGTACTAAACAACGACCAACATAAGTATAAAATACGTGGAAAATAATACTTAAATACATAGAGAATCCAAAACTTAAGAACAAATACTTCACACAAATATTCACCCTCAACAGGGATCATAACCGGGGCGGCTGGCTTCGTAGGCAGGGACACTACCACCTAGGATAACTGCGTCGTCATTATTTAGCAAATGTCTCTGTCTTCTGCTGAAACATTGATGTTTTCAGGATATAACATTGTTTACGTAGGTAGGTTAGACTTTCAAGACTTAGTTTGAGATAACCAAAAAAAAAAGATTCGAGAAATGCGTTCCGATAAAATGAAAATTCTTCGTAATGATACGTTAGGTTTATTCCATAAAACAATAGATCAGAGTAAATAGAATATTCCTAACAATGAAACCCTGTTGTTTTTCACTCCTAAGTGAATAAATATAATTTTAAGACGTAACTCCCGACAGATCGTCCCGAGTTGCGACGTAACTTCATCAGTTTCGAAATATTTATGTTGCAGGGTGCAGTCAGGTGGCGCGATTGCCCCGCCTAAGCTCTGTTCAAGGACTTGGAAAATTGCATTCGTTATCTCATATCCGTATCCGGCTGTTTCGAACTCTTCCTGCTGGCTTAGGGAGGATACGTTGTAAAATAACGATACTTATCATTCCTATGTTCTCAGAAAATATTGTTTATTCGAACATTATTTAGTTGTGATTTATTGGTTGGTAATTTGCAATAGGTACATTTCCAAATAAAAAAGTTAAAACAACTTTAAATTGACTTATTACCATGGCATGACAGAAATACACCTATTACTGGAAATGAATTAACGGCCCACTAGTGCTTTTGCATAAATCATTAGAGCATCAACATAGTTCATAATGACATTCAAAGTTTCCTATATCCAATACTCATTAAAGAATAGATAATGTAAAAAAAAAATGCTGTTCGTGATCCAACTTAGCAGAACATGTTTTAAAAAGATTATTTATAAAATTAAACTACAAAAAACAGACAAATAAGACCTTTGGAGAACATATTTTTGGCAATATTCACGTTACTACAAACGCAACCCCTCCAAATCTATCTTTACGAGTATCAACAAAATGTCGTTCGGTCAGCGAAAATAAATTCTCTATCCGAATTTATTTATTACGAACACCCCTGCAGATAAATGACTTTGTTAGATTTCATTAGTATTGCATTTATTATGATTTTTAAGATTATTTAATCAAATTCTTAAAGATTGTCTGCACAAAAAAAATACAATCTCACACAAATTGAAGTAGTTTCAAATTAAACTCCAGCCTAATAGGGAACACGATACCTTCTAACTAGGTGACGCCCAAAAAAGAGGAATCAATTAATATTTGTGTTTATTACAGAAACATTTGCACTTACCATGGACTGATCCCAGTTCCCTTCGTAGACAAATTCACGTCGTCCAATTAAAAGAGGTTCTATTCAGCAAATCTCATCGATACTAAAAATAAATACCTACAATAGAAGTTGAGATTCGAATAAAAAACAAGTTTGAAAGTGGAGTAGGAGACTATTCCCTTAAGGGTTCAGGTAGACAAAGATCTAATAGCAGTGTTGAGCTGAGAAACGAACAAAACGTTTCGGACACACGTAAGCTTCTACCGGACAGTAGCGCTGGTCTCTCTTTTTCTATTCTGAAAAGTTTGTTAATCATTATCTCTTTACGATTTGTCAATTCTAACACACCTTTTATTGTTGATAACAGTCGTTACTGTGTCTATTAGACTACAAAATGAAAAATCGATAGAAACTTCCACCACAAACAGCAGCTAACTACTACCAAACGTATTAACATCACACACATACCAAAATGAATTCGCGACTCCCCAATACATAGTTAAACGGATATACGACGCCGTAGCAATTCCGAAATTTAATGACATAATTGCTGAAGCTGAAGCATAACATGCCCTGGGTATAATCCTTGCTCAATTTTGTAAACACAACCCTGGAGGTTTCGCAAACTACCTTGCATTAGCATAGCTATCGGCTGACACTCTTAGTGTAGGGCGTATTGCTGGAACCGGAGCTTTAGGAACTTTGTTAAGTATAATTAGTTAATTCAATTTATTTGTTTAACATCATGTTCACCATTGCTGGGCAAAGGAGTCCGCCCCTTTTTTCCATGTAGCCCTATCTTGGGCAGTCTCCCACCATTCTTGATTGAAAGCGTCAAGTTTACCTTCTGTGCGGTGGTACGGAACATCGGTGCACACGTCCGATTTTCACTTGACCGATTTTTTTATAGTAAGTAATTGGAATATGCAATGCTATAAAGTATATCCGAACGATATACTCTTTTAGCAACAATGAACAGACCATAACTAAAATGCCTTATTCTGCATTCTGTCGTTTTCATTCGGTTAAAGTACTTAAACTAAAACAACAAAATAGTGCTAACAAAACAAACTTGAGACAAAGTTCGTTGTTGGTATAGGACCGAGTCTAGATCCAGTACTCGCTTCGTTACATCCCTACGTGCCTTGGGTGCCCTTGCGAGCCGGATTGATTACCTAACCATTTCTTCGTATATCAACGTAACGTTTCTTTAGCGTGAAGAATTTGAGTCAATGTTGTTTTATAGAAGTTATGTAAGTTTAAAACAAATTTCAGCAATTTTATTAATTATTTTCGCCATAATGTTAATTTGAAAATGTTTTTCCTATTCTACTAATATTATAAATGCGAAGGTTTGTGTGTGTGTGTTAGTTACTCCTTCACAATCAAATTTAAAATATACATAGCTTATACACTGGATTAACACATAGGCTACTTTTCATTCCGGAAAATTTAAAAGTTCCCGAGGAAAAAACGATAATCCATATCTACGCGGACGAAGTTGCGTGCAGAAGCTAGTGTCAAATATATACAACTTTAAGGTGAAATTGTGTTTTTTCACTCGACAAATAAATTTAGATTTTCAGTTAAAATAATAATACTCTCACGTTCATTTTAATAATAATTACTCTTACGTTCATTATACTTAGGTGATTCAAAATGTATTAGTAATTTACTAGCTAGTAATTTATTAAACCGCTCTTTTGTTCGTGCATGTGTGTAAGTAAGCAAAACGAGAGCTCCACCTCCGTTCCTGGCTTACCTTGTTTCATAGATGAAGGAATGCAGACACGACACGTTCTTAAATTATCCCCTTTAATTGACGATACTTCAATACTGCCGAGATGTAAGAAATAAGGAAATTGTCAGCGTAGGTAGGTCCTTTGAAAAGTATCAATAGAAGTTGTTAGTTGCTTTTAAAGAAAAACATGAGACTGAATTGGTGATGAATCTTTTACGAGTCAGACAATAAAAAGCCTAAAAAGATTTTGATAGATTAAAGACACCTGTAAATTTACAATTCGATTTTTAAAGTTTGACACCTTAGATAAGGTTGGAATATTTGGGATTTTTATTCTTCCGACGATCTAGAGAACATTGCAAGAATCTGAGGTAGGCAGATACTGGCAGCAGGGATCGGTCATTGTATCAACCCTTTATGGTAACAATATAATGATAATGAAATTATCTTCTCATTTCATGTTCTTCAGAAGAACTCTCTACAGTCATAATAAACATTTTTATTCTATGTCCATGTCTCCCTTTGCCTACAGTTTTTGTGACAGTCGACATCTCTGCTGAATGACCTCCATTCATTCGCCCACGCTCATTTTGCTAATGGAGTTTCCTTTTCGACGCACTAATAAATACTCACAAAAGAACATTTCCCAGCTAATTGGCATTAATTAATTTAATATTATTAGGAAATCGGTGCAGTATTTATTTTACGGAATGAGGCAAAAAAAATGCATTTTTATGTTTTGTAGTTTATTGGTTTACTTTTATTTTTCGTGTCAGTGTTCACAGTTTTGGTTTCTTTAGTTAAAAATATTAAACAGCAAAAACTCAGTAATAGGAAAGATACATTTTGATCCACTCATACAATATTCATGGTTCAAAGTTCTATTCAACTTTTGACTGTACGGTAAAATTCTTGGGGCGTATAACGTGGAAGTTTTATAAAGAGAAAGGTTATTAAAACTAAATCATGAGGGTTGATGAATTTTGCCAGTTATTTCACTATGCCCTCTTTTGAATTTAACAGTTATCGCTCTAGGCAGAATAGTTCAAATATCTAACAGCAAAGTTATTATAAAATAACTGAAGATGTTAAACAAACAACGCTGAACATCCGTAATGCGTTCTTAAATCTGTAGAGCACGCCAATCTCGTTCGGCAGTCGGCATTCCCGCGCTTTGAGCTATTAGCTCCTTCCACATGCCTAAGTAATTGAACATTCTGCCCTTAAAATATTTCTCGATATCTTTGCAATAAGGCGTCCGCTCTTGCGTTGATAATCCCAGCCCCTTTTGTAACATTTTTCGATTTACGTCTTATCCCGTCCTGGTAATGAAAATTCGAAACGTCGCACGAATTCGAATTTTCGTATCGTATTTTAGCACGGATTTTATTTATTGAGGAATCGGAATAACATTGGATTGTTGAGCGTCTTTTGTTTGGTTGTAGGAAAACGTCAATTAGGCGTGATAAGATTACTTTTAGCTTGTAGGAAACGGTCCTGAAGCCTATTTAAACTTGTGGCAAATTTTAATTTGCAAGTATAACAATATTTTTTATATTATTACCTAGGGACTAATTACGTTAAGGTTTTATTATTATTACAAAATGAACTTTGAATGGCGTTTAATACATTTACAGGCCTTTGAATTAGGGGCCACAACTTGAGCCAAAAATGCTTAGGTGCCTTTGTTGGTTTGTCCTTCTTTCTCGCAGCGACGGAGTGACGGATCGACGTGATTTTTTGCAGAGGTAGTTAAGGGCCGAAAAGTGATTTAGGCTTTTTTCTGTCCAAAAATAATCTCTAAACGTCTTCTACATAAATATAGTCTGCTTTTGACATGTTATCGTTGTGCCAACATAATGATGAAAAAAGTTGTATTTACTTGATACCACTGGCAGCCGGGTTACCTATATACAATACTATTATAATTTTATCAAATACGATATGTTTTTACTGAGTTTAATTGAGCTCCTGGGGCCCTAGACAAGCTGCATTCGGCGTTTGTTATGTATGTCAAAAAATATATAGGATTGACGTAAGCTGTCAGACAGACGCGTCGAGCGTCTACGTCAGTTCCATAGATTTCGTCAGTTTTCGAAAATCGTTTACGCTAGCATTAAGCAACTGACTGGCTACATGATAAAATTAGCCTCATTTTTACCCGACTAGTGTATATTCTTCTGTTATGATACTCCCATTGAGATTAATTAAAATTCATCCGATTAGATATTCTTGGATAATTATTTCTACGTGTATACAGTCGCAAGTTTCTTCTAGTTTAACATTATGTTCAGCCAATCGTCAAATAAAGACCTATCAAACCTATCATAACTTGGTAACGGTGATTTCTCTAAAGCTGGCATCTCCACTCGCGTTAATACTCTCCATGTTGCTGACAAGGCTAGACAGGGAGGCGTAATGCACTGTACTTACTCACAAAGTTTTACCGGCGCAAATTGCATGCGCTGCGCCGTCTTAGGTCCTGCCTTCTTAAGGGCCAAAACACTATAATACACGCGGCAAAAGTGTACCGTGTATCTACACGACGCGGTAACGTGCTTTTCTAGTGTCTGATGTGTTGAGTCGCGACGCGTCAGAACGCAAAACTGTTCTGACGCATCACGACACAACACATCAGACAAATGTGAATGCGGCATCTCAGATACATGTAGAAAGTTATATAAGTAGCAAACATAATATAATTGACATTTGACTCTAACAAAAAAATAATAATCGGATCCCTTAATCGAAAAAATGTTTTCTCATTCTCTGCAATATTTTTGAAGAACTATCCAACGACACCTCACACTATAGTGCAAGATTGCAAAACAATTAAATAAATGATAAACAATAATGAACATAAACTATAAACTATTTCGACAAAAAACATATATATTACAGTTTATTCGATACGTCGTGAGCATTCCAATTACTTTATTTCATCATAATCATCTATTACAAAGATAATGAACCAGAAATGCCTAATCAACCTGTATCTCCCCACTCATAATTTCCGGGCTCGGGAATAAATATTCCGTATCCTAAGGGAAGCTTTGTGACTGGGATTTTCTGGGAACAAGGCATGAATGAGTAACGTCGGATGTCATGAATGTTTTATAAGACGCCGTGACGCGATCGATCGACACCGATCTACTGGTGCATCTCCTTAACGGGCATGTAAAAGGGGGCCCGGTCGTGTGGAAGTGTTGGGTACCTGTTTCCGTGTTACACGGACACGTGTTTATAGTCCGTTTCGAACGGGCACCCGGGTAAACGTGTAGTTAATCCGTTATTATACCCAGACACAGATCAACGAATCTTAATTACCTGTGGGTATTACCCGTCCTTGACGGGTAACGCTCGGCCCATACCAGTTTTTTATAAAACCTATGAATTGATATAGAGACGAACAAAATGGTTCTTTTTACTCCGAAAACTCGGGTAATTACCGCTTAATGAACGAGCTCTACGTTGCTTGGCTTTTTGAGTTGCTAGTAAAAACCCAAAAGTACTTTAAAAAAAGCGAGAACTTCCTGTAAGGAATTAGGTAACCAAAGCTTAAGCTATTATTGACAAAAATAATGTCTAATATTACTGACCTAAAGAGGTATCAAAAATGTCACAATAGAACTACGAATCACTCGCATACAGGGTGCTGTGAATTGAATGCATTTTCAGTTTTATCCAGGATTTACGGAACCAAGCGAGGGGAACCTCGGGGGTCGAGTAAGATGACACACCTTGATGCGCCACCAACTTTTATTATTCACGTCGCTTTCGTTATCTCGTTCCGGAAGTTTTATAAATCACATGAATTGAAAGTTTTTTTTAAACATATTTATCATTATGTAAATTTTGTAGGTACCTCCTACTTTATGGGTTCATATTGACCTCATAATATTTTTTACGCATAGTGGTAAACTCGTCGACGTTTGTATTCTTCCCATCCTAACCTACGATGCCCAAACTTGGTCATTGACTGAAGCCCAAAAATCCCGACTCAAGATTTGCCAGCGAGCAATGGAGCGCAGCATACTTGGTGTTCGCAGAACTGACAAGATCAAAAACACCGAACTGCGCTCCAAAACTGGTATTGCGGATGTGGGTGCCAAGACCGCTAAGCTGAAGTGGGACTGGGCTGGACACGTCTTCCGAATGCATCCGGAACGATGAGCCAAGGTTGCCACCGAATGGACTCCGCAAGATGGCCACCGGAGCAGAGGCAGACCAAAAAGGAGATGGCGGGATGACTTAGACGCGTTTCAAAGCGAATGGCGGGAGCATGCACTCAATCGGGACGAATGGCGGAAAAGAGGGGAGGCCTTTGCCCAGCAGTGGGACACCCGACTAGGCTAAAAAAAAAAAAAAGTGGTAAACCACTGCACCACATCACTACATGAGTTAAAAGTCATAATTATCGGAATTTATGACGCATTTTCTTCAGTAACTGTTACATTTTTCAGGATTTTTATATGTCAAACCTAACCTAACCTAGCCTTATCTACACGTCCAGCGATAATAAAAATTATGCATAACAATTTTATGAAAACAAAATGATTGTGACCAAAAAAGTTATATGAATAATACACTCCCAAACTTTATAGACATAGCGTTTTATTCGTCACTTTATTGCGGCGGGGTTATACAGTGGTACACCAAAATTTTTGTTCATTATAGTCAAATCCCCGTTTCATCCATCCATCCAGCTTTTATCGCGGAGGATAAAGTATGACAGATGTTTTATTCACACGATAAACACGACCATAAAAGGGCAGTAGGTATCATGGAATAACGGAGTCCTCTCTTTTCGTTTAAATGTAAGACGTTGACAGTATTAGTGTGATTCACACAATTTTAAAACAAGCGGGTAAGGCACCTGTCCTGGGTCTCTATTCTACAGAGCAAAACCATATTGCGTTTCAACTGTAATCGTATTCTCAATGTTACGACAGCTCTTATTTACTTGACAGCGATGGCGGCCAGGTTAAAAACAATACGATAACACGTCATAGGCAATATGGGTTAGCCCAGTGGAATGGTCTTGGACAAGGACCAATAACGCACACTTGATTATTATTTTAAAGCAGATACGTGGTATTCATTTATTGATCAACAGTGGACTTATTAGTAAAAGTGTCACTTTTTGGTGCCTTTCAACTAAAACTATCTAACACTGGTGCAATAGGAAATATTGATCACATATCTCACAGCTTCCACAAATCATTATTTGAATAGCTATAAAAATAATCAAGATATAAGACAATAAAGATTTGTCTAGCGATGCAGAAGATAACCTTTTACATGACATCACAGTCCATATCGGATCTCTCTGTCTACAAGCAGTTTAATAAGCTTGAAATATCTGTATTTCTTGGCCGATTTAAATTTAAATTTAATTTTTGGTGACCTTTTTTATTATATATATTTTGTTGAGAAATTCGTTTTGAAAATCCATGAGTTCCCTGCGTTGCGTAGGTAATAACCCTACGTAGGTACTAAACAACAACGGTAACTATTTATATCTACATCTACTATACATATTCCAAAGAAAGCAAGCAAATAAACAAAACGCTTATAAAGCGCCCCTCAGACGTATTGAAGGTAAAGGAAACGCAACGCCCTTTACATGTAGTAACTGTAATTAGGAAGGCATTTAACGCTTGCGAGGGAAATGCACGGCCATTTCAATAAATGAAGAAGAATTATTTAAAGTCACGGTGGAAGAAACTTTTTCACAAAATGAACGCACGAACTTACGACGGTCAAACAGTAAGTAGAAGGACGTAATTTTTTTATTCTTATATACTCGTAAATTACACTTTTATTACCTGTCCTGTCTGTTTTGTACGCTTACTTTTCATGTTTTTTCAAGTCATTATGCTATGATAACAATTGTAAATTAATCTAATTTCGTTTCAAAATGAATAATAAAGAATAAGCTAATGATAATTGCAAACTATTGCTGTTTACTGCTTTATGGTGTAGCATCATTTCAATCTATTTTGAAATTGCTACCACAAAACAATAACGCATTCTACTCGACTTAGTAAAGCTATATTGTTTTTTTCGTGCTATCGTATTGTTTTTTTTTATCTCGGACGCCATTACTGTCAACTAAATAAGATAGCCATCGTAACGTTGCCTATACGATAAAATATCAAAGGCAATTAAGGTTTTCTCCCAATAGAATGATCACCCACACCTACTTTATAGCAAAACATATACAGGATGTGTAATTAAAATAAAATATTACCGAGTGCATCGAACGATATACTTTTGACGTGTTGTCGTACTGCTTTCAATCGGCAATCATTACTGTCAAGTAAATAACATTACATGTCAAAATCAATATAGTTTTACGGAGTCGAATAGTACTCCAGGGCCTCTATCCCCGACGGTACAAAACATATCGTCTTTGGCCTGTTATGGTATTTATTTTGACGACAGCCTTTATTAGCGTCAAGATAATAAGAGCTATCAAAACGTCGACAATGCGATAACAGATCAATCACGATATGGTTTTTACCGTATTTATTCTTTATTTAAGAAAATTTCATAGGTGTATCAAAAGCATAACATACAATTAAAGTACAAACGTGCATAGAATTCTCAACATGTTCATTCGCAGTTAACTGAACTTTAATGACGTATAGTTAATTGAATTAAGTTCACGGCCGAATACTAAAAACAAATCAGTATCATTTGGATTAAAAAAGTGGGCAAAGGGAAAGTTTCAGATTAATTTTATTCTCTTGATAAAATTTCACGGTTCAAGAAATTCAACTACCGGTTGCGTGGGGCGATGAACGGTACTGATTACGTTCCGTTGTAGAATAAAGAATATTTAGAAAAGCTACGATTTCGCTTACTTTGTAGTACTTATACACGAGTTTTTTACTGACGAAAACCAGATTTTCAGACAGTTTACGTACGAATTTCGTCGAATAAAGTGAAACAGACGTAAAATTACGATACTAAACCTAACTATTATTATTATTGAGTCTGTTGAAAAGAATAAGAATATGTCTCTAGTGTAAAACTTAACTGTGTTAAACATCATCTTAAATATTTAGGATTTTTAGGACAGGGATTGGGATCCGATGTGCGATAAAGAATTAAATTTAAATAATTACAGTTATGTTCATATTATACACCGTGTTTTTTTTGATTTACGATAACTTTAAGGGAACGTTCTTTAGGTCAAACAAAGTTAATTTCCCGAAGACAGACAAATGATAAGTCTAACGGTTTTAAAGATATTTAATTTTTAAATTTAATCAGTTAATCACGTTAAACTAGTGTAAAAGGCTCTCTTAATTGATACGAACAATTTTCTTTTAATACTTTATATGACTCTTATGAGTAAAGAGTTTCCAATTGTTAGGTTTGTATACGCGTCAATCTAAAGTGACAATCTTGTACCTGTCAAGTGTTATCTTTACTTGTGTGTGTATGTCACGCCAACATAGACGTATTTGACACTGATTATTAGTTAACTCTAAAGGCCCTTTTAGAATGACCAAAGATAAAAGATTTCATTATTTTGTACTAAACCGAAAAAAAATTTTTTTTTCGCACTATTTAAAAATCTAATGTACCAATTAGTTTCTATGGATATACCTATAAATATACCGAAGTTATCGTAAATCAAAAAAAACACGGTGTATAGTATAATAAATTATAACTCAATTAGTTAGATGAAAAATATAAGGCCATGTGATTAACAAATCTCAGCGTTAATACAATATTTACTATTATGCAAAAAAGGTAACATTTTTAATAAAGTTTTAGTTCAAATACTCTAGTATGAAAACTCGTCAATAAAGATCGACTTAAGTGTCATTTACTGACTCTAAGTGCGGTCGTTACTAACTCCGATTCTAAAATTTCTTAGCTCTGCAGTTCGTTACCGTAGCGCTGCGCCTGCTACGGGTCGTAGCTGCTACGACTCCCAAGAGGCAACCATCGCAGCCTTCTGCAATATTGTTGCTACGTTAAGAGTTAAGCTGCTGTTTTTTTGTGGATCACTTGATTGTACTAACATTTTAATAAGTAATTGAAATTTACCATTCATTTTTTTATAATTACCTGGTTAATTGTTATACATTGAGATATAACCAGGGCCTCTCTTCTACTGGGTAAAAATCATATTGCATTTAACATGTCAAAAGCAATTGTGTTTTTTCCCAGTAGGATAGAGACCCCACGGATGATTAATTCCTTATGAAGTCTAGTCAATCCGATATAAAAATATATAACATACTTTTTGTTACCAATCAAAGTATGTTATATTAAAAATCACACCATTACACCATGGAACTCTTACAGAAAGACATCTATGTACAACAAACTATTTAAAAAAACACGTCTAGATTCAATTAAAAGTAACCCAGTACATATAGTCATCGTGGGAATAGCTAGTTTAAATTAATTTTAGTGCCATCTCCATGCCGTTTAATTACTCATAAACTCATATAAGAATGTTAACGGCCTTTAGTTTAGTACAGCCCATTAACCCTAGTTTCGGCCATTACTAGTAAACTGCGCAATTGAAGATAAACTATCAAATTAAGTACCAAATTGAGCCACAAACTGCAAGCTACAATTCCAAGACGATGTTATTTCTATTTTAGTGGCAAACTTGATATAAATCAAGCTAGAAGTAACTTGTGAAGAATGCCCTCTCATTTAATAACATTTAGGGCTGGTTTCACAATCGACAAGTAAATTTATCTGCCATTTGAAGTTGGCTCTGTCCTTGTCTATTTCCGAGTGTAAGAAAGAGAAAGAGCTAAATTTATTTGTCGATTGTGAAACAGGCGGTTAAACTTATAAATACTGCCATTGAAATCAGTAACATTGTTTGCACTAGCTATGGCGACTTTGGATGATTCTTTGGCGTTTTATCCGCCTTCTTCGCAATTATTGCAGATAAAATTAACAAGGTTCTATTAAGTTTTTACAAATGGAAACTGGAAGTGGGTCATCATTATTTTCACCAATATGTTGAAGACAACAATGAAGGCGGTTACAGCGCATAACGTTGGCGACGTGAAAGCTTAGTTGGTAGTGACCCTACCTACGAAGGAGAAAATAATACATTAGCTAAAATAGGGTTATTGTACGTTTGCTTTGGTTAGACTTGTAGATTTGTAATTTGATTTCATTGCAAGCCTATTTTTTCCTTTTTTTCCTGGTTTACACTTTCCTTGTTTAAAGGTGTATTTCGCCTCTGTCGAGTTTTTGACAGCCACAGTGGACTTATTAGAGAAATGAGTACATGGATAACACACGCAACGACAATTGTTTAGTTAAAGACTATTTTCTCTTGTGGAATGAATAGAAACATATCGTAAGCTTCACGCGCTTGTGTGAAGTCCAAACTCTTTTCTTGTTGGACTTGAATCGAGTTTGACGTTCATAAATTTAGCTTAACATATACAAAAAAGTAGTAAAACAATCCGAATTTGCGCCATTGCCTCTTCAATGCTCCTCTAGATCCGCAGCCATCATTGTTCAGAGCAAGTTTTGAAACTTGCCTCCTGGAGTTGACTCACATGTTGCTCTTCCTCGGGCTATGAGTCCAATCTGCATTGTTATTAAAATACATAGTTGTCAAAACTTTACAAAAAGAGTGTGTAGAATTTAAAAAAATAAAAAATGTTTCGCGCATCACCTAAACATAAACTAAGCTCTAGGCTTGTACTACGAGTATGAGTGAGTACTGACTAGCGTCTAGTCTAGTTATTAAACAACGATAACCTTAGTAAAGAAGAAAAAAAAACTCGCGCTTATGACACAAATATTTGCCCGCACCGGGAATTGAAACCACTAGCTAACAAACTACGCTTAGCGTTTTTTTTTAATTACTGAACCTGAATCGTCTAGGTATGTATCCTTCATAAAGGTGATGCATTTTTCCCTGATAAATATTACTTAGGAAATCTGGTTCACCTTGAAAGACGCGTGCTAGTCCTAACTATTATTTTGTCAAGTCTAATGATCAATTTATGTTTAAGTCCACCTACAATTTACTAAAATAAAAGAGGGTCCCGTATTAAAATAAACAATAAGGTATTATTATTTAATTATATTAGTAACTTAAATTATCTGTGTAAAGCAATTTTTGAATTCTTTCATCATGTCATCAATGTACAGCGACAAATCTGTCACCAAGAGACAGACGTACAGAAGGAAACTTCCGTGACCGGCGGACAAACAATATAGGACCTATTTTTTCCTCAAAATGTGTACTAAAAATAACCTTAAAACAAAGCTAAATCTACCACAGTTTTAGCCTTACCGCCATGGCACAAAAAGGTCACAGTTTCCCCTAAAAACAGCCTTCGTTATCCGTCCTCTACCTCAAAACAGGGGGCTCGACCATAATTTATGTGGCAGGTTTCCCACAGCACATCTGGCACCCTTCAGAGCAGACGGTAAAACTTCCTTCTATGAACTAAATGGCCCACTCCTAACCAAAAATCGGTAAAAGCTACAACGTAATAATAAACGCCTATAGAAAAGTTTATAGCAAAATGTTGCGGATGTGGTCTTGGGTTGATTGAATAATTTAACATGGGTTCATGAAAGTTAGCTAGGTAAAAACAAACTTAAACAGGTTTTTGTTAGGGATTCTATAGGTACTAAACTTATTTTAATTTGTAATATGTTGACGTCAAAATCTTGTAAAAGTAAGACTTATTTCTTTATAAAGAAATTTATCCTCTCGCTCAAATTAAAAACATCCGTTCCGGTTGCCGAATAAAGGTACCCAAACCCAAACTTGCTAGCACTTCACCACCGAACTAAAACACCACTCTCCTTTCCCAATCCACGCAGATTTCCGCCGAAAAATTGGATTGTAGGTAACTCGTTAATTATTATTCATGTTTCGCTACCTCTCGTCTCGTATCCCGGAGTTTGGTAATGGAAAAACTTTTTTTAAGTGCCGAAATCTCGAGGACCGTTCATAAATAACTGTTACTGCAAGCTGTTACGCACGGACAATTCTTTCTTTCGTTACGAGGGTCAACGTGCACGATGATAATTATTAAAGACATTTCTAATTCCATAGACTTTTTGAAAACAATGAAACGTGAATGGAATTTTTGGTGATGGTGTTTTGTTTTTTAATTGTTCGGGGAATTGGAGTATGCAATAGGGTCTATTTTATAGAAAAGCCGCTTCTTTGACATTAGTTTATTTTACCTGTTTCAAATCCAATTATTCGCAAAACTGAAACTTAAGGGATATTATTTCTTTATTTTTAATTTTTAAAATGTAACATGCATGAATAAACTATCAACGTTATTTTGCACACAGTAGGGTGTCTATGATTCACATCAAATACTTTTTATTAAAAAAAACAAACAATTTCCTTTATGGATATGGAAATAAGTAAAACAAAGCTTTCCTGCAAAAGCGCCGTTAAAAGCCACTAAGACTTTATAGCTATTAGCCGTATCTAAGCCTACGTAAATTTCTATAATCTTAAAAATAAATAAATAAATAAAAATCAACTTGAACGAATTGACCGCTCTTTTTGACTCAGCTCTCTATATATAAGACAAATATAAACAAACATTACATAGAGAAATTATTACTTACATACATGTAAATTATCCACTAAGCAAAAAAAAACACACTCGTCAAATCAAACCTGCGACCACTAACTCCGAAGGTTAGTACCCAATAGGCTTACCACGTCGTCACTAGAAAAGATCTGACGTTTAAGCCATGTTAAACATAGCGGAAAAAAAACTTTTATGAAGTATGAATGTTTTTTATTTCGTCCTGTAATAAATTATATTGCTTTGCAACAAAAACACTGTTACACTTGACTGGGTTTTAATATAAAGCTATAAATCATTTTAAGCGTGAAATATTTTTGTAGCATACAATATTTCAACATACGTTTCACAATGCCATTTCAAAGTCACAAAAGAGCTTCCCATTCAAAGTTCAAACGCTATAACCTATAACACTATCAGATGAGCACCGGACGTTCTCTCTCTTTGAGTTATGGTCGACCACTTCCGCCGAATGTATTTCCGGTTGCCCACTGCCCAGTTACCTATTGCAGTGTTAATCGCCCAATGAATCATGTGTTAATACTGAGGTATGGTATATCTCTAAAGTTTTTGGGATTACAGATTATTTCGTGATATATGGCGTGTGGTTAGAAACGTTTGGTAACAATATAGCCTTAATGGCTAGATAAATTTATACGAATTGCTAAAAGGAACTATATTTTGAATCTTTATTCTTTGATGATTTCAGAAATGTATTTGTGGGGCTTTACGGCCGGCGTTGGACCACTATTAGTTTTATCGTGTTCGGGTGCCTTTATGATATTGGTACACCATGAGTTTATAGCGTATTAAAGTAGAACAATAAAATATTAAATTAAATACTAGGGTACCGGTAGAAGTACCGGTTTTAGCCAACTTCACACCGTTTTTGGCCACTCTAAATTTTGGCTATATGTAAATCTTTATGAAATTACAAACATATTTTTTATTTTATCCTTATATTAATCTTCTGTCTGAACTATTTAGCATTATTATTTGTAATTGTACAGTATTTTTGATACTCATTTCAACCTTAAGTGTTCAAAAAGGGTACAGTGGCCACAAATGGTATTCTACCCTATTCATTCATTCATACCATGCCTCCCGAAACGTGCACGCGCAGCGTCTGTCAGAAGAATAATTCTGTGGTCAGAAGAATTGCAAAGGTTGACAAAGGAAAACGAGGACAACTGGAAATAAAGCGGGTTAAAACAACTAAAATAGATGCTTAAGTACTTGCATAAATACAACGGTCACACTCAAGAACTGGTAATGAAGATTAAGGCGTTCCTAAGTTTAAAAAACGTACCAAGTGCGAGTTGGACCCGCGCACGAAAGGTTCCGTACCATTATCCATACAACATTAGCAAATAAACGGCAAAAAACAACGTTTGTGGTCTGGGAGCTCCCCTTCAATATTTATTTTATTTTAATTTAAGTAATCATTATTTTTAAAATTAATATTTCAAGTTTCTACCTGTTGCCGTTATTAATATCGAGCAAGAAACGGCAAAAAAACTCATTTTTTGTATGGGAGCCCCGTTAAATGTTTAATATTTATTCCGTTTTTATTAGTATTTGTTGTTATAGTGGCAACAGAAATACATCTTCTGTGAAAATTTCAACTGACTAGCTATCACGGTTCAAGAGATACAGCCTGGTGACAGACAGACGGACAGACGGACAGAGGAGTCTTAGTCATAGGGTCCCGTTTTTACCCTTTGGGTAGGTACGGAACCCTAAAAAGGAACGAGTTAAGTAAGTGTCTCTTAAATTTCTCTGAGTAAATGTTAAATAAAATTCTTTATTGTTTAAAAATCCTTTGTCTCTTCAAAATCAATCTCTGTAGTAAATTAATAAACAGAGGCAACACAGAAAGCTCGCCAAAGAATGCGCTTTGGAAAAACAGAGCTTTCACAAACTCGCTCCTGACTTGATTATATTTGCATTCCAATGCCGCTTGGAGGTATCGCCGGACCGTTTGGTGAAAAAAAATGGAACTAGGAAACACTAGACAGGACGGAAGGTTCTGTTAAATTTTAATGGATTTACACTGACCTAGTCCGGTTTATTAAGTTCGATCAGTATATATATTGCAAAAGAAATACCTGATGCGGGTGGTAGGACCTTGTGCAGGGTCCGTCCGGATTGCTACCACCATCTTATCCATTAACCTACCGCAAAACAGCAGTGTCCGCACTGTTATGTTCCGGTTTGGGGATAAGACAGCCGGTGTAGTACTAGCATAGAGGCATTTTATCTTAGTCCTCAGAGTTGGCAACGCATTTGCAGTCTTAGGCTTCCAGTCTTGTGAAAGCGAATGTCTATGGGTCACAGTTTCCACTTAACATCAGGTGGCCTGTGTGCTCGTTTGCCTTCTCTATGTCACAAAAAAATGAAAACTCTAACAGTATGTTTTGGTACTTTACTTCAGTATTGTATTAAAACGATGCGTAATTAGTTTTCTTAACTTCACGGAATTAAGAGATTAAGTCAAATGTTGGTCGAGTACAGCATTACTTCACAGCTAAGGAACATGGTTTTCAACAGTTATTTAAGAAACAGTAATAAAACACTAAAAATACTCATGCTCATGTAGTATTTTCACCACGGGATATAGTCTTTATTAAACTTAAAGCAACGAAATTAATAGTCACCAAGATTTATCCTTATTCTTACTAAATGTAAGTGTTTGTTCATTTATTTGATCTTTTTCATGGTTCAAAGCCCTATCAGATTGATGTGAAATTTGGTTACGCACAAGGAATTATTTTTATCACGGAAAGAATTACAACCCCTACGCAGACGGAAAGCAGACAAAATCTATATTTAAAAATAAGGCATACATTGAAGCTAACTTGTTGTGTTTCGTTATTAACACGTCATATTTTGGAGCTGTAATAATTTGCCTAACATTAACCGCGTTATAAACCGAAAAAGCCTCGTCAGTTAGAAACGGTACCCTAAAAATTCATTTCTTTATTTACATGTACGGAATATTTAAGCGTTCATTAATGTTTAACTTTCTTCCCGCGATCGCTCGGCTCACTGAAACATAACTCATAAATATGTAAAAGAACGCTGAAACGCCCGGTATGCAAAATTTCCGCTGGCTGCGTTTATAAACAGGTCAATTCCAATTTAACATTTCATGGATTCAAATCTGATGCCGATTAGGTAATGAGCCTTTTGTTGTATCGATTCTTACGTTTGTTGACGTTTGAAATTGATGATCTTTAGGCTTTGGCTTTTAGGTTTTTTTGTGAATATCATACCTTCACGTTTTAATATTAGTCTCTTAAAATTGAACGAATACAACCTTGTAGTTAAGGTAAAAACTAAAACATTAACAACTGTTGGGCTAAGTTAGTAAATGCATATCGTTCAGAAATTGAAACAACTTGAAAAATTACAATTGAGTATAATTATTGAGCTGAGTTTTAGCTTATTTATTGCAAGATTAATATATATATCTCAATTTCCACTAAAAAGTAAAAGTACATACCATTCACATCCATTACCAAAGTTATATGGACGCTTTCCCTACTATACACCTATTCTGGCTTAGCCTTTTATAGCAGTGAAACTTTTATTAATTTTCAACCATTAATCTATTACCTTAATAAGCCACTTCCTTCTAAATTTCACGAGTCACCAATCTTTGTAACCCATACAACCGCATTAATGATTAATTCAAACGTCGTTCCACATCAAATTAGGTATGTGAAACTTTTCCGTAACGAAACGAATAAAACCACCCTTTCAGCTTGACCGCGCGGGTGCTCATAACTTGACTCGTCCAATAATATCGTCATATTTTTTCTAACATTGCGAAATTGGAATAAAAGGAAGGAAGGGAAAGTTCCGCATCGAAATTGCTAGGGTCGTGTGTTGGCCATAAATAATAGCGCAATCTGTGACTGCGACTGTGTGGACGTGCTTGGCCGAGATGGATCGGCTGTGAAGAGCTGGGTGTGAAGGATAGTGTTCTTGGGACCATATGGTTCACAGGTCTTCAGTCTAAAGATCGCGTAGATAAAAGAAACGATGGACCGCATATATACGCATCTTAAATTTTGATTGCATGAACTTTGCAATTAATCAGGGCTTTTTCTGTAACTGAATGATGCAAAAAAATGATTTGATTTCATGTGCGAGTTTGTTTCATCTTTTTACGATTTAATTGTATGTACAGTCAACGTCATAAATAAGTGATCATTTGTGTACCTTGTCGCTTTCAATCGTTTCACAATTTTGTATGACATTTCAAACATGACGTTAAAGTGACAAGGTACATAAATGATCACTTATTTATGACGTTGACTGTACCATTTTTTTGCAAATTCAATTTGACTAACTGATTACACAAACGTTTTGCTCAAGTCAAGTTTTAAGTTATATTAAAATATCATAATAATTTTGTTCATATCAATGTTGTGCCTTTGAGTTTGAGTTTATATGTGTACATATTTTAGCACCTTTTTGTGGATATTTATTTTTACCCATGACTGTACGGATGTTACAGAAAACACCGGAGCGAATTGGGGGCCGGTCGCTATTTCAATCAAAACGTGAACGTATTTGCACACTTGTCAGACAATGGTACTTTTTATTCGTATCGGAGGTATATGGCTCGTCAATTACCGTAAATAGGTAAGTGAAGTCGGTGACGGCGGCCCGCCTCTTCCTTGTCTGCGGCAAATGAGACGGTCTCTGACGCGCCCCAGCCGTCTCTCAATATCCCTACGCGTGGTTTGAGGTATGAGAGATGTACGGTTTGTTCCGGGATGAAATGTGCATTATATTTATTGTGAGGCACTTGACTGTTAATTGTAATAAATGCGTTATGACACTGATCCAAGTGAGGGTGAATTTAATTTTTTTTAACATAATTAACAACACGTACTTTTTTAAAAGTGTTATGAAAAAAAATGCTTATAGGGGTTTGTCTCAAAGGTATTTTTGATAATTATTGAGAAAAGAGCTTAAACGCCACATGGTGAACTCTACGGCTAGTGCTAGACTTAAAAAAAAAACACTGTTACAAACAAAATGATGTCATTCCGACCACTAGTTCAAAGTGGACGTAGCAAACACCAATACTTATTTTTTCCAAAAAATGACACGACCGAAAATTTCAAAGAAGGAATGTTGTAATTTTTGTAAAATCTTTATCTCATAGTTAGGTCATAGGTGTGGATCTATGTAAAGACCTGGAAGCAGGCAGCGAATGGGTTAATATGGCTATGATCCAGCTAATTAGCTTGATAAAGTTTTACGCCTCAACCTAACTCGCTGAGTGGTACAAATCTGAATTGATAAAATTACTTATGACTTGCACCGGGATAAATATAGGGTGCTCGGTAATGGCGGGGATTTTCACCTCTTCAAATAATCATCGATTGGCATATAAAGCTCAATTTACGATAAAGTCTATTGCACACTGAATTTCTGCAACGTCATCGATGTATCCCTTTTTATTAAGGTAATTTACATACTTACCATGTTTCTCGTAAAATAAAATGTGAAGTTAAACGCGGCTTCCTTGAACCTGCATAATAATTATAATTTATTTAATTGGCAGCAACAGCGATGAGTATCATGGTATAAACTATTATTATAATGTTCTTATCTAAGTGTGGTTATAGAATTAACAACAAGTTGTTAGAGTTGTTGGTAATTCTGTAGCTCTGCCTACCCCACTTTGGGATGAAGGCGTGCCGGTACGTATGTATGTATGTTCTTATATTTTAATTTCTTGACGACACGTTAGCCTGGTAGGTAGTGACGCTGCCTACAAAAGCTAGCGGTCCCGGGTTCAAATCCCGGTAAGTAATAAGTAATAGGTCTTCCTAGTACAAGCCTAGACTAGATCTTAGAACTTGGTCAATATGTGTGACATTGACCCATGATTTTTTTTAAATAATATTTTGTTTCTGTAAAGTAATCAAACCAAACCCTCGACCTTCGCAGAGTTAAAAAATATATTTTTGTTTCAAAACCTAAAGACAATGAAATATATTACTTATATATACAAGAGAAAACGAATGATCCATACATTACGATAAGAGCCGGTAGTAGTTCATAATTCACGAGAAATTAGATAGGTATCGGGCAGACCTTCATAAACGTCAGGACTACGTAAGGACCGGTGAGATATCCGATACCTGGGATAGTGTTGCGGCACAGGCCACTTGAAAACATGTCATTAATTGTAAGACATGAAATGCACATTTACCATTAAAAAGAAGAAATAAATGTATTTTTTTTGGTGATTTTGATTAAAATTATGTTTTTTTTTGTCAAATGATGGAAGTTAGGTAAGTGAAGAAACAATAAATAGATAACGGACCTAGGAGAAAGCGGATGAGGAAGTAAGTAAACGGTATTCATTAATATTCATGAAATATACGGTAAATATTTGTACACACTTATTGCTGTAAGATTTTTTAAATACTTAATTAAAATTAAAAGGTATTGTTTATCATCATCATCATCACCATCATCATCACCATCATCATCATCACCATCATCATCATCATCATCATCATCATCATCATCATCATATCATTATGAGCTGATAGACGTCCACTTCTAAATATATTATAACGATCTCCCAAAGATCAAAACAATTAATAGCGTTAGATATCAATTACATCTAGATAGACAAAACGGGGTCCGTTCATTAGACCAAAAGTACGTTAAACAAACGTATCATTTTACAAACTTATATTTCGCAAAAACGTGTTTGTGCTTAAACCATTACATATTGCATAGATTAAATGAGCTTATTAAATAAGTTAGGTTAGGTTACAATATCGACCACAAAAATCTTAAAAATAATACGGCGGGAAGTATCTCTTTGTGAAATGAAAGTTTGTAAAATGATATGTTAGTCAAATGATGATTTGGTAAAACATTAGTGAACCTTCTAACAATATCACGCCTAGGTCCCTTTAATTACAAACCACTTTTTTTAAATCATTGCACCAATTTACGCCCGCGGCTTCATCTACGTAAAATTAATTTGTTACTCCAATTATCTCTTGATGCCTGCCTGCTCACAGAATCGTGGCTCCAAAATATTAGTATAAAACTCAATGGTCATCCCATCACTAGCCGAGTGAAATAATACGAGCATAAGTTATACGATAACCGCAATATAGACTCACCTATAATAGAAAGTTGCGCCAATATGAGCTTTGTTTTTCGTTCGAGTGCCGTTTATTTGTTGCCAGTTACGTTTGTTTGACAATCCCCGTAACTTTTGGTTGGGTTATAACAGAATTCGTTTAAACGTATTGAATGCAAAATGTTGGGCAAAGCTTTAAAAGTGTTTTTTTAATAAAGAACACCATTTTTTTTAATCGGTGGTAGTGATTTTGATGCATACTCGTACCTCTCAAGTTAAGAGACATCTCTTTAAAGGCTTAACCAGCTCGTAACTTTGGTTGTCTAGAAGAATTTATGTTCAAAATAGTTACGTATTTTAAATCATGTTTTTCGTCGGAAGCACAATCAAGAGGAGAATTGAATAATTGATTATGTTGAATAATTTTAAACAATAAAAGCTCAATTGATAATTACAATTGCTCTTAGGTAGGGGTGGTCTGGTTTTTATCATCATCATCATCAACATCATCATCATCAGCCCGGGGGCGTCCACTGCTGGACAAAGGCCTCCCCCAAAGAGCGCCACAAGTCACGGTCTTGAGCCGCTTGCATCTGGTTTTTATCAATAAGCAAAATATGTAAACAAGTGATAAAAATTCAAGCACAACGTAACGATTATTTAACCATTGTACTTAAATATGCAAGAATAAACTAAGGTCCATATTATGAAACTCGGACTACAAGAAAAAAAAAAGACAGACTTCTAAATGAGTATTAATTAGTAGGAACGTACAGAATATACATGGAAAAATATTATAAAATATATTGTGACACGGGAGACGAAAGCAGTAACGTATGTTATGTACAGAATTGGCAGCCTGTCATTCACGTATGACGGGCCAGGGAGCAAAGACATAGGCTATAGTTAACGATTGACTTTAGCTGACGATCTATCACGTCGGCAGCTTATGTCAACTCCATACATATAGTTGGTTTGTTGGTTTTGCAGAATAGTAATTAAAAATAAATTTACTTTCAAGCATATTACTGTGGATACTCTAGTATCCCAGGGGCCCTAGCCTAACCTTTAGATCAATCGCGTCACTGGTAGATGACGCGTTACGAAGAGCCACGTGATCTGCCGTGACGCGATTGGTTTAAAAACGAAACGAATAGAAACGCTAGTTATCGTGATGCATCTTGGCTAGCGCCTCTGTACTGTGAAGGGGTTATCTTGCCTCTAGTATACTAAATAGTAGTGACTAGGTATGTCAGTTGAAGCGAGCTACCTAATTTAAATTCCATTTTCGCTATCGATTGGCTCGATGAATATTCTTAAAGCGATATCCTCTAGAATTAATCTTCCGTGTGGCAACATTTTGTTTTCATTCCATTACACTTTGCCGTGGAACAGTTGCGACTGCTACGTTCAAGTTTGATACACAGCTTCAATACGAACAGAAGGACCGCGCAGTGATATAAGTTATGAGAATTATGTCGTTTTATATTTAAATGAAACTTGATGTCTTTTACATTTTTCGGACCAAATTATTTGTTTATTAGTTATCATATCCAAGTAGCAACCAGTTTTTTTCTAATTAAAACGTAAAAATTATACATGGAATCGGTTACGATAGAAAAATAATCGTTTTAAAATCCGCCCTCCAAAATGAGCGCGCCACAAGCAACGGCGCAGAAAAGTCATAGTCATTTATTAAACCGTAAAAATTTGCTTTGTAATAGTCGGTCAACTATCTTAATCGAGATATCTTATCACCACCCTTGAAATAGGTACCTAGGTACCGTTAAGGAGTTCCACTGGTCATATTAAGCGATTTTCATCATCAGTTCCACATTACCTAATGATACTTTCTGAATGCAATTACTCAACTTGTTACTGAAAATATTAAAATCGCTTTATATATTATGCGTATGATATTTGACGAGTTCCCTCAATTCTTCACGAATCCCCTCATCAGATACCGATTACGATACGGTCCACAATCGACGGAGAAATCGGTGAACCTACATAAAAAAACATCCATTGGATAATAGAACCATTTTCATTTATTTATTGATTTTGATTATTTAAATAATCATTTTCTACGGGTGCGCCTTGGTAGTTTTATCTATTTGTACACTTTAAAACTTTTATAAAGAGAGGAAACATGGATTTGACAAACCTACCGTGAATAATAGTGAATTATCTGCATAATTTTAAGTTACAGTTGAGGATCCAAGTTGGGCTCACGTGGGAGCTCGCGATAAACTGCGGACGGATGACTTGACGGGGTTTAGTTGGCAAGTTCGGTAGCCAGACGAGTTTCCATTACGATAATTCGTTAAAAAAACCTGTACCGTATTATGTTATCACATTTTAAACGTCTAAAGAAATTACGTACGAGCCGCACGAAGAATTTTACGAAGTTTTTGAGTCATGGTTGGAATGAAAATACCAGTTTTAACCAGTAATAAGATTACTCCAACCAGGCGCATAACGCCGTGCCAGCAGTGTCCTACGCGTGTTCGCGGACCGGTGGGACTCTCCACTCCTGTGGAGATGGATGCAGCTCCACACCGATCTCTAGTCTTAATTAACATAATTTTAAGTACTAACATAGTTTTTTAGAATTTCTCAACATACTATGGATTCCTTTATCTGAAATAAACTATTATTATTACATTATAACGCGGACCAAGAGGAGTGGTTTCATAATTAGGTAACTTTATAAATTAAGGCATTTTATTTGATTATTCTTATGTTTATTCATAAGTTTAGTAAGTAGCACGTTAAGCATCGTGCATCTTCTTTGAGGCACAATTTAACTAAGCGAACTTTTTAGGTGTTCAAATTATTTAACGCATGTATGAAAATGTTAAAAAAATAACCGAATCCGCCTTGAAGGATGCAACAAATAACTTATTTTAAAATGGTACAACCAAGATAAAAAAACATGGGTACAGAGGAACATAAAACCTCCTCCCTTTTATGAAGTCGGTTAAAAATATAAAATTATGCTTAACGCTAAAGAAGTTAAAAATGTATTTTCTAGTGCTTTGCTAACTCAGTTACCCACATAAGTACGTTTAACACGTTACACGTATACCTACATGACCTTTTACGTAAAACGGCTTAACCACAAGTTCCACGTACAAAAACATGTTCAAATAGAAAGCGCGCATACAAATTTAGTGAGATGAAAGGCCTCCATGCACGCACAAAAGTTAGTAACAATAATACTTGGTGTATATACAATATTAGCATAATGCTGAATTCGTCCCGTGGGAGCGGGCACGTGGGCAAACAGTCAGACAAACGGGGAATACGTTTACTTAAAAATACTTCAGAATGAGACGAAATTCTATGATTATCTGTAAGACTTGGCAGACTTGTAACAAACTGCAATCTTGCATTAAAATTATTAAAGCATAAATGTATATGGCAGCGCTGAGTATCTTTGCAGCCTATTTAGTTAAGTAAATTATAAAACTAACTTACAATTAGTACGAGTAACACTTTAAAAGAAAGTTCTATTAGAAATCAATTAAGGTCCATATTTTGTATTTGCGTGCTCGATTCCAAAGTATATTTACTAGTGCATTAACATTCTGGTAAATGTGTTTTATAAGTTAATCTAATATCACTTCTTTGATTTAACATTTACCTACTACGTCACGTGTTATTGCAATAAAGCCTCCAAGCTAAACCACGCGTCTCCCGAATTACCCAAACTTGTACAACCCCCATAATGAACGGACGAAAACATCCCGACTGCGTAGGTACGTAAATGTTTTAATTACTTCCATCCTTATTGTCTTATAACTTCGCGTACTGCCTCAGCTAATTAAGAAGGATTTTAATTAAGCCTTTTCATACTCACCACTTAAAAGACTTTGCATGCGTGTTCACAAAGTAAATAAGCCTGCTAAGCTGGAAAAATCATAAAGGGATGTCTTTAGCAACGTATTAATTTGTTTTACGATGGTTATAGGATTACGATATAATAATGAAATTTTACCACGGAATGTTTAAACTATGCGTAGCAAATTAGGTTCGGTTTTAAGGTGCACCCTTGCTAAGTCATGATTGCAATATTACAATAATAGTTGCGCAAGAGAAACAAATTGTTAGTTAATAGAACTACGGATATAGTTTAAAGTTTTTGGGACCGTATTAGAAAAGGTTTAGAATAGTCTTCTGAGATTAATAACGATAAATTAAAGTTTGTTAGTTTTTTATTAGTAATAACAAAGATTGTTTTTTTATTATTTACCATGATATCATTTCAGAAATCGAATAATTACAACCGGCATGGTATTGTCTTGACGTTTGATTTTACAGCTTTATTTAATTTTTTTAGCTATCATGTACTCTAAACATGCTATGTCCTTATATATAAATTATTTTTTTCATCAGTCATTATAACACTATGACAAGGGACAAATAATACTTTAACTAAAATTGGTTTGATGTGCGTTTATGAATAAGGCTATTAGAGTTAAGAAATGTATACCACCTGGCTCTGTTGTAGTTATTATGTGTTCTTAGAATTTCCTAATAGGCTTTACGATACAGTGTGAATTATGGTGAAGCTTGTCACGCAGGACTCTCGGTAATACAGCGGCGAGTAAATAAGGTACTATATCTCGGCAGAGCTGACACGTTGACGTGGGTCAAACGGAATTATAAATCATCCCAGTACGCTTCTGGACAGTGTTTAATGTAATATTCATTCCCGTAATGTATGGTGCTCATAATGCTAAGAGTCTAAAGTAGGTCGCATTTACATTCCATATATTTCAAGTCTCTTTTGTGCGGCTTCGGAGTTCGGCTCGATTTGCCTCGCAAAATGAGCAGTCGATTCGTGTTATTGACTGCGGCAGAAATGTTAAAGTAAATTGAATGATGACACACCTTTTTACATAATCGTCAAACGTATGATTAGGAACTGTCTAGTTAGAAGTAAAAGACGTACGTAAAAAGCTAAACTGTAACATTATGCAATATCGAATCAGATTTCCCATGAATGAGAATGGGTTGGCAAGAGACAAAAGAAGGTAATATGGGAAGGTAAAATTATAGACAGCGTGCTTTTATGCTTTCACTGTAATTGAAAAATTGTCCTTTGCGACCTGGTGCAGGCATGTGCAAAACTACCCACGCAGCGATTTATAGGTTGACGACCCCGGTTCAATATTGAAGTATTACGTCAACCAACGCGTTTTATTTTTCATATCAGAAAATAAGTAAGTCTTCTTTTTAGTTATTAAAAGAAACACGGGTCAGGAGTAGACAACCATTTATGGGTGCACTTCTAACGTAGCGTACCTATACCTTTTATGTTTCGATATGGAGGGTATAAGATGGTCAATGACTTCGACCCTAAAACTTAAGCATTCCTCTTATTAGAAGAACTCATGTGGACGGGCACTAAATAAGTAACAAAAGATCGAAACGTACCTGGATTGTTTATTTGCAACGCAACCAAATTACTAAAAAAAATGTAAATAATGATCAAAACTCTTGTTACAGTTTTCAAAAATCTAAATAAAAATCGCACCTTTTTTTGCTGCTGCTAAAATCTTAATATAAAAAAAACTCTCACCACATTCGACAACAGATTAAAAAAAAAAAACCTGTCAAAAACAGATTTCAAAATATTTAAATTTACAGCCTCTGAAAAACTGGTTCATGATACAAAAAAACAAGTAATATAAAATGCCAATATCTCAAAAACTATGAAATTTTCACAAAGGAAAAATTTGTTTATACGAATAGCTCCTCTATCAGCCCTCTAGTTCTAGGGCTGCGGTTTTAGGGATACCCTGTATAATCTTGAGAATGAGTACATCAGTGGCTCTCAAATTCCATTTTCGACCGAGTGTCTTGTGTGCTCTCTCTAACTCTCTCCATGGTATAAAAAAGGTAATGCACAATGTCGAAACGGCTAGATTAAAAGAAAATTAAATTCTTCTTAAATTATTGTTATTAAATTCCACGGGCGATCGAACGATCAAACAGTCAGCTAATGGGGTATCCTTATTAAAGGACCCTTAATTGTCACATTGGATATTAAAAATCATCGAGAGATAACACTTTATTAACTCCCAACCCACTTGAGGAATTTTCCTTTTCTCCTTCATTTAGCAAATATTTCGATCAAGAGCCAAAATTCCAGAAAATTAGATTATATAAACGTAAGATTTTTCTTGGCCTTCTCAGTAATTACGTCTTTGTTCTTCGTGGAGTTCTTTTGTTGAAGGTAAGCAGGGAATAATAACAAAGGGGCGCAGACAAGAGAAGCGAAAACAATGATGTCTGCTAACTATGAAACGGAGCCGGGGATTTTTCATTCGCGTCATCAAGACCGACGCCAATCTTTGTTATATCGATTAAAGGGTTGCCCGGATGTACTCTCTTAAACACGTGTAATGCTTTACCACCTAACTATCCTTTACAGTCTTATTACAACAAACTTAGATAAGCTTTAGACAATTCTAAAATGACAGTTCTGTATGGATTGACTACTAAACAAGTGTTCAACGGTTATTTAGCACTTGTTTAGTCATAAAAAAATATATATTGTATATTGTCTAGGGGACACGGTTTCTGTAGACGAATGTATCGAAACTTTGTATGTGGTTGTCTTGCACTGTCTAGGTAAGTATTATTAAGGTATATATATACAGTAGAACCCGCTTAAGACGATTCTGAGGGGACCTAGCAAAAAAAGTGTCTTAAACGGGAAATCGTATTAAACGTGAAAATTAAACTAGTATTATTTCATGTACACACATTTACATGTAATTTGTTTATTTTAAATGGAAGATACAAAAAATTATGTTTATGTAAAAGTACATATAGCCGATCGCTTAGTCGCAACACACAAACTTACCTGGAGGTGTCGCTAGAATCGCGTCCCCTTGCGTAATATTAGTACGATATGCTTAGTTGCAACTGTACATAACTTGGTATTATGGTTTAGAAGACGTATTAAGCGGGACGCGAGTCGTATTAACCGTGAAAAAATGTATGAAAACAGGCCTTAAGTTGCAGGGACCGGCAGAAAATGGCGTATTATGCGGGAAATCGTATTAAACGTGATCGTATTAAGCGGGTTCTACTGTATATAGTACTAGTTATTACTCCCTATGAAAATTCTGAGTTTTGAGACATATTTTTATTTTATGTTACATTCATTGTTATATATTATAATGCTAGGTTAAGCTTTATAATTGTATAATATCATAGTATAGTAGTATTTAAAAAAACGACTGACTGTTGAGTTTCTCGCGGCGTTTCTTCTCAGCAGTGGTCTCTTGCGAAGCCCCGGGAGATTTTTGACGTGTAAAAGTGCCCGTGCGGCCTACATACTGAATAAACATCTTTTATCTTTTTTTTAAGTTTTGCTAATAACAACGTTAATGTTTTAACGCTAACTAAGTTTTTGTTGAAAACGTAATATGTATTTTTTTGTTACATATACATAATATCTATAGATTTGTAATGAAATGCTAAAGATTTGCCTACAGGATGCCCTGATGATGTTTACCAAATTGTGCGACAACAACTTACGTGTTTATATTTATAAAACTGTTACAAGTAGTATTTAGTTTTTTTTACACTTTGTAGTTTGTAGGTGTGTTTTGTGTTAGTAATTTAAAATATTCACTATAGTATTGATAAAGAAAAAATATCCGTCTTACTTTAAGTCGACAAAATCTTCTGCAGTAAATTACTTTTTCTTGTAAACTTGTCAAAACCATAGCTACATTTTGTCATTAAAGATGAACGAATAGAATATAAATCCAATATGGACTCTTTAACGAGGCTTTTTAGAGTTGCAAATATTTAATATGAAAACAGACAGAAACCTAAAATTTAAATTTGATATTTATCTGCGCTAATATGTCTCAGTATCAAGGATAGTTTTTCATTTGTCAGGCATAATGCTCGATTAACACTCCATAACGGTCAACCGGAAGTGTGGACGCCATGTTGGCAGCGAGATAGCGGAAATATATCGCCGGAAGTCGACAGCCATTATTCAGGAAAGGAAGAGTTCCGTTGCCACTTCATAAGTGCTCTTATTATTTGAAGATGCTCTGTCCAATGATTAGATTTTTAATAGTTTTATGTGACAAACTTTTAAAGGATTTTAGTTGAATCCAGTTTGTTGCCCCGATACCGAAGTATGTTGGGTACACTACATAATTCCGAAGAGTCATCATTCCTAATTGATTGAAATCCCGAATTTCCATAATTCCGAATGAAATGTTTTGATAGATATATTTTTTGATTTCGCTTTTAAATCAACACTAACCTCACCTAATGTACAGTAATTATATTATAAATTTAAGCTTCAATAGCAAAAACGAAAATGCGGACAAAAAATTAATTCTTATTTTTAAGAAGTTTCCAAATAAACAGTATATACTAAAGATATAATTAAAGTGTTACAAAGACACGCACCCCCAATAATTTTTAAAAGGGTAAAATAACCCTCACCCTGCATTGTCACCGGTATGAAATGCAGGAAAACGGTGATTGATTAATTAAAAACTTAATACAAAGGTAAATAAGGTTCGGTAATTAAAACTGCAGAGTATCATTACTATTGTTATGGATTCGGGCCTTGATATTTATTATTCAGTTATTTATAAATATAAATAAACATAGAATAGAATGGAACGTATATGTATTTCGCTTAATTTTTACATAAGTATTGGTAGGTTTTGAAAGTGTAATATACATTTAGAAAGTATTAAAAACTAAGACAAGGTTAAAAAAGAAGTAATAAAAATAACTTACGGTGTTAATTCACAAATATTTACCACCTAACGAACATAGTCTCTAATTAAGGGAACTATGATAAACATCTAACCATCCAGGTCCTCGGCAATAGAATCCAACCAATTCCGGCCCAGCACTGTTAAAACAAACCCAAAAATTGTTACCACAAAAGGTTTTTCCATTTGATAATTTCCCCACAAAAAATCCTAAAGCACCTCCCATGAGACGAGTCAAGCTAATGACGTGCTCTCCGACAGACACGCGACCGACACGTGGCGACACAACCTCGAACACTTAGACATTTGCAGCGCGAAAAACTAGTTATATGCACCAAGAACCGACTGCAGGGATTTAAACTCTAAGGATATTTAGAAAAGATTGTATTAAATTCAACGTCTTCATGTCGTTTATTATTTTTTTGTATAACTATGTAATATTTTTTAAGTACAAGCTATGTATTAGTCGTAAAGGGTTTAAGAGTCGCCTTGTCAAATTGGTGGTCCCCTAATGGTAAATGTAGGAGCGATAAAATAAATTTACATAAACATAAATGCAGTTTGCAATATTTCCGGCTTTCCGGGTTTTTATTATCTTAAATCGGGTTGTTGGTATCTGCTAATTAAAGAACTGACGTATCAATGCAATCGGATGATGAGCAGCTCAAAACATACCGTGTAATAAAGAGGTGTACTTGTATTCATTGCAAGAATAGCGAATATAAATACCTAATGAAGTTATTATATATTTTTATTTTTCTTAGGTCATTTTCTTTTTCATATGTTTTCATAAAATAAAGTATAATGGCTCCTTAAACAACGTTCTGTAATAACATCTCTTTCACCCACTGTCGTACGGTCTCATGCTAGTTTAAGTAAGCGACTTTTCGCGACGCTTTTATTTTGCATTGCATATAAATAGACAAGTAGTATCTACATATTATTTTCATTTACCTTGTAACTGAGTTAACAATCTTACATAACTTTAAAGTTTTCGAACAATATGTTACAAATGCGTTAAAAGACAAAAAAATAATAGATGAAACGATCTAAAAAAAAACGATTTTCCTAATAATGAGGTTGTTTTTGGTAGGTACTACTTAATAATTGAGAACTATACCAAATCTCAGTCCGATAACTACAGTTTTTCAGTATTTAATAAGGAACCCTAAAACTAGTCACGATTACGTATAATTGACGGGTCCATATTGGCTATATAATAATTTTTACTCATACCTAACGTATTGTAAGTCATAATCATCGAAACTCATAACGTATTTTTTTCAGCAACTGTTACTTTTTCAGGATTTTTATAAATCAAACCTAACCTAACCTAGCCTTATCTACACATTGAATATTCCAGAACTTCTGAAAAATTTACGTTTCCAGCGGAATATATTTTTTATTTTCGGCAATTTTATAATGAACTTTAGCGCACCAAAATTTGACTTGTAATTCTGAAGAAAATAACAGAAACTATTTAATTAAAAGTTAATAAATTAAGTTGCCCCATTAGCAATCGTAAGGGCAAGCCGACATTGGTGTCGTTATCGACCCTAGATCAGAGATTGATGGATAAACAAGCTAAAAAGCCGACGGAGACATAATTGAGCGAATTTCCTCGCACCGCGTTGTTATCGCACCTACGTTCAAACAACGAACACACGGCTCCTTATATAGACAAGCTGAAACATAGAAATGGATGCTATAGTAGGGGAAAAATAAAACTGTGTATAACAGGTATTAATCTATAGAAACACCTTTGAACGAACATAATATGATTACGCAGAACTTTCATTTTATCGAAAGGCATTCAAATCCGCATTAGATAATTTTTTTGGCAGTCACCAGTCTAACCTAACCTGACCTACGTAATTAATGTTTATGATAGAAATGCTTGGTTGCCGTGTACAAGATAGGTATAGATATAACTTCCTAACGTTTTATTTTCATATTTGGTTTTTTAACATTAAATATATGATATTCAGAATATTGAGTTTACTCGTCTAAACCTATATCGTTAGCATAATAACGTTTCGGTGTGTGTATTTTTTATTTGATCGTCGGATTTTCTCGACGTCCAAGCCAAGCCTAAAAAAAAAACCGACATAGGTAACGTTCACGTAAAAAGGTGTGCAGCCTGCAAGGTCGGCATTTTCGTTCGTTATACATGACTTACCGCACGCACACAGATACACTAGGTACCTAAGACAACGTGCCGAGCCAAAGCACGAGTAGTTTATGTGTGAGTGTGTACACGCACGCAGACAGCTTTTCTATATGCTTCACTCATGAGTAGACGAGGTTACGTCCGTATTTTTTGAAGTCCTTGCCTTCTTATTCATAAACGCGCAACGGCTAAAGTATGCTTGAAATGTGATCTCTACTTATCTGTAATTATAAAATTTTAATTAACAGTAAGGGACAAAGAAGACTTTAATTAAAATGGGTTTATTGTGAGTTTATGATAAAAGGGGATGGTCGATAAATTTAACTACTTTCGTTTCCAATATATTACTCACAGTCAAATATCTATAGGCAAAAATGTAATTTATTTAAATATGAAAGGAGTAAACTTGCAAAAAAATCGTGGTATTTGTGGCTAAGTTTTTCTTCTCTGCACTAATTGTCCACTATTTCCGCACTCCCCGGCCGTGTGTATCACAGAAGGGTGTGCATCGTACCGTGCGACATATCTGAAATTAATTCATGTTTTGTCATTCCCTCACTTTATATTCGGGGCTTAATGACGATGCACTATAAAACGTCATAGTGAAAGCCTTTCTATACGTGAGATATCGCGGACGTGCGTACGCGAGCTATAAATGTAAAAACATGGTTTGGCTCTTACTGGCCGGTGAGAGCTCGCAAAAACCAATATTTGGAAGGGTTCCATTGAATGGCACCCTTTGATATTGTGCAAAAAACGTGGTGGAAATCTCATGATTAATGGGTTCAGGTTAGGTTTCTAATAATCAAGGAACCGCTTGGCTTTAAGTGTGTTATGTATTCGAGAAGGGTGTTTTAGTTCGTCGGTAAATGACTTAAATGTTATTTCCTTCGGACAACAATAACAATCTTGTACTAAATATCGATTAGAATCAAATACTAAATTGGTAGAAACCTTTGATTTGAATTGACCCGCATTCCAAAAATCATTTGAATAACTGCGCGGTCACGATTCTATTTCAGTTTAAGTTTAAGTTTTTATAAGAGTTTTAACACTATGATTATTTCAAACATTTTGTTAATCATGCATTTCATTCCCTATCGAAATGTTGGATCTAAAAACTGCCTTATAGAAATAAAAATATGACTTTGTTTGATTGATTCAACTTCACAATCAGTTTTATGATTAACTACAAAATTTCGATATCCTCTTTTGAAATTTACAGTTGGTGCTAAACAATAATATATTACAATTTTACATTTGCCACGTACGAGTACGCCATTCAGTTTGCTTACAATTAATTTCAATGGCGTGGCTTTTAATCAAGCTGCATGTGTCGGAAATATGCGGTCAGCATTCGTACATACTTAACAAAACTATTTTAATTATTTACTGCGTGGAAACTCGTATCAGGCAACAGAGGTATTTTATCCATCCTGTATATTGAATTTTGAAATAGGAAGTCCCAAATAACAATAATAAAAGAAAGTATGAATATATTTGCAAGTTTTGCGAGATTTATTAGGCATATTACTGGAAAATGGGAAAGCGTTATTCAAGCGCAGGTGTGCTGACGATTTGCTAACTTGCCATATTTTTGTTGGAAAATTGAGTTGGGAACATTCGGTGGAATTGCGCGTAATATATAGTTCGATAACGCAAATCTTGGGCTATTATTTTTGGCAGACATTACGCTATTGTATTTTTGTAAGGAGAACATATTTCTGAATGCCTTTTATTACAATTTTAATAACGGTTATCTCACTTAGCATTTTGAAATGCTAAAGTTGATGTGTTTGTTTGTTACTCCTTCACGCTACAATAGCTGGATGGATCTGGAAATGGAAATGAATTTAAAATGGAGATTTATCCCTCGGATTTACACAAATATAGGCTACTTTAATCCCTGAATAATCGAAATCGACGTAGACGAAGTCGCGGGCTGAAGCTAATTATTAAGATGATTATATTAAATTAATAAAAATTCTCAGTACAACGGCGACCTCTTTTTACAAAGCTGTATTATCTCATAAATGGCCCATCGATTTTCATAAAGAATGCGCATTTAAGTTTCTTACAAAAAAAACCCGCGTCCATATTGTTTCATCATCCGTTTGTGAGTTACGAGGTCACTGACAGATAACACGCTAAACTTATAACACTGCTCCTTTATTGTCGGAGTTTAAAAAAGTTTTCGAATTCGATAATGGTTTAAACGATAACAATAGCACTTTATTTTATTTTATTGGAATCCGCACTAGGAAGGCAGATACTACTGACTACAGAAAAAAAACATGGCCGCTCGTTAATAGGCAATATGCGAAGCCGAAATTGCTTTCCTAACGTCGTTTCTTCTGTAACTAATATTGCACTAATCCTATTATCACCAGCTTCCATTATGGGAGCATTGACGCCGATTCTTTTTGCTTTTTTTTAAATACGGTTCTTTTGTTCTCTTATTAGCGTTGGCACTTTTTGTTTAAAATTTTAACGTATCGTAGGGTTCGCTTGTAACAATCTTTTGACTAAAATGTTTTTAAAGCTTTGCTGCTAGTAATATTTTATTTATAATTAAGCAAGTTAAGCACCCATGCGTTATTCGTATAAAAGTCAAACTTTAAAAGGTGCATTTATAACTTTTATTATTGAAAGTTATAAATCTATTTTACTATTTTACTCCGTTTTTATAGTTCTAATTTAGTTTAATTTATTTCTTATTATCTTACTTGTTAATCAACTACTATTTGGCGCTATGTTGGCGCCACTGAAAACCAGCGTCGCGGTCTATGTCGTGATATATTGCTGAGTGGTGTCACTTTCAACGTCACAGAATCACCAATGGCAACATTATCCTACCATTTTTTCTTTCCTTCTTTATTGTTTTGGTTTTGATTTCTGTGTTGCCATCCTTTTTTAATGATGTTTTTCCGTGTTATATATTTTTTTCTGTGCTCGTCGAATAAATGTTTATATTTCTATTTCTATTTCTACAAAATACAATTACTCATTTTATTGTAAAACCCGACTTTTTCTAGCTTCAGTTTTCACACGCTAATAGCTACTTCGTAACGATATCTACTAATTATTTGCACATATTGAAACACTATTTTATATTTTACGTCTTAGTGATTTTTTTTAAATTGAAATATAATATTTTATTTATAAGTTACATAGGAAAACGTGGGGTGCTTAACACCTTCGGCCAAGGATGTTATGTTACCCAGTTGTATTCAGTGCTGTAATTTTTTTGTCTGCTATAATTAATTTAAGAGTTCATCCCTTATCAGTCTTACACGTTCAAGGCTTGAAATATTTGTTAACAAGGGTTTACTTTTATAGCCAATAGTTACATATTTCACAAAAAATATAATGTAAGCTTACAAATCTGTAACATACAAAACGACGTCATCAGCCAAGTGATATGTAATACGTGCAAAGTATAGAAGAATAAACACCTATATCAGGTATTTATTTAAAGTCTGCGTGAAAACTCTTTATTGTACAAAAAACCATTTACTTGTGTAAGCAAAGTGATGCCTCTATTGACTGTGTTTACTAAAAGTTTATGTCTCTTACTCTAGATGATTAAACATTTTTGTCTTCGTATCAAACAAATATTTTCCTATTAAATATTTTTCTTTTACCTACATGAAAATATTGAATAAATAAAGGCATATATTTATTGGAAATAAATAATATAAATACCTACTTTGAGTGCACCGGTTGGGTGAGTTATTTTCCATAAGATTTCCCAGCAGAATATTTCAAGAGCTTATGTTCGATATTAAATTCCTTGCAACGTTATTATTTGTCTAGTCGCGTAGTAAAACTACTCACTTAATATTTAGAAGTCTGGGATTTATTATTGGTATTGAAACAATAATGTTTGTTGGATGGCAATACTTCAATTCTTCACTGGGGTTATTAGGCTCATGTAAGATTAAAGGAGTCTAGTCTGGTCTAGTTTAGTGCTAGTATATTTTTGTATAGCTATTATTATATTTTTACAAGACTAATGTGAAGCAAAGAAGAGGTTTATTAATAAATTTAGAAGATAATAACTTGTTACTTTACTTACACCACTTCTTAGTAGTTTGAAAAAAAAACTTGTGTCTTTTTAGTGGAATATAAATAAAAACTTTATCATCTACTTTTCTCAGTATCCTATACTGTCAAAAATATTTGTTTTTAATGGTTTGAATGTTGATAAGGTTTACAAAAACTTTTGACTTAAAATCGGTTTGGATACAATATAAAAAATCAACATGAACACCAAAATTTGCTTTTATATTTTGAAACCGCAGGGAAATTAAATCTCAGCCTTACAATATCAATAGGATAATGTAAAAACGTCCTTGAATATATTCACTCCATATATGTTTGGATTTACGGACCATTTCGATTGCTATAGGGTTGCAAGGCTGCTACGAATGGCTTATCAAATTCTTCGGATTTTATTTCCTAAAAACCGAAACGGAAAGCCCTCAGAAATGGAGCTCAACCTTTTCCCCGGAACATTACTTTTGGGATGAAATGTAAATACAGGGTGATATGAATATAAATGCTGTTTAAGTAGACGGCATAGGCGGTGGGTCGTCGTTACAGTCGGCCAGCCACAGCTTGGTACTGATGAGGTAATGGAAAAGACGCGGCAGGTCTACGCATACTCAGTTGCCTAGTGTGAATGGCATTAAATCTCAATTTTATTTTATTTGACATTCTTTTATTTTTACTTACATTACCATAAAACAATCATTTTCCACTCATAAAAAGTACTTGTTTGGTGGTCTATTCCACTCGGTGAAACTAATTATTTTTGAATTTTTATCGTATTGTCAACATTATAATAAATAATAATGCATCTGATTTAAATGCGTTTTTTTTAATTATTTGGTTTTTATATTTCAGAAAAGACCTACTCCCGGTTTCTTGTTTTCTCCCCTATGTTCCGCCTACCTTTCCATATGGAAGCAGTGCAATACCCGCGTAGGGGACTAAACAGATATAGCTATGCAAATTACGTATTATCAAAAGCTGTATCTTTCAAAAACGGTTTATTTATACAATTTGAAATAAGCGTAAAGTCTTTCTACTGAAAATGTGATGGCTATAATATACCAGCCTTGCAGTACGGGTACGGATTTTAGTTAGGTATTACTAATATTTTAAATGTTTAAGGTAGTGTGTAAAAAAAATGTACTTATCAGATATTTAATTTATCTCTAAGCTTGTGAGACGTAAATAGATAGTTCAGGAGTAGGCTTTTCACTAATTTATTAAAGATCACTAAGTTATAACTACAAGCATCGTGGTGAAAATAGGTAAGTACTTAATGAAAGAAGCTTCAGAAATTAATTTGAAACCCCTGTTAATATTTCTGCTGCCGTCATAATGTATTTCGTCGTTACTTATTACTTAACTTCGGAGTCTTCTGTAGATTTTCTTACTAAATGGATATTTTTACATGAGTTAGAATGAAATTTCATCTAGCGTTGATCCGGTTTTTATGCTGTTTCATACCTACTTTAAAGTTTTTAAAATTTGCTTCTAGATTTTTTTATTGTCATAGATCATACAACCTTTTTCACTATAAATTCATGTAATAACTTTTCATCACACCCGACCCCCTTTACTGGCCTTATTCTTCCACACGCACTCGAGGGGAGAGCGGGGTGAATATGCATATTGTCTGGAGCTGTAAGAGCTCTCGGTGAGTAGGCAACAATGGCACACCGTAATTTCAAGTTGTAAGGCCTCGCTTTATGCACTGTGCGACGGTAGCGACCTCTGGTTATAGCCGAGAGGATTAAAAATTATACAGACATCGTGGTTTTAACAAACATACACGAAAACGATGCAAAACTTTAACAAAACTTACATTGCAACCATGAAACTATTAATAATCCTTATACTAAATCAGAGACTCTGACATGGAGTTAAATTGAACACAAATCTGCCAATATTATTCTTATTATTTAATAATATTGTTGTTTTTCTTGGTTGCAAGTTCTCCTTTATGTCAGCTTTAGTAGCTTTAGAAATCAGCCACTTTGCATAGTTGCGCTAATCTACGAATTATTAAGTAGTTTAGCGAGACTTTGTGGACTCAAATAACTATATAAAAAAAAACTAAATATTTAAAAACAAACAAAGACTGTTAGTTGTTTTACGACTGAATTGCCAGTGATGTAGCATGCGGCGACAACGTTATAAGCGTCGAGCACCTTTGTCAATTCCGTACATTTTAAAACTCTTTAACGTTTTCGTGATGCATCTTATCTAGGCCCTTAAGAAAAAAAAGAAACTTCTTTGTTTTCCTTAGGCTACCAATTCTATTTGTATTTAATGTAGCAAATATTAAAATAAATAAAGTTAAGATCCGTCCAAAAAAACCTTCCTGAAATAAGACACTAGCATTACAATTGACATGTTGCTCTCTAACTATTGTCCGTAAACTGTTACCCCCTTACTAATAAACGTTGAGTAACGGTGGTATGGCTATACAATGTTTTGTCCTTATCTGTTATTGTGACATTTGAATTTGTCAGATAAGGACAAAACATTGTATAGCTATACCACCGTTACTCAACGTTTATTAGTAAGGGGGTTAGTGTGTAGAGAGTGGCAGTTGTAAAGCCGGCTGCACGAATATGGCCGACAAGCATAAAACGTTTAATGTATAGTGTGGTCTATACAGAATTTGAATGCCAGGCCGCCAGTCATGGGATTCTAGGTAGGAAGGTACAGTGGCCAAAATGTGGTCTACCACCCTACGGTTGAAAATCATTTGCACGTCATGATACAACAAGTTATATTTTCTCTTGCAATAATATTATGACAGCAACAAGAGTCAACTTTAGTGATAATTAACTAGATCTCACAGAAACTTTTGTCAAAACTGGTAGACCAGTTTCTTGGTCAACCGTACGGTCGGCCTTAAAAGTAGCTACAGACTTTAGTACTTTGTCACTTTAACATCATGTTTAAACTGCTTGGGGGTTATTACGACATTTCGGCGAGCGTAAAGGACGGAGTTATATCAGTTATATAGCTCTGTCGTCTCACAGCGTAAACTGAACTGCTTAGCCATGTCATAATAACTACACTGTATTAGTCTATTAAAAACTTAAAAACATACAAAAGTGTGCAGCTACTTATAAGCCGAATGTAGGCTGATAACATGGGGCATTAAGAAAGTGCGAAATGACAAGTTTGAGACATGATAATATATTTAATTGGTACAGTCAATAGCATAAATAAGTGATAATTTATGTACCTTGTCGCTTTCAATCGTTTCTCAATTTTCTATGACATTTCAAACACGACGTCAAAATGACTAGGTACATTAATGATCACTTATTTATGCTGTTGACTGTACCTACAGGTAAATTGCATTTGCTAAAAAAATCATCGCGTTCTTTTTAAATACTCATTCATATAATTCGCATCTCTAAAACTGAAATCATTGAGCTAATATTAAGTCCTTATCCCTAGGCGGATTCAATTTGAAAAGAGATATCGCTGAGAACTATTACTGATGCGTTAAGACGGCTTATGAACTCGCCAAGAAAAGCCTTAACGGTATTTAACTGAAATAAGTAGTAGATATTAATTAAACTTTGAGAAAATAATTCTTAACAAAAATAATTGTGTTTAATTAAAAGGTAGTACTTAATTATAGTGTAGTAAAATGTATTATTACGATAGTGTTGGTATTGTTGTGTAATATAGTGTTTTAAAATAGTTTCGAGTCCTGTGCAATTGGTTACAACCTCATCCTTGTAGGATTAGTCTTTTATTGTGCTGATTATTTTTAAATAAAAATACTCGAAATACGGTCTAAAAAGTCATGTTTGCGTGTCGAACTGCACATAGAATTTACTTTTTTAATAGCTTTCTCATGTTAGGAAGAGCTATTCAAAAGTACAGCCACGTATCTGTAAGTAAGTTAAAATTCGCAGAACAGGAACAAAGCGAGGGCCATTGAATGCGCTAGATATGTATCGGGCGGTGTCTGGTGAAATAGTGCTGCATTTTCGTGATCCTACGTAGCATGTTCGCGACTACGGTAAAGCTCGCCGTACACGACCGGATTATGTACCTACGTCGGGCCGTACCATGCATTCAAGCAATTTAAGGTTTCTTGACACATTTGCGCAGGAGATTTTTTTTTTTTTTTTTTCGAGTGTAATTTACTTCCCAAGACTGTACCTTTATAACAAAAAATACAAGTTATTACAAGTTTTTTATTTAATTTATTATTATTATATAATAAATAAAATAAAATACTAAACAATAATTAAACTAATAATATAATATTAACATTATTGATCGATCATAAAAAGTTATTAATTACATTAAATTTATTTCTTTCTTGCGCAAATACCTTAAAACGTTCTCGAAAGCGTTATTTCGGAAACGCATGTAGGTACAACAACTCTGATCCCACCGAATCGACGACGCAGCGTTTTCAAAATTGTTCTAATCGGCATGCTGTTAATTACGGAGCGTATCGCAGCGATACCGCCCGTATTGTTACACGAAACACGCTCGGTACGATTCTAATTAAGGCTTATTAACTATAATGAAACTTTAGCCAAGCTTGCTGTTTACTATGCCACGAGCATCGCATAATTTACAAATTTTATTAGTGTTTGTTTTTGCTTAACTTTGAGGTTTAGGGTAATTGAATATTAAGGACATATATTTTCAAGTGTTTGCTGTTAGGAACGAATTGTACAATGTTGTCGTTCAGAAATTATTATTTTAGTTTTGAAATTATAAGAAATACCTACCCCAATGTAATTGGATAAAAAACGGTTCCTCGTTAAAATGGTTTTGGTTCCAAAAATGATATTGTTCAAATCTTATTTTCACTAGTATTTTTGCTGCAAAACAATACTTAAAACACATTTTCATTATTATTTTTAATTAATCGTAGTTTCCAAAAATCTCTAACCCATTTCCAAACACCGAAATCTCCAAAACTCCAGCAATATCGTTTCATATCATTTCGTATCGTCAGGTACACGCTAATGAAATAAACTTTCAGGTAGAGTGGAGAAACTTATTAATATTCATGGGATGTTCGGGCCTTGTAAATGTTTTATTCGTTAACGAGTCTACCGGATTAAGGTAATCATGTCACGTTGTGTGAAGAAGCCTTTGCAATTAATTTGCAACGTAATCAATTTTAGTTTGTGGCGATACCCTATGTTGAGGCCCGAAATTATAAAATTAACGGAGTTTGTGTTTTAAAGACTAAAATTGACTTTTAAACAATGCACCATTTAAAAAAGTAGTGTGGATTTAGCAGTCCTTTATTTTATACTGTTAATTTTTTTTAAAGATTTGATGACCAATGTAGGAAATCTGGATATTGACTCGTATTTATTTAGTGTAAAATTATTATTTTTTACCTACCTCAATGACTTTATTTATATAATAGCTAGCAAGATATGATGATCAAAACCTTTCAATGATGATAAATTCCAGAACCATTCAAAACGGTTGCTTAAACGTATATGCTTTTTGTACATTAAATTAAATTGATTATAGAGAGTGAAATTATGCAATTTACTTTACAATAATAACAAAGATGATTTTTAATCTAAAAGGTAAAAAAAATACACTATATACACTGTACAGTATTAATAACTAAAAAAATTAGCGTAAATTACACATTTTGTCAATTAAGTTACGTTAAAATCATGGACATACGAGTATATACATTTCGTCAAAATATCACAGAAAAGATTTCCTTACTTTACACCACTCACTTAATTTTGCCATTCCTGGTCAAATCCCTAAATAACCCTTAATCAAGAAATCGGTGACTCAAAATACAAGAACATAAATATCCTTTTATCCACTGAATTATTTACAGCGACACTATTTCAGTCTTACAACTCTCTGCGACAAATGTCGCCAGATTATTCCGTCTGTCTAATTTGCGATCATGCCCGGACTCCATTCAGGGATTACCTGCAAGAGACGCTGTCAGCGTCTGTAGGCTTAAATTTTCATTATGTTTATTGGATAATTCGCATCAGGAGGCGCGTGAGGAACAGAGATAGAGGGGATTGTCGATGCAACACTGAACATTTGGTCGGCGTTGTCACTAGCCAGACCTTTTGCCAGAAACAACCACAGAGTAACTTAATACAGTACAAACCACAGTCTCAAAGCAGTATCCTAAGACACACTTTGTAAGGTATTTTATTATTCTGTGGGACGCATTTGAGACAAGAATCCGACTTTGTTTGAGTATTTTGTATGAGAACAATTGGTAGGACAGCCAGCCGGCCGTGGAAGCGTTTTAATAACGATCCGTTTCACACTTGACTGTCCTTTAGAGCCGGATATTATTCATTTTTCATGTCAAAGGCGGACTTGATGAAAAGTAATATTTTTGTCAGAGTAAAAATAAAGCAGCTTTTAAAGTCCTTCCGGAATCTTCGAGAAAAATAACTGTCGTGTACTTTGCATCAGTCTTCAAAGTAATTACTTACTATAAGAAAATTTCTTAAAGTAAAATAAATTAGTGAGAATATTTTATTGGATTTTTAGTAGTGTAAAAGAACAACTAAAAAAGAATGAATGTGTATAATCGTAGTCATGTTTTATTTCTTCTACTCTATGTATAGTTGCTTGAACGTGACAAAACTTCAATTAAGGTTGACAAGCAAAAATAATAAATTACTCTAAACGTTTGCAAGTCGCAGATGGTCGAGATTTAAGTGGATGAGGCTAACATTTTGTATTCGCGGAATTACGAATAGCTGTCCCGAATACTTCATTGTTTGAATTCGAAATTAAATTTAGTCAATCTGACGATGTCTCGCCATTGTTAAATATTAAAATGCTAAAGATGTTAAATCAACTAAATAGGACATTCTGCTGGTTTATACTTATATGAATGAAACTTCTAGTATCTAGCTGACAGTAGGTATAGTGAAATAAGTAAGTAAGTGTCATAGACTTTATGAACAGATAATATCTACATAATTCCGAATTGCTCAGATATTCACTTCTATCCTCAGGAGTTTGCTCGGATGATCTACATATAGCAATAAAAGGCTTTAATAAAACTACACGATTGACGGAAACTATTTTCTCCAAATTCAAATCGGCCGCAATACAAAAGCGGTCTTATACCACATCCAAAACCTTCCTGCTTCTCACCCAAGCGCGTAGCCATCTGTCACGCCGGAACAGGGTCTCGGTAATTCAGAGCCTTCATCATCCCAGGGGACGGTGACCCGGGGCTTAAGGCTTTTCTTTCCCGGCAATGATATACAGTAATGAACTAGTGTTGACTTAAATGGGAACTGTGAATGTGGGAAACAGAAAGGAGATGAATTTTGAGAAGTATGATGATGGCAATTGTAAAGTCAGAGTTAAAATGCTGATAGTTTAGTGTTGGAAGGACCTGGTACCGGGTCCGTCCAGCAGCCCTATTGCCTAACGCACTCGCGATCAGAATCTGCTTCAAAGTGGAACCATTGTTTTCGTTTTGTATGTAGACAAGCCTTCGGTTTTTAAAATGAAGACGATTGTGATTGCGAGTGCGTTAGGCAATAGCCCCTCCGATCGCTATTATCTTACCCTTTAACCTGCCGTAGAAAAGAAGTAATTTTTTTTTTGTTCTGATTTGTGAATAAGTTAACCGGTGAAATGACAAGCATACTCGAAGAGGCATCCCATCCACAATCACGGTTAAAAATTGTTTTGTGATTGTTAATGTCTATAGACTTCTGAGTCCATTAACATTCAGGTGGCCTGTTCGCTCGTTTGCCTTCTTCATTATATATAAAGAGTGAGCATTACACTTCTTAATCAAGTTATGATGATTGCCGTATACCTTGGACTAATTTGGAAACCGCTCTTTTTTCTTTATTCCCCAAAAACTAAAGTTAAATAGGTACGTTACATTTAACAATGGATTTTAATTCTATGATATAAAATTACGTAGGTCAGTACCAACTATCTTAGAAATAATGTAAATAAGCAGATGTAATAATAGCGTAATATTTTAATAAGATTCAGTATATTTTTGGTCCGCGTCCATTTTGGACACATGCTCACAATTTCACAATTTTCATACTCAAATTCCAGAAAAATAATAGTGCTCATAGGGCAATATTATTTCTACAATATGTAATCGACGTGCCAGCGCTGCCAAAACCGTGTTTGCATCCGGCTCTCAGGTGTAATCTCGAACGTGGAGTTTTCTGTTTATTTTCTCTTCCAATTTCGTCGGAGTGCCTGCCAAGGTGTTGTCTGACGGCGGTTTACTAACTGTCTCCACGGAACCTTGGCGCTGCGAACATTTAAGAAGGCGTTTTGGTGTCAAAGTGACGCAAGTCTTTGAAACATCCGGCTAAATGGCGAAGGAAGTCTAATTTAGATTCTACCTATTCATCTGAGTCGGGATTAATTTTAGTCCGTAAAACCTTGTTGATTTTGACATATTATCATATTGTTTTCAACTCGGCTGCTATTACATTACTGTCAAGTAAATAAGAGCTATTATAATGTTTACAATACGATGACACGTCGAAAGCAATAAGGTTTTACTGAGTAGCATAAAGATTGCATACCATGACAATAGTAAACTACAGTATTATTGTAATAACAGTATTTTATTGAAAGCATCGTTAGGTTCGAAGTTAATAATCCCTAATTATACTTCTGCATTTCTTTGCAAGCTGAACTATTAAGTGGTTATGCTAGTTAAAAGATCCAGACCGGTCTGATAAGTGGTATTGCAAGAAAGGTTCATGGAAAGTTTTCTCGAAGTGTCTCTCTCAATAGTTCTAACGAAAGGAATTTCATAGTATTAAAAAAATACTATAAAGCTTTTATTAAAGCTGCCTCAACGGTAAGACATAAGTAATGAATGCTTTTTATAGAAGAATTGTAGAACAAAAATTCTGTAAAAAAAGCCGTCATGACGTAATATCCATCATTGTAAACGTTAAGTTTGCATAGTATAGTCAAGAATTACCAAAAAGGTTTCGTGAAATTACTTCCTAGAGAAAACCTGTTACCGAAAACAACAATTTGCTCGGTTTGTTCCATTTAACACTCGTGTATTTCAAATCTCTATCTTTTTAGTTTCCTAGATGTTTCGCGCCAATGTTAAACTTTGTTTTTAAAATCTTAAAAGTTTGGTGGAGCGGTAAGTTTCGGTTTGTTTAACTTTACGAACAATAAATGGAATATTAAATTAGCCTCAATATCGTTGTACCTAATTAAACTTTACTTATACGATTGTGTGTAAACGTTACTGTGACTTCATTCATTTTAAAGTAAAACCACCTTTATTGATGTTTCAAAATCCCTGGATGTATGAAAATTTATTTAATTTGGTGTTTCTTAGACATGGGTCCCACGTGTATTAAAGCTTTATTATTTACATAGGCTACCTGTTGTTAGTTTGATGTTATAGTTCAATGTGATGAAACCCTATAATGTGTCAGTGGTCGTTCCATATAAAGAAAACATAATAAACATATTAAAAATAATATATGTTAAATTAATAGATATTGTTGTTAATCTATGACCTTTATGGATTTTGTTAAGCTGACGCAGTGTAGACGGACACAAAAGAAGTTTTAAAACAATCGCATTATTTTAGAAAGAAGTAGTATCGGAATGTACCTATTGGATTTTTATTACTGATTTTGTACAGTCCACTTAGTCCCCAAAATTAGCGGTTCCATGCTATTGGGTTGCGAAGATGCAAGCTATAATATTAAGTAAGTTATTTAAATTCAAAGTTTAAAATGAGAACTCGAAATTTTTTTTTTTTAATATACAACTGAATACTGGAGGGTACTATACCCACCGACTAGCGACCTGCCCTCGCTTTGCTTCGGTTAATGTAAATTTTCTGTAACACCTGTACATAATACAATATATATACATAAATCAAAATTTATAATGCATAACAACCTTTCGTAAAAAATATCTAACTGATGGTGAAAATTGCATGTTAATCCGTCGTAAAAAGTGAAAAGAATATCGCCAATATACAGACAGACAGGCGCGGCGGGAACTTTGTTCAATAGTGATTTGTGCTAGTTCTAATAATTAATATGTTTTACTTTAATACCTTGTAATGTCCTTGTAAGTATAATTGTATTTTATGTTTGAAAAAATTACCTTCTGCTGGAGTTTCTTGCGGCACCGCAAAGATGGTCTTGTCCGAAGCGCTAGTAGATGCACTCTATATTACCAACGTGTAAAAGAGCCCTTACGTGGCCAATTTACTGAATGAATATTTTGATTATGATTTTGATTCTAAAGAATTCGAGCAGTCGAATTCACAAAATTATACCAATAACATTACAAGGGGCAGAGATACTTACAGGGACACCCCATTAATATCCTTGCATATAAATCCTTTCGCCCGCCGAATACGTCTAACTATTCATACTTGCTTATCTTGCCTGTCGTTCAAGAATAGATCTAAGATCTATTAAATTAAGGTGCAAGGAAGCCACCAGGCTGAGGTAACTCGGGTCAGAAAGCCGATTACAGGTCGCCTTAGAAACGAAAAGCTTTCGCTTGTAATCCTGAAATGTGAGTGGCTTATGAAGGATGCTTAGGTATTATAGCCAGATCCGTCGATGGTGGGGGCGAATTGGAGTTTAAAATTAAAATTGATAGTTACTTGAGATTTTTTTTAATATTTTCACTTAGTAACTTGGAAAGTAAAAATATTATAGAGAGTAAAAACTGTGCTATTCTTTGGTGAAAAATGTGTACTAAATGTTTCTTCTGTTTTCGTGTTTAATGGCGAATTCTTAAAAAAAATGGCTTAGTTGTACTTAATTACTGTTATCGATGCTGTACTAATTTGTTCAAATTATAGTAAGTGAAAGGAAAAAGGAAAGGAAAGGTTCTAGAGTGGCGACTGCGAACCGGGAGACGAAGTGTTGGCAGACCTTCCACAAGGTGGACTGACGATCTGATAAAGGTCGCGGGAAACCGCTGGATGACAGCAGCAGAGGACCGATCGCTGTGGAAAACCTTGGGGACGGCCTTTGTCCAGCAGTGGACGTCTTGCGGCTGATAATGATGATAGTAAGTGATTAAATTAACAATAATAAATGCGCAAGCGCAACCGTTACCGGTCGTTCAAAGACTTGAGCAAATTAAATGAGTATTTACATATTGTTTTCGGACGAGAAACAAATACTTGTACAAAATCAAATCGATGTTAATTAACAGGAGTACTTTAACTAAATAAAAAAATACTGGCTGGTAACAAAAGTTCTCTTAAGTAAGCGTGCAGCAGGTATTGTTGTTTGCATTTCCCCCTTACAGCAGATTAGTTCCTTATGTTAACACTATCCTAGTGAACTTGCTAAAACTGACTGCAGTAACTAAAGCACTTTACTTGAGACATGATAACTTAACTTAAGCGGGCTACTCACCTCCAGTTAATACTAAAGGATTACGCTGGGAACACACGTTTAGACAATTTCAAAGACAAGTTGTGCAGGCGGCTCCGCGGGTTTTATAAACCACTGTTAAAAATAGCTACAAACAATTCACGTAAAGCCGTGGTAAAAATTTGGAACATTGAAGTTGTTAATAAAATCTAACTTATTTTTAGTTTTTCTGGCACAAATAAAAATTATCGAGTTTTTACCGCGGTTGGAATTAATCGGAGAGTTCCGAATATTTTGATTATGTTGCAGTGGTCTAGACGCAATCACCGGAAAGTTACAAAAAGTGTAGGTACTATTATTTCTGTTTGATGACACTGGAGCCTTTTTTTCTTAATCAATGGCTTTCACTCATTGTTTTAACAAGGTGTTTTTCACCAGTGGTAAGTTCTAGACAATTACCGCGAGGACAACAGTTTTTGATTTACTCTTATGGACTACTAAACAGAAGTACAGTCAATGACTTTAATTGTTGAGCCACTATGGAACCCTGTCGCATAACGTTAATCATTAATCTTAGCGTCATTTCTTTCTCTTGTGGTCTAACGGTAGGATGGTAAGTATATCGGAGACTCTTAAATAAATCGCATTCTTCAAATATTATATTTTCGGAAATAGAAAGATTTACAGAATGATAATTAAATAAAAATAAATTAAATACAATGAAACAGCGAGACACGGGACCCGTGTCTGTGCTTATCGAAATTTTCTGGAGAATGAATTATAGATCGAAATACCAATAGATCATTAACAATTTTGAATTTGGAAAGAATATAAACGAAATGTAAAAGTTGCCAGGAAAGCAAAAAGGAGTTTGTAACAACCTCGTTACAGTGGCTGTCATATGACAAGGTTTCATAGTGGCTCAGCAATTAAAGCCCTTGACTGTACATGGGGCTAGCTCCTCGTGCATCTGTCAAGTCCCACTGAGGCCTTATTCTGCACTGTCCTTTCCCCTCTGTTATCGTCAACATTATGACATCTCTTATTACCTTGATTGTAACGGAACATGACAACAGGCGTAAAAGAATAAGGCCCATTAGGCATGTTCTGAATTTTAAATATTTCTTGCACACTAAATTCATATACCTAGTTCGTAATGGGGAATCGCCAATCTATGGAAAAAAATGCTAGCTCTTTTCGTCAGTGAGTGAATTTATAAGGAAAAAATGAGTAAGTACGAAAAGTTAAATAAAGTTCTGAAAAACTCCTTTGCATCGTGGGTACACGTACAGTATTATTGAAAGTGCATGGCGTGCTTTAGTTCGAACCAGGTACTAAGATTGTTAGTTACCGACACCCCAAATCCGCTTGTTTGCGAAACTCTCCAGGCATTATCTTGAATCTCCAACTACCCTCGTGTGAACGTGTTTTTGTTCCCTCGTGCGGTAAGACAGCTTTATCATATTCCATTTGACAAAAGATTAATGTTGCTTAGGTAATTTGGAAATGATAAATTATTTGGTTGGGTATTTCGCATTTGGTCGCTTATCTCTGAATTTATACCTTAAGACAAGCTCAAGATATTTTCAAAATACAAAATATTGCAATAACCTTGATAGATAAAATAATATCCAATAATAAAATTTCAACATAAAACGTCTCAAGTTTTGAAATTGTTCTTAAAGGTAATTAAGATTTTAAATTCTATTAAATTAATATTGTGTTGTTCTTGTTCTAGGGAGTGAACTTTACAGATGCCAACCACTAAATTTTTCAAGAAAACAATTCATTAGTAGACTATACTGTAATTATTGTACACATCGGCTTCCTGTCCGCCTTTGACAGATTAGTTCAATCATGACGTTAAAGTGACAAAGCACTAAAGTGTGCAGCTACTTATTATGCCGTACCTTAAGACTGCACCGAGCAAACGTCGAGCGTCCAGAGGCGACCTTATTACAATTATTGTGTTTTCTAATTAGCTAAATAATTTCTTTGCAATTGGACGATGCTTTTTTGTAGCGCAAGTAAAGCGTGTTGTGAAATTTAAAAATCCAACATATCATCAGGGCTCATCATCCCATCCCCCTGGCGTCGTTACCCTGGCATCCCGTAAGCCATATCTCGGGAACTTTACGAATGGGCAATTGTACCCAGTTCATGGCACCCGCGAGCCCACTGTCCCTGCATAGCTGGCGCTTAAAAACTGCCGGTTATCTTAATTTTGTTTGTTTTTGTTAACTTGCTTGCGTTTCGGCAATTTAGAAGGTGTCATGAATCAAGTTGTTTATTGGTTAATATTAAACAAGGGAAAATAAGTTGTGTGCATTTTCGATCGTCTGCGCATTGATTTAAAAAAATCATATTGTGATAAACCTTGTGTTTTAGGGTTGTATTCCATTAACACTCATTTTCACGCATAAGTAACAACCATCAATTCATTATGAATGCATTTTAAACATAAACATGATTCTACATGATTCAACTGCGTAAAAACATATTGCTATGGTCATATTATCGTTTTGTCAATGTTACGATAGCGGTTCTTCCTAGCCAGCCAGTTTCTTTTATTACCTACCTATTGTTCATAGACAAAAAATAAATACAGTCGAACATAGAACCTCCATTTATATATTGATTATAAATAGAGTTGTACTAACAGGCGGGAGTTTTCCGTGTAACGTAATACAGCTTACGTCAAACAGAAAACTCTCGCCTATTTTAATTAGTATACAACATGACACAATCCCTCATACCGACACATGCGCATTTGATCACGTGGCGGCTAAATATTCGCCACGTCTCGTGGCACGATGTGACGCGATGTAAATTCCGCTGAAACATTTCGGTCCTCATAAGAGAAAAGAACACCACTGTTACCAAAGTTTTATTAGTTACGCAACCTTATTTACAGCCGAGGTGGTTTGAATGTGCACTGGCTTCTTAGTTACACATACGCCTTTTTCATATGAGAGGGAAGATTTACTCCACGTATTAGACCCCCAGCTGAGTTGCTGTGATGCGTCCAGAATCGGTGATAGGAGGTTTTGGTTATTTGATCACCGTTGGGAACTACTATTTCGGTGTTTTATTGACAGTTAAAGGGTTTCTGTTTCAATGAAACGTTTTTTTTTGAAAAACTTTATTTGTAAAAGAATGTTCTTTTTAATTATATTTGACAAAGTTTTATTTTTTATTTTGCCCTTTTATTTTGCTATTTTAAATATGACTTTGTACCAGTTGAAAATCCGACTTCTCGGTTGATTCTTACTAAATAAGACCTCAAACAAGCCATCAGCTATCCTTACATAAAAGCATCTGCTAGCTGCTACCTTTGCTTTTGCTTCGTAATTGCTTTAAAGAAAGCTAACCCCGCCTGGCCACTAGTATTGCGCGATGGCAATCCCTACTTTATGACCAGTGGTCGTACTTTTCATGCCGATGACGTCAAAATGACGAAATTTTACACACAGATCGCTCTGCTTTTATTTGGCAGGTTTTTAGGTATGTATTAACTGGTAGTAATAAAAAAAAGCGGTAAAATGATTATAGTTAAATACAGTATGATTGCAATCAAAATACGGATCACCATACTTATTTTTCATCACTAAAAATGGCAAATTGAGAAAATTTTCTTTTATGAACTTCAATTCCATAATTGTATTTATAACTATTTAATTATACTTATATTTTCAATTTTTTTTATCATAACAATGTTTTTTTTAATGATAATGTTACCTACTCGATGATGTTTGCCACTGTCCATCTAAGTCAAATAATCGCATTTACCTTTTAGGAAAAAAGTAGGTATTTATTTTTCTACGCGTCAATAGATTACGTAACTAATTTGTACATGATTAATGGTTAATAATAACAATAAATCATTTGGAATCATACTCTATGTAGCGCGACGTAATTTTTGCGTCAACGGCATGAAAAGTACGGGGCCTGTTCATGACTTATGACACTTGTATATTCTCTGAAAGATAATCTACGAGTATAATGCTAATGTACAATATGGTTATCACATTTACAAACGTGTGTCACAGTGACGTTATGACTCATGTCGTGAGAAGTGTCAAACAATTTGTTTTATAATGTCACTGTATAATGACACCGTTCTGTTTTGAATCAGGGTTCCATTGGGCTGATAGAACATTGACTCAACGCTACTTTGTCAATTCCATTGATGAGGCGCGCGCCGCCGAGAAAAGAAACACACTATATAATTACAACACTGTCAAACAAAAGCAGTGAAAATCTTTTTCGCAAAGAAAGTTCAAAATACTGAAATATTTAATGTTTTGAAACATAGGTTGTATAGGACTTCTAATTCCGTTTCATTTATTTATTCGACAGTCGGATAATCGCAATGATGTGGACAAATCGAGCCGCGGCCCGCCCCGCCTTTCTGCTGTTCGATCTTTTCCTGCACCAATCGAGCGATACAATAACTCATTCGATAACGAAAACTGGGATGTTCCTGTAATAAATTACTCGCAATTTGTGGCTTTAAATAGACCCGCCTGTTTAAAATTATGTGACACATTTTGGGGACTGATTTACGTCAGCGTGTCGATTAGGTAATTTCCACTGGTTTTAAAGCGATTAATGTAGACCATAACATTAATTGAGTACGAGTATACGCGACGTGGTACAAAAGTTCGTATCTAGTTTTGACACTGACTGTACATTTCAGACCAGTGTCTGAAATGTAGGAATTTATAAAGGTATCTACTACTAACATTGAAGCGTCGGTTTTACCGCATTCAGCCTACAATTTATTTAATGTTATTTATACTTATAAGAAGCGGACGGAGGAACAAGTGCTAAAATAGTGATGGTAAGCGATCAGTGCCTAACGACATTGCGTTGTGGGCACGAGGAATATAGAAAGTGACCTGACGGTATAGTTGCCGTCAAACTTCTTGAACATTAGGCGAGGTAGTGGGGGAAAGTACGCGCATCGTACACATACGTGCAAAAAAAAGTACCTAATTTTTGTTACAGAATATTTTCAAATCTTAGGATAAATGATACACAAGTGAAAAAAAATTGTTTATATTATTATTAGAATAACACTAAAAAATACAGGAAACTATTTAAAATAGATTAGTCTTGAACTAAAAAGGATATTCCTTCCATTAAGTCAATACCAGCGCTGGTACTAGGTCTTGGTTCAGGGGAGCTGGAGGTAGTCATTGTTTCTTGACTATCATCAATATCATGAATATCATGATGTTGATAGTCATCATCGGAGTTTTTATCGGAGTCATCATCGGAGTCGCTTTCATCGTCGGCATAAATTACAAATTGGTCAGTGAGCAAATCTACCACGTGGTCACTTTTCATGTACTCTTTTTCGATGTCCTAGACCTTGTGGCACAATTGTTCCCATTCGCTTGGGCCCATTGTCGCAACTTTTTCTTTCACGAGGTCTATTACGTTGTTTATATTCCATGTAACGTTTTTGCTGCCGACATAATGTTTAATAGCCGCCCAAGCCATCTCGATGGGGTTCAGGTCAGGGTGATAAGGTGGTAGGCAGACCACTGAGTGATTGTGTTCGGCTAGAATTCTGTCGATGCTGTATTTCTTGTTCTGTTCCTTATGTGCTTTTACTAGTTTGTACAGCTGCGGCTTATACATTTTTTCATCATACTGTATTCCCCTGTCTTTGAGCCACTGATGCATTACCACTTTGTTAGAATTCGAAGTTGGGGCAATCTCACATTGATTGTTATGATACGAAGCATTATCGATCACAATAACCGAATTTGGCGGCAGGTTTGGTATCAGTTGAGTGCGCAGCCATATCTCATAATTAATAAAATTCATATTATCGTGGTTGTCTCCACTTTTTGTACCCGCTTTAAACACAAGTAGTGCATTTGGCACAAATCCTGTTTCGGATCCAGCGTGAACTATGACCACGCGCTGACCTTTTGAAATGGGTTTTTTCAAACCTTGAGTCGACCCACCAGTCCATGCCTTGCCACTTGCATGCGATGAGTCGACATATGCATGCGATGAGTCGACATATGACTCGTCGGTGTATATAATAGGTCTTCCTTCTTGCCTGTATTTACATATTTTTTCTAGATATTCAATTCGTGATAACCGAATGTTACTTTTTTCAATTAGTAATTTCCGGTTATTTTCAGTTCTTTTCCATCTGAAGTGCAACTCATTCAAAATTCGTCGTAGACTAGTTTCGGAGCCATTAAAATTTATCATCATCATCATCATCATCATCAGCCCGGGGGCGTCCACTGCTGGACAAAGGCCTCCCCCAAAGAGCGCCACAAGTTTTATTTATACCTTCTCTTAATTTGTTTCGGAGTTTTTCAACGGTTGGGAATTCATTGTTTGTTTTGTGAAAGCTATGAACGCACCTTCGAATAACTGCTTGATCAAAGCTGTCAATGCCTGTAACTTTCTTCTTCCCAGATCTCTTTTTTCCCGGGGTCCGAAATACAGTGAGCAAGTCGGAGCCCTTCGCTTCCCTAATAATTCGACTGACTGTGCTAACAGACGTTTTCGTAGCTTCGGCAGTGTTTTTCACTGTCTCCACAAAACCCTTTCCGTCTTTCTTAAAGAAACAATACACATCGTACACCATCTTCCGAGCTTGTCTTTTTAAAACTACGTTCCTTTGGCGTGGCATTATGTTGTCACTTTAAAACAAAAACAAAAAGTCAACCACTAACCATAACAACAAAGTTACTTTAAAACAATCAACAAAAACTCAACAAAAAATTATAACAAGAAAATTAATGATAACAATTGGCTTTATCAGTGCACGCAAGTGTACTCGGGAGGCAGAGGGACGTGGACCCGGTGCGGGACGCAAACGTCAACTGATTGACCAATGGTGCGAACGACGCGTGCTCCCCCGCCGCCACCTCCCGCCGCCCGCGGCCCCCCCTCCCAACGAAACCTAAAAATCGCTTCTGCGCAAGCAAGGTTACGTGTTCAAGAAGTTTGCTGGCAACTATAATTACTGACCGATCGATTTGCAATAGCGATTTAACTTACTAGTTAAACACTAACTCAGAATGTTTAATAGTTTCTTCAATTCATGAGTAAATCCGGCAATGCTAAAATAAATATAAATGTGAATTTACTTTGCCATTTTAAGTTTAAATGGACTCGTCTTCGTGACCTCTTGTTTCTAAAGTCGTTTTGGTTAAGTTATGACATTTAATTTCTTCGACGATCGTGGCATCTCTAAACAACTGGCCTCACTGGAATACCTTGCATTTTATTCTAAAAGTAGCACAAACACCTACGGCAATATCTTACATTACATTTCAACCCAAAACAGTATAAGTAAACAAGATCGCGGCGTTTGGTTATTCCTGGCGCGGCACAAACACCGCATTTCCATTAGACCAAGCAATACGGCACCAAGTTTTTCTCTACCCATTCTGATTTTCAACAATCTCATCAAATCACGGCGGCGAAAGGTACCAAGGGAGCTGATTGAATTGAACCCCTCTACCTGACGCCATATTTCTTCCCCGGTTTCCCCAAATTGAACTTTTACCAACACTTTAATGTACTTTAATCTGATTGAACTTACGACTGGGATAAATCGCTTGGACTGTAACGCATTTGAATTTTTGCGCAGCTCCTGAAAACGTCCCGGGGCCATGATAATTTATCAGGTGAGTAATGTAACCACTTAAAAGTGACTCATTAGCAGCGATATCAAAAGAAGTCATTTGTAACTTTCTAAAGTGAAAAATTAGCTGAGAAATATTTTTCTTGTCAGTTGGCAAGGATTTAAATTATGAAATGTTTTCACTTATTCTCTAACCTACGAATAAGAGCGTGAGCAAAAACGAACTTGACTGACAGCTTGATCCGAAAAATCACTATTTTGGTATGTTTATTAAAATCCTTCTGAAAAACCAATAAAAGATCTAACACGTTAATAAATTTATACAGGAAATATAATTGTTAACTTACAATTATAAAAATAGTGATCCCTATTGATTTTGCAATAAATAATTAATCAGAACCTTACGTAAATAAACTTGAAAATTGTAGGTTTATATAATATTTTTAAAATATTTTTTCTTCACCCCATTGTCTTTCCATAACAATAACATAAACATGTATCTGGCACTTGTAATTCGTATTACTTTCAGAACCATCTAACTAAAACTGTTTCAATTCGAACTTCATCATACTAATACAACCCTTAATATTACCATTTACAGGTAATAACCACGTCACCGGTTGTTCCAATTAACGAACCGATCACTTAAAACGCGTTATAATCTCATCATAAACGTCTACAAATCATAACAATAAGGGTAAATCGATAGTTGTTGTAACCCCCTCGCAGCGCGGCCAACTCATAAGAAATGCATGCTTCTCCACTTTATTTATTTACATGGGGTTAGTCCGATAAATCCGGAACTTCCTATCGCATGGGGACTTTATTGGAAGTTTATGTTTAGTACACACCCGGCGGATCAATAAAGGATAGACATAAAGTTTAGTTGCACCGGGACAATCCTCGATTTGATTGTTGCTTGATTGCCGTACACGTTTACAATGGCAGTTATTATGCGGCTCTAGTAATTGGTGGGGGCAGTTTTGAAGTTGAATGTTTATGGTAAACAATGCATCTTGTAAACAAAATACATGGTAAGTAGAAATTTTATTGTCGTGTGTACCTAAAATTGAATGACGGTAAAGAAATAATCCATTTGTGTTTTTTTATAAGTACAGTTAATTCATTGTATAAATTGGAGCTTAGTTATTCAGCATCTAAAACATAATTTATGAAGACCTACAAAAATAGTTTGAGAAAATATCCTTAAAATGACTGAAAACGTTCGTGATCGTCAAAAATAAAAATGAACCTGCTATGTACTATCGAACCAACGGAACCCTGACCCACCATGGAACCTTGTCACAATGATTGACGTACGATTGTCGTATAGCTTCGTATGACAGTCCTAACGTCAATCACTGTGACAAGGTTCTATGGTGGGTCAGGGTTCCGTTGGTTCGATAGTACAAGTCGAATTCGCACATGAAGGGTACCATACCATTTTTAACTGCATTAGAAACCCTGTGAATTTTTTACTGTCCTCCTAACACCGGCGATGAGACAGCCTGCTAACAGACAGACAGACCGACGGACAGCGGAGGCTTAGTAGTAGGGTCCCGTTGGCACCCTTCGGAAACAGAACCCTGAAAACGAACCCGGCTAACCCAACAGGTTACACGAACCACTTCTCAGTCTTTTTTTTTTTATTGACACATGTATATTATTATTATTCCTTTTACGAATTTCCGTTTTTTAGAGTTAACGATTGTCCAAACCTTTGATAAGTACAATATCGCATCTGTAATCAACTAAACCAGGTGAATAATTCCAAATGAGTCGCTAGCAACAATCGCGACCAAGCCGCACTAATGTGACATCTCATTAAACAATTGGTGCAACAATTTACGGGGAGCAATTAACGAGGCGACGCAGGAGACGCGTGCAATTTGTCACGCCCGCCGGCCGGGCAGTAGCGGGACGGGTACACTGCCTTAGAGGCAATAGAGGCACATTTTGGCAGATTTGAGATGTCAAAATGTGCCATCGTGTCAAAACGCTTATCTGCATGATTATTGAACATCTTATCTACTTACAGATGAGCCCTTTCGGATACAATTCGAGTCTTCTAGGATCTTTTGTGCACACACCCTTCCACACACCGTTACCCTCTTACACACACAGCTTCCTCATGTTTTTCCTTCACCGTAAGAATATCTAGTAATGCAGTTTAGTTAGAAACACTGGTACATGGTAACCGCGGGGGTTTGGATTCGTACCTTACGATTACGAGTCAACCCCCAAAGCCACTACACGCTCTTGATTACTGTACATACAACAACCCACAGGCATAGACTTCCTCAGTCTATCCCGTCCTAAGCTTTTGTATTCCGTGCATGATGAGATTTTAGCACTCAGACCACTCATGTAGTATGGAGTAGGGCTCGCGGTCGTGTCCGTGGCCTAAAGTTTAAACAGTAACGTAAACGAATGCATTTTTATTTCTTTAATTTACAAGTTCAATAGGAAGAAACCAGAACTAACATATTAAAAATAACCGCAAAACATGTTCAGTTTGGCTTCAATTTAGATCTAAATAAAAACATCGTCGAAACAGTCAAACAAATTTTTATTTTTACAAAATTGTTTCCCTGCTTGTTGTTTAAGGGATTAATAATTGGTACCTTCTCTCCGCGATTTGAATAATTTCTCAGATAAGTAAGATAAGTAAAAATAAACACCGCAGTGTACAAACACTGTGTGGCGGCGCTACGCAGCAAAATGGAAATATACAGAGGTCGAATTTTATGCTTGATGCGCACTACACCACATTTAAAAGGACTGGAATTGTTTTAGCTTGTAATTGGAAACAAAATAGGTGGCCAATACATTTTTATAATTAAAAATAGGATTGCATTGTCATTATTTTGGCAATTGCATATCTATTGCATTAAAATTTGGACCAAATTTTAGTAAGTAAGTAAATTATTTAAAATATAAATTTTTCTTCTCGTCGTTACACATTAATCGTAAATAAAAATATAAATTATATTCGCTTAATTAAATACCGTGTAACGCAGTCATATAAATAAAACTTATTTTTTATTTATTTCTTTTTTATTGCACAAAAGCTGAACTTAAAACTTATGCTTAATGCTAAATTTAAAACAGCATGTAATTGAAAATAAACGCAGTATAATTTCATATAATCTCCTTAGCTTACATTTCATATGAACAGAAGCCGGAAACTTTTCCATCCGCAAAAAGAGCTGGATTTATGAGGACATGCGACGGATTTACTCCACGGCCCGTAGACGTAGAGCTTCCTAGTTGTTAAAGATTATAAAGGTACTTTTAATCTTAAGTATAAGGAGTAATAACGAGATGTAAAATTTCCTACAAAAATGTCACGTGTCAATATGGCACATTTATTAAAAAAGGGTAACGTCGAATGTTTTTCGGGAAAACATTAAATAAGAATATTGTGAAGCGACAAAACATATTTAGCTCCGGACGATAACGTTTCTCACACCTTAAATAAAAGTCCAATTTCCACGAATTTTGAATATTTTATTGTAGTTAGTATAAAATTAGGTTTGTACTTTCCATATTTTTTTCCAAGAAATATATTAAAAATCGTAGAAATCTGGCTAAGTTTAAGAGGTAGAAAATATGATCCAATTTTTTTGGAAGTTTTCAGCTTCACAATCCTCTAAATACCTAAATAAATAGTGAGTAGTATAGTCTTTTAAGCGTTTATTGCGCAAGCACTACCTTGATGACCTCCAGAAATAAGGCTCTGCATAGTACCTCTGGCTTATAAGGGGATCCCTTTCGTTCACCTAATTATTTTGGCTATTTTTATTTGGCATAATTGATTTTGCATAATTTGTTTTGGTCTAATAGTACTTTGATTGGCATATTACGCTTATAGAATAATAGTGTCCGACTAATATACATTACGCATATTATTGTTTGGGCTAATAAATCTTTGTTATATCTTTCATTAACCATAATTTAGGTTAGACTAGGTTACTATGTTAGAATAGGTTAGGCTAGGTTAGTATGTTATCCAGGCGCGAGGATCCTAAATGACGTACGTAATAGGACCGTCGCCGACCTCACTTTTTTTCCTAAATATAATAAGATTAACCTTTTCTCGTGGTGCATCGTGGTTGTGCTTCTTTATTTTCAATTTTTTAGGACAACATTTTTATGCATTTTGTCATGATGCCAATTAATTATTTTCTTATTTTATTTATGTTGTTTGATGTTAGTCTTTGTGAAGATTATACTGTCTATGATTATGTTTTTTTAATTTCATGCGTAAAAAATAAGCCTCAAGATGATTAGGTAAATCGCTGTTTTGGCTAAAATAAATTATGCTTAACAATATTAGTACAAATAACTTTATGCGATCCAGCCGTGAACGTTTATTGCTGATTATGAACTATGACCTAACGTTTTTGCAGGGAAAGCACAGTTGTTTTTCACGAATGTTTTCAACTGCCGTCACGGTCTCCCACAGATCATACCCAATACTGAATAAATGATTTGAATTTGAATGTAAGCTTCTTTTGTAAACCTACTCAATATTCTTGGCTATCTCTCACGTACTCTTTCCGCCGTCAAGTGAAGCGCGTCCTAGGTCGCCCGGGGACCACTAAATCAGACCTCGTTTCCTTGTCGTGTGGTCACCATCTGAGACTAAGTTCAGTTAGTTGTTGTTCTTGTCACGCAGTCCGCTCGTTACGAGGGTCTCCCAAACGTACCAAATGGTGGAGACATTAGTTCTAAAATGAGGTATGGTTTGTCCTGAAATATTATCCGTAGTTTGATGCATTTGCGGTTGTCATGTACTGTCTTGAGTTATGAATACTTTGGACCGGCATTAATTTATTAACTACTTATTGTTAGAATGTCTCTGTTTATTAAAAGAAGACCTAATTTTGGTATTCTACCTACATACTTAGTTTGAACTGCAAATTCTGAGTTTTTGTTGCCTTCTTTATTTCTCCAAGCTATTGTCAGTTTTAATAATGTAATTTTTTAACTTACACACGAAGTGGAAACAATGTTCTTAACTACTAGACATTGTAGTAATTAATTATAATTTTAATCGAGGCCAGTGATTGTGACGTCATTAAAGTAGGGACTCTAAACACCAGACCCGGCGCTTGCCATGAAAATAGCCCTGAATGGTTCCCTGTTTGACTCAATAACATAATTATGGCATTAAATTACTACCATAACCTATCATAAATGTGTCTTTGTGGGTATGGGTTTGCGTATTTATTTTTTCATGTGTTTTTGTATTTTTTTTCTATTGGTTTTTATGTACGGTATTGTTTGTATCACCTCCCTGAATACCTGCACTGGCTTAACAGCTGTGTTGGGACCGTTACACAGCCACGGTCCAACTTTGTGTATTTAATTTATTTTATTATTTCTTTTGTACTTATGCATAATTAATTGTAAACAAATATTATTTCTTTCGTTTCTTCTTTCAAATGTGTGTTAAATAAACTACTTTAATATCTTTCTTTCCTAAAACAGATTTGAAAGGGCTTGGATTTTAAGATGAACCACCATGCCAAGTGTTTAATAACAACTCACAATAGGTGCACCTAATCTGTGATTTCGGAATGTGTAATTCGAATTCTGTTTATTTTAGTTTCTGCCTCGAAAACTGTATGTCATGGTCGCTAATTAGTCAGAAATAAGCTCAGTTAATATCGCAAGCAACGTGATTCAAAAGCTTTGCTGTGAAATGACGGCGGATTTCAGAGAGATAATTAAAAGTGGCAGCGTTAAAAGGCAACTGCGAGCTGTTTGACAATTTAATGCATTACGATACTGGCCTGATATTTTAAGCATCATGACATAAGTAATATGTATGTATGTATGTAAACACGATATTGTACGAAATAAAAACAGAAACAAAACAATGATCATGTAAAAAAAAATACAAAAGGTATGAATCCATATCGAGAATGAAACCCAGCCTTGCTAATGATATCCATTTAAAAACTTCCCTAAGTTTTAAAAGGTTGATAAATTTTATTTCTGATCTACAATCAGCAATTTTATTGTATATCTATTAGGAAGCTTCACAAAAGTATTTTTACTTCAGGTGTAAGCGGTGAAAAACATCACAGACATAAAAATAACAAAACAAAAAGACCCTTAACCATTTTCATTCCCTTTTTATCGGACTACGATCAAGCAAAGAAAGGACGGTAAATTACGATAAATTTTAATTTTAACCTGTGTTTGGTAAGGATTGATAGAAATCAGCCTTCGTCCGATCGGCTTTTTATTCATAAGTTGTTTTTTTATATCTTGTCGAATATTACGTCTGTGGTTTATAAATGTTAAAGTTTTTGCAAACGCCACAAATACACTTAATCAATACTGAAACTAATTTTGAACTGCCAAGCTTTGGTTCCTTCGACTATCTGCTACATGTTGCCCATGCCCACGCACCGCGGTTGCATCCATCCGAAAATAATTCGATTGAGTATCCAATTTCAAGACCGCACCCTGTTAGTCTAGCAGGACTAACACAAACACAGTCTACATAGTTTGTGTGTGTAGGGTATTTGTCTATTGGCGTAAGTGATGAAAAACTGGCAATGCATCTTGCGTCTTTGTTGTAGTTACCTAAGAGCCTAACACCTCCGCTTACGCATTGAAAAGAGCTGATGGCAATTGATGACTGTTAAACATGATGAAACTGACAACTATAATAATTTATGGAGTGGTAATTTCGTGGGTAAAATGTTACATTAAGAATTGTTTCATCTGTTTCTGAGATCATAGCCTAATATAAATGAAGCATAAATCTGAATTAAGTAACACTTATTGATTTGCAAACCTTAAGTGGCAGTTGGCGGGCCTTACTTTTCGTAGAACTTTGGAGCGAAAAGGTTCTGGAGCAGTGGAGGACTGTCGGTTGACATTCAAATTTAAAATATTTATTCCGTAAATTGGCCACATGAGGGCTGTATTACACGTCGGTAATATGGAGTGAATCTACTAGCACTTCGGACAAGACCATCATTGCAGAGAAGAAGCGCCGCAAGAAACTCCAGCAGAAGGTCATTTTTTCCAATCATAAAATACAATAATTCTTAAAAGTGACATTACAAGGTAATATATTAATAAATAATTATTTTAAAACTTACACGAATAAAAACATTACAAATGTAAGCCCAATAACATTGATCCCAGTGATCATGAAGAAAGCTTATTTCAAAACAAAATACGAGATTTTTTGGTACTCACAATCAAACTACTTTACCTATGTAATAACGGGTAAGTCTTACAGAGTATGAACCACCGGTTTCTCCCACATTACTCTTGACCTTACCATGGTCTCCCGGACGTATTGTTTGCTGCAACAGTTCTGTGGACTGCGGCCAATGGATGCTGGCCGGTGCATTACACCGGAAACACTAGCCGATTGTTGCGGTGGCCCAGTAATGGGCTTAATTCTGATGCGGCTTTCGGCTTTTAGCTATTGTTTACCTGTGTGTTCCAAACCATTGATCGCCATAAATCTGCATGCTTTTACGAACTGAAAAGGACGGTTTTGTTATTTCAGGCTAAGTGTAGGCTGAAAGTGTATGTGGGGGATTTACGGTGTGTTTTGGTTTTAAAGTAATTTTAATTTAAAATAATGCCATGTTTAACAGTTTCAGTACCATCCAGATAATACTATACGTCAAAACTACTCAGGTATAATGTTATAAACCCGTTTTCAATGAAAACAGGCACTTACGATTTTTTCGAGTAGTTAGGACATAAATACATTAACTCACGCCTTCATTCCTAAAGTGGGGTAGGCAGAGCTACAGAATTAACAGCAACTCTAAATATAATTCTGTAACCACATTTGCCACAAATCAGGCTCAGAAAAAATAGAGTAGGTAGTAATGTATATGTACATACACATACATACATGTCAGCCGAAAGACGTCCACTGCTGGACATAGGCAAACATAGGCATAGGCATTATTATTATTATGGCCTTAACCCGAAACTTAGTCAATAATAAATTATTCCAATGCAAAAATACTTTATCTTGTCTAGGGGACACCGTTGATATAGGAAAAAATATCGAAACTTGTATTTGGTAGTCTTACACCTTTTTTTATCCCTCTATCTCTCTCCCAAGATATTGGCATGTTTTCCTGCTGAACTACGCATGCTTTTTGATATTATATTTAATTTAATATTTATAGCTTTATATAAGGCTTAGACTAAGTAGTACCATTGTAATATAAATTTTTTAAAAAAAATGACTGACTGCTTTGTTTCTTGCAGCGTTTCTTCTCAGCAGGGGTGTCCTCTTGGGAAGCGCTGGTAAATTCATGACGTTTAAAAGTGCCCGTGCGGCCTACTTACTGAATAAATGACTTTTATCTTTTATCAACTTAAAACATTAACAGTGTTATTAAAAAAAACTTACTCACTCCCTACACAAGCCTAAAATTACGGCACTGAATATATGTATTGACATTTACTAAACAACTATTTTTTTGGGTTTTGTAATAACACTACTGCTGCACTTTATTTAGAATAAGTATAGTTACTTAAAATTGCTACCTAACTTAATTAATTAAACTCTAAGCCCGATGCATCCTTTTCTATCTAAACTTTTACAAACGACTATTTGATTCTTAAAATACAAAAAAAATAATGCAAAAAAATGGACTTTTATTGTTCAAAATTAGATTAATATTATTAAAATGTAACTAATTATAATTTTTTAACCGTAAAATTAGCACTTCTTTCGTTTTTTAGCACAGGATCTCATTTCCTTACAATAGCTACATATATTTTAATTAAGAAAATCGAAAGTATCGGTTTTCTTCGCAAGAGGGTGTATTACATTAAAATAATTCAAATTCTAAACTTATGAAGATTCCTCGTAATATTATTATGAAGCAGAATCTTCGCAAGTTGTATGACTTTTACGCCGTGACGCCATGCGTCTCCGCGGGTCGAAAGTTAAATTGAAACTTGTACGGAAACCGCACGGGCATGATTTACGAGCGCGTTTGAATGCATAAGTTGGTGCTGTGTACATATGTTAGCTAGTATACTGTGTAACACTCAGAAATATAAGTCTTCCTAAATATACAACCTATCCTGGGGGGTCTATTCTGCTAGGTAAAACAATATATCTTTTGACATATATTCGTGTCTTTTTTAACCCAGCTGCCATTACTGTCAAGTAGATAGGGCTCTCATCTACTTAGTTACCTACCATAACGTTGACAATACGATAACATGTCAAAGGCAATGTGGTTTTACAGAGTAGAATAAACGTCCTGAGAACTTGAGAATAAATGGAACACCAAAACGACAAACTAAACTAAAGGGATGAGGTTGCTGTGGTCAATACTTTAGTATATCCATTGACTTCTTAAAATAAGGCTAAATCAAATCAAACCATAATTTTACGCAAATTCTCTTTCACTAAATTCATCCATGTTTTATATTTCAAACAATACCCAACCTCAATCCTTAGAAGTGAACCCGATTCTGGTATGAACACACTGCCACTGCCGCCGCGTTGAGCCGAGGTTATTTTTAGTGCCCCTGGGAGGCTGAGGTCACACGTTCCAGCCGCGACGGATAAACCTGCCTGAATTATGGGCCTCGCTTTAAGTGTAATTAAGAGGAATACGGAACGGGGTTTATGGAAGACATGATTTTTCTGAAAGCGAATTTTGTTTCGGGTGTCTTAATCATGGTTTTGTAGGAGGAATTTTAAGGATAAAGAATCGGTCGTACGGATATTTGATAACTAACTGTCTATTTAATGTGTGAATAATGTTTATATAATTATAATGGCAAAAACCAGAGAATGAATTTTCGGCCTCTAAAACTACTTTTGTTAGAGTATCAACATATTGTATATTTAGTAAACACTTATTAAAAAAATGTATTTTCATATACCGTATGTTAATTATTTAGAGTACAGCGTGCAAAACAACCAACTTATATTATAATGAAAGAGTTACAAACATTTGGAACAAATCTATTCTATCAAAGCTTCATTTTAGGGCATTACTGCTAATCCCTTAGCAGACACAGTGACTGAATCAAAATTGGCAAAAAGGGTCATATCACAGTCTCGACGGATTGTAAATTATTTAGTCAAGGGAACTACTCGGTCAAAGGTAAGCGATAAGGCAGGGAAATAGGAGTTAATCCCCGGAACAAAGACAGTGGGCCCATGTCCTCAGGCACGGTCATGGACGCTTAGGGTGGATTCTGAGGGCACTCGATAATTTGTCATTTTTGAAATTCTAGGCAAAGCTAAATAAGCATAATATCTAGTGTAATTTGAAAATATCTTATTGACAACGAGAATTTAGAGAATGCGTAAAAATATTTTAAAAGTAGAGTAAAAAAAATTAACGTTCGGCAAAAAACTAGCTAAAATGATTGATCAATGTCTAGAAACAAATAAGTGGAATTTAATTACGCCAAAATATAAAACGAACATTTATACTTAATTTTGCTTTATTAAAAATTAAACTATTAAAACAAACAAGCATGGTGGCTATTAGGAATATACTTACATCGGACATTTTTTTGTTGATGCACTATAAATTAATCGTCTATAAATTAATGTCAGGGGACAAACTCACACAAATTGTTCTAGTAGTCCCAAACTATAAGCTCTGGGCTTGTATACTATGGGTACTAGACAACGATAGAAATACTTATATGGAGAAATAAATACTTTAATACATAGAAAACATCCAAGACTCATAAATAAAATACTCGCGCTCATCACACAAATATTTGCTCATACAAGGAATCGATCCCGGGCCCGCTAGCTTCGGAGGCAGAGTCACTACCAAGTCGGATATCGTATCGTCAAATTGCGCGCCTATTCAGGCCGTTCGCTATTATCTCGAAATTTCGAAATAACCCCTCTCGTCCAAACCCTGCCCAGAGTACAGGTTGGCGTCTGCAGTTGAAGCGTTATTATCTCTCAAAGGCCTTCCGTGCCGCTAGATCGCCAAACGTTTCTTTTTGCCCACGCATACCTTGTTCATCAAACACATAAATCTGACTCTTTGAAGATTCACTCAGATACCTCTCGGTAACCAGGCAGCACTGTCAAAACTGTCAACGTTTCGTTTGGGAAGCCAAAGGAGTTCAGAGGCTGTGTTAGTTTTCCGCAATTCCTTAATATTGAGTTTTCTTTTGTTTTATAATATGTCAGCGTGTAAGTTTTTTTATGGCGTAGAGAATGCAAGCGAGCACACAGGCCACCTGATGGTAAGTGAAAACTGTGACCCATAGACATTCGCATTCACAAGACTGCAAGCCTAAGACTGCAAATGCGTTGCCAACCCTGAGGACTAAGATGGCCTCTATGTTAGTCATTATAACCGCTGTCTTATCCCAAACCTGGAACACAATAATGCGAACACTGAATACTACAACAATGTAGGTTAATGGATAAGAAGGTGGTAGCGATCCGGACGGACCCTGCACAAGGCCCTACCACCCGCAAAAAGTGTTCGGATTTGCGTAGTTTCGTTTTAACCAATTGCGTCACTAGTAGATCAACCATAAGTGGTTGGTTAATAATGTTTTTGTCCAAAAATATTGGAAAAAAACTTGCCAAAAACTCATTTCATAATGTTGTTTTAGTGTCACCACGAAGTCCCCATTTACCGACCGAACCTGTACAAAGCACTTCAACGTTAAAGTTATATTTGTGTTTTAACTTTCACACTTTGTGGTTACAGTTTAATGCGCTCTTTGAGGACTTAGTGCACTCTCAGCCGGTCTTTGTCCTAGACAGAATCTTAGCACGATACTAAAACTTGTCGAAAACTTTGACGGAAATATCCGGGAATATTTTAGTCGACGCCGCGCCGTGCTGAATTTATTTATCAATGCAATTTTTCGATGCATAAAGTGTAGAATGACGCAAAATATGTATGCTTTATGCTCTTATTTTTTTTTAAACTTCGGCTGGACCCAAGAAAAGACTATTTCTGACCAGACATTTTTAAAGACAATTAACTAGTTCCTGTTTCAAACCTGTGCATGAAAAAAATACACTGTCGCACTCAGAGACATTAATTACATTTAGGTAATGCTTGTTTAGTGATGTGTTGTCTTCTTCTATTGCTATAGCAAAGAAAGTGACAGCAGCAACTTTAATTAAGCATTACATTTAATTAATCTCTGAGTGCGGCAGTAATCGTGGGGTTGCGGCTGTTAGTAATAAGCTCTACTGATGTTTACCAACGTAAGAACATGTTTTGTTTTACGCCAAGTACTAACTATCTAAGTAATTATCTAAGTAACAAAGTATTTTAGTTTTTTTATCAGGAATAAAACAAGATGATTCCTTTAATCTTGCTTTTAGTTCAAACCCATTACATTATTACTTTCTTGATCGACGTGCCTTGAAGGGCGTGTGCATCGGTTTTGTGTGGATGGCATGCGCCAACGTTGTTCGGCTAAATGAAAAAAAAGAAATTTGTGTGATGTGAAGGGAATTTATCAACATAGGGGAGATTAAAAGGAGATTTCAGACTGGACACGTGTCTAAGGCACTTTAGTTAATAAGAGTAGGTACGTTTTGGGTTATGATTTATGTAAGAAATAATAGTTTCTCTTCGAATAGAATTTTTGTTTATATTCTGAGGGCCCTTCCAAGATGTACTACGCTAACTAGCGTTTCTATTCCTTTCGTTTTCAAGCCAATCGCGTCACTGGTAGGTGACGTGATACGAAAACTCACGTGATCTACCAGTGACGCAATAGGTTTGAAATCGAAACGAATAGAAACGCTAGTTGGCGTAGTGCATCTCGGCAGGGCCCTCTGGTGCGAAAGTTACAAAAAAGCCATTAACAGGTAATTTGTAGTTGTTAAGGCCATTCAAGTACCTGTGTTTAAGCCATTACTTTATCAATATTTTTAAAAATCCTTATGGTTTTTCATATGTCCTTACCTCAAGGTATCGGTTATCATACCGTTTATATTCATAATTTTCCAACTTATGTTATTTCATATGATAACTTTGAAATAACCTTTTCAAATAATTGCGACTACTGATTTCGACTCATAACTAATTTCAAACAAACCTTTCTAAAAACTTGACAAATCAAGTTAAAATTATCTCATTTCAATATTTCATAAATAAACTTGGTCATTTCTAAATTAAACTCCTGACTCAGCTAAGTATCACATTCACAGTAGACCTCTTATTTCATAGACTTTAAACATTCACTTCCTTCCCAGAGTCCACAAAAATATACCCATTTTAAGTACCTTATCTTTTCTATTTTCTACCTCCAAATTACCCCTTACCCTTACGGTTAGTTAGCTCCTTCCCGTCACGAGGTCAACTAGACCTTCTTTCCGTAATAGTCCATCCTCGTATAGTTGCAATGTAACATCTCATTACCAGTTCGTTCAGGACCAAACACGGGTTAATTTCATTAGCCGAACCCAACGAATCGTGTGATGACTTTAGTGATGTTATGTGAACGCGCCCGTGGGACGCTATACGTCTGCTTTTGTTAGTTTGTGTTTTGCCGCTGAACTTTAGGGGATATTTGCTTTATGCGTGTGTATATGAAGTTACAAAGCGTTTTAAGAAAACATTGTTAAGAAAATTAGGGTGAATAGTAAACACCCACAGTAGTGGTTGAAATATTGCCTAATATAAATGTTGAGTCATATCAAACATTCACTGCGCTCTCTTATGGGGTACCTTTTATTTTATCGAAACATCTTTCAACGAATTTTCGTCAAAAGGCATTTCTCGCAGCATAAGTTTGTTTTTTCGCAAGTCTAACCTAACCTAACCTACGTAATTAATGCGAAAACATCATGGTTTCAGTAAAAGATAAAAATTAAGTCGTTGAAGTGCAATTCGATAAAATGATGGGTTACATCCAATAATATTCATAAATGTATCGGTCGTGACCTCACCCTGTCCAGTTTCTATTAAAGTAAATTCAACACAAACCGGCAATGTTAATAGTTCATCATAAATTAAATTACAGCGCATTATTAATAGACGCTATTTACACTGAAAGCCGCAACTTCGGGTTACTACTCACATAATTACCATAGCTGATTGGACAGGGTATTGTCGGAAAATTCGTGCAATGATTCGAGAGGACGTTTATTCGAGTTGCGGAACTGCAATAAAACGTAACCCATATCATCATTACGTGGTCATGGAATAAGCCTTACAAAACGGCGATGGTTGTTTTTTTTTGTCAAATATATTCACACTATTAAATATTTACTTGTTCCATTGCTAACTAGTCTATTGTAAAGTACCTAACTGCATACGATCGGTGTTGTTGCCGTCGCATTGATTTCGAATCGGACTGAAAGCGCAGCCAGCCACGATCGGCACGAAACGCACCGCGTAATTGTCAGGATCAAAATCCACTATAAAACAGTACCAAAACCCTATGCACTGCGCAAATTAAAATACCCAATGAAACCCCGACAGATTTCGACACGCCACGCTAATTGGCTCATTCGAATATCGCGACCGCTTGATTCCGATTTCAAAAAGAAACATTTTTAATTTAAAAGAGCATCAAAACGTTCCAAGTTCAAAAATTAGTAACCGGATCACGTTTGCGACTCTTAATTAAGAAGTTAATGAGATCGGGACCTGACCTCCTTTTGTGGTAATCAATATCGGTCACTAAATTACAATATAAAATGCCGTCCCAAGTTTTTGGAGATAAGTGGGGTTACCTTGTTAGCGATGAAAATCAATTAATTTTATTGAATACTTTCGGTAACCAGGTGAACGATGCTGGGAAAGCGAATATTAGGTTTGATGCGGCTTTTGAAGGATTTCACCTGATAAACCTTTTTGAATTCAATGAGATTTCCAATCTTTGTTTTATATGCAATACTACTCACGCAAATCAGTCATGGTTTTTTATTGAAAAGTAGCCACATAAGATCGTTATCGAGAATAATGTATAGCGATTTTGGAACAGCGCCCCGTGAGCGTATCATAGTCAAATAGTAAAGAAGTAAAGACACGTATATGAAACAACGTACGAGTATAGAATAGTAACATGATGAATTTTTGGCGCAAATTAAAGTAAACTTACGAAAGCTGGCTATCAAACAAGTTTATGCACAGACTCGAGAAAAGTATTAGTTTTTTACAGGTTACAATACTGGGATCCTAGTAAAAAAGGATTTAAGTCTTCTGAACTCTGTTCATGTATACAGTGTGTTATGTCATCGGTGTCGGAGATTTTAGGGACTAACTCTGTAGGTCATACTCATCAACTTTTATTATGGGACCAACATCCAAAATTGCGAAAAAAAAACAGCTTTTCCAAACAAACTTTGAGATCTAAACAGCCGAAATGTATGGAACAGGTGTATTTTTTTTCGCAATTTGGATGTTGGTCCCATAATAAAAGTTGATGAGTATGAACCTCAGAGTTAGTCCCTAAAATCTCCGACACCGATGACATAACACACTGTATACCCTTTTTTAGTATGAGTTAAGCCGACTTGTAACCCTTTTTCACGTGGACCCCAGTACGACCTCTGGTCAGATTGTACCACCTGTGTATTATTCTATTCTTAGTAGCGGATGTAACTGGCGACCTACAATATTATTTCCGTCGGGACGCTACTTGCATGGATTCTACCTTTGTTACTGAAAACGGTGGCGTCTGCATTTCTAAATTATTCCAATGTCAGTGTATAAGCTGAAAATATACCCGGCCACATGAATATCGAGGAGGCATTACCCGTGCGCTAATAGCCAATATCTGACGCCAAAATTGCCTTCCTAACGATATTTCTGCTGCAAGTAATAAAACCCTTAATCCTGTTACCAGCTAGAAACGGCCGCGTGGACCCAATAGAACTGCTTTTTGGGTTTTGGACTTTAGTATAATAAAGTGTTAAACGAGAAGATACGTTAAAGTTTGTTTAAAACTTATCCTAGGGAAGTTTGCCGGGTTTTTCTGGTACTTTCCTCATTATCGAACACATATATTGGTTCCTTGATTATATGTATTGGCTTTTGAAAATAATATAAGGGTTTCGCATATTTGAGAATCATATTAATAATTTATCGAAACTTTTTATGTGGTTGTCTTGCATCGTTAAAGGTAAGTGTAATTTGTACATTTTTTATTTGTTTAGAGTTTTAACACATTTTCCTGCTCAACTGCAAATGAATATATATTTTTTATTTAATGTTAAATTCATCGTTTTATATAATGCTAGGTTAAGTTTTGTAATTGTATAATATCATAAGCTATACCTATTATAAAACGACTGACTGTTGAGTTTCTTGCGGCGCTTCGTCTCAGCAGTGGTCTCTTGTGATTCTTGTGAAGCGCTGGTAGATTTTTGACGTGTAAAAGTGCCCGTACTTGCTGAATAAACATCTTTTTTTTTAATAGGAATTGTTTCACATATTACCATACTTTATAACGTAAATACTTACAATTTGGAAAAAACAAACTAAGTATGCTGTTTTGATTCACGTTGTCATACAATCAAATAATCTATATTTTTATATATCATACATGAATAAGCGTGCTTTATTTCATTCGTTCTGTAAAAAAGGCATAACATCGACGAACTTTACAAAGCTGAAAAATAACATTAGGTGGAGAAAATTGGCCGTCAAGGAAAGTGATGTATGAACCTCGGTAAAAAATATTTTTCGAACACTGGCCCAGTTATAAAACTCTTTGATAAATGGCTACTGACTCTTTCTAATTTCGTTACACGTAAAGGTGAAAACGTTTATTATATTACAGGAAATAAAAAGTTATTTTTGGACGATCCGGGAAAACATTGTACTCACTTTCCCGCTATTGATTCTGATAATTACTTGTTTACCAAGAATACACGTAATGTTTTTATCATTAGAACTACATCAAAGCATACATTTTATAAAGAGGTTGTGAGTTTGTGTGTATGTGGAAGGTGATCTTGGGAGCGAAAAGATTTTTCCAACTCACCATTTAAAAGGTCTTAATTTCTTAAGATGTTGGAAATACTTAGTACTTGCACTGACCACAAAAATATTTTTTTATTATCTTGTTTGGACATCTGCCGCGATAAGTCATATAATTATTTAAATTTTAATAAACTAGGTACCTGTCACATTTCAAAATTTGCAACTCCAAAAAAAGGTATGACGGACGAATAAACAGGCCGGCGGTCAGATGGTATTTGTTTGCTTAGGTCTATGAATATTCTGCATAATTAAATCCTTCGATACCTATTCGTCCAGTGGCACGAACTTTTTCAATAGGACAACGGTCACGCGACTTAAGGACGTATTAAATCTAATGGAACAAGGACTATCAGCCCGCGGGCCGATATTGGCTTGTCAGTATTGGCTTGATAGTATATATTACTTCCACATTTTAACTTATAGCTGCGTCCCTCTCAGCCTGTCAGTTAGACTGTTCGCCTGAGGCGACTATAATAAAATGTTTGTGCTCCTAGGTATTTGATACTCAAATTAAAGTAAAACTGTTAGACCTTATAATCCAATAGCTCTTAGAAGATGCTTCGGGTTAGTACTTTTCTCTCACTCGCATTCATATGCTCATATTAAGAGCGAGTGAGCAAGACGTACAAAGCACCTTCAAAGTGCTCACATACTGTATTATATTATAATAAACTAAATAATTTACGGATTACACCGTTAAACGTTCCATGCGCATTACTCATGTAGATAACGTCAGAGTAAAGCGTAAATCTAACGTCTCGTTAATAATTTTAAAGTTGCTCCGGATTGGAGCAACCCCAACTTTCTCAATTTATATTCATATTTTAAACCTGACCGCGACTCAACCCATGTTTACATCAAACTTGAGTTAAACGCAAATGTTATTTTTAGGCGTTTAGCTAAGTTCTAAATGAGTTTGGGTGGAATAATTTAGGTTTGAGCTTAAGTGTGGGAATTGAATTGCACAGACCATCGACGGACGAATGGATCATTGTGGCGCATTATCGGGCAGAGTAGTACCGGTTTTAGCCACTATACCCTTTTTGGCTATTTAAATATGATGCAATCTAAATATAATGGCATTTTTAGACTATTCTGTGTTTTTATAGTAGATATTGTTTTTAATTTAAAGCAAATTTATGGGTAATAGTAGATTGTTCAACAAGGGACTAAAACAAGCCATAAAGACACGAGATGTTTAGCCACACGAGCGAGCTTGCGAGCGAGGGTGGCTGTAGTTCGAGTGTCATTATGGTTGTTTAGTCTCGCGTTAAACACTCTAAACAAAATTACAACATTTATTATAAAAAGTTTCTAACAATTAAAACTAACAATTAGGTATCTTATTATTACTATCGTTAATCTAACATTAATAATGTTATTTGTTTCCCACATTTCCAATCAATAAAAGTTTGGCATGTTTTTGAATAAATGCCACTAGATTTTGGCGGCAAAAGATTTCGTATCACCTCTTTTGCTTTCTTCTCCATTCTGGAGTTAGGCGTTAATTCTTCTTCACTGGATGATGATGATGACATTTCTGGTCCGTAATTTCTAAAGTTGCACAATCAATTGGTGAAATTTTTTAACAACGTACGCTCAATACATGTTATGAACATCTATTCAAAATACAAATAGGAAAAAAAGTTCCGCGGTTTTTTTGTAAAGTGATGTTTTAAATGCTTGCATATTTAGCCAACAGATTCAAACTTGGAAACCATTTTAAAAGTAATTGGACCACGCATAATAAAAGAGTTCGGCCTTAATATGATTAAATAGATTCATATTCGTAATAATTAATCGTGTTTCACGAAATTAAATCCTTTTTTTTATATATTTGCACAGGTTGTCATTTTTAGGTTATTTCGACACCCAAAAATATGGTCCATACACAATCACTGAAAATGGCGATAATCCTCCATTCACAAACACCGTAATTGGTTGTTTACGGGTTTCCAAAGTAAATTTAAAAAAAAATACTTTAATCCCTAGAGATTAATAAGGAGCTTTAGTCCCGATTCGCAGAGATTTAAGTAGCATTTTAAGAGCATGAGAAGTGAAAAAGTATTTTTTACGCCTTCTTCATTATTGTTCTTAAGAAAATGTTAATCCATCTCTCAGAAGAAGTCGGTACTCGGTAGTGAATTGCAAGAAGCGCAACAATCTGCATTGATTCTAGAGGTTTATTTGCATCTTACTAGAGAGAGGCGGGCGACTTAGAATAGCACTGCCAGGAGACTGTTTATTAAGCACTTTGCCTATACGAAATTGAAAATATCTCGCATTGAATTTTACCTGTAAGTTTTACAGCGATGAATTTGCTGGTTGCTTTATGGTTAATCCATATCTTTAGTTGCTGGCTGACTGACATACAAAGCACGGCCTTAACCACTGAAATTTGGGGTGAAAACTAACAAAAACTTTTAAAATCCGAGCGAAACGCCGGGGCTTTAAGGCAGGTACTCAATAATTTAAGTCTACTATGGTTACATAATTATTATTGTTTAGATGACAGGTAAAGTTAAGATTCGAAAAACATACCTAATTATGTTGCCAAAAAAGTATCTTTTATATAAATAGGTAGGTATATATATGTTTTGTAACCATGAAAATATCTCATCTTCTAACAGCAATGTATATTTATTTCCATAACTCATAACTTTCATGAACCTTCCAATAATAGCAATTCAGTAGATAAAAGTGATTCAATTCATTGTCCGAATCACGCCGTCCAACAAGACGCCAATTGAATAAGAAAAGGACATAAGAAAAAAAAACTCATTTCGCCGAGATCCCTAGGCCAATCAAATATTTTCGTTGCCGAGATGTTATATTTTAATATCTCGTCTTTACTTGCATGTAAAGCTTTTTCTTTTAACTTGTATAGGTACCAATCAGTTTTAAGTTAATTACTAATTTTAGTACGTCGAGACTCGACAGTGAATCAAGGTGAAGATGATGAGGATGACATTGAAAACGAAACAAACAAAACATGAAATACACTCAAGAGCAATGAAAACATGTCAGTTTCTATGGAAATTCTATACAAAGTGACCGGTTTTCATTGTTCTGGACTATATGTATATCCGTTGATAACATTTACCTTATGCAAGTACAAAACGATGTGTTCCACATGCCGTATTTTTATTAAATTACGCAAAATCATAAAAATTTTGGACAGCAAAGCTGTTTGCAGGCGCATTAGCGCCTTTTTCTTTACTTTCCCTGAAACTGACGGATGCCTGAGGCAATTAGTGTCCGGAAATTACACAAGAAAACACCAGTAATCCATCACCTGGCCAGAAAAAATAAAGCAGAAATCTGCCGGTCGTGCACGGCTTATACAAAACGTCATTCAGGCTGAGGTCGAGATGACGAGGCCGATTTTCTTACTTTTACCGTTTTACGAGGTTACCCGTGTTTTACTGCGAGATATAAAATACTAACATTGAAGAGTTTCTGTTGTTATTGTTTGGGTCTTTGATTTTAGGGTCGTTCATGTGAATACATAATTGAAGTAACATTAGAGAAGTTTAAAGTTACATTCGGATTTCTAATAAAACTAGCCCTTTAGCCTGATCTACATTGGTCAAGGAAAGCAAGTACAGTAACCAGGACAGACTGGAGTGAAAAAATAGTGTTTAGGAATTGTACTTCGATATTCAGGCGTACCTGGTAAATGTGGTGGGAGCTCATTGACGTCTGTAGCCCCGCGTCTTCGTACTCCACACGACCTATTATCCTGGGTACTCGTAGGTCTCGTGTTCGCTGGTCTATTTTGTGAGTTTCTTGGTAAATGGGTTCCGCGACAGGCTCAAGCAAGATACGAGCTGATTCGTGGCGGCGGTTAGAAGATAGTGAGAATGATGAAGTCGGTTAAAAATGGGGTGGCAGCACCGTCGCTGCGTTTTGAAATTGCTTTTCAAAGCGTTTTGTTTACCAGATTTAAACCCAGCTATCGAATAGTTTAAAATATTCAAAAAATGTAAAGATGTAATGTAAGTCGGGCTTAATTATCTTCACGCTTCAGAGTAACGGGTACAAAACACACAGTATACCTACTCAAATGTTTCTATAACAAATGATTTTAACGACACATAACTAATATTGGAACCCGCATCTACAGTGTAGGATCGTTAGGGTACACTTCTCACTTCTCAGGGCCGTATTAATAAAATCATCTTGACTGTGAGGCCCATCACAAGATACGTCAAAGTAAACGCCAAACCATAGAACACTGTCATTTTTGACGCATCTCGAGACCAGCATTAGAGTTGAGATCAGTTTATTAATAGGGGCTTCAGTATACTAATAACTGTTACAACTTTTACTAATATCAACCTAATCTCCAATGGGGTAAATCGTCAATAACGACCACTTAACAAATTAATAGTTATTTACTATAGCCACCCATTATATTATATACTCAGTATACAATTTCTGGATCTAGGTATTCTAGTTTAAGTGCAAAAATATTGACATATCTCTTGCTTTACACAATCAAAAACCATAACGTCGTCGTCCATCGGCCTTCAAAAATCGAAACCAAACGAAATAAACCCCCAAACGCCACTTAAACCAATCAAAACTGGATCAAACCGCTAATTCACGATCATAAAAAGAATACTGGCCGAATTGATGCCATTAAATGGCGTTCGTAAACAGGTAACGGCTGAAACGACGGGTCCAGGAAATCACGTGTAAAATCTCCATTAGGAACATTCAGCGATTGGTTGGGATGAGCTGCCATCTATCGGACACGGAACATAGCCGGAACTCATGACCTGAATCCCGAACAGGCTGAAAGGTTTTTGGGTATGGTGTAAGCAAAAATAGAAAAGTGAATTATTTAAACGTTGGGTTGATATGGCTAGTAAGAAGAATGAATAAAACGTGTGTTTAAATATTAATATGAGGCCGTGTTATGAAATGTTAGAACATGCTAGGTTCAAGGCAGCAAAGAAATACTAGAATGACTGATGTTTACTTTGTCCCTCTCCCTTCCCAGAAACTAAAACTTTTATTTTCATGGCTTAATTTTTTGTTTAAATAAAGTTATTTAATTTTGTCTCCTTTGCCTTGCGACACATTCCGGACTTGTCATTGATACCCTCTTTTGCATACGAAACGAGAGGTAATCTTTTAAATGAACCCTTAAAAAGTATTGTAAGGTGCAAACCAGGACCTAAATTTAACACAAAATCTGTTGGTTTTAACCCCCAACGCACAAAGAGATGTGTTATAATATAAGTTTATAAGGGATCCCTCTGGAAAGCAGTTTTTATCTTTACGCATAACACCCATTTAGGCTGACATTGCAGAATTTAATAAACGTCTCTTATGTAGATTAGGTTAGGGTATAGGTTAGTTTTTAATACTTACCTAATAATAAAAATAAAACCGTTCCTATTGTAAAAACCGTTTTCGGTCAAACGATTTTGTATCTATACTTATATCTGTGCTTGTGTAACTGTGCGACATATATCTTAACTCCCAAAGAGTTGAACTGATTCAGACACTGTTTTTAGGGTTCCGTAGCCAAACGAGGAACCCTTATGGTTTCGCCATGTACGTCCGTGCGTCCGTCCGCAACCTAGCTCAGAGATTCTTAGTACTAGAAAGCTGTAATTTGGCATGAATACATATTACATATTACACATTAGACATTATTAGTCACGTTACTAAAGTGGTAAAATAAAATCTTAAAAAAATATATTTGTTAGTGTATCTCCCCTACACCTAACGGGGGAATGTATTTATTTTTTCTCGTCTACCCCATAGTTTGTGGTGTCGTTGGATAGGTCTGTTAAAAATACTGCGGGTTTGCTAAACAATTTTTCGATTAAGGAATCCGTTTATGATTTTTTTGTTAGAGTCATGTGTCTAAAATCTAAAAGATATCGCAAATGTAAGCACATGTAATGAATTTAATAGGAAAACTGTCACGACTAAGTAGACTTCAATGGTTGTTGAGTTACAAACGGTTTAAATGTTTATACCTATCGAAAACTTATTTGCGGTAAGTATTGGTAAATCGACCGCGACCTATGTCGATGTATGGGGATAACAGTTTTCCAACGGCAAAGTTAAGTTTGTCGCGAGGTGTAATTTGAAAAAACAAATAGAAATAGAAATAGAAACATTTATTCGACGAGCACAGAAAAATATATATAACAGAGAACATGAAATAGGATGCTGTAACGCTTGTGTAATAGTTGAGGAAAGGAAACCAATAATTACTAAATTACAATTTTAATTAAACTAAATATCTAAATTACACTAAGCGTATTCTTGTAGGTAGTTAGAAAAAATATCTCAGGGATCGTGAGTTCTAATTTACACTGAGTTTAGGTAAGCTGTGAACACTTCTCACTGTCTATAATATGGACATCACTTCCCTGTCGGCGACTGCTCGGCGGGGGAGGTGCAGTGGAGTAGTGACGTCACAGGCGGTAGGTGGTGTGGTGCGGCAGCATCATTTGGACGCGGTCCCGGCCATCTGTAGACTTGACCGATCGCGGGGTCCCTGGAAATCCCGTTTTGGACACTTAGTAAAAAGTCTAGTTTTCCGTTACTGACTGCAACATCCGGCCGGAAGTGAAAATTGAAGCACTACTAGCAGGGTGACGACCATAAGCATTAAATAGCGATCAATGATGTGGCAGCAGCATACAAAATCAGCCTTAAGAATGAAAGCAAGTGAAAGTGAAAGAGAAAAATGTACAATTTAATAATTTCCGTAGATTGGAAATTATTTAAAAGGTTATTTTATACTATGTAAATAGCTGGGGTTTATTTAACATTACTTAAAAATGCTTAATTAAGCTAAAACGCTAAGTGCGAATGTAGTTTTTTTTACATGGAGGTAGACCCATATTACGCTAGCGAGAACAAAGAATTCACATTACTTGGAATATTTAGCTGTTATAATTTCTTAATACTAATTAAATGATTCTAGCAACATGATAGGTAAATTGCAGTAAAATTAGTCATGTATGAAACAAACTACTGATTCACATTAGTAGGTACTGGTTATAAATAATAAATTGCAACACTCACCCAATCGGGGTAAACACAATTCACTTTTAATTATATTTAGTTTAAAATAGTTTAGTTTAAATTGGTTTAGGAGCGTAAGTAGTGATAAGCGACCACGATTAATGAAATTTTAGGTGTGTCCAAAAGTCGCTGCTCCGGTGAAGTGAACGAGTTCTTGTCCCCCACCGTCGCGCAAGATCACCCTCTGACGTAGGCTATGACATCGCATTATCTACGTGTAAAAACGCCTGCTGTATTAAAATAATAAAGACAACTTGTGTTGATTATAACTATGGAAGTTAGGCAGTTAGTTTTAGGTTTTGTACATATTGTTTTATTTTGTATTTAGAATACTAGGTTAATTGGTGTAAGATATTTTAAGTTTGTAAATAGTCAAATTACACAATAAAATCGTTTACTCAGGGAACGCTGTAACGGTTACGTTACAATGCCAACACAGAAATCAAAACAAAAACGAAAAAGAAGGAAAGAAAAAAATGTAGGATAATGTTGCCATGGGTGATTATGTGACATCTAAATTGACACCACTCAGCACAAATTTGATTTTAGTTACGGCTTCGGAACCCTACACTGAGCATGGTCCGACATGCTCTTGCCCGGTTTTTTCTTATTAAGAAAGCTAGATTCATTTAACGATATCAACTCTGAACGTAGAGGTCGCCATTTATATCGCCTTAGTATCTGTGACTATATGTCTGTGTCTGTGTAACTGTGTGTCTGTTTGTGACATCTTAACTCTCAAATTATGGAGAGAAAGTGGAGTAGAGTGCGGGTGGTAGGACCTTGTGCAGGGTACGCCCGGATCGCCACCACCATCTTATCCATTAACCTACCGCCAAACAGCAGTGTTCGCATTGTTGTGTTCCGGTTTGGGGATAAAACAGCCGGTGTAATGACTAGCATTGAGGTATTCCACCTTATTCCTCAGGGTTGGCAACGCATTTGCAGTCTTAGGCTTGCAGTCTTGTGAATGCGAATGTCTATGGGTAACAGTTTCCACTTACCATCAGAGTGTGGTCGCTAGCCTTCTCTATTCCATAAAAAAAAAAGTCTTCGGATTGCCGTCATGAGACTGCAAATGTCTATAAGTAGGTGTCAGATATCACTTACTGTTAGGTGGCCAATGTGTACCTTCTCTATTACATTCTCTCTCTATTATTTTGACGACGCGCTGGCCTAGTTGGCAGTGACCCTGTCTACGAAGCAAGTGATCCTGGGTTCAAATCCTGGTAAGGGCAGATATTTGTGTGATGAGCTGATGAGCACAAATGTTTGTTTCAGGGTCATAGATGTTTTCTATGTATTTAAGTATATATTTATCTATATAAATAATTATATCGTTGCCTAGTACCCATAGTACAAGCCTAGAGCTTAGTTTGAGACTAGGGCAATCGGTGTGACATTGTACCCTGATATTAATTTATTTATATTTATTTATATTCAATAAAGTATACTTCATGCACGAGTCTCAACTACATTCATGTATTATCAACAGATTTCTACAGTAAGCAATAACTATAACAGTAGAAAATAACTAGGCTATTGCTTTGAACCCTAGTTGACCTGTTCATTCATTCATTCATGTCAGCCGAAAGACGTCCACTGCTGAACATAGGCCTCCCCCAAGGTTTTCCACTCAGACCGGTCTTGTGCTTTTCGTATCCACCGCGGTCCCGCGATCCTGACGAGGTCGTCACTCCATCTTGTTGGAGGCCTACCTACAGCTCGTCTCCCGGTCCGCGGACGCCACTCCAGAACCTTCTGACCCCATCGGCCATCAGTCCTGCGAGCAATGTGCCCCACCCACTGCCACTTCAGTTTAGCTATTCTTATTAGCTGAATTGACCTGTTAACCAAGTCTTATTTAAATAGACCATTAGGAACTTCAGTTGGATAATCGAGATAATTTATTTAAGGTTATGACAATGCTGGTTGGTTATTTAGTCGGGACAAAGAAAGGGCTCCTATTCATACTTCACATGCAGACTTGACCCTTTCTTACAGTGAACCGGAAAATTGCTTTACTGGAAGTGACGTTTTCTATCTAGATGTTGAAAGGCCATGTAAAAAATAACGATGACTTTAAAATCACAAGCTAATCAAAAGTCTGCATTCGTAGGTAGCTAACATAAAAACGGCGACACCATAGGAGTACTCGCTATGTTTTCATCTTAAAAAGGTTTGTCTCTAAAGAGAGTGACTCAAGTACCTAACTCATTGAACCATAAACTTGTGGGCTGCTCTGAACATGGCATATATGCGAATTAGTTTCACATAATGGCCATGAATTTTGAAAGAGAGCGATACTGAATACCCAGACGTCGGAAATCGAGGAAAACTTGTTTGCTAGATATTATATTGCTCGCCTTTTTTATAACGTTCCTGAAGTGTAGAAATCTCCAAAAATGTCTCCATTTTCAAATTAGTGAAGCTTAATCTAAATACATTAAGTATCTTCAGTAGCAGTAAAATAACTTTATTAGGTTCTATTATTTTAAATAATCCTGTTATATCTAGCAAACAAGTTTTCCTCGATTTCCGACGTCTGTGTATTCAGCGTTCGCTGTCTTTCAAAATTCGTGCCCATTATGTTAAACTTATTCGCATAATTCGGATGTCCAGAGCAGCCCAACAAGTTTATGGTTCAGTGCGTCACTCGAGTATCTTGTTAGTTATTCAGAAATAATTGACTTAATTCAATTATTAGAGCTCGTTAGCCTGGGTTGTGTCAATAAAGTTAATTTAATGATATTTTTATAACAATGAACTCTATATTAGTCATAGGATAAACGTTTTTGATTTAAAAACAAACTCAATAAATTCACAATCATGCGAATATGTGTAGGTAGCATACACAAAGAATATTAAATGAGAACCTGTAGGTAGGTACTATATAGGCAGGCAACGGTTTGTTGTTTTTTAAATAATTTTAGTAAATAATGATTGTATTTAAGGAAATATTTTAAGCTGTATTGAACAGAATTACATCAAAGCTACAATAACATATTATTTAGCGTAAAATGAAATAAACTGATACAAAAAAGGTACATTAAAAAGGGAGCGCCGCCTTGTCATAGATGCCAGCGTTTCTGTGTTCTATTCGTGTTACCACTTTATTTTTTGCAATTCTACTTCTTTTTTTTTTTTCGTTTATTATTCAATATAAAAAACTTAATCTAATACATCACATTAAATGCTTACAGAAGCCTGTGTGGCTTAATCGTAAGCAGTGAGTCGTTTGACACTTTATATGCAACATTGAGTAGGTATGTATAACTAATTAATCAGTTTATGTAACTAGATAATAATATGTAGTGTAACGTAACTAGACAAAGTGGATTTATGTTGCTCGCTGTAATGTTGGGTAATGTCGGTTAAGTCATTAACGCAGTCCATTCATGTCGTCGATATCCGTAAAAGATATGAATTATTACTTTTGTATGTAAATATTGCTGTAAAATTTTGGTACTAAAATCGTGCTCAAAAACAACTATAATCTACCGAATTTATTTTAAAACATTTACATCATCATCGTTGCATTGGAAACTAGATAAATAAAAGCACATTCCATTGTGATTATACTCGTAGTATAGGATAATTATTTAGTCAGTAAATGAAAAAAACTATTTAGTAAACGATACTATTTTATTTACTACTCACCAGCATCGTCATTTTTCATTATATTTATAATAGCTATATAACTAGGTTTAAATAACTTTTGATAGCTTTGGTGTTATTTTCTAGTGTAGCTACTTTTGAGGGAAAAATTTTTGGTTATTCAGACAATACGCGGTTTTACCATAAAATACTAAATACTACTAACTTATTTTGACCTTCCAATAGTTAATCATTTTTTATTCAAATCTACCAAAAAAGTAGAAATCTACTGAAAATGGAACGCAATGCCTAATTTTAATCATTAAGTAGGTAGTTTGTATTATACTTACTTGTACCCCATAATAATAAGATAAGTATATTCTTCCTCCGGTCAAGAAATTTAAAACAATACTTTTTAATACTGATGACTGAAAAACAATACTTTTTGATACTGATGAATGACTCAGATGTCATTTTGTTCAGCGTTTTCTTTATTCCACAGTTGATGTAATAAAGTATGCTCACACATTCACAGAGCAATATATCGATACAGTTCTGTGCACACATTTAAACGCATATTGCAATGATGCAATCTCAGTACAAAAGAAAACGGATATAAAAATAGACGGACAGCTCTGATTCAACCTTGTTAATAACAATTGCATTTGCGTGTAATTAAGAAAATGCCGATATTTAAATACTCCTCATTTCAGACAAAGGTTTCGTTACCGCCGAAACAGGACAAGCATTCGCTCTTAATTCCATTACAAAATGGCATTTAAAGTGCATTACGCTTTTATAAACGATTAATTTTAAAGCAAAATGAACTTTTAGTGCTCGCTCGTGATGCGTAAGTGCCCGGGGCCGAATATGTCAGTCGCGAACTGTTCACTTTTGATGTCCAAAAGGTTTATTTTACAGTGGCTTATTTTTTGTGCGCCACGTAATTGAATTGGCCAAGTTTCCGATACCGAAAATATTTATTGTGGGAGCGAAAATAAATAGTGCGGGCCGCTAGCCGCTTTATTGTCGAACTATTGGAACAAAGTGGATTTATGTTGCTCGCTGTAATGTTGGGTAATGTCGGTTAAGTCATTAACGCAGTCCATTAATTAATAACCAAACTTAGGTCGATATCCGTAAAAGGTATGAATTATTACTTTTGTATGTAAATATTGCTGTAAAATTTTGGTACTAGCCAAAATTGATTAGCACTTGGTGCTTGTTTGCGAATGAACGTAATGTTGTCTCTTTCGTTATTAAATGGTTTCTGTTGTTAAACGCGATTGTATTAAATATAAGGGGACAATCCTTTACATTATGCGTAACGTATTAGGTCCAAACTAAACCATAGACTTGGATTGAGAAATAGAAATAGAGAAATAAATAAATGTAAAGCATTCAAGACTGGAAAAAGTATACTAGTGCTATCTTATGAACCGGGGTCGAAGCCGAAACCACTATATTAGTAGGAGATCCGAATAGGAGACGATTTGCACCGGGCTGTTTATTTGATAAAAAGTATGTTATATCTAATTTAATATGCTAAGTAATATATGGCGAATATAATTAAGTCCAGTATATAATTAAGTTGTTTTTTTTTAAATTGTAATTGCTTGTTTATTAGACAAATTACATACCAATCGAAAGTATTAAGCCTGTAGAATATGCAGGTTAGGTTGACTATTTTTTCCCGTCAAACCGTTGGGTAGGCAGATATAAACAGGTAAGTCGGTACTAATAATTTGCAACAAACATAACGTTTACATATTCTATAGGCTTCATACTTTCGATTCGTACGTAATTTGTCTACTAAACAAGCTTTTGCAATTTTATAAAACTTACTTTTTTATGATATAAGTACTGGACTGAAATTTTTCATCCTTCCTATTCGCCACATATTATTTAGCGTATTAAATTTGATATAAAATATTTTTCGTCGAATAAACAGCCCGGTGCACATCGTCTCCTATTAGGATCTCAGGCCATAACTTTTACTTTTTTTTTTTGATGTTCTAATTGTTGAACTAATCTGTAATGAATTACAGCTCTCTAGATGTCCAATTTATATCACATCCTCGACCAAACTCGCAGTATTTTTTTGGCGGGTTCGATTTAATAGAATAAATGCGAAAGTTTGTGCGTATGCATGTTACTGCTTCACTAGGTAAAATCTAAATATAAAAGTCCCCGAGGGAATAACAATATCGAAATCTACGTAGACGAAAAGTAAGTGCTTTTATAATTATGGGAACGCAGTGGAGCTATTTCTTAGACTACCCTTACCCACCCTATCTATACCCTTAAACTTAAAAGAAGCATCAAATGGATTTGCCTTAGGAAGTTAGGTAGGAAGTTATACGACAAGTATTGGGCAAAGTTATACAATACTAATTCGCAAAAACCTCGCGTCTCACATCCTTGTTATCCTTGATCCGACTCTATTCTTAGTTTTCTCATCAACGTGAGAAACAACGCACGCAAACTCGTCCATTAGCCGGAGCAAAACAGACATTTGGAGCTTTAGGTAATGGTCTCGAGCAAGTGTTTAAAGAAACATTAGGCCAACGGATAAGTTTGGTCATTAGAGGATACCTTTCGGAGTCCGCGAAAAACGGCCGGACGCCGCGCTCGCAGTGTTTTTCTTTCTTTAGAAGCGGGAAATAAATGGGTTGCCGTCGTTTGTTTGTACGTGGTTTTTTGAGTATAAAATATGATACGAAAGTACTCCTTTTCAAGCTACGCACATTATATTGTATGCACATTTTATTTTGTCTTTTAAGATTGGGTGTGTTTGATAAAGGTTTTCCAATAATATGAGTATGACCAAGACGTGCTGAATTACTTAGGCTAATATAATTAGTGTTTTGTATACTTTAACTGCAATTTTACACTTTTATGGTTTGGTAAAAATGGTTTTAAATATACAATGATGTGGTTGAAGTCGTCCAAAAAAAAACAATTAGTAAGATTTTATCTTTGTTTTTTAGTGTTTTTACACTGAAAAAGAATAGCTTTGAGTAGCTGTCCCCTTTTAAAGCACTCAATACTAATTTAATAGCAATATTATTAATATTTATTAAAAGGGCAAGGAAAACCAACGTATGGAATTGTATCTTCCTTATTCACTGTCCTTGGTTTACAGAATGATAAAAAAAAGTTAACAGCAGTTTGGGAGATCGTTCGCGAGTTTTGAATACTTTTTTTAAGTGTCATGGCCGTAATGCTTCGAGTTTCTTAAGCGGCTTAGGTGATCCGGGTTTTTATGTTTGAAAGACAGTATTTCGGAGAATTAAAACAATAACTTACAAAGTGGTTTAACTCTTGAATGCATGATGTAGGATGCATCCTACGAAACAAGAACTCGATAATGTTTGCCCATAACCAGCACAATAATGCGTAATAAAAATTAAAAGCGACTAAAAAAAAAACATGCATTTAAGGGTTAAAGAGAACTTAAAAAACGCTTTCGTACAGAGCTTCGTTTGGAAAGTTGAGAAGTGGAAACTCGAACCATTAAATAAGACTTCCTTCATGCGAAATGTATCAAAAAAATGTTAATAGTTTTATTTCTTTAATTTATGGGTAAACAAAACATTTTCAAAGTAAGCTAGTAAATAAATAGTTAACTTTAGCATTCTACAAAAATCCTTTAGTGCATTTAGTTTACGAACTATCTTAGTTAAATATCCTGAGCTATTAAACTATATTGACCTGTGTCTAACTGTTTCTTCCTTTTCAAACTATCAGACGTGGACGTACAACAGACCTTGTATCGCTGATAATATTTGAGTATCCCTGAAAATATGCTTCAAATCACACAGCCTCCTTGAGGTGACGCTGTGATTCTTAGGGGTATCCTATTTTTCGACGCAAACGATTTATCAATCCAGCGGACAGCTCATTTTGCCAAACAATAACTATTCGCACCTTCACTTATTTTCAGATTTGGGTCCTTTTGTTCAGGCCACAAAGGAGAAATGGCATGTAATATTTTTATATCTTTTATTAGGGTAATAGAGGATGTTAGGAATAGGTCTAACTGGGAACGATTGGTCAGGTAGTTGCTCCATCAATGTAAAAGGACAACATTAATATTGTGACAACCTTACAAAGTATCATTTTAGGTAGTTTTAAAAGTGTTACTTTAACACGCTTTCGGTTAATGAACAAGCATTTATTCAGTGTAGCACCTAAGTATAAACAGTGAGTACTTATTGAAATTAGAATAAATCACAATGGTAAACTTTAAGTACTACTTATTAACCGAAATGAAATACAGGGTCTTTCAGTAAAAGTAAGTGTCTTTGCCCGTAAATAAAAAAATACTTTACATTTTTTTGCCGTCATTTGTCAAAAAAATATCGACAAAATCTGCTATTTAATTATGGAGTTAGAAGATACCAATCTTACAAACGCGTGGTTCCAACAAGACGCTGCCACATGTCCTACGGCTCGATTGAGCATGCTTATATTGAAGGAGCATTTCAATGGACGTGTAATCAACAGATTTGGCGACATCGAGTGGCCGCCAAGATCTTGTGATTTAACGCCATTAGATTATTTTTGTGGGGCTATGTTAAACATTAGTCTACGCAAACAGGCCACAAACAACTACTGCACTTCACGAAAACATTATTCGAGTTATTCGAGAGATATAGCCTAAAATGTGTGCAAAAGTAATGCAAACTTGGACCATTCGTTTACAGAGCACAATCAAACACCGCGGACGTTATTTGACTGACATTTTATTCCATAAGTAATGGCAAACGATCTATATTCAGATAAATAAAAAATATTAACGTTATTAATAAATCATTGTTTTATTTAATTTTAAAGATCACTGATTGTTTATGGAAGATTTTTTACAACTACGAGTAATTTTGGTGCCTATGGGTCTCACCAAAATGGATCGCCACACCACCCTAGTCGTTTCTGTGCTTTGCGCGTTCTGCGTATTTAACTAGCTTTATAAGAAGTCTGTTATTCCATTACATCTCACAACCTTGTTCATGGCATCGATCAATAAATTTAAGGAGGAAGTCTTCGCCTAAAATCTTTGTTTACTGAGTTTAAACACGTTCTTGGACTAAGCGGTTAGGTAAATATTCGAGTTTAATATCATCTAATACATAAATGTGGTTGACTTATTTATCTAACAATAATGGTAAATAGGAATATACAATACATAGAGAAATACTTCTTATTTTCTTTATCAACAGAGCAGAGGCTTGGAGGTTATCGTATTGTCAACGTTATGGTAGCTCTTATTTACTTATCTGTAATGGTGGCCGAGTTAAAAGCAATACTATAGCATGTCAAAAGCAATATTGTTTTACCGAGTGGAATAGAGCCCCAGTGGCCCGACTACATTGACACAAATGAACCTTACAACACCCAGTCTAAACTCGACCCAAATCGCAAACAAGTTGCTAACACCTGTTAAAAACTTTGTCCGAATACTAAATTACTGTGACAGTTACAAAACATAGCCGGTTAAGTTAAATTCAAAACAACTAAACCCAAGGGAAAATTTACAAAACATGTTAAACGTTAAACTGTTGAAATGTGCTAATAGTATATTACTTTAACAAGTTTGAGGGATTTGGTTTGAAAATAAAAATGGTTATGGCACTTCATTTTTAAGACATAAGTAGTAAACTATTAGAGTTGACCCTACATGTTACCACGTCCCCCTTTTTCAATTTTTTTTTTGCAGACCCAAAACAAAACTAGAGCTGCTTTGTGTTGGAAGACTGCCTGTCTACGTGACTGACCTACTGTCCGTCATGAAATGATTTCAATACGTTTCTCAAATTGAAAGATTGTCATCCGCTTGTAGTTTTTAGGTAACTTTTATGAAAGTTAGTTCAGCCAATCAAGTCTTTTCAGGTTAGAAGTAAGTTCACGCGTACTCAGGAACTATTAAAGTTGTAATATCAATATTAGCTATAATTGTTGATTTTTATTCGAAAGATCTTTTTGACCTGCCTCTAATAATTTGTGATTTAAAAAAAATGGGCAATATTGCGTTACTCTTCAAGTTATAACATCTTATATTCCGAACCAAATACAATTGCAAACAAAAAAGAAGAAAAGCAGAACAAACATCTTAGAAACGAATTAAAACGAATTACGCTCAAAAGAAACAAAACGCGCATAAAAAATCCAGCGCCAAAAAAATAATTTAACACAAATTCGATTGAAAAGAAAGCAAGTACGTAGACAACAAAGAAGTAACATTAAATCTCAATGGCACCGATCTGTGTTTGCAAAGAGAGAAAAAAAGCACAAAGGAAGAATCCAATTAAACAAATTGATAGATCGCCGAGCGCCCCGATCGGCCCGTCCTGCCCGCTTTGTGATCCAGATCTTGGGCTATCAGTATGTACAGCACAAAGGGGTTCAGCCTTTGAGATTGTATCTGTTCGCTTTTCGTCCTAAAATACTGGCCTGACGGATGCGTTTAGTTAACAGCTATAGTGAAGGATTTCGAAAGTTAATCAATTTAAAATTCTTTTTAAGAGGTTGAAAAATAAATTATGTTTAGAATTACTCAAGCAGAAAACAAGATATTTTTTGCGGCAGCATACAAACTAAACCGTGACCGAGGTCGCGGGACCAAAACTATATTATTTCATTTCCAGGCAAAGGATAAAATAAATAAAAAAATATTGCTTTGGGCTCAGAAAAACAGAAAAATAAAAAACATACGTTTTTTCCCGTTAATATTATCAGACGGATCTAGAAGACTCAGTGTTTAGAATGCCAAAGTAATGTAATAACCTATTTTTACAAATCTTTCAGTGTAGGTACGGATAACAAAATCAACACCCGATAATCTTAGTTTATTTTCTTCACTTGCACATGTTACCTAAGAAAACGCCTTCGGATTGAAAAATACACATCCGAACATGTGTCGTGTAATATCATCAAATTACACGGACGCGGCGATACGTGATCTCGCCGAGATGAAAGAAGCTGAGAAAACGGCGGCTATTAGTCGACGCGGAGTCAGCTCGGCTTTGTGCGCGTCGTCACAAATGACAACCTATTTGGGTGTTAGCTTAACTAGCAAAATTCATTGCTTAGTAATGATGATACTTTCTAGGAAAAAAATGTTTTTTTTATGCGGGAGTTTTGATTGATTCAATTGTGAAGATATTTGAATTATTCGAGCACATATAAATGGCAAATTTAGCTCACATTAATGTCTTATTTAGGTAGGTTAAGTAGTTGGCCTCACAAAGTTATACAGCTTTAATTAAATGCAAAACTAATCCTGTTAAAATAAGCCGGACCCTATAAAGAAACTCGTACATCTACAAAAGTTCTCGACATGCGTATACTTGATTGGATATTCTTTAATGATTATTTTTTGCACTTACACGACTGCCCAAAAAAGGAGTGTGATGTTTTCAGGGTTCATGTATGTATTTATGTACGATTGTTTATTCCACCATAACTTCTAAACGCCTAAGACGATTTAGATGTGGGTGGTATTGTTAGAATCCTTTCACCATGACATAGGATACCTAAATTGTTAAAATAAAAATAACAACAATGGCAAAATGACAATAATTAACAAAGGTATATCGACAACAGTGTAAAAACTGATGTCGGGATTTTAAAGCTTGCTTTTCCTTTAGTTATTATTAGTAAGTAATGTTATTTTTCCGCTTAGCAACTGTTTATAGAAGAAAATTAAATCTACGAACATCAATCTTACTCGGAAAAAGTTGAACGGGGTCAAATGGTTTCCCGCGAAATGTTGCCGACGTTTTTAACATTCTTTCCACTGGTACGCGGGGAATGTTAAAAAACTTTTCCGAAGTGGCTACGCTGTTCCGTTTTGGTAAACGCCTAAGGAAAAGAAAATGTGTAATTTCGTTTTAAAAATGTCGTAATAAAGGAAGGTGTCGCGTCAGTAAATTGTGTCGCTCATTCGTTCTTAAACAACCACCCGCGTGCAAAAATATTACGGTCATATATCGCCGAAATGTGCCTTCAGACAGATGCGCCGAGCTCAAGCGTGATAGAGAAATGGGTAGCACCTTGCGTTTCCGCGCCCGTTGTGCGGACAAATTCTCTATGGCCGATTGACGCTTCTTAGGAACGATTACGAGACTTCCTTGTGATGTGAAGGTGAAATCTATATTCTTTGGGATTCAATCCTCACTAACCGCAGCGTACCGTAACCGGTACTCGCTATTTGGTAAAATAATCCATTAGGTACATAGCATAGTTAAATTAAATAGAATACGTTTCTAAATGTGAATGTGGAAGAAGCAAACAGATTTGTCAGGATCGTAGCAGGTGGAAAGAAGTGGTCTCTGCCTACCCCTCTAGGAAACAGGCGTGATTTAATGAAAGTATGTATGTGCATTTCTAAATGTTTTACAAAGTCATAGTCAAAGTCAAAGTTCTTTAATCTTCAATTTAGGCATAATATAATGCACCTATGAATGTCAAAAAGCATTACCACCGGTGCGAAAAATGAAACCTTTGCCCCGAGAAGAACCGGCGTAAGAAACTCGGCAAGGTATATTTTTTTCAGGAAAAAGGTTTACATCATTACATAATAATTATAAATAGTTTACAATATCACAGTATTTTTGCACAGTACCACCTTTTTTAAGCGTAGGTAAATTTATGCGTAGATGCAAAGATGCAAAAATGGTCATATAATCAATCAGATACAGAGTTGTTAATTTTTAGTGACATTTGAACTATGTTGACCTTCGAAATTAGTTGTTTTGACCTTCGATCACACAGATTTCATCGAGATTTGAAAGGTTCCGTACGAATTCTTTTTGGTCCTTATATTTTTTTTAAATGTTTGCTCCATTTGAACTATTTTTAATTATTTTTAGTGATGTAAAAGATATATCAGAGCAAAAAGAAGAAAAAAAAATAGCTCTTAAATGGTTGGAATATGCTATTGTTACATTTCTAAACATGAAAGAAAACTTAGCGCCGCCGGCGACATGTCGTCGATAAAACAAGAAATTGACAGGTATCGGGTTAAGCTTTGTATTAAAGATGGAAATATATACTATGTATGTTTTCTTACTTAACCGGGTAACTTTCCCTTTAGTTATAATAAAAACATACAAAAAAATGGTGAATATAACGTTTCATGGGTAATTCTTTCGGGATGAGTTTGGCGATGGTAAACCTAGTACAATAATCATGGTGTGTAAAGTAAAACCACAGTATTAATAGTACTCAGCTGTTTATATAGCTACATAATTCCAAAGAGTCATAATTCCAAATTGATAAAAATTCTGAATTATCGTAATTTCGTACGCAATTTTTTGATAGACGATTTAACTTTTTGCTATCGCTTATAAATCAAACCTAACCTAACCTACGTATGACAATTAAATTATCCATTTAATCTGAAACAGCTCCAGCGTAACATAGCTTTCGTAAACATTAAAATTCGGACAAATGAATATTCGGAATAAGTTATTCGGCTTTTTTTTCGCTTTCACTTTCATAGAAAAACTCTGACATCTATAGTGTTTCTGCGATAGAAACCGAGTTGGGTGTTACTGTACCTACTTGCATTAAATAAAATATAAACTAAATATAAACTTTGATTATTGTATTATATTACGAGTATAACTGTGTTGACATTTATATACGTTTATTTTAATGCTTGCTCTATTCAATATTATTAGACTTAGGACATATAATTATTGTACACTATTAATATGGTAGGTCATGGACTAGGTCACCTTAAATGTTGTAACACCTTGTATACCTGTAATATGACAATAAATGAAATTTGAATTTGAATTTGATAAAAGTTTTTAAAAAGGTATCGTAACTCAGTTGTTGCAACAGTAACACGCGGATATATACTTCAAATAAGTTTAAACTACGACCTAACGCAACTACAAATAAAATTGAAGAGTATTTTTTGTCGGCCACAGTTTATTACTATGTATTAGGTTGTCTTTAATATTACCTAACAGTTAACACAAAAACTACCACTTTTAAGTAATCTTACTTGTTTATTGAAATGATTTATTTCATTCTATTATTCTTACGTTAATCAAACACCACCTTGCTAAAGAAACTGCGGTTGTATCAGCTTCGCGTGCGTTGTACGCTTACAAAAGCTAATGACACACGGTATATTAGACCTTAACAAGGTTAACATAAAGTATCCATTCACTGCGGGATACGGTCGGACCGTAACGAGCACATTGTGTGGCTGGATGTGCGTGACGTGCTGAATTACCTCGAAGAGCCACGGATAGTATGTCCATGGTTCAAAAGGTTATAAAGATAAAAATGAAATATTTATTTTGAGAAACAAAAACTAAATTTTAATAGGTAGTCTTCAATTATTATTTTCTGGCCTATGTATATAGGTGCCTAGTTTAGAATGTCAATCGTTGTCTAGCAGTAGTCATAGTTCAAGCCTAAAGCTTATTTTGGGACAAGATCAGGTCGTATGAGATTTATTAATGGACAAAAAAAAACTCTCATCACGTTCTACATTTAATCTTAATTTTATTAATTTGAAAATATGTCTGCTGAGCCGGTGCTTTTTTCAATTGGGTATTGACATAGCTTGAACCCTGGGGTATTATCCCAGAGAGTATTATGTCAGTTCTTGAAAATAACCGAGAGGACGCACCTGGATTCCGGTAACCTTCAAGAAGGGAATATGGCCGATTGAAAAATGTCACACTTTTACTTTTGATTTTCGAACTTTAATGATTAATATGATTATAGTCTTACTCATTTCACATCGGCAAAATCACTAATAAACTGCGGTGGACCGCCATAAAACCAAAAAAAAGAGAGAAAAAAGAATTAACTTTTGTATGAACTCCTTTTTGCAAGGTGTCACGTTTTGATTTAAGGTTCGCTTTGTATTTCACATTTAAGGAACATTCCAATGATAAACAACTTTTTAATAGAAACCTTTTCATTGCCGCTCACCGCAAAAACTGTGGCTTACTCTGCGAAAGTAACTTGACGTCCCTTATTTGTTCGCCCTTTAACCGATACCTTTATTCACTAGCTAACTAACGAGGTATCCCTAACGCTATTTCCCTCATCACCAACAACCTCACGTCTTTTTAGGAGTGAAACCAGAAACATGGTGTTACAAGTTTTTAGCCCGCGGCGTAACGTGCCGAGAAACTTGAGAGCTTTTCGAGTTAATTAACCACACAACTTTCCGTACGAGATAAAACATCACAATGCCCAACTCCACGGCAAATACAAACATTTACCTACGTGATTGTACTGGACAAGATAACGGTGACTGTTGGAAATAACCAAATTAATGAGCCGGTATTATTCTAAAAATCCTCAGCACCTTTATAACCTAAGAGTACTTATCGGCAGCGGTTCTCAAAGTTTATACAACCCTTTTGAAACACTAAATATTTTACGTAAAATGAAAAATAAATACTTTACAAAGTTGTGTTCTTTCGGTACAAAATGCTGTTATGTTAAGGAATCCCCTAATATTGTATCGGTCTGGCGTTTCAATAAAAAAGGCGTAACCAACACAGACTCTCATTTACTAGGGTTTTAAAAAGGATCTAGTGATTCAAAAAGGGTTCCATTGCTAAAAACTTTGAGAACCACTGGTAAACTTAAGTTATAAAGATTCGTCATACATCTGGTTTGATGTACGATTTATTTTAATTTTTAATTTTAATGTACCGAAATAACGACAACTAAAATTCCACGCAACATATTCTGGTCGAATGACTAATACGCGGAAAGTCGCTGGCAGAAGCTAGTACTCACATATTAGCCCATACAGATGTTCGAGCAACCCCACAGCATTACTGACCCAGCGCAACCGCGAATTCCCGAATCCTAATTACGTCGAACAAATTTATGGCACAAGTGAAGCCGGCCCGCTGCAATTACGTGTAAGTATGCACTGTATAATAGATGGGGTTCTACTTTGGAAGACTAATTAAAATTTAGTCTCTGATAGTGTTGCATATAATAGGTTTGAGATAGGCTTCGTAAATGTTGGGCACTGTGTAAAAAAAGTGGGAATAGTGTAGTTGACGATCTTCATTGCGAGGCTTTGATCTTCACTGGTTTGTAATTCAACAATAGGAAATATGCATGGATTTTTAACAAAATATGAATAAACCGTAAAAGAGATCACCAAAAGTGAAATTAAAATTAAAATCGTCTGGGAAATACGGAAGATACAACTGCCATTAGACAGCGATTAGACAGAGATTCGATTCGATATGTTATTTTTAAATTTATATAAAAATAAAACTCAGCTGTTTGTTAGATGAATCAGTTTTTATTGAACCTGTGTTTACCCTATTAGATTGTAAAGGTAAGCATAAGTAAAAAGAAAATGTTCTGCATGGGGCCAAAATTACAATTACGCGACGAGAAACTAACATTACCGACATACTAGCTAGCTAACTCTGTGAATTGCAAACTTTAAATGGCAGATGGGCGGGGCACCGTAGAACCGATGGCCACAAAGGTTTTACAGTGGCAACCGCTTACTGGAACAATGTGAGAAGCATGGCTGAAGCATCGAGCACTAACATTTTAATCACACGTTACGTTTTGGAATCGCTTTTACTATTCGAAAATGTGGTCTGAACCTATCCGTAGCACGATCCCCTGAAACGGAGTTATGGTTTATCCATCATTTAACGTGAACTTGTTATAAAATGGAAGTAATGTCAAAAGCGTAGAATTTGTTGTTCATTATTTACTGAGAAAATAAATAAGTAAACTTTATGCTGATGGCTAAAGAGCGTTAATGCCACGTGGTCTTTGGTGAGTCACGCGGTTACAAACAAAATGCCGTCATTTGTTGGCATAGCAAACACTGATAATATTAAAAAAATATCCCAGTAAATAATAATAAACAAAAAAAAATACACGAACCCTGTGACCATGATTTTTATCAGCACACTTTATAAAAAAACCTGTTGTCAATTACACTAGCATAGAGGCATCCCATCATATTCCTCAGGATTGATTATAGGATGGCAGTCTTAAGACTGTAGTAAGTAAGTAAGTAACAAAATATGAATAAACCGTAAAAGAGATCACCAAAAGTGAAATTAAAATTAAAATCAAATTAAAATGGAAATATCTACGGGTCAGTGATCCCATTTACCATCAAATAAATGTCCTGTGTGCTGGTGTTCCTTCTCCTTTCCACAAAAAAAAGGTCAGAACAAGCTTAGACCATACTACTACAAATCCAACAACTTTCATTTTGATACAAGTTATACTCGTAATAAGCTGTCAAACCATATAAACTTAATTTAAACCACCCAACTATAATTCCGACGAAATTACTCACAAAGATTCAATTTTGGAATATTTCAGCAGCAGGCCTAGCATGCGAGTGAGCACAGCTCTCCGTGACTTGACAATCACGCGCCTCGTTGGCTCTGATGTAATTAAATACAGCAAGCTTAGCACACTGATTCACTATGATACTAAATTATAATATCAGATAATGATACTGCGCTGTGTTTATTTTACTCGCCTTTTGAAGGTTTAACCGTAAAACAGTTTGTAGACAAAATAGCATTTGATCTTACTTGTTATTTTAACATTCAAGTACAAATAAAAAACACGTTTCAACGTTTTAATGTTGAACATCGTTTTACGAATTCAATTAATAATTTTGAGAACTGGTAGAATACCTACCACAGCAAATTAAATTAAATTTAAAAGAGATGTTATTTTGAATTAACCTCTGAATCTTTGATGAATAGGTATGTACTCGTATTTCGGTGTTCTTATTGACATCGACAACAGAACGAGACTTACCTCCTTGTTTTATTATATTACAAACGCCTATTTTAGTTGAAATATTCTTTGTCCCTTTCTGTCAAGTTCAAATATCACAATGATAGATAACGTCAAAGCATATTTTAAGCAAACTTTAGCTATTGCGCGTTATTATAAAAGGCTTTACGCACTCAACATGGGGCAAAATAAAGTCTATCAGAGGTGTTCTTGATTTGAAAACCGCTCTCTGTCGAACGCACGGTCGATTGAGTGAGCGAAGTCTTACGAGGTCGCTCATCAGCCGGGTAAAGCGGGTAAGCTGAGAATTCGCACCCTTAAATGTAGTTTTTACGCTCTGACGGGACCACTTTAACTTGCTGCTTAATATTTGGTGCGTCGAGTTCAAGAACGAATTGTTTGAATTATCATCTGGCAGCAAGTTAGTAACCGATATTTTTTTCAACATAATGACTCCAGGTTAAAGAGCCTGAACCGTGAAGTCAAGGCTGTCGTTCTACTTTCGTGTGCAAATGGACTCTTAAAACTTACCGTCGAACGAGTCGGCACAGCACGTATTTACGTCACGATAAAGCCGGAGACCTGTTGTGTATAAAATTGTGTACTTTTAATTTACCGCCCACGTTACGTCGTACAACTGCACCGTTAACATGAACAATGAATTTAAAAAACTCCATTATCTCTATAAATATATAAATGTTTTGATACAAATGTCCGGCGTGTTTTATAACACGCTTTCACTTGATTCTCCATTAACATTAATTGAAACATTATTTAACAACTAAAACACATTGTAAATAAAATTTCGTCGATAAAGCTATTAAAATACTTGTATTAATCCATGGTAAGCCTTTAATCGGTTAATAAAATAAATTGTTCTCTCGTCGGCCGTTCCCGCGCCGCACAAAATGACAATTTTAATTTCGTTCCATAATGAACAACAATATGTTTATGAAAAGTTTTAACGCGTAATTAGCCTGGTTACAATAAGAAATAATAAAGTATTTAAAACTAAAAGTATACAGATGCATTTTATGATTAACATAAAGTGGCTGAAAAATTCCAGTTCCAGAGGAGGTACTTATATTAGACATTATTTCAGCCGTCATAAATAATTATATTGATAATCTAACCATTAATTGGCCATAATACTACCCTGATCATTGAATTATAAACCAAACAAAGATATTGTTAGGGATTAATCATGTCGTCAACTAAATAAAGAAACTCATATAACAGCCGTCTTATGCACTCTTGTGGAGTCTCAATTCAACTGTGGCTATCTAGACGTATTTGGTTTAGTATTCTTGTAAATATAATTTTATAGCTTGGAGAACTAGCATACAGTCTAGCTGACGGCAAATGAGCTGGAACCTCTAGACCATTGCTATCTTGAGCAATGCTATCATGACTGCCAATGCGTTTTACATCTTGATAACTAGTAGAATGTACTCGTGTCTAAATTTAGTCCTATAATTAGTTATGTGTCCATCATTATATTAAATTTTAGTTATACGTTTTACTTCATGTGAATCATAGCAGAAGGCTGGATAAAGGTAGCTACGTTTAAATTTATTTCACTGAAATGAGAAAATATTTTTCACCGTTTTCCAAGTTGAATAAAAAGTCTACACTGAAACTTACCCTATCTTCTTCATGCATTAAAAACAGACGCAGTAGCGATAGCGCTCATTAAAGATGTAATTTTCTTCCTGCCATCTACTTTCTTTCCTAAACATGTTATTAGCCTCCTGTTAACGCCAATCATTTAATTTAATTCAAACTTGAATCGAACGATTTCAAATTGGCAGAGAGATGTTTAAATTAATGGTACATACAGTAATGGTTATAGAAAAATGCATTTGTAAAGACTGTTTTCTTTTTGGAAGTTTTCATTGGTGCACTGCAATGATATTATTCAATATTTTGGCGACATATTTATAGACTAGGTAGTTTTTTGAGGGAATAACATCTTTAGGGCTTTTATGACGAAACATGTGACTAAATTTACTAGTTTAGAAACTTTACTAGTTAGTTTCTGAAATGATGAGAGTACATTCTTAAGGCGGCAACTCGTGCATAAAATCTGTTTAAACCTTAATGTCTAACGGAATAGTATTGAATCTGGGTAAGCTCTTGAATTTAGAAACCACCTTTTGGTTTAGAAAGGCACGTATACTTAGAGTGCCGAGAAAAACCTACCCTTTTTTAATGCTGTTGCTTTTCTGCTGCATCTCAATGGCTGTTTTATACAAAGATTTAAAACTTATAAATTGTTTAAATATAATACGGCAAAAGAATTGTCAAAATTGCTCCAGCCATTCAGAAGCTGTAGCTCGAGCATGAATATTTCATTCACATTCGTACGTTACATTTTTGTATCGTCGTTACTGTTCGATTCGGCCGCCATTACTCTTAAGAAAATAAGAGTTATCAATTTGATAACACGTCAAGAGTAATATGGTTTAATCAAGTAGAATAATCGTTACAAATTTCAAGAACAGAAACTTCCACCTTTCATCTCCAAGCTCTCAGTAGTAAATTCTTTATTTAATTTGCTTTAACTCAGCGCGGATAGCTTACAAATTATTTCATTAAAAACGTCATTCATACGCAGCGGGTGAGAAAATCTGTAAAGAAAGTTCCGTCTCTTGATTACCTCGAGGGTCCTCTAAGCCAGATTAAAACTTCCTCCACCTCCGACAGGAATGCATGAGCCTATTATGAATTATTAATTTAGCTTTTAAAGTGTAGGGCTCATCACGATCGATAAGCAGGTTACCCTTGCTAAGATGTACGTGGATTGAGTATGTGTGTTTGGGTGTGTAATAGTCACCAAGCATTAGTGTTTGCATTGTCCTAGGGATACAACCTGTGAAATTACTAGCATATAGGGGCATTATATCTTAGTCCTCAGGGTTGGCAACACATTTGCAGTCTTATGGCTACCACAGACTATCAGTCGGACTGACAGGCCGAGTGGCACGCAGCTATCTGTTAGAATGAGAGACGTAGGTTGTATAGGTTGTGGCAGGCTCTTTTCTGCAACTTGACGACTTAAATATGAGCCTATTTTGCGTGTATGAGAGGCTCAACTTGAGGTTGCTTTCTCTTTGCCATTATCCAATTGCTCACTAGGCATTCATATTACCGGCCACCATCAAAAATTATCTTCATCAACGCTAAAAAAATAAGGAAGATTCTTTTTCTCGTAATGGCGTATTTGTAATGCATTACCAAAGAACTATTTTTGGTTTAAAGTATTTCCGGACACCGTAATACTTTTAACCCTTTCATATAAAATACAAAACTTATCAACAACAAAACACGGGTTTACTAGAGAAAATGAAATCGTGAAAAAAATTGGTGAATTTCACCCATAGGTAGCCTTTTACTGACATATAACTGTTATACAGAGTGTTGCGAAAAAAACCTTTAGCATATGTTGCTTGAATTTCGTCACACATGTTTCACCGACATTTCAGATAATGTCATGTGATGATAGCGGTGCATTATTGCCGAGGGAAGGACGGTTAACGACTGGGGAAACTCATTAAATACCCGGGGATTTATGTGCCCGGGAAAGGAGGGGTAGGGGGGGAGACGCGTAGTGGCCAATAGTTAAGACGTTTAAGGCTGCTTAATTTATTGATATCCTTGTTAATCAGACGGGTAAGTAGTTTATTTGGTTTGGCATCTAATTAAAATAATATTAATGATTTATGGACAAGTCTTATAAGAATAAAGAGTATAAGAATATGTCCGTTTTTAGGGTTCCGTAGTCCAACTAGGAAGCCTTTTAGTTTCGCCATGTACGTTCGTCTGTCCGTCGGTCTGCAGCGTAGCTCAGGAACTGTTACTAATAGAAAGCTGTAATTTGGCATGAATGAACATATAAGTCACGCCAAGAAAGTGGTTAAATGAAATCGTGTTTTTTTTTGTTTACCTCTCCTACACGTAACGTGGAGATGTATTTTTTTTGCGTCTACCCCATGGTGTGTGGTGTCGTTGGATAGGTCTGTCAAAAATATTATGGGTGATTATAAAACAATTTTTCGATTAAGGGATCCGTTTATGAAATATTAATCTTTAAAGCGCTAATTACCAGAAAAAACTACAATACTAAAAATCTAAAAAATATCTTAAATTAAAGCACATATAACGAATTTATTAGGAAAACTATCACGACTAAATAGACTTCTTTGGTTCTTGAGTTACAAACTGTTTAAATGTTTATACCTACCGAAAACTTATTTGGTGGTGTTGGTAAACTGACCGCGGCCTATGTCGATGTATGGGGATATCAGGGGCCCTAACATGGCTGCGTTTATCGCGTTATAAAATTTGGATAAAGCTTCCGTCACCTTCTGACACGTAAATAAGTACGACAGTGACGGATGCTTTATCAACATTTGACACGCGATATAGAGGCAGCCATACTAGGCCCACAGTTTTCCAACGGCAAAGTTAAGTTTGTCACAAGGTCCAATTTGATTGTAGTGACGACTTCGGAACCCTACACTCAGCATGGTCCGACACCGACATGCTCTTGCCCGGTTTTTTAATTAGTTATATTTTACATTTACGATAGGTTGTCAAGGGTAATCTATCCGTTTTATTAAAAATCCATTAAATAAGTCTTGAAACGAAACATATAATCGTCATCTTTTTAAATATCAACAACCGAATGCCTTAATCGTATTTCAGCTGCTCTTATCTAGGACAAGAAAAACGTAATTTTAACATCACGATAAAGACTGATTTTAGGTCAGGGTTTTAAATCAACTTTAAAGACTCGTTGAAGGTCCCGGTATTTTATTTTAGTTTTTAAGTATGTCTTTTAAGCAGTTCTTTTAACAAGATGGATCCAATCAATACAATTAAGTAAAAGGCTGCAGCCACGTTCGACCCGATCACATTAAGGAACGAACTAATTAACGAAAACCCTTCATTCAATAAAGACAAAAGACTCGGTCGGAGTTGAAACGTTAAATCCGAAAAACTCCCGAGCTGTCTGTGAAGTTACAAAAATCGAATTAATTCCGAAATCCACTTTGAATTTGAATTGCGTAACAGCGAACTTTAAAATTGCCATTGTGTACCCAAATTAAACTTTCCTTGCCACGGTTCAAGTTTTCAATGATAACATTTTATATCTGAGCTCTTTCTTAAGGTAAATTGAAAAGTTTGGCAGGCTGCTAACATGAGTTCATTTTGCATATTGTGAGTCTACTTATTTAAAGTTATTTCAATTGAAAATGAATAGCATTGGCCATCATGAAACTTTAATAAGATATCTTTCAATGGGTTACTTATAACTCTCCAATTATAACTCAATTCCGTGAAAAATGCTTAATATGTCCAAGACATTAATTTTCAAATGATGGGCGCCAAATTAGTATCGGTAAGAACTTTCACTGTCTTATTCATAAACGCGCAATAGCTAGGGTGTTAAAAATATGATGGATAAAATATTATTATTTGTCCTCATCTGTCGTTACGACCTTTGAATTAGTCAGAAAGTGATAAAGTATGCTTTAATTTTAATAGGTTTATTGTGCCGTTACGAAAAATGGGTTTAATTCACATTAACTTACCTATGTGAAACCTGAATAAAATATCTACGTAATAATTCTCTAAAATTCCGCCATCTGTGTGAAGAAACCGTAATTTGGACATCTGTATTTATTTCCTTAAGGTAAATCCAAGATATTTCGTAACATAATAGCGAGAACATTGTTAAAAATAAAAAGCTTAATCTTTAACAAAATTCACAAGATCATCTCGGCGTTCTTAAAAATCCGCTCTATATCTCAAATTGCAAAAAATTACACAGAATTACGAAAAATTATTTCCTCATCTTTGCAATAAAGGCAAAGTAAATGAGTTCGTTATTTTCGGGCAACGATCGGCGAGCGTAAGATAAAATCTTTTATCCGCGGTGAATGGGATATTTGTTTGTAGATACCATAATTCCAAAGATTTTTTACATAATTACCGGAACCTTCCCCGGGGCGAAATTTGCTTCAAAAGATAAAATAAATCATTTTGCGTGGAAAAGCAACATTATTGATTTTCGCTTCGCTCAGAATTTAATTTATAACAGTAATTAGACGGTTGAAGGTTTTTTGTACAAAATAAGATAACAAAAATCAGTAACCTTAAAAATATCCCGTCAAAAGCGAGGATCATATTGCTGAGATAAAATTCTTCAGAAAAATACTTACTTACCTTTTTGCAAGACTTATGAAGGCAATAAATAGGGTTTCGTAATTCTTCACCCGACGAAAATAATATTAAATTTAAACACACTATCACAAAGAACATTCATGCCAAGATGACCAACACGAACACACACCAATTTTACTCCTTATACATTATTTTACTTGTATACGAGTACATTGTAAAACCAAACCTGCAGTAAAGAAAATGTCTACTAATTAATATGTTGTCTCCGCATGTTTTTTTATTAAACAGGCCTCATTTTCCCAGTTTGAAACATCAAAGATAAACCTATATGGATTATTTCGCTTAGAAAACTTTGTTTCCGCAATAAACTGATATTCTACGCAATTTTAGAAATATCAGGACCAAATTTAACTGCCTGTTCAAGTTAACAGCATGATGCACATCAAAGCATTAAACAGTTGTAAGATTTCTCTTTAACAAACATTGTTAAACATGTAGTAACTCGAGTGGTTACTACTGTTTAGCTTTTGAAGCGAAGTAGGAGGTTAGCGGAGAAGCGAAGAATAAAATATGCAAGCTTGTCTGCACTGCCCGCTATATGTATAATTTAATGACATAGGTAATATCTAGACAGTGCTTTATTATTTAGACGAAAGAAAACAATAATATTATAAAATTGTCAATTTTCATAAAGCATAAAGTTTAAACGAGATTTCTATTTTTTTACTAATATCCTAGTCTTATCTTTTTTTGTAGATTAACAGAGTGCAATTGGAGAGTCCAGGGTCTTTAATTATAAATATGTAATTTTTTTGCTTATAATAGAATGGTCCAATAGTGGTGAAGAATAATCATTGTATAATTAATATATCAATACTAGGCACAATAGTACATTGTTGCCTAGGCGCGGAAAGTAAGGGTTTTCCTGACGAGGTGGTTAGCAGGCCGAGCAACAGCGAGGCCTGCTAAAATACGAGTCAGGAAATCCTCGTTTCCGCCGAGGCATACATAATGCTTTTCTCAAACATTTGAGGAAATAATACAAATACATTTTTAAAAAGCAAGTAATTTAATTATGCAGAATGAACGAATGTTACCGACTGTCAATTGTTTTTAAATACTAACCATAGAAATTGGAATGCAAATTCAAAAAGAAACACACGCACTGTGCTAAAAAAGCGAGCAGTTACCTTGGCTGTTTGGAATTTTTGTCTTGGTCCTTTTGATTTTGTATGCAAATTGACAGCATTTTTAAGAAAAATATAGACATGGACGGAAAGTGTTTTCATATGGTTTTTTTACTCCTAGGAGTAAAATGAGGCTCTTTCCGTCCTTGTCTTTCAATCGGAAAACCGTTTTTTCCGAGCATGTTTGAGAAAAATACTATTTTCACACCACATGCTCGAAATTGCCTATTTATACTCGGTGATTTTTAATTGGTGATCGGGTACCAATTTTTCCAATTCAGTAATTGATGTCGTTCATGTTACAGTCGCAGTTCCATGAAACCAACTATTTTTTTTTTGTAATACCTAATTTTTGTTTTGAAAATAACTTTATCGAAATTAATTGTCACCCTTCAGTTCTTAGGTATGAAGAACATGAAGGTTAAATAAATTGGATTCATTGACATTATTTTATTAAATTGACACTGTCAAAATATTCTACGAGAGAGATGCGATTGAATCAAGAAACAAAGAAAATAATTTTCTATTATAGGGCATTTTCACTAAAACGCTTACTCTAATTACGGACTGAAATTAAGGAACTATAACTTACAATTTGTCAATTTTGTGACAAAAATTAGCCATATTAGTCATTATAACCATCGGCTAACCAGCGGGTTATAATGAGATTCAGTACAATATTATAACCCAGTGGGTAATGATGTGATTTCAATTCGTATAAAAAATTGTAACAGAAACCTTTGCTGTAGGTTTCTATGGAACTTATTTAAAAATCGAACTGGCCACTAGAAGCCATATACGCAAAACAAAGAAAATAAAAGAAAATTAGTAAAAATGTCGAGTGACGAAAGCTGTGATTTGAAATTTGACGTTGTTTCTAATAAGTAGCCTTGCTTTTCATTGTCACGCAAAAGGTGAGAAAAGTAGCGTATTCTTCTTTGGGATAAAGCTGTTTTCGTCTTGGGCGAGCTTGAATCCCTCGCTGCACCCAGGACTCCGTTTTCATTCCCTCGCTTTGCTCAGGAATTAACTCGTAATAACCTCGCTACGCTTGGGAGTTAAATCGGGAGTCCCTCGTTTGCTCAGGATTCACTATCGCGCCCGTGACATAAAACAGTGCTTTATCCCCTCGGTATATAATCTACTATTTGAGTTTTTGGTTCTTACCTAGTGAATTCGAATGATATGTAACAAAAGCTTAAACACTGTTTGTTAATCTTAAAAAAAATCAATCATCAACAACTCTACGCATAGATTGACAATGTCGACGTTGTACTGCATGTCTTTTGTAAGTATTCTCGCTATTGCCTATCACCGTCTAATTAGCACTACCTACCTTTTATTCTGATCACTCCATAACACCTCATTCTATTCATTTGTCGAACTACATTCGGTCAAAGGCGGTAGACGTGATATAATCATGGATTCCACTGAAACTGGGCTATACGTGTGTACTGTGTACGCCAGATTGGACGATAAATTAGCATGCATCGTTAGTCAATTCAATGGAGGTTAACAAATTATAATTTGAGATCATGAAATAACAAACTCATAATGTACTGATATTGCAAAGGATTTCATTTTAAAATATATGAGTTTGTTAAACTATGGATCGTTTTAAAACGTATGTTTTGTTTTGATCCGTAGCACAAAACATTTCAATAATACTGACGTCACGTATCGGAATCGCCTTTACTGTTCGAAAACGTGGGCATCTCTCATTCCTATAAATTATTAACGAAACTTCACTTTCAAATAATGTTACTAGGGCTTGATAAGCGCGTAGAGTGCCCCTGTTTAGACCACAACAGAAATTACTCTTTTACCGAATAATTGGCCTCCCGTGTGATATCCATGAGCTTATTTCTATAATAACTCGACATTGGCGACATCTATCTTAACAGGAGATAAATCCATTAATTCAAATAAGAAATATAAATATTGGTTCTAAATTAGGACACATGCCGCTGATTCCAAGCGCGATAGAAATGTTACGTTAACATTACTTACTATATAGAAGGAAATAGTTCATTCTCGAGGTACTAGGAAAAGGTAACCAAGATAAAGGACCATGCATAACCAGCAACCCCATTTCCCTGCATGTTACAACGTGAAATTGTAGCAATTCAAGGGTTTAATCGACCCGACATGTCTTTTGAACTTCATAATTTCCCGGCACCGCGGCTATTTACCTACTGTTGCTACCGAAACACGTCCCAAAGTTAAATTGCACTAATTCTGTGCACCTTATTGCCCGGCCACTTCGTTTGAAAGCCATTGCACAGCGATTCAGTAGTGATGTGCGTTACCATCGAGTTTTGCCAACTATCGAAATTTGTTGGGCGAGTTTTGATGGCAGTAGTTAGCTTTAATGTGGATAGTTAAAAAAACCGAGTATGAGCATGTCGGACTATGCTCAGCGTAGGGTTCCGATGCCGTTGCTACAAATACAAAAAACCATTTGATTAATAATGTTATTGATTAAATATATCGAGCTTTAAATAGAGAAAAACTATGTCGAAAATATTAGAATTTCTATTTAAAGTTATTTGGTGCTGTCTTAGAATACTAAGTCATGATAGTTTTCCTTTTAAATTCGTTACATGTGATTTCATTTAGGATATTTTTCAGATTTTGCAGTATTGGTTAAATAAGTTTAATATTTTTAAATAGTGTTCAAAATGTAAATATTGATAGTAATGTATTGTACATATAATGTTTTTTAAGAGCTATCCACAGATACCTCACTGGATGTTACATTGTAAAAAAAATACCTTTGCTTTACATGTATAAGAGGAAGGGCGTTTTAAATGTATAACTATGCCAAATAAATGCTCTGTAATACCAAGAGACTAAGCTAGACCGCGGACAGACGGACAGACAGCCAACGCGAAACTATAAGGGCTCCTAGTTTGAATTCGGAACTCCCTTTAGTGCATTAGATATAACTTTATACTAAGTATTATCAATAATCGCTGTACACAATACACATAGCAAAATCGTTAAACTCAGTTAAAGACTAGGTAAGTTTGTGAGGTTGTGATCTAAAACATTTTTGTTTTTTAAATAATTCTACCACTGAACTATCGATATATTTCTTTCGCAACCACATAGCGAGTGCGTTTTTTCTCCCTCGTTTCAATCGCTGTGTTATTTGCTTCGTTTGCTCGTGAAAGGGCATCTCCTTTGAACTTGCTTGAATTATTTAATCGTTTAATAGAATTACGGTGCCGAACACAGCCCCTATCTGTTGCGCAGTTAGCTTTCCCCTAATTGGCTGGCTATGAAAATATTTATCGTTTACCTACTTCACTTTGACTGCAAATTGCAATGCAATGTCCCCAGTTAATTATTAAGTGTTACGTTGATGAACGTTTGTATTTGAGTTGCCAAACGTTTTTTTGAAAGGAACTTCACCTAGTAGAGTAAACCGTAACAAAAAGACATTTCAATTTAACCTTATTTTTCTACTTTATCAAAGCAATCAAAACGAGAACTGTGTTGGGATCAGAGCTATTGCCTGACGCACTCGCAATTGCAATTCTTTTTTATTTTGAAAATCGATAACTTGTTTGCATAAAATATGAAAACAATTGTTCCACTTTGAAGTGGATTGTAATTGCGAGTGCGTTAGGCAAAAGGCCAGCAGGTGGAAAATACGCACGGGAGGATGACGCGAGGACGTCACGACGAGCCGCAGCGACGCGGCCGCCACTCGCCTTACGAGACTCCACCGCTAAGTTAGCGATTTTAGAAAATCAACAATAATTGACATAAGATTGCGTCAACCGCTTCTGTCAACTATATTATATTTCCAGTCGATTGAAACCAAAAATGTCAGCAGCGTTTGCATCTATATAGGCCTATAATCCCCAACAAACTGGCAACCTCTTTATGTTCAATCAATCATTCAATTTATACTTCCATCACTCAAAATAATTGCAGTGAAACCTGAAGTTACCGCTATATTTCATTTGCAATTATGTTTTTGGTATCACCAAATATAATAAAACGTTTATGTACACACGAGTCCAACAAATTAAGGTAAGGGTGTCCACATTACAGGATATTTAAGGCATTTATTCCATGCACAAGCGGACATAAGGAATATTGAGGCACCACTAATTGGGGGAGGTGTGAAGGGATAAATTGGCTGTTTTAGGGTGACAATAAATTGATATGGGCCGAGGAAAATTACCATAAGGCCCGGACGTATTTCACAATTGCTTTAATTACCGATACCCGGTGGTGGCAAGTGACAATAATGGCCGCCACCCCAAGGCGAAGGTGATTCGCGTTTGTTTACATAATTAAAGGGAGCACGTGGTTGAGACAGGGCTTTATAAAAATAATGAAATCAGATTGAGTCTTGAGATTTTTTCATGTAATCTATGGATTTAATACGATGGTTTCTAAACTGGATAATACACTCGTTGAAATTTTGTGAGTACGTACCTAAAATAAGACTGGTAAAAAGGAATAGCGATGTTTAAAAACCTAACTTTCACGCGGTATGTACCACTACTACCACCGCCAACATGTAAATTGCATTTAAACTGCAATAATGTCAATATTCCAATCGGCTTTTTCGTAATTTAGTTACTATTACTATACTGTTATTATACTGTTAGATTTAAGTGTCATTACAATACAAAACAATCTCGCCATCCTAAAACCTTGTAACAAGCATTTTGTTACTCAACGTCAGTCCTAATTGTTTGCATTAAAAAAAACTCAGCATGAATAAAAATAAGTGACTATACTTACTTTATATACCTAACATCAAAGCCTAAGCGCAACCATTACAAGCGTGGAGGGTAGCGGGAAAATTGGTGCTATTTTCCCTTGCCATAAATTAATTTCGCTGCAGAGCATTGCAGTTAAGCCGCCATACATTTTAATTGGTCCCATTATCGGCTATTCTGCAAAACGACCTGATGACAATGGAGCCCTCCCCGTGACGCAGTGTTTTGACACCGTAATAGATAATTAATAGACATTGTGTGGGGTTTTACTAACTTTTGTTATGGAAAAGTATGAGATTAATTTTTGGTGCTGACAGAACATAATTACCTACTTTGTTATGTTATTTATTTGTCCTGTAATAGTTGCATAATAATTATATTAATTCACAAAAAAAAACCTCTCGTATGTATTAAAAGAACCGCCTAAGATGTTTCAAAACAATTTAACTCTAACATTCAGTACTATCTACATCGAGGATTTGTTAATTAGCTGTAATATAGCAATAACGAACTTAAAAATACTTAGGAATGCTGCCTGGAACTCCTTACTAGAATTATGCTAAAACACTGTTTTAACGCTCTTAGTAACACATAAAAAAATTACTCTGACTTTCTAATCCTTTCTTTCTAAGAAATAGAAAGAAGCCCAATGTGCCTTATGTGCTTATGTGTGTGTACTCTTACATGCCTATTTATAGTTCACAATAAACAGTATCTATAATACTGTTGATATCACAATAAACTGAAAAACACAAACGCATCAAACAGCAGTTATTTGCAATAGCACCGTCTACTCCTTTATGCGAAACATGAAATTTTCAATTGAACCAACCTCTAACACGGTCTTGTTTATCCACGTGCCCTTTCAGACATGATTTATTCAATATGGTAATTACACCGCTCGAATTCGATTTAGCAACAAAAGTAATGCACCGAAAACTGTAATATTAATATTCGATTCGAGTAAAAACAATAACAATGACGTGCAATCCCGTGTATTATCGATATTTGCATAAATAACAAATATTTGTATGCAATCGAGATTTAATTTCCGATACGCGACTTTCTACTGGGTTTTTTGCGCTGGGTGCGCGCTGTTTGTACGGAATGTCGAATGATACATACTAATAATGATCAATGTTAGGTGTTTTATCGCATTTGGCTTTACCGGTAACGTTCTATATTTTGTAATGTGTAATGTGAAACAAAACATTCAATTTAATATTAACAGTTTTGAAATTAGTCAATCATGTATCAGTTATAACAAAAACAAGCTCAAAATTCTCACGGAATTTACAGTCTTGCGGACTGCTAATCAAAAATCACATATGATGGATCAGCCTGTTCGTTTCCGCTTTTCTATTACACAGTCATGTCATGCATTCATATCGATGAGGCAATCTCGTAAAATAAATGAGTAGGTACAGACCTTGTGGTGAGGAGAGATTCTTAAAGTCTTGGAAACGCCGTAGTAATTTACCTTTACCTTTTTTTCACTCAACATTCCACATCAGGGCTGTTTTACATGTCGGTCATATGGAGTGAATCGACCAGCACTTCGGACTAGACGATCATTGTAAAGTTCAAAATTCAATATATTTATTAAATTTACCACACCGATCGAACTTACTTACTACCACTTACTCACTTACTTTATATAAGTAATGATCAATAATCGCAGAAAACATTTAATCTTTTTCTAACGTATGTTTTGTTTGTATAGCACAACTACAACTACAAACATATTTCCCTGTTGAGTAGGTATTCTCTATTATTTCTTGTATTGGTTAACGTTTCGTGCAAGCGGATTTTATTTGCTCCCTGGTTCCCGGCTTGAACCTGACAAAGCAAATCCAATCCTCATTTTCTCATTACGAGTTTCTTTTGCTGTCTGTTCGCTTTACTTCCGAGTGGAAATGTACAAAGAAGCAAAAAGTACAACGGAACTTATAATACTAGATTTGAAATGTAATTAAAAGCCAACATTTTAAGAGTAGGCGTGATGGGATGTTTATTTTTACACTAATTCGAAAGCTGTATATTGCATATGTTCGCTATCACAGGCGGATTAAAATATGTAATATTCCATTTTCAACCAAAATTTATGTTAATCTTGTAAAGTTCTTCCTTCTCATAGAAAAATAAAATGAAGTTAATTCAGAACATAACGATGAAGAACCGAAATGGTTAGAACATGGCGTCGACAAAACCGTTTATTTATCATGCCTAAAAAACTTTTCACTGTCACTTTACACATGACGCTAATATTTTTGAATTTCAGCGCGTCCGTTGACCAATACATATCATTAATGGCTCCCGTGTCCTTGGGAACAAATATTCATCCATCTAACATCCATGTATCCATAATTAAGGATAATGAGCGTCACTACTCAAATAAATCCACAAATCCTATATAAGGCCGCCTATCACATTCAGTACCAAAAACTCAACATTGTGTCTATTTTATATGCAAATCAGAAGGCATGGCACTGGTTCTTTTATATTTGACCCAGCATGCCGCCATAGAAACGCCATATGATCCGAATAAAACAGAGTTATTCGTTTACGGTCAGACGGAGTACGGCAGAGACGACTCGATGGCGCCGGCACCCCACTTTTATCTCACGATGTCGGGATTGCTTCCCTTTTATAATATTATAGGTATCGTCATTAAATGAATAATATAATAACTTTGATAGTCGTCTACATAGGTACCTATAGTTGATTAAATCTCTGTTCTATTGGGTATGATAAAGCCAGGGTATCGAAATTCTGTTCGCAACACATCCATGTCTTGAGATTGTGATTCCAAGATAGCAGATTGAAAATGTCTATACGCTTCAGAGTCTGTGTGCTTCGTTGCTTTCTAATAAAAAAAAACATTGTTAAGTACCTTTCATTTCTTAAGTATAATATTTGACGTTTTGGAGTATTGCCGTAGGACTACACGATATAAAATTCACAAAAAGAACATAACAAGTCTTGGGGCGAAATTAGGAGGAAATAGAAATTTAGGAGGATAGACAAGTAAGTCATACAAAATTTACTCAGTTAATCGAAAATATAATGAATTACATTGTATTAAAACAATCATGTCCAATTTGCCACTATTGATCTGCTAGTATTTTGGTTATTCCAGATACTCATAAAAGGCTTTTTTGCAGTTTAATAAACTAAGTTGTTACCCATAGTAAAAGATATCCTTAGTTCAGAAACTTATTTTGGCCAAAGGCTAATTGCTGTAGTTGGACTAGAGAATACCTACTTATAACAAAAAATACTTCTATCCTATGTTTATTGAGTATAATCTTACAGATTCCATAAATAAACCTTTTGATATAAACATTTTTGATCACTTCCCGGCGACCTTTACGTACCCTAATCAAACGAGTATTCACTGAAACGTCTTCCCAATCCCGATAAGCGGAAAAAACTTGATAAAAAGTGGAATTGGTTTATCTTTCTCCGCTGCCCGAAGTGTGTCACGGAGCAAATGAACCCTTTCTCGGTGGAGTTTCCACTGGAAGACAAACTAAAAGATAAAACGCTCCTTAACGGGCATTAAAGCGGTGTTGCCTTGAAAGAAAGCCATAAAAAGGCCGAGTCCCACGGGACACGAGCCGGAGTCCTCTACGTTTGCTGTACACTTAGAAATGTACAGAACGGACTCTGAATAAAAAAAAACTTAGCGGCCTAAAGCGGCATGACATGGTGAAAAAAATAACATCAACTTTACATTAGGGACTGAACACGTTCGCATTTAGCATGTTTAGTAACCACTTATATTTATAATAATAGTTTCATTACCTTTCAAGTTTGTGGCCTAACCCGGTAATATTATTTATCATCACCATTAGGAATCGAATCATCATCATCATTATTTCAGCCCAAAGACGTCAACTGCTGCTGCTGGACATAGACCTCTCCCAAGGTTTGCCACAAGTACCGGTCTTGCGCCGAATGGATCGATCGGTTTCCCGCAACCTTAGCGACGTCCTCAGTCTACCTTATAGGAGTCCTGCCTAACCTAGGCTGCGTCTTCCACGATGTCGCCCCGTGAAATGGAATGAATGATGTAAACTGGGAGATTTGATGGTTTAGTTAACCCAAACTTATATAGACATTGATGATATAGTGTAGGTACTTATAACAAGACTAGACACAGCATTTTACTAAAACTGACAATAGACATGTGTAACCTACCAATAAGGTGATGATTTTGCTTTATAGAATTTAAATAATCTTAAATTTTCATAGTTTAATTTACTAGTTTACCCACGAGTAAACATGCGGCTTATTTTTTTTACTATACATATAGTCACTTGTATCACTTCCTAAGCCCCTGGTATCCCTGCTATCAGGTTCGCGCAGCGCCCTCCGAAGGTAGTTACAAGATTTCAACCGTGAAATTTTATCGGGAGAATTAATCTCAAAAACTTCTCCTGCTGCCCTTTGTCTCTAAATGCCTGCAATAAAATTTATTTCTCTTTCTAATCGGAAACAGATAAGTTCAGAGGTCCCTAGGGTCTCGCCGATTTATCTGATAACGTCTGAAAAAAGAAAATATGGGTAATATAGGTAAATTACTTTGTCCTGAGCCAATTAAGATTCGTATCGTTGATGTTTTGAGCTGGGAAGCCAGGTTATATACTTTTAAGTACTGTTTGGTAGGTAAAACGTTTAAATTCCTGATTTGGAAAACAAATTTAGTTTTTTATGTTAAAAGTTGTTTGAAAGGCACTCCACTTGTGACAGAAAAAAATAGATTAAGAGGGTTAATTTGTTTAAATTATGTTTTTTGGTTCAATTAAATTAAAAGGTACACAAATTATAGAGCGTCACAATTAGCGGTATTGTTATTTTTTTTTTATCTATATACACTGGACCGCAAATCTAAGTATCACACTTTTAAAGAACATGTCATATGAAGTGTGATACGAGTACTTAGTTTTGCGGTCAATCATATACACCGTGTTTTTTTTGATTTACGATAACTTCGGCATATTACTAGGTATATCTATAGAAAGTAATTGGTAGATAAGATTTTTAAATATTGCAAAAAAAATATTTTTTTCAGTTTAGAACAAAATAATGAAATCTTTTATCTTTGGTCATTCTAAAAGGGCCTTTAGAGTTACCTAGCTAATAATCAGTGTCAAATACGTCTATGTTGGCGTGACATACACACACAAGTAAAGATAACACTTGACAGGTACAAGTCACTTTAGATTGACGCGTATACAAACCTAACAATTGGAAACTCTTTACTCATACGTATTAAGAGAAAATTGTTGTTATCAATTAAGAGCCTTTTACACTAGTTTAACGTGATTAACTGATTAAATTTAAAAATTAAATATCTTTAAAACCGTTAGACTTATCATTTGTCTGTCTTCGGGAAATTAACTTTGTTTGACCTAAAGAACGTTCCCTTAAAGTTATCGTAAATCAAAAAAAACACGGTGTATATAAAAGGCAAACCTGACTCACTGACATAGACATCAATGCACAACCGGAACTGCTATACCTAGAAACTTGAAATTTGGTACAGGGTTTCGTTTTATGATGTAAGTGAGCACTAAGAAAGGTTTTTTCAAAATTCACCCCTAAGGGTTTAAAATAGGGGGAGTAGCGGGAAAATGATTCTACGCGTACGAAGTCGCGGGCGTCCTCTAGTTACGTATAAATGGTAAGTAATTATTTAATTGTTTATTGGGTAAGACTTACAAGTTGACAATTATAGCTAAAATCAGATTTTCCTACAAACAGTGACACTTTTACATTACCTTAAATGTGAAATCACAAAAAGTCATTACCACGAGATCAGTAAAGCTTGAAAACCCTGTTCTTTTTTTGACAGTTGTCTAGCCAAAGGCCCTTGAACCCGAATCAATCCCGTCCAAATCCCGTCAGAAAAATGCAAATGTTATGACAAATCATTAATAGTTAATATTGTAAGCTGGATATAATTGTTATTCCGTCCATTATGAAATAGTAATTGTTCTTGAACAAGTGCTTATACTCGTAACATCAATCTCCGACGTTAACACATGGACTCAATCTCGCTAAGATATAATGACGATTTCGAAATTAATTGTACCATTTAATTGTGAATAACGGGCGTTTACGAAATTAAATTCATTATCTCACAGCGCAACAGCGCCGCCGCAAGCTTTTTGTAATTTCAGTGACAAATGAACAGCGGGCTGAGCGGGATCCGAGAGTTGATTTTCAGATAACGGTTGTGACGGCAGAGGCGATACTGCTCCGTCGGCATATTTTAATGAAATACACTATTAACGGTTTAAATGAGAACTAGGCTTCAGCTACATAAATTACTTAACCAAAGAAAACGTTTCAAAATATAACTTGCACTATAAAAAAAATGGTTAGTTTGGTTACAGCAACATTTTTTAAATATCTACTTCCTATTAAAATTAGTATTTGACTATGTAATTATTATAGAATTTTGAAATATAACCAGTATTTTGAAATATTTATAAAAATAAACAGAACTAGTAGTCGGTTGTAGGTCCATCCTGTCATAAAACATTAATAGGACAACGTACCTACGATTACTCAGGTAATCTAAGGCCGCAGTGATAACTTAAGATTGTACCTAAGCATGCCAAATTGAAATAAATATGTAATTGTTTTTTGTCTCAGTAAATATACGAACTTTTCAACCCCGTCAGTCACCTGTTATGCAAGAGATGTGCCCTGCCCTGCCATAAGTCTAGCATTTTTTAGGACGTACCGGAAGACGCAGCGTGGGTAGACCTTCAACGAGGTGGACCGACGATATGGTTAAGGCTGCGGGAAACCGATGGATGCAAAGGGCGCAGGACCGGTCCTTCGGGCAAACCTTGCAGAGGCCTATATCCTGAAAATTATGATAATGATGATGGGACTACTTACAGAATAAATATTGTCAAGGTCCTTTTATTTTTTCATTTTGGTTGGATTGTAACCTTATCTCATGCCATTTTTTTCACAAAATCTGATTTGACAACATGCCCAAAAATTGCCAGTCTGTTACTACAATCTTTGACAATAATTGCGGCGCGTCGGAGCGCGTTTCCGAACTTTGCGCAGCAGAGTTAATGCTCTCTTACGGCCTACTCACTCGGAATTTACCATCGTGCTCATGCCAACTTGTGAACCATTTGTAAATAGCCACGCTCAGCCAAATGTGACTTCCACTTCAATTATTTCACGGCTTTAACCTGAATCATTGAGCTTATTTAAGAAGATAGGAATTATCTGTTAATAATGGAGTACCGCACAGTTATTTGTTTTCATATTAAATTCAAAAACAAAATAAATTACAATCTAATAATCTAAATACCGCCGTTACCGCTTAACTAATTGGGGTTAACTTAACTTACCAGAGGCATAAGTTTGACAATTGTAACCCTTAAATGCTTTCTGCATTACTAAAGGTGGAGCATAGTTTTTTTTTTACACTGGGTTTTTTTAATGTGAAAAAGCATGACTAGCAAGCGAGTCGCCTGATGGTAAGTGATCAACGCGATCCATAAAAATAATGAAACGATCTTTAAAAATAGCTTGGTGAAATCCAACTCTAAATGTTTCATCGCAACAGTTATTGCAACATCGTAGCAGCGCGCTACGGTTCACGTAGCCGTCTACGTTGAATTGCCCTCGTAGCAATGTATTTGAAGTGGTTCCACCTAACTCCATACCATTATAACAACACTATCCGAGGTAAAATCTACATGCAGACATTTTAATACATTTCCACAGGCACGTAAACATCTCATACAGACAGCCCCTTCAAAAGGTAACTCCGCAAGCACTTGCCATGAAACAGGCTATAACATCGCCCCCAGTCTGCATTCAGATCACACGTTTACATCTCGCCACTTTTCCGAAATCAAAGTAAAGCCCAAAGCACACACTCGTTGAAAATGTGGTGTAAATAATAAAAAGGCACCTGTGAGGCTTCTCCGCTGCCTGTCTTCGCTATTGTAGCCTCCCCCTGCTGTGAAACATGCCGAACATTGACATTCAACGCGTCTCCTCAAACGGATTTGAGCACACAATATTGTTTTTATTAATATCGTTTTGAGGACCCTTTTTGAGGGTTTTGGGGTTGTCTAACTTGTGGGCTTGCAAATATACGGATCAGTAGTGGTATTCTCAGGTCACGTGTGAAATTCATAGAAGTATTATTCAATGGTTTCATTATACTTAAATCATTTTTATCTACGAATAAAATACATCAAGATTTTCCTTATAAATTATTAATTATATAGGTTTTGAATATCATGCTTCACAGATTAAAGACACACTTTGTGTCTATTAGTGAAATGATTGGTACTAACGTTATTATTAGGTACATCAAAATAATATAGGAAACATTTTTTGTATCAAGCATGTCATTATGAAACCCGATTTATTGATAATTATCAGTTATCCGATACTTCTCGGTTATAAAGTCCCCCGCATCTTTGTACCCCGTTTTAGCACTCAGCCAAAATCCAGCAAAAAGCTTAATGCGTCTGCATTAAAACTCCGGAAACTAGGGCAGGTCCATTTTATCACGTAACAACTGTATTCTTAAAACTTGCTCCGCATTTCGGGATTAATGCGAAATGTTGGCAGAACTTTGCAAGAGTCACATTACTCAAGAGTTCTCACTGAAATTTCAAAATCTTTTGGTTAGAAATGCTTTGTAACTGTCACTGTAGTATTTTTTGCATTTTTAGGGTTCCGTAGTCAAACTAGGAACCCTTATAGTTCCGCCGTGTCCGTCCGTCCGTCTAAAGCCTAGCTCAGAGACTCTTAGTACTAGAAAGTTGTAATTTGGCATGAATATACATATTAGTCACGCGAACAAAGCGGATAAATAAAATCCTTAAAAAAAAAACCTTTTTAGTTTTACCACTCCTACTCATAACGTGGGGATCTTTTTTTTTCGTCTACCCCTTAGTGTGGGGTATCATTGGATAGGTCTTTTAAAAATATTGCGGGTTTGTGATGTGATGTGATGAAATATTAAGCTTCAAAGCTCTATTTTTAATAGAGTAGTTTTCAATGTACAATTTCGATGTCGGTGATATGGAACGCTGACTATTTTACCAAGCGACGGCAACGCCGCGCGAAATCGTCGCTTGCGTTGATCAGTGCTCCATATAGAGCCCTACTTAACAGGTCGCACGACCCAGTCGTGGTCGCCTGTTACAGTCGCCAGTTACGATCGCCAGCATTAGAATGGTGGTACCTTTAGACAATGTTTTTATGTTTGACAAACTCTTATGAGCTTGTATATATAAATACGTACTTAAACACTTGCATATATTATTTAATAACTTAATTGTAAAAAAGACCAATAAAAAAAAGAAAACGTAGACAATAATGTACAAAGGCGAACTTATCCCTCTAAGGCGTCTTTTCCAGCCAACTCTTGAGAGATTAAGAAAAGTAAAAAAGTGTGCATCGAGTAGGCAAGTATACAAAACTAAAGAGAATACAAAAAAATTACTTACCTATAAAAAAAATACCAAACACTTTACTGAACACCACACCAAGGAAGGGATATGGAAAAAATAACGATATCTTTCAGACAACCATACAAAGAAGAGATTGTCAAAAATACACAATACAAATATGAAACAATAAAATTTTGTACATTTTTTTTCATTTGTTTATCATAAATATCATCATCATCATCATGATAACCGAGACACGCCCACTCCACAAGAGCTCCACCGTAATCGATCCTCTGCTACTTCCATCCAGCCGTTTCCCGCGACCCTTATCAAAGCTCAACTAGGTTTCTTTTATCCAAACGTTTAAGTAATTGAAATGACAAGCACGCGAGGGTATACCGACGGGATCATTTACAAGTCCATTCCCGTAAGCCGCTTACTGCTCCCGAGTGCACTCGCCAAGTCGCCAGCATCAAAAATGCGTCTTCCTAGCCTTCTGGAGAAATAACAATACTGATATATGCCGTAGATAGAGTAAAATGGATAGATACGGAAGTCTATTAAAAGTGGTATTTTGTGGCACGAAGAAGGTATACGAGCTCACAAGCAGCCTGGTGGCAAATGTTGACACTATGCTAGTGATTGCATAGGTTGCTGACAAACTGTACTGTCACGGGAACAATACGGTCTTCCATTCGCCGCTTTGCGACTCCACGAACCCTACACACTTAAAAAAAGAGCAAAGCTGCTTTTTCGCGACACGCTTACTAGGTAAGACGACGTCATTGTGGCACCGAAAATTCACAGGTCAGCTGGTTTACATATAATAACTACCTATTTACGGGTGGTGGTATTAATTACACAGGAAAAAAGTGACTTAAGGCATTTCTACCAGTACAGTATTTCTAACAGGACATGCGACATTTAACTTTTTAACTATTTTGGTTGACGCAGTTAGATATGATTTGTAATATTGTAGTGAACTGACAGCCAGGTCAAAACATTTTTGAAGAAGTTGGTGTTCGTGGAAATTTTCATTAGTTCTATGTTTCTATGATTTATCCTATTCAGTAGTCTAGGATTTAAAACTTCATTAAGTCGGATAACAGCCAGATTTTATCAATTTTAGAAAAATATAACTTTTACGTATTGTGCACAAATATAACTAGAAACTCGGATATAAATATAGAACTTTTCCAAATTCCCAATGTGACTCGTAAAGAAATCTACGCCAATGTCCCCCATCTATAACTATTCTATCATCTAACACAGGAGAGGTACTGGCCGTCGGAGAAACAAAGAGCGAATCGATGACTACGAGTACATCGGATAATCGGCTTTTCTATTCCATCGCCGAGTCAGGCTAATTGCGACGTCTCCCGCGGGACACGATATGTCTGCGAAAGGAATCTGTTATTATTTCGAACAATATTTCTAGTCGTTGATAGGCAGACAAATATTATTTTTATTATGTTATTTGTTTTTGTGATGGTGAGTCCATGAGCAGGGTCCGTGCGGATCGCTACCACCAGCCTAGTATTCTTTAACCTACCGCCAAGCAGCAGCGTTCGCATTATTCTACTCTGGTGTCAGACAAACGGTGAAATTACTAGCATAGAAGCATTGCATTTGGTCTTTAGGGTTGGTAACGCATTGGCATTCTTAGGATTGCAATCTTAAGATTATAATCTTGAGTAAGAAAATATCTATTGGTCTTAGATTTAATTTACCATCAGGTGAACTTCTTTGCCTATAACATGGCATAAAAAAAATGTTGAATTATTATTCAAGGTGGCCACACTCTGGTGAGGAATGCAAGAATTCACTGGGTCTAGGGAAACCGCTGGATGCGGGCGACATGAGACCATCCATTGTGGCCATCTTTTGAGAAAAGCTATATTGTCTTTAAGGTTATAAATAACAATAATGACAGATAACAGTAAGTTGTTATATTGAAGTAATTAATTGCTGAACCTATTGAAAATGCTGAAGTGGTAATAATTGTGGTAAAATCGGGTCTCTACGGTTAAGCCGAAATAATTTAGGCCGAATGTATCATTTACCAAATTTTCATTTGTAGTGAATCTATTTTGCAACACTACTATTTTTTATTGTTACAGTAAGGTCACAGGTCTATATCGCATGTAGTACAAAATAGCTTTGTGGAGAATGATACATTGGACCAAAAATATCCTGGCTCGGCAGGCTTGCGGTAAAATGACGGCCAAAAAAATTTTTTAACATAGACTGTTTCAATGTAAATATAAATGTGATTTTGTTTGTCTATTTATTACGCTCTCATAGCTAAAACGTTAAACCGATTTAGATGAAATTTTGGTACTTAGATACGTTGAACCCCAGGGAAGGATAGAAGGCACGTTTTCTCGCGAATAGTGATAATAAACGACGCGCTGACGAAGTTTTAACTAAAAATCAAATTCCATGTCTGGTGTCGTTTATTATACAAAAGCACTACAGCTATAAAGATAATTAAAAACGCTCATATAAATAAACTTTTTCATGCCACTAGCAGCAGTGTACGGCCAAAGATGTGGGGACACCTAATAATGTCAACAGGGAACCTGAAATATGTTTTTTTCAGTAAGGTGTATTATTCAGTAAATTGAGATTTTCTGGCACCTTCGGTAATTTGGGTTACTAGATTTTAATTACCACAATCACAATATTATTGAATCACAACAAAAATCATCCAAATCAGCGTTGTTTTCCAGAAGTTAGCGTCACCAACAATGCAATTTCACATTATTTTTATTCGTATTATTTGCAAGACCCGGCGTATTTATGGGGTAAATTCTCAATTTTCCATTTCCGCTCCGCAAACTACCCTTATTTTGAGGGGAGAGAATAACAGGAGCCCCAGGAGGATTTCTAAGCCTGAAATTTGGCTGCCTACCCGACTCAGGGAGGCTTTTTCGAATACCTCAACTTTTCGTTACTCGGGAGCTTTAAACAATAATCCGTTGAAATGTTAAAGTTTCATTATTGGCCAGCGGGCCTTTTATGATGTGGATAAACGCAGATAAAACATCTGTTACTTTTTGACCAATATGTAAGTGCGATAGTGACGGCTGCTCTATTCTCCGCGATAATTACGGAGGAAGGCTCGCTTTACGTGCGTATTTTTTTTATAGTTTAATAGTAACTTCCATATATTCGTCATTGTGTTGAAAACAATACTTTAAAAATAACTTAACTCCTAGAATTTTTCGCCGTAGTATACTCTCATAATTATTTAGGCTAGGTCTTATATAATGTAGAATAAATTGACATATTTAAGGAATTGATACATTTTCCTGAATACAAGTAACGATATCTGAGTAGAAGGGGCTATCATTTTTATCCCTTTTAAAAAAAAAAAAATATTATCATCAAAACTTTCTGGAAAGAAAAATAGAATAAAATTACACACTACAACTTTTTAGACATGGCAACTTATTCCCTTTCAGCTTTTGCTGGCATTCAGCGTTAATAAACAAGTGGTTGTCAGAACCTCAGGGAAGTCTAGCGGCTAGTAAGTTATGAAAACTTTACTTCTCAGACAAAGTAGCGTCCTCAAGTCTAGTAAGTAGCCGCAAATGTAATGGCGAAGTTGTTCCTAATAAATTTGTAATGAACTGAAACATTGCCTTGCGTGTGTTGTCAGTGGAAAAATAAAAAGCATTTTGTTTTAGCTTGTTTTGTTCGCAGTTTTATATTGTTTTAATATGAATACATAGAACAATAAAAACGCTTCCCGCCTTCTGTCTCTCTGTATGTACGCTTACATCTTTTAAACTACGCAACGAATAGTGAGGTTTTATCAATATATATATATATATATATATATCGATCCAGACCGATTTCGGCCACAGCGACTAGGATCCGACTATTTAGAGCGTCGTTCGTGAGCTCTGTGATGACTAGCAAAGCCGATCTTTGCATTAAAAGTTCGACCACATTCACTGCAAGTCAGCCGAATTTCATAAACCGAAGCGAAGCCATTGCGGGTCTCTAGTATTATATAATTTTGACTACAACTTTGATTACTTATACTTGTCAGCCAGTCATGACGAGCGAATATTTAATATCCGCGTGCGAACTTACGTTTCGACCTACGTTATACCAGCCGGTTTAACTAAGGTCCTATACACGTACCTAACCAGGCTTAATGGCTACCAGCTCACCAGTCAAGTTATGATTGTCACTCGAAACCACTGCTCTGCTCTTTTGCATGAATTTATCCCAGTTCGCGGAAATGTTTTTATAACATCCATTAATGCGCTCACAGAAATATGTTAGGTTGGTAGATACGAGCATTCGCCAGTTCTTCCGCTTGGAACTCTCGGTATAATTAAACTAGGAGTGAAATTTTAGATTCTGTTGTTAATTAATTTTAAAATAACCTATGATTAATTTTTCATCCGACAGATTCAGAAGAAGGGTAATTTTCTTCGTGCGGGTGTATATATATATATATATATATATATATATATATATATAGGTGTATCCGTTCAATTGTAAGCTCCTGTAGCCTAAACAGCTCGAACGATTTTGTAGAGTGTGATGTCGTTAGATTCGTCTTGGTTGTGTAAGTTACATAGACTATAATATTCTTATCAAATCAATGAGGATAAAAAAAAGGAAATAAAAAAAAACATTATGTTGACAACAATATCAAATAATGTAGTCGAGTTTTTTACAGCTTTCTATTCGTGTTGGAGATAACTGTGGCATAAGTATCTGGGGCCCTAGCTAAGAAGCATTACGCTAAGTAGCGTTTCTATTCGTTTCATTTTTAAATCCATCGCGTCACTGGTAGATCACGTGACTCTTCGTATCACGTCATCTACCAGTGACGCGATTGATTTAAAATTTAGCATAACGGTTCTTGGCTAGGGCCTCTGTAGTGACGTGTCAGTCAGTTCAGTCACTCATATTATCAACTTTAGATTAGTACGTCTCACCGTTTAGAGTAGTTTCACCACACCAGAGTAGTAAGTAGTCCTATTTTTCAGTGCAGTTTTACCTATACGTACACAACGCACAGGCATATAGGAGAAACAATTTTGAAAAGTTTCTGTTATAGGGTTTGAATCAGATGACTTACGAGTAAGCAACGAGGCTCTTTAACTCTCGGTAAAACAATATTGCTTTTGACATGTTATGATATTGTATTTAACTCAGGTAAATAATAGTTATCATAATGTTGACAATACGATAATAGGTCAAAAGCAGTATAGTTTCACCGTAGCATAGAGCCCGGTGTGTTTCGTAAACTATTGATACTTAAAGGTTATAAGGACGCGTATGATCCGCAAAATAACCGCGAAGTAGGTTCTTAGTTGTTTTAAAATTGAAATACCACTTATTCGGCCGACAGTACTTGAGTCTCGCTAAGTGTTCCCAGCTAAAAGCGGAATAAGTCATAGAGGCGATCAGCGTAACGACGGCCATGATGAGTTCAATAACCGTTACGAGTTCCGAAGTGTAACGATAACGATAACACACATCTGCGCCCCACGTCTACCCTGTGACGTATTTCACTTACCTCTGATTCGTGCACTTAGTGCGTTATGGGAAAATAGACTTTATATACACGGGACACGGTAAAATGTTTGGTTCGAGGTGTAGCATGTGTCCTGACGTCGATCGTACGCGTGAAAACGCCAATATACGCGAACGTATTTTATGACGTCGGAAAAAAATGGTTGATGCAGACAGTCTAAGTAATTTATTTAGTTTTGTGTAAAAATAAGCAAAATAAGGTTTCTACAAATATGTATTGTTCAGAGCCTTTTTTGTCAACCCTAAGCGTTTTTAAAATATACTTTCACTGTCAAAGTAACCATTGCAAATAAATTTGCGATATCGTTGACACCATGGTGAATAGAAGGCTCAGGAGATTGGCAATAAGCTGAAACTTGTATGCTTTGAGGAAAATCGGTACGTTTCACGCACGTACACTTTCACGAGCTCCCTTGCCAGCTAGCTAGCTGCTCCATCGAAATTCTCAAGCCACGTAGATTCGACAGGATATTTCCGATACACTTTCTGCATAACTAATCCCTACCTAGCAATTGTTGACGAACTTTTTCCTTCAACGAGATTAAGGCGAAACAAATGCTACTTGGAAACTTCCCGATGCTCCTGTTTCCTTCCGTTATTCCCACCTTTTTTCACAAACGTACAACGCCGTAAGCACCTCAACGGTTATTACCTCCAAGGCGGAACCTTTGTTAGCGCGAACTCGTCACAACCTCCCCGCCCTCCCTGAATTTAAATGGAGAATTATATTGAAGTATTTTTCGGCAGAGAAGTTTTATTGTATTGTTTGATTGCGTGTCACTCTGATAGATGAAGGAATGGCTTTCAAATGGCGTCTCCTTTGTCGGTCGAAGCCTGTACGTAATGTCGTCGGGTTTGGATGGATGAATTTATTAAAAAGTTTACCGGGACACGACTCCGCGGAAAGTTTAATAGTCGCTCTCAAGTTTTTGGTAAGTGTTGAAGTTTCGAAAAGGTGAACAATAGGCTTCCTGCCTCGGCGCTTCATTTACTGTCGCCTGGTGCATAAATAGGTTATGATTACCAAAGTTTCTTGACTTTGGTGTTAAATTTAAGGATACATTTTCAGACTTAAACTGACATATTTTCAAGGAAACTATATACCTAAGGTAGATAAATGAGACTTCTGAAATTGTTTGCTTACATCTGTGCTAAACTAGCGGAAACAAATTACGAGCTGGTTGAAGAAACTGCAGATGCGGAGGTGTACCGCGACCCGAGTGAAATAACGGAACGAACGAAACTCCGCTCGAGACCAGAATAAAACAAACACAATTTAGGTAACGAGTGTTTACAAACTGCGGTCGGATATAAAAATTAAAATTTGCTTTGTAACGAGCTATTGTTCCGTCTTTTATTTCTAACTGGGAATGTAGGTTTACCATATTTTTTTAATTTATCTCAAGCTTATTCTTCCTGCTTAAAGTTTAATTGTATAGCTATCCGTATTCAATTGACTGCAGTTTTCTATACCTTTATATTATTATTTTTAAATGTTACAAAATGTGTGAGACCTTTAGTACTGTCAAATTTTCTAATCTTCTATGAGACACGCGAGTGTGACTTGTCAGTGTTTTATCCATGTTTTATCAAAAATACTGTTTTCAATTCACGAAGTCCTGCCCACTACGTAATTTTGTGTGCATGGTCGCAATCATGCGACGTCAATGTGACACTTAACTGCATTATCCGTATAGGGCCGCTTAGACCAAAAAGATACATTTAAAGTTTATCAATGAACCTTGCGTTCTTAATCATCTGCATCATCATCATCTACATAATCATTATCAGCTCACTGATCCAATGGGAAAGGGAACCTCACTATTATAGGTCTTGTTTTACTCGCATCAAGCGGTTTCCTGAGACCCTTATCAGGTCAGGGTTCTATTCTATTCGGTAAAACCATATCGCTTTTGACTCTTCTTTCTGTCAACGTAATGTATGACTTCATTATTTACTCGACAGTAATGGCGGCCGAGTCAAAAGCCAATACGATAACATGTCAAAAGCAATATGGTTTTACCGAGTAGATCAGAGCCTTAGATGAATTTAGTTTATTAAAATACAACGTTTTACTTTGTTTCAGCCGTTTCCAGCGCGATTGTTTGCATAAGCCTCAATTCCTCCCGCAAAACCAGTTCCTACACTCCGAGAAAGGTCACTGTTACCGTTGAGAATCAACTTTTACCGTAAAAATCAGCATAAAAATGTTCCAAACTTGTCGCATAAAGATTATTACAAAGTATCCTGTCTTGATTATTTCATGAAAGTTTAAACGGGAAACTATAAAAGTTTACGAACCGAGCGACGTGCGACGTCTGGAGAATTACATTAATGATGCTCTTGCTGGGGATGAGGGAAAAAATAACGTTGCGCAATTTACTGCTCGTGTTTTGTATTAGATTGAACGTAAGTATTTATCAATATCATAGAACATATAATATGTCATATTTAAAGATAATATGATTGTTTGGTTTTTTAGAGAAAAATTACGTAATCAGTGTTTATTTGTTTGTCTGTCTATTACACTTTCAAGTCTTAATAGTTGACCACTAATAACGAAGTTTCATGGAGACAGCTTTAACCCATATTTACATTCACCGTGAGCACCGTGGGCTTTATAAAAACAGGACACTTATCATCTTACAATGTTGTATAAATCCTGAGGGAGTAGCAAAAGACGAGCTTCACGCGAGAAAAGAGTATGAGATGTCAAATGAAAATTACATGAAGCAAAAACCTGAATAGAAATATTAGATTAGTTAATCATCTCGTTTTTAATGCTGATTAATATCTAATAATCATTTGAACTGCAACCCAGCTGCAAAATGGCAGTTCGCGTGCGGTTGACGTACGTCCTACGTTTTGATGCAGTCATAAGAACTTCTGCCCCGGCCCTTGGGTTAACCATGTATTTAAAAAAAAAATGTCTGAGATATTTAAAAGACAATTAACTCGATCCTTTTTCAAATTATCACTAAGAAACGAATAACCGTTAAACATCATTAACCGACTATGTGCGGTCGATACTAAGTTTGATGTGATACATAAAAAATGCGCATCCTAGTTTCAAATCACTCTCTATTATTGCTCAATCAAATCAAATCGTACCCATATCACATGACATAATATGACCCAATTCCCGGCAATTGTTAGACACAGCCTTATGGCAGTTAACCTGAAACTTGGATCGTCCCGGGACCGATTGTAACCTACCCTACCCAATAAGGGACGGATAAAATTTAATCCAACAATTTTAACCCATACTTAACTTCACCATGGGCCCCTGAAGGTTTTTAGTCGTTTCGCGGTTTAAATGAAAAACGTTTGTTTTGGTTTGTTTGTAGAAAAGTACGTATTTTAAATGTCACGATTAAGTTTACAAGAGAAGAGGCTGTTCGTTATTTGCGTCAATAATATTTTTTTAAACCCCGACAAAAAAAATGTATGTCTGTGTATAGGTCGTATGGATTCGGTTTTTTTTGAGGTAGCTAGTTTAATATGGGTGGTTGTTAGATAGGTTTCATGAAATCGGTTGGGCCATTTAAAAGATATCAGCTGTGAAAGAAGGGGTCGCAGCAAACAGTACTTAAGTATACAGACCGTACAGTAAACAAAACAAACGGACAAACTATCACTAAACGATGTTACATTATAAAATTTACAAGCAAAACGATTTCCACGCTATAGGAAGGCACCTATACAAGTTGCAAGGTCTCAGGTGCGCGAAAGGAAGTTTTCAATCAAATCAGCAAAGTAAGGAGAAAAGTGGAAGAGGAAATGCGTGGACTGGCGCCGACTGATTGACAACATTGTAACGGAAAAATGCCAAGGTACCGTTCTAAATTTAAAAAGTTTGCAACTTTAACTACGTTCTCGTTCGATTTGGTTTGAGCGAAGTTTTCTTATGAATGGAAATGGAGCAAGTAATTGTTTCGAGTTTTTAAGGTTAAACAGGACAGGTGAAGAGTTAGTTCCGCTTTTTAAATGGAAAGTGAATACTGGTGAGCAATTATAACAGAAATTGTAAAAAAAGTGAATACCTACAAAGTGACCTATTATTCTTCATATAATCAGTAAGTCTAATGATAATCGTGGTACAGACTCGCTGAGAAATAGGTAATATACCTAGAGGAAAATGGTCCAACTCAATCAGGGTGGTATAGCAGGAGCAGTAGTACTATACCTAATCACTTTTCCAATCAGTGAGAGGACTGGAAGTCCGAAGCCTTATGCCTATTTTTCTTTAAAATCAGCATTTATTTGGCTTGGAAAGGCAAAGGCAAAGTGAACAACTAGTGTCCGTTAGCTAGAGCCCCTAAGTAATACTATTTGACACTACCTACATTAGAATACTTTTTGAATAGGTACATATTATTAAGTCAGCCTTTAAATTACTGTGATTTGATGTACCTACTGTAAAAGTGACTTATTTGAAAATATTTAAATTTAAAAATAGCCTACTGCTGCACTCTGTTCCATCCGAGGACTGGTCACTAATCCTCGAATTGAAAATGGCCTGCATGTTCCACAGACATTCTTCAGGATTCCAATTCAAGTTAAACCTTCTTGCGGTTAGATGGATTTACGCGATTTCCTTTTGCGAATGATTTATATCACCGCTTTATCACTTAACTTTAACATATCTCGGTTTTTAAAATCTTTGGATTTATCCGTTTGGTATTCAAGTAGCAAAAAGTATTGATTTCGAAAACTTGGCCGTAGACGAAAAATAACAAGGAAATGAGACCTTTGAATATCAAAGAAAAATAAAGACAACTAAAACTAAGTGTAGTTTGAATCCTGAATGCCTAAAGTAAGACAAATCGAGCTGTAACTAGAATTCACATAAAAAAAATATTTGACATACTAACCAAATAAAAAAAAATCTAAGGCCTAAGACATATTTTTTTTTACCTGTATTACAGGAATATTCTTTTAAATCGATTTATAAATCATATATTTTTCCAAAAACATTTCTTGCTGCGAAATGTGGAACATAACATAGCGACATATTATTTTTAAAACTGGTATCTCCAGCTCTAACCGCCATGGGTTTAATACTATCGGAGCACGAACTCGGCAGACTGTTGCAAGTCTCATGAAACCCGCAAGATGTCGCCCTTGGCGAACTTATTGAGTTTTGACGCGCCACCGCGGGTCGGGCAGTCCCGCCAAGTTTCACCGGACTCCGTGGCTTATTAGGAAAACTTTCAGTACCCACCATGGATAGTAAACATGACTTACTCCAGTTAGTAATTTTATTGGGCTTTACAAATTTTTGGTGAACAAAAGGGCAATGGGGGATTGGTCCCAACCCTCCAACAGTCACGAGATACACGACAAAATGTTTATTAGGACCCAAAAAACTATAAAATACCTATTTTAGTTTCAAAATCGATGGGTTTTTTTAATGATAATTGTTTTTGAAAATTAATTCCATACGATTATGATTTTCCAAGAGAATTAAATACCAAGGGCGATCGTGGTCGGTTGGGCAAGAAATCTTTGCCCATCGTCCTTTACGTGACATTTTGATCACATCTTTTGTAAATATCTTATAAATATACATAATTATTATATGTCAACTGATGTTTTTGATGATAATGTAGACATTTGTCGGTAATAAAGTAGATTGAGTTTCTAGGTACAATATTCGTAACATGTCTACGACGCAGCTTTTGTATTTATTGAGAATACTTTGGTAGAAGTAGCAGCAGAGGGCCCTGCTAAGATGCACTACGCTAACTAACGTTTCTATTCGTTTCGTTTTTAACTAATCGCGTCACCGGTAGATCACGTGAATTTTCGTATCACGTCATCTACCAGTGACGCGATTGGGTAAAAACGAAACGAATAGAAACGCTAGTTAGCGTCGTGCGTCTTGGCAGGGCCCTCAGTTGCTGTGAGTAACATGTTAAAGCTGTTAAAAAAATACGGTTAAAAGCTTAATATTAGATTTCCACATATATCGCTAAATTGAACTGTATTCATAATCTTGCATATTAACATAATAAAATTATTTAAAAAGTGGGATGGAGGCGTTTCATTGTATTGCTTTGTATATTCTTTACAATAATATTAAGCTTCTACTTCTTCACCAAGTCGTCCCAATTAGTGGTTAGCTATCAACTCCGAATATTTGTGCTTCATAGCTAATATGGATGAGCTGTTTATTTTAAGATTTATTTTTATTTTGAGACAAGTTTCACGCTTTGAACTGACGTCTGTCTTTAATATGTCACTCAATCAAAAAAATCATCTCACCTTTGTCAAGTATACTCCGACGTGATTAAAACGCCAGAACAAAGCTGGTGAGGCCTGACTGTACGTGACTTCGAATAATATAGTTAGAGGGGATTCCCCCGTCTATGACCAGATCAAGAGTTGTTTTGCGTACCTACTCGAGTGACGAACGGTAAGCGATTTGACTTGTTAAAAACAATACCTGGCCCAAGGGCTGTGATTGTAAAAAATCGTTATACCCATTTATTTACTAGAAACCAATGAACAAACAAAGATCAATATAAATACAAATATTTTATTAAAGTACAATAACACGACGTAAAATCTTAAGATAAGCCAACGAATACTTGGTATTGATTGGTTTATCCTAAGATTTTACGTCGTGTTAGACTAGCACATTGTAAAGCAAGAGTGGAGGGTTATGTTTTGCACTGGCCTCATGAGGGGTGATTGGATAAATGGTACACACCCTTTGAGTTCATTATTATGGTGTGTAGGTATTGATTCTGCGACTAAAATCAATACCTAACTTGAAATATTTAAAAAGTACCTGAAATATTTAAACCCGTAACTTTGCTTAACACTGACATTCACTTAAGTTTTTCCATTATTTTACTAAATTTAAGCACAGAAGAACCTAACAAAAATAACATATCCTGTAAACTCAGCTTTTTTTGTGTTCCCGCTACCCGCTTTAAACATGCACCAACTAACAACCAGTAGGCATATGAAACATCCAAATAATGAGGTGAATGTAAATCTCTCCGATTAACATATCATTAGTCGGCTCTGTGCCGTTCAGATAAAACGCCTCGGTAATTTATTCATGCAGTTTGAAGATACCGGCACACCTTATTTCCTTTTATGTCAGATTCTTAAGTATGTTTAATGAAATTTATTTCTTACATTACACAAACTGTCCACGGTTTTTTTACCTTTACATAACATCCACCTACTACATTTCTTCAATAAACATCGATTAATTTTCGTATAGCAATTATACTAAAACATTTATTTTTATTAACCTCCCATTACAATATTAACAGCATAATAAATCACGTCAATTAGGAATATTAAATCTTAACCTTACAACGGTAACACAAAGCCTACAATCCCAACCCCAAGTTAGATAAACGGATGTCAGATAACCGGTTAAAAACCAAATTTATTTATCAACCCCCTTATTTATCAGCGAGTGGATGAATCAGTTAATTCACCACTCAATCCCGCAGTTGCGCCATTTGTAACTGTTCCAAAACGGAGAACAATGCTTTTATTAAAACCACAAATGATGGAGTATTTATATAATAAATTGCTACGGTGGATTGCTGAAAGATACGCGCTGTCAGAGGTCTTTGTGCTGTCACACAATAGGCACTTTGTGGATTTGGTGAAAGGCTTTCATTCTGCAAATTATTTCGCGGAAAAAAACAATAAAAAACCCGAGTTTGTAAACGTAGATGAGATTACGGCTGCGTTAATTTGGGTGAATGTTTTACTGCGGAAAGAAATGTTCGTACCTCCACTGTACGCATCCATATGTAACTGACTGAAGGGGACCGAATAATTATGCTAACACATAACACGGATAGGAGTAAATAACTGAAACATTAGCTTTATCAACGTGATTAACAGCTCATCATTCTTACATATCAGTTATAAAAAGTATCATGATTTAAACAGCCAAATATTCTTAATATGGCATCATTTTGAACACACCTCAAGCTCAATATCGTCTTAAGTCCCTGCGTTGTAATAATGTAATTCGTAATAAAAACATGTAAGTTTTATAAGCTCAGCATCTCAAAATGAAACGATGGCAAATTTAATATGCAGCTAAACAGATTTATGTGACTGGTATATTGGATCCGAAACAGTAGCATTATCACAGTCACCTAAGTCGAAAATACATAAAACCGGGTTTTATAGACATATTGAATTACCTCCGGTGGTGTTAGTACGTTTCGGACCCTCATAAACGTCAAGCGCTCCCGGATATGGGTCCGAATCGGACGTCACTCGTCATTCCAAGTTACAAACAAATAAACACAGTCTCTGCGGTGCTATAAACCCAACCGGTGGAAATCATCTAATCTATCATGGTATTTTAATCGTGGAAAAGGTTCTAGTGTCATTTATTTTGGTGGGAGTAATCTACGGTTTATTGTTGGGCTGTAAAACGTTTTTGGTGAAATAAATGCAAGCCCGTAAATAATGGTTTATTCACTTTGCAAATTATTATGATAGTGAGAGACGGTGTAGCCTTCATAAATCAGTCAAAAACTTGCTTACTGCATACACTATCGTAAATTATTCTCACGTCGCGATGTGTAGTGCAATCCCGTGATGCCACAGTGATACAAATTACAGAGAAACGTTTATTTATGTTTTATTTCGTAACATCTAAATTCTGTTCATGCTTAAAAGGAATTCCATAACAAACCCGTGTTAATGTTTGTGCAACTATTTAACCATTTTACTTAGGAGGATGACAGAGAACTTTAAAGAGGTTATTAATTGTAATTTTAAACTTTAATTTGACCGTTATCATCACAGTGAACATACCATAAACTTTACTTTTTATTTTTGGTGTTGCAAAATTAAAAGGGTTTGACATCACGCCTTTTTATTTTCGCCAATTACTTAAGGGTCTGAGCTGTTTTTCGTTGCACCTACCTAGGTTTTTAAGCAAAATAGGCTTGTATAAACGGCATTCGCCCCTTAGAACACAATTCCTACGGTAGACATTTCTGCCGGCGCTTCTGTTTTTCGGAACTTCCGTACGAAATTGCATCAATACAAAACTTGTACAAAAGGCGTATTCTGAACTGTTAAAACCTGCCAAGTTGCAGTGAGTAAAGATAGAAAAAGCTATCGGAGCAATATATTATTATCTATGTCGTGTTCGAAGCCTGAAACTTGTCCATATTGCGGTTCAGATATGTGATACAATTTAATGTGGTACGTATGTATGTCAACTCTCTAATCGCACATAAAAAATTACAAGAAATGTTAGCATCAATATAGATAATGTGCATACACGAACTGGGGGGTTATTATGACGTAGTTATGCAGTTCAGTTTACGCTGAGAAAATTGACTGACCTATATAACTGCTATAGCTCTGTCCTTTACGCTCGCCGTAAAACGAACTGCATAGCTATGTCATAATAACCCCCAGATAGTATTGGTGCTAGCATGTCTTGTAATTTTTTATGTGCAATAAAGAGTTTACATACATACATACATGGGATCAGGGTCATAGGGGATTTCTTTCAGTTAACCTTCGATAAGAATAGTCAAGGACAATGCAGGAGTTTAGAGCAATTATCAAAATAACAAAAAATAACAAATAGTGCCTGCATCAAGGAAACAGAAAAAACCTGCTTTAATAAAATACATACAAACATTTAATGTGTACTGTCCCCAACCCACATTAAGCTCACGTGGATTATAGCTCTGAACCTTTAAGAGTACACGAGAGTTCTATGGCAAGTAATCACTCGTATATCATAGTTATGTTGCTGTAAATAATACATGGACTCCTGTACGAGTAGTTATATTGACCGAAATGTGAACCATTGTGTGTGTTCTCGATGAACTCAATGTATATTTTTTGCAATCACTCATAGATTAACTGGAAGAGATCCCTCAAAGGGATGAGTTCGCCTTTAAACATCCACATTCTAATTTATTGCATTGTTTTTAATTTAGTATAATACATTATTTGCATACATACACACGTAGGTTCATTCACAGCACGGGATTGCTAAGCCACTTGACACCGTCCGCATTTTGGACGTGTAATGCAAATATATATAGATTAGTCGGTTTTACTCGTACACCCAGTAAGTATCTCTGCTAAGTTAAGAATGAAGAATATAAAATGGCTTAACTTTGTGATTGTAAATACCAACGTTTCGTTTCAGACCAGCCAGCCTGCTGTAATCCAGCGTTTTCGCGACGTCAGTGCGTTTATGTGACTCCACGCGTAGCGCCCGCGGCGTCGTGTCGTGACGTGACAGGAATTACTGGGACTCACAATCTCACTATTTCCAGCTAGAACACTGGATACTAGGAAATGTTCATTTCAAGTACAATCTGCTTAAATATTTTGAATACAGTTACAAAGTTAAGAAATCTATTCGCAGCAACTCGGCATAAAGGTGTCTCTCACAACATTATTATTACAATTACTGTGGGAAAGCATTTTGTTTTAGTTTCAAGACAACCTCAAATCTAAAAAACCAGAAACCGATTATGACATCTAATTTCATTAAACTCTAATCAGTGTGTTATAAATAAGGTTCAGAATAGGGAAGTATGGAAATAGCTTCACCAACAAGAATAACAAGTAAAAAATATAGCACATCCAGACAGAAGAGTTTACGAGTACGTATTCCATCCATCATCCATGTGTGCTCTTGACTTTAATATGCGAGAGATTTTTTTAAGGCCCTGAGAAGGCTCGCGCGCACTCAGGCCACCTGATAGTAAGTGGGATCTGAGACCCACACACATTTGAAATCTCAAGACTACAATCTCAAAACTGCAATCCTAAGACTTCAAATACTATGCTAGTAATTTACCGGTTGTCTTATCCCCGCACTGGATTACAGTAATGGGAACACTGGTGTTTGATCCACACTTCTTAATGTGGAATGATATAAACAAAGCAACAAATAGTTGTGATATTGCGCTCCATTCAAGTGATAGGTCCGTAACCAACTGTACCCCCGTTTGACTCAATTTGCCAGTTTGGCATGCGAATCATGGGCCCGCAGCATTTATGTATCCAAGCGAGGCGTCACACCCATGTTACAAGGAAATCAGTCGGCTGACAACGTGCCACGGAAATAAAAGTTTATTCAAGTCTTCCAGGGTTTCGGGAACAGCGTGGGTGGAATTGGAGACGAATTATTGACAAGTCTCTTAAAGATTCAATATTCTGGGATATATTTATTAGATCCGGGATATACGCATGGTCAATTATTATGTTGTGACTTCCGTTTGAATCAATGTGTTTATCCCTAGAAACAGGGCAGGGTGACTTGAATGAGGACAGGGCTATGTTAATAAATTGATGTTGAATTACATGCCAGCTTCAACACAAGCAATAAATTTAACATCGAGTTATCTGCCTATTAAGTCTTTCCTATCTTCGTAGGCATATTTTTTTCAGTAGTTCAAAGTTAAGTTCTTGTGTTTTGAAATAAATTTACTAAAAACCTCTAAGAGTATCTTTCTCAAGACCAAATTGTTAAAACTCCCTTAGTTCAGAGTCCCAGTGAATAAGGGTATAAGTCTCCTGAAAATCAAGTGAAAAAGGGTTTAAGTCTAGTATACTCCATTGGTATTTATACCCCTTTTTAATTACGAGTTAAGTCGACTTGTACCCTTTTTCACTAGAACTCAAGAGTTTTGGATCAACATTGTTTTTATAACATATAAGTGTAACGCAGCAACTAAGTAGCCAACCATGATAATGTTGTAAAAGCGCACCCAAGTCCGTTTTTTAGTATTTTTTCATACTAATACTATCGTTTTATAAAGAACAATTCTCCAATTATAAACTGAGTGTGTGTTTTATTTTTCTATTTCGCTATGGTGTTTCCCAAAACCAACATATATCTAGCTATCTTTTAAGAGTTCATTTTACCATCAAAATCTAAAATAACAGTATTATATTTTAATGTGTATGCATTTATTTAAAGACCAACTTCTAGTTAAATTTCCAAAAACTTTACGCAGAACGTTTTAAGAAACATCATGATCATAAAATCTAAATAGAAACCAATCAAAATAGGAAACCGAGTTTCAAATTGGTAAAGGTACTATCCGATTTAGAAACGTGAAACAATCTAAACGAATTATCTTACTTGAAGGGCAAAGAAATAGAGTTACGTATAAGCGGTAACGTTTAAATTGCAGTGGTTATCTCAAATCTCTCTGGCCTTTGGAACCCTATCATCTGCAGTTGCAAAGGGGTATCTGTTTCAATGTAGTGAAATATTGCCCTGGAAATCCAATAGGAAAATCCAATTAACGCATCTAGTGCCAAAACTCCTGACTTCCTTGGAGAATGGAGCCCACATCTAGAAAACTTCAAGTGGGGATAAATTATTTAGTTTTCATCACGGTTATGCATCAGTAAAACCCTGTAAATACCACATTTGAGGAAATATTATCCACTGCAATATCATGCAAGCACATGACATTATGAGGAATCTCACTCATCTATCTCAAAATCTAGGACAACCTCTTACCCAAAATACACTTGGATGCGCTATATTTGAAACGGAAGCAACATATACAGATATATATTTACAGATGCAATGGCGTAAACAAAGGAGTTGTCAAGATTTAGCTACATATATTCAGCAGAAAGAGCGTCAGGCTGTCACTTAGTTACATTTCCAACGGTGACAACGAAAATGCTTTCAGCATTCGTATCTAAAAATATACGCTTAATATCTTAACGGTGCTTTAGAAATAATCTTCTGGGACTCGATACTTTCACTCATTTTTTTTAGGGTTCCGTACCCGAAGGGTCTGTTTGTCCGTCCGTCCGTCCTAACTTTAAAGAGCTGTATCTTTTTAATCGTAATAGATAGCGGTTTTTTTAGAACATATGTATTACGAGTATTACTGCGGATTATTAACGTTATTAACAATTTACAAGAAACTTTTTTTTAATGTTTATTTATTAATTATAAAAGTGGTAAAACATACAAGCGTCAAATTTGGTACGATTATAGTATAAAGCCCGAATAACAACAACAAATACTAAATATAGTCCAGTGAGCTGGGTTCGCGCTTTCGAAATCGTATTCAAATCGTATCGTATACAATAATACCTACTGTACACACAGTAGGTATTATTTTATTTATATATATATACACTGGGTTGGCAGGAGTAATACCACCAACCCCTCACGCAAAATAGGCACAGTTTTTAAGTCGTCGAATTGCGGAAAAGAGCCCGCCATAACCTATATATATATATATATATATATAACTTAAACAGATCAAATCGATGTTTTCATCTTAATCTCTCGTTGGTAAACGTCAGAGGGCCCGGCCAAGATTCACTACGCTCACTAGCGTATCTATTCGTTTCGTTTTTAACCAATCGCGTCACTGGTAGATCACGTGACTTTTCATTGGTTTAAAAACGAAACGAATAGAAACACTAGTTAGGGTAGTGCATCTTGGCAAGACCTCAGCGGTCAAAACGGTCTAGATCACAGTTCATATTCGCCAATTATTAAAGTCCGCCCGCTTATTCTACCACATCCGCTTCTTCTCCATTCTCAAACGCTGTGCATTTATTCTCATGTTCCATTCTCCCAAATGAAATGTAAATAAATATTTAGGTCGCGAGCATTCCGCTGGAGCGACATCACACGTTGTTTGCTCGCGCCCTGAGGGCCTGTAGGTTTAATTAAGTACAGTTTTCATACCATTATGTTTTGAACGAGAACGCTCCGATGCTACGGATCTACTGACACGGTTTGAGGTACAATATTCTGTGCAGTTTTTAATACTACTGCAACACGGCATCGTTTAATAGCAACTCGCTCGAAAGGCATCAACTCTTTCCTATGTTTGTTTATTTTTTATGGTTTGAAGCGGGCGATATTATGATGCTCTCGCATGGTAATAGAGATCAGAACTCCTGTGACTACCTAACTCATAAGTTTCCTAGGTTTTTTAGCAGAAAATTTATATTTTATATGTGTAGAGGAAAATCGCTTAGATCATAATCTAAACGATTTTCCTCTCTAGTAGGATATACATTTTTCTATTGAAGTCAAATTTATTAGCAGCTACCACCACATTCAAGTTCATCTCAGAGAGTCATTGCCGTCGGCACGTTCATCACGGAGTCGCCAACTATGTACCACTCTTTCTCATACCCGCTTTTTTTCAGGTTCTTTTGCGGTTGCAGCAAGACTCTGGAATTTGCACATACAACAAGCTGCGAATAAATATAGTTTTAAGGAACAGCTTCGTGAGTTTTACCTCTCATCTCTCTCTGTTTAATTTTCTTGTCGAACCTTAGATATCATCATTATTTCTGTTAGATTGTCGCATATTCTTATATATTTAGTATATGTGTATATATTTAATTAATAAATATGTATGTATGTTTATTTATACTATATTGTAGAACAATAAAATCAAAAATAGTTCTTTAATTATTATTATTCAACAATGGGAAAGGGTTGTCATTCTATTGCACGTACCTACTTCTTGATTTCTGTTTCACCTTAAGGTTGAGGGTAGAGAATGCTTGCAGTATTAAGTTCGCCTTTTGTACACTATTTTTATTTTGTGTATTAGGTACCTTACAATAAGGCTCACTGGTGTTCAATTAACAGAAGCTGTTTGTACCACCAATTTGAATGTAACACGTTTCTTAAACATAACCTAAAAGCGTTAACCCAAAATTTCTTATGTTTATAGAGCGCTGGATTACGGGGATGATATTAAAATTCAGTTTGTTCGTAACAAATTGAGGAAACGGAAAGGGCTCCTCTAATGAGATAATAACATTTCCGTACAGGTGGCCCGGGCTGTGAATATTCCGTTTTACTGCGCCCGGAGCCCTTGTATTATAAATATGTTACTTAGTTCGTGTATTCGGATTACTTAGCATTTACATTGCTTTGGATGATGCCTTAAATTTCAGTTGTAATTTGAGTTTTGCGTAACCTACATTCTGTTTTCTTAGTCAATTATACAGAATTAGTTATGACGTGTTTGAAAGGTTTGTTATACTAATTTAGTTGTATAATCGTATTAAGCACCGTCTACTTATTGTTTACCTCTACAAACTCTTGAGGTTTTAAATTGTGTATCTATCTACCTAGAAATGCTGTGTCTCTATCAAAACATCCATATAGAAAATATGCTTATTATAAAAGTTCTCTAAGTGTTATTGTTCAGGTATTACGGTGAATGTAAAAATTGTTTGTTATTTAGCACACTTACTGATTGAGTTAGTACAGTAAAACAGTGAAACTAGTGCTACAATATTGCAGTGTTTATTTGAAGGCTGTTAACAAAACAAACATGTAATAGCACTTTTAAGCTGGACAAATAACGCCAGGTTCAACGGGGACGGAAACTATCGCAACCATCTATGGCTCAGCCTATGACTCTGGCAAGAATCGATTGGTTCAGCCAACCGACAGGCCAATTATTTGTTTAATTTGTATCATTCTCTCACATACGTCCTGATTTGCTTAAAATGTTACCGTAGTAGACCACACGGTAATAAAGCGACCCAAACAGGCCGCGCTCATATCGAGCCCGCTCTCCGGACCCAGTACGATTTGTTCAAATAAACGTCTCCGGGTTTAACCTAGAACATGCCAGAGGCTCCTTGAGGACTCATTTTCAGTACAGATAAGGATACCCTGGCAACGTACGGCATCTAACAGTTTAACACAGTGAGAGCCATTGACCCCAAAAGGTCTCAATTTCGGTACAAATCAGCGAACCCTGGCAACATGCGGTAACGGACACAGCACGTGGGGGCACGTACGTCGTAATTCAGTTCGCAGGTGCGCCGACAATACGAAGACAAGAACTGAAATTTATTAAAAGTTACGATTTTGAACCTGTATGAATTGACGAATGGATTCCTTTGTCTAGATATATTCTTGGTTAAGGTTTTACACTTTTGCCATAAATTTAAAAACAAGTTTAAATCTGACTACTTATAAAACCGCATTCTATTACCATAAGTAGTAGGAAGTTAGCTTCAAAATTTGCGACGGGACATTAAACATTCGGTAACATAATTTATAAAATAAATAAAATAAATATCTCGGGACAATGTCGCACCAATAAAATTGACCTAGGCCCAAACTAAGCTGTAGGCTTGTACTATGGGTACTAGATAACGATATAATTACTTATATAGATAAATATATACTTAAGTACATAGAAAACATCAACGACTCAGGAACAAATATTCGCGCTCATCACACAAATATATACCCTTACCAGGATTTGAACCCAGGACCGCTAGCTCCGTAGACAGGGTCACTACCAACTAGGCCAGCGCGTCGTCAAAATATTATGCATCTAATTGAATATTAAATAATCTTCTCTACGTACATAAAACAAAGTCACTTTCTGCGTCTATCTATCCGTCTGTATATGCGCTAATTCCTTGTTCACCACGAAACGGATTTTGATGCAGTTTTTACCATCATTTCAGTTACGGGTGTACAAACTAAAGCGAAACGAGGGCGGGGCGCTACTAATTAGTAAGTCACCAACATCAACGTATTTATTAATAATAAAATCAAACAGTAATTAGTGCCTTCCGTGTGCTCTCCCGATATTACATCTGAAGCATATCCTGCCTCCTCGCTCACACGTTTAGCTGTACTTATCACAATACGTATCAGAAACGAAATCGAATCGGAACTCGGAATCCATTACACCTATACATCCGGTGCAATTTTTTTTTTGTATGATACTCCGAAGGGCCGGTAATGGAGAAAGTTTTTCCTTCTCCCGTAATTGTGTGGGCCGATGTAAGGTAATAAATAACCACAGGCTGCGGCCCTCTGATTGAACTTGCTAATGAATGAAGGACAAGAAATTCGGAAATCGAAACGAAGAATTGTACGGGGAAGTTTTGTTACTGAGGAATGACCTAAGTTTCTTGGAACTTTTCACGTTCCGATCGGATTGTGGAGGATTCAGGAGCTAATGCAATTTTCAATAAAAAGAAATTGCGCTTTGCTCTATGTAGTTAACATAAATAAGATAGCTTAAAAACTAGTTTACTCCAAACTAAAAGGAAAGTGTACTTATTTACACCTGGACTTCTATTTCACTTTGTCTTCAACAATACCATCGATGTATTATTATGGTAGAAAAAGCCCTTGTTTTTGCGACAACAAGATGGATTAAAGCACAGTGGAATATAGCCTTGATTAATTCTAACATCACTTGTATCAAATTTTTACTCAAATCATAAAACGGAAAATCAACTTGAACAATAATAGAATCAGAACAAAAAACCAGCACCAGCAGGAAGCATCTCGAAACGTAAAAAGTCAAAGGGTAAATCTGTTACTCAAATCCGATTTACTTATCAATAATTCCGTTCAAGATATGCATTAAAAAATTGCCGTTCCCTATATCAAAGGGCCAGCGATGTTTTCTTTGCAAAGCGAGCGCGTGTTCAGGGTTCCAATGAGACGATCCCAACCCTTGTTTTTCTTTATGCTTTGGAACAACTTACTTTGGGCAGCGTACGATGGGGTGGACTTCGTGACGGTGTGGACAACCCTTAATTTAATTATAATTAAAGTTTGATTGACTGTAGAGTTTAGGTACCGTAGGAAATTAAAGAAATTTCAGGAATGTCCTATTAGTAGAATCACTTGGATATAGGAATCGATACACATTAAAAGCAAGATTTTTTTACCTACGCAAACAAAAAACTATATGGTAAAAAAAAACACTTTTTTTAAAACCCGACGCAAATAGAGGCGAGGATTGTAATCTGATGCTTAAATCGCGGAGTTGCAATTTTGTCCCATATAAATTTACTTAGCTCCGAGCCATAACGTTTATCACCTCCTAAATCAAGTCCAATATTTCGATTTTTGAATATGTTGTAGTTATTTTAAAAAATAAGTTTTTTTCTTGTTTCTTTCCAAGAAATAATTTATAGGACAGGAAAAGGTACAGAACTAGTTTTGAATAATATCTACCAGCCTACCAGGTACCAATTCAAAAAGAAGACGGCGATCATTCGTGAAATTTTTATTCTCATATCTGTTGCATTGTAGGTCCCAAAGCAGCTTTTTTAAACGAAAGCTTGTTTATACAGGATTTTTCTTAAATAGTTTTCATGAAAATCGGTTCCGCCCTTTCAGGGATAAAGATAAGTTCGAGGGCTTTTATATATTTAATACAAGTTCATTTTTTATGAATATGACGTCAGAACTAGCAAGAAAAAAAACTGAATATTTTAATTTAAGTTAATAACACATCAACATCCTAATTAATTCACATTCTAGATTTTTCCCCGCAGCGAAATAGGAAAAAAAACATTATATATCTCCCATTCCAATCAGCACGAGAGTAAAACCCTTGCCGGGCCACGTCATACAAAAGGACAACGGGCATTCCCTACTCCGTGCCTAGCGAATTAAGTCCCGCTACAATGGATCTGAAAATAACTCTACATTTCTGCAGTTACTTTTGGAAATTTAATTATTGTCTTTTGAATTTTGAGATTCTACCTAGTAACAAAAACGACCTACTTAGCGGTGTGATGCAGATGTATTTCGTAGGTCGAACGGCAAATAAAGAGGAAAAGATAAAGTTTTAGAGGCCTACATCCAGCAGTGAAATCGACTTCTTTCTACTGATTGAAAGACGATAGTAAAAATATGTTTTTTTAGGAAAGTGCGAAAAGTATGTCATTTTACACAAGTCTCGAGACTCGGCAGTCGGGACGAGTGATAATGACAGTTCCGCACGTGTATAAAACGACGTTTTTAATACATTTGCGAAAAATGACAATGCAACAAAAATAAAACAGTAATTAAAGGAGACAATTTTGCTTTGAGTAGTTGAAAATGCAAACTTGTTAATGGGGTGCATGGCCTGGAATAATAGAAAAAAAAGGAATACTCGTATGCGGCTACATAAAGTAAAAAGCACTAGTTTGAAAAATTCAACTTTCCGCACCATAAGGTACAGCTGCTCTACAAAAAGCACCACATTTTGAGCAAAAGCTGCACTTTTTAATAAAGTGCTTTATTAAAAAACATTTCCCACTACCTGTATTTTAAATATGTTTTACCTTCTTACAAAAAGGTTTTGTAATCAAACAAACGTAGTTATCAAAATAAAACACTAACCCTCGTATTCATAAACGCCCAATAAACCTATTTTAGTCATAAGGACAGAGCATATTTAAAGAACACTTTACCTATTTATTCCTTTATGACTAAGAGTGTTAGTAGTTTTATCTGACCCCACTGCTCCAGCCCCCGCGGTGACTATATAAAATGCATCGGATTAATTTACCTGTTTGATCCGTACTGCACCTGACAGCCTTTGTCCTGGCGAGACATGCGCTTCTCCACCAACACACGTGTTCTATCGAGGTGAAAAATGTAGATTGAGCTACTAATTAAATTGAGAAACTGGTTTTAAACTAGACCAGAAATGCTGCTACGTGATAGTTTAACAAAATAAAGCGAAATTGATCAAAAAAATGCATTATTGTAAAGGTACGAGTAAACTTGTAAAAATAAATTGTGTGTAAAATTAAAAACTATCTTTACAGTAGCTTCCCGCCGCATGTAGGTACGCCTAATTCATTCAAACATCGCAACCGATTTTACAACGGTTTTCTATAAGTAGATAGATTGAAACAAGAGAAAGGTTTTTTATGTATAATGAATTCTGGTTTATGTAATGGTGTTAAAGAAAACTTACAGAAACCGATGCGAAGCCAGGGCGGGTCTCCAGTCACAAATAAATTGTGTATTATATTGTATTGATTCCGGGTATTGTTTTAACTAGTTTTTTTATTAACTTGGGTGATTATACCTATAAAGTCCTGGATTCTTTCATTTACTCTTTTTAGAGGTAGTGGTGGTATGACCTTGTGCAGGAGCCGTACGAATCGGTACCACCATCTTATCTTTTAACCTACAACCAAGCTGCAGTCTTCGTATTGTAGCGATAAGACTACCAGTGAAATTACTAGCATGGAGGCATTCCCTCTTCATCATCAAGGTTGGCAACGGATTAGCAGTCTTAAGATTTCAGTCTTAAGACTGTAGTCTTGAGAATGCAAATGTCTATGGATCACAGATCCCACTCACCAACAGGTTGCCTGTTTGCCTTCTCGATGTCATAAAATAAAATAAATTCAAATACAAAGTTGACGTTGATATTATGTAATGTAATTCCTACATCAACATTTAATTACCGTTATAAATCTTCAATCTATTTGATGTTTTTAATTTAATTTTACTCAGCTGTCTCTGGCCCGTGGTTGTTTGAGTAGCACACACCTGAGCAGCGTAACTCTTTTAGTTTGTGTTTCCACCAACTTTGATTGAAACTCTCTTTATTCAGGAAAATTGGCAAAACTTCCCAATTGCTTTTCTTTTACGTACCTATTAAACTGTTTTTCATTCAGTTTCAGTACTCGTATCGTATTATCTTACCGCAATCTTGTTAAACATCATGCCATTGAGAGAATTGTGAAGTTACGCTTAAATTACTTAGCTGTAAAAAACCGGGCAAGAGCATGTCGGACCATGCTCAGTGTAGGGTTCCGAAGCCGCTAAGTACTACATACATAAAACAAAAAGTAATAACAAATTTTCTATTTAAAGTCATTTGGTGCCATTTTAGATAATTTTAGTAGGTACAAACACTTTAATCGCCTGTATCTCAAAAACCAATGATGTCTACTTAATCGTTACGTGTAGGGGAGGTAACTAAAAAATATTTTCATACAAGATTTTTTTACCACTTTGTTGGCGTGATTAATGTGTTTATTCAAGCCAAATTACAGCTTCTAGTACTAAGAGTCTCTGGGCTAGGTTGCGAACGGACGGACGAACATGGCGAAACTATAAATGTTCCAAGTTAGTCTACGGAACCCCAAAAACATACCAATTTTAGCGATAACGTTTGTAGTTAGTTATTTTCAAAAACTATATTTTTTTTACATTTCCTTCTTACCAAGAAATATTCTCTGCCAAAGAAAAACGTACGGACCTAGTTTTTAATAATACTTACATCAGTATCGCATCAAGTTTAAGGGGAGAGAAACGTTATCGCATTTTGTATTGAAAATTTCAGGTTCACAATCCTCCTAACGGTTACCTATCACAACTTCGAAAAATGTTTGACCGAATTTTGGTTCGACAAATACTTTTCGTCAATTATGGTTTGGGTTTTTTTACGTTTGGCCGAATGATCATTTCGAATAGTTTTATTTATTCATTACTTGTTTTGGTTTTTTAACGATTTGACAAATTATCTATACCTCATTACTGGTTTCGGCGTATCAACAGTTGTCCAATGTAATGCTTTGTCTATTTGTCTTTTTCCTATTTCTGATTTTACCTTAGTATCCTTTGCCCAATATTACGGCTCGGTTTATTCATAGTTTACCTAATTTTAAATCGACCATGTTATGTTATACTTAAGCAAGTTTTTCGGGGCAGAAAAAAAATAACCTCGGAAGCCAAGGCGGGAGCAAAGCTCCCGCCTTGGCCTTCTAACCTAACCTATCTGAGTCGGTTCTGCCCTGACTCGTCTTGCTCGTTGCATTTTGTAGATAGTTGAAACTAATTACAAGCAAGATTTTTTGGCCGAAATGAATATTTGACGTAACGTAGCAAAATCTATATGTAACATTGATGAAGTGAAAAATGGGTTAAGAAACAAAATACAAAACGATCCACAGGCTAGTTGTAGCATTGGTGTAATGAAAAATGGGCTTTGAAATAAAATACGTAACAATACATAGGGTACGTGACTACAAGGAGAAAAGTTGCTTGGACTATCGAACCATTTACTTAAAGTCAAATGGTGAAATAAAAAAAATGACGAATCGTGCCATCGGAGAAACGATAAAAAACGAAATGTTTTCGGTCAAATGAAATTCGGTCAAAAACTTTTCGAGGTTGCGATAGGTTACCCCTCCTAACCTATGTAACCAATTATTTAAATATATTTACCTACACCCTAAATAATTGGCTTGTATTATCGCAGAAATACTTAGGGGCACAGAGTTGTTTCTTTCAATAGGGATGACTCATGTTGAACTTTACTATATAATCTAGTAATAATACTGGAATTTTTTGATGATTTAAGCCATGTTTCGAAAATTTCGAGTTTTTTTTTTTTCATCCTACACTAAATCATGAATTTTAAAGCAACTATGCACTTAAACGCAGTTTTTCTCGACCAAAATTACAAGTTACTTATTTTTACCATACCATACTGTGTTTACAGACCTGTGACGTCACAGTTCAGTATCAATTCGTATGGGGCGTTTTCAACATTTAGTAAGAATGTCGGACATTGACTATCTTTTTTGACTTTTGCAGTGCTCGGATTGTAGTTGGTCTAATATACATATATAGGTACTTTTTATCCTTATAAAAAACTGCAAAAAAGAGCAGCGTAATATTTTTTTGTCGAATAGCCTATTCTAAAAATTAACCGTTTACCAAGCGAATATATAGTATTCCCGGCTTCTTAATAGCTTTCGCTTGCACTCGCAACCGACAGTATATTTATCTCTCGTGTGTCATAGAAAAACTAATATTACCGATCGCTATTAAGAAAATGGTAGCACTGTATAGGTAAAACACTTAAGTAAAGCTCCTCTTGCATGTAGTTATGTAAAAAACTAATATGAGATTTACGTTAAATTTCAAAAATAGAATGTCGAACGTTCTACAGTGTGTGGCCCAAAACCGGGGATAATATTAAAAACAGGGGCTCTATAGATCACCGGTAATTACATTATAATGGTCTTACCTAATTAAAATCAAAATTTAACTTTCAGTTTTTTTCTAACAAACTTAATCGCAAATTCAATGTAATGCAAACACCGCTAAATCTACCGCGTGTTGTCAATGGCACCCTGTACTCAGACATACCGCGTACCAAGTGACCAAGCGACGATATCGCGACGGGAAAATACGTTACCTACGATTTTTAACTTTGTAGGCTGTTTTTTCCAAAATTATAGACTTTGTACTATTAGATTCTTGTGATAGTTAATTGAAATGTTCTAAAGAATCCCCATTTAATTTTTTCGCCCCGGTTTTGGGCCACACACTGTATACATATGTGTTACAACTACATGCAAGAGTACCTTAACTAAAGTTTTTTAACACACTGTACAAACTTGAAGAAATGTGCAAATAAAGCCGAGATGTAAATAATAATTACCTACTACTAAAATGTTTTTAACGACATAGCTAACCTCTTTGCTCACTTCTTTTAATTAAGTTACAAGACCTGTCCGCTTTTCTCGATTCGTTTTCTACGCATTCTTCTTCAATTCACTGCAACCATTCGACGGTTACAAAAAATGCGACTAGAAAGAACAATACCGGAACAATATCTAATTAAAGCTCACAATGCACCACAAAAACGTGGCTTTTGCGATTCCTTCTGTCGTAGGATTTGCAGGCATTTTAATTATCTGGCAGTACGAGAGCGGGAATAAGTAAAAACGGTTCACAATGAGAAAATAATAGCTGCAGAGGGATTAGCGTAGTAAGGACACTGTGGAAGCCGTCTTGATATAATAAAACGTGTTATTTTACAGAGATTTGAAATCTGTTTTGTTAGTTACTTTCTTGAATTGGATTGACTTACTTAAATGTACTAATTTCAGTATTCAATTTCTTAAATACGACGCGGTTAGCCTAATTGGAAGTGACTGCCTATAAAAGTAGCGGTCGCTGGTTCGATTCCCGGTTTACACAGTATTCCCAGCATCTTAATAGCTTTCGACTGGCTGTCCCTATTAACGCTTGTACTTACAACTACAACGATAAGTGCAAGTTTGTTCCTGAGACTTATATTAAGGATGTTTTCTCAACTTATTTGCATAAAACTATGACTATCAATGTCAGTAACCAACAGTTTTTGGAATTTAGAAGATTGTCAACCGATACTTAATAATCGCGGTGCTTTAAAAATAAAACATTTAGTGTTTTGTCACCCCTAAATCAAGTCCGATATTTACGATTTATGAGTATTTTGTAGTTAAGTATTTATTATAAAAAACTAGTTTTGTACGTTTCAGTTTTTTAATTTCTGTTTGATTTTTGGAAAGAAAAATGTTTAGACCTAGTTTTTGATGATATGAGACCTTATCTAAAAAACATATATTTTTTTTATCGCATTTTGAATGGATTTTTTTAATGATATTTACATCTACAAATTATTATGACACTTATAATTTATGCTCAAATATCAGAAACGTAAGACGCACTAACGCGGTTAGTGGTTACATAACTGTATTGTGTATAAGATTACTTATTTAAGATTACTATCGCATGGAATATTAACTTATTACACAAAAGCCTTCTCCACCCAGCAAATTCAGTACCTGAAGAGCCAATCTCTTTACAAAATGTGCATCGAGTTCCGGATAACGAGATAGTGGCCGAGATGTGCATTAAAATTAACTTTTCTATTTTGCTGGCCTCTTCAGCGTCCTCCATTCATGAATACGACTAAGGAGGATTAATGTGGACCGTTTTGACTCGAGTTGAAAGAGAATTTAAAATGGGAGAAAAAAAGGTTTCTTTTTCATTATAAAAACGAGACGAACATGTAATTACGAGTATGTTACTATTTACTAACGGTGGGTGTCAGTATTTATGTATTTCTTATTTATCTATAGGTAAAGTCGAAATCATAAATATGTATACACTTTAGTACCTTGTCACTTTAATCGTTTTGACAATTCATATATGGCAGTTTAAACATGACATTAAATTGACAAGGTACAAAAGTGTAATTTATGAACTCGACTGTATAAGATGGTTAGCCATCCTCGTCGTCCTTATATATTATAAATGCGAAATTTTGTGTGTGTGTGTTAGTTTGTTACTCCTTCACGCTGCAACACATATTCTACTTTTCATCCCGAAATATTTAATATTCCCAAGACGACAATCTAAATCTACGCGGACGAAGTCGCGGGTAAAAGCTAAGCATTAAATGTTAAGTGGGTCTAAAAGACTTATTCCACATTACTTAATACCGTCGGTCTCAGGGGCTTCGTTGCCTAATTCGGACACGTGGAAAGCATTCACTAAGTATCCTTTAGTTTACTACTACTCCTTTCTACTTAGGACGTCTGAATTCAGGAAAGTGGAATAAGCCATTAAACGAGAAAAAGGTTTAAATTTCTATGCTCAGGATAGATTTAAATTAGCTTTAATAAAGCTTTATTCTTGTACGTCCGTTAAATGTATTGTAAAATCGAATAGCAAATTAATATACTCTGAAAAATATACGGAAAATACACAAGCGAAACACTTAACGTAAAACAACACGCCTCCGTTTTCTCGGCAGTTTATGAGAAAAGTTGCGGCGTGTTTTCACAAGAAAAGAAGGCACGCGTTTGTAGCAATTTATTAACAGTTACCTCTACTGGCCGGCTAATGAGGAAATAATTACTCATTTGCTGGGATCACTATGCGTAATGGGAAAAAGATTCTTCCAAACGTATTTTTCTTACGTTTTTCCGCGATAAAGGTATTTTCTTTTCATAATAAAGGCTAATCATGGTGATGTTATGTATCTCTTTTCTTTATTTTGGGGTTATAATGAGACGTTGTAGGTTTTGGTTGTATTGCCAATTATTTCGCTCGTCGTAGTTAAATAAATATCTTACACGAATCGACCTAGTTCCAAACTAAGCTCTAGACTGGTATGGGCAAAGATAAACATACGATTACGTTGAAAAATACACCCAAAGGCTCAGAAACAAATAATCGCGCTCTTCACACAAATATTTGCCTTACCGGAAAAAGAACCCGGGACCGCTAGGTTCGTAGGCAGAGGTACTACCAACTGGGCTAACTGCATCGTCAATACTGCTTAAGCATATAAGTATAAGAATTACCCTCAACACTCTCTGGTTGTACATTTTTGTTTGTTATTCCATCTAAAATTACAAGATCAGTTGAACTTACCAAGTGAAGGCTGATCTTGATTATATGATGCACCTCGTCCGAAATGATCCATATAACTTGTAGTCGCATATCTTGCACTACTACGTTACCACAATTGTTTAAATTAAAAACTTCAAAGAAAAAACACCTCGCATCTGTCAAATGATCCCGCCAACTCCTGCGCTATCTGTCAACTGTCATTATTTTAAAGCCCTGAATCACAACTTGAAAGGGAATTTTAGTTCTGCTGTATCTGTAAGAAACTAAAGACAAGGGTTAGGGTGGGACTGGATCATTTCGGACGAGGTGCATCATATAATCAAGATCAGCCTTCACTTGGTAAGTTCAACTGATCTTGTAATTATATTTCAGCACCTCGTCCTCATGATCCATATAACTTGTAGATGTTTAAAGAAAGAAGTTGTGATCAATATCCTTAACATTTAATGTTAAAAAATTAAACAAACAGTCATTATAAATGAGATCAACACAAAATGCTACCTTAAGCATAAATAATCAAAAAATAATAAAATTACACTCCTTTAGATAAAAACATATTAGTGAGACAAGGTGACAAACCTACAAATGCGAGTTACAAATGGCCCTTGAAAAAAGGGATCTGTCTTGTATAAGTGGTCTATTATAATACTTAGCAAATACACCTGAGCCACTGGTCCAACCTGCCATCTTCCTTATGGTTTCGATGTTAACGCCCTGTCTAGCGGCTGCAGAAGTTGCTGCATGACGCGTGCTGTGTGCTGAGTAAGTGTTAACATCGATTCCACTTGATCTTAAGGTCTCCTTTATCCAACGGCTTATACTTTGGCTTGAAGCGGGGCCATGAGGAGCCTTGTGAGTAATAAATAATATTTTGCTATTTATCTGTCGAAGCTTCTCAGTTTTCTGTAAGTATACTTCAAGCGATCTAGCTGGACAGATATTACAGTTTTCGTTAAAATAAGGTAATATTAACAATGGTTGTGTCTTACGTGGACCAGAGGTTTTGATATGATCAGGAATTTTAATTCTTATTTCAGACTCAAGTTTATGAATGTTATTTATTTTTATTAAAGCTAGAGTCTGTACTCTATGAGCTGTTACAAGTGCTAGTAATGTAACTACTTTCTTAGTCAGTAATTCTAAGGTCAATGACTCATTAGGGTATAAGTTATTTAAGTATTTGAGAACTATCTCAGGATCCCAAGTTTCCGAGTACTTTGGAGTATTTGGTTTAAGTTGATAAATCCCTTTGAAAAATCTCTTAATTTGGGAATCTTCCCCTACATGTGGTCCCAAAATTAATGAAATAGCTGATCTATAAGAGTTAAGAGAAGCATAAGAGAGGCCTTCTTCAAATTTAGAATTAAGAAAATCAATTACTACCGTTATTGGTACATCTAAAGGATTAAGATTATATCTGTCACAAAAAATAAGCCAATGGTTATAGGCTGTCTTATATTGTTTCATAGTACCTTTCGAAACGGATGCTAACATAACATTTACAGAAGACCTACTTATGCCTCTCTTAATGAATGCTTGTTGGACAATATTGCTGCTATCAACTTGAGCTGCTCGTGGAGGGGGTGATGTTCCCTGAAAGGTGAGAACAACATCTGTTTATGCGGCTGTAAGTATAAGCATTCTCCCTCCACCATAGACATGAACAGTGGGTACCACGGTTGAGTGGGCCAGTATGGGACCACAACAATGCCTCTACCTCCTTCATAACAAATTTTCTGTAATACCTTCAATATAACCGAAAAGGGTGGAAAAGCATAGAAGAAAAAATTCCACTTTAGTGTGAAGGCATCACAGGCTACAGCATCTGGGTCTGGGAACCATGAAACGAATCGGTTACATTTAGTGTTAGCCCGTGTTGCAAACAAATCTATTTCTGGATTTCCAAACTTCTCTGTTATTTGATTATAATAGGGAGCAGAGAGTACCCATTCTGTCTCAGTGAATTTCATGCGTGATGCATCATCAGCAATATTGTCTGCAGATTGTACATATGAGGCATGAATCCATAGCCTGCGTTTTTCACAGAACTGCCAGATGTTACGAGCAACAGAATTTAAATGTGGATATTGGGTACCTCCCATTTTGTTAATATAAGCTATTGCTGTAGTATTGTCTATTCGTAAAAGAATTTCACAATTAAATAGATTTGAAGCAAATATTTTTAGTCCGAAAAATGCAGCAATTAACTCTAAGTGATTAATATGCAATAGCAACTCATCCTCATTCCAAAACCCATGCGACTGCTGTCCATTACATACTACTCCCCAGCCTGATCTAGAAGCATCAGTAAATATTTCCAGTTTGTAGTCTGAGTTCTTTATTTTTAATGAAGTTTTGTGAATATTACACATCCACCAACAAAGATCCTCTTTAATTTGATTATTCATATTCATTGTGCAGCTGTAGTTGCCATTGCAATGAACCAAAGCCTGGGTCTTAAATGATTCTAACACTTTGGTATAGAGCCATCCATACTCAACAGCAGGGCAGGATGATACTAAAATACCTATTAATTTGGCAAAAGCTTGAATTGTAAATTTATCTTTTAATATTAACTTTGCCACATAGTTGTAAATAACAATTATTTTATCTTGTGGCAGGTTTATTGTCATGTCTGTGGATTTCAGTACAAATCCTAGAAATTTACATATTTTTGAAGGTGATAAGCAACTTTTTTCTTTATTAATTATAAAGCCTAATTGTTCTAACAGTTTGATAGTCATATTTACATTGTTTTGGCAACTTACAGCATCATGACCTATACACAAAATATCATCTAAATAAATCACAGACAGGAAGCCTCTAGATCTAAGATATTGGATAACAGGTTTCATTAACTTAGTAAAGGTATATGGAGCAGTATTTAGACCAAATGGGAGGCACTGAAACTCATAAAGCTTGTTTTTAAATAGGAAGCGTAAAAACTTCTTATCAGAGTCACAAATTGGAAGTAAAAAATATGCATTTTTTAAATCTATTGTTGCCATAAAACAGTTTTCCTCCATGAGTTTAATTGCGGTTCTTACATCTTCCAGTTTAAAATGTGGAGGAGTCACAAACATATTGAGCGCTTTAAGATTCAGTATAAAACGCTTGCTACCATTAGGCTTACTCACTAGAAAAATGCTTGATAAGAATTCGATTTTAGTATGTGAACATGCTTTAACAGCTCCAATGTTTAATAAGTCCCTTAACTCATGTGATATATCCACTGTCTCTGACTCAGAAAAAATATTATTTTTTGGATAGGAGGTTTGGTAAGGGGGGCTGTCAAATGGTATTTTATAGCCAGATATCCAGTCAAGTATAACTGTATCATTAGTGATAAGTTTCCAATAGTCTAAAAAATATTTAAGCCTACCTGCCTCAGAGGTTAAATTTATTGTCTTGGGTTCACAGGCTGCTTCTTGTAGAAGGGCCGCTGCTGGTAATTGCTGTTCCTCTTGTTCCCTGGTTTGGGGAAAGGCCTTTGCCCACTCTGACGAACTGGTGCTTGATGTCGGAGTGGGCGCCTGTAGTTTAAATTCTGTCTTTTAATCACTTTGCTGGGCACTGTGGGTTTTAGACTTTGAACGGACAATCTTTTTGCAGCCTGGCTTGCCTTAACTTTTTCAGAAAAATCATTGCCAAATAGTAACGACTCAATGACTGGCGAGTTGTCCATTAACTCTTTAACATCTTTGTTGAGTCCTGATATGAGCAAATTTCTTCTGTTTTTTGAAATATCATGATGAAACTGACACAGCATTCTGGCACCGTCACTAATCTCTTCTATTCCTGGTATGGTAGGGTTTTCTTTAATTAATGTGGTCAAACCTAACCCAATGCTAGTTACAATTGCTGCCACATGATTTTGTTCTGCTACTATTCTGGCATCCCTCTTAAGGGCGGATTCAGAAACTGAGGACTTAATTTCAATATTAAGTTTAGGAGGGGCAAGTGACGGGCAGTTGGTTAAAAAGGTTTCATATTTTAGATCTAACGACTCTTTGGATTCCTTTTTTAAGCCAGATTTAAGGATATTTTCCCACCTTATAGCTAATTGTGGGAGGCAGTTTTGGATTTTGTCTGAACTAACACCGTCATTTCCCAAAATGGTGATTAAAGACTCTGGGAGTAGGTCTTCCTGAATCGGTTCTTCTACCTCTCTCATATCTATCCCAGCCTCGTCATGTTCCCCCCCCTCAGTTTGTTCAGACTGCATTAGAGGAGGAGTACCCTCAATCTCTACCTCGCAGATATCCATATCAGGGGAAGCTGAAAAGCGAAGACAAGCATAAGCATGTGTCTATCCCCATGTGTACATATTGATAGTTAGCCCGCGTGGTAAGCCTCTCGTGAATACTCGGAGCTTATGTACATGCTTTAAAAATAAAAAACGCTGTTGGAAACCTCACGTGTGTTCTCTAAGCACAAGCGTAAATAACAGATAAGCGACCACGGACAACCTCTCGTGAATGTTCTGGGCCCTTGCAATCACATCAGCATGTTATGAGTTAGTGGTAACCTCACGTGAATACTCTCAACTCGGCATTTTAATAACCTCAAAAAGAGAGGAACAGCTTGTCGGTTTTTAGATTAGTCAAGAAAGTTATGGGCTAATAATAATTAAAACCATTCCAAAACGTTAATCAATCCGTCGAAGCAGCATTCTAAAACATAACATTAGCAAAAATAAACCTTAACTTACATGCACGTGCATCATTTTCGGATTCCGAATTTGATTCGCGTTTTGACGTCATCCGATGAATCTTCTTTTCTAATCTTTTCAATTTCTTCATAAGGTCCTCTTTGGACACATGTTTTTGCTTCCTTTTACCCATATTTAAAGTTATTTAACACGAAATATCACTTTACGATGGTAACGCTTTCGCACAAGAAAATACAATGACAGTTGACAGATAGCGCAGGAGTTGGCGGGATCATTTGACAGATGCGAGGTGTTTTTTCTTTGAAGTTTTTAATTTAAACAATTGTGGTAACGTAGTAGTGCAAGATATGCGACTACAAGTTATATGGATCATGAGGACGAGGTGCTGAAATATAATTGTGCAATTTTTAACGATGAACTGTAGCTTGTAACACTTTCTGACTTGTTTTTGTGTTGTGATCAATGTAAAGTACTTTTATAGTTTAAGTATATTTAATAAAAACACGCTGAAATTAAAACAAAAGTTAACTAGTGAGTTGAAAGTCAAGCGCTACCATTGCCTAATAGCGATCTCTTCCAAACAAACCATCAAAGAACCACATACATTATTTTAAACTCTTCCACTTACTACCTACAATTTTTTTTATCCTTACAATCGTATTTTTTTAAGTTATACAATGTTATATTTAAGCTACATATTTTTCGAATTTTGTATGTATAAAAAGGTTCATAATTATTAATTAGTTTATAAAATAGGTCATTTATACATACAATTAATAATTTGATCATGTCCTCTTTCTCTTATTGAAACATACGGTTCTATACTTTCAGTAAGCAATGATAACGTTTTAAATGATTCGTGGTAAAACGTTCATAACAAGCAGTCTGGGCGATATTCCACCAGCGTGAATTATGTTAATAAAGTATTCAATCCCACTGAACAAAGTTAAGTACTCGTTTACCCAAGTTTTTTGAGATGACTTACGGAAAATTTAAAATTGAGTTTCTCTAAACAACACGTAGCCTCAGGGCTTGTCTTAACCAAAACATCTGAATTAATAATAAAAATAAATTTAGTAGAGTGATTCGCGGAGACTTTCGTGATCAAAGAATTTAACTGTAACATCGGACTTTGGTACGTACAGTCGGCCTTATAAGTAGCTGCAAAATTTAGTGCCTTATCACTTTAACTTTATGTTTGAACTGCTGCAATGCTGTATACTAATATTTGAAATGTGTTACAGCGACAAGGTATACAAGTGTGATTTCTGATCTTGTGTTATCTTGTTTAGACAGGTCCTTACGGATAGGTACGCTTCGACCCGTGTAAGATATTTTATGCAATTCTGTGCCCCTTTTACACACGCTCAGCAGTTCGAATGTGCAGGTTTCTTCGCTATGTTTTCCTTTAACAAAATAGCATCGGGTAATATAGGTACTTAAGTTAGAAATACTAACCGCCGTAATCAGAGACATTTATGTTATGGGACAGTTAGTTCATTCCTTTTTCAAACATGTGTGTAAAAAAAGTCACCAAAAACATAATTGTCATTGAATGACTCTAAAAGTGCGGTCTCTATTGTTTCATGGTAACCATGGTAAATAGGATTCAATTTCGGTGCCATGCCAACGACGCTTTATATATTTCTGGAAACATATTAACCACTTATAAAATAGCTTAGCCATAGTAAGCCTTTCTATTATTAAGGTTCGATCGTTTTACTGCAAATAACGAATCAATGAGACGAGGTTCCATTCCAAAAAAGCTATCAATGCCAATTGCGATCCTTACAAGGACAACAATGATCAGCTGGGTAGTATGTTAGCTGTTCAATTGCGCAGAAGTTAGTGGTCAGCCTTATTGGAGCTCCGAAAAGTATAAGGTTATCAAATTGAATAGGTAAAGAAACCCTGGACTTGGAATTGAATCAACATTGTTTTTGTTTTTACCACTCTTGAATAAGTCTGTTATTACCTTTATAATAAGAATCTGAAATAAGAACTGTTGCCAGAGTTGCGAAGACAACTACTTACTTGTATTTTTTCCTCCTCTCATTTATCGCAACGTCTTTGATCTTAAGTGTAAATTGTACTTAGTCTCAAGCGTATGATTTATCGGTTTCGAAACCTGTTTGCTCAAAATTTGACCCAATTTAAACATGCATTACTTAGCGGCCTTTTGTCTATTGTCTAGAAAATAATCTATAACATTGTAATGAAACTACCAAGACAGTTTCAAAGGAACGTCAACACAGCTGAATTGACCGTCGTTCTCGCCAAAAAAGTTGCAATGAAAACTTGTACCAAACCGCCGTTCCCGGCAAATGACGAATAAAAGGCGATCACACGAAAGCGGGCAGATTGTCGCGACGCCGCAAACTTCGACTATTATGATGGCAAAATAGTTGGCAAGTTGGCAACTAACGGGCTCGTTATGGTTCTAGTTGGGCAATATTTTTGTTGGACAAAGACGTTCTTGTTATAACAAACTATTGTGCCGATAGATTAGTTGTATTTATGAGTCGTTCGCGCTCGGTTGGACGTTATTGGGATGGTGTTAATTGATGTGTGCGATAAGTTTGGTGAAAAGATAATTTATCGGTTGTTAATTAACTAAGACACTGTAGGTACTAAATTAATGTGTCATAGGCTTTTAATTTGGTTATGAATAATGTTCTGCTATAAGTTAGTTTACTAATATTAACTCAAATTGTAAATGTCTCATAACGTATTTAAGAACAAAACATCGGGTTTATGTAGATGATTTCGAAATTTTCTTACTTAAACATATACGACTTTGTTTGATTGTTGTTATGAATAGCTGTTGAGAAGCTTTTTTTTAACAAAACATGTCGTCAACATTGGGTTTATAAGTTATAACCAAAGTGTCAAAGTTATAAACTGACCAACACTTTGAACACATAACCTTTAACGTAATTCGTTTACGAAAATAAATAATTACACTTTTTTCATACATACTCGTACACAACAAAGTTTTTTTTTGTAAGCAATTAACTTTTTTGCCCAAGCTCATTGCCCCTCGTGCTTCGGAAGTAGGTTCTCAAAATCGAAGCTCAAGTCTATGCTAGTATAGGTAGATAGCTAGGTACGCAGCGTGTCAGCACCCTCTGACAAAATAACCACCAGCAAGTGATTCTTAAAAAGTGTCCATACACATACAAACCTACATGCGGCAAATCAATAAACTGTATGTCGTACGGAATAAGATTACTTTTTGATTGAAGCGGTCTGAGTGGAAGTTGCATCGTGTTTGTTTTATGAAAAGATAATTTATCGGTTGTTAATTAACTAAGACACTGTAGGTACTACATTAATGTGTTATAGGCTTTTAATTTGGTTATGAATAATGTTCTGCTATAAGTTAGTTTACTAATATTAACTCAAATTGTAAATGTCATTGCTTATTTTAATTTGAATAACTAAAAGTAAAGAAATTAAATCTTTTTATTGACTGACAATAATTCGTATTACAAACACTAATAAGTTCACGTAATTGACTTAAGTCGTCAAACAAAAACATATCGTTAGGATCGTTAATAATTAGATCAAGTCGTGGTGTCACGGTATAATTAATCCTACTTCGACTGTGGTTTGTAATCAATTGCTTAGCAATAATTAATTGGAATTGACGCGGAGACACGGCTCGATAAGACTTGAATGATCGCGACGATCAATACTTGTCAGGTTGAAGCGATTACTTGACTTTACGATTTAGGATTGATCTGGGATGTTCTTTTGTCGATATGCTTTGATTATCGGCAATAGGATGTTGATAAAGATAACGAAGGGATGAAATGCTAAGGGAGATGTTTGTTGAAGATGTTAGACACAGAATTTATAGGGATTATGTTAGACATTGAATATACAATATCGAAAATTATTTATCTACGATATACCTACAGCTCTTATTAACTTAATAGGTATTATAATATCTTATTCATAAACGCGCCATAGTTAAAGTGAGTTTCAAGTATGTTTTTTCCTCATTTGTCCTTGTGAAACTTGGATTTAACAGAAATTGACAACGCACACTTTAATTCAAATAGGTTTATAGTGCGTTTGTGAATAAGGGGGTGGAGGGGTCTCTTGTAATAAGTAGGTACTTTATTTGTACTGACAATATTATAGCGTGTTGTGCTCTCTTAGTATATGGTATACTAAGAGGGCACGGAATTGCATTTTCCATTAAAAATTAAGCAGCGGCGTTTTTTTGAAATTATGGCTTCTCACAAAATAACACTTAATTAGCAGATCGAAAACATTTGCTTGAAAACAGTGAAACATACAAATAACCCTAAAACATAAATATACTGATTATGAGTAGGTCTAGCTGCAAATTTAAATACATTTCCTATTTAACCTACAAAAACACTTCACAAAATCCTTTCTGCAGACAGGTACTCAGTTGTTTTAGGATAGCATCCATCAAAACAGCCGACTGATCGCTGCGTACAAGAAAGCCGGTGTTAACGCTAAACGGGCGAGTAATAGCTCATTCCCCCGTCCTGTTACATTAATTTTGGGCTAGTACTGCCATGGAGCTAAGTTCAAACGGAGACTTGCTGCAGTAAACAGAGACTTTTTAAAAACAATTAACTTGTTCCTTTTTCAAACTTGTGTATGAAAATCGTTACTGGAACAACTTTTCGTCATTGAATCACTAAGGGCGGTCGTTGATGACGTTATCCTAGTTTCAATTTTAAATTCAATCGTAACTTTGTGGGTAGAAACACGCCAATGATGATGATGATGATAGTACTTGATGAAATATCAAAAGAATTGCTGCATCAACGTGACTTTACCTAAGTTGCTAAATTAATCCATTTTTATTCCCTACGTTTTCGAATCATAAGTTTCCTAACATTCATAACTCCTAACATCATTTGTATACCAAAAAATCTATCTAAAACTATTTTAGAAGAGAGTTTTTCAGCAGAATAGGCAGTAGGTACATGTTTCTGATGCGCGGTGTTTTTTAATATTTGCTAGCATAACTTATTTTTTATTTCAAAAAAGAAACACTCCATAGACATTTAGAATCTTATACTGCAATACTAAAGGCCGTAAAAACTCATCTTAATTGAAATGTCCATCTCAAGTAGATTAAAAAAAATATTTTCTATGGGTTAACGTTAACTTATCTTGAAACAGGCATCTATACCATGTTTAGTTCAAAATTTACATTCCTACAGCCGCGTCTTTACTATACGGCCCTAAAATGACAAATTCTTTTCCAAACCTGAGGCCTTGTTTTATCTCTAAACCGTAGCACAAAAATACAAGTAAAGGTTCTTAAAAATCAAAATAAAGATTGTAGGCATCAATTTAAATGTATTATTATATTTACTTCCTTTATTCCACGAACTGTTGCTTTGCCGAACCCAAAATCGACTATTGAACTTCTTAGCTCCATGTACCCGGCTAGTCGCGGCCCTTCATTTTCCGCAGCCGGCGCCGTGCGACGACCGGACGTGTTTATTTTTCATTTCCGCGCGGACCGGACCCTCCGGCTCGCGGCCGTCCCGGGGGCCTGCCGTGGAAGCGCAGGCGACGAGCGATTTACACTGGCTGGGTACGAAACAGCATTTAAAAGACCTACTAAATCAGGAATTAAAGAGAAAAAGACAGAAAACGGTTGGTGTTCTTTACGGACTTTTTTTTGTTTTTTTTTATTAAAGAGAACACACACCGCTTAAATTGTATATTGATATTACAACATAACAAAGGAGTTTAGAAACCAACCAAGTTTTTAATAGTTTATTTACCCTTTGAGGAAATAAATAACGCAAAGCTAGCAACTTCTATTAAAACATATACGAGTAGGTTAATCATTTTGCGCACCTTTTTTTATTCGGTGAAGGGCGAAATTATGAGCATTATCAATATAATTATGTTACACAACTGGCGCAGCAAACATCTTTTCAACTTATCCTTTCTATCGCACAATGCACCCACATATCAGTCATATGTAGCATGAATAAATGATTGCACATTAATAGTTCCTATGAATTTAAAAGGTAATTTACACGTTTTCTTAAATAAGTTTACTTGTTATTCATACTGTTTTCCTGTTATATAACAACGTAATACGTGTTGCTTGCAAAACTTAAAAAAATAGGTAAATAAGTAGTATAACCGTTTAAAACTGATAAAATTTGATCTGATACTTCTAAGATTGAAAAGGGCATGCTTCGATGGTTCGGTCATTTGGAAAGGATGGATGAAAGAAGATTGACGAAAGAGATATACAGAGCGAAAGTGAGTGAAAGGGTCGGAAGAGGCCGCCCTAGGCGTACTTTTTCGAATCAAATCGGAGAAATACTGGAAAAGGGCCGAATCTTAAGTACCCGAAACCGACGTGCGTGCATGACTCGATGTATGAATGTGGAAGAAGCGAAAGACATTTGTCAGGATCGTAGCAGGTGGAAAGAAGTCGTCTCTGCCTACCCCTCTGGGAAACAGGCGTGATTTTGTGTATGTATGTATGTACTTCTAAGAATCGCCGTTTAATTACAATATGCCTAAATCGTGATTGGCTACAAAATACAATACAATGTCCAAGCTGAAATGGTTTTTAAAGTTACTTAGAATTAGGTAAAACTCTTGTATTATTAAATTGTTACTTGTGTCAAAAAATATCGCTCACGCCCTTTACTCTGGTCCGAACCCAACATCAATGCACCGCAGGCACAGCAAAGAGCTATGGCGGGGTAGAAGGGACGAAATAATATTTTAATAAGCTCTAAAGGCCGCCTTGGGAATAATGTTTTGTTAATTACTAGAACTGTTTTTAGATAAGTTATTTCCCTTACCTTTAATTCATTATCTATTCAAAGGCTTTCTGAATATGGAAAGTAGGGGCCCGTAACGACTCATAACGTATTTAAAAAACAAAACATCGGGTTTATGTAGATGATTTCGAAATTTTCTTACTTAAACATATACGACTTTGATTGTTGTTATGAATAGCTGTTGAGAAGCTTTTTTTTAACAAACCATGACATGACTTACACAATCATTGGGTTCATAAGTTATAACCTAACCATAGTGTCAAAGTTTCAAACCGACTAACACTTTGAACACATTACCTTTAACGTAAAATAATTCGTTTACGAAAAGAAATAATTACACTTTTTTCGTACATTCGCAACAAAGTATTTTTTTTTTTTTGTTTAAGCAATTAACATTTTTAGCCCAAGCAGGTTATTGCCCCTCGTACTTCGGAAGTAGGTTCTCAAAATCGAAGCTCAAGTCTATGCTAGTATAGGTAGATAGCTAGGTACGCAGCGTGTCAGCACCCTCTGACAACATAACCACCAGCAAGTCATTCTTAAAAAGTTTCCATACACATACAAACCTACATGCGGCAAATCAATAAACTGTATGTCGTACGGAATAAGATTACTTTTTGATTAAAGCGGTCTGAGTGGAAGTTGCATCGTGTTTGTTTTTATCATGCGGTCCTTTTCGCAATGTTTATTCGATTGTTCATGTGCTATCTGTTGTTTTTATCGCCCTCTTCATCAGTGAAGAGTTAATGTTCTGTGAATTTTTAAGCGTTGTATATCTTGTCTTGTTGACAGATTGCATAACCTTTTTACAAAAAAGTTTAGCCAATTATGTACTGTAGAGGGTGGAAGGACCGCGTGCAGGGTCCGTGCGGATCACTACCAGTATCTTAAACTTTAACCTGCATCCAAGCAACAGTGTTTGCTTTGTTGGGTTTTGGTGCGGGGGTAAGACAACAGGTGAAATGACTAAACATGAAGCATTCGATCTAAGTCCTCAGGGTTGAGTACACATCTACGGTTGAACGCGTTTGCCTAGTTGTTAGTAATAGTGATCCTGCCTACGAAGCTAGCGGTCCTGGGTTCAAATCCCGGTAAGGGCACATATTTGTGTGATGAGCATGATTCGTTCCTGCGTCATGGATGTTTTCTATGTATTTTAAGTAGGTAGGTATATATTTCTCTACTAAGTATTTATATCGTTGTCTAGTACCAATAGTACAAGCATAGAGCTTAGTTAGGGACTCGGTCAATTGGTTTGATCCTGTCCCCTAAGCTGCAGTTTTGAGATTGACACCGTAAAATTGCAATTCGACTCCGTCATGTGGCCTGTGTGCTCGTTTGCCTTCTCTATACCATAAAAAGCAATTCTACGGAAACCAATCGAATTATAACCAGATATTAACTACTTATCTTAAAATTGATTAACAATAAGCTTCATCTAGAGGCCGTATGCAATTCCAAGCTTTAGCTGAGATAAGACGACTCTCTTATTAAGAGTAAGAGCGAACTCAATGAGAGCATTAAGACAAGATTTGAGCAAACAATTTCTCCCAATCTACCTAGATTCAATCTTCAACTACCCTTCCAGCAAAGGACAGACTGTGCAAGATGAGAATCGGGTATTTGGAATCGCGAATTACATATTTTAAGTGTTAAAAAATTGGGCTTAAATTCAATTTTTTACGTAGTAGAATTGTAGAATTTATACTGAAATTAGGTACCTACTTATATACAGCAAATAGCCATCGTGTATTTTGTGAGCAGTTAGCTCGATCAAACTACGATCTCTCTTTGAATGTCCACTTCTTGTAATTAGATACCAACTGCAACGTGTCGTAATTTTTTTTTTTTTTTTTAAACTTTTTTTTACCGTTCTTATTCACAAATTAGGTAACTTTGCCTGAAAAAAATACAGATAAGTGAAGTAAAAATGACGTAGGTAGGTAAGTTAATTTGTGTTGTTTCGTCAGTTAACGTCAATTACATGATCGACGTTAATTGTTACGAGCTGGGCAAATGCGGGAAAGTACGAGTATACTTACTACCTACACTATAAAGCCTGAAACAAGCATCGACCACATCCAACTTAGGTACTTAGGTTCGGTACTAGCCGTTTCCTTTGACTCCGTCTGCGTAGAAGTCGTTTATCGCGGGTAATAAGTACCCTATGTTCTTTCTCGGATTTAGCTATCTCTTTACCAAATTTCATCAAAATCGGTCCAGCGGTAAACCGCCGTGAAAGCGTAACGGATAGACCAACAGATAGATTTACTTTTGCATTTATAATAAAGTAAAGATTAGATGTTGCCTGCGACAGTAGGTACGCGTAGAAGTCCTATTCGCTTTCCGGTTTAGTAATTATAAACTATCAGTTGCAAATTTCAAGTCGAGCCGTTTAACCAACAAAACGGAACAAGCAAATAATCACACTTTCGCATAAATATTAGTACTTTTTTAAACTGAATCCAGACAACTTTACTGTTGCAACATGCCTGGTTGTAAGGCACGGCAGCGTGCGCACAGCCACGTCGGCACCCAATGCGCCGGTTCGTTTATCTCGATATCACAGACAGGCCGAACGTGAGCCGACTCCACACATAACCTGCCGGTGTTTTTCGTCTACAATCAAGCCTTTGTCGTTTTGAAGGTTGTCTGTAGTCTTTGTGGACAAAGTTATTTTGCCAGTCATGCGTTGTCTGAAAATGGAAATGTTGTTTATGCATATATGATATAGGTACGAGTGCGTAACCCAGTTAAAGAGACCACCGCGTCACTTATTTCAATTATTGGATTGAGATTATAAAATCGACTCCTAGATAAAGAAATATTTAGGTATTGTCAGGTTCCTCACATTGCAGCTCACCAAACCATGACCATACTTGAGCAAACGACAAATAAATCCGTCACGATAGACTACGCACGCAAAATACCATCTACGACCTATAATGTCAGTGAGGTTGAAATTGGAACTGATTTCCAGCTGTCGTCAGTGACGTTTTGTATTTGAAATGGCGTTAAAAGGGTTCAACGATACATACCACAAAAACAGAAGGAAGCTTAAATAAAAACCTCAGTTAGTAATATAACTTTATTAGTAGAAACAAGGTTTACAACGCGTACATCAAGTAACAGATTTTAGTGAGACAAAGAGACCAATACTTCGCTATCACAACTCGCAAACAAAACACGATCTGTCCAAAAAATATAATTTATCATTAAGTATATACTCTCTCGTCTACTATCACAGTCCAAAGCTTAGTAGTGATCCAATATTAGGGCTAAACAACGCATAGTTTTCAACTTAATCGTACAGATGGCGTTACATTTTCAAAAACTAGAGAATACACGAAATAAATAACTTACTTAGGTACCGTAAAACCAAACAACTATGGTCCTAGTCTGCAACAGTAGTCTAATTGTCCTCATTACATTATTCTAAAATATGATAGTTAGGTATAGTTATAGTTAGAGTTTACAGCAAACTATTTTAGGGCAAACAATATACATGCCCCGCAAAAATAACAATAAGCTAATACATTTTACAATAATTTAATAAGAAAAATTGGATTATCGTCGCAGGCTAGGACCATAGCTGTGTGGTTTTACGGTAGGTATAATACAAAAATGGACTTAAGGGTTTTGGAAGGCAAACCCGGATTTTAAAAAGATATTAGTTGTGCAATTACATCACACAATAATACCTACATAACCAATCACGGCGTGGTTATAGTTAAATTCAAGAAAAAGTAACCAGTTACGCCATCTGTGAGAAAAGTAACAAAACTTTGGCATTATTACAAGTGTACTCTTAAAAGAATATTGAACCATTATGGACGTACCATCCTACTATTGATTATTACTGCTATTGATATGTAGGAGGTAAGATTTTTATACTTAGTCAATTTTAATCCTTTGAAAGTTTTTCCGTGAAACCTAATGAAAAAACTTAACAAGCTATATATAAAAAGCATTGCAAAATGTTTGTTTATTTTGCTCAAGAGAACAAGTGAGTTGTGTATTTTTAAGGTTATACCTACAAACATATGTGATTTGCGTACATATGTTGTTAGTATATTAATTACATCAATGTTCCCACAGCATGTTTTACTAATTTTAGTTTTACAAAGCATTTCGGCTAGGAGTTAAACAATCTCTTAACTCGTTATCGGCTTATTTTGATTCGTCACGCCCATTAAGTGTTGACGCTCGCATTCGCTACCCATGTCGCAACCGTTGAGTAAAAAACCCATACAGATAACCATCGTGGGCAATCAACGTGTTAGGTGAGCGTAAACACTCACGATACATGACCTTTGTGATAAAACCAATGAAGATAAGAAAAAACACCGTTCATTCTCCGGTGTCTACTTAAATTAGGCTCATGTATTGATGCCTCAAGCGACACCCACTTTATTTGACCCCTGTAACAAGGTATTTTGATTTGAACTAATAACTACCATATACCTACACATGCCATATAGTTCGGTATAGTGTTTTACCGGCATTAGGGCTTTCCTTGATATAGAGTAAAAATGTGCAACTCCTTAATGGACCTAAATGTTTATTTTAATTAAAACATGAAAAAAATTTACACACTTGTTTTCTAACTAAAAATAAATTGCAAGCAATGTAGGTACACTGTGTCATACAGTGCATTAAAGTTATTTAGTAAAGTCACATGACCAAACTAAGCCTTGTTTAAAAGTGACCATAGAGCAGCAGCCCCATTTGACGTCTGCCCAAAGTTGAGGATCGAATACAATTAGTTCTGTCCATTTCTCTCGCTTTGGTTACGAATGGAGAGTGTGACGGAGCCCTTCAATTCTTCGGGCAAGCGTGAACATGCGTTAGGTTTAACGGCTCCTGCGCTCTGACATAATTATGAACTATGGCTCGTATCATTAAATACTTATCGGCATGAAAAAATATTTTGTTTTAGGATTCATGAAGTAGCTTTAGAATTGTCTTTGGGATTGTTTTAGATTTGTTTTGATTTCCAAATTGTTAAAACAGTGAACGAGCTTTACTGGCAAATCTAACAAATTCAAGGACACGATATATATATACGATACTGATTACGATACTTACACAGCTTACTGATGGTAGTTAAGATCTACGAAGTTAAGTTGCAGACTTAATTATACCTGCAAATAATAACTTATACAACATATTATCGTTCGTTAAAGCAGAAGCCCTCGTGCCAGTAACACATTGTATCTAGAATGACTCCTGATTCCCACTTGCAAGGCATATAAAAATAAGTGATTAACTAGTTACATATTTAAATTTCTTAACGTTGTTTCAAGTAAGTGATTCATGTAGTATTTCCAAAAAGGCGAGAAAACATTTACGTGTTTTTACGAGGTGTCACGGGGATTATCCTAGCCTGTATATCCAAGCAAGAAACTCCTTCACCACTTTTCTACTCTATTTGTATGACGTTAAAATCCAAAAGCGATGAAGGACTTTGTTGGTACATTTTAAATTAGTTTATTCAAATAACTTACAGTTTGATTTAACAATGTTAAGTACAAGTAAGAAAATACAAATAGTTGGGTATAAACCAAAATAAATGTCCAGTCAAAACAGAGTTTTGTCACCGTAACGAAACTGTCGATTAACGTCAAACACATACATTTTTGTTTTTTCGCTCTAATATAGTTTACATACATTTTTGTATGGAAAGTGCAAGTTAGACTTAGACATAATTTAAGTGGCATTTAAATAGTGTCTTTATGTATATTTATTTTGTTTTTTACCCAATTGATAAAATATGTAACGTATTAAAAATAATGACATCTAATACAAAAATAAAATATTCCCTTACCGATACGGCGGCTTAATATTCGTTCAGCAGTTTATGCAAAAAGTAACTTAAAAAAATACGGAATGCGACAAAATCTGTCAGCAGCGGTCAAAGTGCTATGCATTCAAAATCTACGCTAACAACGTCCACAACAGGTTTTATAAGTGTATTTCAACGAAGTCTTTGCAATTGTTTGCTGTTAGTTTTACTTGGCTTACTCACTTAAAATAGCTCTACATACTACAATGGTAACGAATATAAAATGACATTCCAATACCTTACACACGTAGTCTTAAGGATATTACGAGATTTCTATTGGAATTTGGAATCGGAACACAAAAAAACGGAATTTAAATTACTTCATAGACATGAAGTAACCATTGTTACCAGACGGTAACAATGGTTAACTCTTACCTTTAGCAAAAATGGTCTACAATTCTAAACAAACCCCGACGTAATACACTTAGGGACAAATTTAAAAGAACACATAAAAGTTGACCGTAATGGGTAGGTATGTTATGGTATTTACTACGTTGTAAGTATATATTACGTTTTTAGTTGTTTACTGATACTTCATTCACTTAGTAAATTTGGAATGGCAAATGGTTAAAATTAAATATGCATATTTTAAAGAAAATAAACAATCAAATATTAAGATACCAAACAGAAATCGACATCGACAATAAAAAATACAGTTAGTCAAAATTTTTTTTTTACTAAAATCCATTTTTTTAAGTTTGTCCTTGAGTGTAGATAAGGTCTGTAAAGTAAATAAATAAATTACTAAACTGAATACAGTAATTTTATGCAGTGTAAACTTTACTATCATATGCAATGCGAGTGTCCTTTGATATTATTATTTTAATGTAAAAAAATAGACGTGACTTTTTGAACAAAACAGAATGGCACTCATACCTCATACTATAATGTTGTATTATAATAGAATTTAACTTAAAAACTAAAATAGTACATGGAATTAAAATAAGGAAATAAATCAATGTCTTGAAGATCGTTTCATTATAATAGCTTGGAAATAAGGTTTATATGATGACAGAAGGAACAGCTTTTGGGCTTTTGTATCATTTTTCTAATTTGACTCTCAATTTAATAAAAGGAACACAATTAATGATTTAATTTTAATGGAGTAGACTTAATGACTGCAATAAGTTCGGTTCAGTTCGGTTCTTTATTGGTAAATATAATTTACCAAATTAGTTAAGTATCTTTTTTTGTTAAATAGCAGGCTCACTCTTTGGTGGTGCACCAAAGATAAAAAAATGTATCGCCTCGACATTACAATTTAAAGTAGGATTAAGAAAAGCCAGTTTTTTAGTGGCCAAATTAGAAAGCATTACTAAAAAAGATTATCCCCTCGAGAATAATTTAAGACAATGAACAGTGGAATGTGCTGTATCTTCTAAATACTATGATGACCAGAAAGCATGAATATTCACGCAATTTACTTTTAATAGCATAATGATACCGGATCGACAAGTTAACTAAGAGCAATTTTTTGGACCCAAAAACCAAATATTATGAAACAAAAATACTCCTGCATCAGCTGACACGATCAAGTCCTCTGCACTTGTGAATTCACTTATGAATCCCTACATAACATTTAGGAAAATTAATAAGAAACTCGCGTAAACTTTCGCAACAATACGCAAAACAAACATAGGCAAAGTTAACAAATTTTGTAAGGCCATTGAAGCATTAGGTAGTACTATGCGTGTGTAAACATTAAAGATAACAAATCTAAAGTAAATATTAACATGTTTATTGCCACCAATAATGTAATATTGATAATAAAGAGATAAGAAAATATACTTTAAATGACATGAGGAGAATCAAAACCAATGACTAGTTCCCATATTCAATCTATCTTTAATTTTGCCATTTCAACTTGTTATTTATAGACATGCATTAAATACATTCACAAAAATGATTCAATCCACGCAGACGTTTAAATCACGTAGCTGTCAATTTTCTCCATACAAATTTAGTCTGGCGATAACGTTTCTCACCCCCTAAATCACGACGATTTTAGGATATGTTGTTCTTGTTTTAAAAACAAATATAGTACATTTTCGTTTTTGATTTTCTTGATTTGTTTCTTGTCAAAAAATAGTTTCTTAAATATGAAAAATCGTTCCAGGTTTCAGGGAAGAGAAACGTTATTTTTAAGCTTCATAATCCTCTGAACGTACATACGTTGATGCAACCAAGCAATATCTATTTGTTTGATCAGTGGCATGCCTTCCTGGATTGAAAACAGACGACTGTAGATCGAAAATTAGGAACAGCCGATATTGACCAAACTAAGCCGGCCGAAACCGAACTGGAGCCACACTATCCTCCAAGTGCTTTTACTCACGGCTCGGAAACCAGCATTTAAACCGGTTTCGGTCATTGACCCAAAACCTGAATCAATTACGGTTTGGGGTTACCTACCGTTTACGAACCCGTTAATTCAAAAACCGGTTTTTCCCAAATTTCGTTCTTTTGAGCGAAATTAACCGGTTAATTTGAACTTGACGCTGCAGTATATATAGATAGACCAACGTATGCTATCTCTCTTACAAACCAACCGCGACTTTAGTGATTTTACCTTACGCGAATTCGAACGCATACGGCGTGAGTCTGAGTTAAACTGGTCAGTGCCTACAGGTTTATAGCAGTTCTTCAATTTCGTTCTTCCTATTTAGCAGTAACCTATTTTCGTTTCGTTAAAGAATGTAGGAAATAATACCAGATTGAGAACGATATTAACCACGATCTTGAAACCGGATCCGAGCCCTGCTTTTACTTTAATATAAATTTAAAAACACTACTCATCTATACATGACTGACTGAAGGAAATATTCCATGGGCACCCTAAGGGAGCACTGAGAAAGGATTTTTCGAAAATCGACTCCCATCATGAAGAAATAGGAAGTATGAAGAAGGATTGGGCAATCATAATTCGAGTTCACTAACACCTTGTGACTTAATTTAACAGTGAGCGCTTCTTTTTGAGATCCAGCACGATAAATACTTTTAAATGTTGTCCAATTCAAACCAACTTCTAATATAATCCAACTAAAAAAAAACATAATAAAGCCTTACACTTGGTGTTTGGCGCTCCATTCTGAATACAAAATGCATTAAATCACTGTTTATCTCTTATCTAACCATATCGTCAGTTAAATTGAAGCACAAACGTGATAAACCGTAAAAGATCAGTAATCCCAGTATCTTTAGGTAATTCGTCACATTAGAACTATGTGAAATATGTATAAATAATCTTAGGGTTTTCATTTCAAGTCCACAATCAAACGATAAAGGCTTATGAAAACAACCGCACTCAGAGTCAGTTAGAGACTAGTAATTCCTTAGTAACCAGTTTACATACACAAGGTTAAATAAAAAAGGAACAAGTCAATGCCCCTAAAATGTCTCTGAATACATGGTAAATTAAAAGTTACGGATAAAGATGTGACTCACAAGGTTTCTCTATCTTCATTCCTGCCTACAAAAACGCGATAATAATGCCGATTTTAGCACAGCTAATGAACTACTCACAATAAGTACAGTACAAGGTTAATAATACTGTGGCCAAATATTAACCCTAAGTACAAAGCATTTTAACAAGCATGGATAGATTTCCACACCTTAAAAAGCACGCAATGTGATTCCGCCACATTGCTGCCTATTGAATCTATTAGTTCTGATCACATTGCCAATGAGCTTGATGTTATTATAATGAACTGGAAAAAAAAAGTAAGAAACTATTTTAGGTACAACCAAGATTAACATCAATTTCCTGCATTTTAACAGTTTTAATTCCTTATAACATGATAGGCCTCTGCCCAGCAGTTAGGCAAATTATGACATAAGCATAAATATAAATAAGACTCACTTCTTATAATGCAAGACACAAATTACAACAATAATTGGACTTTCCGATTAGATCCTCTTAAATGCAACATTTTCTTCATAAGTCAAATATTTGTTTTCCATCTGGACTATCTAGTTACTTATTATAATATCGACTTACTACCAGTGCTTGACCAGTTGATCAGTGTTTCAGAATTTTTGTCTTCAATATCAACAAGGAGATTTTCCATGTCAATGCTTCTTGAATCATTTAAAACTATTTCATCATCATGTTGCTGCAAGTTGATGTATGACAGTGATTTCTTCTTCTGTCCGAGATCAAATATCTCCAAGTCCTCATCATCATCTTCATCGGATTCCATCGTAAGTGGTACTCGAGATGATTCAAAAGTATTCATTTTATCCTCTGACTTAAGAACACCATATCTAAATTGATTGGGATCAATTGAGCTGTGTGTGTTTTTCGCATCACCATTATTGTTTTTCTTCCTGTAATTTCAAATAAATTATGTTATTAAAATACATATAATTAATCTGGCGCCTACATAATATTGAGCCCTTATATTTTAGTTTTCACCTCCTAAGGCCCAAAAATATTTATTTATTTATTTATTACAAAATGAAAGCCAAATCATACAGACCCAAAATATTGATTTTGCACATAATAAATATTTCCTAAGACACTGAGTATTTTGTTTATTTTGCATGCCTTGTAAAATATCTACCATGGGACATTATTATAATTATCTGTCAATCGCTACAGAAAATATAATTGAAATTGAACTTCTACCACTTGCAAATAAAAGGCAATTATACATCAATTATACATTATACATCAAAGCGGTCCCAACTAAAGATAATCATTGGCTTTACAGTCAGCACATGCTGAGTTCTGTCAATTTTGCAACAGCAAAAGTTCTTGTTGTTTTATTGTTTAATTTGTTCTTATTGTAAATATTTTTTAACTTTTCCTCTCGTCCTAAGAATGTTTAGGTTTTACATAAGCTTTCCAATAACCTGCAACTCTCAAGATCATTCAGACAGGAAAACATGATATTGCTGGTAATTAGTAGCAATCAGTTTATTGGTTATCATTCCTTAGAACCCCTATTAAGGTGATTATCACGGCACTACATGAAATATAATGCAACAAGACACACATTATTCAACGCAAGACAAGCAGGTTACTGGTGCTGAATGATTTTGAAATTATGGTAAAATTACCTTTCCTGGTTAACATAATTCAAAACTGACTTACCTGTAGAATAAGAAGTAGTAGGCAGTGCCAAGCAAGGCAAATCCTCCAAACACAATGAAGGCTCTCTTCACAACTCCTGGGTCACTCAGGTTAATGTTAGGACCATTTAGTGCTACTGTAGTATTTGTTTCTGCTTTACCTTCACCTGTGCTATTTGCTGGTAGATTTGAACTCACTGGAACTTAATATAATATTCTAATGTTACCAAATAGGTAAAATAATCAATCTTTTGTAATCTTGGATCAAATTAAATTTATATTTTAGGATCCAAATCTTATTTATTTAATGACTAAACAAAGAAGCTAAACATGATATATACCTTTTATAAGCAGTGATTCATTTTTAGGAGGATTTGGAAGAGAAGTTGCCAGCGGTTGCTCAGATGGTTTTTGGTTTGATTGCTGAGACTCCTCAGGTTTTGGTGGATTTTGGGGTTGCACAGGAGTTAAGGTAGAAGGTGGCTCAGGAGGTTGCACTATCAACGTATCGGGAGTTCGCTCGTGCGCCTGCACCAATTGATCAGGGTGTTGATCAGGGTGTTGTTCAGCCAATTGTTCGAGTGGAGTCTCAGAAGTCTTCACTGGCCCCACTGTTGGTAAGAGTTTCACACGCTCTGTCTCTCTTTTACGAATCCTCATCAACCGAACCCCGTTGTGAAACGACGGCCACGACGAAAATCTCTCATCAACATCCCTGATAGCTTCCTTAGTTAAATCAGAGTATATAATCTCAGATGATCTGACGAAATTTAAACAGAACAATAACACTGCACAACGTAATAACATTGTTGATATAAAATTACACAATACGAGTAATAATTGATAAAAAAAAACGTAAGAAAACACTAATTAAAAAGAAAACAACCCACACTGCCTATGGTAAATCATGCACGATTGAAATTACTCATTCATTTCTCATTCGTATTCGTACTTCGTAATTCTTGCACCATTTCAAAAATCCCATAACATAGGAATCCTAATTGTATGAATGAAGTTCAATAAATTTCCTCTACTCCTCTTGAAATACCAAGGATAGATAAGGCTAAACTGAGGAAATTGTTTTTAAGAATCCAATTCGGACCATCATTCACTTGCTGTTGCTGTCAAAACTGACAATCAGTTGAAAACGTTTAAGAAGACTCTTTTTCATTTAAAAAATAAACGGCGGATGCCAGCATGCTATTGTTAGGTACGTATCGTGACTGCAACTTTATACCATCTAAACAGCGAACCAAGCAGCGAACCTTGCAAGCAATTTCTGTGTTATGGTGCTTGTACACGGTGCAAGTATCACACTTGCGCAAGGTATATGCATCCTGTAAACCACTTATTATCTGTGTTGTAAACAACGGTATAAAGAAAGAAGTATGTGGATGGATTCACACACGCGACCTATATTTTATATCAAGGTTACCTGCCTACTTAACCTATATCAAACTTGGGCTTACTGCTCGCCAGACCTATATGACGTTATGAAAAATATCGTTAACGTTATGCTTTATTTTGTAGTAGCGTTTTTTTTTACATCACAACGAAAATAACGTTGTTACTAAACCAAAATAACGATATACCTAACGTTATTAATTGCGTGCTGTAGATAGATTTTGGTTAAAAATGTTGTGGGACGCCAAATGGACGCCGACTTCAGATGGACTAGCTTTAGACGGTGGATTTAACTAGTGCTATTCCAGAATATCAATGTAAAGTTGAATAGACCGCCTAAAATAAGAAGTGTCAGATTCAAACTAACGCTGTCATTTTGATTATGACAGCTGCTCATAAAATAGCAGTGTTTTAGCGACACCTAATTCCTAAATAAAATTAGGAAGTTGAGAGGCCACTGTAGAATCGGGCCCATTATGCTATTATGTAGACACTTTAGTAGGTACCGTGTCAGTTATCACTCTAATCGTTGACAGTTATTCATTATAATTATGGCAGTTTAAACATGACATTAAATAGACAAGGTACTAAAGTGTATACATGACATATTTATGAACTGACTGGACTGTGCATAGGGACTGTACTCAGCTTTGCCATCTTGAGAAATCGCGAGTGATTATCTTGTCATTCGATAAGACTGAAGAACGCTCTCTTGCAAGTATAACCACCCAGCTGCGAGGAAGGTAAGTTAGGTACTACTTACACCAGTAGGTACCTACCCTTAGCATGAGTTACAATTACTGTACTCTTTACCGATTCGAATGCTCTGTCCCTTGCACTCTATTAGAATACTGCGAGAGACAGAGCATTCGTCTGCGTGTACGTTAATTTGTAACTCATGTAAGGGTACAGAAAACTTATTACTTAGGTACTTAATTAACACACAATAAACAGTGTAATCGAGTTTTGCCTTTGTCAACTAGGAACCGTTATCGAAACGGGGAAACTTCGCAACGTCACTTCCGTCTGTCCGCGGTTAAACTCAAAGACTTGGTACATAGGCCTACTAGGTACAAAGCTGTAACATGGGATGAGTAAGTAATGAGTTGTATAAAAACTACTAAACTCATTTTTATTGACGTTAAAAAATAAAAAAGGTGGTTGGTGGTGGTGGTATAGATATGTTTAGTTGGTCCCATTGTCATCACGTCAGGATCTGATGATGGGATCTTTAAGATATCAAGGGAACTCCTCAAATATTAATTAAAGGCTCACCTATAGCGATTTCGGTATTTTTCATTGTAAGTACGTAACTCACTATTTGGTGAAGTGGAACTGATGATGAAAACCACAAAAGGCCACCGGAACTCGTTAACGGTACCTTTTTTATTAGACTGATTGAAGCATCCCTGTTATTTGACTTAGTTACTACATTTAAATTACGCCGACAAAGTTGTAAAAAGAAATCTTAAAATATATTTTTTTCGGCTACCTCCCATACAAGTTAAGAAACGGGTGTTTTTATTAGGTGCAGCATGACATCGAGTGAGATATCATTGAATAGCTCTTAAAAAATATTAATTAAGTATTAGTATGCAGGTAAATGTTATTATCAAAATTTGGGGTAGCGATTAGGAAATAGTGAACACTCGAAAAGTGTACTTACTTTTTGCTAGAGTTACTTTCAGGTAGGTACTTGATAGAAACATCTCTTAACACTATTATATACTTATTTTTAGGTAGGTACCTACAGTGCAATAGCCCTTGAAAAGGCCTTCGGCTGTGTACTTCTCTCTTGCTCGCTCTAATAATTTACGTGAACCCGAAATATGTTTAAAAGGCTCTTGTACTGTAGGTACGTTTGCCGTGCCACTGACGGGGCAGATGGAAGGTATAACAATAAAACTTACGATCACATATATTATTTAATTTATTCAATAGACATTTATTTTTAATCATATACTATAAAGTAGAATTTCCAAATTTTATTTTTTGGTATCTAGGTATTCAACACTGATTGAGTATCTTAGGTTCGATTATATATTAACCTAACCCAACGTAGAAACGTCGGTACATCGGTTTCAAACATTTAGGTACACAGTAAATATAACCTACAAAATTGAACAAGTTGATAAGTAGATATAGTATAGATTTATCAAAGGTCCTTATTACTAAAATTACTGTTGTTAAAAAACCGGCAGTGATGATACAAGCCTAAAACTGGCTACAGTCAATCCGTTTTCGGACCAACACCGAGGGACCGTTGCGTCTCAACGACGTAGTTTCTCACTCTTACGTATGGCGTCGTCTCTCCTGGTTGGCCCTACAAGTAAATAGAATGCCAGCAGCCAGTACAACTCCCAGGATCGTTTTCGCTCGCCGACATTATTACAGGCTTAAGCTTCTGGAAATAAATGGGTACGACGACGGGCTTGCATTTCAAGTTATCCTTAGCATTATTAATAAATTACGATTTTTACTTTAACATTAAATATAGGTAATAAAAACCTTTAAAAAACGAACTAGATACACACCTTCTTGATGCACACACACTTTCAGATCTTACAGCGATTAGGTTTAATTTAACCTTACGTACGAATTAATTTACAATGTTAATAAATGTGTTATAAATAAATAAATTATTAGCTATTTTATACAAAATCCATAACATCGAAATGATATCACGTATAAATATCGCGCTCGTTTTAACACCATCTAATATCGTATGTAAAATTAGTAAGCCTATAAAAATAGATTGCACACAAAGGTCGTTCCGAAAATATTTGCCGTGACCATTCAATGCAATGCGACTCATGCAACATGTGCTCTCGTGAAGTAAGTAATGGACCAATAGCCATGATCTTATTCCTTTTAGTTGTAATACCACAAACAGGCCAAAAAAAGCTACAAGTTTAATTTTTATCCATTCAATATCATACTAAATTTTCCGGCAAAATGAAATCCTGACCCACCACCACATATAACCACTTTGCCACTGACATTTTGCTTAACAACTCTTACGAGTTGATATAAAACATCTCTGTAACTCAGGGCTTTGATAGGTCAGGGTTATATTTAGCCAACGACGATAAGTATTGCATTTTTACATTTGCAAACATTTAACTTGTAGCTTCTTAAAGTTTACCCTAGAGTTAGGCATTTTCAATTCATTCGATCTTAGGTACTTGTTGGGATTGTTATGGTCGTTCTCAAGGGCGGTGTTTATTATAGGATTGCTGTTCATATCCAACTTTAGCTGGTGATATTGTATTCTGTTATGGCCCCACGCAATAAAAATTGTCCTTGACATATATAGCTACCCAAATGATCCGTATCAAGCAGTTTACTGCAGCTGAAAAGGTACGATACTAACAGTATGTACTCCTTAAATTAAGTACATTATAATTAGATACTTCCCACTAGTCAACTACCGGCTTACGATTATAAATATTCCGAAATTTTTATATTAACCTTCCGATATAATTCTACTTGCTTACGTCAAATAATTAATCTATTGTGTTGGCTAATAAACGTTTTGAAACTTCAATATAGCAATCAAATTTATTTTTAATTTCTAAAATGTAAAACTTTGAAAACTCGGTTGATAATTTAAATGGTTTTCTGTAAATGATATTCTCAAATTAACAACGCTCACTTAGGTTTCAAGTATATTATAAAAGAAGAGAAATGTAAAATATTGTCAAATTTTAATTGAGCCTTACCCTAAAACCATGGCACACAAATTATTTCTAACAAAGGAGGGAACACTTCACAACTGGGATTATTTCTATTATCATGTTTCAATCAATCAATTTTGATTTGTTTTGAATATAAGTTTTTTCAATAAAATTCAAAAACAGCAAGATATTGTTCGAAAAAATGAGCAAATTGGATTTATACCTACTGAAGAAAATCATCGTAGGTAATGAAAATTGTAAAAAATGTTTGGTCACGTAAGTCTCCACAGTCAGTCTTAGAAGAAACCTAATTTTACCATGAAACTGTAACGTATATGGAATGTGGCAAAACGACGTATTTATGAAATCAAATAACGGCTACAGCAGCGGCGAATTAACTCAAACTCGAGCTACTTGGAGCTGACTATTCACTCCGGGATAGCAATCAGTTTAATTCTACAGTAACACGGAATTTTACAGTTTTGCAAAATCCGTCACCCGATTCTACATTATTACGAGAGTAGTTCGATAAATTAGCGAGATGATTTTGATAACAATTTATTTCAATCTAACTACAAAATTGCTGTCCCGGATAAGGACGAAATTAGTAGCTTCCCAGTATAGTCCAGGACGATGTCAACGATTGGATTCTCACATGGATATTCCTTATTTTGTTTGAGGGCTCTGATTATTTCGGTTGATGCAAGTATGAAACTATACCAGTTAGTGAGTACCGGAAGCTCATGTTATAGTATGGAACCCTCACGAGGCGAGACCCTTTCGCTCAAAGGTGGCGGTTTTAGGCATTCACTCCAGACGCGCTTTGTAGCTGGTCTTCCATATCTCAGCCAGGGTCACGGCTGAGTGGAAGCGATGGAAGATGCAAAGCGGAAGAGTGAAGCGTTGAACCAGGGACCAGGCCACGTAGCCATAGAAATCCAGTTGAACCTGAAACGAAAAGCAACGGTTTAAGTTCAGTGTATGTTTTGGTTGTTGATAATGATGATGGTGAAGATGATGTAGGATGGTTAAAATAACATTACATCTATGACACGTCTACGTCTACAGTTTGTGACACGGTTCACCTGAAGAAGAAGTATAGTTACATAAATGACGATAACTGTGGTTGGTCAGTCCTTCTGCCGTTCTGCATCCCAAAAAAGTTGAAGAGCTCTTAGTTAGGTACATTTAAAAATAACAAGACGAAGGACGGTTGGACATTGAACCTAATAAAAAACTGTCAAGGTTAACCTAAACTTTCTGCACCTCGAAAGTGTAATCGACCCACAGAGTAAGATAAGAAACGGACAGTTATTATACATGTTGAATATTATAAAAAAGATCCACACGTTGGCCAAAACTTTCTAAAGCTTAAAAGGCTAGATAATTTACATTGTGACATTAGAATAAGAGAATAAGTTCTGTTAGATAATTAATGTTTAAATCCTCACAGGGTTGGCCAGAACTTTCTGCGCCTCGAAGGTGTAGATGAGCCACATGGTGACGTTGCAGATGAGGAGGAAGGTGACGGCCTGGCGCGCCGGCTTGCTGCGCTCTTGCTCCGGGAGGTGCACGCGGCGGCGCGACACGTCAGCGATGAACAGCATTTGCAGAACCACCTGGAAGAAATATTGGATTTGTGGTGTTAATTCAACCGATAAATTGCCCTAACCTTTACTTCTTACAAGAATGTTGTTGCGCTAATAAGTAATTTCAAAATAGCAACAGAACGTCAGATAAATCAACCACATCAACGTAAATATAATATAATAACTATGATTTCCAACTATTTCTATGGTACGATGCTCCAAGTTTTTTTATTGGCAAGTGTTTCTCTTGTTAAGTACATTTTGATTTTGTTAAAAAGGTGGTTCGTGGAGCTCGATAGTTGTGCGCATTCCACAGATTTATATTAATTATAGTTGTTTTGCACCACCATTTATAAAGTTAACTATTATGTTGTTTTTGTTAAGTAGTCTTGTCCGGAAATCCACTTTACCTCTTTTGCAATGGATCTTTATTTCGATGGGCCTAAGAGGTTAAGTAAATATTTTTATTATTTCTTAAACAAAATCATATGCACCAGTCTACATAATATTAGTGTCTATTTTAGGAATTTGGGACATAAACGGGATCTTACCTGAAGAACGCTCAGGCATCCAGTAATCATGACGAGGAGATTAGGTTCGTGGGTGAAAGCTCCCATTCCACCAGCGATCACGCTGAACACAGCATACACGAAGAGACCGAAGGCTGACACACGAAGCAGGATATCGTTCAAGTCCGACTGCTCTTCGGAGCGGAACTTCAAGGATTGCACCCTGCGGAGAGGCTCGGTACAGGAGGGGGGGCTATTGCTCCATCTCATTACTCGACCACTGGTCGTTACAAAAGTTAAATAATGATACAACCAAAAATGGTAACATAACATAAAAGGGCAAAGATGACACGGTACCGTGACGAAGGTTAGCATTTATGGGATGAATTAATTGTTACAATTGACCACGGAGCCATAAAGGAGAAGGGATTCGGTAAAAAGGTAGGGGAAGAAAAGAAACAACAAACAATAAATAACAACATAAAATAAATAACTAAAACCAAATTATTAAAATTTAAAGACTAGCACTACATATGTACAATTAAAATAAAGGTAGAATTATAAAACACGACAGTTATTAACAGTGTAAGTATGTAGGTAATTGAAAATAATTCTACAAGATTGTAAATATATGTTTGGTAGTGAAAAAAACATTGTATACAAACTTACCGTATAAATCCAATCAAGATCGCCAGTATAGATAGAACCATCAGAGCGCAATGAGACACATCAGCCAAATAGATCGAAAGGCGCTTCAGATCTTCGTGTCTAATGAGGACGAAGAAGAGAATCAAGCAGATGAGTGACGCGACCAACAGCAGTAGTCCACAAAACAGTCCCTTAGAAGCGCCGGCGCAGTCGACGCGGTTTCCACGTTGAGCCGCCGCCAATGTTGCCGCCCTGCGGGACAGAACAGCCTCCAGACGTCTTTCTAGATCTTCGTCGTTGGCCACGCTGCAACCAAACGCGTACGTTCACGTCAGACACGTTTTTTTACACCGATTATTCGATTTACGTTAATACTCTACTTTATACTAAATTACTACCATTGCTATGGTTATGATATTACTATGTCTTGAGGTCCATTAGTGTGAGGAGTAGGTGATCAAATATGATTGGTGACATGGTGGTATATATATGTGGACTAGTGGCGGCTAGTGAAGTGTTAAAGCTAATTTAAAACTTAATGCAAGGGCTACGTGTTGACGTTACGTCTCATTAAAAGTTAGGTCGCGTTTTGGTTACATCATGCTTCTATGGGTATGTATATGGAGGTACGTTACCTGGGATAGCGGCCGATATGTTTCCACATGACATAGATGACGGCGGCCCCGATGAGAGAGTATTCGATAATGAAGGGGTAGAGATAAGGAGCGGAGTCTGTGACTATGGTCCCCATAATTGGTTTTCGCGCGCATACAGTAGAGTTATCGATATTAGCAATCAGCGCAGCTGGGTTCAGGCTGTCGAATGACTCGAATATTTCCGAAGAGTTGTTGACTGAAAAGAAATTTATTGCTGTCAGTGACAAATTAAATGCTTGGTTAAATAAATTCAAGGTATCTATTTACATGTTGAATACTTATTTAAGATGGAATAATGAACAATATAAATATAAAGGATGCCATATTTGACTACTGAAACGAAGATTCTGTTATGATTTCTTAAAATTAAGTTTTAAATAAAAGTTCGTCAGTCGAACTTCATATTCACTTATCAGATTCTTACGTTTCATTTTAATGACTTAACAACAACCATGCAAACGAAACGAGGTTACCATAAAATCTATTAATGATGGTTTTCCTAAAAGAAGAGACAACCTACACAACAAATAGACAGCAAAACTGGTAAACAAAATGTGTATAATTCAGGCAACTGCAAACAAAAAGTGCATCGGCGACGAACTTAAACGTGAAGATTGAAATCCACACTCCGACAAACCTGGCAAGTGCGGCGGTTCGTCTACTCGATAGGTTTCGACATTATTACCCCACTCATCCCTGCCATATAAGTACGAACCTGAGGTCGTCGATGGCATTATGGTACTAACATACGGTTTCAAAGTCGATGAAAGCCATTGGAATACTTCCAACATGGCAGTCTGAGTCTGAGTCACTTTTTCTTCTGTTCGCGGTGCATGAGTGGAGGTAGTTGTGAAAGGGTGGTCGTTAGGCCAAGCGTCTTGGTCTCGACCGTATCTCATTCCATTATCGTACCCAATAGTACTCTTAATGGTTTCGATAAGTTTTGACTTGGGGAGGTAACCACCTATATTGAAATAAGGTGGAGGAGTGGTTGCTGAAAAATTAGTTTTAAAATGCATTTTATTCACATGTAACATGCATGTTTTAGTACAAAGGCAAATGGTTAACGAGGACACCAATAAGTTGTTTATGTAAACCATAAAACAAACTTGACAGTCTTTACACCTAACTTACTTGTCGTGGATGTAGTAATGGGGGCAGAGGCTGTGGTAGTGACAATATTCATGACTCGATCGCCGGCGGCTTTGGCAGTTGCCGTCGTTGACGCGATAGCAGAGGCAGCGGTCGTCGCCACTGTTCCAAGCACCCTTCCAGAATGTCTCAATGTGTGCTTACGGATCACTTCTAAAAAAACGGAGCATTCGATTAGTCATTTCAGAAATCATAAAGTCGCCATATCTCTATAAAAGTACTTTTCTTACTTCCGAGTTCAGTCTCACCGGACACTCCCAGAGGATATTTCACGTGGTAGTCGGTGATTTCTTTCAGAGATTCTAAAACCAATGTTCGGATCCAAACACAGATGTTGGTCGCTACAACATGCATCAAACCAAATCGAGCTATAACTTTGAATCTGTGAATGTTCAACTGAAATAAAGAAAAAACACAATTTAATATAATTCGTTTCTTTATAGAGGAAAAACTTACTAAGTGCATATAATTTAGTGAGTTTTTCCTCTAACGATACCTATCAAAACAACTATACAAGATTAGAAAAAAAAGTTCTAACTCGTGAGTTCATGAAGATGAAATACATCTGCATGAAGGTGAAGACCATTTGCAGCACAGGGTTAATGCCCTTCAGGATCAGAAAACATGGTGACTCTGGGCGCAGTTCGAAGAAAGTTCCAAACTCCAAGCCGTTGTAGACCATAGTACCCAAGCCGAAAGCTGTGAAAATATTTTTGTTATAGTTTACTCCGATAATTTACATTTATTACCGAAAAGTATTTTGTTTCGTAATCCTTACCAATAGCTCCAATTCGGAGGAAGAAGCTACCATGGCTATGATCATTTTGTGAAGTCTTGCGCCTGCGTAGAGGTCTAGCCACAGGCCCAGCTTCCATCTCCACGATATCTTGTTGCTATTGAAAAGAACATCGTGTTAAAAAAATAATTAAAAGCCCTATAAAATTTAGCTCCGTCCGGTAAAATTGAGCTACTCCAAGAGAAGCACAATTTCAGCAAAGTGAGCGCTGTACATTTTGTTTAAAATAAGTTTGTAGAGGTATTAGTAATTATTATATCTACTCGTTTTCGTGCCTGTTGTTAATTTTCCTTTACATTCGGTTTTCTCTACCATGGTGGCGTACAGAGCAGATATCCTCCGACGGCTTACAGGCGTTGTCAACCAAGCAAAACCATACAGCAAATAATAGTCTTATCGAGTATTTCATAAAAAATAATAATAGGTATTTATCTCTTGAAATAGGTCCTCCTCAATAAGTCAATTATATCACAACACAAAACTCACAATAAGCACTACTGCCAACCAATGATCTACGACAGCACATCCAAAGCTCTCCGCAATGATATGATACAGTGCCAAGCAGGATGCGAATGATCCTCACCTGATCTGACGCATACAATTGCGCCATTTGGATCTGTAATTGTTGTTGACGAACTTTATCACGCATCTTACGGGGATACACCTCCTGCCCAAATGATATGGAAAAAACAAAAAAAAGTAGCCGGCGTAAACATAAAGGGGCATGCGCTTGTACGTCCTCCACTAAGCGGTCACAGTAAGGAGGTGGTTACACAAATTGCAAAAAATCAAATAAATGGTGATAAAAATAATTTTACTAAAGACGAACATTAACAGTGTTAACAACAAGACACGCGAAGCGATAACAGTGTGATAAAAAAATTACTAACAAAATGGATGTGCCGTTAACATGTCATTTGAGTTTCACTCACCTGAAATTGGCTTTGCTTCTTCGACTCCTTGGTTGGTTTTTCTTTAGCGGCATCCTTATCTTTGTCCTTAGACTTTCCTTCTTTTTTGCCGTCCTTCTTGCCATCTTTTCCGTCTTTACCATCCTTGCCTTCTTTTGCTTCTTTGTCTTTGGTTTTCTTTTCCTTTTCTTTCTTGGGTTTCTTCTCCTTGGGAGGCGGTTTAGGTTTTGGAGGGCTACCGCTGCAGCATGCGCTTTCTATTAACAAAATATTGAAGGTATTATTACACATTAAAAATCGACTGAACAATTTTTATAGTTAACATTATTCTTTCAAAAGATCCCAACTACGATCAATCAAATAAAGTGATCTGGCACCCTTACTTCGATTGATTTTCGTTTGTATATAAAAGGACAATAAGGTCGATAAGATGACGTTTCTAACATACCTAGCATTTCACCTTGAAATATTTCAACTTTAGTGATATTTTCATTTGATAGGAAGTTGTGTCAAAAGTGATAAGCGACTTTTTTGCTAGCTAGTCAGTTTATGATCCTATGCCATTAATGCGATGGCGGCGAATTTCAGGTGCGGTTGCGGAAGAAATATCGGGATAGCGGGATTCACGAGGTCCAAATTGCACGGGGCGGCTGGTTTAATACAACATTAATCTATGCTTACCTTGGAGTAAAAAGCAGAACACGTAGAGCAAGAACAATATGCTCATGCCATAAAGGTAGGTGAAGAAACCTTCATAGTAGTAAAGGGGCAGGTTGTGAGTGATGACATCGCTGATGACGTAAGCGATGCATACTACTACCAAAAGCTTCGCGTAGATGAAACTTGAGATGATGAACAGGGAGGTTCTGTAACAGAAACAAAGAACTCTTATGGAATTGCACATGTGTGTTCGTAGAAACTGATTGGTCGGACAATGGCTGATTTCATTCCTGATTGAAGAACGATGAGTTTGTGTTTGCGAAATGTATTTCTCGGTATAGTAGGTATTCGAGAGTAAGCCGGGCGGATCGATAATATGCTTTTGTATAAATAAAGTAAGCAGATAAAGAGTATAGCATAGCAAACATGAATTTTTAAAATAATAAAAAACCTTATTAAGTAAATCATCCTAATTAATATTTTGGCTTATTCTATAGCTCCATGTTACTATTAATTACTTATACCAACTCGCCTTTAAACAAAGAAATGTAGTCAATACGTCTATATAAAATTACAAGTAGGTATATTTAAGTTGGTACTAGTATCTACTTATTTGAAGCACTCCGAATATATAATTATATTAAATTAAAAATCCTAAATTGATAAATTACTCAAAATCATTTCTTTATTACCGTAATCCTATTACACAAAAATATCATAAAATATAAAAAATAGATTTATTAGGCTAATTTAAATATATAAGAAAATACCTTAAATATTCACAATGAACACCATTTTGAATTCGACCTACTTTTTGGAGGGCCTGGGCTGGACGCACTTGAGCTCCATTTCCTTGTTGGCGGTGTTATGTTTCTCGGCGATGGCGATGTCGCTGCCCTGCTGGCGGTGCTGCCCGACCGGCAGGGTCGCCATGTTGTCCACGGACTCCAGCTCGACCGTGGCCACCTTCACCTCGGCCTCCATCGGCTGATGCTTTTCTTTCCCCATCACGACACAACACTATACAGGCTACTCAGAATCTCATTTCACCGAGATCAAGGACGCAGGACCGGGACGTGGTTATTTAAGCCGCGGAAGGACAGAGGTGCGGCCAAAGCCCGTTCCCAATCCCGAGTTGCGCAGTAATGGATGCTGCGCGACTCGCTAGGGGTGCCTCCGACCCTCCCAAATCGGCCCCTTCGAAATTGCACTCTTAATAGCAAGAGGGTCGTAATGCTTGCGTTGTGATTACGAGGGGGAGGTGAAGAAATGCATGTTTTATGCAGCTAATGCGTTATCGAGTTTCAACGTAGTTTGATATCTAACTTGACTTATCTTTGCGTGGTTGTATTAAGTATAGCTGAGTAGCTCAGTGCCTGCTAAAACAACCTTTAAGCTTTATTGTTTGATTTTTTTATTTCTTTTCCGTTTTAATTTACCAACAAACTTGCAGACATAATAACTTACAAATAAACAACATCAAATAAACAATACCACACCAAATTACTAAAAAAACACCTACCTACACGATATAAGTATGCTACATATTTCTATTTATTATTGAAAAAAATATTTAAGTCAGAAACAATAAAAATTAAGACATCTCAAAATGAGCTCAAGCTTTTGGGTCTCGAATTAAAAGCTCGCACGCGGCAACCCTAATCTGGCGACAAGCGGTCGATAGAGACGCGGTCCCGGAGCTTTGGGAGGCTGCGCGAGCGACCCACTGACCCGGCCCCTCCCACATCTACCTCCAAAACACCCCTACAAAATACTACGTTCTATCAATACTATCAAACGCACTGTAATCCCTATAACAAACGAGACAAGTGGCAACCCTGTAACCCTATAGACACAAATGCAGTACTAAGTACATTGACTTGTAAAGGTAAAAGCTAAGTAGGTACCTATTGGGCAGTAAAACGATGAGTATGTACGCATGCGCGATCTCGATTGAATAGTGACCGACCTACAACTCCGTTGCGAGGTCGACGATCCCTGCAAGTAGTTTTGTATAACGTTTGAATGCAACGAGGTCACTTTTACGTATTGTGACCCTTTATGACGGTTTTATTGATACGATTCATCTGGCACCATTGTTCTGATTGAATATATGTTTGGAATTTAACAAACTTAATACTTATTCTTTCTTTTGTACAATAAGATTTTAAGCCTTATCAAGACCACCAGGAATTGACATCAGGGTGTTTTGAAAAATGGTGTTCTAATAAAAATCATGCTTTAGACAAACGTCTAAAAGAATACTTTATTGTTTATTGTTTTGTCTTTACTAATCACGGGATTATTGTATCCAGAGAAAATAAAACGGTGTTTGCTACGAACGCTTTTTTATTAGTGGTCGGAATGACGTCATTTTATTTGTAGCCGCGTTTTGTTTTTTAAATCTATACTGCATTTACTTTAACGATCTAGTATAGGCTTCTCTCACTCGCACAGTGTCATACAAATGACAAGGACCAAAGACAGAGGCTGGTATTCAAGTGGGTGGCAACTAACGATAATCTTCTTAGGACTCGTTCACAATCGTACCGATTAAGGAGACTTCGGTCCGTTTCAAAAGCCAAGTTGCAGGTAAACCATAAACAATAAATAAGTCGCAAGAAGGTAAAACAAATGCGTCCGCACCGTACAGATGTAAGAGCCGACTGATTACCTGCTCCATTGTGAGTGCGGCTTTAGCGGATTTTCATTAGCCAGTCCCGTGCAACTGCAGTACTAGGTAGTTAAAATAAATGGAATAAGCTCTATAGCCATTAGTAGAAATTGGTTTATTTATTTTCTCAGTAAATAATAAACAATGTTTTTTTAGAACATCTTTAAAAAAAGTTGCTGTTATCAATTGGCTTATTATTTAATTCGTAACTAAAGTAGTTTTTCTCGCTTATTAAATAAAATAATGGTTACCTACACAAAATAACCACCGATCGATATTGAACGTTAACTTTTTAGGTATGTTCTCATACAATATGTACCACATATAATATGTGATATGTTAACATTAGGGCTTTTACGACTGAAGGGTACTTGTACCTGTTTATATACTCATTTTAATATATTTTAATACGTGTAGTATGATTATTAATAATTACCCCTTAGTCGAAATAAGCCTGACCTTAGAATTTTTACCAGACTTAAGCAAAGGGAGGTTCTGTGTGCTATGTATATATGTTCAGATCTCTATACTATTGCATATATATGTATAATATTTGTATATGTATTACTTCAAAAACTGAAACATTAAGTTTGTTCTATTCTTAACTACTCTCGGCTATTTTAAGCTTATTCTAAGGGAGGTCGACGCTCCTTGACTGAATATTCGGTAACTCATTTGTTATAAGGTAAAGTAAACAGTTCGTAGGTCTGTAGTAAAATTATGATGATAAATGTTGAATAAAATATTTTATAACAGATACCTAAAGTTGCTGTTAGGTAGAGAATTGCCCCTGCTGCTTGCCTATACCTGATCACAATTAAGGAGACAATTCAGAGTCATTTTCCGCGATTGGCTCTACTGCAGCAGGTGCGTGAGTGGCGAGCTTGAGACTTATTCATATTTTTAAATCAAAATGTTAGGATTACGTCGCATCGCTTCCAATATTTTACTCGAGACTATCGTGTTGATTAATTTAAATGAGCTCGTCTAAAGAGCAGCGCGACGATAAACCGACATTGACCGTAATTAATGAATGTAATCCCACCGGAGTTCTCGTAAAAAGTGTGACAAATGGGTCAAGATCATGAAGGCTTTCAACTCAATTGCGGAATAGCGAAGCCAGGCTAGGATATTAGGTATTTTTAGGGTACCGTACCTTATGGGTGCAAACGGGACCCTATTGCTAAGTCTCCGCTGTCGGTCCGTCCGGGGATCCCCTTGAAACACCGACACACATTTGATCGAATGTATCATTTTCATCGAATTTAATTTCATCGAAAGCTAATTTCTACTGAATTATTTTAACCTAAGAAGGCATGGGTTAAGTAGGTTAGGTTAGATTTACCCTGTGACCACCAAAAATTATAACTCCTGCACATGTAAAAGCCTGTCGATAAAATAAAATTTCGGCGAAGTATATACGACTGCCCATCCTTATCTACCGGGTTTCATAGGTCTCCACTGGTATCGGATATAACAAATAACAAATAATCCTGGCACCTTTGTATTTGCTTTGTGTTGCTGTAGTTATATTTAAATTGTCACTAACCTATCTTAAGTGACATGTTCCTAATTGACCAATATTCTGGGCAATAGCCTGAAATTAATGATTCTATTCTATACATAAAATGGTAAAAACATGACTACCTATGTCTTGAAACTTCTTAAGTAGTAGCATTTGTTTGCATGCTACATTTTTGATTCTAAACTCCTTACTATATTCTTGTTTCAGTAGTTTACATAATTAGTCTTGAGACAAGGTAGGTAATTAGTGTTCTGTGAGGCCTAGGCATGCTAGAATCGTCACATGCATTCTAAACACCTCATTACGCAAGATCCTGCTTTAGAACTGTTCTGAGGTAATAAGCCAATATAATTGTGACCATCGTTCCATTGTTGGAAATCTGTCCCGTTATAAATTATTAAATCGGATATTTTCGCTATGATTTAAGCAAATAATAACGATGTACAAGTTCTGTACCTTTGATATGCACTAAGTATCTTCCACTTAAAACATTCCGTGACAGTATTTGATACTTTATAGTTTTTCCCACAAATTTTATTAAAGTTACCAACTTGGGTTACTAACTTTTTAAACGCAACGTTGCTTATATCAAATAATTCTAAAATATTTTTCCCGCTCTTTTACCAAAATGGCAACACAATCACTAAATTTATTCAGTCGTCTTTGAATCCTTACAAGTAATCCAACAACACTTTACAACATTTAGCACCAGTAGGTAACTAGGGGCACTAAGTAGACGAGATGCTTAACTCTGACGTAAGCCATTTTCGAAAAGTAACACAATCTATGGAATTAACATATGCTCTCGACGCGACCGTCCGGCATATTACGACGATCCTATGACATTTTCTATAACGATAACGTTGAAAATCACATTGGGTGGCAGCGAATGTGTTAAGACATGTTCAGGACTCCTTGACTACCAATCTTATCAATATTATAAATGCGACAGTTGGTGTGTTAGTATGTTAATCCTGCACGCTGCAACGGCTGGACGGATTTGAATGAAATTTTAAATGGAGATAGCTTATACCTACCCTGGATTAAAACATTTGGAAATTTAATAGTTCCAAAATTAATAACGATAATCGAAATCTACGGGGTCAAAACACGGGCAGAAGTTAGTATTTCCATATAACATGGAACCCATGGAGAGTTCTCGGCACAGAATCGAAAATAATCCTATTCAACCCGCCTCCCCTATTCAATTAACACGTTTGAAGCGTGGTATCAACTCCAATTAAGAGCTAAACTACTCAATGACATAACCGACCGGCCTTGGTGCACACAATGCACACTTACATAACGTTATGGCCGTCTGGGCAAAGCCATAAACGGGCTCTTGAATACTCTAAATTTAAGGTTACTCAGCCGTGCCAGAACAGCTCTAAAGACCTTGGATTAAAGGTGCTGCCATCGGTCTTATAATTTAAAGGCCTATCATCGGGTGAATTTATTAGCTTCTTTGTTTGGAAGCTAATTGCGAATCGGTCTGGAATACAATCGTAAAAGTGAGTAATCAGGCGACTAGGAGTTTAATAGCTCTATGAAGTTGGAAACATTTATGATCTGGGACTATATTTCTTTGTTTAAAATCATACTGATACCGTATTTTTCGTGTTATGTGCGCTCTTATTAAATACTTCTGCATTGTTAGCAAAATTATAACAATATGCTTTAAAACAAAGTGGAATAAAGTCTCTTACCGCGAAGTCTACATAAATGGAGGGCAAGCTTGTATTAATTTATAAAATATAGTTTACAAAAGGTTAATTTAAAGTCGTATATTTGTCGGAAGGTGTATGTCCTGCAGTGGACTTGTTTGGACTGATACGAAGATGATAATCAGTGATGGTTTCTAGAACATAAGCGTCGGATAAACGAATATCCGTTGTCTTAGAAGCTAATAAAAGGTCTAAAATAGAGTACTACAGTAGCATCATCAACTGTTCCACTACATAAACAGTGAGGTGTTATTCTTTTAAAAACTGCTTTTTGTTGAACGGAGGATCGATCGAACTAAGTGTTACGAGCGAGTTTTAAGCAACCTAATTAAGAATGCCCGCCTTAAAATGTAAACTGACCGGTCAATAATACGTCCGCCGAGTTGAAAAAAGAGTTTGTTTAAAGAATAACATGGCTGTCCACATCCCTAGATGGATGAACGCCTTTTAACCACGCTCCAGTATGCTACCTGACCCCCAGGTTTATCCACTCTCAGCTGTATCACAACGCCAGTAAACACTGCTTACAATGACCGGCGTTGAACACACGTGGCTAAGGCTATTTAGTCACGTCTCTATGCGTAACCATTTAATCGACTGTCCATCCATGCGACAGGAAAGTGCTTTGATTAAAGCTTCCTCCCCTTTATTTTTAAATTGTCCATAGTTTTTTGTCCACCGACTTTGGAATAAATCCTTTGTGAGCTAATACATAATTGAAAACCGATTTGTTTCTGTCCTGTTGGTTTTCAGATTAAACAGGATTAATGTTTAGACAAGAGATATTTCATTGTTATTTAACGTTTTGGATGCGGGATTTATTGCCTGTAGGTGTATAAATAATTCAATGAAGGACGTTAAGCGTCATTCCTTATTCATGACCGCGAGCCTCTGGTATGAAGCCGACATAGGTAACGTAATTCTCGTATTCACCGGTATAAAAATAAACGACACTTGTGTTTTATATACGCTGCAAGATACATTGATGCATTAATTACAAAACTACGATTAAATAATTTTATTAGAACCTCTTCTACAAATTGTATTGCCAATTACTTTAACGACACTTTGACATTGAAAATATCAAATGTTTGCGAGAAATTATCTCGATGGAAGCCATAACCTACAAAAAATGTATTGTATTGTATTACGAGAAATTAGATGCAAAATTCACGTCCCTATGATTTTAAGTTTCGCGTTTCCTTTTTCAATATAAAATGAACGCAATCTCGAAACCAGGAATCGCTGACGTTATCAAGATCTACCAGTCACGGCAAATAATAAAGTTCGACATGGTAAAGAAGCTCGTAACATGAGGGCATAATGGGTTGAATTGCGTTTAAATATGGAGCTGATATAATCACTAGGACAAAGCAACTACAACATTGAAATAAAGAGCATTACGGCTGACTTACATTCAAAGTTTCCCATTTTATTTGCATCTGTTGTCCACTGGAGATAGAGTAAGCTGGTAAAACCTTGATAACATTGAGCGAGTTTACTGCCTGCTAGCCGGCGAGTTTGTTAGCGGGAACAATGTGCGAGCCGTGGAACAATCCCAGAAGTATGGAAATCTTCTCAAGAAATTACTGAGAATATTCTCAGAAACGTTCAAGAGCGTTAGTCATAGTTGCGGGCGAGTCAGCTAGTGCGAAATAAAGGAATGGATGTCGTGTATTTTGTTGGACGTTATTTAATCGGTAGTGGTTTCCGTGATACCTTACAGGAACTTTTTAAACGCCCGTCCTTGACGTGACGTCATGCCGTGCTACCGATGTACCGATGAATGTTCTACTCTTTATTGTCTTTGTTGAATTAAAAAATCATACTGTTTGCTACAACACGCCTGGTTTTAGGTTTTTAGTATTTGTAAGGGGTTATTTGGTACTTTCTACTATAGTCAGTAGAAATAATGTATCTCGACTATAGTCAACATCGATAGTCACAAGGTTGAAACTTACTTGGCATTTTTGGGCTGCGTCTCAGGCTGGCAGCAAGCCCGGTACCGCAGTATGGCGTCTGTCGGCGACAGCGCGTCAGTCTCCTCGGCGTCGCACTCGTCGACGACGAGCGGCGCGCGCGCCGGCGACGTGTGCGACCCGTACCCGTCGGAATTCAGCTGAAACAAACTGGACTCTATAGTTCATGTATACCAAAGTGATGGGGGTCCACATTTTTGACATTTCATCGGTTCCGTGACCGCTTCACGAATTATAATGACGATATTTGTCATGACACGAGATACTGTTGCGATCTGACTTATCCCGAGCGCACTGTCTGCATTTTGAGCAACAAATCCTGCAGATTTGCCACGCAGTCCGTTCCGATGGAGCCTTATATATAGTGTGGACTCACCTTAAGAAGGTAAGCACAGCTGTTTCACACAATATTACTTTTATGTTGGTTGTCCGGCAACATGAGCATGTCATGCTCGCTCAAAGGTCTTTGCTTACAGGCGGCGTGGTTGATCGGGTCGCCACTTTCCCGAACACATGGTTGAGAGGCGATGGGTGAGATACGCGTCATACTTGTGAACGGGGGCTGTTTGTGGGGTCCAGTCTGTTCATGTTTGCAAGGACTTGTTGTTCAATTATTCTAGTTATGGATTTTCACGTAGATACCATATTTTTTATTTTTTATTTAAGGTTTATGTTGTATTTTAGAAGAAAGATCTTACATTCACTAGATCTAATATATAATATCTTTAAACAAGTAATACTTTAAACGAGTATGACCTTTAAACGAGATTCGTGTAGGTATATATAATCTGAATCTCGGAAACGGCTCCAACGATTTTCATGAAATTTGGTTTGGTTACGGGGGCGATAAATCTATCTATAGCTAGATTTCATTTTTAAACCTACCTAACAAAAATACAGAGCATTACGTAAGGACTGGAAGGAAGGAGTCACACTAAAATTACATTAATAATTACAAATATGTTTTTTTTTATTGACATTTGGTTTTTAGAAAAAAACAGTTCTCGAAGGATCAGCGGCAAACGCTGACAAAAACGCAGATAAAGGACAATCAATTTTGGTCCATCGGGTTCATCAATATTATTATTATGCCAAAATTGCACTATTTGCAATTTTGGTCAACCTAACGGGTCGTCCCTTGGCTCCATTATAATATTTATAACCTGTAATTATACGGCTTCTTTTCTAATAACTTTGAGCAAAGTTACAATTTTGTTTCATTAGCATTACACACTGGGTATCGTTTTAACTGCAAAGTTTCGATTGCGAAATATTATAAAATATTATATGTTTGGCAAACATATGCAAGTAATATGTTATAATACTTTCATAATTAATTATTATATATGGGTCTTGCTAAGTTAATAATTTGCATGTTTCGGATGCGTTGATATCTTTTAAAATCACCTAAAGTCCAAAGAACAAAATATAAAAAAACGGAAATCCTTCATAATAGTTCTTGTTAAATTTTTCGAAAATAAAGTCCTTTGTTCGCCCTGGACAAATTAATTTTCCTTCTTAGCTTTAAAAGAAGCCACTTATAAAATTTGGTAAAGACGCAAGCGGTCCTTGCGTAACATGTATTTTCGTTCATAAGGATTCAGATTTCAAAGGAGAACTTGTGTTTTGAAAGAGAAAAAGCACGTGGTGACCTTTTTTCACTTTATTTAAATAAAGGACCATTACGGAGAGTAAGAAGGTACGTATATACCGGTTAAAACCGGTTTTCGGCATATTAATATTGGTACACAGAGAACCATTTCAAGTTGCTCTAACGCTGATCGTGCGCATCAAGTTAAAAACCTTTTTTGTTTATCCACCATTGAACCTAGTCGCTGTTACAGTTTCGTAACAAAAAGTAAATTCGTCCTAAATTAATCAATGGCTTACTGTAACAGGGTTCTGGCTCAACAATTTAAGTTACCACGTTACAAGTACGTGCTCAATTGTTTACATTGGGTGAGTTTTTATAGGCTAAGATAAAATACCTACTAGTAACTTGTACTCACTTTGACGATGGTCCCAACGTGCGAGTCCTGAACGAGCTCCAGGGCGCGCTCACGGGGCGGGTCACAGGGAGGCCGAAGGTCACGGGTATCGCGAGGGTCCCGGGGGTCACGGGGACTCTCCACTCGCGGCTCCCCGTCCACCGGCGCGCTCAGCAGGCGCTCCTTCATCTCGTGGATGTAGGGGCAACGCTGCATGGCGATGTAGAACTCGCGTACGCGCACCTATAGTACAAAGAGGACAAGATATAGAATAAAGCATGTGTAATTTATCATCCACAGTAATTTACGCAATTGTTGCTCGCGAATATTGTCCAGAGGCCGTTTTATGTGCTGTTTGAACTTGCAAAGATCTAGTTAGTGATATAATATTAGTAATTACGTATCGCTTTTTTTCTTATATTTGAAATATTTGTCATGTGTCTGGGGTTAAATTTATCTACTAATGTGTGACTTTATAAAGGAACTGCCAAAAGGCCAAGAAGCGACTGCACTCAGATTGCTATTTTTTTTTTTCGTTTTTTTTCTTTTTTTGTTGTTGGGAAGGCACATTTGCATTCAGGGTTAACCTATCCTAATATATTCTGCCCCCGATAGTAAAAAGGGCGCATCTAACATGAAGTCGAAGTCGAGAAATTAAATGATTTAGTTGAAAATTAAAAAAAAGTATGCTGTCTCTAAAGAAATTGACATAGAAACTTCCTGTAAACGCAATAATATAGATATATACAATATTGTCAATATGGTAATACAAAATTTTATAATTTATGTTTATTTATTTATTTATTTAAGATTTTCCTTTTCATCTAAGCAAAAAAATGTCTGGAAAATACTCGATACTCCGATGAAAAGACGTAAGTAACCAATTACGCCTTTTCAACTGAGTATAATAACAAACTTCTTTTTGATATCAGTGCTTGACAGATATTTTCTGCTTTTCTCCTTATATGAAAGGGCGCATTTGGACACAAGCGTCTTTTCAATAAAGTAATTGATGTTTTAAACAACTACTTTTACTCAAATAAAAAGTAATATTTTCTCTTTTTACTACTTTAACATGTACGTAGTTCAACTGCCACCTGTAAAATAAACGTCTTGAAATAATATTTCACACAATAACAATATTCTAAAGTACAATCATGAAAAATAATCATAAAAAACCGTATGAAAAAATAAAAGTTTACCCTTAATTTGACTTAGTCTAAAATCTACTCGTAATAAACTAAAATTATTAGAAAAATTAAGATAATAATGGTATAGGAGAATTTCAAATTTATATAATAGAATCTTTTTTTACTGAATAAAAAATATAAACATCCAGTCCGAACGGGAATTTTTTGTCCATTAGCGGCCTTTACGCGGTAAAGTTCGGACCGCAGGAAACGCCACGCGCCGTTCCAATCTTCGTTTCGAACCGCACATTTTTACTATTTTACTATTACAGTTGCATTTACACGTATGTTTGGAACGAAGATTGGAACGGTGCGTGGCGTTTTACGCGGTCCAAACTTAACGTGTGCATGCCGCTATTACCGTCAGAATGTAAATGAGGAAAGACGCTTCTCACTTACCCTCAGTATTTTTTTTAAAATGCTTTTGCTATACGTACTTATGACAACATTACAACTTATTTGCATATAAATAAATAAGATACATAAAAAATAAGTCCCGTGTATGAATTATATAAGTTAAATATCCAGTATACTTCCCATTGCCAATGCCACGGTGTTCTAACTTGCGTTTACTAACTACGCCCAGCATACTTCTAAGCTCAAGTTTTACTCCTTATAACAAACTATAACTTATTTAAACAAGGAAATGAGCGCTGTTGCTGGGTTTCTCAAGTCACCCTGCCCCAAACCACACTTTCTTTCATCGGTTCCATATTGCTTTGTTGTAATTTTTTATCCTATCTTGACGGACTATCAAAATAAGGTTTAAACAAAACTATTCGATGCAAACCGATACGGTCCCAGAAAGATTGGAATGAGAAACTAGAAATATTTTATAAAACAGGAAAATGTGTATACGCGCAGTACTTTATTCAAACAATGTATCTCGGGTGTCAATGCGGTTATTTTCTTGTTACATCCACGGTTTTTCTGTCTTCAGAAATACTATTTTATGTTCTGGGGGGTTATTATGACGTAACTATGCAGTTCATTTTACGGTGAGCGCAAAAGACAAAGCTATAGCAGTTGTATAGCTGTGTCCTATTCTCTCAGCGTAAACTGAACTGCATAGCTATGTCATAATAACCCTCCTGAACTTTAAAAAATTCCTGAAGTCAAAAAAAATTTAGATTAATTCTACAACTCAATGCCCCATCAGAATTCAAATAAAGGAGAAATAGTATAGCGTTTCTCAGGGAATCTGCCCCTCTTATCTCCATTTCTTTATATGTATGTTATTATTAACCTGTTCTGTTCTGCCCCATTATTGCATTATTGGGTAAAACTTTCCGTTTTTCTTCCCACGCTGCTACTCATAAAGTGGTGACTGATCTGAGCAAACTTTTGGAAAATATTGTTTCCAAAAGTTTGCTGTTCATCCCGCCACCTCCGTCGTTATGGTGAACGTCTGTGCAACTGAACTTGTGTTTAAGATATTGGGGGAAGACTTCAATGCTCTGTTTGATGCAGTTGGATATTAGCTTGGTCTCTGACATGTTTATTAGCAATCCAAACTCAAGGCTTACTTTGCTTAGCTGTTCTGTAGCAGACGAAAATAACGCTGCCATCAGCAAACTTGTTTGTCAACCGCCGAATCAAAATGAATTTTAAATGAATATAGCTAGAGTCCCGGGGATGGACATGACGATATGTTTTTTCATCTCGGAAATACAATAATTTCTACAGGTATAACTCGATAAACGAGTTCCATGCAGACACAGTCACCGGCAACCACGATAATATAAATTATATTTCTGTTTTTATTAAAAAATCTTCTTGCCAAATTAAGGGTTAAAATAAAACTAACATAATTTGAATATAAATGTACGCTTAACTACACTTTTCAATTTTATAGTATCGCAAAAATAAAATATGCCTACATCAAAATCAGACTCAAATACCACGAGCATCCTAGATAAATTAGCAAAATACACTATTTAAAAGGCGCAACTGTTCATTAACGTCTTTTCTACGAAGTTTTACGTGTAGATGCGTCCGCCTCAACATACAGTTATCAAGCTTTGGGTAAGCTGAAAAGGCGCAAGTGGTCACTAGCGCCCTTTTCATTAAGTATTTAAGTTAGATGCGTCTTAGTCAAAATAATGCTTTCAAGACCAGACTTGGTTGAAAAGGCGTAAGTACTTAGATGCGTCTTTTTATTGAAGTATACGGTGATGGATTGTACCTTGCGTCTTTTCTTTTACTGAACTGTTAAAAGTTTGACAAAACAAAAGGGCGCATTATACGTAGTTACGTCTTTTTTATGAAGACCACCTACATGTTTCTGAAATGCGTCTTTTTAATTAAGTTTTTATAACAAAGTGAGTGAAGTTACGTCCTTTTTGCTTATGGTAACTTCTAATCTAGCCTACCTAGGAAAAAACTAAAAATATCAGTAGGTAGGTCTTTTTCTGCTGATCACGGCAGTATAATTAACTCATTTTTGACAAAATTGTTAGATGCGCCCTTTTTACTATCGGGGGCAGTATAGGACTCTACACTATGATACCGAAATAAATCATGAAATATTTACAGTTCCAAAAAATAACGGGTTAGCAAATGAAACAGTTGGGAACGATACATTCGGCCTAACATATTTCGGCCAAAAGGCAGGATACCGAGCATTCAGGCCACCGGATGGTAAGTGGGATCTCAGACCCATAAATATTTGATTGACTACAATCTCAAGACTGCAATCCTAAGACTTCAAATGCGTTGCCAACCCTAAGGACCAATATGAAATGCCTCTATTATATAACAGTTTATTTATTCTTTATTGAAAGATTCTGATGCCAATATTTTAAATGCAAAAGGTCATCGAACGAAGGATACGTTGCAGGATACATAGCCTAACCAGAATATAACGAAAAACCAACTACTGTTTAAAAACCAAGTGTTGTTTACAAATAGTTATTGAATACGATAGCCTTGCATCCGATCCCCAATAAAAAATAACTAGGTGCTTATGTTTTCCTGTTAAAGAAGACGCAAAGCTGTACACTGTAACTTTCTCGCAGTTTCACTTCAGATTATATAGTTTAAAATAGACGTGATGATGATTGGCAACTTTTGGGAGATGAAAGACGCATAAAATGAACGCAGCAGTAAGTATTACAGGTAATACGAAATGTTAGGCAATTTTAAGATACCGAATTTGTATATGGATGCTCTTTAATTCTGTATGGTGTACAGCTGTAGACCAAACACGAACATTTCAGTCATGACTACGTTACGTTTTCAAATCGCCTTTACTATTCGTGTTCTGGGAGCCTAGTCAAGATGCAAAACATTCCATCCATTCATTTCGACTGGACAGAAAACAGAAACGTTACAGCGTTTGCATCTGCACCTAATTCATAGCACAAACCCAAAACAGACTCACGTTTCCATACCTTATTTTAGGCCGACCAACCTTACTAATCGATGAATACGAAAGTTAACGTCAATGTTAACTTACTATCCAATTTCAGTACTAAATACAGACACGGGGCGCAGATACCAAATATTCATACACATTTTCTCGATGACGATACGTTACTTACTCTGTGGAAGGTAAAACTTAGTGCCCAGGGTACTGGAAAGCTGATAACGATGATTATTATTCCTCCTCCTGTTATTGGTCGTAACGGTTACCGGGTAAATGACACCTTATCATTAGCTAATTTACATGTAAATCTATACATACACTTGTGTGACGTGTGTGAAACAAAATACTTTATATGATAATGATACGAAGCACCAGCATTCACTAGACGACGGCGACTACTTTAATGTCATGTCGAACATTCCCGTGCGTGTACTTTGTAACCCTTAAAACGATCATTTGTATCGAAATACATGTTTCCAATAAAGCCAGTCCTTAACGTCGTTCTCGATAAAAGTTGGACTTTTGCTGTAGCTATAAAATTTGTACCAATCGATACTAAACCGTTTATTACCCTCGAAAAAACTAATTCACTATCATTAGCACCTATCACTTACAAATTCTACGATAAATCTTAATAACACCGACTTCCAACATTTTCTAACTTCGCAAAAGAAAAAGAGAAATCGGATACAATTTTCCTTTAGGAGGCAAGTCAGTCAAGTAAAACACCAGAGAACAAATTAAGGTTAAGTTGAATCCTGCAGTTCCATTATATGTGAATTAATTTAGAGTTCGAGGAAAGCTGTCTGAATGCAGAACGTTTTTTATTGAAGGTTTCTATTATGTGAATGGCGCACTGCCGCGGGGCCGCCGTGTGTGGCGTTGCCTTATGGGGATATCTGGACGCAGTTGTAACGGAGAAAACTACTTGAGTGTTTCTCACAATGTCGTTCATAAATAACAACTAGCGTATAATAGTTTTGTAGACGTAGACGTGGTAGTAGAATATAGTTTGAAGTCGATTTATTTTTAAAAGCTATATTTTATTTCGGGAATAATTAGGTCTGCAAAGATGATTCCGATTAAAAATATTAGCTATTCATTATATTTACTTTGACGTCCTTTCCTATATCATTTACCATTGGAACACTATTTTTTTTAAAATCAAGTCACTATTCGGCGCCCAAGGTCAAATTGCATTCTATTTTGGGTCTACACCAAAATCAACAAAGGTTACGAATAAGTAAGTGGCAAAATTTCGGCTGTTAAAGCCATTAAAACATCTTTCATTTGTAATTTCGAATTCAGTACTTTATTAGCCGGGGAAGGTGGCTGACTTCATGCTGCCATAATTTCCTCTGTACCCGGATCCGGATGCACAGTCGCCATTTCTATGCAAATATTTGGTCCAGCGAATGCAATTGTCAATTTTGCGTCAATGAATGAATGTAAAGCCGAACAACAGCCGGAGTGGCAGTGAAACAAAGGCCGTAGACGAGTTCACAGAGTGTTTTACGTCCCAGTTGGCGGCCTGCCCACTCCCCCAATAGCAAATTGTGTTGTGGGCACGGCTAAATCGAATTACCTAACTAACGTTCAGCTGATTTGTTTACAAACAAATCGTCAAATGTGATCGAAGTTTTATCTTGCGTCGTTAAAAAGGCGCAGGTTGGAGCGCTGAAGTGCCAGTTTCGTACGTACAACCTTTCACGTTAATTAGCTGATTTAATTTAGAATCCTAATCTTCACTTTACCTTAATAACTAGATAGTATAATTATTGTCTATATTTTAGGTACGTACTGTTTTGGTCGTCTTTAGGAATTTTTCTTTTGTCTTTTTTTGTAATTGTTGTTGGGTCTGGAAATCTAAGCTGTTTCCAAATGCTGCTGTTTGCCTAAAACTAACTTACTTTCTTTCTGTTTGTGTATGTATTATTTAAAAAATCTTCCTGGTGTTTTGCATGTCAAATGCACTTGTCGGCGCAAAGCTAAGGACTATACGATCGATGAAGTAATGAGGCTAATAGGTCAGTGGACGGCAACATGGAACGTGACACCCGCAATACTGACAGGACCAATAATTAAGTGAACAAAGATATTATGGTTGATAAAACCAACTTTATAACCTTTGTATAGGGCAAAAAATAATATGTTTATGTTTTGCTAGTTAATACTCCTTCTCTCTATTCTCAAATGAATAAGTAGGTAGTTTCTTGTAGCAGATAATACTCTTGCTTGTAGCAGAAGAACGTAGGGGAACTATATCAGGTTTAGATAGTAACTTAAGCCAATTTTACATGGCAGGAGCGATGTATTTGTCCGTCGCTTAGTTATACACCGTGTTTTTTTTGATTTACGATAACTTCGGCATATTACTAGGTATATCCATAGAAACTAATTGGTAGAAAAAAAAAAATCAGTTTAGAACAAAATAATGAAATCTATTATCTTTGGTCATTCTAAAAGGGCCTTTAGAGTTAACTAATAATCAGTGTCAAATACGTCTATGTTGGCGTGACATACACACACAAGTAAAGATAACACTTGACAGGTACAAGATTGTCACTTTAGATTGACGCGTATACAAACCTAACAATTGGAAACTCTTTACTCATAAGTATTAAAAGAAAATTGTTGTTATCAATTAAGAGCCTTTTATACTAGTTTAACGTGATTAACTGATTAAATTTTAAAATTAAATATCTTTAAAACCGTTAGACTTATCATTTGTCTGTCTTCGGGAAATTAACTTTGTTTGACCTAAAGAACGTTCCCTTAAAGTTATCGTAAATAAAAAAAAACACGGCGTATAGGTACCAGATTACCTGCGCATGTCTTTTGATGACGATGACTAGGTTCCTGCATTTAAAAAAGAATCAGTAAACCTGTATTTAACACTGCGTCCAATTTCATTTTCAACAATCAGACAGATTCGTATACGATTACAACACTTTTCCAAAAACTGTTTTTATTCACTCAAGAAGATTTGCGAAGAGCGCTGTGGAAGAGCGATTTAAAAAATACGTGACTACTGAGATGAGGGATATTTGGAAATAAAAACCGGGCAAGAGCATGTCAGATCATGCTCAGTGTAGGGTTCCGAAGCCGCTAAGTACTACAAACATAATAACAACGTTTGGTGCCGTTTCAGGTATAAAATAAATAATTGAATCGCCTATCTCTAAAACCAATGAGGTGGCTTCGTGATAGTTTTCCTTTTAAATTCGTTATATGCGCTTTCAATGAAGATATTTTTCAGATTTTTAGTTTTTGTAGTTTGGGCTGTTAGCTTAATGTTTCATAAACGCATCCCTTGATCGAAAAATGGTTTTCAAAACCCGCAATATTCTTGAAAGACCTATCCAACGACAACCCACACTATGGGGGACGAGAAAAAAAAATACATCCCCGCGTTACGTGTAGGGGAGGTACCTACACTAAAAAAAAAACAAACAAGATTATATTTTACCACTTTGTTGGCGTGATTAATATGTATATTCATGCCAAATTACAGCTTTCTAGTACTAAGAGTCTCTAAACTAGGTTGCGGACGAACGGACGGACGGACATAACAAAACTAAAAGGGTTCCTTCCTAGTTTGACTAAGGAACCCTAAAAAACACTTACTACGCAGACCTCAAATAATAAGGTCAAGATAATGATGAGTTTTGAAGCACTCGGCAGTTTATAATTTGTTAACTTGTGATACTGCAAGAGTTTATTTCCCTGATAGGTAGTGTGTAACAAAAACTATGACAAATTGCATCTGTTATTTTAGCTTTATACCAGGAATATAATACCAAACAATACGAACTGTGCCAAACTGAAAGCATTATCGAAACGCCTCGCATATGAAATGGCGGGCCCTTGAGACGCCCTTTGTCGCGCCGTCTCGGCTCCACAAGTGCGGTTGCTGCCATTTGTTGATGTATTCATAGACACGTTCTGATCTAGAATCTAGATACCGTTGTCTATGGTTGCGGTCGTTAACTTCCACTGACTTCCAGCACGGTCGTTTATGGATGTTACGTAATGGGCTATAAGATTTAATTAAATGTTAATAGAAAAAGTTTAGAATTCAGTTAAAAGTAGGTTCCTTACTATCTAAAGAAGCAAAACAGATATTTGTTATTCTTTGTTTCAAAACAACGAGCAGTGTGCTTGCAACTTTGTCCGTGCAGAAGCCGATTATCGCTATTCCCTCGGGAACGCTCCGTCCGTCTCCGCCAGCTCTATAAACTATCTCTGTATTACATTTCAAGTATATCGGTTGAAGCGCTGAACCATGAAAAAGTACACAAACATTTAATTTCATGGCCTTTGCTCTCGAATAGGATTAGAATGTGATAAAAGAGCTATGATAAATTGACTCACCGACTATAGCAAACCCTTATAATCAATGTAGATATGTGATAGTTGTTCAGCTAATTATTAGCTTATCTACATTTTAAGACTTTAAATTTGAATGTATACCTACAATCAATATACGGTACGTTCAATTATTAGTTTAGAATACTGTATAAATAAATTTCCAAAAATAAATATTCGCCCTTGATTCATCGGAAACGGGGCTTTGTAATGTAAATAGCCGCCGGTTCTTAATAACTTATTAAAAGGAATGGCAAAATTCATTTAACCTAAGCGAAAATCAAACGATCCACCAAATTAAAGACGATCTGGACGAAAATCAAATCGTTTCTATTTTAGAAATCAAATATCCTATGGTACAAAATCTTGGGGTATCTCAAGAATATGGTTTACCATTGAATTGCCGACAGACTTTTAATCGAATATTATTTCAAAGACAACGTTTCAAGTATTTTCATTTCATCGACAAGTCATTGCGTCGTGGACTCGATACTAGGTAATTTGAACCGAGGTCTTTTAATTAGTAGTTGACATATTTCAATAAAATTCATGTCATGACTAATCATTTCGGGTCTTTTTAATTTGGTTTTTTTTACTGGTAATAATATTTATTCCGCGTAAAATTATTTTGAATTGGTAATATTTTGCTATCAAAACTAAACGCAATCACTCACTCTGCGCGATTATAATTATTATAGCTATGTTCCTAATTTATTATAATATTATGATAATAATAATAAAATTTATTGTAATAATAGTAATGTGTCATGTTTTTGTGTTCTTGGGGGTCGCAGTTCTAACCTAACCTAACCCACTTCTGTCAACAGTTCGTTTTCTTGGGGGTCGCAGTCCTAACTTAACCTAACCTACTTTGGTACAAGAATGAATCTTAGTTTTATTATACATATTTGTATGTCATACTACATAATTTGAAAAATGTATAAATGTGCAATTGGACATATAAAATTGCATTAAAGTAATACGTCGAAGAAATGAATTGCAATGTTTTGTAGTTGTACCGATTAAGATATTTTGAAACAAATCTGCGATTAAGTAGTATTCGTTGATTAGTATTTCCACGTAGTAAGATAAATTTAAATAAATAGTAGTTGAAATAAGATAACGCCAAACAATATTACTAGTACTAAAGTTTCGATGGATTGTTGTCGATGAAATAATATTCGATGAAAAGGTTGTCGACAAAACAAGGGTACACCCAAGAATATTTTTAACTCGCCGATGCAAAATATAATCCAAAAACATCTACTGTGGATTGCTATAATAAAAGTAGGTACCTAGTTACTCGTACGAATTAACGAGAGGTTTTTAATAACTTTTAAAAATAACTAGCCAAGTAAAAGCTTTGTGTTATAAAAATGTTTACGGTCTAAAGACGCCACAGCGTGTTTTTTTTATTGAACTATAAAGTGTAAACAAGAGTCTCTGCCAAATAGTATTAGTAATTGTTTCATGGCATGAAGAAGATCTCAACAAGTAAACAGCCAACCTAATCTCGCTATTTGGAATTTCAAGATTGCGAATTTATTAATAACCTTAAGGAAGCGATGACTATGCTAAGACTTGACCTGTTATCGTATGCTCTAACTGTTCATAACAGTATTTAAATACAAAATATAAATAAGTATATATAACAAAATGAGCAACTTTAGCGTTTACATTGCATATTTACGATAACATCACGGGTATCAAGTATTATAGGTATTCAAACCAAAAAGTTCCATAAAAACATGGAATTATATTCCTAACAACCACCATCGGATTATTTTCAAATATAGGTCAAATGTAGTAATAGGCTATAAACCACCGCATTGTAAACAAGTCGATACGAGTATCGAGGAACCAACGCTCAACGACTTTCAACAGCAGGTGTTGGCTAACAACGAAAATATCTTCAACATACTGACAGAAACAAAACTTCTTCGTTTTAGTTTTTCTTATCCAGATGGTCTAAGATCCGAGGAGAGGATTTTCACCGGGCTGTGTATGCGATGCAAAGTATTTTATTTATATCAAATTTAATACGCTAAATAATATGGGGCGTACATGTGGCTGAGAAATTCCAGTCCAGGACTTATATCATTTAAAAAAAACATTTTCGTTTTTAAATTCCATATGCTTGTTTAACGGACATATTACACACTAATCGAAAGTATGAAGCCTATAGAATATGTAGGTAAACATTAGGTTTGGTGCAAATTATTAGTACCGACTTACCTGTTTATAGGTACCTGCCTACCCAATAGTTTGACAGGAAAAAATAGGCAACCTAATGTTTGCATATTCTATAGACTTCATACTTTCGACTGCATTTTTTTTAAATATACTTAATTTTTAATTTTTCAATGATTATACTCGTATACTGGACTGAAAATTTTCAGCCTACCTATTCGCTATATGTATATTACTTCGCATATTAAATTTGATATAAAATACTTTTTATCGAATAAACAGCCCGGAGCAAATCCTCTCCTACTAAGACGTTTTGGTTAAGGGGTGGGTATAATTTGCCAATTTAATCGCGGAAAATTATAGCTGGCTAAGAAAGCTCCCTTTTGTTTTCCTTTGACCAATAGGGAAAACACACCGAGCAGAGCGAGTGCGGCAGCGTCAAGAGTATAATAATGGTAATAAGAACAAAGTGCTTGTGGAGACTAGTGTGGCTAAAAAACCGGCCAAGTGCGAGTTCAAGTCGCCTGGAGAGGGTCCCGCACACAGTTATTTTTTTTATGACATTTTCAAAATTATTGGCTCAGTAGTTTCGAAGATCGGGGGGGGGGGGGAGAATGGTCAATTTTCATCTTCTTTCATGATTAAATCAAACCCATTAATTGTACAATAATAACAAAAAACATATTCGAGATAACGAGCCCTTTCATTCGATATTATGACACAGCAAGGTATTCAAAACTTATTTCTTTTCATTTCCTAAATTATCCTTATTTAAAAATTGGCTGTGACAGACAGATGGACAGACAGACGCACGAGTGAGTAGTATAAGGGCTCAGTTTTTTTCATTTTTTGTACGGAGCCTTAAAAACTGATAAACTGTTCTGTTATAAATAATACAGTGCTATTTTATATTTAGGTCATAATTATGCAAACATCGTAGTTAAGTACCTATAACATTATGTTATTAACACACCAAGGCGTTAATAAATAACTATTATGTTTGTATTGAGGTGTTTCTTTAGGCATGAAACATGTCATGCTCGTGTTCTATAATGCTTGAAATGAACAACGCAAGGTTAATAGAGTATCCTTGTATTATTCATTTCATGTCTTCTTGTACGCGTGTTTATGAAACAGTATGAAATGTATTTATAAAGCAATATCAGTTAATATATTTTATATTAGTTAATATTTAATATATAGATAGATTTCGCACGCAGTATCGCACATTGGTTAATAAAAAATTAGCCAATGTGCTATTCCAGACTATTAATATATCTATGTACCAAAATTCATCCAGGTCCGTTCAGCCGTTCTGGCGTGATTGAGTTACAAATATCCAAACTTTTGCATTTTATAATATTAGTAAGATTTACGAAGACTTTTATTAGAGTTTCTTAAACCAGTAATAAACGATACTATAAGTAAGAGCATATACCTAAGAGGAAGAAAGCCTACCTAAGAAGTAATACAGCCATCGCATCGACTACAATTTTCTGCTGGGTCGCTATTGGCTAACGCACTCGCAATGACAATCGGCTTGACATGCCTTCGATTTTCAAAATGAAAACGATCGTGATGGCGATGTTTCCGGTTTGTATTTTATAGCAATGAAAATAAATTGTATAGTTATTTATTGAAAGATGACGTACACATATTTTTTACCATTATCATTTAAGAAGCTGCTGGTGATTTTATGTATTATGCTCCACTTTTAATTTTTTCTTACAACTCACGTAGGTATAGTAGGTAGTTTTGTACCTTCGATTTTCTTTCTTTTTGTGTTACTTAGTTGTTCATACAAATATTATTGTTAGTTTCTTCTACGGCGTTATTTTTGGATTTAGTCACGTTGTGTTGTGGTTTACTTTCCTGTATAAGTCCAGTAAAATAAAACATATGAGCAATTGATTTATTATATTTTACTTTGTTTACTCGACTTACACAAACATTGTATTTTATAATTATCAAGCTATTGTGATTCTTTTGAAAGCCAGCACGGTTTATTATACATAAATGAAATGGGACATGCGGTAATGGGTATGCGGCTATGTGGATGATGGATATTATAACTTATAAGGTATCATAAAATGCCAAATCTTCATACGAGTCCGATTTTAGTAATAGAATCAATAAATCTCACTTTACCTTTCCTCAAGCTTTTTGCAAATAAATAATTAATAATCTTTGTATCAAATAAGACTCACGCTTTCATCAAATATCTACACAAATCGACTTAACTCCAAACTAAGTTGGTAATAAATACATAAACATTGATTGATTACATAAAAAATAAATACATAAACATTGATTGATTACATAAAAAATAAATACAAAGAAAATATCCACCCTCAAGAACGTCGTACTCCTCCCATAAATATTTAGAGTTCAATCCCAAGACTCCTAGCAACGGAAAGGTCAAGGTCTATAAAGGTAGGGTCACTACCAAACAGTCCAATACAAAATACAACGAAATAAGTTTAAGGACGGGGGTTGTGTAAAATTTGTCTCGGTGAAGTATTAATGGACTTCGGCAAAATATATAAAATGTTGGTTTGGGTGTGGAAAAGACCAGAACTGCTATATTAATATATAGCTGGTAATTCTACTAAAACCTTGGATTTCATCAAAAGATAGAATTCATTTTATTTTATAGTATGAAATACTCCTCATCTGCTTCATCATCATATCAGCCGAAAGACGGCCCTCACTGCTGAACAGAGGCCTTATCCAAGAATCTCCACGATGGTCGGTTTCATGCTACACGTATCCATAATATTCTATAGTTCTAGAAAAAGAAAGTTCGTTATGACTTCAATCTAACGCTCTCGTACATCGGTTTCCGCAAATAGAAAAGCGAGCGGAAACAAAACTGGGTTTGTTTTCAATGCATGATGAAAGAGACATTCTGAGCGTGCGTTTTCCCTTCAGATCACAGGGTTTTTGCGTAATGCAGCGACGTTAATAAGGTTTTTTGGCTTTGTTTATTGTTTAAGTACATGCACATTTCCTGTAATGCTATTTTAGTATGTTAAATAGAGAACAAATGCTCTCATTCCTCGATGATTTGAGATGTCTTACTAAAATGTTTGTGAAAAATTCATGAACATGAAAGATTTGTGTTTGTCGGTCAGCATACGATGCTTTCAATTATCCCGGAAAGTGATTTCCTGTCTACGAATAAAATCTATAATTGGCACATTCAGGGCTTAATACATCATAGAGATAACATGTCAAAAACGTATTTCTTTTACGTAGTACGTTTACAAAACACTTAAGTCAGAGTCAGTTCCAGCATGATAATGAAAGTTTTTAAAACTCAACTAACACATACGTGGAATATTCACTGTTCAGGAATTTACAACCCTTTTCTCATTAAAATATCATACGAGGACAAACGTCTCCTTTTTTAAATTCAAGAGGTGTTCACTTGATTTTTTAGACTTTGTATACAGTCAAAGAGTTACATAAATCATTACGAATAAAATACTATTCCAAGGGAAACATTAAACAAACTCTACACGGCCAAAGTCACAAATTACAGCCGCACTTAGGTGCACCGCCGGAATCTCAGAAATCGGATAAATATAAATTACTCAATCACCAGAGCTATTCCAGAATGAATCCACAACAGTAAAATTGTCATAAACCTACTGGCAGTGGCAGTAAATGGCAGCTGCCCTTCTTGGCAGCACATCGCTATTCCTAGTGGCTAGTAACTGTAATTCAAATCGAATTCAAAACGATCAAGGCATTTGCATAGCGAGACCAAATGTTACGTAGTATTCGATGGGTAATAATAGGAAATTCGAGATGGAGTCAGCACAGATGTTTTGTTGTTTACAAAGTCTTGGTCGCGTTTGGCATTTTCTGCGGGATTGCTAATGGTGTTTCTTTGGTTTTTGGTTCTTAAACTACCACTAGATAAAATTAAAAGTCATCAGTGAAAATTTGATTACTGTACTTAAATTCTTTGATGTTTTTTTTTTCTAATTGAGAAGCTAACTACCCAATTAGCTTATCAAGTTCCACAAAAGTTTTACAGCCTTGTATTTAGAACAAAGCGCCAGCAGCGGTGTCCGTCGCCCTAAAAGATAAAAATAACGCTAAAAGGTGATGCTATCCTTGTACCTTTTACGCGCGCCGTATACCCCGCTTCAAAGGATTGGGCTTGGATAAAATTAACAGCGTAATTATAAAAATAGAAAACTCTAGTACTTTTATCCTGCGGATCTTATTGCTCGTCATCCGATTCCGATCCGAGAAAGTACGTAAATAAATGACTAGCTTCTGCCCGTGACTTCATCCGCATAGATTTGGGATATCGTTATTGACTCTGGAACTTCTAAATATTCCGGGATGAAATGTAGCCTATGTGTTAATCCATGCAGCCGTTGCAGCGTGAAAGAGAAACAAACATCCATACATCCACATATACAAACTTTCGCGTCTATAATATTAGTAAGGAGAACAGTAAGTATATCCTGGATAATTATAACACCCAAGTTAGCATGCCGAACACCAGAACATTAAAAGATCTGTTGTTTATTAAAATTTCATCAAACGTTTAACAACAAAAAACTATTACGTAAAGTTCTACGTCCATTTCAGATTTTGGATACATATTATCAATAACTTTCGGATAATATGAATTTATGTAAATTACTATGCAATTTTGTACAATTAGAAGATAATCTATCAACAACTCAACCTTCATCATTATAGAATTGCTTTGAAACTGCAAACTCTAACAGCTCTAGCGGTAACACTAAAAAAAAAAACATGGGGCTCCTGAATTGCTTACACGAGTACATAGCTACAAGAAGTAAGTACCAAAGACATGTCTTATAATAAGATGAAAAAAAAGAATATAGAAAATTGTGTTAATACTCTTAACTACAGTCGGTTACATAACGTGTTGCTAAAAAATAATTTACATACAGACAGTCTGAAACGCATTCAATAGAGAATGAAATGCGAATGCCTGAAGAGAGGCCACGGCCCGGATATTCAGAAATTTTTCATTATTTCATCTGCCTGTTGCTTATTGAAGCATTACCACCAAAGCAAGATAAATTTTACAGAAACGCAATAGATCTCATATTTCAACGGCAGCACGGACTTAGCATGGCTGAGGTAATCGTATTTAATTTTGCTGAAACGCTTTTTCCCTTCGCTTTTGTTTCTCTATTTTGAGCTCACGCTAGTGTTATTGTTTCTGCTGAATCAAACCTTACGGTTGAACTGTTTTTATTCATAACATTTTTACCTTGCGCCATCCTGACGGAATTTGCGCATCAACTATCTTGGAACTTGCGACGTTTCACATCCACATAACAGCATTATATAAAATTAAAAACAAAAGTAGAGAAAAGAGAAGGCACGAAATCAAACGCGAAGCTCAAGACTGTCCGGGATGGTGTCGCTATTGACGCTCTTTGTTCCATTTTTGGGATATAGAACCTCAAGTCAAGTAGATCAAACTTTCTCGGAAATTATCCATTTTCTAGGGTAAGCTCAGAACTCAAAAATACGACTAATTATAGCTGTATAAAAATACTTTGTTTTATTTCAAAAATTAAAACCACATAACTAATCCGTATTTCATAATAAACACCGTATCATCAGAACCTTACTTCTCCCTTCATTAATCCCGCAGTTGTCTTAGAAACGTCTAGCGCCGAACCCTATTCCCTCGGTGACGGGAAATGAAAAGGCCAAATAGCCCATACAAACCACTGTAATATGCGAGTAGCTGGATTAACTAAGTCATGTTGTGTTGTTAGGTAGTCTGCGCAATCCCTTGGCGCTATAACCAGGAATCTGCCCGCAGTTAAAAGAAATTTAAAGTTTTCGGGATTATTCCGGGAAACTATTCTAGATGTTTTACAAGTGGTCTCTGAATTAAGTGTTTCATTGTGCCAAGCAAATGAAGGCAATGCGTTAATTAAAGTTGTGGTTTTATCTTTTGATAGCTTTGAGTTTTGCAAGAATAGCTTTGAAGCTTTTGCACTTATCTGTGTAATAGTGGTCCATTAGACGAATAAGTGATATAATGTGTCACCTAGTCTTAACATAGCCTAACTTACGTCAGGTATTATCACTGCTAAATAGTCTAGAGACTACATTAGAGTGTATGATATTTGTTTTTTATTCATTTGGACCTCATTTAAAACTCTGTCATTAGCATCATCATATCAGCTGAAGGACGAGTATTGCTGGACATATGCCTACCCCAACTATTGCCACAACGATCGGTGTTACTCTACTCGCATCCGTCGGCTTCCCACGATCTACACCAGATCTTCACGTGGATAGACATCTGTCACCTTGTAACCAGTCTCCCAATGTGGGAGTGACGGATGCTTTGTCTACATCTATTCACAGCGATGAAGGCAACCGTAATACAGAAACAGATCGTCAGCCCTCCTTTGTGAGAGGCTTACTGACACGTTGTTTTCCGGTACGCGGTCACCACTTAAAAAAATCGGTCAACTGGACTCGTGCACGGACGAGGGTCCCGTATTTAAGATAATATGCTTGGTAACCACAAAATAAAATACTCATTTTGTTATGTACTTTTCTATGCCATAAGGTCCATATTGACTAGCTTAAATTTTAATACATATTTTGAAAGATGTTTTGTTGTTTCCCAAAAACAGTAAATAATGGACACTTCATTTTATTTTTCCCATAAAATATAAGTGATTATCTATACGTCAGGATTTTAATTATATAACTTCGGAGGTAAGGTGGGGGAACGGTTATTTTTATAAATCAAAAAGTCTAATAGAAAAACTCTTCAATAATTTACAAAATTAATTTCATTTTTTTTTACTAAATTCAGATGCGGCCAACCAAGTTGCATAACTATGCCAAATTTCAAGTTGACAGCATTTGTAGTTGCTGAGAAAAACTGCTGTGACATACAGACGGACAGACGAAGTCTCACCATAAGGGTTCCTTTTTTATCATTTAGGTACGGAGCCCTAATAACAAACTCCAGGGTTTATAAATTACCTTTGCATTTTTATTTGTCCTTTGTTCAGTAGTAACCTCTATAATTATTATAATTTTTTGACCTATATTTAAAGATTTAAAGATCTTTTGCAATGTAAACTAACGCATCCTTTATATCTAAACAGATCAATTGGTACTTCTAGATACACTAAAAAACTAGAATTAGGTAGATAGATAGATATTTGTTACTACAATTAGGGACAGAATAGCAAAATCACGTTCAAGCCAATCCAACCGAATACTCCAGACCGTTTATCAATTTAATTACCGAACCTAGCAAAGCCCTCAGATAACTTCGTCACTGAGGATTGGCGAATAATTGGCAACTAGCAAAGGACGTATTTATTATGGAGAACCAATTAATTTTGAACCCTGATTTAAATTTAACTTTGCGTTATGTTACTACTTTCCTAATGTAAAATGATGTCGTTTTTCGTTAGTCGGCAACTTTTAAAAGGTTCCTTTTTAATTAAAAGTCACTGATCGCTAACTATTTGCTAAATTAGGTTAATTGAATACTTTTGTTTATGTTATTACTACAGTTAGTTAAAAGTAATTGCAATTGAGTGACATTAAATTGAATAGAAACAAAATGTGTGATTCACTTTTATTATGTTTTACATAGGTATTTGAATGTTTAGGCGCAGGTTTAGATTAAGTTCATGACATCATTTCATGTCTTCTTGTTTCCTGCAGATCTACACCATTTATATTTATTAGAAGCAGTAATAAGCCTAGACAAGTTCCGTAACGCTAATGAGCATTACGAAACTGAAAGTATGTTAGTTTTAGATTATTATCTTATACAATCTGCTCCGCGCGCGTAGAAATCGTTTATCGCTACTCGCGGGTAAAAAGTCTCCCATGTCCTTCCTCGGGTTTCAAGCTATTTCTATACCGAATTTAATCGAAATCCGTTCAGCGGTTTAACCTTGAAAGGGTTTCAGACAGACAGACAGAGTTACTTTCACATTGATAATATTAAGTATGGATTTTATAACTAGTATGAGTCTATAAGGTATTTTTAAATATGACCTCGTTGTTGTTGTGTTCGTTGCATAAGAGGGGTTTTAGGGGGTAATCCGCTAGTAAGCTGATAATCCAGCATAAACCGGCCCTTCCCTAAAGCATCGGGGCTATTTTGCGAACATGTCTCCCCCGATAAATCTGTGGGCTAGGAAAAACTGACTTTCAAAACTTTAGTTTAATAGTAAGTATTCTGTACTTAATTTTCAATTGAATTTGCTCAAATTAAAAGAACGCAGCTTCTTTTAACCGGAGAAACTCAGTCGTGAAGCTAACACCGAAATACGAGGGGAAATGTGACGCCCAACATGGGTTCATAGTAATTCAATAAATTGGGAAAGTGTTCCTATTGTAAAAGAAAAATGAGTGTGCTCGACACTGAAAGAAATCCGAACATGAGTACATAAAAAAAATTGAAGTTTTTTATTTAAAGCAATCGGCATTATTGCTTGGATGACCGCATTATAAAATATTGTAACTTGCTCATAACTAATAAATTAAGGCTATTCGAAGCTGCCTACTTAAAATGGTTGTATAGGTTTATGCTAGTTATCGAATTCTAAGGGTCGTACACACGCAATAAAGTTAAATTTAAATTACGTCATTATTTTTAATTAGTAGGAAATGATTTAAGCGCAATGATGAATAATGTGAAGTTACTCCATATGAATCCCAAGTTTCTAGAGCTAAGAGATCGAAGAGCTAGAAGGCTCATAGGCGACGACTGGCTCATCAAAACCAAGCTTCAAAATTAGTAACGTCATGGTGAGGGTGCACTGGTACTACATGACCTCATCCCACCCTCCACTTTCTCCCTTAGGTCACCCTAACGGCGGGAGGGCTTCCACACGCGTATAGTCGAATTTCCAATGGTTCGGACGCAGCGGTTTGCTGCGTCATTTCTTATTTGCACTGTCAAGGAGTGGAATGCTCCTGCGCCTGTATTCCCGGAATCGTATAACATGGGTGTTTTTTCAAGACAAGAGTGAATTGGTTCTGGGTAACCGTGGACCACCTCTTCGTCACTTAACATCAGGTGAGACTAGGGTAAAACGCAAACCCAATTGCGTAAAAAAAAACAAATTCTTGATTTTCAACTTATGCGATGAAATGATTAGTTCTCACCATGGACCAAAAAGAGGCTACTTTTGGTTATTAAGTTCCAGTTGCCTCTTCTAACTGATACGAAGGGTAACTCCCTGAGCCGTCAAGGGGATTACATCATTATGTGAGGGGAACACAGGAAGGAATGGAAGAATATCTTTAAATGTTTAAATATATTATTAAGTAACATCCTCCGATGTTACTTAATAATATATTTTGCGTGAACGAAACGAAAATCAATACGCGGATTTAAATTAATTACTTATTAAAGTTCAAAGTAAGTCTCTAGTTTTTCATGGTTGTTCCTAACAGTTTCCATGTAGGGATTTTCCAACTGTTCATACTTCATCAATGATATTGTTTGTCATAAACCTTATTAAGGCAGACCAATAGATTCCTACTTCGACGGTTATTAGATACGGTTATTATTAGAGTTTCCGCCCCAAAATCCATCATAAAAGGAAAACGAATGACTTAATTACCAAGTGTAATAAATCAATGAAATTGCCTTCATTAACCACTAGACGATACACCGCAAGACTCCATAACCAAGCTCCTCGATTTTCGAGGGTCCTCAAGTCGTCGCTGTTGCCGATAACGTCATGGTGGCGTCGTCAGCATTGTTAAAAATAATACGAAGAATAAGTACCTATTATAATGAGACTAGCTGTTGCCCGCGAATCCGTCCGAGCATAAAAATAAATTTTTGTTACTCAGGTATAATGTAGCATTCTTACGGTGAAACAATTTTCAAATCGGTCCAATAGTTTCAAAGCCAATTCAATGCAAACAAACGAACAAACAATATATTATGCAAACATGATATATAAAGATAGTGAGGATGACTTCATGTTTAATTACCTCCATATTCAGAAAGACCATTAAATATTATTAAACTGTCCTCCACGTTTTCACACGGGACTGTGTGAACCAAGCATGGACCATCAACAATATTTTCACACATCCCATTATTTCTTTAATGTGTTTCATAATTACCTAGGTAAGTACATCTACATAAAACGATACTTGAAATGTATAAAAATACTGCTTAGGCAATTTGTGTCAATGTCATTTCTACATTTACATGGGATGATCTCATCGATTCTTAGTATCGAGAGATGGTGGTGATATATTTTTGAATGTGACTTGGTTGTTGGCATAATGTAGCGAACACATTTCGCGGTATAAATTCAGTTTCAGACGCGAATGTGGGTCACAATTTTCTCTTTACGGCCGCGGTAGACCGAGATTCGAGAGAATTTATGCGAGTTAACCGTTTCCTATTTTTGTATTATTTTGAGAAGCTAGAACAATGCGATTTACTCAGAGGAAACGGTTAATAACAATGACCTAAAGTACACCACCTAAAACCCTACTAAGTGATACATTTTGAAAACACTTTAAAACATAAAAACAATCAAAAAATACAGGAAAACTGAAAAAGGTTTCATTTTAATTTAGGATGATGCATAAATCAATGATAGTATAAAAACGCAAAACCAATACTAGCATCGTATATCAAATTACAGAGAATAAAATAATTATACTGTTTACTAATTAATCTCTTTAAATATTTTTGTGCACTATTTACCAAAATCAATTACTAATTCTCCATTTATTTTACGCAAATCCGTTCATTTCAGTAGCAACCGTCTTTAAATTTTAGTCATAGCAATTATACGAATAGCTTTCAATTCAAAAAATCCAAATCCAATACATGCAAACATCGATACCTGTTAAACATCACATCACAAAACGACAACACAGATAGGAATCAACCGAAACGATTTTACGTTTGACAGTAGGCAGGCACGAGGATATTACGACGAGGGTGTAAAAGTCTCGAGCTCCAAGCGAATAGGCAATTTTGGGTTGGGTTGTTAGGTGCACTTTTCTTTGCAGGGTTCACCAACCTTTTGACACTGAAATTCGTTTTCGGTGTTGCCGTCCTCGGTCGATTCGAGGAACGTAACGCCGCGTTTGGCGCGGCGCGGGCCGGCGTGCGCCAGGGCGCGTGCGTGACAGTTCGCGCGGCCGGTCGCGCTCGCGGGCCTAGACTGAGCGGTTCTGTTGCGCACATTTTCCCTCCCGCGCTTTCCCGGCGTGCGCACACCAAACCTGCGTTATTCTGCAAATAGCAGGGTTGCCAGTTCGGGGTTTGGAAGAATTTTGGGGGATTTAGACGTGTGTGGCGGATTCGACGCCACGCGGCAATTTTTTTGGGATTTTTAGTTTAATATAACTTTTTTTTTCTATGTAACGAGTGTAGTATGTATCGTTTTTCCATAATGGCTGAAGTTTATAGCGGAATCTAACGAGATATTAGTGTTTTATTTGTTTACAATCTAGACTATTTTAAAGAAAAACAAGCAACTGGCAACCCTAGAGTCAGGGTTGGGCCGCTGTTCAACCGAGATGAGCTCTTTAGTTCGCACGCTGTTGCGCTCTCGTAGCTCTTGTGTGAGATGGGCTCAACAAAAAAGCAGTTTAACGCTCACGTTGTGCAAGCGCGAAACAGAAGCGATACTAGTGCTAACTTCTAGTTAGCAGCAGGATTATGTTGTCATAAGTTTTAGTTAACTTAGTTAGGGTCGTGTCGTAACCGTGAAGTATAGTCAGATAGCTAACTACTTTAGCGAGGAAACTTTTATTTTTCCTAATCTAACTTTTAGAATCTATACGTAGAAAGTAAAACGTTGTTTAAGTTCTCAGAGATTTAATTGAATTAATTCGGGTAACCGCATTCTTTTCATAAATGTTACGATTAAAACTTTACTGACTAAGGTCTTTACTTATGAAATAAAGGTTTTTAAGTTTATGTTGAGACTTTGAGGCGTTATTTTGGCATTGTAAAGCAACGTTGTAAATGGGATTAGAAAAATTACTCTAATTTAGGCATTAAGTCCGCCATTAGTCCTTTGTTGTGTACTCGTCAATTGAATGTATATAAAATATAAATTCGATAAGGTACTTATAAAATAAAAAACCACTTCTATGCGGATTGATTTGCGGGTAAGAGCTAGTCAAGTTACATTTAATTTTGTTTCGATTAATGAGTAAGGGATAAATCATGTAAAATGTTAAATAATTGGAAGGCTTATTTAGTTACATTCTTCATGTATAGTCGAGGAATTTGACTGTGTAGTAGTTTGACATAATACGTGAATTTGCCGGGCTATACCTACATATTCTAAGTGTCATCGGTAGTGTCACGCCGGGAAATGTATAACAAACACTAAACTACTAAACAATTAAATTCATCATCTATTATTATTTTTAACAAGTAATAAAATAGGGTGATTCTTCTTCATTTTAAAATGAAAAATATAAAGAGATCACTAGCTTTAACCCACGACTTCGTCCGCATAGAACTAGTTTATCACTATTTCCTCAGGAATGTTACATTTTTCTGGGATAAAATGTAGTCTATGTCCTCCGGGGCTCAAGCTATCTCCATCTAAATTTCTTTAATATTGGTTTAAAGGTTTAGCTGTGAAAGCATAGCAAACCAACAGGGTAACTTTCACTTTATTAATATTAGCATTGAATCATTTTTTTTCTGTAAACTCTTATGATCCTATCGTTACCACAGAATAAGTAATAGTAAAAGTATCATGACTGAAAATGACGTCACTCGTTTTATGGAATCTCCACGCTATTTTATACGGATGAATGCCGTCACATCGAACATGACGTGGATTCTTACGTTACTAGCACAATGGGTGCGAGTGTAAACAGAGGTGCTGATCAGTAAACAGTGGCTGGCCACACCGTTCCCAGTAGCTCGGCGCGCCCCGTGCTACAGATGCGTAAATGGTAGTAATAGTAACCTATTTTCAAAATGGCCGTCCATTTCTTATGTTGTAAGGTATGGTTAGGTTTTGGCATTGGAGAACTGGAAACGGCAATATTACACATCGTCTTGATTATTGCTTGATTGAATTGACTAGAGGGTTAAGGGATAAGTTCGCCTTTGTACATACCTTTTGTTTCTTTTTTGGTTTGCTATTTTTAGTTTGTGCAATGAAGAGTTTACATACATACATACTAGTGCTCATCACACAAATATCTGCCCTTATCAGGATTTGAACTCTGGACTACTAGCTTCGTAGGAAGGGTCAGTAACTCACTACCAACTAGGTTAACGTGACGTCATAATGACTCTTCCAGATGTTTCGTGGATCTGAATGTTTTCGTCACATCCAGTTCTACGTGTCGTAGTCACGCAGCTAACTATTAGCATGCGATGTAGGTATTATTTACCCAAGGATACGATACCGGGTTCAATTTGTAAGGAAATCAGGACTGCACTGAATGTACCTACATATGTTTACTACAACAACACGAAGTGGTCAAATACAGTGTAAGTGTAATAGGGCGGACTTTTATGACGTGGGGAAGTAAACGAGTATACAAGTTACCTGCCCCATAATTCACCATCCTGACAATGACAGGTGACAGGAGACAATTCGGTATATATTTCACATCACTTGGATTCATATAAGCTGCACTATCTATATTGAAATGTCACCTGTCACCTGTCATTGTCAGGGTGTTGAAAGAGGGACTAGTCAAGTGATGATTAGTGCACTCTGAGGCCCATAGGCATTTGCACTCTCAAGACTGTTGACCCTAAGGTTTATGATAGAATACCTATATGCTAGTTATTTTACCGGTAGCCTAACTGGAACATAATATTGCGACCTTGGCAGCTTGGCAGGTTAGAGGGTGAGATCGTTGAAGCGATTCTGACGGAGGGAGCGGTCCTATTCGTACCGCCACTAAACTAACACTAATATGTAACATTTTAGGCTTTCCAAGAAAATATTTCAGTAAAGGAAATAAAAAAAAACAGTAACTTATAAACCTAGTTTTTCATAATAACTACAACATACTCAAAAATCATTTAAATCGGATGTGATTTTAGGGGATAAGAAACGTTACCGCGAGGAGTTTCATTTGTATTGAAAAGAAATGCAATAAATGATTCTGTGATTCTATGAATTGACAGATATGCGATTAAAGCATCGCTTAACAATCCTCTTAAAAGGGCTTTTGGGTTTTTACTTCATTCTCAATCGCTCTTGTACACTCTTATGAGAATGTAACCGACTTTACCCCAACTCTAAATACTTTCGATTGCCTCTTGCACTGTATCTAGTGGACGTTTTCGACGAACTTGAAGTATCTTCAAACACGTGAAGTTTACCTAAACTTAAACTCGTTAACACGACGCGCAGTCCAAGATTGGACTAATTTCAGACAAAGTTTAAAGCCTACTCTCAAAGCAGGCTTTAAGTTTTAACGAGTTGTGATCCCGCGCGCCAGAAGTGCCATTTGCACTAGGAATTGGCTTCCAACCAAACTTACGTTTCCAGATGCCGTAAATTATTAAGAGATTTAAATATAAGTTTGATATCGCGTCGGCAGTTAGGGAGTTTTTGCGGATTTCATATATGATTGCAAAGTTGGTTTAAGTGTTGAAAAAAGTTTTCTAGAGAAGAGTAAATTGAGAATGGCAGACGAAGGATTTGATAGGTTAATGTTGGTGATTCACCTAGGGATCCAATAATTAGAATATACTTAAGTAAACGTATCTTTCATTCAAGTGGTTGATTTGATGTTAGAGGTAGAGGCACGTTAAAATTGTTCTGTTAAGTACATCAAACTCAGTATGTACCTAAAATACTCACAAAGTTAACAAATTTATAATAAAAAAATAGGAACCTGAAACGGTTTAAAAAAGAAGATAGGTTTATTCAATTGTGCAACTGTCCTGCATGATCAAATAATTATATCGGTACATGAACTTTCTTGAAAAATGCGACCTTTCGTAGGGTTGAATCTGCCTGAGCTTGTAGGTACATGTGTTTTACCATTTCTTGCCTAACAAATGCAGAACACTGCACTCATTAAGACGTAAAGAACTACGCTTGTGAAGGCTGTTACAGCAAACTTGCGATATTTTCTCCTCATTATAAAATTGCTAACTTAAATGTGCCGAGCATTCTCGACTCAAGTGCTAAATCCGACGAGATAGAAAATAACTAGTTATTTATAAAAGCTACGAGTTTCATAAATTGTCAAATCAATCGTAATGGCAAGGAACTTGAGAGGATTGTGAAGCGGCTCTTTATTTCGCGTAGATAGCTGTCTAAAAAATCCGTATAAATTTAGCTCCGAGTGATAACGTTTCTCACTCCCTAAGCAAGTCCAATTTCCAAGATATTTGAATATATAGGTATTGTAGGTATTATGAAAAACTAGGTTTGCATGTTTGCGTTTTTTTTAAAAGGATAACGAACAGACCTAATTTTTCATATCTACAACATATCCAAAAATCGTATTTTGAAACGAAACAAATTTTTAGCTTCAAAATCTTCTTAAAGACAACGATATTTTATAAGAAAATATTTGGATTTTTAAGAAGTCATTGCAACTTGTGCTTCATAAATTTAAATTAAATAACAACAGAGTCCAGTCACAATATAAATATTATATGAAAATAATTGATTTACGAAGAAACTAAGTTTTTCTTAAAACTGCTCCTTTATTTTCAATTTGTTCTAAACTAATGTTTTTTTTAGTTATTTACATAAACTTGATAAATAACAAATCGAACATTTTACCGTTACTTTAATATAAAACGTGTCATCATTATCTACCATTAATATTAATTCCGAAAGTCTTTTCACAACAGTATGACTTACCATGACCGTGACAAATCGATTCGATACGAACCTGCATTTTTAGAATCACATCAATTTACTTTGCATTGAAAATAACTTGCAAAACCGGACTTTGTCTCTGTTCTACTGCTACTTAATCCATAGCTTTTGACATATTTTTATCGCATTGTTTTTCACTCGGCCATCATTATGTTCAGTCAAATAAATAAGATCTAGCATAACTTTGACATTGAGGCAACGTCAAAACAAAAACGGCTTTTGGTAAAACCTTCTGGTATAACAGAGCCCCTGATATAGCCAGCAATGCGAGGTTTTGCGGGTGGTAGGACCTTGTGCAGGGTCCGTCCGGATCGCTACCACCATCTTATCCATTAGCCGACCGCGAAACAGCCGATGTAATGACGAGAATAGAGGCATTCAATCCTAGTCCTCAGGGTTGGCAACGCATTTGCATCGGCTTGCAGTCTTGTGAGTGCGAATGTCTATGGGTCACAGTTTCCACTTACCATAAGTGGCAAAAAAAAGTAAGGCGTGAAAAGTGGTCAAAATTATGATGCGTGTTTGCTTTTATACTCTTGGGAATACAGTCCCAGCTACTTCTGCTGCTGATTGTTTGTATACAGTCAGCTAAATGGTTTCGCATTAATTCGCGGACTACCGTAGAACCTACCGTAGAAGTCGTCTATCACTCTGCCTGAGGAATATGTTCAATTTTTCGGAAATGAAAATGAGGTTGATGGTGGAGGCGTCAAAACGTGAGGAGAGAAAACAAAAAACACACTTTGGCATTTAAAATATTAATAAAGATATATTAGTAAGCAAGATAAGGATGTGACTTTAATGACCTGGTGTCAAATTTAATGACAATTTTAATTTCGGCAGCATTATTTTTTACTATGCATCTACAAATTACTTGCGCAATTAACCTAGTTTACTAATTTGACTATGCCTCGTTAGTTTAGAGCTAGGTCTGAAACTGTAATATTATTAGTAGGCAGATTTCTGAACAGCCATGACTTTTCGACAACTTTCTAAAACAGAATCGGAATGGTTTTGTTTTGAAAAATAAAACGCGAAGAGCCTCGTTTTCTTCCATAAATTAAAGTAAAATTAGGCACCTCGTCAGGCAATCACCTAATTTCCGAGCTTCTACGAAAATTAATTATCATCCACTGAATAAACCAACGCAAACACATGTTCTACAGTGGAGGAAATTTAAATAAATAACTAAATAATAAATATCAGCGCCATCAGGGGACAATCTCACACGATTGACCTAGCCCCAAACTAATAAGGTCTTGGATTGTACTAGGCAACGATAAACTTACGTATATAAGTAAATAATACTTAGAAAACCCAAGACTCAGGAACAAATACTCGCGCTCATCCATCACACAAATATTTGTCCGTACCGAGAATCGAACCCGGGAACGCTAGCTTCGTAGGCAGGGTCACTACCGACTAGGCGCCGCGTCGTCGCGAAACCATACCTACCACAGATTATATACTTGTGACTATGACTAGACGTAAAGTTGCCTGGTTATACTTTTTTATTTAACGTGTCACGTCGGGAAATATACTACACGGCCAATTTATGTAGGTAGGTAATAGGTATGTCAAACTGCTAAACATAGAAAATATTTGATGGTACAAAGTTCTTATGGTAAGAAATTGTTTTAGTATGGAGATCGTTGGGTTTCTTAGTGATATTATTATGATAATGAACATGATTAACGTGATGATTGTTAACAAAAATATTTATTTTACCCATAACGTACTATTGTGGAATTTGCATAATAATTTACTACTGTCATGTCACTTTTATGTTTATCAAACTTCTTTTAAAATAATCTTTCTGTTCCACTTACAAGAAATCGTAGTGCCTACCGGCTGTACTTTCGCGGTGTGCGGTCTCGCACCATGCAACTATCGTTATTCCTATAAGCCAGGAAAGAAAAAGGGGACAACAAAGAAATACGTTAAATCTTAAAATCTTTCTACAATCTCCGTAAATGATTTATTTTATTTTATGACGATTACAAAAATATTTTAGTAATTTGTTTTAAACACAATTTTGATGAATTGTGCATGAATTATCCTAAATAAAAACATTATTAATGAGAACTTTACTCTTTAATCATACACAAAAGTATAAAAGTTCTTAAGTAGTAATAGTTTTTACTATTTTAAAAATAAATAATGACCTGGTATGCAGGAGTGATAATTTATTTGAATGCATGAATGAGAAACCAACCTTTTTACACTTTTTTTTAGTGAAACGTTTTCTAATAGTAAGGCGAAACTGACCCTTAAGTTTCACTATCCACTTCAAAAGCTACTCGTTATATCTATTGTTACATTTCGAAGTCGGTATCAACAAAACAAATTAATTCTGAACACCCGAGTACAATGCAACAATTATAAATAAATTACTCACATAATTCCAACTGCAATAGAAATTCTTATCGAAAATCCCTCTCGTTGTTCAAAATTTACACCCGGCAACGTTCTATAAATTATTTACACTAGTCCTACACAAACAGCGCAACAAAGTCCATGTTTTAATAACATAAACATATATTTATACCGACCAGACACGTTCTCTCACTATGGTACTTATAAGTGCTATGCGCTTTCGAGCCATGCTTACCGGCCATGTTTTCGTTAAGTGAAAGAGCGAGACAAACTAAAAACAACATGAACTTTCGGCTAACTTCGGCGTCTTTCGTCGGTCGGCGGTCGCTCTAGCTTGAACTTAACGTGGATAAGGCGATAAAGCTTTTTCTGGCTTGTTTTTATATCATCTGATGTAAATACTTTTTGCAATCATTTATTTGACTTAACACGTTTGTTTCTAGTTGTTGTTATTGGAACTGAAATATTAAGTAAAAATCATATATATACGGTTGAATTGAGAAACTCCTCCTTTTTTGAAGTCGTTTAACAAAGAGCCGAACAGTAATACAATGCAATACTATGGTGTCTGAGAGTTGATATAGGATGACAAAAAAAAACAGAATCGGAAAGTAGCAACAGGATCTCCGCTCGTTTGTTAGGCCTTTACCTCAAAAGCATAAATTCCTTGTAGCGGTTCACCGAATCGCTTTTCACCTCGAACGTATATTTAATTTTCGCGTTGTGTCTCGATCGTTTACTGTTTTAGTCGTTATAAGTTTTAGTCGCATTTCACCTTGATCGTGCATTTAACTGTCGTGTTGTGCCTCAATCGTCATATTTTTGTCGATACATAAGTTTTTGTCGCATTTCACCTCGATCGTGTGATACATTTTCGCTTTGTATCCCAATCGTCTAATTCAATATTAGACCATACCTTTAATCGCAATGTACTTTTTTCATTTTTTTTAGCCAGGTTCAAACTCCGTATTTTCTCACAAATATTGAATTATATAATTATAATAATAATAATTGTATCCTACTTTAATGTCACTGTACTTCAATTTCGCAATGAAAGAATATCATCTAATATTTATTAGTCACAAAGATAATATTTCAATGACTTTGATAACATTTAAGACATTAAACTACAGGTATAAAACGCGTTTTAAAAAAAATGTTACAGAATTTTAGTGCGAACATCAATTAACGCGGCACATTAAATAGAGTCCCAAACAAACATCGATCGCGACGAAATGCGTCTAGGGTAAAAATACTACAAGAAAAATTAAATGCTACATATTAATTATATTAATGTAAAAAGCCACACGAAAAATTGCTCCAAATAAAAGATTATATTGAAATTTTGTTCATTCGAGGTGAAATGCGATTCTGTGAATTGCTACAAGGAATTTATGATTTTGAGGTAAAGGACTAACAAACGTCTCCGCTGTACTAAAAGCCCCTCCGCCACCAAACGCGACCACTAGTAGTTTAGTCAAACCACTACCACGCCGCCACCAGTGACAGTCACTGGTGGTTGGTTGCGGCCACTAGTAGGGAGCGTGGACAACTACCGCAGCTTGTGGCTCGTGGACGCGGCCACTCAAACTCTCAGTTTTAACCGATGCTAGGTATACAAAATGTACGAAAAAACATGTCCGTGGCTTGTGGTGGCAACAAGTGGCTTAGCTGTGGTCGCCACTAGTGGCCTAATGGGTGGCAGCTCTTGACGTAGAGCCACCATGTTTTGACTCGTTACTCGTTTTTATTTTGAGAGAGGTCGGAAGGTAACTTGACTTTGCTTGTCCTGTTGAAAAGGTTAAGATCAATTCAAGAGATCTAAATATTTAAGTTAAAAGTATCAACTTGGACAATGCAAACGCATTTCCAGTTATAACAATAAGGCTGTCTCAAAAATAATGGAATTGGTATCATGTGAAACGAAGCAAAATGAATCCCGTCCATCAAAAATTATAATTATTTCATTGTGATAGATAACTGAAGGTTTTCATTTCAAGTAAGTCGTCTAACCTCTACTAACTAGAGATGACAGTAACAGTCACCACTGTTTGTTACTAATATGTGAGTTTATAGTTTTCCGGTATTATCATTTAAGTAACAAGTTTAAACAATATTTTAAAAAATAAAAATTATCCATACTATTCTATCGTATCCACATCTAAGCGAATGAATGGCCGTAGCGTACGAAACAGATGGGGGCGTAGTGTGGGGTTCGATTCTGTCACACGCTTTTGTCGTTTCACGCTAACGCCATAAATTATTGGGCACTATTTACGATGATGAATTCTGGTAACGTGGTGGCTATCTTCTAGAATTTCGGATTTTAAGTAATATAAGGCAATAGTGTAGGTTTTGTTTGAATGAGGATGATCCATATCTACTATAGGTAGTACGCATATAGTAAGTATGTGTACATAAAATAATCAGGTAACAGCTTCTAACCGTTTCCAGATTGTTCAAGAATCTTGTTTAATTTTCGAATGCCATACCACGGCAGCAGTTAGTTTTAGATGAGTGAGCAAATAAAAATATAATCATTTATTTACAGCATAATAAACTTTAAATGTTTTTTTTGCTGATTTATGTTCTATATTAATATGTCACTTTCATTGGATATGGCGATTTAAAACCAATATAGAATTACGTTTGTACTGGTGAAGGCGATGAGACGAGGGTACCCACAGTACCTCGAACACGAACATTTCAATCATACGTTACTTTTTCCAGTCTCTTCGACTATTCGACAACGTGTTCTGAACCTATCCGTAGCACGAACCTCTAAAACAGACTCATGTTTCATACATAATTTTACCTATTCTTCACTACTTGATGACGATATGAAAGCCAACGTCAGTGTCAACGTGGTATAAATTTACAGTACTAAATACGGACACGGGGCGCTACGATACGTTAACGTTATTAACTAGATATTAAGGTAAATAAATAGTTCGTGCTAGACGTACTAGCAGCTTTTAAAATAAACAGCGACTTGTTCTTATTTGAGGAACCCCATCTATAATATTAATAAAAAACAACGACACTTTCACTGCCAGCGTCCCGCTAAACAGGTCCGTTTTCTATAGAAAACAAAGCGCTTGGTATTGAATTTATTAAAGATAAAGATAAAAGATAAAGAGAAATTTATTCACAACAATACAAAAAATTACGTTACATAGATACAAAAAGAACAAGACACAGAGAAATTAAAATATGATCCCTTTTCTACATCGATCGATTCTAATCTACATCGATTTAGATTAATTTTGAGTATTCTAAATCAATGCTTCTCTACGACAAGCCATCATTTCTTTCATTCTTATTGACGTTAGACAAAACAAATGCAACAAAAACCGGTTTTCATTTGCGACCGGTCACATAACTAGCGTACCTTTTTTATGGGCAAGTATTCACATATTCTAAGAAGTGCGGCGGCGGCTCTAAACAAACGCTATCATTGCGCGCGTGCGCACGTTGTTTACGTGACCGCCATCTGTCATAACATAACACGCACGGTAGCTGTAATATGACTGGTTTGACAGCAACCGTTGTGAATCCAGAGTACAGGTGTATTGCATAATTGCTTTCCTTCGTATTTTCACGGAAACGTACGAACGTGTCATGCTACTTCAGTCATCCTCAGTACTTTTTGTACTGCCGACCGACTGGAATAGCAAGACATGTTCGTACGTTTCCGTGAAAATACGAAGGAAAACAATTATGCACTACATCTGTAGTTTAGAGCTCAGATTTTTAAAGTTACTTGAGGAAATGAGAAATTATAGGTTCTTTTCAATCTGAGAAACCCGAAATCTGGGTACTTGGTTGAGATTAGCTTGAGCCTATAAGATGACTTTGTTGTCCGTGTCTGCCCATCTGGCTGTCAAAAGCCTTTTCTATGAAATGGCTGAATTTGTCGGGCTTACATTAAACATAAGTATATTTTTAATGGTCCTAGCTAGGCACATGGTGGTTGGTGCAAGGGCTTATTATCAAACATTGGAAAATTGGTAAATTAATACAGTCCATTAAAACCTTAGGCCGTGCGGAGACATTAGCCACTACAGTAGCCTGTAGTGTTCATTTGTCCGTGTTACACAATCCAATCAAGAAGGCCCTAAATTCAAAAACCTATAACTGGCTCTACTTTTTCAACCACATCATGTCCCACATTTCTGTCCATTCTTTAACGTCAACTTCATTCTATTACTTATATTCCGATCCGGAAATGGCGGAGCACTGGCCGTTTAATGCATTGTGATAGATAAGTCGTCGTAATATTAATAACTTCCTTCGGTTTGGAGGAAAGTAATACTTGATTCAACGCATATGGTAACGAGTCGAGTTGTGAAGCGATTTATTATTTCATTCGGCTTTTGAATTATTATTATTTTACTACCTACCATTAACATTATAAGAAGCTTTTAGCCGCTTAAAATACATGTAAAGTGGAATACATAACAGCTGGTTTCTGATAGGTACAAAACGACGGTTTCGATTAAAATATCTTAGCAGAACCTTAAGCTTAAATGAATTTATCTTCATAGACAAAATATCCTGCTACAGTGACATAGTGGGCTACATTACAGCTTTTATAACACTTTACAAACATATACTTAATGTTTCCATTGTTATCTAACACCAATATAGACTGCTTGCAGATATTTCTACATTCATTAATAGTTACAGTTAACTTACTTTACTGTACATGTCAGTGTTTTGTTAAGTTTTGTTTGTTTGTTTCCGTTTTTTCTGTTTTTTTCTTTCTCTTACTACTATCGTAAACCAGCATACGCTGTCATAAAACGATAAAAAATAATGCAATTCCATTTTCAACATCCAAAGGTTCATTATGCAATGTTCGGGAGCTCGTCGACTCCGGATATTACGTATTTACGACGCCGAGCCCTGTCCTGGTCCTGTCTGCCCACTTTTTTCTTAATTTAGACCTTCGTGCGTTGGTCTTAAAATCTGTTACCCTAAGTAAAATGCGTTTTATGTCTGCGTCATGGATGTTTTTCATAACTATAATAGGTGCACTCAAGTTTCAGGAAAGTACTAATGGGCTGGAAACGGGTTGCTTTTGATGCCAGTCATCGGAGGGTTAAGGGTTCAGTTATTCAGCGATTTTATCTAACAGAAGTTTTTTTTACATGTCTGTTTGCAGCTTTGTTAAATAAAAATAGATTAAGTAAATTTATGACGGCCAATTCTGATCTAATACAACTTTTTATACCTTTAAGTATGTACCTTCCAAATCACTTTTTGTTACCTCCATAGAGTCCAAAAGCATTTATTTAAAACAAAAAGTGCAGCGCCTTTTCAATTTTTTTTTTCTACCAGCAGTCATAATTTTGTTTCAAAACACGCAAACAATTACCATATGTAAACCACCCCTATACCTAAGCATAAATTACTTCACAACACTCTCCTTTGAGACCATAACAAAACTTAGGGTTGACCCTTAGTTAAAATTTTGTAATTAAGAACGTTTGCGCATGCGGCCACAGTACAAGGGCGCGGCAGACGTCCTGCCCTTCCGGGGTCAGCGACCGCGCCAAAACAAAGAACACCTGTAGCCACTAGCTACCACGATCGATAACGCATAGATGCTATTATATGACTCGTTAGAAACCATTATACAGGGCCTCTATTGAACACGTTAAAAACCATATCGCAATTCAGCTGTTATTGTAATGTCACCGTTTTGATAGCTCTTATTGACTTGTCAGTAATGGCGACTGACGTCAAGACAATAACTAACTATAACAGATCAAAGACGATATGTTTTACCTTCGGGAATAGAGGTCCAGCTTGAACACATACAACGATAACACTCATTGCTAAATAACAGCTACAAGCCAGTTAGGAAAGTGGTATCATTTTGTCGATTTACGAAAATCGGCAATATGGGTATAAGATCGACGTAAGCTTACATTTCGAGGCGATAGAAAACAGAAACGTTAGCAGCGCTGACCTCCAGATAGCTGGTTGTTTTTCGTAAAGGCGCCAAGTTGTTCTGGTACGACATTGAGCTGAACGACCAACTTGTCTTAGTTTAGTTTGATTGCTTAAAGGGTGATAATGGTGTTGGGCGATGGGTTTGCAACTTGTCACTAATACTCAGGTAAACATCTTAGTCTATAAGCCTTGCCTATTCTGGGAATGAAAGAGTGAGTTTGTGTATGTATTTATGCTTTTGTTTTCATTATTAGTAACTTTTTTTTTCTCTATTTAATTAGACTTGTTTGGTTAACCCCCAAATAACCAACCGTTTCATGAGATTAAACGTATTAGAAATGGTGAAAAATGTGGTGACACATGGATTATTTTTGTTTGTTTTTTTAAGCCAGTTAGCAATCAAACTTTCGATCTTTTAACGTTACAAGGTTTTATTTTCCTAAACTCAGTAGGTGTAACGGCTTAACAGATGGTCGGATAGGCCGGCCCACGTAATCTATACGGCTTTTGTGGTCGGTATTTAGTGATCCGAACCGCTTGCGATTGTGACCTCACTTGCATTTCAATGTATTCACTAGCTTCTGAATCCAGTATCTGTTTGGCTGATATAAAGTCAACCAATTTGAATCATAGGCACCTATGGAACCATTTCAAAGTGACGTAATGATTCAAATCGTAACAAACTTCATAACAACTGAAACGTCATTTTGACATAGTTATATAGTGGCCTACTTATGAATCAAATTGGTTGACTGTACATATGGTGTGTTCCAATATTCAAACTGTACCTAATACATATAATATTTTCAATTCACGACCATGCGCTTGGGCATCAATTAACGAAACATTATGTAGGTGCGCCATTGTGGATTGAAAAGACTACATCTCATATCTACACACTTATACTGTTTCTTGTATTTAAGGTGACAGTCAAATTTAATCTAGGTACTTGTATCTACACTAATATAAAGAGGACATATTTGATTGATTGTTTGTTTGTTTGTTTGCTGGTTTCATTGAACAAGCTCCGAAACTAATGAACCGATTTGAAAAATTCTTTCACCATTAGAATCTTACACTATCCCTGATAAACACAGGCTATGTTTTATTTTTCTGCGCGGTTTACAGCTACAGCTAGTGGTACATATTTACTTCCAAACTTAAATATATAAATTGGTATAATATGCTAGCTGTTGGTATAAGACATTATAGCTGTCCTTACGTTAACCTTTCCCACCCTTACTCTAACATGTTAATGTTAATAGCTATCTAATGCAATTTGGCGTAAAAAGGCGAAACACGGCAGCGCACTTACAAGATACGTACAAACAACGGTTATCCACATCAGTAACTCTATACGTTTCACTCTTTAGTTATTTCTCAGTTGTGAAAAAGGGACGTTGCTTTGAATTTCGATTTTCGAATCGGAACCCCAGCATCACTAATATCACCGTACACACTCGCTTTCCGGTTCCTTTTCAAACCAACGAACACTTTTCACCGTGAAAGAGTTGTTAACGTTTAGAGGCACTTATCGATCGATGTTTCGGTCGTCTCGTCTGGCGAGGGCACTTTGTTTTGATTGCACTTTTTACTACCTTTCACAGAACAGTAGCTAAAAAACGCAAGAAAAAGTTTCTTTCGAATACTTTGTTGAACTTTTATTGCGTCGCAAAGTAAGTTGTATGATTTACACGAACTCGAAGTTACGTCAATGTTGCTTAAAGGTTTTCTTTGTTGAAGATTTAAATATGGATTGCTAGGTAAAAAGCACTGAAGCTTATTGTATTACCTATCTTAGAGCAATAAGGTGCATTATGCAGAGGCAAACCGAAGCCACGCATCATAATCTACGTCATTATTTTAAAAATAATTATTTTAGTCAGTGTTGGTAACAATTATAAATTAATCAACGTTGCCCTTCCCGACAGACGCTGCTCACTAAATAAACAAAAACCTAATTTATTTCTCTGGTGAACCCGGCAAGTGTAAGCCAGATTAATTAGATGACTTCCTGAGATAGTCACGATCATGGCGGCTACGTAGGGTCGCCATGTGACGGGATTAAGTCGGGAATTCCCTGGAACGAAACCCTGTCGTCATTGACGAAGTCCCAAATATTTCCTTTCCACCTTCTTAGTATTCAAGGAATTACAATGTCAGAATTGTATTTATTAGTAATGTGGAAAAGTTTCAATTAAGTTTTGTAGTAAACGTACTTATATTATAAAATGAAATTCTAAAAGAGTTGATTAAGGTTTTGGTTTTTTAAATAATCCTAAAAAAATACATTATTTGGACGGTTTTAAAGATTACCATGCCATAATACATTGTTTTAAGCTTTCAGCATGTTTACAGATGCTGTCTTAGATCCAACGTCTCGACCGACGTCTAAATCGCGTAAGTACCTACCTACGTTAATTATTTACTTACCTTGACATTTCGATCGTGTTCTAACGATCGTGGTCACAGGTTGACTTTTCCCGTAAATATAATGTGTGTAATTATAGTACCTAACCGTACTTTTACAGGAAATGTGTCTTCGGTTAGTTTGACTCACAAAAAATGTATAGGTACAGACAAAATCAAAATAATGGTAATCCTACATGCTCAAGTCCCGGCACCCCCCTTCGTGGTAATTTTATCCTTATATCCGAGCAATTACGGTTCACGGAATTATAATATACCCAGAGGAATTTAAAATTTGACTGTCATTTGTTTCCAAAATGAGATGGAAATTTTAAATAGATTGTGACCAGTGAGCCGCGAACATAATGTTAATGAATATAATAAAAAAGCGGTAAGTTATAAAAACTCTGGCTGGTAGATAAATAAAACAATCTGCATAGTAAAAAATATATTTACTTCTGAATTATAGGTATTTAATTTAATAATTATTCCTAAAATGGAAACTCTCACAATTTTATTGTATCAGATTCTAGATTGTTATTATATTATGTAGATATCAAGCGAAATAGATAGGTAGAATCTACATAAATAGGTACTTAAATGCATTCAATAACACTAATATCTGTCCGACTATCGCTCAAAATAAATGTATACGTAGACCTTATTATCAGTAGCATAGGAGCGTGTAGATATTTTTGATACCTTGGGAACATATACATATTTATACCACAACGATCTGCGAAATTGCATAAGTCAGCATACTCAAGATCAGTCCATGAGATAAGATCACCCATTCACGCTTACAAGTCTTACAACCTCATAGACGCGATATTATAAATATTATCGAATGGAGAGCTATTAATGGTTGTTATGTCATCTTGAGATTTAGGCTCAAATCGAAACGTCGCGTCGTGCTTACAAGTACGATGATGAACTTAACTAAAGAGTTACGAGAATACTACTTAATCATTGCACAACGTCTGACTTAAGAAAATAGGTAGGCTAGAAACAGACACATAATGACGTTCTGAACTTTTAAAAGCAATGCCGCATTAGAGCAGAGGTTGGGGCCATTTGCAGCGTTAAAAGATGGCGGATGTGTAATTTGTTTTAGTTTTGTATTTTTGTGTATTTAGGTGTTCAAAGTTCTTTTCTGATAGCGATTTGCGTTTTTTATGCCTTTGTGTTGCACAGTAATAGAAGACATGGACTTTTTTCGTGTATCAGGCATCTTACTTCTCGTTTCAAGTGGACTCGCAGAGACATATCACCGTACAACGTTGCCCCCAATCTTCCTAGAGAAGATTGTATTGTATTTTATTGCTATATTGATTTATTATTATATATACTTGACACTGGCGAAATCACTTCGTGGAAGCGTCATATCCCCGCGGTAGTAGCTGTTGAAGTCGCCGCGGGGCAAAAAATTAAGAAGAAGAGCAGAGATTACTTGTAACAATATTAAATTTAACTATTTTTTCTTCCAAATCTTACATAGATCCTAACAAACAAGCTGGTACTAACGAAGACCAGGTACTGGTACACAACTATACACCGTGGGCCCGAATAACCCGACCAATTTTAACAATCGATACTAGAGCCTATTTGTAGAATATAATGGGTATAATATGTAGTCCAATAACGCATAATTTCCGAGATTTTTATTATTTAAAAATCAATTCCATAGTTAATTAAATTTGAACTCTGTCACCTTAACCTAAAGCATTATTTACTAAGAAATTGATTAATTAATTTATGTTGTATGTGGATGATATTGCTACTTACAACATGAATCTTTCTTAGTAAATAATGCTTTAGGTTAAGGTGACAGAGTTCAAATTTAATTAACTATGGAATTGATTTTTAAATAATAAAAATCTCGGAAATTATGCGTTATTGGACTACATATTATACCCATTATATTCTACAAATAGGCTCAAGTATCGATTGTTAAAATTGGTCGGGTTATTCGGGCCCACGGTGTATAAATGGTGATATAGATAAATAATTAGTTTAGGTAATACTTAATGCATCATCTAAGACTCACTCCGGGTTCTTAGGAAGGGTCACTACCACCTATTTTTTTTATTTTTTTTATAGGACCACCGGGAGATGATTGAAGTTTGGAAGAGTAATTCTTTGACGTCTCAACCACCTTTATACCTCACAAGTTAATTTTTCTTAGTCATAAAATGAATACTGGGATTAGGTATTTATTTCATTAAATTGAAAAATACTTCTACTTATTTTTACATAAGATTTTTTGGTCGTAGTTACTATATTAACTGGGGTCCTGGTGCAAAATGGTTCAAGTCGACTTAACTCGTAATAAAAAAGGGTATATGTATACATGAACGGAGTATACTCACACTTAGACCCTTTTTCACTTGATCTTCAGAAGACTTTTACTCTTTTTCACGAGGACCCCAGTTTGTCGTCAATTATTTATTGAATACACTTAAGTTGATTCGCGCGAATATTTGTCAAAAAAGGTAAAAAATAGTTTTGCTGCTAATATTGATTTTTGACTTTTAATCTGTAGCTTAATAGATGAACGAAACAGTTAAAGTAACAACCTGTAGTATTTTTTTTTGCAATCCAAAAGTTGCCGCTATTATGTTATTACATGACATCTTTGTTTTATCAAACTGGTTTGCAATATAACAGCTAGCGCTGATCCAATCAATGCTACTCCATTAGATCCGACATATTTCCATCTATTAAGTATTTACAATGTTCGTTGATGTAAATAATTCATTTAAAATTACAATAATATTGTAAATGTAGCCTGAGAGCATATTTTAACTTTTAAGACGTGACTCGATGAGTGCAGACCTTCAACTTCTAAATTGGCATATAATGCCAATATCAAATGATCAAGTGACATTGACCGTCTCCTGATATTGCGTCATATCGCAAATTCCAACAACATTAAGACACTCAGCGTTATATTCATGTCTTTGTTATATTATAACTCAAGCTTCCGTTTGGGTAACTCCAATCGTAACCAGGAATAAATCGTTGTTTTGTTAAGCTATACTTCTGATTTTATATTGTTTTCTAATGTTTATTATTGATACTTAGTCAATAGTAATTTGTTCAAATGCAAAGGCTTTATCCTGCTTTTTCTTGTCTGGGGGACACCGTTGATGCAGGAAAACATATCGAAACTTTTATGTGGTCATCTTGCACCATCTCATATACACATATATAAGTAGGTAGTTGTAGTTATTTTATTTTATTCTTTTCTATCTTTCTCTCCCGTAAGATTTTTAGCATGTTTTCCCGCTGAACTACTGTTATTTGATATTATATTTAATTTAATACTTGTAGCTTTATATAATGCTAGATTATGCAATATGAAATAAGTTTAAAAAATGACTGACTGCTGAGTTTCTTGCGGCGCGTTTCTTCTCAGCAGTGGTCTCCTCTTGGGAAGCGCTGGTAGTATCTTGACGTGTAAAAGTGCCCGAGCGGCCTACTTACTAAATAAATTTATTTTATCTTTTTATCTTTTGATATTCTTCCTATAAATAATAATTATCATCTTTCATTGTATGCAGTCGCAAGTAAACTTATAAACCTTCCCAGAGAAACATTTTTTTAAACAGGTAAAGTAGGTACCTACCTTAATCTTTACCAAATACTCCTCCCTCAGGAAAGATGCATACGTGTGCTGGAAGGTGTTATAATATATTAAGTGGGAGTTGATTGAGCTCCATACAAAGTTAACTCACTAGTAAAGAGGTGGTATGTCCGATTAACGCCACTTTTTTAAATAAAACCAGTCGCTGTTTGCAACGGAACATCTGAAATTTACCAACGATCAAAAAACTAGCCCCTACAACCCTGGGACTTTCTCTGTCTTAGAGGTTCCGCAGGAAGTTTTATGTTTTATATCGTAACGTTTTCTTTTTAAAATGCTTCTCAATTTTTCCGTACAGTCAATTATGCGTTTTTTTAACTTTGTTACAATATAAAGCTGTCTTAAAAAGGTCTTGATTGCTACACACAATCCAAGTTTTTGTATTGGTGTGCTATTGAGCCGAGTGTTATTCTTAGTATTACTCACCTAACTATATCCATATTTTTCCATGTGCGTAGAGTTCTTAGGTGTTTTTGTATATTTTTTTGGCTTATATCTACTCATTTATCATATATGTTCTTATGTGTACAGGGGTTCCGGTTCAGCGCCTCTATTATAGGCGGTAAAATCCAAATCGTATTTTACCTGTTACGGTATTTAAGTCTTTAAGTCGGCCGCCATTACTGTCAAGAAAATAAGAATAAGAAAAAAGAGTTTTTGCCGTGTTGAATACCGACCCTGGTTTTTTTTTGACGCGTTATAGTAGGATTGTCGACGTTATGATAGCCCTTATTTACTCGACAGGAATGACAGCCGAATCAAAAACTATACGATAACTAGGCAAAAACATAATGGTTTTACCGAGTAGAATAAAGCTCTAGTAGCATAAGATTTTTATTTGTACCGACAGGAAATAAAAGGGACCAATAAAAACTCGCATATAAACGCTTGTTTTATTTTTACAACGGTTCTATCTCAAGTTACATCATTTTTAAGTTATGCCCTCGTAGGAATAAGGACACTGTCAATTAAACTCGATTGAACGTCAAGAAATCCGTCAACGCAGTGAATCTATTAACGTCCGAACCCTGATAACTTGTTCCGCCAGAACAATCGAATCGCTTCTTCGCAAAGAAATCTCGCTTTGCGGGGCGATTATAACGGAGTTTAATGTGGGAACAGGCCAGGCCTTGAACTGCACCAGAGACAATACACCATTTAAATCGACATAAAATGTCTGCACTGAAATATTGTGCTTTGTTTTTGAAGGAAACGCTTACGAACACCTATCATTTCTGCGAAGCTGAAGATTTGTTTACATGCAATATTGACATTGTGCCATTTGTGGCATAATCTTTTTTTTTTGCTGTTAGCTTGGTTTTCTTCTTTCCACCTTTGTTTTTTTTGCTTTTTAGCACCAGGTGGATATTCATTTTATAATTTGTCGTAATATTATGACTCATGTAAGAAGATAATGGTACTTCTGAAACCTCTATTCCACTTGGTTTAACCCATCTTGCTTTAATTATATTGTAATAGCTACTATATCGTCAACAATATGTTAACGATGGAGTCCCAGGGCTGCCAATAACCTCGGTTTAATTATACCTATACAATTAAAACAACCAAGCAAATAATATATATCACAATCGGACTTCCAGAGAAAGTATGCTCCTATCATCATCATCATTATCAGCCGCAAGACGTCCACTGCTGGACAAAGGCCTTCCCCAAGGTTTTCCACAACGATGCTCCTATAGCCCACGTTAATTTTTACTAGCATTTAGTGGCAAAAATTAGCAATAAGCCTTGAGCGTGCGGCTTAAATTTTTAGACGCCGCACCGGCCTTCCGGGAACAGCAAATATTCAGGGATAGAGCACTCTAGGTCCCGGCCTTTAAACTATCTCCACCACCTTTTAAATTGATTGATTAAGCGTTAAACTGTGAAGATCAAACAAACCAATACTATTAAAAGCTGGGTATAATATTACCTTTATAAATGCTAAATGCACCGGTGAACTCACAGAAGGTGACTAAAATATGCATGTTTAATATTTGACATTGGCTTAAAAAACACTCCTATTCAATGAATATTAAGTCATTTTAATTCAGCTACGTGCATGACTAAGTTGTAACTTGACATGTTACCTTGGCAGCGTTAGTAGAACAGTGACTACTCAAAGTTACAATTACCAACGACCAACGCAATCCACATTCAACGAATCCAATGACAGTATGTAGGTACGTATCCGTTTAAAATAGAAATAATTTTATCATTAGAACTCGTAGACTCCTGATAGACGCAAAAAATTTTTTTTGAGAAATATTGTATCAACATTAACAACACTTCAAGGTGCACAATTTCAGTACTCATTAATTTTGTAGGTATTTATGAATTCGTCTGTACCTACACGCCAATACGAGAAGTAAAATGCAGAAAAATTAAAAAAGATCTTACATAGGCTAACTGATAGCCACAAAAAAATGATATTTGTGAAATACATATAGCATCAACATTAATCGTTCACTTATGGCGACAAGGTTCTAAAGTAGTGCAACTGGGGTCCGATGATGTACAATTTCAGTACCTATTGATTTTTAAGGCTTTTTTTAATCATGTTGGATTACTCGTTACTACATCGCGATGTACATTCTACTTAGTAACTAGACGTGGTTTGATGCTGGCATGTAAGAAACATGTAATTCTGTAATTATATCGCCGTGCGGTTAAACCATTGCCGTTAGAGAAACATGCACTACGCAAGATAACTTGTTATAAGAAAGCGCTTTTATAAATCTAGTTTCAACTAGCTCAGTACATAAGTTATTAAAACACACAATGCTTACTTTCTCATTTTCTTGTGACGAAAATTGCTACCAGAAAAGTTCTATTGTGTCCATTCAGCGTTGTCCTATTGTAAATACGCTCGCCTCTTCACAAAAAATAATCCTGAATTGTATGTAATCCAATTTGCCAAATAGGCCACTGATAAAATGCTAATGCTGGATAATCTGCCAATATTCACGGAGTGCTTATCTGATATAAATGCTATAGTGGAAAGTGGTAACGTGGAAGCAGTGTATATCTTAGGGGACTTCAACGCTCATCCAGGTGAATTGTTTTGCACTGAATTACTTGATTTCTGTTCTGAGCAAAAGTGGCTATGTGCTGATTTTGAACGATTGGGTGTTACTTCGGATCACTACACATTTGTCAGCGATGCACATGGTAGCAGGAGGTGGTTGGACCACTGTGTAGTTACACAAAGCGCTTGGCATAGTGTTACTGATATTTATGTAGACTCTAATGTTTATTTTTCCGATCACTTACCATTAATTATAGAATGCAGTTTTAGTGTTGTAATGTCAAAAATTCAACAAGAAGTAAGTGAATGTAATGAAATAATTTGGGGAGAACGAAATACTGATCAAATTGATAAGTATCATAGTATATGTAATAGCAAGCTTAAACATATTGATTTCCCACAAGAATTTTCTGATTGCTGTCATAAATTATGTCATATTGAAGAGCATAAGAGCATATTAAATAAAATGTTCAATGATATTGTGTGTGTGTTAACTGACGCTGCGAAGGAGTCGCATGTTAAAAAATCACCAAAAAGGCCCAGACCTGTGTGTGGCTGGAATAAACATGTTCGCGGTGCTCATGAGCAGGCCAGGCTTAAATATGAATCGTGGCTTTTATGTAATAAGCCCAATGAGGGCCCAGTCTATACAGACATGTGCGAGTCACGTAAAATATTTAAAAGTAAATTAAAATGGTGTTTGAAGCATGAGGAGCAGATTAAGATGGACATGATAGCAACACAGCGCGAAACAAAAAACTTTTCTAAGTTCTGGAAGTCCACAAATAAGCTTAACTTGAAGCCTGGCTTGCCCATGGAAGTTGCGGGCATGAGTGTGCATAGCGATATCGCAAAAGCTTTTAAAGAGTATTTTATGGTTAAATCTCCTTTAGGCCCTTCGCAGTCAGTGATCGATGTTGAGACTAATAGTGACAGTCGGCTGATTTGTTTCTCGGCTAAGCAAGTAGCTGCTATAATTAAGAATATGACCAGAGGCAAATCACCAGGCCACGATGGTCTCAGCATCGAACATTTAACATATGCTGGGCAGCACCTGCCAGGAGTTCTCTCTATGTTCTATACGCTTTGTCTGAGTCATTCCTACTTACCTGAAGCATTGATGACTACTGTCGTAGTCCCAATTATAAAAAACAAAACTGGGGACATCTCAGACAAAGCTAACTATAGGCCAATTTCTTTGGCAACTGTGCTAGCGAAGGTACTGGATAGCTTGCTTAGCGCTCAACTTGACGAATACCTGTTTTTTCACGATGGTCAATTTGGTTTCCGCCCTGGCCTTTCAACCGAAAGTGCCATATTTTGCCTCAAAAATACAGTGAGGTTTTATACGGATCGTCGCACGCCAATCTACGCGACTTTCCTGGACCTCTCCAAAGCCTTCGACTTAGTTTCATACGATGAGCTTTGGAGGAAAATGAAGGGTAGACACGTTCCGGTTGAGCTTATAGGCATTTTCCAGTACTGGTACGCAAATCAGACCAACAGAGTTCGGTGGGCTAGAGCACTGTCCGATCCGTACAGATTGGAATGCGGGGTGAGGCAGGGGGGTTTGACATCGCCTAAGCTATTCAATCTGTACATCGACGAACTAATCGTCGAACTTAGCAGTTTTCGTACCGGATGTCGTTTGGATGGCGTTTGTGCCAACAATATCAGCTACGCAGATGATATGGTGCTGCTGAGTCCGACGGTTAGGGCGCTTAGAGCTCTTATTCAGATATGCGAGTCTTATGCAGCTAGGCATGGCTTACTGTATAATGTGAAAAAAAGTGTTCTTTTGATCTTTAAGGCCGCCGGTAAAGGTCCCGAAAGTGTACCTGCAGTTACGTTATATGGGTCACAATTGAGTAGAGTTAACCATTTCAAGTATCTCGGGCACTTTGTTACCGACGACCTTAAGGATCAAATGGATATCGAAAGGGAGCGCAGGGCGCTCGCGGTGAGGTGTAACATGCTTGCCCGGCGGTTTGCTCGGTGCTCTGACCTAGTCAAAATTACCCTTTTTAAGGCGTATTGTCAGAGCTTTTACACGAGCAGCCTATGGGTCAACTATACTCAAAAATCGCTGAGCGCCGTGCGCGTTCAATATAACAACGGTTTCAGGGCGTTGTTGGGCCTGCCCCGCTTCTGCAGCGCGTCACTAATGTTCGCGGAGGCGCGCACCGACGGCTTCCACGCCGTCGTGCGTAAAAGGACCGCTTCACTGCTGCACAGGACGCGCGGCAGTCCCAACTCCCTTATTAACGTGTTTGAGGGTAAATATGATTCTCCCATCCTCAAACACTTCAACCAAATAGTCACCAATACTTGGTTGATAAGAAACCGGTAATAAGTACTGTAGTAGTTGGTAATATTATTATTGTTTAGAGTATATTTTTTCAATTTTGTAGGTATTTTTGTATTATTATTGTACTTACTGTCTAACCTAGATGTAAAAATGTTTGTACTAACACATGGATCTAGTTATCTGAATAAAAACATTATTATTATTATTATTATAAAATGAAAAAAAAAACTACGACACTTGACTCAAGATGTTCGATTATTAAAATTTAAAGTTTATGGTTTTATCAATAATTTCGCGTTCGGAATTCGAATTCGTGCGAACGCGCGATCAAGTTCGCAGCCAGACGCCAACTCGCGGTGCGCGCCGCTTGGTATACAAACATGCATAACTACGGAGTCGTCTATTGTGCCGCGGATGCCAGACACGCGAACCCTCTTGCCATAGCTATAGCCTACCACCTTCACAGTACCCCTCGTTTCATATTTACATAAGCATGTCATAACAATCCATAGATAGGGAAGCTCGTTTTCAATTTAGTCGGGAAAGCTTCAATGAGTCGCGAAAACTACACTCGTCTTTATTTGAAAATCAACATTTGATTTTCAGACAGAACTAAAATATGATTTGAAGTGTTGATTACCCCTCCTTGCATTATGTTATGTAAGAAGTATAATGATTGTTGAGATTAAATCGCACGTTACTATTGTTTTGAGTATTGACCATCGACAATAATTATGATTGGAATGTTTTGTTTACCTTGTTTCTTTTGTTATTTCCGACAGGCGTGAGCTTGTTTTGCTCTATGGTCTTTGTGTACAGCGGCGTCGTTGACCGGGTCGGTACCTTCCCTAGACGTGGTTGGGGGAGGCGATAGTTGTGGAAGGGTGCCGCATGTAATAGCGTAATCGTAGTTATCTAAGTTTTTTTAAATTCTAATATTGACATTACTATATAACAATTTACGATGCATGTCTCTAAGTGCTTCGGAACATTTAGATTTTTTTTAAATTTTTTTATTAGCCTGTTTTTGTGTCCCACTGCTGGGCAAAGGCCTCCCCTCGTTTATTTAGAATACGACTAAATATAAAATAATGATGGTATTAAATGAAACTTGGAGGGGCTAACGTGGCCAGCACTATCCTTAACTTTACATCGCTTTTGGCGTTATTTATTGCTAATTTATTGCAATTGGTCGTACCTATAGAAGACCGAAATCTCCGTGTGACCAAATGCAATAGGCCAGCATAGGAGACGCATTTATACTAACATAAATAACATAACTATTATAAACTATTTACTTACTTACTTTTTGCTAAGATAGTTTGGACGGTTGGTATAGTTTGTGTACTCTATCTACAGTTTGACTGCCAAGGGCTTTGATTTTGATACAAACTGGACCCGCCTAGCGAGTCGGTGGCAACTTAGTGCATTTACGCTAATTTAACAAAATCTGCTTTACAGTACATCTGGCAAGATAATAATAATAATATAATACATAACACTTAATCCCTCCTTGACTTTCTAAAACAAAGATGAAAAAATATGGTGTCGAAAAATGATACGAGAGTGTGACGATATAGGCGTTCTAACATTATTTTATTATGTCCAACCGGACCGGTTCCTGGCAGTAAAGAGATAAATAATGACTTCTATAGCTCTATCTCTTACACTCACTAGATTTTGGCAAGTTTTAGCTGTTTATAATACTTTTATAATAATAACAATATTAAACAGGTTTTAGGAGGTGATAAAAGTCATAGCTTAAAGTTTACCTATCCTGCAAAAAAGTTAAAAAAATGTTGTTCCTCCAAAGTGTCCATTCTTATAAATATTTCGGGGAGTACCCTGAATAAATTCACGACTTTCTATTCAATCAAAACTGTTGATTATTCATTATTTGCGAATGGATGTCTAAATTATTGGTTTCGGCTAAGAAAATGGCATCGTTTATAAGTTTTTGACAATACGTGGCCATTAAATCTGGCATGCTTCTAAGTTTTTCCGCTATGTGTTCACCATACGCAGCATATTTTAAACTTGATGATGGAAGGGAAGACGACAGATCTGTTCTTCTTGGAGGTTTTGCTAATGGGTAATTGATTGGTGAGTGGGTTGCTTTTCTTTTAATATGGGTCATTATTGGGATTGCTGGGTAGCTTTTATTTGAAGATACGGGTGACGGTGGTGCATCATCAGATTGAGCCTCCTCGTCTGAGATCTGAAAGAGAACAATTGTGTCAGATGCCATCAAAATAAACATTAGTGTTAAGGAGTTTTTTTTCCCCAAAATGTTTGACATCGGTCTCACCCACCGTGTTTGATATTAAACGCCGACGAGGTTGAGATTGGTACACGCTGACCCAGAAAAACCATATTTAATGTTGCCGTGAAAGAACCATGGTTATATATATGATTCCGGTAATACAGACGCAGGGAGACCTTTCCACGAATGTGCGAATTAGAAATGACGCAGCAAACCGCTGCGTTCCAAACATTGGAAATTTGACTACATGCGGATGGAAGCCCTCCCGGCGTCTGGAGAAAGAGGAGGGTGGGATGAGGTCATGTAGTTCCTGTGCACACTCACCATAATACACTTTGTGAAAAACCGATACACAATCGACTTAATGCCAGGTTCCAAACTTTTAAGTTTGATTTTGACGAGTGAGTAATCGAAGTAGGTATGAGTCTTCAGGCATTTGGAATCGTAGCAGTTTAATGGTTTCATTTTGCATTAAGTTGGAAAAATGGAAAATAATAGTATAAGAATAATTATTAATCGTCCAGTTGCTTGACGCATGTTTAATGGTTACATTGTAAAGTAGGCACATAATGTATTTGAGTGATTACTACGGAAAATATATTGTTTACTATGAAATTAAAAGTAAAATAGTCAAGTTCGGGAACTATTAAGACTAGGTAAGGTACACAGCTTATCTGCAGTCTTTGCGATAATTAAGTAATTTCACTTATAAGAAGAGAGCATTAGCTAAGTAATATTGAATCATAAGTCATTTAGAAATATTCCTGGTATAAATGACTAGAGAACTCCAACGTGACTATCAAAAATATACGAGAACTTTTCCCGTGAAATAGCGTTCTCCGTCCAAATAATGTTGATATCATAATTTTCGGAAAAAACCTGTACATCCAAGATATGTACTATTTGTGAGCCAAATTCCATCAAAATTCGTTCATCCGTCTAGGCTTGATTGAAACACAAACATTCAAACATCCGTACAAAATTTTACATCTTATCTTTCTAAGTCTTAGTTTTATGTCTGTCCGTTTTTTATTTGATTTCGCTTTTCAAGATTTTGTATGTACCTAAGTACTTAAGTTATATAAATGTACCTTTATCTTTATCTGTAGGTATATATTATAAGTTAGAAAGTTTGGATGTTTGTTACTCAATCACGCTTCAACCACAGAACGGATCGGGATGGAACTTGCCACACATATAGGACCCATCCTGGAATAGGACATAGGGTAGTTTTTATATGTATCTGTAATTTTGTCATCCTGTAATTCTTTCGGTTTATAGGTATTTATTGATGTGTTCGTACACAAACTTTGTACTAAAGAGACACCCTTTTATTTCTCCATATACGAAGTAGATGGCGCTAGCTCTGATTTAAAATTCGTTCATCCGTCTAGGCTTGATTGAAACACAAACATTCAAACATCCGTACAAAATTTTACATCTTATCTTTCTAAGTCTTAGTTTTATGTCTGTCCGTTTTTTATTTGTTTTCGCTTTTCAAGATTTTGTATGTACCTAAGTACTTAAGTTATATAAATGTACCTTTATCTTTATCTGTAGGTATATATTATAAGTTAGAAAGTTTGGATGTTTGTTACTCAATCACGCTTCAACCACAGAACGGATCGGGATGGAACTTGCCACACATATAGGACCCATCCTGGAATAGGACATAGGGTAGTTTTTATATGTATCTGTAATTTTGTCATCCTGTAATTCATTCGGTTTATAGGTATTTATTGATGTGTTCGTACACAAACTTTGTACTAAAGAGACACCCTTTTATTTCTCCATATACGAAGTAGATGGCGCTAGCTCTGATTTAAAACTCTTTATCGAATGGTTGCCGTGGTGTGGTTTGTCACTGGGTTGTTAAGCGAGTTTCCCTATACAGCGCGATTAGGATACCTAAGCTTTAGATTTCGTTCTCGGTTTGCTTACGACCAACTTTGTTATACATACTGGTAAGCACATTTCATTTCGGAAGACTGGACAAATAATCGTTTTTAAATAATTGAGAGTTATGTAATGTATAAGTCACGATTTACCTCAATGTTATCTTTATCTTCCTTCACGATAACAATCTCTTGGTCGTCGGGGCTCGATGACCTTGGCGGGAATGCGTCGATCAGAAATGCCATTTCATTGTAGTACCATAACTTTGGTATATGTATGTCATCACCATCGCTTTTCGTTTCAATTGATTTTCTCACCTTAAAAACACATAATAGGAGCTAAAATACGACAATAAATAAAAAAAAATACTGTCAACCGCTAGTCAGACTTTCGTATTAAAGATACGTTGGAAAACGCAAAAGAAAATACTCATTTTGTTATTCATGAACTTTATTTTTTAAGCAATAAGGTTCATTTTGAGTAGCCCTAAATGTAGGTACTTAATACAATTTTTTTAAGCCTTTGATAGGTTTTCCAATACTGTATAATCAGACAATTTCATTTTATTTTTCGTGTAAAGAATTTATTATTATCATTAAATCAGGAGGTTTTTAGATTTGTTGGTCCACTTTGGAGATAGGGTAGAGGGGGGGGGGACACGATCATTTTTGTTAATTGTTGGAGATAAAGCAAAAACCCCCCCTTTTACACGATACCCCGTTTGCTATAATCAAATCACTTTCATTGTTCAACCCCCATTGTAAACCCCTTTTCAAATATTTAGAAACGAAAATATATTGTTTTACTAAAAACAGATGCGGGCAAGCAAGTTATTTTACAACTCATGAACTCAGTATGCAAAATTTCAAGTTGATAGCTTCTAAAGTTTCAGAGAAAAACTGCCGTGACATACCTACAGACAGACAGACAGACAGATACACTGGACACCGAAGTCTCACCACAAGGGTTTCTTTTTACCATTATGGCACGGAACCCCAAAAAGAGGGGAGCTGCTGCATAGGACACTAGCAAAGATGAATAAAAATCAAATAAAAATCATAGCAATATGTCAAAATTGTCTTTAAAAGTTCTGTTTATTGGCAAAATCCGCGTAAAATGTAAAAATGCTTATGGCATTCAGTCGCACGTGTTCTTATTTTGACCGTTATCTTAGCAACAGTTGTATTGCATGGTTACCGATAAACAGAACAATGTTTTTAAATTACGGCGGGAATTTCTTGGTCGGGAAGTCGGGAAAAGCAATATAAGTAAGCATACCTTATTTAACTCCTTCATAAAAGAGCTCCTGAGTGAAACTATTCTCTTTTTCACGGTATCTAAATTCGCCTGTTTGTCTTTGGCCTTGAACAATACTAACAACTCCTTCAGAGCTTCATTTCGTTTATGTTTGTTTCGGTAGTCCTTATGAGTCACTTGCCACAAGACGGGACTATTTCTATACTTCTCTATGACGGATAAAAGAAACTCTCGATTGGACATGACTGTTATCTCACGCAAAATGGACGAGGTTTCCCAGCGTCGCCGTCGGCGGTGCGGCGTGGAATGAAAACAAAATGGATGCCGTTTCCTTACCCCAGAACTAAAAAGATACAAATCAAAACTACAATCCATTCCAATATCAACTTTCAATCCTACGCACAAGGTTCAAAGTAAGAAAAATGAATTTTGACTTACGTCCCTTTCCTTTTAGCGCCCGTGTCATTGATAGCGCGTTTGGCGTAGGTCTGAACGGGCTTCTGAATCGAAACAACGCGCGCGCGTCTCTTTTACTCGTTAAGAAATGACTTAAGAGCAAGAGTGTCAGTATTATCTGTTTCTTTGTGCGCGAGGGTCGAGCACGGGGCCAAAAGGCGGAGAGCGCATTTATCGCGTTCATGCTTTCATGCGTCAAATGAAATCAAATGGAATAACGCTATTTATTGTTCTCTGCAATTCTTCAACAAAGTGCGGATAGATATTAGCCAGTTTTTTTATTCACAGCATTCAATTGTTTGTTGTTGAATTTAATCATGTTGAAATCAAATAATGTTGAAACTTAAATGTATTATTTTTCTTTTACCTTTCTTTCACAATGCATAAAGTACCTAGGCACAATTCGCGGACTTAATGCCTTTTAGGCGTTTTCTATCAGTCAACCAGTGATTACCTATGTTACCCATTGAAAATTTGCCTGGTCATTTTAGACTGCTTGTAGTTTTAGCCACGCTACAATTTAAACTACAACTTCTACCCAACCTAATGTTTTGAGTTATGTTATGTAGGTGACCTTGGTTCTTCTGTAGGTATATACAGTACGGGGTGGAAAACACGGACGCCACAAGGCCGGCAACTACTTAGGTAGGTACCCTAAATATTTTTGAAAAAATAAAACTATTTACAAGATCTGTTTCAATAATGGATTTTTGAAAACTCGCCTGTCTTAACCGGGAATCGAACTTGTCGAATATAATAAAATAATAAATTCGTGTTCTTTTAACGGGTTTTAGTTTAAAGGTGTAGGTATGTGTAATAAATATAACACTATCAATGACCCTTTTATCATAAAAAAACTAGTCTATTGTCTATGCTATTGTTTTGTCGTATTTGACCACACTTCGACCGCACTTCGATCTAATCCACAAAAGCAGTAAGTATAATGATTTCAAAAATAAAAGTTAGTCTTCATTCTATGCAGAATTTGCAAAGTATTTCCAATATTTAAGGTAAGGTTTTCCAGCCTGTTTATTCAGTTAAAACATAAATCCTCTTTAGTCTCTAATGATAATGATGTGACGTGTCGCTTCGACGACGCAGTCACTTCACTTTCTACGTATGCATTTAGCCCAAAATAGGCCACTACACTATTGACGACGCCCTAGAAACCGCTGGCCAGTGAAAGTGTTATTGTGATATTGAGAAAATTAAAACGCCTATTGATTTGTTAATGTGCACCAAATAGAATTCAAAGATATGACCGAGTTTAAAGCTACCTAATTGAGAACTCTTAACGTTAACTAGACACCTTAAAAAAAATTTGAGCATACTTAGAACCTTTGTGACTGCCATTGTTGTTGTCATACTTGGCATTTGAGGTTCAGTTTGTACATAACATGGTATGATAATGGTACTATAATAACGATCAGCCGTTGTTAAAAGCTAATGTCTGACTTCCTGCAACGTTCTCACATAGTAAAGTATTACGGGCGCCAGGCATCAGTTGTCACTTTACAGCAATCGGTTGCAGCCATACTTACTATCCTGTCCTCTCTTTCATACTTTAGTTATTGAGAACAAACAAAATCGTTTGTTTTACCGTAAATTTGACCATTTGAATCATGCCAGTAATGTTATATGTATAAAAGAATAGGAAGAGGTTTCCTAACTTAACTTATTGTACGAGGATATTCGTACCTACAAAGTTCACTAACTCACTGAGGCTGCGGTTTGTGAAGTAATGATTTGAATTCATACCGCGTGTCATATTTCCTAGCGCCATATTTAGAACGTCCCTGAATGGAAAGCCTCATGATGCCATTACGCTTCATAGAATCAACAAACTAGCGGAGTGCCAAAACAATGGGGTGCCAATCCTTTTAAAATTAAGTGAAGCCACATCAAGTGATAGGTATGCCTAATGAAGCCATTAGAGTACACTTAGTTAACTACACAAATTTGATCACAATCGTATCATATGGCTTATACTATAGTATGACCACTAGACAACGATAGTTCTTTTTTATTAGTAGATTAGTACAACAAGTCACACTCATATAAGTTTACTTTCTCCACAACAAGAGATCGAAGTTAGCACCGCTAGTATTGTACGCGGGATCACTAAAGAGCTCGTTGTCATCTGAATTGAGCCAATAGCAGCAGCAGCAAGGAACTACATTGTATGCGAAGGAAAGTCACAGTCATCCATGAAGTCCCTAGCAGAGGGAGTTACTATTCTCTAGCTGTAGAATGTTTTAGAATCGCGATGGCAATTAAGTGCACCCGTCCCTCGCTTTGCGTTTCGATGAGGGTTGCATCGAATACTCACTAATCGACCAAATACAGGCCTTAACAATTTTGAATAAGGGATATATTAGTTCGGCGAGACCAAGACGCGGTGTAAACAAAACGCACTAAACAGGGGCGATGATGCACAGAAATACCTAGCTAATGTAAGCATGCAGTTGACGGGTAAGATAAATGATCCCAAGATACCAGTTTTGGACTAGAAACGTACATCAAAGGCCAAATAATTAATATAGTAAATTAACTTTAACACCATATTATGTGATGTTGCCATATGAAATTGTTAATCAAATCATATCAAAATAATAAACACGATGCGTCATGATGGTAGACATATGATAGGAGTATCTTGCGGCGCTTCTTCTCTGCAATGATGGTCTTGTCCAAAACATTGGTAGTTCGCTTAATATTACCGACGTGTAAAAGAACCCCAATGTGGAAAACTATTGTTTTTTATTTATTTACCGGACTTTAAAAAAAAAACAAAACCTTAAATATTATTTTTATTTAATTATTTAATTAAAATAAGAACCTTTACTTTTTACCTTAGTTGAAAATTTAAATCGAGGCAAATTTCTATATTGTGATACGTGATATTGAATTTAGATACATTAAAAACCCAGTTCTCAATAAATATCCCGCTACGACTATTTTACGACTTTTATGCTTTAAATGGCATCTAGTCTCCACCATGTGGGATTCCATTTATTGTCATAAGTATCTTATAAGTGTTATGCCTCCAGAAGGATTCCGCTGTTGACTTTATATTCTGGTATTAGGTACATAGATTTTGCAAGCGGAATCAAAAAAGAAGACCGCATAGACACATAGTGTACCGGTCTTTGTTTAAATTACTTACAAGTTAAATTGTGTTGAAGAACAAAATACTAAAGGATTTATCAACTTGTTGAAAGCCTGCGACTTAATGTTGATTGTCTTTTTCCTTACTAATTGAAACCTGTACAATACCCGTAGTTTCCTATATTTCCCACCCCCGGAATGCACCCTTTCCCCCAACGCTTGCTGCTGATTGACTAGCGATCGATACCACCTACCCCTGAGGGTGTCGCATAACGCTCGCTACGTTATGGGGTATTTGCACGAACAAAAACCGTTTTCAAAAACATTCTACATACATTGTTAAGGACAGCCTGTTAAGGTTTTTTTTTAAGGATTTTTCCTTATTTTTTTCCATTTCGTAACGATAATTAGGTACTATACTTAAATCATTCGATGGCTGAAATGGCAATTGGCGTATATGACGATTTTACAGTACAATTTACTCGTAGTTGTCCTCTTTATGACACTTTAGCTTCGATTATGGTTAACTTTCGTTACGAAATGGAAAAAAAATGATTGAATCTTTAACTATGTAATTTTTTTATTGCAAACGGCCCTATTATCATAATTGTCGTTAGAATAATATGTAGTAGTAGTAAAAAATAGTAACCTAAGTAGCGTAGTACCGTAGTCATTATAATTCGCACTAAGTAACCGCCCTTGATTTATGAAATGTATCTATTGAAAATGCCCCAGAATATTTTACTTGAAGGCATATGTAAATAGCCCGCGTTATGCTGGGGACCGCCGGATGTCCTGACTTTTGGCGAAAGGTGTCATGTTCCAGCGGTTTCGGGGAAACCTACCAGCACCTCGTTGTTAGTTCTAAGCTTTATAGTGTTATGTACTCGTGTGTCTATAATGTATTTATAATATTGGTCCTTGTTGGTCGAAATAAAAATTCGTAATAATCTGAGTGATGGATATAATTAAATTGATTTTTCAAATTTCTTACTACTTAATTGTACTGCTAAAAACAGACGCATTTTTTTTATCATTACACCCCAGATTTATATCTAATACAAAACCCTCAAACCACGTCTTTAATAGTTACACACACGTACACAGCTACACCTAGGTACCTACCAACAGCACCAAATCCACTTGTTGAGTTTCTTTCCAGACGTTCGTCTCAAATATCTCACAGAACGTATGAAGCTAAAAACCTTCTCATTCATACAATAAACTTATGATCCCTTATTGGCGTGTGATTCTGAATAGACTGCCCCTATTCCTAACTTTTATTGACGTTCTATAGAAGCGTTACCCGTTGTCGCATTCAATGCGCTCTCATTCTTCAATCGGTGTCGATATGAATATTAAGCTCCATATTGAACGTGCCTCTAATATCAAAATGATTTAGTACAGTTTACAACTATGTATTATTTAATTTGGCAGCTTTTTGGACGTATTCAATCATATTATCACAAGTAAAACTGAGTTCTTTTAAAGTTAATTTAATCACATAATTCAGAGTACCGAAGTGTCTACTTTTTACCTATGTATTATTTATTATACTTATTTAACTTTCATAGAACTTTAAAGATTACACCCGAGAAGGTAAAATAGGTTTTGAGATTATTTCATTTTATTTAACATCACTTCAAAGAGTACAATTAACCAATCTACCTATTTTATATTGAGAACTGCACAGACAAGAAAAGAAAATCCGCTCAAAGTTACAAAAATACGAGTATATATACACATAAACCTTATTGCCTTAGTACCTAATGGTCTATGTACTTACATACATATTTTTGAGACTTTGTGCTGTAGACATTATAACAATGCGTTGTTACGCTTCGTACCTACCTGTTTTGCATTTCTACACTTTTCATTTAACTAAATTATTATCTATTTCGCAAGCCCTGTCATCTTTCAAGTAGAAGCAAGTGCATCGGAGCTATTTTAATGATGCAGATGCCTAGATAAGTGAGATCCCCTAACTCTTAGCTCGGCGCATTAAGTACTTTCTAATTCTATATCTGGATATCTGATTAGCTAGCAGCTGCATTTCTAGTTGCAATTAATTTTACCTCGTGAATTAGTGGAGCCATCTTTTGAATAAAAGATTTAAAGGTTAGTGACTAAGTGAGTGAATTTTCGCAGCAGTAAATATTGATAATTTTGTTAAGTACAAATAAATAAAATATTACAGGTACGGTCAAGGAAGTAAATTTGCTACCCATTTTAAAGAAAATCTGCTTGAAGACGTCATTCTCATTAGAGGTGCCAAATCATTTGTAATTGATAGGAAACTCAACTTTATTGCTGTAGAATGTCAGATTGACTTTGGAACTAAGGGTGGTGGGAAATTTAATTCCTTGACTGTATTATACCTAGAAGTTATCTTTTTATTTTTCTAGGTTTTTTTTTTTTTTAATTCTTCATTTAAAAAGGCAAGCACTTTTTGATCTGCTTAGTTAAAAGAGTTAAAATTGGCTTCTAGATCAAATATGGATGCCCTTTGTCTACCCATGAATATAATACACCAACTACTTAATTTACCAGGGGGTCCATCGAACAGAGTAAACTCCACTCTGATACGATGTTATAAATGAAACTATTCAAGTTTCAGCTGAAAACCACAGAATAACAACAACATACATCAACGCGGTAGCGTAGTTGGTTCCTGCCTACGAAGCTAGCGGTCCCGGGTTCGATCCTTGTACGGGCAAATATTTGTGTGATGAGTGCGAGTATTTTTTCCTGAGTCTTGGGTGTTTTCTATGTATTTAAGTATGTATTTATCTATATAAGTAAGTTTATCGTTGCCCTTAGTACAAACCTAGAGCTTGTACTATGGGTACTGCTAAGTAGGGCTAGGTGTGTGAGATTGCCCCGTGTTGCTTTTTTTTATTTATTTAACCTATTATATAACAAATGAGCGCAGCTCTAAATTTTGGTTACCGAATACTTTTTACTTAGACAACACTAGCTTTTACCTGCAACTCCGTCCGCTGTCAAATTTCTCCGGATAAAATATGCACATTAGTGTTGCCTGTGCTTTGCGTCGTCGTCGGTACGTTGTTCTAGATATAAATTAGAACGACATGCCACAAAATGCGTTGCAACTCTTGCTCTATGTTGAAATGACAGCAACGCGATGCGACGACGCTACGCACCGGCAAAACGCTCATGCCGCTCTTAGGTCATTCTTATTGCTACCACAAATCACGTAGATCCGTCGCTTCTTTTCTTTTCTTTCATTCCTATATAAAAGAAGGACAAACCAACAAACAGCGGCACCCCTTCTCACCCCTTCTCATGTAGGTCTTGTTCGAAGCCCTAAAGTAAATTCCCTTCGTAATATTTGAGTGGGTCGAGTTCAAAAAGTTGGACAATGACGTTATTCAACTTTTTGATACAAACAATTGCTATACAATTATAACAATACTTTTGGTCGCACAATGAAATTTTTACGACTTCGTCATTTGTATGGTTCACTGGAAATCCTGACGTGTTAAATAACAGGGGATTATATAACGGTAACGTTGGTGACTATCGAAAACTGGCATGACTGACGGATTGACGTAAGCTGACGATGTATCTCGTCGGCCGCTTATAAATGACAATCCATACATTGTGTTAGTTTTCGAAAATTGCTAACGTTAGCGTTATGCACCTTCTGTTGCCCTTATATGGTCTACTCCTGGAATACAGACCTCAACTAAAGGAATAAAAAAAAAATAAGAAAAAAAAACCGCTTCCTATTCTGATCTAACGTTCACTCTCGAGTCTCGAATAAATGGAAAATCAAATAATCAGCCACATTACACTTTCATCCTCTTTTGTCTTCGACTATAGATGACGAGCTTACCACCGTCGCGTCGCACGCATGCCGGTGAGAGTCTGTCTCTAAATATGGGAGGACTGTAATGTTCATCTGTTGTATAAGGCAGGACTGACGTCACAAATTATTGCTCCCATAGTTTCACTCTCCCTACTTGGATATGTTGATTAGGCAGATTCCCAGGCTTAATGTTTTGACATTGCTTCCTTTTAGCTTCCTGCGTTAGCGGTGTTCCACTTGAGAAAGAAATCCATTGCATTCTATTGGCCAGTGCTGCCGTGTTATCGCACGAGCACGAGCTACGTTTAAACGATTATTGCCCTTAAGGTGGAGCGCAGGCAATAGTATCTTAAAGTCTATTTCATTTACCTATAGTATAAGCCTTAGCCCTTATTACTTCATACTGTGGTTGTTATGACCCTCTGATTGACTTAACAGTAAGGTCTACATCATGTTTACCTACAATGATGTTTAGGTACGATATAAAACCAAGATGTTCGATCGCAAATTCGTGTTAAAAGCCCCGATTTAAAAGAAAAAAAGGGTTCCGTAGTCAAACTAGGAACCCTTATAGTTTCACCATTTCCGTCCGTCCGCAGCCTAGCTCAGAGACTCTTAGTACTAGAAACCTGTAATTTGGCATGAATATACAAATTAGTCAAGCCAACAAAGTGGTAAAATAAAATCTTGAACAAATATTTTTTTAGCGTAGGTACCTCCCCTACACGTTACTCGGGGATGTATTTTTATCTTTTTCTCGTCTACCCCATAGTGTGGGGTGTCGTTGGATAGTTAATATTGAGGGATTGTAGAAACAATTATTCGATTGAGGGATCCGTTTCTGTAATATTAAGCTGCAAAGCGCTAATTTTCGCGAGTACTAAAAATCTGAAAGATATTTTCAATGAAAGCGCGTATAACCAACTTATAAGAAAACTATCACGACTAAGTAGGCTTGATTGGTTCCTGAGATACAGGCGACTAAGTGTTTATACCTACTAAAATCATCTAAGACAGCACCAAAAAACTTCTAATAGAGAATTTGTTCATTCTTGTTGCTTTTTAGTTAGTTTTTGTGTAGTAACGGCTTCGGAACCCTACACTGAGCATGGTCAGACATGCTCTTGCCCGGTTTTTTATCAGCAGTGTCCTCTTAAAAGGGTTTTTTATTAATAATCAGTGAGCCTAGCCTAGCCTATATGCATAACGCTAACGTAAACGAAAACTGTCACAATGTATGGATTTGACTTATTTAAGCGCTTGACGCGACCATACTCCATGGTCAGTTTAGGTCAGACCTATACCAACATTTCCTATATCGATCACGTTCTCGCAATGGATCTTGTCTTGGGCGACTGTAGGCCTAACCGAGATGCAAATGCTGCGAAAGTTTTTATTTTCTATCGACTCGAAATGTATTGAGTTGCCATAAGCGAATGACGCGAACTCCCATCATCCGGTTACGACAGTAATTTACGATTTTCGTAAATCGCTGACTTAAGTGTTACATGAGGAATACCATTCAAAATAAAAACAATATAGTGTTGAAGGAATCAAAATTTCAAGAGTTTATTTGCTTGTAAACGTTTAACATCCGAAAAGACGATCTTATATATATTATACACATTCTCACATAAACAAACAGGTTAATAATTCACAGATATACTCAAAGAAACAATAAACTAGTATCACTATAACTGTACAAACGGAATAATAAGAAGGCATTTTCAACAAATATTTGGTACAGTCGTTGGTATTGCATTTAAAGTATGCGTCCCAAATTTACAGGGTGTTGTATGAGGTGCACTCACAGTGACCATTTGTTTGGTGGTAAGTACCAATTCAACATACAGTGGGACAAGTACATACTAATTGTAGTTATGAATTTACAAAACGGAATTAAAAAACATTAATACTTCCTACCACTATAACGAAGTTTTATGTTTCTTAAAACAGTCATGAAATAAGGAAATAAATATATGACCACCTAATCAAAATAATCATAACAAACACACGATGGGGCTGGATATATTACTTCTAACATATAGAACATCGTATAACAGGAACCTAGACAAGGTTGCTTTCTACAAAAGCTAACGACTGTAAAATAACGTCAAAATTAAAATTACTTACTTAAACTAAGCTCTAGGCTTAAACAATGGGTACTATACGACGGTAAAGATTCTTATTATAGTAAAATACACAAATACTTAAATATAATATAAAACATCCAAGACTCAGAAATAAATACATAGTTACTTGCGCTCGCATTACCCAAATACCTTATACCTTTGAATCCATAATTAAGGTTCACTAATAACAAGGAAAAACACGTTATCAAATATTTGAAATCACAAGCGTTCGTACGACCTGTGTCTTAAGCCGGGTCTACTCACTAGCGAGCTGTAACTGTAACCGTAGCCGTAGCAGTTGCAGTAACGAGCTTCTAGTGGAGAACAGGCTCGCGAGCCGCGTACACATCGCAACGTGCAACTGTTACTGTTACGGTTCGCTAGTAAATACTTAGCTTTAGATAACTGCAGTCACTTTCTTTTGCAGAATGCAACTTGTCTACGCCTACTGCAGGGCTACCAAGAGTCCCCACAACATCAAATAGGGTGTTTTATTCTGATGTCTCACTCATTCGTTACTCAGCTCGATGGAAATCTTAACCGTCTGCCCGTCAGCATTACGCAGCGATCGGTGCCTACGTCTTTGACAGCGCTGGGCCTCTATTTCACACTGTATTTACCATAACCAAACTTTTTTTAAATGTCCATGCGTTTTTACTATATGGCCGTGCTTACTGTTAAATAAATAAGTCACAAATGTTTACAATATGAGTAAGATATGTTTTGAAGACGTGGAATGAGGCTGAGCATCAAAATCTTGATTTAAACGACTCATAGATCTAATCAACGATAGTGTATGTAATTTTGAACACATATAAATAGAGAGGTCACGTCGTAAAGCCTATAACGAGTAAGTAGCTGTAGTATCATATGACTATAATTATGTTTTTATCATGGTGGCATTTCACTTCGCAGTATTTGTCAAATACCTAACTGGTCTTACGTCTTTCACATTCGTCTTACGGAATGCAAGAGATGCAAGAGATGCAAAATATACGACTAATAACAGTCAAGCTAAGTGCCACCATTACGTTGAACAATGTTGAACATTGGCCTGGGGGTCATTTTGACTTTTAACCAAGAAAAATAGAAAGCCAAGCAAGTATATCGTACCTACTAAAAAAGTGATGTAGGTTTTATTTCCTACGTCAATTGTTATCAAAATTATCAGAACATACAAGGTGGTCAATAATATCTGTACTGAACTATATTGTTAGAGCCGTTATTTATTTAAATAATTTTGCCCTAACCACAAAGTACAAGTAACTTACACTAAATGACTTACTTAATGCGTTTAGGCATTCTCTACAAGTCCACCAACGACCTAATCAAAAACGGTTTAACGTTGGTAAGATAATAGTAAAAGTTAGAGTTGGAGTTGGAAGGGAGTGAGGTGATAGCTAGTTAGTGGTGGTCAGAAACTTTATAATTATATGCTCCAATATTTTTGATGACAACTGTTCACACTAAATGACTCCTTCGTAAAAAGTAAACCGAATTTGAATTTTATTTAAATTTTTATTCAGATTGAAAAAATCAAAGCGTGTATGGCATTGACAAAGAGAAGTTATTATTGAGTATTCTGTATTAGTTACTAAGCCAATGTCTAATTGAGCTACTCAAAGCTATCTTAAGCTGACGAATTATTAAATCACACATTATTCTTCATAAAGTATTGGTTTGACATTAACATAGACATTTTAAAGCTAATATTATCGCTTGAGTATTGTTCGTAGCCTATTTTACCATCGTATAAGTAGACCTAACAATAGAATCGTATTAAACTACTTCTAGTTATGTAGGTATATAAAATGTATCAAACAATTTCGTTTTCAAAAATCTCGTATGGAAGAGCCGCACGAGATGCAAAACAATGATAATCCAGCATAAATCGGTACAAAATAAATAGAATACAAAACCTTAACTCTAAATAAAGTTTTGGACCTACGTCTTAGGTAAACAAGATAATTACAATAAGTAGGTAGGTAGGCATTTATTTCATATTGAAAATTACATTATTCTATGTCACATAATCATAATGAATTCACAATAAGATCGTCAAAATGTAAGAATATAAAATAAAAATAATAATGAAATGAAATAAACAAACGCAGTCAAAATGTAGAAATAAGAATTAAATTAAACAAAATAAAAATATAGCTAATTAGCTACAGTCACAAAATGTCAAAAAATTCATTGGGTAAAAAGAACAAATCAAATTAAAACCATCATGTCAAGAGGTAATAATATAAGTAATAATAATATGTAAAACAAAAAATACAAAAACAACAAATCATTAAACCTAGTTATCACTATACTCTTTTACAGAATATAGTGATTGCGTCAATAAAAGATCTTTAAGTCGGCGACCAAATATTCCATCGGAAGATACGTTTTTTATGTCTGCGGGTAGACGCTCATAGAAGGCAGGGCCTATTACGCGCGGGTTTTTGTCGAGCAGCGCCAGCCGCCGCGGCACGCGCTGGAGGCGGCCCGTTTGCCGGGTGACCCTGCCCGGGATGTTAACACGTTTGAACTGGTGTATATTGTGTCGTGTGTACATTATAATGTCGAAAACATATTGTGAATAATGCGTCATAATACCATATTTTTTGAAGAGTTCCCTACAAGAGTGCCTCGGTTTTACACTTGCTAATGTGCGAAGAGCTCTTTTTTGCAAGGTGAAAACTTGTTTGGAGTACGTGGAATTACCCCATAGGATAATCCCATATGATAAAACTGAATGGAAATATGCATAATATACTTGGAGCAGCGCATCGGCGGAAATTATTGGCTTGAGTTTGCGTATTGCGAATATCGCACTACTAAGCCTTCCTTATATTCTAGTATTGTATTGTAGATTCTATTGCTAAGATCTTAAGATATCTAGATTATAAATATTTCGGTAGTCGATTAGTAGCCCAAGAATGAGAATATTTCTTTATAGCTTCATAGTTGACAAAGATGCACAATTTCATATATAATGTATACAGCTCATTAACATACTGCCATAGTATTGAGCATTCTATCATTCTATTTATTAACACTACAAAATAATTTGAATGAAAACAATAATTATTTGAATGCTCAGAAATAAATAATATAATAATACTGGACGAAATAGCTTAGTCTATCGATAATCATAGTATTTCAAATATTGGTGTCATAGGAATGTCACAATGTTGATTCTACAATTTCATTAAAAATAATAAATCCATATTGAACTGTATAAAGTTAATAAGCTCCAAAAATTACTTACTCCGATATACTCATATAAAACTTTGGTGTTACTTTTGCCTAACTAGTGGGTCCTTGGTACATAAGTATCCCTATGGTTCATAAATTTATCCAAAATACTGTAACTACATTTATCATCGCAAAAATATTGCTACAAAATGTATAAATTTGATCAGACTCTGCTTTATTATGGGGCTCGTAGTAATAAAACGAATTACTACTTACTACATCTCAAATGTTGTTTCGCTAATTAATATCTTGTTCTAATTTCTAAAAATATTTTTGCTTGTCCATTTCGGTCAATTTGAGGTTGATCCCTTATATGTGACTTAAGAAAATTATGATTCTATATTGATAATGCAGATACATTTTTACGAATATAAGCCGTAGAGGTGTCGGTAACCTATTGGAAGACATTTATTTTAATATGAATGAAAGTGCTAAACAATCCCGTGGCTGATTTTACAGATAAGATAAAATGTACGAGTAGGTACAAACTATTGTGAATGAAACACTATTCCTATATTATTTAATACAAAATATTTTGAAACAGACTTACACAGTGGCCTGCTGTCTCTTCACGTCAAATGGCACTGACAAAACATTTCGACCCATCCCAATTAAATCGCCCCAATGAATATGAATCTGCTATGATAGTTAAAGCATCTAGTAAAGCTACAAATAAATAACACATTAAAATATTTAAATACAATAACTTAACATCAAAGCAGTCAACTTCAAACTAACACAGCTAATAATATTTAAGTGCACACCGGGAAAAAAGCAATGTCGACTTGGGAGACTTTGGTGAGTATTGGAATTGTTTGTTGTCCGTAAGTGTTCAAACAACTATCGTGGCTTATCCGGTATCCACTGAGGTTGAAAATATGGCACTATCTTTCCACCTAGAGCATTTACTTTGGAAAGTGCAATAGTTTGTTTTGCGAGAGCAAAGCGCACTTAGTAATAAGCCCGTTGCTACATGTACGCGGGCTTCATTTTGTAGGCGCGCTTCCAGATTTCACACAAGCACACGGTTGAGTGGAACCTGTAGAATATCGCAAGGGGCATGGAGACATGTGTGATGATAGTCCACGCCCACAGGCCGTAAAAATGTAGCTGTATCGGATGCGACTCCGCCCGCGTCTTCTCAAGGGTATTTATTGCCCACATCGCCAGATTTGTGACTAGAAGGAACGTAATAATCTCCCTGCCAGGCTTTTTCCTCAATTGCTCCGCAGTTTTAGCCGACCGACGACTCGCGTCCAATATAAACATCGTCTGACATGTCGTTTGCACCAAAGAGGACAACGCCGTAATCAGTATAAGGATTGTGTTTTTCTCAATTGTGAAGTGTCCTCCGATGATCGTAAATGTGCCATAGATAAACATTCCAGTCTGAGCTCCAATAAGCAGTATGTTATCCAGCTCTAGATTTCTATTGCCATCGTACTTCAGGTTCCTTACGCAAAACATTCCTGCCAAACTTGCAAATGTAGTCATGGCATATAACGCCAACTCACATAAGTTAACCTCTACAACAGCTAAAGATGCGTAATCTTTCTTTGAGATCAGTACAAAGAATAGTATTAGTGATATAATAGTGAGCACCAGGATGAGTATCCCGAAGAAAAGACCCTTATGGGCTCTTGCACAGTCGACGCTGTACAAATGCGGTGATTTCTTGTAAGCCAGGCCTTCTAGGAGTCGTGCCTTTGCGATTGCTGCGGCGACATCTTTTGATGGATACCTAGAGATGTTCTTCCACATGACGTATAGGATAGCGGCGCAGATGAGGGAATATTCAATGGTGCATGGAAAGAGGAAGGGGGATGCGTCCTGGACTAGAGACCCCATGATGTTAGTACGGCGACATTCGAAGATATGGTGCGGTCCCTTTAGACCGCGAGGAACACGAAGGTGAGCTGCCGCTGGGTGAGATGGCGGGACTTCGGTCGCCAGCGAAGCAAAAGCCTTTTGAAACGCTGAAATGATGAAACATATACTTTACTGATCAGGTTAGATAAACATAAAAAAATGCTGTGTAAATAAAATTGGCAACATGATACAATTTTTATTATTTCCTATCATATGTGGCGTTTGCCATTTTAGAACATTTTACCTGTCACCTCGTCAAACTGTAGGTACATGTTTATATTCATCCACAAAAACGTGAGCTCTCAAAAGCGAAAGATTATATTTTTTGCGTTAGTGATAGGTGACTTGGTGTTTAGTGTAAACCTGTTATTAAGAATTATAAATAAATTACTTGTGAATAAAATGATAACGGTAATCTTCGCACGAAACTGGTAAACATAAGCACTAATCAATACTATTTCAGTTATGAGGCTCTAAAGCATGTCGGATTTTCGAAACGCCGATCAGATCCGAGCTTCGAGAATTTAGGTCGGATACCGGCGCGGCGGCGGTCGGAATTGGAACGCAATCGGGAACGTGACGAGTGACGAGATAAGGGCCTTATTAATTAAAAGTAGGTAGAACCCGTTTTCCGTCCCAGTTATTTGAAATTTAAATTCGAGGCTTTAAATATTTTATGGAATAAGTTAAGATAAAATGCGAATTAGACAATATTTAAAAATGTGCTGGCATTGTGATTAGGGTGACTGTTATTAAAGATTAAGCTCAAGTTTAAGCAGTTTCATTTCAACTGATCTGTTCTTGGGCAGCACGTGCATCGTTAAATGTTTTGGAGAATAAATTTATTTTGTATTTTAAAGACATTAAATAACATTATGTGTGGTTTATTAAATAACAGTTTTGAATATTGTTGTTTCCGCGCATTTGAAAAATATGAAGATCACAACGAATCTCTTGTGTTATGCAAGACCATTTTAAAATTGTATAAATAAATATCAGAGGACAATAACAAACAAATTGAAGACCCGCAAACTATACATATAAGTATACACTAATATTACACGATAAACACACTGGAAGTACAAAATAGACACGTCTATTCAATCTCCTAGCTAGAATGGTGTCCAGTGACAATAATTAATTGAATCATGATGGCACAAAGCGAATCTACGGTGACCGCACAACACCGCGAGGGTTGCATTAGAACCATTCATGTCAGTAACAACTATGTTTATGTCGTTGTTACGTATATCCAGTCATTTTCATTTTAACACTTATTCGAAAATCATCCTAGAGGTCCTTAATACAAAATAAGAAACATTGCGTTCAAAATTTCTACTTTATATCCTTGCTAGTTCAGGCGACATTTGCGTTGTGTCAGAACTATAGTTAGTTTGAAGCAAAAAATATATATTAAGATACATTTGTTATCTATGTAATTATGTATCATATCGTTTTTACAAACCCTGATATTAAAGTACCTAAACACATTTACAAATTAACCCTTAAATCGGCAAGAGATTAAATGAAAAAGAAAACCATGTTTTTTTTGTAATCTCGAGTTTTCCGTTTCTTGGAAATATATGCACACCACAATGACCAGTGCCAATTTACCTATGGCATAGCGAGTTTTCCTTGTCCAGTAATCCGTGTAAGCTGGCATACGTACTATTCCAATTGAAATCTAAATTCCTAAAAAGCTTTTTAATTCGGAGACTTATAATTGTATTGATTTCCCCATTTGCTGAACTGAGTACAAGTTTGTGTTGTGTCCAATTTCAGAAAGAATATCCAGTGTGAGATAAAGATATACGTAAATCAATTCAAGGCAGTTTCCAGTTGCATATTCGTAATTTTAAAAGTTCTCTTTTAAATATTCTCATCTATAAAGGTTCTGGGTTTGAAGGTTGTTTTAACCAGTTGGAGTTAAGAACAATTCTGGTATTTTAACTTTTTTTGCTGTAACTTTAGGAACAGCCCTTTTACGTTTATTGCGATTAGTACTTGATAATGGAGTGCTTACGCTTGGATAAGGTGAATACTCCGGAGCTGGTATAATAATATAATCTAGTGTAGGCAAAACATCGTAATTTGTTGTTGAACGAGACGGAAAAACTTTATTCATAGAGCTGGTGTAAAGGGGGGATTTACAAAAATATTGGAATCAGTGTTGCTCGCAGTTGCTTCATCCGTGGAGCTACCTAATAAGTTAAGCCTTTCTAAGGAAGAATCAAGTGAAGGTGCATCAGAGCTTATGGTGGATTCAGATGCAGAAAGCGGTCGTAAAATTGTAGCTTCTTCTTCTTCTGAATTCGAACCATCATCCGATCGAAAATCTTGTGCGAACGTGTTAGTCTTAAGCACTGCAGGAAAACAATAATAAGATAAAGTTTAACACAAAACGCCAATAAAACCCCACTAAATAATTCGTTCATAAAATAATTTAAAAAAAAAGTTGCTATGGAGTTGGCAACGTACAGCGTGGTTACCGATGCGTTTATTATGTTATTTGCGATGCATTTGGCGTCGTACGCTGTGGTTATCGTCAATTAGGTGAGGTAACTTATAGCGGGGACCATTTGCAACGTCAAATGATGGCGGATGTGTAATTTGTTTTAGCTTTTATTTTTGTGTATTTAGGTGTTCAAAGTTCTTTTCTGTTAGTGATTTATACTTTTTATGCCTTTGTGTTGCACAGTGATAGAAGACTTAAGACTTATTTCGTGTATCTGGCATCTTACTTCTCGTTTCAAGTGGACTCGAAGTGGTACAGAGGTTAAAACTATCTTGACCTCTGTCCTAAATATCACCGTACAACGTTGCCTCCAATCTTCCTAGAGAAGATTGGATTGTGTTTTATTGCTATATTAATTTATACTTATATATATTTGACACTGGCGAAATCACTTCATCGCGGAAACGCCATATCCCCGCGGTAGGAGCTGTTCAAATCACCGCGGGGCAAAGAAAAAAAAACAAACTTCTATTGTAATTGGCAACGGTAACCACAATGTACGTAGTAACTTTTGACTTTATTAAACTTTTATCTTGTAATGTGCAAGTGAAAAAATTACATGATTTTAATGGCTACGAATTAACAATAAATAAAAACACAAAACATGCATTGGTTACTTACAAAAATCTACGAAGAAATAATTAAAACTTACCCTGGGTGACGACAATCGTCGGTTTCATTTTGACACTGACGAGTTTATGTCAGTGTTACCAGCGTAGGTAAATTTATGTATGTGCCAAAGATAATGAAAATTGTGATCACTTAATGACATAAATGATTTAAAATATATTCAGTAATCCAGTCAGGATTTTCAATAAACGAGTGGACACTGTGATGTACGCTGTCAATTTAAGGGTCAAAGTCATCATTTGAACTACTTTAAAAATGATTTCTGCATTGAAATAATGTTTGCTGCTACATTACTACACAAGTGCACTATTTACTTAGTGTATTGATATACTTCACCTAATATTTATCAGGTGATCAATAAAATGACACCACTACCGAATTACCTCGTTCAATGTACACGTGAAATAATTAGCGACGAGGCAGCTAGACAATACAAACGAAAACAAGACCGCGATATCGATTGACGGTAGAACACGCCACCGTTTTATTTCCATGAGACACGCTTGGCTTTTGACGCGAGGGCATAGGTATTTTTGAGTTTTGACCGATCAGAATATCAGGTTGTGTTCATTTTTACAGATGAAAGTAATACCTAATAAATAGTGTAATAATAAATGATGGTATAACAAATAGTAAAAGACTGACTAAAATTGCCTAGGCTGTATTACTTTGACCACATAAGGGAATAGGTTAATGCTGTAGTGTATCAAGAGTTAAAGACTTAATGGAGTAAAGTAGCGGCAATTACTATTTCTATTTCTTCGTCGAATGCTAACAATGTGAAGATAGCCTTACCTAGTCTATGTGACAGTCCTATAGTCTTGTTCTCGGGGTCATAAAAAGTCAGGATCTCGTGCTTCGTTTCCTGCACCAGGACGTTTAGCCACACGCTCAGGTTCGTGCCCACCATATGCATCAGACCGAACCTGGCCACGATTTTGTGTTTATACACTTTCATCTGAAAAAACACAAGTTATAAGTTTATAACTTAGTTAAGGAAAGGAAGGAGGGTGATATTATTATTTTTATGATTTATTTTTAATGCAATTGTGTACTGAACATAAATGACAATGTATAATCCTTACTGAATAAAGGATTATGAATTATGAATTATGAAAGCTAGTTTTAATAAATCTTTTGCTATCACTTTTTTTTCCCTTGCTATAGTTTAACTCACTTGACCAATGTTTAATTGACAACAGGATTTTTGGAAAAGGGCTTCCGATAAAAATCATTCTTCTATAAGAATAAGGTTTGTCTCGAAAGTATTTTTTTTAATTATTATTAATTACCGAGAAAAAAAAAGTTCATTTATCAGTGTTTAAGTAACGCCGTACTACGCCCGCTTTGAACTAGTAGTCCGATTTTTTCTGTGTTACGTCAGTTTGTAACCGCGTTTTTTTTTTCTCTGTAAATAAGTATAATAAGAAATCGTATGCTTTTGAGACAAACCTCCATAAGCATTATTTTAATCATAACACATTTAAAAAAAAAACCTGTTGTTAATTGGGCCGTAATGTAGATTTTGAATTATTTTATCAATCTGTGTTTTACAAAAGTATTTACAACGCTATATTGCATAGACAATGTCGAATATAGTCATGTTGTCACAGGTACCCAATTTACTACTGACTACTAGTATTAGGTATTTGTATTGTAAGCTATAATATTTAACGAAACGAAGTAGATCTGAAAGAAGGTAAACGCTATATTATTGGCCGGCGTAAGAGCTACCAGCAAATTGAGGCAATGTTCATGAGTTCTCCTGTACGTAAGTCTAGAGGTACTAAAATTTGTTTCTTTTTAAATAATAATCTGAGTCGCCGTCATCGAAATCGATGAGGCGGACTATATAATGCTGACCTCATTGTTCAGAAAGATGAAGTACATCTGTATGAAGATAAACGCCATCCGAGTGGCTGGCGTAAGGGCCAACAGGACGTTGTGGCAGTTAGTGTTTCTCTCTAGCTCCCAGTACTGGCCGAACTCCAGCCCCGAATAGATCATAGATCCGATGCCGAATGCTGTGGAAAAAAAAAACATTCGTATACCTATGTAAGTATGAAGATTATTGTTGATGGGTTATAGTTTCGCCATGTCCGTCCGTCCGTCCGCGCTTAGCTCAGACCATACTATACGTCACGCCGACAAAGTGGTAAAATAAAATAATATGTATATTCATGCCAAATTACAGCTTTATAGTACTCAGAGCTCCGAGCTAGGCTGCGGACGGACGGACGGACGGACATGGCGAAACTATAAGGGTTCCTAGTTTGACTACGGAACTCTAAAAAGTGTATTTAAAATTGTGTGTGGAGATTATAATGTTAGTTTACTGGATAAATCACCTATGTCTGTACACTTATTGAGCGTTTTTAGATCCTTTCATTTAGTAATTCTGTTCTATGAGCCTACCTGAATCACAGCCACCAGTGCAACGTGTATTCATAATATAGTTAGTAATTGTGACCCTATTCTGAAATAATAATGAATATCTGGACAACAGCGGTCAGCAAGCTTCTTTTAAGGGAAACATTGATAATTTAATGAATGCTCTCAAGATTATTCTAATCATGCCAATTTCTAAAAATCGATTGGACTTGTTTAATCCTAGGGTCACCAAACAATTAAATTATATGACTTGTACTCTGAATGATCCGAATAGCTTGTATTCTTCATTATTTCATTGTATTATCAAGGAATTAGATGCCTGTTTCAGTTTGAAAAAGGTAAAAGGTCAGCAAGGTACGAATAAGGTAACTTTCAAATTTCAATCAAGGTAATTTAGTGATTGGGCTACACCAAAAAGGTATAAATTATACGAGTTATATGCTGCAGGAGCTATCGATCAGGCCAGTGTCTAGATAACGTCAAAAACTACTCTAAAGAATTCAAATAGATTTGTGCCGCCGCGAAGTCAGAATATTTATAATATATTTGAGCTAGACGTAAGATACCTACTCGTAATAGGTACATTATGGCTGATGATTCCCAAAAAACTTTAAAGATTTGAGACGCCAAAGAAGAAAGATAAAACAATACAGCAGATTAGGAAGGTAAATCAAAAAAATACTCAAAAATATACTTTCCATAAATATTTATTTTCACAACAATAACTTTAAAGTTATTGAGGAAATAATATACAAGAAAATTATAGTATAACTGTTTTTCTATACCTATTCAGTAAGTTAATCAGTCGATTAACATACAGACATCGATTTAAGAATAAGCTACCACTGCCACAAATACAACCTCAAAATCGAAAAAAAATTGCAAGATAGTCTCTTTTATATTAATAAAATGCATAATTTTCAGATTTATAAGGTAAACTTAACAATAGTATAAGTATTATTGTGATACAATATCTCAAAAGTAAATACTAAACCTGCAAAAAATGTCCCAACAATTAGTAAACCAAAGTGTATAACAAAATCTTCTAATTCGAGGATTGATCTTTCAAACGATCTAGTGACATCACTCGCTGATCGGAAAGGAATGCGATAAAAATCTTTAATACCTTGAACAAACCCATATTCCACAATTCTCAACATGGTCTTATCAAGTTCAGGCAATAATGGAAAACCGCGTTTAAAGAGTATCCACCAATTATATTGCAGACTCGTTGTTATTGTGTACTTTGTACCAGTTTCTGCTACTTTATCTAAGGATCGAAAGGATGTCTCGCATCCATCAACTTCTAAAAACTCCCTCTTTGCGATAGAAAATTTTCCAGAACTATCAGATTTTTCCAAAAACAGAATAGTGTCTAATGGAATACAGGAAATGAAATTATAATTATGCAAAGACTTTTGGTCATTTAATTCTGGGTAATGAAAGCGAAGTGTGGAATAACTAGTCAATCTTGTTTGATAAAAAAAACAATTAATTAAGAATATAAACCACAGCCAATGAAGTATGATAGAGTTTTGGAAGATGTAACGTCTGAGCTTCAATGTCATATTGTTTGTTGCGCTTCCAAAAGGAGGCAGAAGATCAGAAGAATAGATGTTTCTATTTCTTAAATTAAATAAAGCACGTGTACTCTCATTCGTGAGGATGATTGCACAAAAGATCAATATGAATATCAACATCAACCACACTTTAAGACTGAACATTATGTAAACTATTTTCCACCGTTCCATTAAACCAGCCCTTGGTTTAACAATCACATACATATCCTCAAACGCCAAGTGAGAACAAATGAAATCAAAGTATTTTAATCGCCAATTGTTCAAAGTACAACCATCAAAAACCAAATCTACTTCATTTTTGTACAGCGTTCCTAACTTCCCAGTAACGCTTAAGTTATTCGTTAGTTGGCCAAATTTATCTGATTCGGGTAAAAACGTGTAGTTCCATCTTATGTTTTCTTTTTCAAGTAGTATTTCCAGTATAATTCTTTCAATCCCAACAATATTTACTTTTGATGCATTTCGATCATGTATAACCAATGGAGGATAAGTATGAGAAGCAATTTGTAACGTACAGTTTTTCAAAACCGGATGATCATTTCCTTGCCGCATTTTAATGACATCAACAATATTAGTGTCTTTACACTCGCAAAGTTTCATAGTATTTTTAAAGTCTTTACCACATCGACCTTCTGCGTAAGGAAAATAGGTAAAAATTGAAGCATCTTCATTATGGTTGTCAATAATAACAATTGTATATATTATGTGATATTCCCATAAAGTTTGAAATATTTTTACAAAATCTTCATCGACGACTTTTTTTAACGTAATGATATACAAAGCATTCGGCTTCCGGTACCAATCTCTCTCAAGCGTGTGAATCAGATCTCTAAAATTGTCAAGCTCTCGGACTTGAATCAAAAAGGTACTTGGTGAAATGTCCATCGACATGTTCTTATCTTTCAGGTACAGACTGACATGGGCAGTGTCGTGAATCTTGCGAAGCAAATTATCCATTACGATATCATTGTTAATTATCACCAAGTCTGAACCATGTTCACTTTTGAAAGAAAGTATGTTTAAAACACAGGTTTCTAAATCATCATTTCGAATATCAGCGATGTTAAATTCTTCAAAACTAAATACGATACAAATTGGTCCTACCAGCCAGAACAAAACTATTTGTTGAAACATGATCACCACTCATTGCCTAAAACACACTAGTAGTTTCAGTTTGGCATGACACATATGAAACATATGAAATTGCTACCTAATGAGAAACTGGCTACAATTATCATTTGTTTTCCGTAATAGTTTATAGGTTATTATATGTTTCGTGTTACAAAGCACATGTTATTTGTTAACTTCATGTTCCGATAAAGTAATGATAGCCCACCATAAGTTATTTTTACATACTTAAAGACCTCCTGCTAATGTAATATCTATATATCTTTAAGTCAAAGATATGGATGCTATCGAGCTTTCAAAGACGGTTAACCACTTCATTGTCAAGATGGCTAGTTCGCGTATACCTACTTTCATAATCTTTTATGTGATTTATTAAGCGTTCAGAGTTGTGAAATACAAAGTTAATAACAACAGAAAGAAAACAGCGGTACGGGAAAACTACCACAATAATCGTAAAATGCTTTGTACGTAGACTTGTATATTTTTTTTTATAACAAGCAAAATTTTACGACGGATAACATCAAATTATTCATTCAAATGATATATTATTTCATCACATTAATTTGAAGTTACAATTATGTTGTAATTATGCAAAGTCTTTATGTACCATTTCTTAACTTATTATTATTCTGAGTACTATTATAAATGCGAATGTTGCGAATGTTGCGTGTGTGTGTGTGTGTGTGTGTGTGTGTGTGTGTGTGTGTGTGTGTGTTAGTTTGTTACTCCGTCAAGCTCCAACGGCCGGACTAATTTTAATGAAAGTTGGAATGGAGATAGCTTGTACCCTGAATAAACACAGGCTACTTATCATCCCGGAAAATATATATGGGCCCGAGGGAATAACGGTAATCAAAATCTTCTGCAACATGGCCGACTAACTAACGCTCGCGGGCAGAAGTTTGTATGTAGGAAATAATTCTAGCGCAGTGTTCTCAATTTCCGGTACTCTCAGGAGTGTTAATCTCTTAAAACGGCGTTCGGTCAGTCAAACGAGTGAACGTGGCGCAGCTTATTTAACCGGTGAGTTTAAATAGTCCTGTCAGAGCGTACAAAACACATTTTAGCGCATGCTTTCTTAAATGGCAGGAGGGCTTCTGTCTAACGCTGGTCGAACGTAAAAGGCATAATTAAGAATGCACGCGCTGAAATGTGTTTTGAACTCTCTGACGGGATTGCTTAAACTTTTCGGTTTATAAAAGCTGCATCGCGTTCACTCAGTCATTATTTCGACCGACCGAACACCGTATTAACAGAATATGCAATGATTAGGGCATTCATATATTTACCGTCCAAACTGTAACTCCAGCTTAAGGAAAAACCGGGAGAGAAGCCACACTTTTTGAAAAGGCCTCTTTCGAATTTCGAATCTATCAATTTCGTATGAATATTTCTTATCGATATAGCTAGTTTAGTCTTTAATCTTACATTACGACTTGTTTTTGTTGACCTAATAATTACTTATTATGTAGAAATTGAGTTTTTGCAGAACCCTTTTCTTTAGGAAAGATACCCCAGTATGAAAATTCTAAGCAGGTGAATATGCTTGTGGTGTAGGATAGATGCCTTATGGAATAAAATATATGAATGTAAATAAAATATGTATAAAATATTTGCGATAACTAACAAAAACAAACGCTGACAATATTGTTCTAATCAATAGTTACTATTTAAAAACCGATCAAACAATCATTCGGATATTTCCCAATCGTACTAAATATATTTTTTACGATTTCAACATTCGTCGAAACAATATTTTACTACATAATGTTATTCGAAATATATTTCGGACCATACAAAAAAAATCCAAATACACGGCAACTCTCTTTTCCGTGCCTCATGGTACCACCCCCCAATTCATCACAAATTACAAGACTCCGAGTGAACGTGACCGACTGAGCGACCGTCTTCTTTTATCGTCGCTACCGTTTGACTAGCACCTAACCTCTAGCCACCGTCCGGTCCGTCGTCGCCGTCGGACATAACATTACAACAGAACAGGAAGACAACCTAATTTCTATACTTTTATATTATTTTATCGGAGGTAAGCAAAATATAACAACACCCTATTAAACGAGTTGTCGTGGCCATTACATAATAGGTACATTATTCATGATGAATGATGTTTCTGACAATATTGAAGAATGCTAAATAAGCACAAACTTTAAAGATTTGAGATGCAATAAAAAATAAGATACAATACAACAGAACAAAAAGGCAAATCAAAAAATTAAACAAAGTATACTTTCCATAAATATTTATTTTCACAATAATAGCTTTAAACTTATTAAAACATCATTTTTCTTTATTTTAACAATGATGGTTAAAACAATGTCAAAGAATAAGCTACCACTGCCACGAAGAAAACCTCGGAACCTAAGAATAGCAAGATAGGATTTTATATTAATAAAATGAATAATTTACAGTTTTACAAGATAAACTTAACAATAGTACGAGTATTATTGTAGTACAATATCTCAATAGTAAATACTAAAAGTGCAAAAAATGACCCAACAATTAGTAAACCAAAGTGTACAACAAAATCTTCTAATTCGAGGATTGATCTTTCAAACGATCCAGTGACGTCACTCGCTGATCGCAAAGGAACCCGATAAAAATCTTTAATACCTTGAACAAATCCATATTCCACAATTCGCAACATCGTCTTATCGAGTTCAGGCAACAATGGAAAACCGCGTTTAAAGAATAAAGAGTAAAGTGCGTTGAATATATTCTCTCTCATTAAGTGAAGTCGGTCCTTTTTTTTTAGATTCTTAGCTATCCACCAATTATATTGCAGACTCGTTGTTATTGTGTACTTTGTACCAGTTTCTGCTACTTTATCTAAGGATAGAAAGGATTTCTCGCATCCGTCAACTTCTAAGAACTCCCTCTTTGCGATAGAGAATTTTCCAGAACTATCAGATTTATCCAAAAACAGAATAGTGTCTAATGGAATACATGGAATGAAATTATAGTTATACAATGACTTTTGGTCATTTAATTCTGGGTAATGCGAGCGATACGTGGAATAACTAGTCAATCTTGTTTGATAAAAACAATTAATTAAGAATATAAACCACAGCCAATGAATTATGATAGAGTTTTGGAATATGTTACGTCTGAGCTTCAATGCCATATTGTTTGTTGCGCTTCCAAAAAGATGCAGGAGACTAGAAGAATTTATGTTTCGGGTTTTTAAATTACATAATGCACGTGAACTCTCATTCATGAGGATGATTGCACAAAATATCAATATGAATATCAACATCACCCAAACTTTAAAATCGAACATTATGTAAACTATTTTCCACCGTTCCATTAAACCAGCCCTTGGGGTAACAATCACATACATATCCTCAAACGCCAAGTGAGAACAAAGAAAATCAAAGTAATTTGATCGCCAATTATTCAATGTAAAACCACCGAAAACCAAATCTGCTTCATTTTTGTACAGCGTTCCTAACTTTCCAGTAACGGTAAAATTATTCGTTAGTTGGCCAAATTCATCTGATTCGGGTAAAAACGTGTAGTTCCATCTTATGTTTTCTTTTTCAAGTAGTATTTCCAGTATAATTCCTTCAATCCCACCAATATTTCCTTTTGATGCATTTCGATCATGTATAACCAATGGAGGATAAGTATGAGTAGCAATTTGTAACGTACAGTTTTTTAAAACCGGATGATCATTTCCTTGCCGCATTTTAATGACATCAACATTTTTAGTGTCTTTACACTCGCAAAGTTTCATAGTATTTTTAAAGTCTTTACCACATCGACCTTCTGCGTAAGGAAAATAGGTAAAAATTGAAGCATCTTCATTATGGTTGTCAATAATAACAATTGTATATATTATGTGATATTCCCATAAAGTTTGAAATATTTTTACAAAATCTTCATCGACGACTTTTTTTAACGTAATGATATACAAAGCATTCGGCTTCCGGTACCAATCTCTCTCAAGCGTGTGAATCAGATCTCTAAAATTGTCAAGCTCTCGGACTTGAATCAAAAAGGTACTTGGTGAAATGTCCATCGACACGTTCAGATCCTTCAGGTACAGACTGACATGGGCAGTGTCGTGAATCTTGCGAAGCAAATTATCCATTACGATATCATTGTTAATGATCGCCAAGTCTGATCCATGTTGGCTTTTGGAAGAAAGTATGTTTACAACACAGGTCTCTAAAACACCATCTTGAATATCAGCGATGTTAAATTCTTCAAAACTAAACACGACACAAATTGGTCCTACCAGCCAGAACAAAAGTATATGTTGAAACATGATCACCATTCCAAAATCATTGCCTAAAACACACTGATACTTTCAGCTTTGCATGACTTTTATTACTTACAATATATATAATCGTAATTTATTAGCTATAAAACATGAAATTACTAGCTAATGAGTTAGTGACTATCATTATTATTGGTTTTCTGTAATAGTTTACAACTAATCTCATGTTTCGATGTTACAAAGCATTTGTAATTTGTTAACTTCATGTTCCGATAAAGTAATGATAGATTACTATGAGTGATTTTTAGATAAGGAACACCAGCTTATCCATCATCTATATATCTTTACCTAGCAAAATACAAAATATGGATGCTAATGAACTCTCAAAAATTAATTGAATATTTCATTGTCTAGATCTCTAGTTCGTGCATACTTTCATACTCTTTTATGAAACTAAGCGCTCCACGTTGCGTAATACAAATTTAATATTTAATAAACAGTAATTCTCTTTTACTCGGCACGGAAAAACTACAACAAAAATCGTTAATGCTTTGTACATATACTTGTAATTTTATACCTGTTACAGAACTTCTTACAATCAAAATCGTGAGCACTTAACATCAGATAACGTTAAATCCAAACTATTAAATTAATTTATTTCATCACATCATTTTGAAGTTACTGTTCCTTTATAATTAATCAATGTCTTTATGTAGTATTTCAATTATTAATAACATAAAAGCTAGGATCATACCAACGGTAAGAATACCGAATGGTAGTCTAAGATCTTTTAATTTAAGAACAGATAACTTCAACGACCCCTTGACTTCGGCGGCTAATCTAACTTCATTTGGAAGCATATGAAGTTCTTTAATACCATGCACAAACCCATGTTCTACAAAACGTAACATTTTTCCATTATATTCTTCCAGCAATGGAAAACCTCTTTTGAAGTAAAAAGCATAAAGTAAGTTATATATATGTTCTGTCATCAAATGAACTCGATTCATTTCTTTTTCATGTTTGCTTATCCACCAAAGGTAACGCAAATGATTTGTAACAGTGTACTTAACGTTGGTTTCTGCGACTTGACTTAAAGCAAGATCACCAGTCTCGCAGTCGACAAGTTCTAGATTTTCTTCATTAATTATACTCAAGTTGCCAGCGTTCCTTAAAAACTGAGCGACGTCCGAGGCCAAGCATGGACTAAAGTTAAAATTTGCGAGTTCATTGAATTGATTTAATTGTGGCTTATACGATTGGTACGTCGAATAACTTGTAAGCCTTGTTTCGTAAAAACAATTTACGAAGAAAACAAACCATATCCAAGGTATAACGATAAAGTTTTTATAAATATTGCTTCGAAGAGACAGCCTTATATTTGAGGTTGCGTTTCCAAATAGATTGACAAGTTCGGAACATCCTTGTTCTGTGGATCGATATGTTAGCATTGGATTACAAAATCCGGAAAGGACAATACTACAAAAAAATAATGACAGAATCATTAAAAACCATTCCACAGAACTGAACATTCTATAAATAGTTTGCCATCTTTCTTTTAAAGCAGCACCTGGAGTAACTGTTACCAAACTGTCCTCAAATGCTAAGTGAGTGCATATGAAATCAAAAAAAGATAACCGTCTATTGTTTAATGCAAACCCACCGAACACCAAATCTACTTCATTTTCATACAGTTTCTCTAATTTTCCAGTGACAGTAAAGTTATCAGATACATTTCCGAAATCGTCAGCCTCAGAAAAAAATGTGTAATTTAAAATAATACCGTCTTTCTGAACTAACATTTCTAATAAAAGTCTCTCAATACCAATAGCAAATTCTTTGGAAGGATCTGGTTTATATATAACTAATGGGGGGTAATTGTGTGTCCCAACCTGCAATAAACAATTTTTTAGAACAGGTTTATCGTATTCACGCATCAATTTAATAATATCCAACGTTTTACTCATTTCACAGTTACAAATCTTAACAGTATTGTTGTAATCCCGCCCACAACCCCCTTCTGCATACGGGAAGTAAGAGAACACTGAAGCATCATGATTCATGTCGCCAACGACAACCAGTACATGTATCATGTGATACTCCCATAATATTTGAAATATTGTAACGAGAGCCAAATCACTAGTATCTCTCAGTATTATAATGTAAAGAGAATCTGGTCTACGGAACCAATCTCTATCAAGTTTGTCAATGATTTCTTCAAATTTTTCAAGTGCTTGTACATGAATAACGAGGATACCGGGTGACATGTTCATAGCTACGTCATAATGTTTAATATATAGTTTGAGATTTAATGCTTCATGTATTTTCCGAACGAAACCGTTAGTTACAAAGGCATTATCAACGATAGCCAAGTCTTCTCCAAACTGGGTTCTGGATGAAAGAATGTCTACGACGCATATCTCGATGTGATCTTCTGGCGTTTCGTCAATGATTAAAGAAGCATCACATAAGAAACAGCACTGGGCGATGAAACTAAAAAATATTTGGTACTTCATGCTTCCGGCTTGCACTAACCACTTCCTTAATGGTACTAGTCGCTCAAGTTCTGTGTGACAGGAATATAATTATTGCCTGGTATGTCAGAAAGATTAATCACTGCACTAATCGCTTAAGTTCATCATTTATTTGCTACACTGTTAGGGGACATACCGTAGTACTTATGTATAACGCAATTCCATCATTATGTGCTTGGTAAAACAGAAAATGTGGTTTTACTCAGAATTTAATATCAATAATCGTTAGTTACTTTTTACATTTGCTCTAGCAGGTCCAAAAACCACCGGAGAAGATCCAGTTTAAGTCTAATTAAATGAACTGAGCGCAGTACAGAGGTCTCTGGAAAACCCTTTTTGCCTTGGCCCGAAGAAGACTGAGGAATAATAATAACATTGATAACGGAGAGGGAAAAAGATACATTTTTGTCGCTAATTGTCGCTTATTATGATGGAGAAAAAAATATTTTATATTACATGCCATTTTCGTTGTAAATGTCAGTTCGTGTAACAATTTTCTTCTTCTCTTTGGTTTTTCTACCGCGGCTATTTAAGCCCGTCGACAGCAGAAGTTCTATTTTGGTCAGCACTCGGTTCAAATTTTGTTGTAAAGACAAACAAACAGCTATTTTAGCTATTAACTGATGTAAAGCGACTTCCATTAGGTCTATTTATGTCAAATCGCTGATTAATAGGGGAAAGTGGGACAGATTGGCACTGATAAAATATCAATATGATATGTCGGGCAGTAAGAAATATAAAAATTATGAATACTATTTTCGCGTAGGCATATCATAGTGAAACTATTGGGTTTAAAACGGCAGAACGATTTTTTTTTAAAGTTCTAACGTATTAAATTAAAAGTATATTAAGTAAAATGTGGATTTGGATGAGTGAGTCACCTTGATCTTGACACAAAAAACAAACTTGAATTTAGTGAAAACTTAAAACATATTGGAATTCAACAATATCCTATTGTTTTTTTTGTTGTTTTATTTGCTTATTAGCAAGCTATTGCGTGACTGTCTGTTTGTTGTGCGTCTGTTCGTCTGTCCTCGGATTATTTCAGTGACTCTTGGTACTACAAAACTGTATATTTGGAATACATATTTAAATTAAGTACGTCAACATAGTTGTAAAATAAAATCTTTTTTTTTTCATATATTATTACCTCCCGTACAATTAAAGCAAAGGTTTTTTTAAATAATTACGACAAAAAATCAGTTATCATTCGTTGTTATTATGATTTTTTTGATTTGGGGGACTGTTTAGGAAGTATTGAACTTAAAAAGTGTAATTTTCGCTGGAATTACATGGGGGGCACACAAGAAACAAACTACAAGTAATAAAACTCTGAATAATAGTGACCACATTCACAGGCGCCACGCAATTTAGTTCCAGAGTATGGCAGCCAGAGAATGTATTCACGACATCGCCATTTGGCTTGGCGTGGTGGCGTGGCATGTTCCAACGTTGAATTTTGACATTCACGGCAAATCCATTCGGTATGCGCGTTGGCATTTCGCGCTGGCTTTCCGTCCATTTAAAAATCCAACGGGCCGCGCCGATTACTTTTAAACACTTAAGTTTCGACTTTCACGGATCGATTTGGCGCAGCGCTTGTTGGAACGCTTGTGAATGCCCAGCTTTACACAGTCAAAAATAACGAAGTGAATATTGTTAGTACCAATGTATTTTTCGAACCAATGAGTTTACCATTTCAATTACCAATGAGCTTATGAACAATCCTGACTACTAAATAAAATAGCTAGATATTGGAAATTTTAAATCTTACCCCTTTTCCCCTTTTTTTACCCCTTTTCCCCTACTGATTCTAGTAATCACTTAAATGTTAAGACGCGTTGGCCTAGTTGTTAGTAATCCTGCTTACGAAGCTAGCGATCCCGAGTTCGATTCCCGGTTAGAGCTAATATTTGTGTGATAAGCAAGAGGATTTATACTTCCGAGCCTTGGGTGTTTTCTATCTATTTAAGTACCTAGTAGTAGTACAAGCCTAGAGCTTAGTTATGGACTACATCAATTGGTGCGAGATTGTCCCCAAATATTTATTAATTAAATAATTGTAACATATTTTTATCAACATAATAAAATATTATTTCCATGAAAATCCAAATCCATAATAATATGTTATGTTTCGTTACGTTCATGTAGTTTTGCCGTATCTTTATCCAATCAGTGTGATTTTTTATTATTAAGGCTAAACTTATATTGCATAGAAAATATTGTTTTACCAACACCAGTAGAACGTGACTGGTGGATTAAGGGCAGGGAACACAAAAAAACAACCTTCACTTTTAACTATTTACTTTGTGCTCAAAAATATATTTACAAGTAATACATTTACATAAGACATAACATTTATATTTTTCACTAGCCAAGCGTTAAAGAGTTTTAAACGTAGTTTCGATAATAAGTGTAATAAATGCTATTATATATTTATTTATTTATTTATTTATAAAGACACACCAACAGTAACATAAACAGATTGTACAAGAGCAGAAAAAAAGGCACATTCCGGTTTATGCACCAATTATAGGCGTGCAACAGCATTGGCAAAGAGACTACAAACAATTAATTAAAAATTAAAATATTCCAGACAGAAAACAGAAAAGAGCAAAACTAAAATATAACTAAAAATACAAACTAAAATATAAACAGTGATTACGTGCCCTGTGAGTCAGGGGTGTGCGGTGGCGATGGTTTCAGCAGTCTACGTCGCAGAACTGATATTGAGTTCAGTATATAACCAGCTAATAAAATATAACATAGTACTTACAGAAAAATCTATCAGTTTGCTAACCTTAAACCCAATTATCCTAAAACGTCATCGCGTGATCTTGATGGGTTAGAAATCTGATGCACAGCCTTGATGACATTTACAAAACCATTTTCTACCAAACGCAACATTCTATTTTCAAACTCGTTTAATAATGGAAAACCACGTTTGAAAAATAAATCATAGTTAACTAAGTAAGTAGTGATATTCTCTTCTATCATATGAACCTTAGCTATGTTTTTTAGAGAAATAAATTGTAATTGAATATTTATTATTGGATTCTGAAACTTTATTTTTAAGGGTAAATCTGCTGTCTCGCAACCTGCCCCTGCAAATATTTTTCATTCATAATAACTATGTTGTTAGAGTTATTCGAAAACTTTATTATGTTCAGCGCAAAACACGGGAAAAAGTTGGAGTTGTGCAGAGACTCGTATTTGTTTAGTGGCTCGTAAGCTTAGTATGATAATAACAATTTATAAAAAAGATAAACCATAACCATTCCAATAATTACATTTTTACATATAGTACTTCTATGTCTCAAACTTATATTATGAGCGGCGCTTCCCAAAATGTTCAAAAACTCTAAACAGAAATTCCCATTCCTTTGAAATGTGATGACATGATCAAAAACCAAAACGACAAATGCGCTGAAAATTAGTACAATAATTAAAATAATAAAAAATAAAAAATGGTATAGAGAAGGCAAACGAGCACACAGGCCACCTGATGGTAAGTGGAAACTGTGACCCATTGACATTCGCATTCACAAGACTGCAAGCCTAAGACTGCAAATGCGTTGCCAACCCTGAGCCTGAATGCTTCTATGCTAGTCACTAAACAAAGGATCAAAAAACGTTATTCTTCTATTGTTCAAAGCAAAACCACCAAAGACTGAATCCACCTCATTTTCATGCAGCTTCTGTAGAATATCAGTAACAGTAAAGTTGTCTGTTACGTCTCCGAAGTCATCTGTTTCGGATGCATATGTGTAATTAAAGGATATATTTTCCTTACGAATTAGGATTTCTATTAAAGATGTTTCAATACCAATAGCCCATTTTCTGGATGTTTCTGGATGTGAATCCGAAACCATAGGTACATACAGCACTTTATCAATCACACAATTATAAAATGTTACTTTAGTCTCTACCGCATCGACCTTCTGCGCATGGAACGTAAGAATATATCACTGCACCTTCACTCATACAACAATAGCCAGCGCATGTCATGATATTCCAACAATATTTTAAATACAATACAAAATCTTCGATATATCTTTGAGTACAATGTTGTACAAAGTTTGTCAACGAGGTCCTTATATTTGAAAAGATCTTGAATATTTATTATGTAAGTGCTTGGTAACATGCACACATAAACAGTGTAGTTTTTAATGTACAGACATTTTTCGTTTCGTGAACTCAAATTCATGATTAATGATTGTTACGTCCGCTCCGTATTGAGTTTCTCATGAAAGTATATACATTTTTAATTGTATTATTGTTGAATTCTGTTTCTAGGTAATCTTCTTTTATTATGTCGTCGGTTAAATTGGCACTCATAGTTACGGTTTTAACTAGGCTTATCGGGACATAAATAAATACTCTGAAATACATAGCCATATGCTCCGTCGTGAAATGTGAGTAAGAAACTAATGACACTCGATTTATATATCTGTCGGTTACAATCTGTTGTTTTTTTCGAGATTATTGATAGAAATGATTTACAACCCTCAGCTATGTGTTTTCGTTAAATGTATAATCCATATCAGATGCAGATTGAAGATACGCGAAGTATTTATTGTAATTACCGTCCTTATAGTCAGCATGGATAATTACACAATGACCTTTAAAAAGGATACATGCTAGCTTAAACGATTCATATTCCACTAAGTAATAGTTTGATTGAGCCGGAAGGCGGTGTTAGGATCACCGCCATATTAAACGATGACATACCAGCGATTAACTCATTACTCGTGCATTAACAGCTATGCAAGAAAGTCCAATCGCTAAAATATGTTCTTGTATCTCGAACATAAAGACCAAAGACACTTATCAGAATTCTGCATGAATTTGTATATTTTTTCTATAATAAAAGGGAATAGTTGGATCTCTGCATGGGCCCAGTTGGTCTTCGAAAGTTGTGACTGTGTCTGAAATGTCTGAATAGACATTGATGTTATAAAAATTTAGCTTGAGATATTGAGATTGAACAGTAGGTATTTTAATTGTTTGATAAACCCAATAATATAATCACTAACTTAATTTAAAAAAGTTAAAGTTGTATAAATTCCAAAAGTTTAAAGTAATGAAATACTGACGTTTAGAATTTGTTTAATACAAAATATAGAACCTGCGATTAGAGGAAATTTCAAATGAGAAAAAACATGCCCAAATTTAACAATTTTGACATCTATGACATTGAAAATTAACAACGAAATGTATTGAGCATGATTTATGATTTGGTTTAAAATTAATCTGTTTTTCAAATACCTACCTAAAAAGAACTTCAAGTCGAATAAAAGGCTATAAATAAATGATGAGAAGGAGGAGGAATTACAATGAATGAACCCTTTTACCGTTGCTTCAACTGAATAAGAGGATTATTAAGATCTGGTCTACTGTTCACCCTAAGCACAAAGGTCTATTTGGCTGCAAGGAATGTTTAAAATCTTTCGAGACCCACTTTAATACTACGAGTATGAGATATTGATAGGCACCAAATAAACGAGTTTGATCCCAGATCTATCCTTCGCGATTCTCACCCCCACGTTTTACTAATCCTAGCCGAGGCTCTGTCTTTTACTTTGTTTAAATATTTAGTGTCTTTACAACGTGGAACCTACCCACCTCACTAAAATCCCACTACCATTGATTCCGTAGCCTAATTGGAGAAAAACTAAGGGCCGTATTAATAAACTGATCTCAACTCTAATGCTCGTCTCGAGATGCGTCAAAAATGACAGTGTTCTATGGTTTGGCGTTTACTTTGACGTATCACGTGACGGGCCTCACAGTCAAGATGAGTTTATTAATACGGTCCTTAGTGTAAAAAGGATTGAGAAGGATCTTTTTGAGATAATAATATTTATTTTTCAGTAATTACTTACAAACTTAAAAAATCGGCTCAAATTGAATGAAGCACACTCGAAACGGATAGGTACTAATAAGCCAGTTTGTAGGAATAAAAAAGGCCACGTATCGTACATACGAATCATCAAAACACAAAAAACAGATCTTCATTGGAATCTCATTGGTGAACTTTTCATTTCTCTCTTAACTATTTTCACAATAAGCTTTAGAGTATCCCAATCCTAAATCAAATAGTCTATATTTTTCTATCTTTGTGCGCAATTTCGACTATTAATACTAAGAATGCGAGCATTAAACCAATAATTAGAACACCAAATGGTACCGTCAGATCTTCTAATTTTAAAACCTTTACCTCAAATAACCTAGCAAGTTTACCAGTTGATCTTATTCCATAAGGAAGTCGATGGAAGTTCTTAAGACCCTGTACGAATCCATACTCCGCCAAAAGTAACATTTTTGTATTAAATTCATGTATTAATGGGAACCCGCGTTTAAAGAACAAAGCATAAAAAGTGTTATAAACATATTCATTCATAAGATGAACGTGCATTGCTTGCTTTCGGTTTTTCCCTTGCCACCAAAGATATTGAAAATATTGAGTGACTGTGTACCTTCTTTTCGTCACTGCAACTTTTTCAAGGGCTTGATCAAATGTCTCGCAGCCTTGGTACTCAGCAAATTCGCCATTAACAATGGATACAGTTTTGTTTAGGAACATTGCAATATCCTCGCCCATACACGGAGTTAAGTTATTGTTTTGCAAAGTTTCCATATCATTAATCTGCGGTGCATACGCCCGGTATGTTGAAAAACTAGTTAGTCTAGACTGATAGAAACAATTTATAAGAAAAATAAACCATAGCCAGTGCACTATGTAGACGTTTTTGTAAATACTTTTCCTGGGATTCAAACTCATGTTATTTGTTGCATTGCCAATGAGATTCAGAAATTCAGAAGAGCAGTTGGACTCTTTTTTAATAATAAAAGTGTCGGTAAGACCTGACAAAATCACCGCTGAAAAAATGAACGTTAGCAATAACAAGAACCAAACACCGGTATTAAACATTATGTAAACTATTTTCCATCTGTCCACAATACTTGCCGCAGACGTAACAATAGCTGTGTAGTCCTCAAATGCTAAATGAGAAGTAACGGAGTCAAAGAACAATGACCGTGTGTAGCTTAAGAAAAATCCACCAAACGCCAAATCGAATTCGTTGTCTTTCAGTTTCCCCAATACACCAGTAATTGTGAAGTTTTCCGATACAAATCCATAATCCATGGTTTTGTTTACAAAAGTGTAATTAAGAGATATATTCTCCATTTCGGCTAGCAATTCTAGCAATGATTTTTCAATACCAATCGCAAATCCGTTCATTGGATCAGGATCTTTTATAACCAAAGGTGGTATATAGTGAGATATAACTTGCAACATGCAGTTATTTAAAGTAGGTTGGTCGGTTTCAGCCAACTTCTCGATGACGTCTTCTTTTTTGACACTTTCACAGTCACTCAGCTTGACGATGTTACTAAAGCCTCGGCCACATTGACCTTCCGCGTACGGAAAATAAGTATAGACCGAAGCAGTTTTATCCAAATCGTCAATTATAACAAGGATATGTATCATATGGTGTTCCCACAGCAGTTTGAAAAGACTATCAAATTCATTGATTAGGATGTTATTCAGAATTATTATGTGAAGAGCTTCTGGACTTCGATTCCAATCTCGGTCAAGTTTGTCTATCACATATCCGAAATAAAAGAAATCTTCAACGTATATTAAGCAGATACGGGATGAGATCGGAACACGTGAATATACGTGATAGTCTTTGATGTATATGTTTACGTTGTTAGTTTCATGAATCTTTTGGATCATGGAATTGGTGAGAATACCTGTATTAATAATGGATATTTCTGTTCCCAACTGGCCCTTAGATGATAGTATGTCTATGATGCATGTTTCAATACTGTCTTCCGATGTTACATCCACCGTAATATTTGACCTGGCATGCATCCATGCAATGCATAGTTGGCCAATAAGTGAAAAAAATACAATTTTACAAGACATGACTACTTAGAACACTTATGTTGGATCAAGTGTATCAAAATTCGTTTATTCTTAGGAATATAAGTATATGAGGTAAAGGATAATATTTACATTGTTTTGATTAATGATTTTATTGTTTACTTCAGTTAAAGCAACATTTATTTAATAACTTTATAACCATTAACTTTGTTTAAGTACCTACGTAACAAACGGTGAGTCAAAAAAATAATACGAATCAATAATTATCTACAACACTTACAGTTTTAGATTCAGATCAGGTAACGGCACCTATTACCGAGGGAGTTAAGGTAGTTTTTAAATAAGGGCCAAAAATTAAAGGTATCAAGACTCCCTTATGACCGGATTTTTATTTTAAATATTATAGTGTGTTTATTAAACTTTGTAATTCGTTCCTTTTTAGGCCCGTTTTAGGTGATTATATAGGGTAAAATAAATAAAAATAATAATAATTGGGTTCTCTTAAAACCGAGGTATTGAACGGGCTATGACACTATTACCGCGGATGAGGTTCCTATTGCCGAGGGTAGAGGATTAACTATTTTTGGTTCTGTACATTTAATATTTAACATTTTGTATTATTCCTTTCCTTCCCCATCCCTTGTAAGTTAGTTCTAAGACCGTGATTTATTTCTTACTAGTATTATGTACGCTATGGGTGTGAAGTAAAAACATTTTTAAGTAGTAGTGAAGAAATCAAAGCAAAAGCTAACAAATTTATTTTTATTTTTGTTATTTAAACCAGAGCTAGGATCGTTATTAGTGAACTTTCGCTTATGTTTATAAGCGAAAGTTAGATAAGTACAAATCAAATTGGTCCAAGAGCACGTGACGATCAGGTGTTCCTTATTTCATAAAACCTGAAAGTTTATTTGTGTATGTCCCTATACAGGTAGTAAAGATCCCTGACTATGAAGTTTAGGTCACGGTGGCTTTGAAAGGTAACAGGTAGCAAAGGTGTATAAAAATTGCACCTCATTTTTTTAAAGTACAAACCCCAGTTTTCATTTTTTTTATTTGGAATAATATTAGAAATCACGTCTTCTATTATCAGACACTTAGTACCCCTAGTAGTAGTAGTTGCAACCCCCTATCAGACACTTAAATTTTACTGAATTATAGTTATACTTATGTTGTAGGATAAAATAAAAGCTGATCTTTATATGTTACTTGAGGAACTATCAACAGATTTTTTGTCAGTTATCAGACATTTCAATATTTAGTTCTTACACCTTGTCAGACACATTAAAAGTCTACCTACCGTAAGTGCGAGCGCGAGGTTAGTATATGAACTTTGCACTAGCAATATTTCGGGACTACTTTATCAGATTACACACAGAAACTGTCAGGTTTTATGAAATAAGGAACTTCTGATCATCACGGTCTCTTGCTCTAAATGACATTTCCACATTTTAAAGAGTGTGAACGGTCCTCTTTATAAAGTGATAGATAATGTTTGCATTTGGTTTTGATTCATTAAGTACCTAAGTGTTTATTCCAGTAAAATTTGTTGAACTTGACAAACTGCCAAGTGACAGTTGTAAATGAATCCTAACATTAAATGACCAATTTACAGGCTGTTTGAATTGTAATGATTAATCATTCAGAACAAAAATACTTCTCCGCCTATTTGATCTTTATACCGTAATTTTTAACTAAAGTTAAGTTAAAAAATGGAAATGCCATAATCTTAATAGATTACTTGAATCATACAGCCAGACAGGACGCTGTTAAAATTAAAGTAATACAATGAAACAGAAATATCTTACTTGCAGTTAAATATCGATCCACCTCAGCGTTAGATGAGTAGCCTATCCTGATTGAGGACTTGCTTGCGATGGCATTTGCTGAGGATGGAGATTTAGATAAAGAACTTACCAACAGCGCCCATCCTAAGGTAGAAGCTGCCGTAGTGGTGTGTCCGGGTACTGAGGGCAAACCCGAGGGACAGCCTCTTTGCAGCGCTCGACGGCATTTGGAACTGCGGGTGTGGAACGGTGGCGGTGCTGCGTTCGGTGCGCGAAGAACACGAGTCAGATTCTGATGGCGACGAGCTCGAATCTGATTCTAGAGATAAATAATACAACTTTGGTGGCAACGGAAGTCACAGATCACATGGTCCAATTTGATCTTGGAATTAGGTAAAAAAGTGGTGATGATAATGCTGATGATAATGAAAAAAATAAGGCATAAAGGACAATGGGCAAATTTGTATGGGCACTGTCCCCCCCCACCAACAGTAACGGGATGCATGTCTATATGTTTATAAGGACCCAAAAAAAGACAAAATACTTATTTTAGTAGCAAAATCAATGGGATTTTTTTAATGAAAACAAGGGCCAAATAAGGCAAATCATCCATATATGTGTTCATTTTCAAACAAATTCCATACGATACGATTATGGTTTTCCAAGAAAACCCCATACATCTGGTGATCGTCTCCATAGTAAAAATACATAATGTTGCTGAGATCTATTAAATGAGACATGTTTCATTTCTGTTGGTGGGGGGGGACATTTCTGCCCATGGTCCTTTAAATATAACCAAAACCAATAAAGGACTGTCTGTTTTTGCAGAAGTTTAACAAAGAGTCAGAGTGGCATAGGGTTTGGAGAAGGTTATTTCTTGTTGCTGATGTCGAGAAATTCTTTAAAAATTAATTTTCTTTATTTCGTGTTTACTGCTTAAGTATTTATTTTAATTACTTGATGAAAAAGAAATTAAAATAAATTGAAAATAAAAAATATTGAATACTTAAGAGACTACCCGCTTATTCATAAACGCTTGAAAACCCTATTTCAGTCAAAGTATTATTTGTTAAAATGTCGTAATGACCGATAAGGACAAAGCATATTTTAAGCACACTTAGCTATGGTTTTTATCTAACCATCATTTTATCAAATTTCAGTTCATCGATTGTATCATTTTACCAAATTTCATTTCACAGAACGCTATTTTCTGCTAAAACCATGATGTTTTCAGGAAATCTGAAACATTAATTACGCAGTTTAGGTTTGGTCAGGTTAAACTTATGAAAAAAATTAACTCATGTGGAAAAAAAGCCCTTTCGATAAAATTACATTTTCACTTCTCATGCTCGTAAAGTCCTTTTTTATGCTGGGTATAGGCTGCATAAAATCGCATTTTATGCACTAGTGCATAAAAAAAATTGTTCTTTTAAGACTAAGGCAATCAGGCCTTACAGCCTTCACACAATACACCTTCATTTAGTTGATATATTTTTATGAGATTATGGTTACATCTTAATTTAATTACGACATTTGTATAACTATCTAAATACAAATTTACGAATAATACCTACGGCGTGCATTTACGGTTAAAAAATACAACGCAAATATTTATAATAACTTGGCATTAAGCATCAGACCATAGTCAAACCTGTCAAACGTCACATAGTCGAAAATTAAAAAAAAAAGTTAAGAAGGTAATCAGGCCTTACGCAGCCATGCGCAAACATAACATTTTAATTACTTACATTAAATATAAAAATTTAATAAATTATCCTGTAAGTATGTGCTTCTTGGTTTCCTTCCTTGCAATCGAAGTGAAAAGCAGAGTGTAAAATTCGAGCATAAAACCCATTTTACCCTCGACGTGACTATCCACACTCGCCGTTCCGGCTCGTGTGGCGATATGCACATCTTGGGTAAAATGGCTCGTTTTATGCACTGGTTGTACAATCTACTATTCTGTGTTTCTCTTAATACGATCGTTGAAAGGTGTTACGGTAAAATAATAGGTACCCAACGCCATCAACAGCAACCCAAAGAGCAGAGTAACAAGAAGAGTAGCACACTACTTATAAGTAGAATATATACTTGGAAATTCATCGAAATACCTAAAAAGCGCTACAAGGAGGGAGTCATAGCCAACGACAAAATTGAATGACATACATGTAAAAACATAAAACACTTTTAAAGGTACAGGTGACCACACACGATGGGATACCGTAGATTATTTATTTTTAGTTCGCTCGGCTAAAACACATCGTCTGTGTGTGGTCAGGTTAAATCTCGAGTTTAAAAATAAAATTGTACATCCAAGGGTAGTAGATGTAGAAAGTTATTTTTCAAGAAGTTTCAAGTCGTAACACCTGCCTAAGGTTTTCAAAGCTTGTGCTAGATTTGTCCATATTGAATGCTTATTGCTGCCGACAGCTCGTTTCTTAGTGTAAATCCTACTTACAAAGGAGAATAGTTGAAAAATAAAAAAATCCGCTACCGTTTCCACGACAGTTAATAGCTGAGAGGGTGCAGAGCTCGGGAAAATGTAAGACTGGGGGAAATATTGTGGCACATGTCAAACCGCTGTTCTGGCGCAGACGGCTTAGCTCTGATCGGCATTTGCCATTTATTTGCTTTTAGGGGAAACACTTGCCATGTAACTGGCATGTTGAATAAACATTGTTTATCTTTGATTGAAATTCGCGACGGTTTAGCTCTTTTTGTTATTCGTATGTATACCACCATTATCTACAACAGCCTCCTCAAACCGATAAAAACAAAACATCTCTCATTTTAATGCACTTTTCACGGAAACGCGTTCGTGAACGTTTTTTGTGTGAAACTAATGATGCAATTTAAACCTCGTTTACTAGAAAGGTTCCTTGGGAACATTTAATTTAGCTTTGGCTTTAAAACCGGTTGGCTCTTTCATTAATTTTGCTAAGAATCAGCTTTTTTTCCTTTTACACCGTCTCAAGACGAGCCATGCGAATGCTTTTTAGGCGGGGATGTAAAATGTAAAAGAAATTAAAAACTGCATTTAAATTAACGGTCGCACGAGTAAGGATGTAATGTAAAATTGTTTGCGCTATTGCCGCTTTACTTTATTATCTTTGTGCTTTATAGGAGTTCTGTTCGTCCCATAAATAAAGCTTTTTGCTGTCGTTGTGATTTTATAATGATTAAATACATCATTAATCATCTTTTGCCATACCGTTTTAATTTAATAAACGATATGGTAGTAGCTATTTTTACACATCAAAAAATGTATAGCTATAATGTGGTTTAGGACAAAATAGTAAATGGTTAAATGATTGAAATTGACTGAAACTTTTTGCTATCACTTGTTTTCAAAGATTTTTTGATTCTTTCGCTATTATTTAACCAGCCATATTCCGCAACTCAACGACTTCTTTAGCATTAAACTTGTCGACTAAACAACGCGTTTAAACACTTTTCTCTTACTTAACTTAATAAAGCTTGTGTTCTCGTAGGCTTGGTCACATTCCGTCCAAATCAAATGTATCACTGGAAAGGGGCAAAGCATATTTGAAGCGTTTATAAATAGGGAGTTAATACTTACTGGCAGCGATGGGGGAGTCGACCCCGGACCTGGACCGGTCCCTCAGCAGCGCAGCGTACATGTACAGCAGGAATACCATGCTGCCGATGTACAGGTACAAGTAGAAGCCCTGGACAGGAATAACGACGCTTACGACACGGCTGGTAAAATATCAAGGACATATATAAAAAGATGAAACATTTTTGAAACTGAAACAGGACGAACTGACCATAGTGCTTGGCAGATTAGAAGTCAATTCTGACACCTGTCATTTTAGAACAAATTAAAACCCCAAAATAGGTTATAAATTGTACTGCGACGACACGTGTCAACGAGGCGTCATCGAGAAAATGAGTTATGGCAATTGGAATCAACGCCCCGTACCCGTATTTAGTACTAAATTTTCTTAGCACGTTGACATTGACGTTGATTTTCGTTTTGGTCGTCATACTTATAGTAGTAAAAAGTGAAGTGTACCTATACTCCACGTTTTTCAATAGGCACTCATAAGCAATTAGAAAACGTCACTTATTGAAATATAAGAGCAAGAGCTACAGTTCCATGCCTTGTGGAGACCACTAAACTACTTCATTGCCAAATTTTAGCCCAGTGCTCCAGCCATTTCAAAAAAGAGGATCTTGATAGACAAACGTTTAGAGTTTAGACGGACAACAAACTCATCTTCGTTCAGAACCCTAAAAATGGAACACTCAGTTTTATAACATGATTTTTTTTGTTGATTTGAGTATCATATTGACAAACTCAAATCAACAAAAAAATATTTTAGGTACTTATATCCATTTTGATTTCAACAAGATGGTCACAAAAATTATAAGTAATCTTTTTTATATGTCACTCAGGCAGATTTGTAAGGATTGTTATTTGATTAGATATGAATTTGTTGCTATAATGGAACACTTACCTCATAAAATGAGGGTGGAATGTATGTAGAGATGACTTCAGCCATAGGGAAGGCAACCCCCATCACGACTAGTAGTTTCCCGTAGAGAGCTGATAGAGTCGTTGCCAGCGCATCTCCCCTGTGGACCAAGCAGTAATTAGTTAGAAGACTGGCCTTTATACATAGTTTAAACTTTAAACACTCCAATTGTTTTATATTGTCTCATTGTACGTCCCAATCCAAGAGAATAAAAGCGCGTATACATAGTTTTGAGAACTATGTGTCTATTATCGTATTTTTTTCATCAACTGTAGATACGGATTAACTGCCATGATCACTGGACTTCCAAACAAAAAGAAAATTTAACCGTTTGAGAATCGCGTCATATACAATAAAGCTGATTGGTGGTAAGTTAACAGTGATACGTGTTAAATATCGTTTACTAGCGGCACTCCATGTCTCAGCTTTACGCCGCTGCAAATTTATGATTTTCATGATGGATTTTTGTCCTGACAATAATGAACAAACGAAGAATTATCCAAATTGGTGCAGTCGATCGTAAGTTACGTAGTTACATTACGGCGATTCATTTACATAGATTGATTAAACTATTTAGGTTCTTTGTAGTTGATTTTAATACGATATGACCTGTGGCGATCGGAATAAGTAATAGGTAATGCTGATTTGCCTTAATTCGACTCTTGTTCCAGACGTGAGTGAGGTTACACTTCATTTTCACTGTATTACTTCTTTTTATTGATTTATCTTTTTTAACTTCATACAAATTATATAACAAAAAATCCCGATCACTGAAAATCAAGAAGTATCATTCGTGGTAATATTGAAATAAATACACGGGAGTTTTAAAACTGAAACGTAAATGCGACATTATTTAAAGCCACGTTGACTGCACGTCGCTGATCCAATTTCCGTGCATTTATTAAACCATGTGATTCGGCGTCAGCGGACGGAGTGTTTTAAAGTGCGAACTTTTTCCAGCACAAATTTAATTAAGAGGAACTTCCGAAAAGTCTGACAGTGACACCGCGGAATGAGTGCCATTATCCGAGAAGCTTCGAAATGTTTTAAGAGGATAGACTTGTTAAGATTCCCTGCTCATTAAGCCAGGCGTTGGTACAGGTATTAGTTTCTATTGCCAACTGGTGTGTAAGGATAACTTACAGAAAACAAACTTAAGGTTAGTTTTTCGTGTTTACTTTATGGTAAAGAAACATTACACTAAACTGGTTATTTGACATCAAATAGAGCAACTGACGTAATTGTACACACATAAGTGATTGAATTGTAGAACGACCGCATACACATCTTGTTATCACTTTTAACAAGTGCGCTCATTATTTATGTGTAGGTAAACATTTCTTCGCTTTACAACAAACTCCTAAGTTCAGAGCGATGCAGTCTACCCCTTCTGGCACTCACAGTGCAGACTAACATACGTTATTTATGTTTGCGCAGTTTCCCTGCAGTTTCGGAGGCTATAAAACTATTCTTTGTCACGTCCGCCGGGAACTTTCCCCTTAAGCTTCGAGGGTCGTATCGATTGTCATAGTCCACTGGTCTAGGACAAAGTTACTTACTCAATATAACACATGCTTTGCAATGCTCTGTTCGTTGACTTACATAAATAAAAGAGCAAACTCTCATCAAGTATTGCTTACAAAGTAGAATTTTGGATGCTGCAGTATTCATAATCTTGGTTAAGGCGGGTTCTTATATTTCGTAGACGTATTATTTTGAGCTGTCTTGTTTAGGTTTGAATTCGATTCGTATCATTTAAAATGTCTAAATTTAAAATTTTGGTTCGGTATAACTTTATTTTTCCTGTTTGTTGACTTAAAGTAGGGGAAGGTTCTTCATCGGAATCTTTAACAACATAATGTACATATGCAAGATATGCACTATGAGTCTATGCAGTATAAACCGTCATACATAATAGATAGTACCATGGTCAGTACCTACATTCGTAGCTCTAGTTATATACATTTTCATGCACATAGCATAAAATGGTACCAGATGATGGAAACAATTTTATTACCAACTTTATTTACCTTCCCCGATAAACAGCAGTCCTCGTCTGTTGGACCTATTAGAAGGTTAATTCACATGGGACTTTACAACATTCAAACGCAATCTATCGCTGACAAACTGTTGTTTATGAGGAGGGTGTTTCAGCCACGCAGCACAAAACACTAAATAATGATCGTCCAAATTTAGAAGAGCCCTTAAAATTCTCTGTAGGAGAATAATTCAAGCTTGCTCTAAAGGTATCTTACTGTTTTGGTTTAGACTCCCTCGGGGCCGCGTCCCCTCTCATGCGCGCTTCGTAACCATGGCAACGGCGTGCTATTGGCTCCCCACAGCGCTCTGACGATACCTACTAACAGGAACTGAACCTGTTTCCTGACAATGATATTGCACCAATTGCCATTCAAAGTTTAGATTACGACGTCGCAGGTATAACAGATGTCAGAAGGGGCTTAAAGCCCAAAAGTGAATTGAACTGTTTTAATATAGGAGTTGAAGGAATTTCCGTTGGAGTTTGTACGTTCTGAAACAAATGAATAACTATAGAACGCGCGGTAGCCGTGGGTGGTCAAAGTTTCACGACGTAAATTTGACAGGGTGCGGGCGGGTTACTGACCGGCAGGATTGCGGTTTCATTGGATCGGGGAAAGCTGTCGGGAAGTTAACATAGGACTGATACGCAGAGGGAATTGAACGAGAGATTGGGTATTAGTGTATTTCTCGAGCTTAAGAATTAATTCCTGATTTATCGAAGTTTTTTGCACAGTGGTAGAAATAAGAAGTACTCAAGAAGGGCCTAGAGGAAAACAAGTGTTGTCAAAATGTAATCTAAACACCATGGTGTGTAATAACGTATGCAAATGACAGAAACATGACGCAAGCTTTTAAAAAAATAATAGGTATTTCTGTAATCTGTATTTTCGACAAATATAGTCCTACGGGTGTAACTTGTGTCATCTTCAAAGATACGTTACTTAAACTTCGTTTTCCTCATCACTAGCCGACTGCTATTCTAAAATTGTAAACCGCAGTGTCAATTTATTGGTAAAGTCTACATTGTTAGCATCTCGACCACAAAGGACGTGCCAATGTTTTACATTTCAAAGGCGTTATTTGATTTCAACCGAACTTCTCACTCAACACCCAAGAAATGTTTGTGCTAACATTTAAGAACTACATTTAAACCAGTATATACGAGTATATGTCTCAGGCTTATTGATTGGCACCGTCATGAATAATGGAACACGTTGCGAGTGATTTGTGTTTTGTCCAACTTGGTTCAAGCAACACATAATTACTAAAGTTTAGTTTAGCTGACGACGACAAAGGGCCCGTGGTTGCGGAATGCGGGGCCCTTTACTATCTTCAGTGTTATTTGATTTTACAACATCATTTGCCAGGTATGGCGTAGTGTAGGGAAATCACGGACTAGCAGAAAACATAATACTAGTTACTGCTCTCTATTGAAATAAATTGTCGCACCTATTGGAAGCGGTCTTTGTTCTGTTTCACGAAAGCAGCTCTTTGCCTCAGCTCAGTGAAACCTTTAGATATTTAATTAAACGAGTGAAGGAAGGAGACACCTTTGTTCTGTGGAGAACCCGCTAGAATGGAGTTAAATTTTTCTCGTACCTATCGAGTAAAAGGCAATAAAATAACGTCAACTTCTTCCCCTCCGACTGCATGACGTCAGGAAAACCAAGGAAAAAGAGTATTTTATACTGCCTACTGAGTATTTTATACTTATGAAAGAATGAAATAATGTAACTAGTGGAAGTTAAAACAACAATCCTGAAAAATGTTTGCTTCTACTTTTAAAGCAAACAAGTTATTTCATTACGTACAAAAGTATAAATTTCAGTGTAAAACTGGGCTCATTGTTTAAAGATACTTATTTCAGGCTCAGCGGGGTGTTATTCCGGCGGTCGCTGTTTTGTTTGCTCAAAGTAAACGAGAATAAGGCTCTGAAGATGGCGATATTACACAAAAAGCGTACGTACGTACCACAGTCAAGCGAACCTCAAGTGACAAGCGGCTCTCATGAAAAGCTTATTAAGGACCTACAGTGCAAAAGTCTGTTTGATTAGAGCAATTTCATGGCTTTACTTTATAAATAAAACTCTGAATTTTACAGGGAATCTAGGGAGCTAAAGCGAATAAGACACGGAGCACCGCAGCACTACGTGTGTTATCAGACTTAGTAAATAGGTAATTGCGGGAGGTAGTCGAGAATTTGACATTTTATTAGAAATGAAGAAAGAGAGTAAGGAAGAAAATCAATTATTCGTGACACACGTAACATAAAAGAACAAATTACTACGGCACAAGAAAAAGGTAGCCGCGAAATGGTCCCAAAACTCACCGTAATGCTGGTGCTGGTCTTCCAATGCAACCATCAGGTGAAACCACTGAAGGTTACATACACATAATTATTTAAACACTAAACGTAAACTATACAATGAAAAAAAAAAAAAAAGTAAAAGACTTCTTATAAGTACTAGCAAATGCAATATCTATCACTGATCTTAAGTTATCTTGCTTGTTTGGGTCGGTATCAAAACGACTGGATTCTCAAAACGACCAGAACCACATAAAGACTTGATCGCAAAACGACCACATCTGCAAAAAGCCTTTATCTCGTAATGACTTTCTAGTAAAACGACCACATAGCATAAAGTCTGAATATCAGAACGGCTTACTATCAAAATTACTTGTTCGCAAAAAGTCCACCTCGCAGAAGGTATACATCTTAAAATGCCCTAATAGCAAAATAACTAGATCGCAAATGAACTTAATCTCAGAATGGCATGGTAGCAATTAGTCTTGTTAGTAAAATAGCATGAAATCATTCCATCGGCATCATACCATCGTAATACGTCGTCGTACATACGTACGTACGTCTCGTTTTTCCATTATAAAAGAGCCTGGAATCCTGGAATGAAAGTGACTGCTGTTTACCATCATTTCAAAAACTTAAAAAAATGTGAATGTGTACGTGCCTGTGTGTGTGTCTGTGTGTGTGTGTGTGTGTGTGTGTGTGTGTGTGTGTGTGTGTGTGTGTGTGTGTGTGTGTGTGTGTGTGTGTGTGTGTGTGTGTGTGTGTGTGTGTGTGTGTAATGTGTATGCGTGTGTGTAATGTGTATGCGTGTGTGTATGTGTGTGTGTGTGTGTGTGTGTGTGTGTATGTGTGTGTGTAAATGTGTATAAGTCCAATAATATTTTACGTTCAGGAAGTACTACAGTTTTATTTTAGTTAGTATGCATATTTCCCTGTTATATGCAATTTAAGTTATAATAAAGTTTTTTTTTCTATCTGAAATAAATGTGTTTTATTGTCTAAGTTTAGAAAAACCATCAATTGAGAAAAAATAACTTGTTTAGAACGCCATTTTCATTCATAGTTTACTTAGTTATAGGTACATAGTTCCCAAAGCCTAGAGCTCTGCTAGAGGTAGTGACCCTGCTCACGAAGCACGATATTTATAATAAATGAATAAATAAAATATTTATTTAATAGTACTCTATGGATGGATATTGTTGCTATTCTGATAATTAGTCGTTTTGCTACCATAAATTGTAGTCGTTTCACTAGGAAGTTGTTTTAAGTTCTAGTTATTTTGCTATTAGGGCATTTTAAGATGTATACCTTCTGCGAGGTGGTCTTTTTGCGAACAAGTAATTTTGATAGTAAGCCGTTCTGATATTCAGACTTTATGCTATGTGGTCGTTTTACTAGAAAGTCATTACGAGATAAAGGCTTTTTGCAGATGTGGTCGTTTTGCGATCAAGTCTTTATGTGGTTCTGGTCGTTTTGAGAATCCAGTCGTTTTGATACCGACCCGCTTGTTTATAGGCTTGAAGCAGAAGTACGGTCAGCCCTATAGTAAGTAGCTCATGTTTGAAGTGGTGAGCTAATTGGTCAAAGGCTTAAAAGTGACGAGGTACAAAAGTGTGCTGCTACATATAAGACCGACTGTACCTATCACTTTGACCGTGTTTCTTTGAAATCTACAACCTAAGTCACAAGACCTGCTCGAAAATGTTATTAACTGACGGGTCTTATGTTCTACGAACTGTTCGTCGGCCGCAGAGCAATGGACAAATAGCAGAACGTTCACCAAATTAACTTACGTTTGACCGTAAAGCCGGCTCGGAGCAGACCCATACAGGTCCTGAACTCCTGGTAGGATGACTAAACACCTTTATCTGAATGATTTTCAAATTAGAACAACTTGGCTATCTGGGTTGCTTCAAGAAGGCTTGACTAATGTTAAATCTTCTTAAAAATTACTGAGAACAATTTCAGAAACTTTTGCGGGCATTGATAATTTACTCTTTTAATAAAATAATAACCGAATGTTTCTTATAAGTTATAATAAACTTTTACGACTTGAGAAGTTTTTAGTCATCTTCTAACTAACCGCGATCCGCTCCCCGCAAAGACCGCGCTGTTAATTTCCAAGAGCACTAGTCTACACAGTGACACCGCACCGAGAGCTTTTCATTAGAGTGCATATTCAGAAGGGAAAATGCAATTTCCTCCGGGAGCGCGAATTGTGCCAGTAGGGATGGGATTGCTGTTGTAATGGCTACACGGCTCATTGTGGCATTTGCAATGTTGCACGGTAAAATGTAACAATTTGATAATAAAATGGCGTGTATGTCGAGAGCACTAATACTAGGTAGTAACAAATACTTGATACTCTTGCTTAGTTCATTTTGGTTATTAAGCCTTATCAAGACGTCAATTCTTGAATTTTTTTACCGGTTTAATGACGGTTTATAGAATGAGAAAATAATGAACAGATTTATATTTGAACTTTGTTAACAATATATTAGCCACCATTTGCAATTCTAATATTTAAAACACATCACCTTAGAACGGTGTCACAGTGATATTATTAAAACAAATGTTTGACACTTCTTAAGAGTTGAATCTTAACGTCACTGTGACACACTTCTCTGGTGGGTCAGGGTTCATTTAACTGATAGTACCTATTCCTAGTAGCAGGACATGATAATGGTAGCTAGACTAATACAATAACGACCTTCCTCGTAATTTTAACATACCTACAGAAGAAATATTTCATTTGTTGGGTAAACCGCGAGCTAGTGGTAATAAAACGCCCATGGTCGATTATATTAAAATTTTCCCCGCTTAAGTGTCGAGGGGAGAGAACACTTTCGGCCGCAGCTCTTCCCGTAATTTATTACACCGGCGCGCTGAGCGATCACATTTTTCACTCTGGCAATTTTATCCGACCGATCATGGGCCCGAGTGTACTTTTTGCGCTAGTTCTTATCTGTGGACCCATTCGTTACCAGCTCAATGGGATGGACACGAAAACAGACCAGACGGGAAATTAAAGTGTAAGTTGGCAACTTTTGTGATTATATTTTGGTGAATTAGTCACCCTTCGCCAGTCTTAGATTGTATTAGGTACCTAGTGTTTATTCCCTGCCTTTAATAATATGTCTAACTTTTATTAATCCGTTTTTTCTTTAAGGAAGCTGTGTAATGCAAATGGTGATATATTGTACCCTATAAAACTACATTTCTTTTGGTATTTTATCGTAATGCCAGTTCCAAAACTTCAAAATTCACAATGTTTAGGATTATCGTAACTCTCGGCTCGATGCGGCGGTCCTCACGGTTGAAAGTTTTTTTCTGTAGACTCTGTGCACGTGACTGAATTAATAAGCACCCTGTGGGTTGAAAAAACTCAAATCCGCCTCGTATGGTGCGGCAACCACAATCGAATTACGAGTGGTTTTCAATAAAATTGTCGACAAATTCCTTTGATCTCCAATGCGTGCAATAGTCGTCATATCGAATTACGTTACGAGCACAAAGTTACGCAAACGTTATTCGGTTTCAGCGGTTTCCGCAAAACGCGTTTACTACGGCTCGTAAACTTTTAGACAATGAAATTTTACGCTAATAACTTACGTGGGGTACGAGGTAAATAAATGCTTGGTCATGCATCGTGTACGTTGTTTGTTATTTTTTATGTTGTAGTCACACTTAAAGTCAGGTAAGCTGGGTAGGTATACTTCTGATGGAAACAGTAAGTTTGATGTTTTGAACTTTTGTGGAACTTCGAAAAAGCTACACCATTTCATTTTATTTTTTATTTATTGTCTTATTTTTACTGAGTCATTTAGTTCTTTTAGTGTTACAATCAACATAAAATTGCACTTGAACTCAGTCTCTGTACGAGTAAGTACTTAATAAAAGCAAGCCGAATTAATCTCGGTGCAATATCTCATCTGTTACGAACGTAACCTTACCTAAGAGCGCTCTCAAAGGCAGTAGCCGTGTTGATATCGTTACTGAGCTGTAAGTGGCATTAACTTGAGAGCCTTCACTTGCAATTGGGTCAGCGTTATCTAGTATTTCAGTAACATTACAAGTGCGGCGGGATAAATTTCGTCTATATTTAGGAATGAAATACATGAAACTGGTATTGCTTGCGCCAAGGATGTCATGTCTTTTTCGTGCATTTTTAAATAATTATTTATTTTTTGTCACGTGGAAAAAAGACGAACGTTCGGTTAAAAGCTAAGATTACTTTTAATGTCCTGAATGTTGTGTAACCCCTATGTACTATCGATAAAATGTTCTATGTAGCAGATATCTACACTTGAACTTTCCGGGATATACATTTTTCAGGTTTCATTCAATGTGTCACGTCGTTTAATGTATAATACGGCAAATTTACGTATTGAAACTGCTAAACCTTAAAATTGCTTGATATTACAATAAAAGTCCAGTGAATCCCAGTGCAATAACTCATCTGCTATGAACGTAGTTATCTGAGAGTGCGGCCATGAAGGCAGTTGCCATGATAGCTCTGCTGCTGAGCGCGAGTGGCATTTACTAACCCTAAGAGCCTCCTCTGGCAATTGGGTCAGCTATACTTCAACATTACAAGAGCGGCGGGACGAAGAATTAACAACATATTTAGGACATTTCTTTGACGCTGCTTTAAGGGAATTTTATGTGCGATAAAAGATAAGTAATGCATAAGGCTACATTTTTCCTAGATTATGACATCTAGGCTGTAATAAAATTTCCTATTACAATTTACCTGATGCCAAAACGCATTCTGCCGGGTCGAAATGCTTGCAAGAAACTTGCGGGGTTGAAATGGATTACTGGTACATTCTTAAGATACAACCAGTTTTGAAGGTACTCACGCGCTGATTGGATGCACGTGGGGTATTGAGGGAGGGCGGGTGTGCCGCATGGGAGGCGGCGGCGCGTGCGCCGGCCCCGCCGGGTACAGCACCGGTTGTAGTGACAGCGAGCCTCCTAGCGACAGCGACGGAGGACTGGATAACCTGAGGACAAACAGTCATGTGAATCACTAATCGATAGATGAACTTCAGAGATGATAACTCTACACATTCAGCGTCAGACACCCGATATCGGGTGCGCCGTTTATAGCAGATTTTCGCTTCATACCGGATAATGTGCTTCAGGCTACAGCGCATCACTCGTAGAGTTAGCTTGCGGTTAATAAAAAGCCTGAAAAAAACCTTCAAACCTAGCTCAGACCTACCCCAGTTAAATTAGTTGCACATTTTAAAGAACCGCTTCCAAATCGGTCATCTCGGTTATCTTTACGTTGCTACAGACGTCAGACACACATAGGGCCTCTATTCAACACGGTAAAAACCACATCGTGTTTGATCTGTTATCGTATTGTCACTGTTTTGATAGCTCTTATTTACTTGACAGTAATGGGGGCCGACTGAAAAACGATTCCGTAACAAGTCAAATACGATATTGTTTTTAATACCTAGAATAGAGGTGCAGACATTATGCGCCAAAAAGTGGTAGGCAAATAAGTACGCATGTCACCAGGCAAATGCATTACCAACCCCGTAGAATGCATGCTTCATACGTAGTTTTACCCAGGCTGCCTTAACTTCCACACCAAAAGACAACTGTGCGAACGCAGTTACTTGGCAGCGACGTTTCGGATCAGATGGGCCTACCGCAACGGACCTACTGTCCGCGAGCGATATTCCGCGTGTGAATCACGTCATTCAAAGTACTTCCATTATTAGTTTTGATAGATTTAGTCACCTAATCTCTTCGCACAAATCTTAGCTCGTTTCTACGCTACGGACGCTAATGTTAATCTAAAAGTAGGTACCTAACATTCGTTCCTAAACGTATTATTACTTACCTGCTACTATATAAGTAGATTGTTCGGAACATACACTATTTACTTTGTATATGCCAAATATCAAATAATTTACACAATTCAGTTTTATTTTAGTGTCATTTGAAAAAAAGCAAAATTAAACATTTAAAAATTCACCAATAAAACACTTCCATCTCTCTCTTTAACATCTTGAAACTTTGAAATCTCGGCAGTCGTGTACGCACCCCAATTCGTTTAAACTAAAATATATCTTATAAAACGAACATGGCGCCGTCGTTTCACTCTCAAACTCAATTAAGCCGACTCACCAATGTCTGCGGGCGGAAATAGTACGAGCTATGAACTGCCGTGGAAGCAAACAGATAAACAAACAAATAAACACGATTGTCAGATTAGTCGTGTTCTGCATATTGCTGTGAGATTTTGTAGACCACCGACTGAATATAGCTGTCGGCAAAACGAGGTACTTAGGTATATTATTTCTAGAGAGATGTGTTAATAAGTACGTACTTTTACAATGCATCTTAACGGTACACGGAAAGAACATGCCTTACCTTAGTAACTTTTTAAAATATCGCGATTAAAAATTTAGGAGCCGTGTAATTTTGTACCGACGTAATTTTCGTGGAGAAGTTCTTTAACAGTGATAAAATAATAATTGTATAGGTATAAAATAATAGTTATATAACACGAGACATGTTCTTTACACGTAGGTACGTTTGCGGTGCTCACAACGGTAATAAAAAGAAATTACACTCTCTTATTATATGACAGTTACGTGCTTAAGTGCCTTATAAATTGATAATGGTCTTGCGATTGCGAACTGCCACGTTTCATAAAAACATGTCATTTTGCAATGCACCTGAGAGGCACTATGCTAAAATAGGATATGGTAAAATTTGTAATAGCATTTCAGATTCAGTCATAAAAGTAACATTCCATTTACAAACCTGTATATTTTTTAATTTAGAAACATTTAACGATCCTGGAAGTTACATAATATTTAATTCCCATGTTCCCTTTTTCAAACAACGGTAAAAGTTCAGCCATACAAAGGATTATTTGAGATTAATTAAAGTATAGCACAGGATTTACTTTTAGAAGTGAATACGATTGTAAGCGCACAATGTATCAAGATTGAATGAATTAAACCGGTCCAGCTGTACCGGCGTCGAATTCGTTCGCAAATCCTTTTAAATACGAGAACGTGCCAATATGACAGATTAAACTGTCAAATAAATAAATATTGACGTATTATTTCCGTGTTTGTATTCATTTCAGAGCTAAAAGCGTGGTTCGCCTTCTAAAAAGTAAACATTATGCATAACATTCAGGGATAAAAGTTCATTCCTACATATCTTAAAGTAAATGGAATGTCTATTGAAATTCTTCTCAAAACATTTTCAATATTTCTCCTTTGACTTCAGTCTTTGAAATTGCAAAGAGATATTCATGAATATTGCTTCATCTACTGAATAGGGCCTGATAGAGGGTCGCCGTTTATACAAGTAACCCGTAAATTGTAACCATCATTTTCCTTTGGCCAAGTTTACGTCCATAATTCAGTTTTTACGCCTCCCTGGGGCCTGAGCAGAGTTCATTACAATCTAGTTAGCCCTTTCATTGTGCACGGAAACGATCTTAATTATTAAACAATGGTTTAGGAGTACATTATTTATTTCATAATTTTTTCGGACCCCTGTGTAATCTCTAAAATTATATTAAGGTATACCCTTATGATTTCATTTTGTCAGTAGAAAATGGGCAGTCCAGGGCTCTGTATCGAATAAACTTATCCTATAGTCCGATTCTTATCGCTTTCCTTTGGAAATGGTAGACGTTACCCAAATACTTAGATCGATTGAACCATTTAATGTCAATTAAACTCGTCTCGGATCCGACTATAAGGTGATGAATATTTTAATAACGTATCGAATCGTATGTAGTAATTTCTGTAACTTTAATTGCCTAATTTATATATATTAAAAAATAAATAGACTGATTTACCATGGCCTTCCTTAGAAATATTTTATAAAGCCTAATTAAAATAAATATTTTTTCTTTACATAAACATTGTTCAACGGTAAAAAAAAAATACATTAACATTTCACAAAAACAAACGAAAGAACTTACAAACTCAATTAAATATATACATTATATAGATATGTCTGTGGCTTGCTTTGTAACTGCGTTATTTGGTGATACATGATCACAACTATAACAATACATTAACTACCGGTGGTTACCTCCACGGTTTGTTTCTTATTGCATTTTGCCTGGTCTGGTCGGATCTTTTACCCTTAGCCCGCCGCTAATCATTAGAGTTTGCATTGTTGTGTTTAAGTACATTTTTTTATCTTTTTTATTTTTTTATGGCATAGAGAAGGCAAACGAGCACACAGGCCACCTGATGGTAAGTGGAAACTGTGACCCATAGACATTCGCATTCACAAGATGCCTAAGACTGCAAACGCGTTGCCAACCCTGAGGACCAAGATGGAATGCCTCTATGCTAGTCATTACATCGGCTGTGTTATCCCCAAACCGGAACACAACATTGCGAACAATGCTGTTTGGCATAGGTAAGGTAACCTCTAGAAGTTGCTTTTTTAGCTTGCAAATGCCTAGTGGTTTAGGTGCTCACTTAACATTTTTGTAGGTAAGTATAAGAGAAGGTAAGGATGCTGATCAACAGATGAGAAGTAATCACCACCGCCCATCAACACCAGCAACTCAAGAAGACTTTTTGGGAAGTAAAAGCTCTTTTCTTAAAGCTGACTGGTTGGAAATGCCGTATTATTCAAAACACAATATTGAATTCAACAGATAAAGACAAAGCATGGCTCTTCATTAATAAAGGCATAATACGAGAAACTTACTTCATCGGTGACTCCATGTGCACTCTATGCGAGGAGCAGGAGGGCGCCGGCTGTGGGTGCGGCGGCAGCGGCGGGGGGCTGCTGTGCCGGCTCAGGGTCTCAGGGGACACCAGCGCAGCCCCCGCAGAGGCCGGACTGGGCAGCGGAGGCACCGAGCCGCCTGATTCGCGGCTCGACTCGAATGTCGTCCGCGACACGTGGGACCCACCCGACATGTTGTTGGGTGGGATCGAGTAGCAACTGAAACAAACGAAGGTACTGTCAGAAATTGAAAATTGAAAAAATGTACAAATACACAAGCCCCGTGACGCGCAATTTTCAATTTTGTTGTGACTCACTGTTGTGTTGATTTGCCACTACATTTTCCCTCTTAATTAACCACCCTGATGTACTTATTTTATTATTATTATTATGCATTGAATTTTGTAATTCAAAATTCAAAAAAAAACAATCAAAATTCTTTATATCATAAAAAGCTTGATATTGCTTGTATAAAATATTAGGTGTACAGTGATACAGCAAAAATTAAAGATAAGACAACATTTTCAGATTTAAATGCTTCGGTTTAAGTTTAAATTACTAAAAACACTAAGACTACTTAGTTAAACTACTAGTAATCAGGTAAATAGGTTATTAGAATTAAAAATCACTAACTTGTTAATAGTTCAAATAAAGTCTGAGGGCCTATTTATTGCCTAACACACACGCAATCGCGATCGTGTTCATTTTCAAAAATGGAAGTTTGTAACCTACAAAATGAAAACAATTGTTCCACTTTGAAGGCGATTGTGATTGCGTCTGCGTTAGGCAATAGCGACGCTGGTCATCGAATCGAATCAGTACGTAAATAAAAAAATCAAAATTGATTGCTGAAAATCAAAGAAATTGTCTTTAGACTTTCTTTTCAGAGGAAACTTTATAAAATAAACAAATACAGTATCTAAATAATCACGTCTTAAAAAGGCAACTTTTAAAACTTAGCTATGTGTTGAATTCTAAGTTAAAGATAAGATAAAAGATAAAAGAAATTTATTTAGTAAGTAGGCCGCTCGGGCACTTTTACACGTCAAGATACTACCAGCGCTTCCCAAGAGGAGACCACTGCTGAGAAGAAACGCCGCAAGAAACTCAGCAGTCAGTCATTTTTTAAACTTATTTCATATTGCATATTACAATGGTATGTACAACTTAATATAGCATTATATAAAGCTACAAGTATTAAATTAAATATAATATCAAATAACAGTAGTTCAGCAGGAAAACATGCCAAAAATCTTACGGGAGAGAAGGATAGAAAAGAATAAAATAAAATAACTACAACTACCTACTTATATATGTGTATATGAGATGGTGCAAGATGACCACATAAAAGTTTCGATATGTTTTCCTGCATCAACGGTGTCCCCCAGACAAGAAAAAGCAGGATAAAGCCTTTGCATTTGAACAAATTACTATTGACTAAGTTTCGGGTGTAGGCCATGCATTTTTGTCTGTTAGATAGTCCTCGACCCTATAATACGCTTTAGACATTAACGACCTTTTCAAATATTTTTTAAGTGCTGGAAAGGGTAACTTTAAAACTACTTCAGGTAATTTATTATAGAAATGAATGCATTGACCAACAAATGATTTATATACTTTACGGACACGGAATTTTCGAATAGCTATTTTATTTTTATTTCTAGTATTTAAATTATGTATATCTGAGTTTTTGGTGAACGAATCTAAATTCTTAATAACGTAAATAATATTCTCGTAAATAAATTGAGACGCTACAGTTAAGATATTAATTTCTTTAAAAAGTTCTCTTAATGAGTCACGGGAATTTAAATTATAAATAGAACGAATGGCCCTTTTTTGTAACACAAATATAGTTTGTATGTCAGCTGCCTTACCCCAAACCAGAATACCATAAGACATAACACTATGAAAATAACTATAATAAACTAAGCGAGCTGTCTCAACATTAGTTAGTTGTCTAATTTTCCTAACGGCGTAAGCTGCCGAACTTAGTTTACCTGCCAGTGCAGCTATGTGGGGACTCCATTGCAAATTTTTATCTATTGTTATGCCTAGGAAAACCGCCCTATCTACCATTAGCAAACACTCGTTATTTAGAAAAATACTAGAATCTACCGGTTTAACATTAGGCAAAGCGAACCTAACACATTTAGTTTTCTTGGCATTTAGTAGCAAGTTGTTACTAATAAACCAATTATGTACTTTAACTAGAGTGGCGTTTATCCTACTGTAGTCTACGGTTTTTCTATCTACCTTGAAAATTAGTGAAGTATCATCAGCAAAAAGTACAATATCGCAAAGTTCATCTACTATTGGTGGTAAGTCATTTATGTAAACCAAAAATAAAAAAGGACCTAAAATAGAGCCTTGAGGCACACCTATTTTCACTGTAGCTCCAACAGATTGCGTTTTGTTTACAACAACTGTTTGAGTTCTATCACTTAGATAAGAAGACATAAGGCTTAAAGCTTTATTGGACAATCCATAATGTTCTAATTTTAAAATAAGGGTCATATGTTCCACGCAATCAAAAGCTTTAGAAAGATCACAAAATATTCCTATTGCGTCGCAAGATGTTTCCCAACTGTTATATATATATTTAATGAGTACCGATGCCGCATCAATTGTTGATCGACCTCTTGTAAAGCCAAACTGGTTATTGCTAAGTAGTTTATTTCTGTTAAAGTGACCTAACATATCCTTCAGCATTAGTTTCTCAAAGACTTTACTTAAAACTGGTAGTATGGAAATGGGACGGAAGTTCGTTATATCACTCGTCTCGCCTGATTTAAAAAGAGGTATGACTTTACTATATTTCATGAGATCTGGAAAGATCCCCTCTGATATGCAATTATTGTAAATTAATGCTAGATGGGGTGCAATTACATCTATGATATGAAAGAGCACTTTAACTGATGTGCCCCACAAATCTTCAGTCTTTTTTAAACTAAGCGATTTAAATATCTTTACTATTGAATCTGAATTTACAGGGCTGAATTCAAAGTTTATATTACATTTACTGACATAAGTGCAAAGTAATGATTGAGCTTCAACCGCGGATGATTTAAGACATTTCGTAGTATTAATTGCCATGTTGGAAAAATAATCTTCGAATGCTAATGCAACATCTTTATTTGACGTGATTGGATGGCTACCTATGTTCAGGGTGACTTGATTATCACGAGTTTTTGATTTTCTTAGATTACGGTTTATCTAACTTTAACGATCCGAATTTTGTTGGGGAGATACGAATGCATGTATACAGAGTGTTACAAGGGCCAATCATAAAAATCTGAAAACCAACACAAAGAAAAAATGAATAAAGCCTATAAAATCACGTTTTCTTTCCTAAAATAGACGGTTTTTTAAACTCAATACATAACATTACCTCCCGCATAACTCAATCCCGCGCTTCGAAATCTCACGTCTTATTTGCAAACGGAAAATAACCTGTCATCGTTATACCCCGTATATAATCCTCACGTTACCGCACGCTGACGGCTCGACAGATGGATTCCAATTATAATTTATAAGGGAAAAGGAAACTTGAAGCTCAATTGACAGCTCCTTTTTGAAATGCTAACTAAAAGATTTGTAAGCGATATCGTTTACATGGACCAATCAGAGAGGAACAAAGAATCAAGGAGAACTCTGTAAAGACGCTTTATGCTTCAGTGAGTTACTGGGAAGTAAAGGAATTTTATTAAAAATCTCTTTCAAAGGTAAAATTAAAAGTTCTACCTTAATTTAATTAAAATCGTCCTTGTGCACCGATGTGATAAAATCGTCCTTGTGCACTGACGCGATAAAATCTGTCTCTTTATTGTTTTTTGATAAAATTAATATTAAAATATACTTAACGTGGCTTATAAACAATTTCGTACACCTAAAAGCTAGATGCTGCCATTTCAACATTCAAATAATTGATTTATATATAGGCGCGTAATTACAACAATTACTTGAATTACTTCGTTATTTGCTCATTAATTCATATTTATTTGAAACTTTTCAAAAATATTGTTTAGCTAGCCGTTCACTGAAATGGTATTCCCTCCTAGTCGTAAGGGTTGTCATCGCCTTTGCAGTCTTGTCTTGAGATACGAAAGTACTCTCAAAGATGAAAACTTAGCAGGTCGATTCAGGGCTCATCTCAATCGTTAGAACCTTCTATGAGAAACTATCGAAATCCTAGTTATATTTATACTTATTCTAGCTTCTGTCCGCGTTGTCGTCCGTGTTTCGACCTTACGGAGACTGTTTTTTTTTGGAATAAAAGGGAGCAATACTTTTATGTCACAGTCACGAGCACTCATACCGCCTGGTGGTTAGTGGAAGCGGAGACCCATAGATATTTCAATTAAAAGTATTAACTATCTCTCTTCCAAATTAAATTCAAAGCCACCCAGCCTTTAAATCTCACCTATCTATCATCAGACACTCTGTCCCCTGTTCCACCACCAACAGACCAACCGGACTCTCGGATTTCCGTACCAAATGATCTGAATACGGACTCATCCCTATTGAACGTGTAAAATACGAAGCTTTTACATCCAGTTACCATAATTCAAATGCGCTACGGAACTAAGCAGTTAACAAGCCATCCGGATGTGATCGCGATGCGATAATAGCGGTTGGAGACAGGCGGCGTAAATAGTTTATGAACGGCGGTGGTGACGGCCGGCGCGCTCCAATGAGGGTCCAGACCACAATTAGAAGATTTATATCTTGTTCGTAGATTGCATTAGTGTTGTATACTTAATTGAAACATAATTACTCGAATAGGGAGATGAAAAGGCATTGTTATGTTTTTTTAATTCGTTTATGTGCAATAAAGAGTTTACATTCCTACATTAAATGGAAATAATTAATACGGACAGGTCATGTAAATGTGTTTGCGATTTAATGTAAGTTAATCCTGTATTCAGTGCAGTAGCCGTACGTCATTTTATTAGGGAATTGAACTAAACTTTACATACCTAAGGTAAAATATTTTCTAAGTTTAACATAAATGTTCGAACTCTCCAACGGCAAATGAACCTCGTCTATGTTTCTCACAGATTTTAATATTTGGAACTTTGTATTTTTTCTTTAAAAAGTAGGCAGCTAATGCTAGCACACTCGTCTCCGTCCTTATATTTTTTCATTAGAAACGCCAAAAAATAAGGAAGACAGCCGAATGTTTTAGATAAGCTACATTGCCTCAATTCCACTTTGGTTTAATCCATCTTGCTTCGATATCGTAATCGACAATTGACATTATGATAGATTTAACTGTCAAGTAAATTTCAAGATGGGGTAATACAGTGTTGATTAGCCTGATGTACAGGATTGTGCACACATAGCAATATAAGCAATACAGAATGCTGGCGGCAAATTAAAAATAAATGTCACTACTTGAAATAAGAACAACAAATTCAAACGCAACGGAGGTTCCACAAATTGAATCGCAGACGCCGCCGAGCGCCATTTCCTCGTCCAATATGGCGTTCGATTTCCGCCCGTGTCGCGTAAACGGTTTATGCCGGATTACATGCAACGTTTATTTTAATCAGCCCCATGCCGAACGCTCTCTGCCTAGAGATCATGGGATCAAACTGTGATCGCGTTCCCAGGGCAAACAACAAACAAAATTACCTTTCAGGTAAAGGGATTGGCGATTGCAACGATTTCAGTAACCGTTCAATTTATTTTCAGCGTTCAGCAAATTTCGATTGTGTGTACGTCGGTTTGTTTTAATTACACAAAGTACAGCCAAACAATCTAATACTAGGCCACTTTAGACTTTTTCAACATTGTCCACGTGATATAAATAGCGTCATAAAAAGTACTTACGTTTTTATTAACATCGTCACTTTAACAAGTCCTTTGTTGCCAAGGAATCAGATTAAATGAGTGTACATGATTTACAACACACATTGGTGAGCCGGCTGGCTGGCAAATTATACATATTCAAAAGGTTAGGTTGACCGGTTAGGGGCTGGGGGTTGGTTAAGAGTATCTGTTGGAACTAATGTTTTTTTATTAACCCTTCATTCCTACACAGACCAAACCAAATAGTTTTCTTATTCTTATTATATAGTAGAATAACTACTTGTTGTTGATTATTAAAGTGTAAAATTTAATCATGTAAGTTTAGTCATGACTTTGCGAAACGTTATTTTTGTTAATTCTAAAAGGTGGGTAAGAGGAACTTGATTAGAATTAATTTAATACTATTATAATTTTCAAGAAAACCGCGGCAAACAAAGCCTATGTAGATGACTGGACGAAAGTTAAAACAATTTTATACCTAACCTTCTTATCGATACATGTGCAATAACTAAAGTGTGCTTGAAATATGCTCTTTCCTGATCTGTCATTATGATATTTGAATTTAACAGTAAGGGAAAAAGAATGCTGTAAAATAGTTATATACCTGTATAGTAAGTTTATGAATCCCTATACATAAACTTACTATACAGATTCAGGTCAGATTTTTTATTACGCTTGTTCCAATTCATAACAAAAAATGTAGGATTTAGTTTTGATATTAAACTAAATGTAGATAATTATATATTTCGTGTAAAGCACACTTTAATTTCAAAGTATGTCAAATCATGAGCTATTCAGCAAATCAGTTCAGAATCCAACAATGCTTGTACGCAAAGTTACGTAACTTAAGGTAACTTCGTTATCTGTTTCCCAGACCCTTACAAGCGTCTATCTTCATATCCCAAGTTTCCGGCCAAAGTTCCATCGTACTGCATAACTCGTAACACAATCATAGTCTGAATCGGAGAGCATATACATAATCCCTAGCTAAAGTGATGTCGTTCAGAGGACCTTAATAATGCATTATGTCGATCCGCATCACTCACGTATCCTGAGTGACAGTCGATCGTTAGCCGAAACTAGGTCGAATTCGACTGGATTTAAGGACGACGATTAATACTCACGGTGAAGTTAATTAGGTTTTATAAATAGATAAATAGCAAGGGACAATCTCAAACAAATTGCCCCATTCACAAACTAAGCTCTAAACTACTCTTATACAGAAATTCTAATTTAAATCGGTGCATCATTTCTCTCATGACAAATATTTACTATTTACCCATATAGGGAATCAAACAGATGTCCCAGGACCGCTAGCTTTGTTAGCATGGTCACTAAATATGTTTAAGACCTGACGTCGTCAATTGTCGTCGTTATAAAGAAATAAATAATGAAGTTTTATTGCTAACTGTAGCGAGCACAAAATACTTAAGTAAAAAATAGTATTTTTTCGACTCATGTGAATTACCGTCAAGGGAATAAAAGCAGCCCTGAACAACAACGCCCTAGAAAACCACCAAAAAGAGTGGAAAACTGCGGTAGGCTTAGGGCATGCAAAGCTCTTCATAGGAAGAGTTGACCAGAGCTGGACCATGAAACTTTGGAAACTCAGCAGAAGACCACTTCGATACATTATCGGAGTGTTTACGGGGCACTTCGGGGTTAAATATTTCCTAGCAAAGATGGGCCTTTATGACAACACAGATTGTAGAATGTGCGGCGAAGAGGCTGAGACAATAAAACACCTATTGTGTGAATGTGATGCCCTCGCTGGAGTAAGAATGAAAATCCTCGGTTGTAGATACCCAGAACCAAACGATTTCAAGGCACTGCCATTGCACTCCACTATCCGTTTTTTGGAAGGGGTGGAGGCTGCATTGGATTAAGTGCTAAACAGGGGTAATTACACAAAAGATCCCACAGGGTCGAAGTGTATCCGTAAGGACTCCACCATAAAGATAAGATAAGATCGTCAAGGAATATTATACTTAGGAGACTTACACTTTCTTTACCCCGAGATTTTTTATCATTCTTTAGGGAACCAGAATACTATGATTCTAAACAGACGATCACTTGCCTACCTTAGTAACTCGTTACCGATACATGGCGTGCCGAATTAATTTGTACGAAAAAAACGTGCTTAACTTTTTTAACAAAAGATATCAAATTACGTTAATGTGTCTTATACTTTCAGCCCTTAAAATATTATGTTCGTATTGAACACACACACAGTATAAGCATATAACTGTATACAACCGCTAACAAATGTGTATAAAACGAATTCTAATAAAAACAGGTTGCTGACATTAATTAATTTACGCTACATCATGTCCTGTTAGTATTTTGCTGAGAGGCTTATAAAAATCAATGCATTTATACCGATTCGATATATTCCCGGGACAATTGTGTTTTAATGATATGAATACCGACCCGGCGAGGGACGCTCAATCGAATCAATTACAATCCTTCCGTACGTTGGATTGTCATGTAATCACATTCCCACGTCGCGTGTAAGAGGATTAAAATACATAAAAAACTTAACAATTTGAACGTGACTTGACGTGAGCTAGTAATGTGTAAAATCAGGATTAATTTTGCTTTGACATGTTTATTTTTGTTTTTAATCGTGAGAGTTGTGCGACGCGTCTTGTTTCAAACAGATATTCTCGTTGTTTATCGAATATTTCGGCATTTCTCAGCATATTCGTAAAAAGTGCCAGTCGTGTAACATTTGTAACAGCGAATTTGAGTCGATTGAGTATTTTTTTTACAAAATAAAATACGAAATGTGTGTTTTTATGTAGGTACTTAGGTATATACAGTAGTATACATTAGTATATAGTATATTATCATCATAATGGAGATTTTCTAATTTATATGTAAATATATCATGAAAAACTTGAACATCAATATATACGGTTTAGATACCAGTGTAAAATATCTACACGAAATATATAGATGATTTGTTCTTAGATAGAGTATAGTATACAGTGTGTGGCCCAAAACTGGGGCGAAAAAAGTAAATGGGGATTCTTTAGAACATTTCAATTAACTATCACAAGAATCTAATATTACAAAGTCTATAATTTTGGAGAAAACTGCCTACAAAGTTAAAAATCGTAGGTAATGTATTTTCCCGTCGCGATATCGTCGCTTGGTCACTTGGTACTGTCTGAGTACAGGGTGCCATTGACAACACGCGGTAGATTTAGCGGTGTTTGCATTACATTGAATTTGCGATTAAGTTTGTTAGAAAAAAACTGAAAGTTAAGTTTTGATTTTAATTAGGTAAGACCATTATAATGTAATTATCGGTGATCTATAGAGCCCCTGTTTTTAATATTATCCCCGGTTTTGGGCCACACGCTGTAGATAGACAGACTATTTAATTAATATAGAGACCGGTAATCATTTCATCCTTTTAGTAATTTGACAGTAGGTACCCGTTTCAACACATATTATTTACTTCACTATGTAATTACATAAAACGTTACGAAAATAAGGCTACCTTAAAAAATAACTTAATATTTGTCTCCTGAGAACACCCCTTCCCTCAGACAATTTTCCTTACTTTGTACCAATTGCCATACTTGGAAAAGAAATATACTTTTACACAAAAGAATAACCATGAAAGGCGGACGATGATTGCGTATTTCTTCGTATTTTGCTGGCGTCCAGTAACCGGAATGTATTTTATGAAGCAGGAAAACTCTCAAACTTTGCCGTCATTAAAATTTCTACGCAAATATCTTTATCTCCCTTAAGTTGCGTGGTTTGACGACCCTATAGGTACAGTTAGCTACAGGGTGACAGCTTTTTTGTTAAGAAATGTGAAGTACTTTTTCAGTTTTTCCCAATTTTATCATTGTGTCAGCCGCCATATGTCTACCAGCTGGACATAGACCTTCCACAAAGATGGAAATCGGTCCGTTTCTACTCGCATCTAGCTGTTTCCTACAACCCTGCAACTAGTTCAGTTTTACCAACTGTTCATATTTTTTTGGTCAATTCTGTTCGACTATTTTTGTGTGATTGTGTACCTAACACCCATCCAAACGATTTAAAATCAGGATAGGCAGTCGACTAATCCTAATTAGTAATGACTAATTTTTTTAATAATAATAATATAATATACAATTGAAACGAAAGAAGTGTTGAAGCTTGTTGTGTGATTTAAGATGGCATCTGAGTTGCGTATAAAGAAAAAGGAAAAATATATGACATTTATTTAATGAGAAAACCACCACCCGCCTCTCCACGTGCCTCGGGGTTTTGTTTCAAGCTCACGAAACAAATTGGGTGAACGAGTATCCCTCCGTAAGTGGGCTCCAGTGGCTCCACCTTGAGGAGTCTGACTCTACATCTTTTTATTACCCACTCGGAGCACCGACAAATATTGAAAAAGTTGATCTCTTGATCCGCAGTCGTAAAGATACAATGCTCAAGAACGGCGAAACTGTTGAGCAGTTATTAATACGTAAGAATACGTTTACAATATTTTGTGAGCTACTTTTACAGTGACTTAAGGTCCTGAACGTTTTTATAACATTTACCTTGTCTAGTCTATAGTGCCGTGTGGTTGCCGGCTTAGAATAGTGCCACTCCATGCCTTCCTGTGGAAGTCGTAAGAGGCGACTAAGGGATTAAAGGCTTGTTGTATTGTATTGTTAGGCGATGGGCTTGCAACCTGAACTAATATACACTGGAAAACATATTAGCCTGTTTGTGCAAAATGTGGTTATAGAATTAACAACAAGTCGTTAAGAGTTATTGGTAATTCTGTACTTCTGCCTACCCCACTCTGGGATGAAGGCGTGACGGTATGTAAGTCTAGTCTATTGATGATACACGCTTTCCAATTTACAAAAAAGTAGGCAATCATTACATTAGTCTACTAGTAAACTATATATTATAGAAATCTTCCCAAATAATGCTTGATTAAAATATTATTTTAAAGAGACATCAAAGTAAGATGCTGATCTCGGTCTCTTCAAAGAGCTGTAGATAGATAGTTCAGACGATGCGAGTTAGACAAAAACAGGATCTCTGCCACCCTGTGCGTTATCTACATCCTAATGTACAGCTATATCAGTGGGTCTGGGTCTCACTTTTAGCGACGATGACTGAAAGTTCTATTAAGAACTACTGCTCCCCGGCACGAAATTTTCGATAACATCGAGTAAGCAACGTTTACCCATTATCCATTACCCATTATCCCATACCCACCCACCACCCACCCATTATCCCACACATCCCCATTATCCCCATCCCCATTATCTTCGTTTTTTGCGGGTGGTAGGTCCTTGTGCAGGGTCCGTCCGGATCGCTACCACCGTCTTATCCATTAACCCACCGCCAAACAGCAGTGTTCGCATTGTTGTGTTCCGGTTTGGGGATAAGACAGCCGGTGTAATGACTAGCATTGAGGCATTCCATCTTAGTCCTCAGGGTAGGCAACGCATTTGCAGTCTTAGGCTTGCAGTCTTGTGAATGCGAATGTCTATGGGTCACAGTTTCCACTAACCATCAGGTGGCCTCTGTACTCGTTTGCCTTCTCTGTGCCATAAAAAAAAAAAAGAAAATCTTCGAGAAAATGCGTGTGAAATTTGACTTTGGCTTTTGACATGTTATTATAATTATTGTTAACGTTACGATAGGTCTTATTTACTTCACAGCTTAATGGCGGCTGAGTTTAAAGCAAATCGATAACATGTCAAAAGCAATATAGTTTTACAGAGCTGAATAGAGCCCCAGAACATGTTTTCGAATAGTAAAGGCGATTCATAACGTGACGTATGATTGAAATGTTCTTGATCGAGCTACTGATTAAATATTAAAAACAACTGCCGGCATGTTAATTAACGAAGATTGTTGGATTGGAACTTTGCATGCAAAAAAGGTTTGTATGAAACATAACACACAACGGGTGTACATGCACGGAACATCAAATTTAATTAGGCTTAGCTAAAGAAATTATAAATATTATGTCGTTATCTATTTTCAAAGTTACTAGCATTTTAGGTCATTTTTATATCTCTATTGTTTTATGTAAACTGACTTGTCGGGTTTCAAGATACCTACAGGCTAAACCTCGTTTAGGGTGCACAGGATATTTGATTTTGAAACCGTTTTATTATTTCCTTTATTTAGTGTAAGTACGCGTCATCAAAGATAGTCTGATGATCAATCGTAATATTTTACAGCAACAAGTATGACAAATTATAAATAGTAGGTACATTAACGTCGTTGCGTCGAAGATTCATTGTTTTAGTTTGTGTTGAGGTTTGCACTAACAAGACGAGCTTGACTGTGAATTGTTTGAGACAAAAAAGCAGGTAGCACACTTGCTTCAAAACTTCTATCTCATTTCTTCTTGCTTTATAGTGAATAGTCCGTTATTTACGTGTACCTATAACAGAATATAGTAAAACATTAATCATATTCCTTCGAAAGTGCTTGAATATATACGGTGTAAATAAATAAATGAGCTTCCCTCCCGCTGTGCATGCCGCCCAACCCAACCCGCCGTAGTGTCTGGTGTCGTAGCCTTCGCTTTCGTTGGCACGCCGGCGCAGTGATCAATGGCCACTAAGGTAAGTACGGCGTCTGCCGCCGAATGCTTTGTTTTTTCTCGACTGACTGGCTGGTTACGGCCAGTTACACAAATGCGCTTACTTCAATGATTTAACGTACAGGTAATAAAGTTTGGCGGCGGGTAAACAGATGCATTATGAGTAGGTAGAAATATAATTTAAGTTTTACTATATAATAATTAAAAGTCAGATAAAATAATTAAAATCAGATTTAAACAAGTAATTCTCAAATCTAGAACGTCTGTTTTCGACGTTTTAGCATTTTAGCCTGAGAATAGGTTACCTATTTACCATAATTAAATGTAATGTACAAATCTTCAAACAAGTAGTAAGTACATGTAGTTTAAATAAATAAACGTATTTTTTTTCCTGAGCTGTCATATTTACGAATCCTCATGCAATTCAAATGTATTTCTCTGCATGAATGCTCGAACACGTATAAAAAGGCACGTCCCCCGAATAACGTTTTTACAAAGCCACGTTGCTTTTTGACAAACAAATACGTCGAGTCTTTATGGCATACGTGACGGAATAAAAAAGAACCACCCTTTACACAGCTCGACTATATTTTTTTTCACAGCGTCAAAATATCACAACACTTCCGCTTAGTTTGGAAGATACCAACGCCTTGTTTGTTTTGAAGATTCACAAAGGCTCTGAGTGTAACAAAACGGTCCCAATGAGCATTCTCTAAGAAAGAATTTTTTAATAAAAAGTCTGGCGAAACTAGCTATGGGCTACAATACGAAGTAATTTATTTTCATCCGGCAGTTAGGCGACGGGAAAGGAAAATTTGTGAAACAAAACTAATCAAAGCGGGTGGCAAAAGGCAAACTTGAGAAAAAGTGAAAAAGCGGCAATAGTTTTATAATTACATATTACTTAGTTACAAATTTTCATTAAGAATATTATAATTGGGCTATTTCTAACTCTCTAATACCTTTAAGATTTTAAACGCCAATGTCTACTAAACGTACCTATATGTTTACTAAGCTGGGGCCTTATTTTAGTTTATCTCTACACGTATTGTCATCCTATTATTTTATACTACGCAATAAGATTATGTCTAATGCAATTAGGTTTACCCCGAATATAATAGAACAGGGGCTTTGTTTAAGTGTGCTTAAAGAGAATATAGCTGAAATAAAGTATTTATTATTTTGCCGCTACAAGTATAGCTGATGTGAGGTAATGTAGCGCCACATGAACAAAATTCCGTGACAACAAAAGCACCTGTAGCCAAACAGCAGCTATTGTGGCGACGTAATTATGTCTCCATTAGGCGCATTTGCGTCGCTTTGTGCTCACTGCTGCAATTTCCCGGAAAAATGCGCATTTTTAACGCCATTGTCTCGGTACTTTATGAAAATCATGGTCATTAATAATGTAATAAAAATGCCTAATGTATACCTAAGTACGTTTTAAGGTTGTATTAAAAAAATAGTATAGATCTAACTGTATATATATACATAAATAACGTAACTATACCTCTACTGATGCTTAAAAAAGCGTTAGATGTAATGAGGATGGTTAGACGTCAAACTCACTTTACGACTCTAATCTAGAAAAGTTCATGAATAAACAATCACTGGCATCCCTAATTTAATGGTGTTTTCACCAACACGTACCTGTAGTGAGATATACAGGGGGTTTCAAATAATTATGTCAGCCTACTGGGCCGTGTAACACGAGGATTTACCGGCCGCGCCGCGGAAACACCTTTTATTTCATTACCATTGGAATGGAGCGTTGCGTGAGTTGTTCACATTTTGTTGCATTTTATAATTAATCGCGGGCCGCCCCTGTCAGCGTATTAAGAGCGCGGTAAGCGGTCGACGACCCCGGGATTTAGGACGACCCAGTGTTTACAACAAAATACAGGAAGTAGGGCGAGGGACAGAGGCGAATCATTTCGCACCGATCTATCACATTCGAGGGCGATTACACCTTGCTCCCGTGTTAATGTCGTTTTCATTTCACGTCGAGGGTGGAAAGGCAACAAGTTCTTATGCTAATACGCATTGTGACACAGGTGTTTGCTCAACTTAATTGTCAAACGTAATATGAATACTATATTGATTTATAACACTATATGTGTAGGTAAATGCTCATGTATGTATGTATTGTAGGTGTCATTAGAGGAGGTTAGATAGGCACCCAACTTTTACCATTATAATTATTTTTTTATTACCAAGTCCGTTCGCTGCATGCCATAATACATTCTAGATGTATGATTACTTTAGTCGTGGTAGATATACAATCAGAATCTTTGTTCAGCAATAACTAAATCTATTTGAAGAGTTTGAAAGTGTTACCAGCTGCAGAATTCAAATGTTTATGTTTATGTTTAAATGTTTAAATGTTTATGTGTATGTTTGTTTACCGTGTCTACTGGTGGTTATGGAATTTGTTTAAAAATGTTAGTTCAGCTCTAAAATAAAAAGATAATCCACACGATTGAAAATGGGGTTCATAAAGTTAAAATTGTTATCCACAAGACGGCGATTTTTTTAAATCAAATAGTTGAACACGAAAATATTTGCTTTTGACATCGAACAAGAACCGAAACCTCCTTGCAAAATAGTCATTACAACGCAAAGAATCCAAAACAAAACATGTTCAAAACCAACCTCTCATCAGGTGGCACCTCACTGTCAGTAGCCACAGACTCTGTGATCTTCATGATGGTGTTTTTAGCACATCCACAACTACAAAACTTCACAATGCTTTTGCATCTTTTAGAAGTTAACCGTCGCAAGCGCAGCCCGGCAGGATTCGCACCGCTCGCCGCGATTCGGGGGGAAGCACTGATCTAATACAATGGGATGAGCCTGGATTGCAGCAATTTCGTACTCCTGGCATGGGGGCGGGCTCCGGCTCTCGAGCGAAATTGAACAATAACCATCTAATGTCAGCAACTGACGAATACCTAATCATAGATCGGGCCACTAAGCAGTACTTACTGCTTGCTAGATATTTATCCACATAAGTCTTTAAGATTTCTTAAAGACTTAAAACATTACATAGTACTTCCCTGTGTTATCGTTTTAATTCCATGTTATTGTAAACCGTGTCGTTTTTGTGTTAATAATTTTATTTTCTTTCTTTCTTTCTTTCTACGCGTTTTAATTGTAATTATGAACCTATGAATACTGTTTTGTATACAAGCATTGTATTTTTGCGGTTAGGTACCTGTATTGTTAACAACACTGCTGATGGTCTGTGTTCAGGTTAGGCCAAGAATATTTTTGCCGCCTTGTTCGCAAGTTGTTCAATAACATTTATTTTTTGTTATTTACAGGTTTTTCTACCTAATCCTTAGATACCAATAGAAATCCATCAATCCATTTGTGTTCCTGCTTTAATGTATTGCTTGCTAAATTTTAGAAAAAAAGTGGAAAATTTTAAATAAACATAATTTCATGGAAACACGCACTTATTCTAAACTAGTTTTACTAGCGTATTTTAAAAACTTACGAGGGTGCCAAAACCATAAACGTATTGTAAAGTAGATCTTCTAAAAAAACAATTACTTATATATCAATCACGTTTTAATTAAGTACTTTTTTCATAGGTAGGTATATAATTTATTTCTTGCAGCAGTTAGGAATAACAATATGTCCACATCGGTGGAAAGGTCGGTTAAGAGACTGTTATACAACTCACACACACAGACACACTCCACACACACTCTATAACTTGATAATAAATTGCGTATTTTCCCCCCTCGGCATAAATGTAGGTACTATATTGTTGCCCAAGTTGATGATGTAAATTATTTGGATTATCTATCTATACGGTTTTTATGTAGTACCGATGCATAAAATATAAGCCGACCAATTTTCTAACAGCCGAGAATAACGTAGGTGTGTCATTTACGTGCAGAAACTTTTTTTTGCTTTAATAGTCCTGGATATGTTTTCAATTATTATTACGATGAATATACTTATTGCTATTTGTCGAGCTAAATCCACGAAGGTATATAGAGTGTAAATGCGTGTGATTCGCCAGCGCTGGGGGACGTAGGATATCATCGATATCCGGGCATTAACATGGTACTGCGCAGTTTTTGTACAGTCAGCTGCAAAACTGATAAAATTCTCAAAATGATGGTAATAAATGGAAGATAACTAGCGTAGCAACGCTTTTGTTTAAAGATGTAGGCTTGAAAAAACTAATTATATTAGATTATATTTGTTCGAAGTTAAAGCACAAACTCTACGTTCCTTTAATATTTTCTTTGTGTCTTTTAAACGGTTTGGTTTCGAGTTGTTTATCCTTTAACAATCATGTCAAAGAAGAGTAGGGAAAATCTATATAAAGTATATATATATATATATGTAAAACTTCGGCGGAGATTAAATGCGAGTCATTTGCCACATTTCGTTTCGTCATTTGTACATTTGCCATCGGAAGAAATTGATTGATTATTGACCAAATACTTTAATTACAAAACATGTGTTTGCCTAACATTTGGTTTGTGAAAAAATAATTGAAAGTATTTAATTGCCGAGTGAATGTTTGGGAATTAATAATTGGTGAAAAAAATCGTCCATACAAAGGTAACCCTCTAAGTGCACCACTTTCTTATGACACTAGACTAGTAAGAGCTAGTCTTTCCTCTATTAGTTATTTTATGAAAAATTCGTTAACTATCTTGCCACAACAGTGAAGGTGAATAAATGTCGTCGACGATTAGCTCCAATTTATATATTTATAGTCTTCCTGCATCCTCACGTGCCCGGTAGTCCTGTAACAGTTTGATTGATCACTCCAGCATCGGGGGGAAACGTCGAAAATGCATTGAATTCTGAACCTACGAGCAAAAGGGCACAATAGATCAAAACATTCCTGTAACACAGTACGTAGTTACCAACATAGTCCGTGAGACATGAAATCTAGTCAGTAACGTCTAGAGAAGTTAAATGTTAGTAATTTAATTCCTGAATGCGAAATGAGGTTTTTGAAGTCCGTCAGTCGTTGTCTTTGTTTGTAAAGGTACGTAAGTACTACTAATTTCCGCTACAGCCAGCATTTCTTACCAGCGTCTTCCGATTTCCCTACCTTCTTATTTTTTGAAACCCCAAAACTATCCTTAGTGAGTATTAAAACACATATGCAGGAACGCATTTTTAATTCTTGTAATTTGGTCTTGAATTCTCTATATACATTCAATCATCACCGATATTTTGGTGATGTTAATAGTGATGTATTGTTTTAGCTTCGACTGTAAGTGGATATAATTCTTAATTGGTTGTTACCGGATAAATGGTTGGTTATTATCTCGATTTAGCTTGTTCTTCGTTTAACTAACGTCTAACCTGTTAATAATATTTTTGTGAGGAAAACGCGACTGTCAAATAATATAGGTACAGTCAAAGACTTAGATTTGGTACCCACCTTTGGTCGAAAGTCAATGCGACATTCCACAACAATAAGGTTTAGTTTACTAAAAGTTACAAATGACTTGACATCTGTAATGGCATTGACGACTTCAAACATATATTTTTAAATGGGTTTCATATTAACGTTCGTGACCGATCGTGATGGTTTCAATAGAATAGTAATGTAAAAAAAATTAGATACGATGTTAATCATAGACACTATTAACAAGTAAATAAATGACATAAATAAATAAATAATGTTCATAAATACGACCTCGGCATACAATGAAAAAAAGTTCGTAAAATGAAACTCTCGTCTAGTTTGAGCTTAGCCAGTCCAGTTCTTTGCTTTGCAACAGAAATCCAATAGTTACAAACACAACATAAGAAACAAGAATAGGAAACACAAAACCAATTAAAGGATTTCACATGTAGTAAGAAGAAAAATTGTTATCATACATATTTTTTGCGTTTAGTTAAAGTACCTACAGCAATTCAATTCATTTATCGCTACTGGGATCGTCCGGCCGGCGACACGCAGTCTCGTTCCACGTCCGCCTACTCTTGAACTAGACCAATTCAACATCATCATCAACATAACACGTATATCTTTGGAATAAGGAGCTTTTTTATTTGATTGTCTTAGCGCGTAAGTTAGCGGAAGTCACATAAATCGCGTAATTTAGCAGATCGCGGAACAGACCAATTCACTCTTACGAAACTGACTTTTTTCATAATATCCTGATCAACTATGTACATCCTTACGCGTCTGAGGTGTCGTTGTTGGTATCTTTTAATAGACCTAAAACTAGTGCACACAGCCATATACTTAAGTAGTCTTCCACCCTAAGGTTGAATTACGTTTGGTCGTTATCAAACAATAAAGTCGGTCAGATGCGTCTGTCATCGTAAAGTGTCGACCTTTGCAACATTTTTATTCAACAAAATATTGTGTCAAAATTGCAAGAACACTTGTGTAGTCGACGGGTCTACCGGAGGACTTAACGATGACCCATAGAGTCTCAACTCGTTAGTTTGGTTTCTATAAAAAGTTATAATCATTTAAAACCCAGACAGTGGGAAAAAAACATCGTAACTGCTTATCAAGAACTGGCTAACGAGGTAAGACTTAATAGGTCAACGTTAAGTAACAACTCCGGAGATTATGACACTGCCCTCCATGTTAATCCTCGAAGTAGCAGAATGTGTTAGGCATAACTTAAAAGACTTTCCCAAAAGGAAGTGGACCAGTGCTAGGTTTAAACATAGTCAAAGGCATGATCTGGAGCAGCCTAGACACAGGTTGATAAAAACCACACGCACACGCAAACGCACATGGTGGGCCCAAAGCATAGTAACTGTAGGACCTGCATTTTAAACTAAGATCTTGGTTGCTTGGGAAAGGCTAATACTCTGTTGAGGAGTTCCTTAGTGAATAGGTACATTTATTGGTATATAAAATGATTAAATAATGATAATAATAACATGAAAATAATGTAATAGTTTTTCAAGGAATAGCGTTTTATTAATAACTGTAATGTGTATTATCATATAAGCAATACTATATTTTAAATATTTTAACTTGTTAACTTTGACGATGTAGAGGTATGTTCTATACTTAATAAAGAATATGAATATGTTGCCAGCTTCTGGGTCCATCAATAAATGATTATCTAAAACAACACAGCGCATTGCTGCCATGCTCATATACCTACGTATGCAAAACTTAATCTTAATTGAACACAGCCGCACTAGGAATTGAAAGATTTTATTACCCTGTAAGTCTGAGATAGGAAAGGAAAATCCGTCCGTTAACCTTAGTCACTTAATTGACTCACTTTTAAAAACTTAATTTGTTTTGTTTAAAACAGATCTTTGTAATTTAAATGGAGAAAACACAAAAACAGCGGGTTGTCTATAAATATTGGCGCCAAGGTGCAAACACACGGCAACGTATATAAAGTCAAGCAATAACCTACGTAGTCGACGGTGTGAAGTTGCAACGGAGACATCCTGTTGCCTTTCTATCAAAAGATTTTATGACTCATATCAAAGTATCCAAACCTGAGTCTTGAACCATATGACGCAAGGTTTATTTCTGATAACACTGGAAGTGAGATATGGGACTTTGTAGTTAGGCGGCGGTCTGTAGGGCACTCGTAACACAATGGTCCCCATGTAGCTCCAGTCTGCCTACGCAGTGTATACGCTATTTAGCAGTCTAGATAGGCTAATTATAAGTGGTACTTATGTTTGTTAAAGGGCTGCATCGAAAAAAGGGGGTCTTGCGAATAACCCTAATCAAATCTTTAAAGTTTGTTGTTGTTTAAGTGAATGTTTATGATGTGAGCTTAATAATATTAATGCTTCAATTTGCCCATGGCCTTTATTGCGAAAAAAGTATCAATCAATCCACTTACACGATAATGCGCACATTACTCCATGTATGGGAGATCCTGAAGTTTTTGTTAGGTATTCTTTCGCAAATTAACTAAATAAAAACGAAAATTAACTGTGTTTTCAACGAATCATCAAAAGATGTCGGCTCAGCTTTTACGATCAAACAACTCCAGCAATCAGCAGTATCATCACTCAAATGATCATATGATAATACACTATACCTATCGGAAAAAAATCATCTTTGAAGGTATTTATCACTTAAGAAAATGTTGTCTCCAGAAATCCTTCCAAAATCAGCCACCCTAATATTCAGAGTAAGTCGACAGCTGTCATCAATAACAGAGAAATAGCATTAGGATATTAATAGGAGTTTTATGAGGCGCTGACTTTATTTACTTTCTTGGATTTATATCTTAGGAGAATGTACGTTTTATTAACGATTTCATTTTAACTATCCAATGAAACGTAGGAATTAAATAACTTTATAAGTATCATTAATCACACCTAACATAACTGTTAACATTGCGTAGTTTTTATGAAGCCCGTTGATATAGGAACTCATCGACCCTGCAATGTATGCCAAATCCACACGTGTCACCTGGCAGCTTTATAAAAAAAGGGGACAGTTCAAGTCCGTACAAATTTACTCACAAGCATTGAATATCGTCCTCGTATGTTTTCGTTATTCGAACCTTTTTATTCCTCACCTTCGTTATCCCTTGGACCAAACCCTTACTTTCAAACGATACAAAGAGCAGCTCATTAGTTGCAAATTACACCGACGTTGAGAAACACTCAAGTATGTAGCTCTTCACACATACGTGTAGAGTCCAAGTGACTTGTAGAGTCAAAAACGAAAAGAAACTCCATTGGCGTCCACATTAGAGTCTGACTCTAATCTTTGCAGCTTCTTCTCCATCTTGGAATGAAAAAAGTACTTATACAAAATACAAACCAAGAATGATTGTCGAATGTTTTTTTTTTCTACTCCATATTCAGTATTTTGGGAGATTTAATCATGTAGATACAGAATTGTTGTATATTACATATTCTGTGGAGGCACAATTTTAGTGTTTTTATGTTGTGTGACTTATTTTTCACGATTCTATTATTCCGTAGCTAGAGACTGATGAAATCTAATAAGAACAAAAGTATGCAAACCAATATGGAATTGCTACGTTCAACGGTCAAAGCAATGTAACCAGCTTAACCATGTGCCATTACAAGACCAAAGAACAAAAACTGTCACACTCAAAAATCTTTCTCACCACGTTGTTCGGTTTCATTTCCTTCTCAATAACTAAGAGCTCGCACAAGTTGTGTTTGTTTATTTGGCTCCTAAAATAGCCGTCGTATGTGTCTTTACACTCCATTACTGTTGTCTCGAAGCCCTATTCCCTATTTTCTCACGTGGCGGCACATCTGGGCACTATTAATCAGACAGTCTGTAAAGTTTTGTTAACTCTGTGACAAGAGCAGACGAGTTACGTTTCATTAAAAGGCTACGGTAATTGGTAAGTTTATTATAGCGTGAGATTTGAGAACGCTTTTAATGTGGTTTTACTGGATTTTTGTAGCTTTCGATGTTGACGCGACTAAAAATTAGATATGGTAGAATAATGTCGTTTAACTAGCATTTGTAAAAATGCTTGTAGTTAAAGGCTATTATGATAAGTTTCTTATCTTATGAAATCTCGAAATACAGGGTGCTCGCGAGGAACCGGCAGGATTTTAACCATCGATTCTAAACCCTATTTGGAGTGTATAATGTGGTATAACATGTAGTCCAATAACGCATAATTTCCGAGATTTTTATTATTTAAAAAACAATTTCATAGTTAATTTAATTTGAACTCTGTCACCTTAAACTAAAGCATTATTTACTTACAAATAGATTAAATTAATTTATGTTGTACGTTGATGATATTGCTACTACAACATGAATCTTTAATCGATGGTTAAAATCCTGCCGGTTCCTCGCGGGCACCCTGTATAACATGTTGCTTGCTCTTTTATTGTATAGTCATTAACCAAACCAGCACCAACACATGTTTTAAAATATTTAATTCCTACAAGAAACCTTTGTCTACTTAGTAGTTTGGTACTTTTACCATTCTGCTTAAACTAGTGTATAAATATTAAGAGAACAATCTCCAGGAACAAAGAAAGCAGGGCAAGACTGTGTGCTCAATTCTAACGCAAATTTGGAGGGGAGCATTACATGAATTATTCTTAAGTCGATTTATCTCTAGAAATTTATATGTTTTTCAAAGCAACTATCGCATGGAGAGGGACCATATCGATCGGCTTCGGTCAGGTGGAATGCCGTGATAAGACATTGGGGCAATATTGACTCAAAGCTAGCGAAGCGTGGCTGTCGCGAGCCATTGAAGGGTCCGGCCAGATAAACATTTGTCTTGTGAAGCAGATCGGCGGTGCGGATGTTTGAGGCATAAAAATATAATGTTGCTTGTGTATTAAAACTTTAATGCGACTATATATGGAGCACCTACTGATCAACGATCAATACATCTTATTTATATAAGGCTTGGAAAGCATGTTGTTGAAATAATGCCGCTTTTAGATAAATTAAAAGCCGACCGACATAGTGGCGCCAGTTCCTAGAAACATGATTTGAATACGTTACTTACTCCTGATTTCTTGTCTTGCCAATCGACGCCTTTGTCTACTTTTTTCGTAGAATTCTCACTGAAGTTGGGCTTTCTTAAATTAGTATTTAAACTATGAACAAAATTACCTTAAATTAGAAGTAACTGTCATAAAAAGTAACCCCTTTATTTTAGACCCTTTCATGCGATATTTCTATACGCATAATGTAATATAATATATTTAATGCGGACAAGTCGTCTAAGGAACAGACAATTTTCTAAACCGGGGAAACCGTTGTTTTGTTAGAAAACAATGGGTTCAAGCTACAAGTCGGGTGGTTCTGTTTCCGGGACAATAAAATGCAAACGGGCGTTGTATCGATCGCTCCACGCACGTACAGTAGGTTGGTACGTTTATTACGAGTTTCGTCGTGGAGGATGTTATGTTTTTTTAGGTAGCATTAGGTCGAAATCATGCAAAATACTATATTTAGTGAAAACCCGAAGTGAAGTAAATTATAGAAACCTAGAAACATCAACTTAACTCCTTAGTCAGTTACGTTACCACAGTTATTCCCACATGGCTACATGGTAGTAAAATGTTAGGAATTTGCAGCCCATTTGTTTGGTTCTGCTTTGTGGTTGCGGCACAGGTCTACGTGGAACTTGCATTTTGACTTTAAACCAACTCTATAATAAATAATGCACCTTTCAACCACATTCCTTTATATAAAGGAAAGACCTCTCTTAGCTAAGAAAATAATTCTACCTAATATTTTAGGATTCTTACTAACTTTATCCACATAAGGTGGCATTAATACCTACCTATACCAGACGTGACGTGATTTGTCATCTATCCCAAATATCGAAACTTAAAAGTTATGCAATATATCACTCCTGTGAGAAGATTGTTCGGAACAATTTGCACAATCACTGTAAGCATATTTCCCTACTTGCCCCGAATCGTATCGCAGTATGTTTTATGGGGCGCGATATAAAGTGTAGCATTTTGTGCGTGACAAAGTTGAGGGAGTATCTGAGATAATACGCGGATAAATAGGATTGTCTGGCGTTATTATACGGGTGGATGGAGTATGTCAAAAAGTTTGAACCCTACTTAATCTTTTGTTAAGTTAACCGGAAGCAATGGTAAACTGGCTGAATACAATCAATGTTAGAAAAGCGTAAGTTTAATTTGTATTTAAATTGGTCAGTAATGGCCAGTAATGTGTTTATACATATACCTATTACTGAAACAATAACAAACTTATGTTACAAACAAAACAAACAAACAAACTTTAAAACGAGTGAGAAACTTTTTACGGTTTTGAAACTCTAAACCAAAAAGTCAAATAACCGGCTCGTGTTATTTTCGTTAGTACAAATAGAACCCTTGGACATTTTAAGAAGCTAATTTTATGTTAGTAATGGACTTTTACATAGTTTTTAAGGAATAATGAACGCGTTTTAACATTATGTTTTAATGTGAATTACACGTAGACCGTTAAAACATCTTGATAAAGTATTTGAATCATTCTAGAAACATAGCACTGATCATACGTTTCTGCATCAGGTTCATAATTTAAAAGCTTAGGATTTATTTCCTTTTAGACTGCATTAGAGCCAGAAGAAGAAAGAAGTAATAAATAACCTAAATAAGCCGCAGAAATCTCCTTTGATGTTGCTCCCATTAACTCCTAGAGAGCCTTCGGATTACCAATGAAATTGAAACATTGACCTAGTTAGATATTTTCTCTTTCTGCAACGCAAAATAATAGCATAAACGAGTTAATTTTGGTACAACGTGTCTCTAAGAAGTGCTTTGTAAAAACTTCTTCGAGTACGTATCTGGTAAGATAGGGATGAACGTGTGTCGTTATGAAACCTCTAGGAGCCATTAACTGTAAACTAAGCACTATTGCGATGCATATGAGTAGGTACAGTTTGCCTGTCTTGCCGGAGACCTTTTTTCTAGATACTTATTGTAGGATATTTTTTGTCATTGGTCCAATTTCTCGGTTGTGATTTCTCTTGTCTCGTCATATTTTGTAAAAATGTACTTAGAAGAACAACAATTTTAAATTTAATCCTTTCATTTAAGACATTACAGTACAAAATATTTTTATTTTTGTATTACATCTGTGTTCTATCACATAAAGTGTAAAAGGTTGGTTATTGACATGCCTAAGTAACTGTCTGGATTCTCTCAATATTTTAGGATTACATTCAATCCAGACGGCACCAGCTGTCGCAGTCTCCCAAAGGCTTAACTAATTCCATGCCAAGAACTCAATTACTGACGCATTTTATATAGAAATCAGCGACCCAGGCACCGAATATGCACCGAAGCATTTCCCTTTCCATGTTTGGTGCTAGCGAAGAGATACTCGTAAATGTACAGGCGTGTAACGGGAATTTATTTAACTCAGGGAAAATCTACTCACGCCTGCTCAAACATAGACGGCTACAGTTTAGACGAATTTATGTCCTGCTTAAAATTCGGACTCGCTTTAGCGGTCATTATTCGTAAAGTGAATTTTAATTTTGTAACTTTGCGCCCGCTGCTGCGGCCATTTATGTCAACTGGAACTCTTGATGTGTTGGTTAGAATACGGCTAAATGTATGTACGCACCTATCACTTGCTTTGTGAAAAAACATTAAATATCTGCATGAGCCATTACATGTTGGCGCGTAAATAGTATTGCATTTCGAAGAGGTTTATTTCGCTTGGTGGGATTGATTTGAAATGGGAAGTTCCTCATTTTATTACTTTGCCGAAACCAGATATAATGTAATAGGATATTAATATTATTGCCTACTCAATAGAATTGCATATTATACATAAATGTACGTACATATTTTTTTATGTATCACCAGGTTCACCTTATTTTGGAAGCCCACGTCTAATCAGTGAACTAGCGTACTACTCATTCCGCAGAGTTTACCTCAACAGTTTTTGACCTCGTTTAAATGGGGTTGCTGTCATTCAATATAAAATACAGATTTTAATGGTTCAAGTAAACATAACTAACTTAGTAAAAATTCTTAAAATACCTGCATAATTTTACATTTGAACTATGATTAATTGATACAGAGTTCTTTTTACAAAATATCTTGATTTTTAAATAAGAGGAATCCATAGGTACGGCATAACTTAAACATGACATCAAGTGTAATTAAAAAATGAACCTTTATAGTCGCCATCAATAGAAATTGTGAACAATGTAAACAAAGCGCCGTATTAATATTGTCTATAGTTTGATGGGTTTACTAGTGATGGGTAAAATAGACTATGATTAAAAGTGGCTTATAATGATTTTTTTAATTAGAATCACTAGAATCGATTGCGGAAGACGTGTCACCAATTTACCAATATAAGATTTTTTTACATGGTTCACAAGCTCTATTATTGATGGCGACAATATTCAGTGGAGTTCAGTGGTTTCATCACTCAAAGCTCGGACGGACGTCAACCAAAACTATAAGTCCAAAAACGAATAAAATGAAGTTTTAAGGTTACGTTATTTTACGAGTAATATTTCCCCGCCGGTCAATCAATTCGGAGAGATCATTGAGTAAACTCTGCGGGTAACGGTGCCTATTTGGATAACACCTGACAATTATTATCGTCCATTACATTTCAGCGGCCGCGGGGCGTCGGTAAATCGAATCAATCTGCTATGTAAATTGATTCCAATCATCTGAAAATATTCGCTAATGGATTTATTGACTTGTGTCTATTTTCTATTGAAGCGTAGGTAATACAGCCTACCTTCTTATTCCTTCACACATTGATAACGATCTCTCGAATTAAACGAATTTCAATTATAACCAATAAAGTAACTACTTATGCATTACTATGTAAGTAGATCTTTTTTACACCAGTTACTAGTAGTTTATGTACGTTTTATTTAAATATTGACTGCTTATTCTAAAATAACACACACGCACACACACACAAACACTTACCCTATTTGTGCCAAATGTGGTTACAGAATTATCAGCAATTTTTAGAGTGGTTGGCATTTCTGTAGGGATGCCTACCCTACTCTGGGAATGAAAGCGTGAGTTTATGTATGTATGTGTATTTATGTTATTCTAAAATATTAAAACAGTTTAAAAAAATAATTTTAATTAAATATTTGAATTAAGTAATCTGAAATTAGTTATTGCAGATTACTTAATATAAATATAATTTTATTGGTTATTGGGAAGCTATTCCCTATAACTTTTCCCCCATATAAAAAAGGTTCATAATTGCACGACTTCCAAAGCATAGCCAACATAGCCAGCAAATACCCTACACGGTTATTATATCGATAGCTCATTTTATGCTAATCTGTGGCTGGAACTATTTGCGCAATTTGCTCGGCGCACGTCGACGGCAGGCGTGAGCGGTGCGGCACGTATTTCTCTTTATGCTGGACTGAAATTCGCTTTAAATTATGCTTCCGAGGTTTTTATTCACCCAGTGTAGAATTTACATAGTTTTGCAATACGTTTGTGTTCATCACAGTGTACAATATTCCGAAGACGATCTCAAAGTAATTTAAAAAAACTTCATTCCTGAACCCGTAAATACAAAACTTTGGAAGCTATATTGAGTGTTTGAGGTTTTGTATATGTATTATGTATACCAGTATTTATTTATTAATATATATATGTTTATCGTTATGTAGGTCCTACGATATTTCATTATTTTATTTTATTCGTTCTAAGTGACGTTACTTCGAACAGTCGTAAATGTAATAATACTTCTTGGTCTAAATTTTATTACACTAGCAACACCTTATAACTATTTCTCTGTTACGCACAAACATAGGTACTAAAGGGTAAAAGGGCAAAGGTAATATCTCATCTCTTTAAACTAGACTGACGTCCTCCACAAGTGTTCGGTGTAACAATTTATGTTACACAAAATACGATACACAAGAATATGCGCCACATAATATTGAAATTGAAACCAAGCATAAGTCCCCCATAAAATAGCCAACGTATACGTAGGGCTTCGGGTTCAACCGTAATAAAACACCTTGCATTTCCAATCTTTTTTGCCCACTTTCCCTCGCGGTTCGAAGAGGGTTATGGAAATTAGAGTAGGTAGATAAATGTTAAAATTTTCCTTTTTATCCCCACGCGTGGTGAAAAGGCTATTTGAATTGTTTTAGAAGCAAACCCGAATCACCAGGAAATATAAAACGTAACAAATTTATATCCAGCAGCTAAATTAGTATTTCACCTAAGAAAATTATGTACAGTTTGCTGCGTGAGAACAGTCGCATACCTAACACCATCCAAATCGTGTTAAGGTTCCAATCAGACACTGTACCGAAGGCAACTGCCAAATTTTTATTCTTATTGAGCAACAGAAATAAAGATAAATTTTAAAACTTGTGAAAATATTAGAAGGTGCAAAATTGTAGACGAAAAATTTATTTGCCTTGTAAATATTATGTCAGATGATAGGTTTTTGAAAAATATACTATTTATCCTTTTTATTTTATAAATGTGAAGGTTTTTGAGGATGTTTGTCTTTCAATAAGGCATTTATAAACGAGTTATCTTATTTAGAAGACACATAGTTAGATGGTTAGTCTATGTACCATCATCAACATAGTTAACTGAACATTTGTGAGTCTTGTCACCTTTTGAAAGCGCTCACTAGTTATAATTCAAATTTTCTCGTTAAGTCTTCATAATTAGTCGCTGAATAAATTCTAAAGGACAGTACATTAAAGCTACCGCGACAGTGTAATGTACGTAACTAAACGGCACTGTAATGTACGTTTATTTCCTTTTGTTTTTAGGTAAGTAGAGGCTAATTTGATGCTGCACTGTACTTACGTAAATGTTCCCCTGCCCTTGTGTATAGGGGAATGCATTCGCAGGCGAGGCGGCGTGAAATTAGCGTCGCATGTCGCCTCCTATAGTGCCGCGCGAGAGGTTATTCCATTTTATGCATCCAAATATTCGGTAAATAAAACTGTACTAGCTCCTGCTGTCCAGTAAATAAGAGTTACCACAAGACCACAACGTTAACAATTAAATTACAGTAAAGAAGCTAGATAAAAAATTGAATAAACGCCCTGTAACTCAAGAAAAGATGCTTTAACGCTAACGTAAACGGTTTTCTAAAAGTGGCAAAATGTATGAAATTGACATAAGCGTTTGACGCGGCGGCCGGCAGCTTACGTCAATGCTATACGTTTTCGATTAAGATAACTTTCGTGGAAAGCATATTGTCTAGAGCCAGTGAACACGAGTGACGCAACTATATGTAGGAGAAAGATACAAGTATATACTTTTAGACAGATTATAGTTGATGTGAACAACTGTTAAGCATATTAGAGGTATACAAACTTACCTTTGTAGATACCTACTCTAATAAATCTGTCATTACGATTACCGTGTGCCACAGAATATATGGAAGTCCCATAGCTGATGGGTGAATAGCAATTCTAAAGGTAACGTGAAGGATGAAGACCTTTACATTTCCTCTATGGCCTAGGTATTACTTAAGTAGAAACACGGGGTGTTCCTATAGAGATGGCAGATAGCTGTCATAAACAGAACTTTAGAGAACCTCGATGTAGGTAAATGTAGGTAATAATTAAATAAGTAACCGACTATAATCAATGTACTGTTATTTTATTTTTATTAATAGAAAACACGTCATCCCTATGGCATTTTAGAATCGTGAAACTATGTATGTATGTAAACTCTTTATTGTACAAAAACACAGAAATTAAAATACGATATTTACAGAAAAGGAACGTAAAAAGACGAACTTATCCCTTTAAGGGATCTCTTCCAGTTAACTTTTGGGTGACTCCGTAACATAAGAAAAGTAGAATGTTGCAACGAGTAGACACAAGTGCAAAAACGGTTTACAGAAAATTTATACCTTTTTTCGAATAAATTATAACAAAAATATATTTAAAAAAAACGAAATAAATAACACATGAAAAAAAATACTTGAAAAAATATAAAATTATCGTGGAATCGTATCAAACCTGTACAATACTTAATAGTGATTTGGTGGGATAACCGAGTACAGTTTGTAGCGTTAAAGAGTAACACCGCTGTGCTTCCTGCTGTAATACACATACACATACGCCTTCATTCCCAGAGTGGGGTAGGCAGAGCTAAAGGATTACCAACAACTCTAAAAACTTGTTCTATTCTGTTACCACATTTTGCACAAACAGGCTACAATTCGACGATAAAATAATCAGTATCATTAGGGGAACCTTGAGCAAAATTACCGCATATTGCCGTATATTTTGTTCCTACTTTTGTCTTTTTCATTGTGAAAATTAACTACGACGTATTTTTTTATTGTTTTTAAAATGTACATCACAAGCTTTTAAAACAAATCTTCATAGCAAAGATAAATTATTCCCGTTTGACACAGACGGGGTAGAATAAAGTTTCAGCTACACGTCATAAGTCATTTACCACGGTTTCAGCGACGTTAACTTCATTCCTTATCGCCGTGATTTATGATCGTATTTCCTTTACTTGTCAACTCAAATTTACGTGGCTCTCTTTATACGATAAAACTTCAGCTGATTATACCATTATTTTTTGACTTTGTAGTCGGAAAATATAAAACACCATTTATAGTAGCAAAGTTTCATTCGGAAACTGGGCCTCTATTCGACACGGTAAAAATAATATCGTTTTTCGTCAACGTTTGGATAGCTCTTATTCACTTGACAGCAATGGCGTCCGGGTTAAAAACAATACCATAACAGGTCATTTACGATGTGGATTTGAACGCCTACGATATAGGCGCAGATAGGTGAATCGCATTGTTTAATCTAGATACATATTTTTTCACCTAGTCAGCAATGTAATTAGGATGTCGTTTACAGGGTGAATTTTGTACGAGGCTCAAAAATACATTATTGTAATGATTTATGTATAATGGACGTTTTATTTTAGTACTATAGATAAAATTCAACACTGTATTCATTACAATTGGAAACTGAAATATGTTTATATGCGCATACCAAAGCCCCCATTTACGCTTGACTTGAAACCAATAAATAATCAAATTAATCTTAAGATCAACGCACGTTTGCTCATTAAACCTTTGAAGAATTATACGCAATAAATCAGCTAGTCAGCTGGTATAAATCGTAAGAGACATCAAAATATGATGTTATCACTGCTTGTGATTGGTCGAGGCGTTAACAGATGTAGTCGCGAAAGTAGTGATTATATTGCATGCGATTCCTTCCGATGTAAATTCAGCATAATAATTTAAACACCTAAGTCATTTACAGACTGACGCCGTTGCCGGAGGCAGAGCACATAGCCCGGAAATTCACCGCCAACGCCTGCTGCTGACTAATTGGCCACATTTTCGCAAATAGCCGGAACATCGCGGCGGTGTTACTCCCATCTACGCTGGAATTTTCTCTGTCAATTACAGCCACGTTAATGATGCCCACCGGGACCCTGTTTTCATGAAACACTCGTATATAATATAGCTCATGTTATTTGTGTACATATATTCATGGGTCTGGCTCCATTACCTGCCGTTTTCACCACGCTAATAATTCGTTAGCAAGCTAGGACCGCACAAGATGAGATGCGTGTTGATAATTTAGTTTCGTTAGCGTTATATTTAGCAGTTGAGTGGCGTGACTAAGAGGAGTTCCGGGGTCTTTTAAGGGAATATTTTAAAGACAGCGTCACATCTAATATATAAAGGCTGTTAAATAAATAGGCGTTACGGACAAACTGCTTCAGCTGTGTGTTGTATTGTACAAGCAAAAATACTAATATCTAAACGGCTGTTGCGCGAATATACTCGTATCTATACTTGGACATTATTATCAGTGGCATTGGGGATAGATATTTTGACGTCTTGGGAACCTTAACCTCTCATTTGCTTAGGAGCAGATCTGATCCCAAAATAAGGATATCTTTTTGTAATATTTTTAAGCTTATTTTTTCGGACTGTATCGTAATCCGAAGAGACTAGATCTTAACTTAACTTAACTTGGTATTTTTTTCACCTCCCCCATACGAGGGTTTAAACTATACATAAAATTAATGCTACACGATACACCAAATTAGGAATAGGAACAGGCATCACTAAGTAACACACATTCACACACACACGTAGATTCCAAATAGCAAAAAATATTTTGAATCACCCTTAACTTCTTTTTGGTTCACACTAGTTTAATATCTTCAATTTGAAATTACAATTTAACTTTGTGTAATACTTAATGTTATTATATTTATGGCTATCGTAATATTTAGTGTATATTTAGAGCTTTTGTTAAGAAAATGACAGTCCGTAATCGGCCTTGATTTGTAATTATGTCTGAAACAAGCCTTTATAGTCATTTGCGCTGTGGATTTATCGGAAAAAATATGCCAGCCCCTTCATTTCTAATAATAATCTCTTTATAAATCAAGGAGTCTGACATAATGTTAATTATTTAGCGCTTATTTTAGTAATGTACCTAGTTAACTTTTATTTAAATTTATTTTTGAGAGAGCACTTCGTTCTCTGATGGCTGAGGAGAGAAAGATGATAAAGACGATGATACGGGGACGGGAATGCGGTTAAGGGTCAAAGATGGTAATAAATATGAGATTTTTTAAATAATTCTCGTATAATAACCTTCTTGCATATCAATCTCTTGCTTATGTTAATTTAGACAGAGATTTGGATGTGATTTATGCAAAATAACCAAACAATGGCTCTTAAATTGTGAAACACGGTATATATAGGTAGGTAGGTAGCGTTCGCAAGCAAATAATCTTTGACTATCAGCGTCGGAGCGATCTCTATTTCTCAAGGATCATTCCAGTCTAGTTAACATGAAAGGCTAGGTCTTAAAATTGTCCGACTGTAAAAACGTTTATATTTAAAACTATGTTTAGGTTTTTTAAAGCACAATCATCAAACCACTTGATTTTGTATTGATATTAATGGGGACTGTGTCAAGATTCGACCAAGAAATAAATTTTAGTACATAAATTAAAAACCTAAGACCTGGCATTGTATCAATAGTCTATTTTTTTAAACAACAATCAATTTAATCTGTAAGGAATTAAATAGTACCAAGGCGTGTCGTCACGGCTTGCTATTTCATATAAAACTGATTGGCCTGCCAGCCCATAAATAAAAAACACTTTTAATCACCTATATTCCTCTATTTTTTATGTTTTTAACATTGAACATGTAATATTTGACTGTAAATTTGTTTGTTTTATTAACAAAAAAATGATCGGTAGGTTACATGTTTCAAACATAAACAGCTAATTTGCTTCCATCAAAATTACTAGATACGACGACCAATTTGCGACATCAATCGTTTCCATGTTATGTCGTTTAAGTTTACGTTCCTGAATTAGTGATGGCAGTGGCTAAGCAACTCATCGCCCTTCGAAGAGACGGGCAGCTAAAAATAGACATCGCGTCCGTAACTAAATTATTAGACACGCATAATAAATAGTTCCTGACATGTCAGCAAGACTAGAAGACTGGCATTAAATTGATTGTATCGTTTTTTTCGTAGAAGCAGAAAAGGTGAACCTATAAGCTGGACATGTGTTGTGTTAATCTGTTAGCTGAGGTAGGAATGCTACTACCATTAATCTTTAAAAAAACACATTGCAATAAGTAACTAACATTTAAATAAATAAATAAATAAATAAATATCAGGGGACAATGTCACACCAATTGACCTAGTCCCAAACTAAGCTCTAGGCTTGTATTATGGGTACTAGACAACGATATAAATACTTATATAGAGAAATATATACTTAAATACATAGAAAACATCCATGACTCGGGAACATATATTCGCGCTCATCACACAAATATCTGCCCTTACCGGGATTTGAACCCAGGACCGCTAGCTTCGTAGGCAGGGTCACTACCAACTAGGCCAGCGCGTCGTCAAACAGTTATCATTTAAAAAGAAAGAATATCAAACAGTTATCATTTATGCTAAATAGTGTAGATAATTTAACAATTTTTAAGCTATTAGGGTTTTTTATCGAAGGGTCAGGTTTGTGCCGCAAATAATAAATATTAAAATTTTAATAATTCTACAACTAATTACTAGGTGCTAAACATAATATTAAATAAAACTTGAAATACATATTCCATACCGTTGTCATAAGTGTCATAACATGGACCTACTTATACTTGATTTTTTTCGCTAAGTTTTGTAAGACACCCTGTACCTATGTGTATATCTCCCCAATTTGAATGTCAGGGCCGTATTAATAAACTCACTTGACTGTGAGGCCCGTCACAAGATGCGTCAAAGTAAACGCCATACCATAGAAAACTGTCATTTTTGACGCATCTCGAGACGAGCATTAGAGTTGAGATCAGTTTATTAATACGGGCCTTAACCATGTAAACCAAGTTTATTCCTTCCGTTGTTTGACAATGTATACGTACTTAATACACTTTGATAACCACAACGTGAGCTATAAAGCAAAACCATCATTAGCATTTTAATAGCAAATGTTATCTATTCCCAGCAACGGCCCCGTTTTGAACTATACTGTGGTAACACTCGTAACGGACACATTTTGCAGTATCATCCTAACTAAACATGCGTTTTCCCCACTTTAAAACATCCCTCCGTGTTAGGCGTCTGATTTATGGGGAGTGATATGACTGTAGTAAAATCACCCCTTGATTGATCGATGGAGATGCCATTTGAATATCCCCTGCGGTCCGGACATGTCTATGCTTAAAGGTGACTACACGGTTTAAATTATTTGACACGACCCGGCCGATTAATCTTTCTACCATTCTTTCTACAATCTCCTTGTTATAGTATAGCCACCCTACAAAGACTGACTTTTGGTTTGAGGAAAAGCCATAAAATAATCGAAATTTGACTAAACGACTTTCACATTTTGAAGGGTTCAGAAGTAAACAGAAAAGTGAAAGATTCTTCTTTAACGAGCTTCATTTGCATGATTTATGCATTATGACGCGGCGTTATATGCACGCTTGTGATACAGAGTACCTTTTAAGTAGCACGGAGACATTTTTCTAACGTAATGTTTCCAAGAAACTTTTATTTTACTGCGCAAAGTCGCAGCTTGTTTTCTCGGATCGCATCGGTATATTTACCAAGTATACCGAGTGTAAGGGTTATAAACTTACTTTACTAACCGGCTTTTAATAAATAAAATAGAAGGAAATGGGCCAGCGGCGTAATAAACCCTTCTGAATGATTGAAAAGGTACGACGCTTAATTTGAAGTGTCGTTAAAAACGTCATTTAGATAGCCCATGAATAATGTTTACGGGTTTTGATGGGTATCGCAGGTTAGGACTACCTTTTCTATTGCTATTTTTACAGTGAGCTCGGTAGGTACCTACTGATAAAACTTTTTCATTCTTCAATTATTCTTTTATACATCTATATACGTAAGTATTTCCTTTTAAAATTGCCTACGTTTGTAACCGGGCAGGAAAGCCACATCCGCGTAGACGGCGCTACATGCTAGCAACCAAATCGAAAGGTTCCTTACGGCGAGTGGCGGTTACGATGTTCTCATCATTGTTATTACAGGAATAACAAGGCAACACAACTTGGAAAAGCATAAACACCATTACGACATCAAGCCCTTTTGATATGCATCTAATATATTCGCGGCGTTGTAACAAAAGCCGGCCTTACAACGTCACTTCGCATATCAATCAGGTCCAGCGTGACGTGCGGTTGCCTGACCCCTGGCGGCTATGGAGAGAAAGCTACGAGTAGATCCACGGAACCCGTTGGACGGGTGCGCACGCGCACGTTTATCGCGAGTCCCGGTTCCCATCGTAATGTTGAGATTCATATGGGTATGCTATTCCGGCACTTCCTTTGTTTAACTAAATGCGACATTCGCGTGAGAAACGATGTATGTAGCAGATAAAAGTAGAGGTGTTAACAAAACGTGACTTCTATTGTCTATGATTGCAACCTTATCTAAAAATCACTGCTTATATGATCAAACGAACTTTGATCGATATTATACGGATATAGGAGTCGCTTCATACGAAGATTTATCAACTTCAATCTGTTCCATTTGCGTATTCATTTACAGTTAATCATACTGCGTGTTTTTATTCATACACCTACTTACATAAGGAAATGTTCCTGTTAACCGATTTTTCGGGGTATTTAGCAAAATCGTCGTGCAATTTGTTACTATATAAACATAATCAATAGCGACAGCGACAATTAAGCAAAATTTCAATTACGTATACGGCGCATAATTAATTTGCAGGAATGCCTCGGTAAATCATACTAATTTATCGCATAAATAATATGTTTCCAAAGTTTATAGATATCTTACTAAGGACAAACTCAATACCTGTATAAATATAGGGGCGCTAATTAACTTCATTTTGCAATTACCCAAACAAACCTACGGCGGATTAAAGCGCGCCATTCGTTAATTAATGCTCGCGAAACCCAATTAAAAATGTTTTACGTTTTCACCGTGCTCAAATATTAATTACGGGAACATGATTTATTCGAGACATAGTACATGAAGCGGCGAATATTAAACACGAGCGACGTGAGCTAGTGCGGGAATAAACATGTCGCTGCAGGGAAGCCCTGCAGTTTGGAGAGATGCAGCTGACGGTTGTGACAGAATGACTCATTCGAAATTTGAGTAAAGCCGCCGCGTTGCAACTACGAGTAATTGATAATGATTACAAGCTTTTATGTTGCTTCACGTAACATAACCGCAAATAGGTAAGAGTCAAGTGTCGATCATTGGTCCTTGTCGATTACGGGTTCCATTACATTACCTAAATATGTAAAACTCTTCCCTGATCGACTGAGTGGTAGAAATTACACAATCTTAACAGCTGAACCTAGGGCCATGAAATTTAGAAGAAATAGGACCTATCCTACGGGTCCACTAGGAAAAGATTTTTTCAACCGAATGAAATACGGGGAGAAACTGGATACGAATTCTATGCGTATGAAGAGACAGGCGCACTCTAGTATTTTTACATAGAAATCAACGTCACACTGCATCATAAGCACAATCGCATGAAGACGCAAACAGTTGTGTTCGCTGCTGTAGACATCAAGCTCATACATAAAAGATACATGAGAGCATGAGCTATTCATCTCCTTATAATAGATGTGTATCTACAGCCAGTAGTCCGGTTACTTTCTATCTTTGAGAAATCTTTTAAGTATTTAAGTTCTTATCAATGTTCTCAAATCTTTATCTTAAATAACAGACATTACTTGAATGGTACACGGAAAGAACATGTCTAAAGACCTTAGTCATTTTATGAGTTATCGCAATTTGAATGTTAGGGAGGGTAGGGATACCGTTTTGGCCACTGTAGGTACTCTTTTTGGCCATTTTAGGTTGAAGTGAGTAGCAAAAATACTGTAAAATTAAAAAATAATATTCATCAATAGTTAAGACTGAAGATTTTTATAAACTTGTAATACTGTAATTTCATAATATTGTACATACATATTAGTAAAAATTTAGAGTGACCAAAAACGGTGTAAACATGACCAAAACCTTTACTTCTACCCAACCATGCCAAAAAGCCAATACATTATTTTCGCTTACTAGTTTCAGTTTTAAAGCTTTACTAACATCTACAGATAACAAAACGATAAGTTGTGAACTCTACATTTTATGCCATTATATACTTCACTCTCACGCGAGTCAACGCGAGGCCGATTAACACTGCCGTCTTTAAACACGAGACGGACTGTAAAACTTTGGTAAAACCATCAATGTATTCTGGCCTCGTCTCATCTCGCGCGAGACTGAAGTGTCGGCATTAGTATAAAAATCTCGTTTTCAAATAAAGGGTGACTATTTGACATGTTTTTCCTGTGTATCCTTCACTTATTATTTTTGTCAGCACAAGTCCAAAGCAACTTACTTCCCTACAGAAACTGACTAGATGATGGCTGACTCATAACTTTCGGAATCCGTTTCATCTGGACGTATTTTTAGAACACTAGTGATTCACTTTAGTTATCCTTTAAAAAACCAATGTCTCTCACTGTGTTCTTTGTGCCTAGCTAGTTCTGTGATACCTTAGGCTGGATCTCTATTCCACTTTGTTTTGTATTATTATAATATTGTGGTACCTTTTATTCACTTTACATTACAGTAAAGGCGGCCGTGTTGTAAAAAGAAATATGGGTGGAGTAAAAACAAAATGGAATGGAGACCCTCCCTCATTAGGCGCTCTTTATATGCTTGTGTTACAGATGTTATAACAAAGTTAAACTTAAATAACAATTCATCAGACACGCATCGATGCTAAAGAATACCTGTTACGCCCGAACGCCTGTGAAAATAGAGTAGTATCTCTTACATTGGGCGCTGATCCATGTCATTTCTATTCACCGGTGACCATACCCAAAATTTTCGGACGAGGTGGTTTTACTGTCGGACTGACGATTGAACCAAGTTTACCTAAGTGATCAACTTCTACTTACACAGTGGTTACATAAACTCAGACTTACTAGAAAAGACTGTAACATATAGGTGCTGCATCAATTTTAGGCATTTTAGCTAAGAATTCTTCGACAATCTCTTAGTTGTCAGCGTCTTTAGTTCCATCCCTGGATTTACCATCAGCTCGTAGATACCCATATCTAGCATAGTGGTCAGGATTTTGACAAACTGAATAGCGCTAGGCGTTGCTTTCATAGGGGTTAAGTTAGCTCGCCAGAGGACGCCTATGTTAAGTAAGGAGGATGTATCAGTAACTCACCACGGCGGAAACTCCTTGGCTTCCTCCAGCCCTGACGGAGTCGCGAGGGTGTCCGCGTCCCCCTCCGACCGCCCCCCCGGATGCTCGGGGATCACTCGCTCGATCGTCGTCACCTCCTCGATATCCGAGTCGATTCCCTGCGCGAAGTCCATGTAGAAAGACTCGCGGGAGTCGCTCGACCCTCGCCGAAGCTTCAGCGACAGATCTGGCGAGCTGTCGTCCATTGTGGCGGTACTATTTCATCACCAATCAAAAGAGTAATTTGAAACGTTCACTTTAAAGTCCATTTTCTCACTCTATGATCCATTCTGGCCGCCTTTCCGGTGCTATTGTTAACCCATTGCGATAATTCAATCTTTAAAAAGGACATGTTTAAATTCACGTGTTTATTTGTAGGCATCATTTAATATAACTATTTAGGTACACTGGTACAGTTACTTAGCGGTCCTCAACGAGTACCTACTACGCGGAACCCTGGCTCTCCGTTTGGCCTTTGTAAAGGTTCCGCCAAAAATCAACCTAAAGTTCAATGTAAATCTTAGGCACATTGTAACTATTTATTGTATTTTCATTAAAAACTAATATAAAATAGGTTGGCTTCGTAACATACTAATAGTTTCTAAATGGGTTCCGTCGATGATAAAATTCAGAACCGCTGTAGTAGAGAAAGCTTTAAAGCTTTGGTCAATATACTACATACGCTCTAGTCAATAAGGAAGATTAACTCCAACTAGTATTACCCTTAATGATCAGTTGTTGCTAAATAGAGTACGTTTAGATTAATGGTTGGTTGACCGTTTCCTATTCCCAGAGTCATTAATTATGCGTTTACGTTAACGAAGTTTCTTACTAGACTTTCTAAAGGATTACATGTAAAGATAAAAGCAAATAAAGCCCTATCATGAGTAGTATATCTGTAAATAGACGCTTCACTTAGAATTTTAGATACGCGATTTTAGTTAAGTAACGAAACATTTAACGAGCTTGAAAAAACGCTTCCGATTTGTTAACAATAAAGTCGGTCCGGCCAGAGACAATGAGAAGGCCATTTATCTTCTCGCGGCACAAAAAGAGTAAACCGACGTAAAGGCACAATGACCCGCGACCATTCCTAGCTTAACCTTCCCTAAAATCGCCGCCGCTTCCTGTGGCGTTAATAGCTAAAGGTTCACCCACACGTGCGTAAGACACTCACACAGCTTAACTAATGAATGTAACAAAAAATGTTAGTCACACCAACCGAACGTATTTGGTGAATCAAATAAACCTATACCGTACATAGTGTGTGTTGTGTACTAAATTATTAATCAGTGCTACTATCATCCTAAAAGAGAAGCTTTGAATACTAATTAATCTTGGACCCTTGGCCGTGGCCAAAATAGCTTCGCGCCTCCTCCAATAGATTCCTACAATCTAATTATAAGTTGCTTAGTAGTTAGACTGTCTCCAGAAATAAATACAAGATTCCAATAAGAACGCTTCCACAGCAACTTTGGTTAAACATTTCAAAAATTGAAAAGAAGTCCACTACATGAGCTTCACATTAACATTAAAACCACATCCACAGACGATATTAATCGCCGGTCCCTCGGGAACAATAATGCCCACAAACAAACACACATTCACACGTATTGCTATGCGAGGCCCGCAAGCCGAAGCGTAGTGACACGGAATTATTCAACACTCACACAGCTATGGTTTTTACTATTGTAGTAGCACGTGTTCGAGAGCGCGTCACGCCGCGACCGGAGCGCCCTCCCGCGGCAATAGTTGGCGCGCGATTGCCGCGAGGCAGCGCGGCAGGCTCGGGCGCCTCGCGGGGCGGGGGTGCACCCTCGCGGGATCAATCTGACGTGTTCCCGGACCCGCTAGACTACGGGACACGAAATTTAGGAAGGCTCGGACATGTTTGATATTCCGATGCATTTAAAGACAGAGCAACTTCAAACAACACGAAGTGTAGGAAGTTGTGTTTTTGATACTTTCCTTTGATATAATGATGCTGCGATGTAAAGCAAAAGTGTATGATATTTTATACTACGATCAGTGGCTGGACATTTAGAACCACCGAATATTTCCACTGATAGGTCTTCGGCTGAAGTCTGAAGTAATGTTGATGTTTAAAAAACACTCCGAATAAGATGCGATCTTCAAAATAACTTGGAAAAAGTAAATAACGGCCGCAATAAGAGTCAGTTAATGACGATTTACTCGTTCTTTAGCGACGATTTTTCATACACAAGTTTGAAAAAGGGACAAATTAATGTGTCTCTATAATGTGTCTGAGTACGGGGCAGTAAGTATTTCAGAAGCTTTTAAATATTTTATGCATTGTACAAGAATCTCTTTTAAAATGCATTATGTCCTCAAAAATAATAAACATAAAAAAGAATTTGCCATGTTAAAGAACATAGGCAACATTATACTCAGAATCAGCAAGCATGTGTGGGCCCAAAACCTACAGAGGTATTTTCTTTATAAACAGTTGAATTCCGTTGCAGAAAAACAACGTAGGTAGGTATATGGGAAAACAGGGTTACACCGGGAGAGGTGTATTTTCATTTTCGCAGGAGCACCTCTATATTTCCTTACAACTAAAATATGCCCCTGCAATGAATTCAGCATGGTAGTCATTTAAAAAAAAAAGGCTTTTTAAATTACATTTCAAGTATCTGTGGTTCAATAAACAACTAGCCTCCTCCAGGCGGAATAAAACAATTGTTGTGATAACCACAAGTTTATTTCTCATACTTTTGCATCATAACTAAGGTATTTAGTTACAATATATTACGATATGACCATACTTTGAAATATTAGTATTGACAAACACAATGCAAAACAATTTAAAATAGTATGACTTACAAACAAAAAGACAACAAACCGAGCAAATTATAAAATGGTCTTGGATCGGGCCTTATTTCACTTAGTTTTTAACTTGTTTTTCTAGACTTTATGAGTGTCCCACTGCTAGGAAATAAAAGTTTACCCAACTTATTGCTTTCGAAAATACAATATTTCTAACAAAATAGTCGGTTTTACTGTCAAGTAAATAAGAGCCACCATAAAGTTTAAGTTTAAAAAATAATATTTTCATGCCCCTACAATTTTTGAGTAACGAAAAACACCGACGTCGCCTTGTGAAACAGAGAATGTATTAAAACCAATGTATTTGTTTTATTTTATAATTTATTTACATTATATTATTTATGATATTCATTTTTACGTTGGATTGTTTTTTTTAAATATCAAATCATTCTGCGCCCCCCTTGCCATCTTTCTACGCCCTTAAGGAGGCGCGCCCCATTGGTTGGGAAATTCTGGTAAAAATAAGGCAACGTGGAATAGAAGCGCAGTGGCTATCAACCAGTCGCATTCTGCATAAAATAATAATTATCGTTCTAATTTCTAAGCCTTGTAAAAGATCGCGTCCCTCACGATGACCCATCGTAGGTAAACAAGTGAAGCATTCAGCTACCGAGTATTTAGGGATAGATAAGTGGCATTCTATGAAGATTAGCAACTGTAGAAAAAATATAAGTAGGATGGAATCACTCTTGACCCTAACACAGTCACTCAACTAATAGTATTCGCATTAACGGTAGGTAAGTACATTACTGTAGAGACCGGGAAGAAAGCCGTTGCTCAACCGGCAGCAACAGCTTATCCCGGCCGAGCTCTTCAATACAAAAATCTCAATCACTTATAATGCCAAATAAGTACACACCAACTTGAATGTACCTAAATACATAAATTACAATTGAATAATCCATAACTTAAATTAAAATATTTATATTGCGTTCACTTGGCCATTTATTTTGTATATGAACGCAGCATTGTTGATACAGATGAAAAAAATATTTAGACGCTTTTAAAAATACCTACGCTGTAAACTGTACTTAACACTTACCAGAATTACTTAATTAATCCTTAATAATGAGTGATTCATAACATAAACAACAAGTAACCATACATACTGCCCTTAGAGCCTAAATACATATTATAAGATTAAGATTTTGTTAGGGGGGGGGGGGGGGGATACACAAACCAAGAGTAAATCTAAGGTCATGGGCTACCTGCGTAATATTAATTTACGGTTTGTGAACATTCCTGCATCTTCTACCCGTGCCTCGCTTCGCCCTTGACTATAAGGATCATAATGCTAAACGCAATTTTTCCACAACCATCCGCCACAAATCCAGGAGCTAATCACGTAAAACACCAGTCCGAACAGTACAGCCGCTAAAATCATTGTTTTCATTTGTTTCCAGAACGAGATGCGTTGAAGCTATGAAAAAACAACAAAATTTATTTTAAAAATAGTTCATAAAAAATAAGTCTAATCTTAAGCCAACCAAGCCCGTAAGTAACCGCTGTTACTAGAATACGACTTTTTTTGTACTTATAAAATATATCTTACTTATAGATGATCAGATACGATTGGGTGACAACAGGCTGAAGGAGGCCATGGGTTCCTTCAAGAAAAGAGCTTACATTTCAATAATTGGCCGGCAACGCACCGACAACTCTTCTTGAGTTGCTGGAGTTTAGGTATGGGTGGTGATTAACTGTTTACTTCCCATCGTAACCTACATGCACTTTTGCCTCCATGTCTTATAAAAAAAAAAAATGGTGGTTCTATTATACCGCAATATACCGTGCCGTGTTATACGTACCGTGTCCTACAAAAGTTATAATTTTGATGTAGGTACATGTAGGCTGACTGATTGATCAACGCACAGCCGGTGGACCTAGGGGACTTGAAACTTGGAGGGAATATTCCTTGGATATCTTATGGATGCACTAAGCAGGGATTTTTGAAAATTCATCAAGGTGTCAAAATAGAGGGAGCGGCAAACTAATTCCACGTGTAAGAATTCACGGGCGTCCTCTAAGTTTTGTTCTATAAATACGGTCAATTATTATTTGGAAATCTTTTTCATGACACGGTCTTACAAAATGCTCGGCCAATCTTGAGGAGAAACGAGGGATTTGGAATATTTCTAAGCTAGTAATTCCATAAGCTGTCTTACCTCACAGCGAAACACAACAGTGCGACTAATGTTGATAGGTGGTAGTTTCGATGATAACTTTCGTGAGACTGATATGTAAAATTGAAAAATGTGGGCTAGCAGATAACTTTTATATCTACAAGACGTCGTCTCGCGGTAGGGTGCGACGCGGTCTGAGCGCTCGCGCGGGACGCCGCTACATATATTTGACTTAAGTATAAACATGTTACTTATATATTGTTTATGTTTTACCCGACTGTGGCGAAACCTAAAAGAAAGGTAATGTGTTCGACCAGTATGATGTATATATTTATGTCCGCTCCTACGAGTATCTCCCCTCGTTAATACTCAAATAGGGTCAACCGATTTATATAAATGATATGTCGTGAGATTTCTCTTGCTGGCGTGGGTGTCACTACTAGATTTAATTAAAAATAAACACTTTTCCAGCGGAATGTATGTGTTTTAAAGTTTTTAACATAATAGTACCTATATCGACGACCGTATCAAAAGATGCAGTCGGGTTTTTATGAATATTATATTTTTAATAGGTATGATGACTATTGTCTAATTAACATCTGATTTCCACTATCTTAGAACATCGGATAATGTACTTACATAGATATATTAGAAAAACTCATTGGTTCGAACTCGGTACCTTACGATCACAAGTCGACGCCCTAAGCCACTAGGCCACCGACGCTCTAAATAGGTAAATAAAAATACACGGGGCTAATAGTATATTTATATAACTGGTAGGTACATAATGAAGTTTCTTAAATTACGATTGCCGAACTTAGGGGAGCGTGGGGGAATTGGAGCCTAGTAAGGATATTTTGTAATAAAAATCATAGTTTACGTAATCAAAAATCGTTTTTATTATTGACGAACGTGTTGTTTATCTGGCTACTTATAATCACAGACAAAATAGGAAAATAAAATCACCCTCAATGATGAGCAACAAAAAACAAAAACATGTCCTTCGCTCCCATTACCCTCCACTTCGGGTAATCAGAGCTACAAAACGCCCCATATGTCAAATGGGAGCCATAATATATCAATACAATATTTCTAGTCTTACCTATCTTTGTTACAATCAGTCTCAATAAGTTTTTTTACCATGCTTGGTTAAATAAGTATTAATCAACGTAAACATTTGGTAATAAATGCTAAATGGTAATAAAGCTCTCATTACCCGCATATCAACCAATTCAAAACTAAAAATGTAATAAAAACACGTGACTCTCAGTTGCAATTTGAGAAGCAGCACCGTAAATAAGATAGATATGGTGATATATTTCGAGTATGAACAAAACAATATCTATATATTTTAACACTTACCTTGGAAGATGAAGTTTATTATTTTTTATTGCCACCAGGCCAAAAACACACATTCGTCTCGTGCAACTGATCGCGGGGCACTGCGGGGATGCCCGCGGGAGGCAACCGTTGCCGAACGTTACCGAACACACCCGAGCGCCATTTGCATGAATACGAGCACTGGGAAAGTCCATATTGACACCGCTCCCATTACCCGCCCGCTCCCATTCCCCCACGCTCCCCTAGAGCACGAGCTTTCCAGTACCGAGTACCTTAAGAGCTAATTATACAGCAACAAAGTTCTTTGCAGCGTGTCGCGGACATCTGGAGTGTAAATAGGAGCGGCAAAGCCCGAAGAACTTTGGGTTTTTGGCTTTGTTTGGGATACTGTCAGTTAAGATAGAAAAAACTACAAACCATTTTATTTTTGTTGTATCGTGTAAAAGGAAAAACACAAAAGCGTCAAGTTTGGTATAACTATGTACATAGAATATACCCTAAAAAACCTACTAATACTGACAACCGGTTAAGTGCCAGTCAGACTCGCGTACCGAGGGTATTTTTATCGACTACGATTTCGGCCAGAGCTATTGTGTGCGTAAAGCCTATCCTACATATATTATCAATGCTAAAGTTTATGCGTGCGGGAGGTTATTACTTCTTCGCTAAAACGGATTAACGAATTTGGTTGGATACAATTTGGAATAGAGTTTGCTTATACACTGGATTAACACATAGGCTACGTACCTTGAATACCGAAATAAATCACTGTTCCTGTGGGATGACAAAAATACTGATTCTACGTGGACGAAGTCGCAGACAGAAGCTAGTTTATCATAAAAGTTGGAATGCCAAACGAAATGCCATTTTGTTGATATCCGTAATAAACGTAACCATAGTAACCAAATAACAAATTATTGTATATTAACCATCTATTTTCTAAAATTAATTTTTGTTTTTTAATATACGTCATTTTAATTGGTATTAAATTTATTTTAACGGCTTGTTATATAAATTAGGGTGTCAAGTGTTTAATAAACGCCAAGACTGATATCCGGAATGAATCACCGTAACCATGCTATAATAATTATTATAGAACTGTTATGACCATGGCAACGCTCATTATATAATTATTTTCCCGCTTCGGTTACGCTTTAGGCAGGTGTTATTCTGATACCATCGTCTCAACATATGAGTATGTTCATCATTGCATTGTTTAGTACCCAAAGCGTAAAGTTTAGCTTGGGACTAGGTTAATTTATGCGGATTGTCGCCTTTTTGGGGTTCCGTACCGTTAATACTGAAGAACGGAACCCTTATACGAGGGCTGTTCCGAAAATTTCTAGCTACTCAAAAAAACGAAGAGATATCTTTATAATTTATTTTCAGTTTTTCGAAGTATTCGCCTGCAGCTTCGATGCACTTTTGCTTTCTTCGAAACCAACTTTCGAAACCAGAAAAAAATCGATCTTGCGGAAGGTCGAAAAATACACGATTAAATTCATTGACTGCATCTGATCATTGGAGTCGATAAAAGTTCGTCCTCGCAAGGTTTTTCTTATTGTGGGAAACAGGAAAAAGTCGCACGGAGCGAGATCTGGGCTATATGGTGGGTGAGGCAATAGTTGTACACCGGAAATGGCCAAAAATTCGAGGGTCCGAGCAGCAGTGTGAGCTGGGGCGTTATCCTGGTGAAAAAGAATGCCGCGGGTACCGCTCTTCGGACGATCCTCGCCGAGCTTTTCGAAGGCTTGAGGTAAGCACACTTCGGTATAACATTGACTAGTGACAGTTCTTCGGTCTTCTAGAGGAATAACTGCCACAGAATCACTACGTCGAAAAAACACGGCGATCATTTTTTTGTTGACCGTCCTACCTCGAACAACTTTCGTAGGTAAGCCAAGCCATCTTCCTCGAACACCCATTACGTCGATTGTTGCTTGGTAAGTGGGTCGTAGCTTCATCACTCGTCAGGATGCTCGACACCTGATGTGATTTGCCGTGGTCAAATTTTTCGAGCATATATTTGCACCAATCTACCCGCCGAGCTTTTTGATCTTCAGTGAGCAAATGCGGTATCCATCGTGAACAAACTTTCCGGACTTTTAGGTGATCGTTCAAAATATTTGAAACTGCTTGTGATCCAATCTTCAGTTCATCTTGTATCTCCCTATGTGTAATATTTCTGTTTTCTTTAATAAGCGACTCCACTTTGATGACATTCTCGTGAGTCACCGCAGTCGGCGGCCTCCCCGGTCTAGCTTCATCTTTGACGGAATCAAAAGGAAATGGTGGCTAATGAAGGAACAGATTCTCCAAAAGCTGTGTTTAAGTTTCCATGTGACTCCTTAAACGTCCTCTTTTGAGTCGTAATAAATCATCACACGAAATTCCTCTCTTGTAACGTTCATGTTGAAATCGAAACAAAAACACATATTTTTAAAATCATTTTTTTAATGTCTTTGAAAAATATTTATAATTATTTTCGGCCAGTGTTTTGAAGGCTATAAAAAAAGGTTTAAATCGGTAGTATTAAAAGTATAGTTCTGTAATGAGTTCGGGAGTTTCGGGACAGCTAGAAACTTTCAGAACGGCCCTCGTAAGATGACTTTGTTGTTCGTCTGCCCATCCGTTATTCCACCTGTCTGTCTGTCATGACCCTTTTTGTTTATAACAGCTAAAGTAATCGGGCTGAAAATTCGGACTAAAGAATCATAGGTAGATAACTGTGTGATTTATTCTACATGATGTCATGTCGTTATCATTCATATTAGGTATTGTTTAAATGTTGTAAGTACGTATATCTATGTCGCAGATTCGTGAGATCCTATCAATGAGTCTGTCTCATCATAATGATTGATTTGTTTTGGATTTAAATACTAAATACACTACGTACCTACTATTTGTTAGAAGTCCAAACACTCTAAACCCAGCGTCATCTGCAGAGCGGGTACACGTGCGCCACCTCTTAAATTAGTGCGAACAACTCAAGAGCCCGTTAGTTGAACAACGCCATCTAGGTAGAACCAGCCCGCACCGGGATCTTTGTCCGACGAACGCTCGATTCTCGGTACAATAATAGGGTAAGAGCACCAAAAGATGAACGATTAAGCGACTACACCAACTTTAGACAGTTTATATTCAGTGAAAGTAACAAATTTCACCCTATTTAATTTTTTTATATGGTACAGTATATGGTCTAGATTGAAAATGACTATTATAAAGCCTGTTATTATATCTCCGTATTTTTCTAAAAATCATTGAAACCAAAAATGTACCGATTTGCCCAAAAGATGAACAGCGTGCCCTAATTCTGAACGGTTGGGGCCCAAAAGTTGAACTAACATAATAAAATACCTATGTCATTTTAATTCTTTTCACTTTTAGCAATAAAATGCGAGTTAACGAAATATTCTTTATTTTTTAATTGTTTACATTTATTTAATATTACTTACGTACATAAGGTTCCTATTTTTTATGTTATTTGTGTCATAAAAACAACGAATTAGTATTTTTTATCAATAATCATTAGCAAAACTACTTAGTTACTTATCTTTTTAAACAGATAAACCGACAAAAAGTGTTACTTTAACATTTATAATATTAGTAAACATTTCCATAAATACTACTAGTATACTACTACTAGTGTTCATATTATAAAACTATACCTAAAAGTTGAACGACTGAATTTACTTAGTTCAATTTTAGGACACAGAATTTATGAAATGAACAAACAAAATCAATTAGGTGTTCACATATTGGAATAGAATCCAAAACATGAACTAGTAAATTTAATTCGTTCAAGTATTAGGCACACATTTTTTATTGAACAGTGATAGTTTTCATAGTATTTAAAACTCCAAAATCATTGAATTAGACATCAAAAGCTATGTTCATCTTTTGGTTTAAAGATACAAGAGCATTTAACGATCATTTTAAGTTCTAAATTTTCCATCTGTCATTTCAGTACGATTTATTAAGAAGCTTTAAAAAAAGTACGCCTTGCCTAGTAGCTGAACACCGTTCAAGTATTGGCTTAGGTATATATTTTTGAAACCATTACTTGAACGGCATATTTCTCGTTAACTAACAAGAAAAAAGAAATATCGTATAACTCCAATAAAAGAGTGATTAATCAAGAATACATACCAAGCAAATCCTTCTAAGACTGACAATTATTGAATTTTATACGTAATTAAAAGCTTAAATTTGGAGAGCACTGTCCTTATCTATTTTCCCATACTATCGACGTTTTCGGCGGGAAGCTCCACAACGACGACCGATCACGGCCAAAAAGAATATAATACTATGTTAAGATTTAATGGAGGTGTAAGCAAAGAGTTGCTGTTTAAGAAAAATAAATTCCGAACTATGTAATATTTGTCACGATTTAGTTATGTGATTATTTCGATCGAGTGTTCAGCTTTTGGGTGTCGTTCATCTTTTGGTGCCCCTACCCTATACTTCGCCTGGTATCTTCTGAGAAGCAGTGGTCACGTGAGTGGACACGTACTACGTCATATCCGGCAACCGAAGGTTTCCAAACTGTAAAATCGGGGTATATTCAAAATATTTGCTCGTTTAAGTCAACTTAAGACTCTCATTGTATTATATAAGTACCTATTTACGTTTTGATCATTTACTGATCTCTATAAAAGTAATAACGTCAATACGTGTTGTTGCATTCTGATGAAGTACGCGTATAAGTTCTACGAGAAATCTAAGTAGGTACTGTAACCCCTTAAATGTTGATCGTTTAATGGTAAATATGTATACAACTATACTCAAAACAAAATAAAAAATAAATTCTAAATATTAGGGCTATAAATTATGAGAACTTGAATACAGATTGGATTTTCTTTAAAAAAAAAATGTAAAATGGACAATTTTTTAAAAAAAAATCCAAAAAATTACCTACAACTTTTACCGCGACAGTTTGAAAATCATTTGCACATTATTAGCGTAATGATACCGAGCGGGATATGATATTCCAATAGGTTATATTTCTTCTATTGCTATTTGTAACCGGCCAGTTTGATCTGGTGAATCTGGTGATGCCTGTAGTATCAGGTTGTAATTCCACATTGTAATGCAACATTTATATTATGTTTAAAAAAATACCTGTTAGTTATTTTCATGCATTTCTATATTATGCTCGTGACTTATATTATTCGTGATATATGTATACAAACGCAATAAATTAATTTAGCTCACACCACTTATAAATATGCACAAACAATAAAAAATTATTACTGATAAATTTGGGAAACAGTTCTGTTATTGCACCATTATTAAATGAACCATTATGTATTATGCCTGAGATCGTGGCCGTTACTCGCATTAATATGGACATGACTCCAAAGATTTTAATGCTAATAATTTAATTTAATTAATTGATTTCTTACCTGAACTTTAATTTTGATCCTTTGCAGGACAGTAATAAATAAATAATACAAAGAGGTGAGGCGTGGCCATTAATATTAATCTCCAAAAAACCCATGCTGTTTGCACCATTAACATCCGTGGATTGCGGAAGGAGCTTTTCCTAAGTTTTTTCAGCCGTGAAAAGGAATAAACTAACCTAAATTGATTGTTAGTCAAAGCCTGTCCACCGATGGTCATTGTTTTGAAATGATACAACCATCAAATTTCCACCTACCCATACATTATTAAAGGGTTATACGCAGGAGTTTCTTTTTGAAGGACCTTTTAGTATGAAAATAATTTAAAGTTACTGCAAAAAGTAAGTACTGCGAATAATCCTAATTAAATAGTTCTAGGCGGTTTTTAAACATGCGCATCCATTTTCTAACCTAAACGTGACGTAATAAAAGATAACCTGTGTAACTGTTCAACAGAATCCTTAAGCTTGTCAGACTATACCAGAAAGGTTTAGGTACTTAACTAAATGTAAACAAACCAAACCACGTGGTTCTGTTTAACAGCCAATCACAACTATTTTGTCGAGCTTCGACGTGTCAATGCTCTGCTGCTATTGGATGGTAACTAAATAACGTGTTTTTTTGTTTACATTTAGTTAAGTACCTAAACCTTTCTGGGATACGAATTAAAAATATAATAATTGGTCTTTCGAAACAAGGATCTACGAGACGCAAGACTCCCACGCCAAGCCGCCGCAAAACATGGCGCCGGTGAAATATATCACCAATGCGACCGCGGACATCATATTAATATAGAACATCTTCAAATTGTTCCAGTTACAACGGTTGCGTTGTATTACCTACAATCGAGGTCGTTTCTATAACTAGGTATATGCGAATACTCTTACAAGCTCAAACACGGAGATATTTCGCTATGTTAAGAGTATACTAATCGCTCATTTAAAGAAACATTTATCGACTAACAAATATTTGCTCCTAAGGGCCTGTTTTACAATCGACGAGTAAATGTATCTGTGGTTAGCTTTCTCCTTGTTTATTTTCAAGTGTAAGAAAGAGAAAGGGCTAAATTTATCTGTCAAATATGCCGATTGTGAAACAGGCGGTAAGTATAACATTTGGCAACCAATTTAATGTCTTGATGAAAGTTGCAAGTAAAGTAATATTGCCAAAAATTTAGTTGGCAAAAACACAGTTGCTAAAATTTGTTTGGAAAATTACATTTAACAAAAGATATTTCGCATAAACAACGGACTCCCGGCTGTATAAGGCGTACAGTCATTTTATGCAATCTCAAGATTACAAACACTGCCGATCCTGAAGAGTTACGAGGGAGTTGGGATATATCTAAGCTGTCTTACCTCCACAACACAACTAGGTAGGGTAGGATAAGTTTAGTAATACTGAACATTTTTGGTTAAAGAAGCAGATAACATTTGTATTTATAAGACGTCGTCTCCTGGAAGGGTGCGACACAGTCTGAGCGCTAAGACTTAAGTGTAAACATGTCCAAACCATACGAGCACAACACAATATACTTTTGTTTTTTTAATACGCTAACAGCTGGGAATTTTTTCCCACCTGTTACCACTGGTAACTACTGGGTTTTTTTTGGGAATATTTTATTGGTAACTAATGGGAAAAATATTCCCGCTTGTTACCACCGAGTACTTTAGTGGTAACCGGTGGGAAAAAAAACCCAGCTGTTACCAGTGGTAACAAATTGGTGGTAACGGGTGCGAATAACCGGGTTTAGACGTTTTCTATATTATTATATATTCTGTATAAGTATTTATATATGTATATGCATATACGTATATTTATCATTGTCTAGTAGGTACCCGGGATACTAAGCCTGGAGCTTAGTTTACATGTCATGTCAGCCGAAAGACGTCCACTGCTGGACATAGGCCTCCCCCAAGGCTTTCCACTCAGACCGGTCTTGTGCTTTTTGTATCCACCGCGGTCCCGCGATCCTGACGAGGTCGTCACTCCATCTTGTTGGAGGCCTACCTACAGCTCGTCTTCCGGTCCGCGGACGCCACTCCAGAACCTTTTGACCCCATCGGCCATCAGTCCTGCGAGCAATGTGCCCCGCCCACTGCCACTTCAGTTTAGCTAGGTATTCTTAGAGCTATGTCGGTTACCTTAGTTCTACTGCGGATATCATCATTTCTAAAGTCAAAGTCAAAGTCAAAGTTCTTTATTCTTCAATTTAGGCATAATATAATGCACCTATGAATGTCAAAAAGCATTACCACCGGTTCGAAAAATAAAACCTTTGCCCCGAGAAGAACCGGCGTAAGAAACTCGGCAAGGTATATTTTTTTCAAGAAAAAGGTTTACATCATTACATTATAATTATAAATAGTTTACAATATCACGGTATTTTTGTACAGTAGGTGCACCTTTTTTAAGCGTAGATTACTCATGCAGGACGGACGACTCACTGCCAAACATCCCTATCCATGATATAATCGTTTACTTTATAATATGCTCGGGAAATTAGTTTTTGTTTTACGACAGATTTAAATTTAGAGTCAGTAAGTTCAGTAATACTTTTTGGAATTTTATTGTAGAATTTTACACAATTTCCCAAGAATGATTTTGAAGTTTTGGCCAGTCTATAAAAAGTGGTTTTGAGCTTTCCTGTGCTCCTGGTTGCGTTTGGCTTATCAATGTTCGTTGGGAAATTATGTAGATTCTTCCTAACAAAGATGATTATTTCAAATACATATAGCGACGGCAGTGTTAGAATATCTATTTCCTTGAAGAATTCCCTCAATGACACACGCGACCCCAAGTTATAAATAGCTCTAATAGCCCTTTTTTGCAAAATAAACACTGTACCGATATCCGCAGCCGATCCCCACAAAATAAGACCGTACGTAATTATACTCTTAAAGTAAGCGAAGTAGACCAACCGTGCCGTCGCTACATTGGTAAGCTGCCTTATTCTCCTGACTGCAAAAGCAGCGGAGCTCAACCTACTTGCTAACGCAGTTATGTGGGAACCCCACTGCAATTTCGAGTCTAATGTAATACCTAGAAAAACAGTTGTTTTTACAAAGTCTATGGTTTCACCATTAAGTTTAATATTTGAGGCTAAGTTTATATTTGATAAATTTGCTGATGAGAATTTTATACATTTAGTTTTATTTGGATTTAACATTAAGTTATTGGCAGCAAACCAGTCAGATATCATGGAGAGGGTATTGTTTGGTTCAATGAGTTCAGTATCTTTCCTATTTACCTTGAATAGTAGAGAAGTGTCATCAGCGAACATTACAATGCCTGACCTTCTGCTTACCATATACGGCAGATCATTTACAGGTCAACCTTGAGGTACGCCCATATCTATCTCTATCTCTGACGAAACGGCTCCATTTATCGCTACCTTTTGATTTCTCTGTGTTAAATATGACTTAATGAGATCTAATGCATTTCCTCTAATGCCATAAAAACCAAGTTTACAAATTAAAGTGCCATGATCTACACAATCAAAAGCTTTAGAAAGGTCGCAGAAGACTCCAATGGCGTCCTGCGACTCTTCCCAAGCCTGTAAAATAAATTTGATCAAACTTGCGCCCGCGTCAGTTGTAGACCTACTTTTCATAAAGCCGAATTGTTGATCGTGTAAAATTTTATTAGTATTAAAGTAAGAAGTCAATTGTGTTAGCATTATTTTTTCAAATATTTTGCTGAACGCAGGAAGGATAGATACTGGACGATAATTTCTGATTCTATCACGCAGAGAGCTTAGTTTAACACTAGGTAAATTAATGTGAATGTCCTATTTTAGGGTTCCGTACCAAATACTGAAAAATGGAACCCGTATAATATGACTTTCTTGTCCGTCTGTCTGTCTAATTGTCAGTCTACTTTTTTTACATTTTATAAACTGATAGGATTTGAGATATTTAGGTAATTAAGCTGAAACGCGAAGAATTTCTCCGTCCCTATCCCCCTTTATTTCAGAAAGTACTGAAGATAAAACTTTCACAAAATCACATTGACTGCGGAATCATCTACATATTTCAGGAAAAACCATATGCCATACTTATAGTTTTGGGAAAAGTATGTTATGCTAAACGACAAATTCTATGGAAAGATAATTAGGATAGCATATGAAAAATTGGTACAAAGTAAATATTTGTTTAACAAGTTTGCCAAAACATTCAGTTGCAAAAACTTATTTGTTAACAGGATGATTTGAACACACTTTAGCTATTATTTTCCCCGCCGATTGTGCTTCCAATTGTTTATACCGTCAAAACATTCCTCAACATTAAATTAAGTGTTACGACAAATTAATTGGTTGGTGATTGGCGCATTATTACAAGTGATCGGTATAGGTAGGTACTGCTTATTTACCTGAGCTTGACGCATGTTCATTCATGCGCGAGTGAAAAGGAATACGATATTGAAATAATAACAAAAAAAAAACAAGCTTTAAACACCCGACTGATTTTTTGATATTGTTATTAAACCCTTAATATTCTTATATATTTGAGATGGTCGCATTAAGACCTTTCAAATGATACCAATATTGTAAACATGAGACTTTTTTTGTTGACATAAATAATTGACATTTTGCCATTGTTGTTATTTCAATTTTACCAGTTTAGGTGTCCTGTGTCACCCGGGATGGTGAAAGGATTCTAACGATACCACATACGTTTAAATCGGCTCAGGCGTTTAGTAGTTATGGTGGAATAAAGAATCGTTACATACATACATACACGAACCCTGAAAACATTACACTCCTTTTTTTGGGGAGTCGTGTAATTAAGTTGGGAGAGGGGCGTCATATTCCGGTAATTTCGTGGCCACCGGCTAGCTGACATCGTGAAAGTATTTTAACATTTATGTTTAATTATATTTTGTATGCGAGTTAGCCTTAAAGGTTTTTGTAAATATGAGCCTTGTTGCCTCATCATCATCATCATTATCAGCCGCAAGACGTCCACTGCTGGACAAAGGCCTTCCCCAAGGTTTTCCACAACGATCGGTCCTCTGCTGCTGTCATCCAGCGGTTTCCCGCGACCTTTATCAGATGGTCAGTCCACCTTGTGGAAGGTCTGCCAACACTTCGTCTCCCGGTTCGCGGTCGCCACTCTAGAACCTTTCCGCTCCAATGGCCATCAGTTCTACGAGCAATGTGCCCCGCCCACTGCCACTTAAGGTTTGCAATCCGGTGAGCTATATCGGTTACTTTAAATTACTTGTTGCCTCATATAAAGTTATTCCCTTATAGCAGTCTATAAACGTAGTGCACTAGCGAAATAAAACAGCGATTGTGATAACCTATACATGTTTATAACATATTTTTACATTGTAAACAAGTCATATACTTATACTTATAACATATCGATATCACAATACTTTATAGTCTATACAAACGCAATATTAAATAATTTGGAATAATAATATTTAAATACAAAGTGATAAACAAATCAGAGTATAGCTGAAACACGAATTTTTAAATGTGTACATATTGGTTAGTTTGGATATTGTTGCCGCTAATACCGATGCATCTCTAGTCTACATACGAAAACGGGTTATAGGTACAGTCCAATTCAAAAGTTTCTGTATGTACATTTAAATCCCTGGTCTCAGTAACGTATTAAAGTGAGTGGTTTAAATGTAGTATATCAATAACTGCGACAAAGTACTAAAATGTACATTTCCTTTTGAATTCGCCTTACAACACCCGCCGTCTTCTACATTGAAGAGTGAAAGGCAGGGAAATTCAGAGTTATTTAGAGATTCGAAGTAGCGCACTTGTGGCGCTAGACAAGATGCATTCTGCGAACGTTATCGCTATCGAAAATGTAAAGCATTGATGTAAGCTGCCCGATGGAAACGAGCGCTAATGTTAATGCCATACATTTTAACAGTTTACGATAGCGTTATGTTATGTGTCTTGTCTAGGGCCCCTGCAGGCTAATCATCAGCTTACATCAATTCTAAAAAAATACGATTTTCGGAAACCGCTAACTTGTGTCATGCATCTTCTTGACTATGGTCGGGATACAATAGTAATGACAAAAGATGTAAACAAAACCAAACGTATTTATCATTATTACACCATAAGCAAATACTTTTGGACATCGCGTGAGGTATATTAAAGGCCGTACACGCTTGATTGTTACCTTTACATTCTGTTTAAGATTAAATAACTATGAACGATTTTTTTTAAACCAAAACTGGTTTGCTTTAATTTTGAGTTTATGTGTCAAACAGTACTGATTTTTTTACCTCTTTTGTCATTTCTTTAGGCCCCTGTGCGACTTTAAGCCCCTGTGCGGCTTACAATACTCTTGTAATTCTCATTTGTCGCTGATGCATCCGTTACTACATAGTCTGTTATTAAAGAGACGTAGCTTGTGCTAGCCGTACAGTGCGCCTCTCGTTTCAAACCAGGTAGAGGTGATAACCGAACGATAAACAACTCAGGGAAAAAAATGCCAAGGTTTTCACGATATAAACTAAACCATAACAATAATGAAACTGACAACAATTTAAATTTCAGAAGTACAATGTCACATTGCTTTATAATTATAGAATTGTTATGCTTGTCAGTCTCGCCACTGTCAAATGCATAAGATTTAGTTTTCCCATGAGTTATAATATAAGCATCACTAGACCTTTTTTAACTGACTGCGTAAAAACAAAAGAGGATATTGAGTTGAAAAATATTTTGTATGTATGTAAATATAGCTGGTAGCATTTTAACATTACTTTTGGAGGTCAACTATCAGTGAGTTGTTATACGCTTAATACATTTTGCACGTGTATGGTTTGACACCTTGGCGTATCGGGCACGTGAAACGGACGAGACGACCAAACGGAGCGATTTTAATAAATATGGTTTTACGTTTACTATTTTTATGTCGCCAGTTATGTTTCTTAACATTTTTTTAGTCTTAAAATTTACCAGTATTTTTCAACGTGTTTAAGAGAAACTCCTGTACTATATATACAGTTGCGATTTAGCTCAGAGCACTTATAAACATGTAGAAACAATATAATTTAATTACGCATTAAATTGGGAAACAGATAATACAAAGAGTTGGGGACAAAAACGACGAAAAGTTGTAGATACATTTTTAGGCACTAGATACTCCGATTTATTGCTTTGAATGTGTTATGTTGGTGAGATTGAAGGCGTCTGTATAAGACAAATATATCTTTAAATTGATAAAATTCATTGATTCACTGTCGGTTAGGTATCGCTAATTTAATAAAGAATAATATTATTTTGTCTACATTAATATTGCTTCAATTCAAAACGGATTTTAGAACTAATTGTAAGTACTTCTCAATTCTCATTATATATTTTAAAAGCAAACTTTTTCCAATAAATATTGATAATACCGCTTTCAGTTGTTGCCAGGCCATTTAAAGCAGCTCAAAAAGCTTCCACTTTGCTCATAACAGAATACAATAAATCTATGATTTATGATAAGAACTATGATTTATAAATCCTATACTTTTTACGTTTCATTAACTCAACAAACGAATAAAAAATAACATATTTTCAATTTATAATAAAGTTATCTTTTAAATGGCTAAGTGCAATAAAATAATATCATAGTACAAAAATTTAAAAAATAAGTACGTATTCTAGTCTACCAATTTACTTTATCCTAAACACAGACGTAAAACACGGTTATTTGCAGATGTTGGAAATAATTTTATTTTGGAGGCGGAACCTACACATAATATTATATTATTTCTGATGGCAGTGTAAGCGATGAAACAATCGATTTTCACCCTAATTTTCTTTGCAATTTACCTTAATTCTAAAGACCATTTTGTGTATACTTAAGGATGGATGGAAGACCGTCCACCGATGGTCACTCTTTTGACTTCCCCAAAGATCACTTTTATCATCGATTCGACTGTTTACAACAACACTGTCAAAAGAATACGCATGCGTTCATAGATATAATAAAATAAGGCAATGTGATTAAACACAAGAGAAACAATTTGTTATGGATAGACGACAATTAATATGGGTCACGTCAAAACGCTTATATTATTGGTGCCCGACTATACACGTCTACACTAAATAATACAAGCATCGAATTTCCTTCTAAAAACACAATTAAATAGTTCTAGGCGGTTTTTAAACAAGCCCATCATCTCCAAATCTGAATATGGTATAAATAAAAGAAAACCTGTGTCGCTCTTCAACAGAATCCAGTAGCTTGATAGACTAGAATTGAATAAAATATATAATAATTGGTCTTTCGAAACAAGGATCTACGAAACGCAAGACTTCCACGCCAAGCCGCCGCACGCCATGGAGCCGATCAAGTAGACCGCCACTGCGAGCACTGCGGCCAATATAAAGAACATCTTCATATTTTTCCAGTACAAGTTGCGTTGTAACGTTCGCGCTGTACCGCTGAATGCAACGGACTGAAAAAAACGAAAAAAAAATTATATACATGCACCTTATCAATATTTTTTTTATAAATACCCTCTAGAGCAGAATAAATAACAATTTTTATTCAAAAGTACACCCCATTTGTTCGATAGAAATAATTACTCAAATTACAAATGGGTTATGACAAAGTGTCAAGACCAAGGTTAACTGTTAGACATTGGTATACTCCATTTATTTAGTTATCTAAATGCAATGTAAACAAACAAAACCATGTGATAGTGCATCTGCTAACAGAAGCAGAACTCTGATGCGTCTAACTTTGATAAAAATGTTTCCTATGGATATTTACCAATCACGTGATATTGATGATTTACATTTATTAAAAATGAAGTATAAAAAGCTGTTCTTTTTGTGTACTTATATTTAAGAGCTAATTGTTAGGTAGAAAAAAAAATTGCTGTTGTCCTGAACCTACTGTATGTAAATACTGTACTGTATGTAGCAATTGCTTTTCTACCTAACAATTAGCTCTTAAATATAAGTACACAAAAAGAACAGCTGGTTGTACTTCATTTTTAATAAATGTAAACAATCTTTATCATGTGGCTGGTCCAGCGGAAAAGTTTTTTTATAAGTTAGACGTATCAGTACATACATTTATTTATAGCCATATAATATGTCAGTAAAGAGTTCAGTATAAAATGCGTATTTCTATGGCAAAAATAGGTCGTACAAGCTTGTACCCATTGAAGGAAAATACTGTTTAAGCACTTTAAGCAGTTAGACCCACAGCAACAAAAAAAAGTAAGGTTAAAGGTTAAAGAAACTTTATCCTCATAAGAATTACAGAAATTTGCTTACATGAGAATATTCTAAATTTTAACAAAAGCTATATCTAAGCATGCAGTACAAATAAGTAGTAATATAATCTTAGCAATTTAAATCAATTAAATATGTTAATTAATATAAATTGAAATAACATTTAACATGTCTGTACTGCACGCTAGCCTTTCCGGCAGTCAAAAGTAGGTAAGTTATTATTAGCTAAGTAAATAAAAATATATTCTTTGAAAAAAAAACGTCTTTCTATAATGATAACGAATCAGTTATAAATAATTTATTGCTTTGTGTTTATTGAGTTGTATCATACATAAGTTGTTAATTTACCTCCAATACAAAGCTGCAGTTATCTGTTCCATATGCATATTAACGGTGTAAGGTTAAATGCATAATATATACCTACATGTGTTCTATCTCTTGAAAAAGTATGTTATAGTTAAGAATATTTGACCAATACTCAATTTAAAAAAAAACAATTAGATTCGAGTCAAACTCGCGCACCAAGTCTTAAAACTACAATAAGGTTCAAGAAAATGATTAAAGTTAAAGGTTCAAGGCATACTTACATTAGTGGCCAAGTTGTCAGCTTTATTAATTAACAGCTCCAATTTCTCGCCGCGGGTTGCCATGTTGTCTGAAAAATATATTTATTTGAGTACTATCATTCTTTTAAGCTGCAACTTTAATGTTTTGCCACTTTAATCTTTTGCTTGATAGATTAGTGCTGCAGACTAATCTATCAAAGATATTAAAACGACAAGGTACTAAAGTGTGCAGCTACTCATAAGGACAACTCTAATCATAAGTAGTTTTATTGCCAAGCAATTTCCAGACCATTGTGTTGTGTGAACATACCCATAATCTGGCAAAATTTGTGCATTTTGAGTTGTCAAACTAATTCACCTAAATAAAAACTACTTTAGGTAAAGGCGATTAGACAAGCCTTATTCTTAGCTAATAAGGAATGAAATAGAAGTACAAACCCAGATTTCCTTGAATTACTGTATGACCTTGTAAAGAAAAATCATGTAGTTTGCTGCATTTAAAATTACCGAAGCCAAGGTCTATCATAAATTGCTATGATTTACGTGTTACGATGTTAGAACATAAGTGACCAGCCAAATACTTTTGCACCAGTCATATGCCTGCTTGTTTAAATTATAGCTTTATATAAATCAGGGTGCTATTCATTTGTTTATTTATTATATTAGGCTTTGAATTATTCTTTCTTTACTAAAGTTAGAATTAGTTTCAGATGAGACTTGTTTGTGCTTGTAAAAGGTACAGTTTTATTCAAATTGTGATTTTACCTTGGTTTAATTAAAGGTGAAAATGTGTGCAAAAGAACAGTAATTTATTCACCTGAATAAAAAAGTATGGGACATATTATGTTTTTGATGATGCATTAGCCTAGTTATTAGTGACCCTACAAAGCTAGCAGTCCCAGGGTCGATTCCTGATGAGGGCAAATATTTGAGTGATAAGTGCAAGTATTTGATCCTGAATCTTGAATGTTTATTTTAATGTGTATTTCTCTATAAAAAGTACCTATGTTTATCAAATATTTTAGGTCAAATGTATCATTTCCCAAAAAGTATTTTGTATTATTATTGTTTTATATCCTGGATATTGAATCACAGGTTAAGTTAGGTTACTTTACACTTGTGAGTACATAAAAAATAAAACCACTTTTTGGAAAATGATACATTTGACCAATTTTTTTTTGACGAAACAAAGGTAACCCAGTACCCATCCATTCCATAATAGGTACAAGCTCTGAGCTTAGTTTGTAACAAGGTCAATTTGTGATATTTATTTGTCTCCTGATATGATATTTATGTAACATACATATGTTTTTTTTATTTTATTTCATCACTTACAATTACAGAACATTTTGAACTCATGTTCCAATTATTATTTTTTCAAATTTCATCATCATTTAGGTTTTTTGCACACACATTTCATTTATTTATTTATTTATTTATTTATTTATTTATTTATTTATTTACAGTGACAGTAACAGGCTTACAGTAAAAACCAAGGCGCCTTTTACGTTAACTTATTTTAACACAAACAAAGAAAAAAGAAAAAATATATATATACTCTAATATATATCTAAAACCATATAAAATATAAAAAAAAACAAAAAAAAAAGTAAATAAGTAGGTACCTATGTCAACTACTAAAAATAATATAAAAACTATGTGGCTAAAAATAAATCAATTTTAGATAAAAGCGAGTGCCAATTGCCAGCTAGCACGTCGGTATCCCGCAGCTGGTGCAGAAGCTCGTTGAGCAGCTGTAACGCCCTCGCGGTCGGGGCGTTCCTAGCGCGGCGCGTGCTGAATCCCTCCAGCGCCGCAAACAGCGGGTGTCGACGGCGTTCCCCAGCTCTTATGTACTGGTCAGGGACAAACAAGCGGACCCGCTCGAGTGTGGTCTGATTTTGCACCTTGTTACGCAGAAGCAAGCAATAATGCACCAATAGATGCTCCTTACGTCTGCAACTCAGTGTGCGCAATCCTACCATACCCAGCACAAATAGAGAGGGATATAAAAATGGATAATATCCATATATCCTCTTATATAGATATCTGGCAAACCTCCGCTGAACCCTTTCCAAAAGCAGTGTGTACTTGGCTTCAATTGGATCCCAGATAACGCAGTTGAACTCAAGCTTGCTCCTGACGAATGCATTGAATAAAATAATTGCAACCTTCACATTTTTAAATTGAGCTGCTGTTCGCATTATGAAACCCAGAGCTTTACTCGCGTCTTTACATCTCGAGATGATGTGCTGATGAAAATCAAACTTTGGGTCAAGATACAGGCCGAGGTCCCGAATAACTTGGACGCGATCTAGCGGCACATTTCCTAAGCTGTAAGTGGCATTTATTGGCGCATGGGATCTTGTGAACGTTATCACCTTACATTTAGCCGTGTTAAAGTACAACCTGTTGCTGACAGCCCAGTCAAATACCGCATCAATATCCCTCTGCAAATCGTCACAATCAGAGAGTTCGGCTACTGCCAAGAACAACTTTAAATCGTCCGCAAATAGCAGACACTCGGCTCTACGGATGACTGCAGGTAAATCGTTGACCATAATCAGGAACAAGGTCGGGCCGAGTATACTCCCCTGGCTTACCCCTGATCGGGTATAGTACTCCTTGGAAGTATGACCGGACACTTGGACATATTGTTTTCGATCGCCAAGGTAGCTGGCAAGCAACTTAAGGAGATCAAAAGAGAAACCAAACAGAGCCAGTTTTCGAAGCAAGACATCATTATCAACTAAATCAAATGCTTTTTTGAAGTCAAAATATGCCGCATCGACTTGTCGGGACCCGTCCATATGTTGGAGCACATAATCTGCGAAGTTAATGTGAGAAGTGCAGGTAGACCGCCCAGCTCTAAAGCCGTGTTGTGAGTCAGTTAACCCAGGTGAGACTTGCAATGAGATACACTGATTAATTACATTTTCGAAAATCTTACCAAAGCATGATAGTATGGCAACAGGCCTAAATGTGGTGACGTCCGTAGAAGGTTCTTTAGGGACAGGTGTCACCCTAGATATTTTCCAGGCCATTGGATATATACCCTTAGCAATAGCGAGGTTAAAAATATATACCAACGGCTCTTCCAATACTGACACGCAGTCCTTGACAATAAGAATAGGTATTCCATCAGGCCCCGGAGACGAAGTGGTTTTAAACTTACGTACCGCGCGTCTCACTTCCGCACAAGAAATGTGGGAAATTTGGATATCAGCTGGACATTGGTACTCTGCTGCACTCTGTACTGCTTCCCCCACGTCCAGCAGTGGCGCCCCGGGGTGAAAAACTGAACCAAAGTATTCAGCAAACGCCTGAACAGCCTCCGTTTTAGCAACATTTCTGTTTTTATACGTGAACATACCTTTCGCGTGTCTCCCACTTCGCCTATCCTTGACGTGCTTCCAAAATTCAGTAGGTTGGCGGCAAATGTCCCGCTCAATTGATGCCATGTACTGCTCATATGCGCTGCCAATAAGAGACTTTACCTGGCCTCTATAGTAGCGGAATAACTCGCGGTTAAATTGAAGACCATGACGTTTGAACTTAACTAGATGGAAATGCTTAAGCTGTATGGCTCCTATGATATCCGGCGTGTACCATTGAGGATAATTGTAGCGACGAGATTGCTTAGGCGTCGACCTTAGAGGCACATAGACGTCTAGGGTACTATTGAGAAGCCCATAAAAGGTTTCGGTAGCTAGGTCAACGTCACTCTGCTCGTAAACACGTGACCAGTCCAAATTGGCCAAGCTGTGATAAAGACCGACGAAGTCAGCCTTTTTAAAATTCCAGCGGAACGCTTGCGGCACCGACACGTGAGAATCAGACCAGCGCTCATTCTCCCCGGTCGTCAGCACACTCGTAGTAGATATAGTAACATCTAGCGCGGGATGATAGGCGTCTAAGGGAACTAAAGGGTCGATATTACCTTCCACCAAAACATCACCGGCAAACATATTTGTCAACACCAGATCCAGGATACCACCGTGCGAGTTGCTGACATTATTACATTGACTTAATTGGCAGAAACTTAGAAAATTATCAAATTGGCAAACGGCATTTGAGTTAAACGACTTAAGATTAAAGTCGCCTACAACCAAAATATCTAAAGAAGAAAATGTACAGATAGCATTTTCTATACATTCTAATACATTCAAAAATTGACTATCACTATAATTAGGAGGTATATATACTACACCAAGCAACAACCGAATGTTTCTACCAGTTAACAAGGCAAATATAAGTTCGCGTTCTTTGGTCAGGCCGTCAATATTATCGATAACACTCACACTGAAGGAACTACTAACTGCAAGTAGGACCCCGCCCCAGCCGACGTCGCCGTCGCGGTCCTTGCGAAGCACAGTGTAATCTGCTGGAAACAACTCGGCACTGTTTACCGAGCTATTTAAAAACGTTTCCGTTAAAGCCACAATGTCAGGTCGATGCATTTCTACGTTCGCATGAAAAACCGATGTTTTTGAGCGGAGGCCTCTCACATTCTGGTAATATACGCTAAACGTTTTATGATTTTTCCTTGTCCGTTTGGTTTTGTGCACGAAAGTTCTGCCGCCAAGGTTTAACGCAAATATCTTCAGCCCAATTAGCCGGGTCTAACACTCTGTCAACATATTTCGACGGGACAATCAATTTAAAGGAGGAGTAATTTCCTTTTGCCTTCAGATTCTCAACTGAGCAGACATCTTCATTAAAAAGAGCAAGCAAATGAGCACGCACCTGGTCGACCGTGGTGCCCATTTTTACGTAAAACAGATGTATGTATCTTTGCCTCTCTGCTGCTTCCAATGAGCACGTAGTACCTGGGGCAGCAGTGCCCCGCTTGACATCGAACGATTTACGCTGGTGTTTCTGAGTTTTATTCAAATTCTTATTGTCTGGCTCAGGCATCTTTTCCGCAACTACAACCTTGTTGTGCGGTTGCTCAACAGGGATACTCTCAGTGGCATGTGACTGAACTGAAACTTGTACCTCGCTGGAACGGTCCTTAGGCGCACTAGTCATTGGGCGTCGCGGCGGGGCCTGATTCGGTGGTTGACTACGCGCATGTGATGTTATAGTAGAGTAACTCGTCGGCGTCCCGCCAGTGTTTTGCGGCTCTGACGTTGAATTAAACTTATCCTCCAGAGCTGTCACCCTTGCGCTCAGTTGTCCAACAGTTTGTATCAGAGCAGCCAATTGAACCGCGACTGCAGAGCTAATAAGGTTTGGCAGGCGCTCATTTAAACATAGCAAAAGCTCTTCCCTCACCAAAACACGTATGTTATCTAAACACACGGAGTCGTCTCCCAGCTCGCCATCCCGAGATTGGTTCGGAGGTTTCTGACGATATGTTACGTGCTCCGACTGGTTTCTTGATACGTTTAGATAGCTGCCATCCAACGACTCGTCATGGGCACTACGAATCTTGATGCAATTCAAAGAATCACTGTGTACTCTATGAACCCGAGTAGCGTCATCAGCCGCCGAACCTCTGACCGGCGTGTTTGTATTATCTCCTTTTGGCTGCCCACAAACACATAGCTGACATTTCCAACCCGTCCTATGCTTATCTGTCATAGAGTCGAAGAAATGCCGTTCCGGGACATTGCCGCATTGTAGATCATAATTTTCTTTACACACACAGCAGTTTAAGAAGGGCTGGTTGCCAATAACAGTTAAACAACCCGCACAGGTAATTGCCATTGATGCCATCTAGCGACTGGTAGTTAAAGCTTTAGAGAAGCAAGCAATATGTCAGTTGTGAAGCTTAATTTCGCGACGGCGCGTCACTGCTACCGTGGCTCCGTGGAGACTAGAGCGGACTCACGTGCAAGAGGTTCCTGGTTCAAATCTCGACCCCGTCACTTGGTTACTTTTTCTATTTTCTTAGGATCCGCCCAAGCTGGTATCGTCGCTATTTGCTTCTCACTTGCACCGCCTACTAGGCGGAGTCTTCCGTAAGTTTGCCACAAGAAGAAACGAGAATCGAAAAATACACAACTGACCAATCACGAATTTTAAATTCGAATAAAATTAAATATTAACATAAAAGGTGACACACGTCCACTCAAGAGTAAGTTGGCGACCCGACCTCCTTGACGACCTTCATGATATTGTGTAAATGTGATTATTAAAATCAATTAACAATATCAGTTTTAATTGTTATTTTACTTAAACCAGTGTCTGATTACTGTTCAACATCTAAATAGAAATCTTCTCCCACACACACCAACCTGTTCATTAATATGAAGGCTGTACAATTAATTAACATTATAATACCATTGATAAGGCAGCTGTTAATTATATTCAATATGCATTGAACTGAAACAGTTTCCCTCATTATGGAAACAAAACTAAGGACATTTCCATGCATATCAGCCGCTAACACACACCGGCACTGGTATACAAACATAATAACAGAGATAAAGGGTGTGATAAACTGTTTGCATACAAATAAATCAGTAATCAGGACCAGAAATGGTCATTGAATGTTTAATGTGTAAATATAATATAGGTGACTTATTAAATGGACTTTAAAGTAAGAGGCAGCTTGTAACATCTTTCAAATAAAACATACTTATTTATAAACCATTTATAAACCATAAATGGGTAACTTTAGCTGTTATCAATTAAATAACTAAAATATTGTTATATTATCAGCACTGTAGGTGTCTTACACCTCAACATTTTGCTGAGACAGTGTCAATTTCAATGCTGTGAGGACACATATTTCTAGTTACCTTCATTGTTTATGTTTAATTTTTGCATGTGTTTCTTATGGTTTTGCGAAAAAAAATATTTTTTCTTCTTCTCCTTCTTATCTAAGTTGACAAGTCAACCTTAACTTCAGTGATATACCTACTATGACTTCTATATAAAAAATATAAATGTATTATAGTGCTAATGTATAGTAAACTTGAATAGGTATATAAAAAAATATCGAAGAATGGATATTTTTGGTCGCCACACCAATATTTGCCCTTTCCTAGGGTTAGCCAACACAGGACTGCTAAGACTTCCTAATATGCTTTATCTAGCTAAAAGACTAAATAAAAACTCTATATGAAGGGAGAATTTTAACCACTACCCACTAACTTAAATAAAAAGCTAGTTCAATTGTAAATCAATACATTTTAATCTAAATTGGGATGAATATAAATATGATCAAATATTTTTATTTTTCATATTTTTGATAAAAAGTTATGACTTATTAGTCATAACTTGTTATCGACTGTTTTAAAAACAGACTGGATAAATATTTTAAAATAGACAATAACACATGTGGACAATGATATGCACACATCAGCTATGAGCTGCTTGTGTATTATAAAGAAATAAATAAATAATAATAAGTATTCAATGGGCAAGTCAATTGGAAAATTACATTAATATCTATGTTATAATAATAATTTGATTTATTTTAGGTTGTATTCTATGCACCCTGAAAATTTATATTCATTCCATTTTACAGCATGTGTTTTTAAAATTAAACTTACCAATATTTTTAACCATGATATTCTTGAGGTCATCCAATTCACCATATATTGTAGAGATGGTGTTAAGGTCTCCTGACTCAGTGTAATGTTTCATTTCTGTTGCCAGAACTCTGGCAAATTCACTGTTCATGGCATAGGGGATTGCTGTCTGAGCCGTTTCACCAAACGCTGCTGTAAATCTTCGCTTGATTTCATTAAGGAAAAGGAATGCTCTCGAACGTTGGAATTTCTGCAAGGATAGAAAATATTATTGTACTCCAATTCCACAGTAGAAAGATAAGAAGAGAATACTTATATATACTTACATCATCAGTAATACAGAAATACACTAGTTTGTCCTCGGCAATATAATGAAATAAGTAACTCCCGTGAGAATACGTCAGTTTGTCATCATGGGGAGGGATTTTCGCTAATATTTGTTCCGTGACTTCAGTAAAATTACCCGCTAAGGAGGCATATTTAGCCAAAACAACGGTACCCCGAGCTACAACGCTAAATAGGATGGGCATTGTGCTGGGACAATGAATCAGACTAAACTGAGATTACAATTACAAAGAAACACAAACACAAATCTTGATTAACCACTAGCAATTCTGTATTATATTTTTGAAACAATCAAAATCACCATGTACAATATTCAACGTTATTATTTCAACCAAATTTGTATTGTATTTATTTTTGTTGAGGTAAAACAAAATAAATAGTCCAGCAAATACGCGCAAGCAAAATTTCTTTTTTTTAAACTGTTAAAACCACAGAGTGTGTAATGTTCTGTCAACTTCAAAGTGGCTGTGACTTGTGACTGACTTCAAAGTCCGTATCATTACGCTATTATAGGTACCGTAATGTTGGCTAGCAAGCGTTTATTCCGTTGTGGTAGGTACTTGTGGCAGGTCAGAGCATAGAGCAAAAACTACTACCAATATTTTAATACTCGTAGGTAAATGAGATTATCTTCTTATTTACAAAAAGCTACTTATAATTCTAGTGGAAACTGGGATTGAATGCCTGACTCAGATTTTATTTCGGAAGCCTCCCCAACCACGCACCATTGGTCAATCAGTTTCTTGTTATAATTTGATATTGATTTTTGAATCAATTTGAGAATGATATTCATGATATTGATGATAGTCAAGAAACAATGACTACCTCCAGCTCCCCTGAACCAAGACCTAGTACCAGCGCTGGTATTGACTTAATGGAAGGAATATCCTTTTTAGTTCAAGACTAATCTATTTTAAATAGTTTCCTGTATTTTTTAGTGTTATTTTAATAATAATATAAACATTTTTTTTTCACTTGTGTATCATTTATCCTAAGATTTGAAAATATTCTGTAACAAAAATTAGGTACTATTTTGCACGTATGTGTAGGTACGATGCGCGAACTTTCCCCCACTACCTCGCCTAATGTTCAAGAAGTTTGACGGCAATTATACGTACAATACAAAATCGAAAGCAACATGAAAAATTGCCATACAGCCAAATTAAGAGGCCGCAATGCCTCATATGCTGCCACGCCCCACACAATAATTAAAAGGGATGGCAAATATCTACTTAATTGCACTTACATTATTTATCATCGTTATCGTTAAAGCTTCGTTAGAGTTTCGAAAATTCGACCGATAACATGCGAAAAAGGTGTCACGTAAGAAAAAGAAAACTATCGAGATTTCTCTTTTAAAACAGTCTCAAGGAAATATGATTAAGTTTAATATTTCAAAGAACAGACGCATATAGTCCTTATGGTTAGGTATTATTCGGTAGGTAGGTGTATTAAACTTAATAGGCAGCATATTTTTTTTTTTCGAATAATTAATAATCATACGTGTAAGGGTTAATCTGTGGTTTTATTTTTCAAAGAAAATAGGCCACCTTTTTTCTTTATATACATTTTTTTTTCTGTAAAAACAATAGTTTGTGATGTTTTAGGATTAATCTTCATACGGTTCTGTTATTTATTACTTAAAATAAAATAAACAAATAAGTATAATTCATAAAAAACATTTATTAATGAATATAAACCATTGTCACCGCACACCTCTAACTCACAGGGCATGTAATCGATGTTTATATTTTAGTTTTTTTTTAGTTGTATTTTAGTTTTCCTTGTTAACTTTTGTCTGGAAATTTTAGTTTTTAATTGTTTGTAGTCTCTGTGCCAATGCTGTTGCACTCCTATAATTGGTGCATAAACGGGAATGTGACTTCTATTTCTGCTAATATATAATTTATGTTGTATTTGTTTTAATTGCTTAGTAACTTGCAAATACTTAATCAAAATAATCATCTATATCTATGTCTGGATTTAAAATATCATCTCCAAATGGTGACAAGTCTATTTGATCAAGAATAAGATTTTCACACATTTCTTCTAAATCAGTTTCTCCAATCAGAATAGCTCCTTGTAACCTACCATTTTGAAGCACAAATTTGATGTATTCAAGGCAAGGAGTTGTCCTTAACAAAATTTCATAGTCTGTTCCTAAACCCTGTCCATTGTATTTTCCAAGTAGCACCACTCTGTGTCCAAAAAGTGTAGTACAATGTGTGAATAGTTCAAAACAAAAGTCCTGCAATACTTGTTGGTTTGTTATACGGGCATGCATTGACTTAGCTGCCATTGCTGCCATTTGTCTTGCTTGGGTCCAAAGCCTTAGCTGGAACCAATGAGAAGCATGAGTCCATGCAGCATTAGCCACATCTCCAGCTGCAAACACATCCTTCACAGATGTTTCCTGAAACTCATTAACTGCTAGTCCCCCATCAGTTCCTTTTAACGGTTCTTCATCCCATAAAAAGTTTACTGCTGGTTCAACCCCAGTTGCAGATATTACAAAATCACACATTACTGTTCTACCATTATTCAATTCAACTTCTAAAGGATATTCTCCATTGCTTAATTCATTGACTGACTTAACTTCAACTTTATAAATTACTTCTAATTCTTGTTCTCCTGTTTCATTTCTTATTCCTTCTAATTTTCTATACCAATCTGGTCCTAATGCTGCTGATTTAAGGTCCTTATTCAATGCAATTACGGTATCTTCTTCTAAAAATACATGCCTTCTTGATATAACATGTTTTGGCGCTTCAATTTTCAGGTCTCTATTCCTAAACGTGTTTTGGAAAAATTCAGCTGCCCCAGGATCTATAAATGTAGATGATATGTAGTCGTCACGTATCACCCAAACTTTTTGTATTCCTCTGGTTGCATGAACAATTTCAGATGCAATACCGCCATTACCAACAATGACCATTTTCCGGCCCTCCTTCAACCTTTCCTGAAACTCTTGGACTGACTCAGTATCTCTGATTCCTAGAACTCTTTTAGATTTACTAGAGTCTGAAATAAGTTTCGGGACTCCACCTGTACATATACAAATTGTAGCATAATGAATAATAACTCCTTTAGAAGTTTTCGCAATTTTATTCTTCGTATCCACACTCTCCAAGGAATCATACACTATGTCAAGGTTAGGGTGAATCTTTTTCAGCGAATTAGCCTCAGTTTCATTAACATCAAATTTGACCACAGTTTTAGCGTAAAAACTAACATTGCTAACATTCTTTACCAATGACGATGCGGAGATCATCACAAGTGTTTCTTCGGGGTGAAGTATAGCTAAAGTCTCAACGCAAGTTACTCCAGCGATACCACCACCTACAACTAAATAAGTAGTTTCTATAGAAGCCATAGATTGACTTTTGATTCACTTAATTAATTAATTTTCGAGCACCAGACCCGGCCGAAACTGATATCAAGCGAACAGCTGATTAAAACCATAATACATTTTAGTATCTCTTAGTAGTCTGTGAAACCAGTATACAATAGTACCTAGTCTTTGTGTGAAACCACAGAATTAACTGACAACTGACGTGACATGACATTGACGTTTCCTTTTAAGTGTTGCCTACTAAATATGTATAGGCGCATTGTAAAGTGAGCTTTACATGAATTTCCGATCGAAAAGTATAAAGTTACTTTGAAAGCCAATGACAAGTCGATATCTGCGAGGATTGCCGAAGATTCGTATTTGCTTCTGCTGCTTCAAAATAAAGAAAGAGACTCCAAAACAAATATTCACCGAAATCTGCATAAGTATTCTCGTAAACAGAGTATAGATATAATAATATATAATATTCTATTATCCCTCTACGGCGTTTACGCTCTACGGGTATTCTATTGAATTAGATTTGTGAAAATGAAACGTATTCTCATGATTCCGCGCTGTAAGTGTTTGATACAAAATTAACTGTGCTACATTAAGATACGTTTGAAATTACAATACAAGATCTGAGTAAAACTATATAACAATGAACGATATTATCGTAGATACTAAATATCTCGGTTAAAAAGAAAAATGACAGTTCTCTTACTACTGTACTACTATACTTACGAATAATCGTAATAATTTACGTAAATAACTGTTATTTAAACTATTTACAACAAATTATATTGGCGTGAAGTATCAAATCGTTTATCGAGTAAATATTATGTTATAAGTTGCTTCTAATTAGTAGTGCTGTGAATACGTTTAAAACATGCGTTACTTAAAGCTATCGATTAACTTAGATAGGATGATACTGATGATCATTGAGTGATTGTAATAATGAGCACTCTTTGGCGTATATTGTATTATGATTCTAAGATGTGGACGTGGCTTGCATTTATACCAGTGTGGCTAGCGGTATCGTGGTATTTCCCGATTATTTGGAGCCCTGTTTACTTATTAGTGTTGAGTGTTTTGTTGGCACTGTTAGTGTTTGTATTGACGCTATGGGGCCATATAGCGCTTTCTCCACCCCAACAAACATCGCTATTCCTCCTAGAAAAAGTAGACAAAGAGTTGAGGCAGTTGGAGGAAACATTGAAAGTAAGTGTGGCTCTTCCATTTTTTTCATAAAACTTATAAGAATGCTAAAATAAAGGTGTTGGTTTAGTAGCCATTTGATTCAACTTTTTGGTTTTTAATCTGAATTCACAATTGTACCTATCTCAGTTATGAGAAATTGAGATTGATATTATTAATATATGTTTTTCCAAAGGATGATCAAACCAGTTGGCCCCATGCAGTTAGAAAGACCCATTTGCCAGTCATTTTTGGCCGTACTGTTGATAGCCAGTTACAACAATTAATAGACTATGTCCTTCGTGACTTTTTGACCCGCTGGCTCAAGGAGATGTCCCATAGGCCTGAGCCAGTCATTGACAAGTTTAAGGAACATGTTTGGGGAGCCATACGGAACTTGCATGAGAGGTTATTACGTGTAGATGCTGAAAAGTTACTAGCCAGTGATATGGTCATGAAAATCACTCAGCATTTTGAACGCATAAGGCTTGCACAGAGCTGTGCGTAAGTATATTGATTACTATTATAATTACTTACTACCTGCCACTAGGAACTAAGTATCCCACCATGTCTGATAATTTTAGTATGATTTTGGCATACATCTCAATCCTTACAAAGTACAAAATATCTTTATTGTACAATTGACAGACATAATACTTAATGGCATTTTCAACCATTTGACCAGATAATCAATAGGAAATTATGGTTATACATATATAATATGGATAATTTATATATCTGAAAGGATGGCTTAAGTAAAAAAGATATTAAAATAAATTGTAGACATATGCCACAAAACAAAGATCTAATTAACATAAGTTGTGTAAATAGGTAAAACTAAAAGTAACTTATCTAATTTTGAACCCAATTTTTTATTATGTACCTATGTCTTAATAATGCTGAATGTGTAAATACATAATAATTAACAAGTAATACTTAATACTCAAGCAATACTTATTAATTATTCTGTATTTACGCATTCAGCATTATTTTACCTGTTAATATTTAGGCAAATTCTTAATTGGCTTATTATTATATCCTGAATAATTAATTTAATAACCAATTTATAAAATATAATATTAGTTTCCTAAAACAAATAAATTTATTTAATCATAAAACAACCTTTACTTAAGAAATGTTGAATTACAGATTAGAGTTGAACCAAGCTCCGATGTTTGCGCTAGCCCCTCACCTCATGTCAGGTGAGACGGAGCAGCACTACCTTCGACAGACTAGTGAACTGATAATCATGTTCCTGATGCCGAGATGCTACTCCTTGTCTCCTGCTTCTCATCTTATGAGAGAGGTCTTGGCATGCAAAGGTGACACATTTAATAACTAAAGTATTTTCATTACATTTTTTATTAATTAGTACCTACTTCTACATCACTTATATCAAACACTTCAGACAAATATTGACATGGTAGTTATTCCAATACAATTTATGAGTTATGTAGAAAATAAAACTGAAACTGTGTAAGTAATTGTTTTTAACCTTGGAATTTCGTAATTAACTCAAAGAGGTACAATCATCCGAAATAAAAGCCACTGTACTTTGTTTAATTTGACAAGGTTGAATTGACTTTGACTTATTTAATCAATAAATCCCTTAATAAATTTTGTGAGTTTACTTTAATATTAAAATAAACTTTCCAAGGGGCTTGCATTGCTGTTATTTACTGATGTTTTATTTCTCTATGACAGCTAAATTCCACAGCCCTGTATAAAACAAAACACTATTATGATTCCAGTATTGCAGCCTGCCATAGACTTGATCACTGAACCGGACTACATAAACCAAAAGATAATACAATACTTGGAGGCCCAAAAAGAGGTAGATGCTATGCACGTGAGGACCCACGAATACGCGAAAACGTTTGAGGACTACATTCGGCTCATTAACAGTTGCAATAATGTTGACACACTGAAACGGTTACGGTTAGTAAGCATGTGTACAACTTTCACTTAATCATTAGGAACTAATAGCGATGATATGCATTACGTAAGATGTCAAGGTAACATGTATTGTTGGGGTATGTGTGGAAAGGACCTGCATGGTTTTAACAAAACTGAAACTTTTTTTTTTCACTTCTTGTTTTAACAAGATGTATTTCGTCAATATCGAGTTTTAGACAATGACCATGAACGTATTAGAGAAATTAGTCCATGAATATCACATGCGAGGGATTGTTCGGTTAAAGAGTATTTTACACGTGGACTAAACAGAAGCACCTGGGGTTATCTCCACGCTTCTGTCAAATCCACTGAAACTAATTGCCGGTCATGACTTGAGGGAAAGCCCCTAAAGTTGATGTACGTCGGACAGAACATGTCAGAGTGAGAGTGTATGTGAGAGGATGATGTGTATGGAAGTGTATGTGTGTGTGTGAGGATGTGTAGGTGTGTGTATGTGAGTGTGTGTGAGTTGAGGCAATTAACTAGGGATTGGCAATTGAAAAGAATATTTCTGATTTAGGATATATTTCAATGGGAAACTGTTCTAAATTGAAAAAGCTCGTTCAGACTAGCGAGAACCACGTGGTTCCTAAAACGCGCAGTTGATTATTTGTTAGTAAAACTGCGCGGTTACGTCTGAACGCCTAGAAGATGTTTAAGTAAATAAAAACCGAGCGCGGTTATTTATTACTTCTCTTCAGATACCTAAAGTGCATATTTTTTGCCCTCAAATAAAGACAAATCACTAATAAAGATGAGAGAGATGGCAAATTAAACATACTTTTTCCTTTAAATTATAATACACATGTAGTGAATGAGGAAACATCGAATATTTCCTAATAGCAAGTGTGGTGCCGTCTAATGCCTACATACGCCAAACAAATTAATGGATTCACTTATTTTATAATTAGCCTACTTAACTACGAGAATATCAATGCTCATAATAACTGTATGCACACGTTAAATCATCATGTCCACTTACTATTTCAGATACGACATAGTAACACAGATTATGCAAGCAACAACCCTTCAAAATATGAAACGAGCTAAAGGTGTAGATGCGGATGCCGAAAAAACAGCGGGTCAGCAAAACATAAGTCGGCAACAGATCGCCGACGCAAAGAAACTAAAGAGATACATCACCCAGCTTACTATAGCTAAGGCGGAGTGCGAAGAGTCTTTGATGAAGTTGGGCTGGGATGGTGCTTTTCCAGCTGTTAACGAGTCTGATAGCAAGGTGAGATAGGACAATAACCTTAACCATTTGAACGCCCCAGTTGGCAATATACGATACGAGAATTTGGGAGCTGTTTATACACGTGGAGCACCTTAAATTGTAGGCAACAATGGCGACGTCGAGTAAGTAGGTATGGTAGACTAGACAGTACTATTTCAAAAAATAGATTGGGAGGCTTTCATCGCAACTGTTAACTCTGCTTTGCCACCCACAGTTTACGAATTATAGTTCTAGATATGCAAATTACAGATCTTATCTATTATTAAAGGACCTGTATGGCTGCCGCAAGTTGTAATTTTTCACTGCTCGCTCAGTTTGTTATCGATACAAACTAGATAGAAAGGGAGATCCGAGCTACAAACAAGTCGCAGACTTCTTGTGCCAGCCCTCCTGATGAGTAGGTATACCTGAATAGCTCGCCCTAGTTTGCTTGTCGCTTAGGGAGTCCTTTTCATCCTAAGATAAGCAAATAAGTGGAGCTTTCATTTTATTTTGAAGTTGATTTAAGTCCAGTAGCTCTCAAACCCATAGGTTTATATGATTGTTTATATGGTCGTGTAAATCTTAGTTAAATCTTACTATTTTCAGTCTCTACCACTGCATAAAGTTTTAGAAAGCGTGACGGGCCGGCGTTACCTCTCGATGTTTCTGGAGACTATGTGTTCCCAAGGCCTCGTCGGGTTCTGGATGGCCGTTGAAGAGTTAAGGCACAGCCCGAGGAGTAGCTGGCACCAACTTGGAGCTGAGATATTCTATACATACATAAGATCACCTAGTGCTGAAATAAAAGTTGATAAGGTATGAGATTTTTGCCTTTTCGTTTTGTGAGTATTGAGGCAAAAAATATGCTTGACGACTAAGATCCTAAGATCTCTACATAATATGTACAGTCAAGAAAATGTTTGCTTGTTCGTTGCAGCTAGCTAACCCTAGCGGTGGTCGACCGGGAATGCCCCTGACTGTATTTAATATGTACTTGTGCTTTGAGTCTCTTGGCATTAGAGCCCTGTGGACATATTGTAGTTCTTGTCTGTATAACCAGGCAAAAAATTGTTTGCCTTGATTTTAGGTTGAAGTAGAACTAAACTTTTTTTTTATTATTTTGCAAATTTCCCTCTGCACAGCACCGTTAATTTTTGTCTAAACACCATTCAACTAACCATTATTTCTACCAAATTTATAGGACACACGAAAACGAATGGAATCTTTTCTCCTGGGTGATAAAGGACCGGAAGTGTTTTACGAAGTCCAGGATACTGTGGTCGACACAATACAAGAAAAGTACTATTCGCCCTTCCTTTTGAGTGAACAATACAAGGCCCTTATGATTGAACTCGCGAACGAGGAGGCTAACAAAGGTTCGTACTTTTTGGTCTTTGACCTTTCTTATGACTTACTCTGATAGTCCGTTATTAAAGGATTTCGCTGTATACATATAAAAATATTAATAATACTGGTAATTTAGTTTGAGGAATGAGTTTGTTATTTATGTCACATAGAATAACTTAGCCTGGTTTTTAAAAACTGGTGTCATCTTTTGCTTTTCAAATATCATATCAGGAGATAATTTTAAACAAACTGGTCCATAACAACTCAAAGCTTGCATTGTAATTTTATTGTTGTTAGAAACCGAGCCTTTATTTAGGTTTCCTTTTGTACAATTTTTCCAACGCCACTGCTAGACAACGTTTAACATACTCATATAGAATATTATTAATTCAAATATCCAAGACACATAAACGGACACTCAAGCTTATCCTGATCACACACATATATGCCCTTACCGAGGATCGAACCCAGAACCACTAGCTTCATAGGCATAATATATCACTCACTCCCGACTAGACTAGACTAACTGGTTGCTACTTCCATGCTTCAGAAATAAACGCAGAAAGATCTCCTATCGAGGATCGTCAGTTGTCAAACGACTCTGTATCATCCGCCGAGAGCGTGGCCGGCGTGTTACACCTCACGGAGCACTCCACGTATGCCAGGAGGAAACTGGACCAGTTGCAAGAGCGACATAGCAACAAAACACAGGTAAATGAAACCAAGGTACCATCAGCCCCCTATTTCACCATACCGACAATGACGGGTCATACTGAATACTGAAACCCAGTGATGTATCAGCGTGTTAACTTTGCAATGTATACCGAATTGTCACCTGCCACGTGTCATTGTCATGATGGTGAAATGGGGGCTGGTACTATTTTAACGTCAAATCGATTTTCAAAGCCACGTTAGCTAGAGATAACGAGTAAAGGGAATTAACTGGGCTGGCATTTTTTTAAATTTAGTGCTTTGTATTAAATAATCCTTATACTTCGATATAATTTGTTTGTAACTGGTTTATTAACAATTTATGGTAGGTATTAAAATTTAGCTAAGGCATTATAAACGTGGTAAGATATCGGGCTCCGATTTTGCCTCCCATAACATTTATTAATTACAAACAAGGTTATTTTTATCTGGAACAAGTGAGTGTCTATCGGCTTCGGGTAAAATTGGTTTGACTAACATAAGAGCGTAAGAGAGCGAGTAGAATAGACAAAACCAAAGGCAGTTTTAAAATCTGGTGCACTATACTTTAACGATAGTAGACGTCACGTTGCACTTTGCCGCTATGCTGTGATTATAGGGTAAATCGCCAATAACTGGCCACTTTTCAATAACTGGCCACCTCACACTAAAAATGAACTTTATTTACCTAGAATATAATGCATTTTAGTATAAGGTGTTATGTGTATATTTAGTGTGAGGTGGCCAGTTATAGGAGGGTGGCCAGTTATTGCAGATTTACCCTACGCCGTTAATAAAAGCATAGTTTGAAAAAGTTCGTACGCGGTTGTCCCGTGGCTGATCTGATCTACGGACAAGTGCGAGTCGGACTCGCCCACCGAGGGTTCCTCACATGACACGGTTAACTCAATTCAGAATTTGGACCGCCGTTCCGTTCACATAAAGACCGTGTTTTTATTGTGATTTAATTAATAATGTACAAATTTGAGATTTTTCCCTATGCTTGTAGTAAAAGACGGTGTTACTCTATACATTTTGATTCCCTCGAGAGTGTCGAAACACCCGTTTCTTGCGGCATAAACAGCCGTTTTTTTAAACTTTAATTTAGAACTTTGATTTTTTCACAGCTTCAATGAACTGTAGTCCGGATTACTCGATATTTTGACGCGTTTCCGAGAAAAAGGGTCTTGACAGACAGACAGACGGACAAACAGAGAGACGGACAACAAAGTGGATCCCATAAGGGTTCCGTTTTATCGTTTCGTTTTTGTTTCCTCGAACTCTAAAACGAAAGAATATTATCCATTTTGATATAGGCGTTAGCAGCGCTCCGTGCGTCACTGAAGCCCGAGTCGCGGGCGCTAGCCATGCTGGCGAGCGAGGTGGAGCGCCTGGCCGGAGAACAGATGCGTCTGGAGGCTCATCTAGCGCGCACGGACACCTGGGCCGAGCATCTAGGCACGTGGCGAGCTACGGTGCAGAGCGCTGAGGTAAGGAATTCGGAAGACGTGAAGCTGTTCGTGGGTGGCGATGATGATAAACAGTTTTTTTGGTATAGGGTGTTTTCCACTGACGAGGTTTTCCGTGAGGAGTCGATTCAAGAATTAAATATCCGCCGGCCCCTTTTAATCAAGGTAGCCATCGCGACAATTGGGTTTTTGCTAGAGTTCTCTTATCCGAAGCACAGAATAAGTAATAGTACAATTAGAACAGGTACAGAAGTTGCAGTTTCTTAAAAAAAATATTAAGGCATAGGAAACGTGGCTACTCTATGATTCTCTTACTATCGTATAACTTGTATTCATTCGCACGCAGCACGTGTAGTGCTAGGGTTGTCACACGCCTAGAAGACATCAATGAGGGAAAAAGTATCAAGGTTTAGTTTTGTATGACGGAAGCGACGACAGTGGCAAATCATGAAAGCTTTGACAACGACGCCGCTCGTGTCACGTGACCTAGAAAGCTCGAGTAGGTTTTGAATATTATACCAATATTTAATTTGGATAATTAGTCTTACATCTTTTGTTTAAGAATTAAAACAACTATAATTTGATATAAGTATTAACCCAATGCAAGTTTTCGCCCTCCACTCCACCGCCCTAAAAGTAAGACCTAGGTACTTAACAACGTGTTTAAAATAATAAGTTGATAACAGTACCTATAAAAGATTTAACATCGCTGAATTATTGGGCGGGATATCAAAAACCCGGACCGTGGTAAGAACCCGTTTATACTCAATACAGCAATTTCATAATAAGTACCTTGACTACTAAGTAATATAAAGATAAACTTACCGTTTGTTGGCAACGTAAAAAAAATCTTACGTCCTTTTCTTGCCCTTATGTGGCCAATTTACTGAATAAATATTAAATTTTAATTTTCTTGCAGAGTTAATTAATGTGTATTAGCCATACGGCTCAATATTTCAAAAACAGATTTCATTTTCTCGTCTCGCGCATGTTCGGCACCCAAACTATTTCTTGTGAAGATAAGCTAGATGATAGTTTAATTTGAATATGGTATTATAGGCACTTAGACATAATTTCTAATTAATAAACCATTCCCGTTTAAAAAATTCCTAAATCGTAAATATTCTGTGCAATTGCCCATCTCTGCTTGTAAAAGTAGGTTTAAGAAACTTGTGTGTAAGAAATAATGTAAAGTACAAATAAGTAACTTATGGATAATCTTATATTATTTTCAGGTTATAGACGACACAAAGCCGCCACAGTTCGTTATAGTGGTGCACATGGCGGAACAGGAAGCTTTCTCACAAGACCTAAAGCCGGAACAAATCTGCACGGGATGGGTGATTCTGAGGACTCTTAATGAATTCCAGGTGCAAAAGTAATGTGTAGTTAACTTGTAGATATATATGGGGAGGAAATATTATAGCAAAAAGACAAATTACCATCCTTCGATTTCAAGGCAATACTTTAACTTATTAGAAAACACAATAAAAGTGATGAGCAGGGTCTGGATTTTTCATAGCATGGTAAGACTAAAGGGAGCTATAGAGTCGGTATTCATATTAAAACTAGCCCCATACTTATACTCAATCATTTATATTATTTGACAGTTTATTCATATCATTAACAACGAAAGTAACAATTCTTTAAATTTATATTATAATTGCTTACCAGGAGTTATACAGTAACATGCTTTATGGATATTGATACTTAGATATGGTTATGATCGTGTTACCTTTATTTTAAAAATAAATACTTTAATGAAATGTTTTGTTTATCAGGTAATGCAATAAAAACACTTAAAACGATAGCAGTTTTTATTTATATTAACAATTAAATAATTTTTGTGTAATGCAATTTAATGTAGACTCCATAGCTTGCTTTATTCTTACCGTGCTATGAAAACTCCGAATCCAGGTAATGAGGGCGCCACTGGACGCTCGGTTACCAGATTATCTTCAGAAAATATTATTTGAAAAGCCTAGTTTTTATATTGATTTGTATGATATTTTTTTAGGAATTACATCGAAAACTTAAGCCCATGTGTTCGGAGTTGAAAAATTTAGAGCTCCCATCGAATTCCTTTAAATTTCTGTTTGGCAAGAATGACAGAAACTCCTTGGATAAAGCAAAAACTTCGATACAAAAATATTTGGAAGTAAGTATTTAGTCAAGATACTCGTACGAGTGTTTCCCAAGCGTTTTCGTGAAAAATCTAATACAACATTTGTTTTTAGTTTGTTTTAGACGATGATAGACTGAACCAATGCGAAGCGTTATACACATTCCTCAACCCCACCTCAGAATATATGAAGCAAGGTGATAATCCAAAGAAGAATAAATTCTCTTTCTCTACATTATTCAAAAGGTGTTGTATAAAAAAAACCTTATTATTCTCGTAAAAAAAGCTTAACCTTTTTTTTATTGACTGGTACTTTTACAGTACGAGCAGTGAAGCAACGAATAGATCATCACAGGAAAGAGAACCGTTTACGCATTTATCGGCCGATGAAGACGAAATATCTCTATACCTGGATGGGAACGGTACCGAGGCACACAAAAATATGACCAATTCTATGCGAGGTAAGGTTTCTTTGTATTTTGTTATTTGTTTCTTCTCAGCAGTGGTCTCCTCTTGGGAAGTGCTTGTAGATTCTTGACGTGTAAAAGTGCCCGTGTGGCTTAATTACTTCCTCAATAAATGGCTTTTATCTTTTTATCTTATTTTTTATATTTTTGAAATCAGTATTTTGTTTTTTGGCTTGATACCAATTGAGACTGTATGCACTATCACTCAAATTGACGCAGCCAGCGTCAATGTACGTAAAATGAAGTAGTGAAGCGTGTGCCGTCGTGAATGAATATGATGATGCGACAGTTTGTTTGTTTGTTTTGTCTTTACATATCAACAACTTAACCGATCAATGTGAAATTTAGTACAGAGGTAGTTTATAGTAGAGGTATTTCTTTGCGGGATGGAATCAGAAATGAGGAGATCTACACGAAAACACACACACACAGCCCTACAAATTGCTGGACTTAAGTAGCAGTGGGCGGGGCACATCGCTCGCCGAGTAGAAGGCCGATGGGGAAGGCTTCACGAGTGGCATCCGCGTACCGGAAGACGCAGTGTGGGATGGCCTCCGACAAGTAGCAAAGGTTGCGGGTAAACGATGGATGCAAGTGGTCCAGCAGAGAACTTGAATAAATGATGATGAGCTTACAGTCCGTAGATCCAACTCAATTAAAAAAAAATAGCTACCAAGTCGTAATCTCTTTTGCATCGTCCAGTTATTCCAGCCATATAAATTAGAAACATTCTAGGTGCGGGCCCACTAGGTGAAGAGCGAGACAGCATAGCTGAGCCGCTGTATGCTCTGCTGAGCGAGGTGTTCGACATGCGGGGGGTGTTCCGTTGGCTTCGGAAAACGCTGGTCACCTTCGTACAGATCACCTACGGAAGGACTATTAATAGGTTCGTTGACTGCTTTTATGGCCGCTGTGGAAAATTAATAGTATTTCACACGTGTTAAGTAAATTTAAACGTGTCAACCGTTTGCTACGTAGTAAGTATAGTGATTTCAATCAACGAAGGACTTCCATCCACTTTGCACGGTTGCTTTAAGGTGCGTAAAAAGAAAAGTTACCGGGATTTCTTTGTTTAAAAGCTTTAACTTATCAATTAAATATAATTGATTCACGGGTTATGTCGCTACGGTACAAAGTAAGTATGTTGGTAAGTAAACTGTTTATTGCACAAAAAGGAATATTTTTACAAAAAAAACACTTACACGAAAATTTATTATGTACATAGGTGAACTTATACTACTTTTCGTTTAATATGGAAGTTCGAAATTCGTTGATCGTCATCCGTCTTAAGTACTATAAACGACTTGATACATTGAACGTGAGGATGCGTAATGCCTAATTAGTTTATACTTAGATGATTTGATAACAGCTTTACTACTCCTAAAAATATATAATTAAAAAAAGGTTTTTTTTTTTATCGTGATATTAGCGCTAAACGAGCATCGTGAGAATAAATACCAATCATATAATAGACAGAGGCATAAAGTATAGCTATTTTTAGTAGTGCCATTTATCTGTACTATTATTTTTTCTGTGTCATTGTCGTCGGCAGTTCGCCTCAGAAGCCCATTTTAAATTTGCTTTGGAAATCGCACGTATCAATTTTTACAGGAATATGAATCAATCTAGTAACTTTGTTGCAGGCAAATAAAGGAAACTGTGTCGTGGCTGTTTTCGGAGCAGATGCTGCATTATTACATAGGGGTCGTACTCAAGTCATGGTGGCCGGGCGGAGTGCTCAGTGAGGCTCCCGGCAACAGGAACATGCAGGATCGAGGTACATATTTAGGTCGGCCCAAAAAAATACAAATTATGGTTATACTCAATTTGTTCAGGTACACATTATAATAATATAAAGCCAATTAAAGCAGAACACTGATAAGTCCAAGCTTGACAAAACAGCTTTGTTTACTTTTTGTTAAATACTTAAAAAAATGGAGTATAGACCTAGGTACTGAAGGTGTAATGACCTTATCTTTCAAACTCCACTTTGCTAATTTACCATTAGGTCTTCTCATGTAGTTTATTTTAGTATTTTTGTGTAGGTACCACTACTGGGAAATATAGTAGCGTCTGCAAAATGGAACCCTGACCCACCATACCACTGTCACAGTGACGACATTATAAATCAAATAATATGAACTGTTACTAAGAGTAACAAGGGTGCTAAGGGAATTGGTACATTGTAATATAAGTATTATAACACCTCGGCATTAGATCAGCATCGCCTTAGCTCAAAGTGAAACATTGAAAAATAAGCTTTGAATTGTATTAATAATAAATACGATACATTTTTCGGGTTCACGCCCGGCAATTGTTTTCGGTGACTTTTTTAAAAACGTTTTTAGCTTTAACTTTTAGGCGGTCATGATCCGGTGCCGGGGCTTTGTCGGTGTAGAGTGCGATGGCCTTTACACAGTTTAATGATGCGTTAGGGTTCTATTTAGCCGACTGTACCTTGAGCGATTTTGTGTGCACAGAGCACACCCGCACGATCGCGCTGGAGCAGCTGAGCGAGACGGTGGGCGACGCGCTGTCCTCGCTGGTGGGCGCGCCGGCCGCCGCGCGCGGCGCGCACAAGCTGTTCCACACGCTGCAGAATACTACCCACAACAAACAACTCTTCTATGTAAGCACTGCTGCACTAATGACGTAACAAGTCTAGCGAAAAGCAAGCTTTAAAAAAAAACAACTGCTGTTTGGATAATGTCATCCTAGTAATGTTACTTATCATGTATATATTTTTTATTCCGCTAATTTCACACTTAAATAATTTTAATACAGCCTATAACACTCTTGTGGTTAAGACGAATCTAACCACGTATAATTGATTAAAATCGGTTTAGCCGTTTAGTAGTACCGAGCGGACATTGAGTCAGACATATATACAAGTCAAACACATAACCCTCCTTCTGGGCTTTGCCGCAGTCAGATGAAAACTGCGTCGTTACTCATGAAACATGGACTATCGCATTTTTGTTAATGCGGGTAGGTAAAAAACTTGCACTATAAGTAGACCAACACCCCCACTTCAGTACTCTCGTGACCACGGCTGTTGTAACACAGTCGAAACGTTTATTTAAATGTTGACATTGTATTGAATTACCATAGATAGTGACCCGTTTTAGTTGCTCCTGAGTTTATACGCCTTATGGCACTTCATGACACGCAATACTTGTTATAAGCAATAGTAGATTGTAAACCAAGATATGAAAGTGATCAATTATAACCTCAGACATTTAGGCTGCACGAGCGCCAGTGAGTATAGTTTGAGGGTGCAATTTTAATCTTTCACCCGTGTTAAACACTGTACTTTTCATTTCGACTAAAAGTAAACTAAACAAAAATGTTCAGTTATTGTCACGAATTTCGTCGTTAGGTTTTGTCTTACAAAAATTACAAGTTTTGACACAATTTTAAACCGAGTTTTAAATAAAAGACTTGAGTTATTTCGTAGTCGCCGTATAATATTCATAAATGGCTGTGTATTTGACCAGTCTTTTATTCGAAATCGCTATCCGCCCTAGGTATACATGCCCACTAAAGAAATGTGGAAATCCTTACTTTCCGAACAGAGGGCCCTGCCAACACTGGTAGATATCGTGATACGAAAAGTCACGTGATCTACCAGTGACGCTATTGGTTAAAAACGAATAGAAACGCTAGTTAGCGTAGTGCATCTCGGCAGGGCTCTCAGGAGTAGTGATGTGCCGTTTCCGAGAATATTCTTCAAGTGAGAATATTCTTTGAAACGTACCCGGGAATATTCCCGCTTATGGGAAACATAGGAGAATTTTGAATTTTTGTATGTATACTTTGTTGTATTTTCGGGCATTACGTACAAAACGAAGTACACAGCCGATAGTTACATAGCATGTAGTATAGTCATCTCTCAACTTAAATTCTCAATATTCTCGAGTATATTCTCAATATTCTCGGAAATATTCTCAAAGATTCTAGAGAATTTTCTATTGTTCCCGTGAATGAAAGAAGGGGAAAAGAGATAGCAGATCTGTTAAGAGAAAGAGATGCAAATATTTAATGGCTAAACATGACTGTAGCTAATGCAACCAAATGTTTTATATTAAATTAATTTAAATATCTGTCACTTGTTACCTATATTTAAACTATATTTTATGTAATAGTGGTTTTTATGTACTACTAAAACATCAATCTGTTTAATTCAAATGAAAAACAAGATATCAACTTAAATTGTGTTAAAAAATACTTGCAATATTATGAAAAAGTTTTACACAGTAACACAATATTTACACATCATTTTATGGCGATAAGCCATCCACTACAATTATTTTCTTTTAAGATTTAATATACTTCATTTACTATTTTCAACGTTCTCCAAATTTCGTTGAATATTCGAATTGAATATTCTCTACGGAAACATTCTCGGAAACGGGAATATTCCAGCGGCACATCACTACTCAGGAGAGATAAGAAATGCTTTGTGCTGTACTCTATTGATACCCTTTCATCTCTTGCTTTAAATTATTTGTATTTGAAGTTTGTAGTCATGACCTCAATTTAAAAGGTGCGGATTTGTACATGGTGTTGTTCGTCGGAGACCCAGAAAAATGTTATCGTATTTCTGTCTATAACATAATGTGCTTTGTATTGACTTCTCAGTCGCACAAAACATTTGATCTCCGTTATGCGTTCGTGCCACGCCGATTATGCTTCTATAGGAATCTCATGGCTTCCAAACATGTTTTAAATGATTTGCAAAAATGTCAATTACAAGAAAAATAGATGATATTGTAGGTACATTTCGTATGTAAGTACTTGAAATGCTTGTTGATCCTAAGTTTGCCTTAACACAAATATTACAAACATGACTAAAACAACGACTTGCCCAAATGGCATAAAGTCGAAAATGTAAATTGCCAAGCCCAAGAGGAACATAGCTATAACAATTTTAATGTGAGACTTGGACTCCTCTTTTGATTCTATTATTTCACTGTTAGCAGTGCATATTTCTGCTTCGTTTTTAGAGAAAGGTATGCCAGCGTGGAATTTAGTAATTTCGTCACTTGTTAGGTCTTTTGCGATGGTTTTCATGTTATTGTTATAGATCGCCGCTTCCTCTGGAGTTTTTCCCACGGTTGTTATCGTCTGCAAAAAAAGAGGAAGGAAACATTAGATTATTTATTTTTGTTTAAATTTAAACTCTTTTTTTGCTATGTTATACTTACGCTGTAGCTCAGGTTGTTTATGTTTTTTACTAACAATATTTTCTCACCGAGTATTTCTTCTGAAATGATAGATAACAAATGGTTAATATTTAAAAAAAATGCATAACCGATAACATTCTAAGATTCAGGAACAAATACTCGCGATCATCACACATATTTTGCCCAAACCGGGAGTCGAACCCGGGACTGCTAGCTTCGTAGGCAGGGTCATTACTTCTTAGGCTAAACACGCCGTCAAAATCCCCGGTAATGTCTCTGTGTAGGGCGTTTTTTTTTTTTTTAACTTTAACACTTACCACTACTCCTAACTCTTATCCTGTTGAGTTCGTCCAGCTCCCCCGCGTGGATGACGATAGTACTGTATTCCTCGCTGTACCGATGCATCTCATCCGCTAACGCCCGGGTCAAACCCATTTTGCCCTCCGAATCGAACCGCCTTCTTATCTGGTTCAGGAAAAGGAATGCTCTCGAACGTTGACATGTCTGTAAAAAAATCAATGCGATCCTTTTCAAAAGCAAGTCACGGCAACTGATGTTCGTGTCGCAATCGCCCAAGTAACTCTTAGAGAGTTATAAGATTCTTCATACATTTATTGTTAGCACATGCCGCATTTAAAAGTTTTAAACATTAAACTAAAATATCCGAGAAGATCGCCAACACCGTTTCTGAGTCATGGTTCAGTATCAGATTATAAATAAAAGGTATTATAGGAAGCTTCAAAATTAATGCATGGGAATAAGCTTCGCTACAAACATTTCCGGAACACTAAACCGTAAATGATTTCAAAGTTCATAATGCCTGTTGCTGCCTGGCAATATAAAGGCGTACACCGCTTGAAAATATCTAGTTTCCAATATTGCATTTACGAATCAAAAATATTTTTTCAGCAGATAAGAAAAAAAGAGTGCGACCTTTGTAATACCTATGGGATTTACTTACAGTCTAAAAATATAATTGGTCACTTACTCACTTTCTCCGTAATGCAGAAATACAAACAATCATGTTCAGTAACGCAATGTATCAAGTAGTGTCCATGGAAGTAGGTGACTTTCTCGTTCTTCGCGGGCACCTTCGAAAGCACCGCCTCAGCTATCTCTGTGAAATTTCCCTCGCAGCTTGCGAATTTAGCTAAAACAATTTTCTCACTTGCAATAGCACTAAAAAGGATAGGCATTTTCACTTAAAACCTCCTTTTTTCTTTAATCTGAAACGTGTGCGGTTTTATTTAAAAGTTCTGTGAAGTCCAAATGTTGTCAAATGTCACATTTTAAGCTTTTCTGACTAAGAAAACAAATCAAACAGCTCAGTTATCCACACTATTCTACATCGGCACACTTAATAACGCGGAAACTCAGCCGCCCACGCTATCTAACAATCCTCACATCTTTGCAATACGCGGCGAGATATCGCTGTTCTAAAATTATTTACCTTGTTGGCTCGATGCTAAAAACGCCGCGCTTCACTAAACCTGTCGTCTCCGATAAATTGATCAATGCAAAGTATTGGACAAGTGATGTGGACGTCACCTTTTTTGCCGGTCTCTCTATTTTGTTATATATTTTATTACAGGTTATTTTCTGGCCCATTTTAGTGCGGTGGATAAGAAACATTAGAAAGTTCTTAGAAAGAAAAAGATAGTTTGTCTTTTATTTATTTAGCTCATATTATTAACTGGGGTGGAGCTAATACTTTGTGCTAAACCGTCTATCAGTCGACTTTCTCACGAAGTGTCATACAGTCGTTTATAATTACAACGAAAATAATTCGATTTTAATAATTAACGGATTTAAATAATACTGCAAAAATGCCAAGTTGCATTGTGAATTGGTGCAGGACCCACACAGATGCAAAAAAAACGATATTTATTTTCATTACTAAGTTATTGAAAATTAAATATTCCCATACTAAAATTTCATGGCCGGTGTTATGCAATATATCTTTGAAAAATATGAATTACAATTCAACTACTTCGAATGTTTCTGATAGTCCTATGATATCGTACTTTACATTTGCTAATGAATATTTAAGTAAAAGCATACGTTGTGGAGACAGCAGTGATTTAACATTGTATGTGCAGATGTAGATGTAGAAACTAGAAGAAAAGGAAATGAAATTATAGAAGATGAAAACGACATATTTTGTTATACCGGAGAAACCCAAGGACACTATGGGGTAGGATTTTTAATCAAAAAGAAATACAAAAGCAATATAGAAAACTACCTTGGAATATCTGATAGAGTTTGTCTCTTAATTATGAAATTTGAAGAAGCCACAATATCAATTATACAGGTTTATGCCCCAACCTCCGAAGCAAAGGAAAACGAGATCAATATTTTCTACGACCAAATTGAATACGCTCAAAAACTAGCAAAGGGAAAAATAATTCTGATGGGAGACTTAAACGCAAAAATTGGACAAAGGAAAGCAAAAGAAAACACAATTATGGGACCATACTGCTATGGAATAAGGAACCAAAGAGGAGAAAGATTACTTCAATATGCTTCAACAAACAAATTTACAATAATCAACACAATATTTAAAAAGAAAATTAAAAACCTATGGACTTGGGTCACTCCAGATAAACACCATAGAAATCAAATTGACTATATTTTGAGTAACTACCCAAGACTCTTCTCAAACATGGAAATATTAAACAATATTGCATTTCCAAGCGACCACAGGCTATTGAGAGGAACTATCCAATTAAAAATGCCACAGAAATGCAGAGCGGCTTTCAGTACAACTCCAGTTGACCTATTCTGTAACAAAAATCAACAAACATTCCTTGCAGCCCTAGAAGTAAAAATAGAACATATCCGGTGGGCAGACAATGACGATATAGAGTCCTACTACTCCAAGATAGAGACAGCAATAAAACAAAGCCTAAATACTGTTACCGCAGAGAAAGTGAAAAAAGATATCATCTCCGAAGAAACTAAAGAACAAATTAAGAGACGTACTATGTTGCAATTGAAATCATCTAAAAATAAAGAAGAAAAAAAGGAACTTTCAGCTCTCTATAAAACTACAAACAAAATGTTAAGAAAAGATTACGAACAACACAGGATGGCAATTATTGAAAAGAACCTGACTACTACCGGAAGCCTGAAGAGAACTCACAAACAACTGAGTACCGAAAAAAAATGGATACCGTCATTAAGAACACACAAAACAATAAGCAAACTACAAACGCGAAAAGACCTAATAAACATAGCCTCGAATTTTTACCAGAACCTCTACCAAGATAAGTACAACAAAGAAAATATGTATATAAAACACGACACACATCTATATACATCTACTACGCCCTTTGATACCAAAGAAATACTGAAACACATAGAAAATTTGAAAAAGGAAAAGAGCCCAGGGCCTGACAACATACCAAACGAAGCCCTAAAAATTGGGAAAAAAAATACTAAGCAGCCCCATCACGACTGTTTAACAAAATCCTAGAATTACAAGAAATTCCCACAAACTGGGCAGAATCTCGCATTGTTCTCCTATATAAAAAAGGAGACTCTTTAGATATAAATAACTATCGACCTATCAGTCTGCTGCCAACGCTCTATAAACTATTTGCAATGTGCCTAGAAAAACGAATAGCGCTAAGTATAGAGAAGAGCCAACCAGTGGAACAAGCCGGCTTCCGTCAGGGGTATTCTACCATCGACCATATTCACACATTAGACCAAATAGTGGAAAAATATCAGGAATTTAACCAACCTCTCTACCTCGCTTTCATCGACTACGCGAAAGCATTCGATTCAATTTCCCACGATAGCATATGGCAAGCGTTAGAGTATCAAGGAGTTTCAAATATATATATAAACATAATCAAGGACATATATGAAAAAAGTACAAGCAGAGTCAAACTGGATAGAATCGGACCCAAAATATACATTCGAAGAGGAGTGAAACAAGGGGATCCGCTGTCCCCAAAAATATTCATAGCTGTGCTACAAAACATAATGAAAGAACTAGAATGGAGCAAAAAAGGTATAAAAATAGATACCGAGTTTCTGAGCAACCTCCGATTTGCAGACGACATCGTCCTCTTTGCAAATACATCAAACCAGTTGCAAACAATGATGGAAGAACTAAACAAGGTTAGCAGAAATATTGGATTGCAATTAAACACCGCAAAAACAAAAGTTGCTACAAATAGTGCCCAAAACCCTATAACGGTAAACAAAGAACATATTGAATATGTAAACAGCTATATTTACCTCGGAAAGCAAATCTCATTCAAGAAATCAAGACATGAAGATGAAATAGAGCGCCGAGTCAACATAACCTGGAAAAAATATTGGAGTTTCAAAGAAATTTTAAAAGCGAAACTTCCACTAAAACTGAAGACAAAGATCATAGATTCTTGCTTGCTGCCTTGCCTGTCATACGGTTCACAAACCTGGATTTTCAGCAAGAAAACCAAAAATAAAATACGTTCATGCCAACGTGCTATGGAACGAAGTATCCTAGGCATTAAACTTATAGATAAACAAAATAGCAAAACTATCAGAAATAAAACCAAATTAATAGACGCAGGCCAACATGCACAGAGCCTTAAATGGAAATGGGCAGGGCACATAGCCCGAATTACAGATGGACGATGGACAAAACGTATTACGGAATGGGAAGGTCCAAGTGGAAAGAGATCCAAAGGAAGACCCAATGATCGTTGGAACGACGAGATCCAACGAATAGCCGGACGAGACTGGATAAAAACGGCGGAAGACAGGAAAAAATGGAGACAGTTGGAGGAGGCCTATACCCAAAGTGGGGCCATGTCTTAAAAGTTCACACCACTTAAATTTAACTGCATGTTCATTTTATTTGTAAAAGTCATGGAAATAAAGGCTTATTATTATTATTATTATTATTACTTCGAATGAATAGGAAATTAAATAGTATGTTATCTTTACTATCGTTACTTTACATAATAAAATAAATAGGTAATATGATCTTTTTAAGTTTTCCAATAAATGAAGAACGAAATCTGGCTTGGGTGGATGCAGTTCGTCGCGAATTGCGTAGCGAAAATTGAATGCCGAGCAAACATTGCAGGATTTTCGGCATTCATTTTGATGAACTGAAATTACCGTCTACTGAAACGTTATATCAATATCTGACATAAATGACTTCAAACCTTAACCCAATAAATATGTGTTCATTATCGAAACCACTTGATACAAAAGAGCTTTTCATTTTAAAAAAGTGGGTGTTTTGGAACGGATTTGGCAGTCGTTTTTGTTTGAAGTTATACCTTTCCATACTTATATTTATACTTACATATTATTAACTTATTATATTTAGATGACTCAACCTTATTGTTGTAGAACGTCAGGACCAGATGGGTAAATGTAATCTCGTGACTGTACCTACGAATTTAGCCCCAAGCACACAGCTAACCTGTCCTCGGCGATGTTTTATCTGAGGCAAAAAAAGTTTTATTTTTCGAAAGTTAATATTTTTATTTGGTTTTTTAAGAAGCTTTAGATTTTTTAAGTTTGCGTTACAACAAGGAGACCCTTATAGTTTCGACATGGCCTTCGGTCCGTCTGTCCATCTGTCCGCGGTGTAACAAAGAGACTAGTGGTACTACATTTGTAATCTGGATTTATTTTATTTTATTTGAGTGTGCCCTCCTCCCACCTACAGCCAAAATGACACATAAAAATCTGAAAAATGACACAAACGAAAGATATGATTACTAAGTAAACTTGGTTAATTCTTAAGATACAGGCGTCTTAAGTGTTTATATCTTCTAAAAATCACGTATGACAGCACCAAATAACAAACAAATAACATTAAATAGAAAAAAAAACGAGATAGTTTTTTGTGTTAGTAGTATCGGCGTCGGAACCCTACTCTGAGCATGGTCCGTCATGCTCTTGCCCGGTTATTTAATTAGTTATGAATTATCTCACAAAATCTTTGTACTATTTGAACTTGTAACGCGCATTTTTCCTCGTGCTTTCTATTAATTTAAAAACAATCAAAGTTTTGTAATGAAACCTTACAGTTGCCATCAATATTGGATCACGCCTGTAAAAAAGTTTTGGTCTTAAATTTTTGAGCAGATACCTTGTCTGCTCCATTATATTCGATGACGACTGTACGTTTGTTCGTTTTGTTTTCAGGAACTTTTTGAGCTGGTCCTTCTTGAAGTGTTTCCCGAACTCAAGCGCTACCACTAGCCCCGGCCGGTAAGAGACGCCCATGACAATATGATATCAAATTTATAAACAAACGTACAGGGATTTTACACAAAATACTATTCGATATTTTGCTACTCTCTAAAACATTCCGATTTATACTCTTCTTACTGAAATAGGCGACTGACGACGATTTAGATTGATTTTAATGAATAAGATTATCTCACATTGATCTCACCTTTGTGTTCATACATTATCTCGCGATGTGTTTAATAAACATATGTGTAACATACCGAGTGTCTCAGAGGTAATCATTTTTAAATACTAGAGGTGATAGGGTCGGTTATACTGTCAATTAAAAACAGTTCATAACATATATACATACATTTCAAGTTAAAATTGTAATAGTTTTATCTAAAAAAGATTATTGAGTAAGAGGTTCTAAATGCAGAAGCTAGTGGTCACGGAATTAACACATTACGTCTTGACAATTAAAAGTTAAGTTTAATAAATAAATATAAGTAATTCGACTTGCGTTGTTGTGAAGATTGATGTTAATTAAATAAGTAGAAAAGTAGCTCGTCTCCTGCCCTTTAGGAAATTCTGATGCCTATTGCCGCTCGAGCGCCTAGGGTTGTCCAAAGTTATTTTAATCTCCTACATACCTGGCCATAGTGGCTTGGCTATGATTTATAAGTATTATAATTTTCATAAATTACACAAACCTGCAGTAAGTATAAATTTTGTCAGGCTTTTTCATTTTTCTTAACCTTTGCTCCTTACTAATTACTCAGCTCCTAATTAACAAAGCTAATTCGCATTCTTTAAAAACTCCGCGTGCAAATCTAGAAGCTACGATGCCATAGACAAACAGAGACAAATAGGTACTTTCCTCTCTGTCTCTCGAAAGTTTTCTGGGAAACGATAGCTCCGGATTTTTTTAATCATTTCTACCGGACTCATACATGGAATAATACAGACGACTTTTACGTGAAGACATTTTTGTGCTCGAGACTTCATACGCGTCGCGCACAACCAAACGCAAAGGCGACGCGGCGCGGCCCTGACAAAACCTACAGAGACCGAGCGAGATTTAGTTTGCTTGTGGTAGCTGGCGCCGTACGGTTGCATACGCACACATGCTAGTGCTACCCATTCGGGGTTACCTTTGCTTCGGCGAAATATGATTGCCAAATGTATCGTTACCCAACCGTTTCATTTGCCAACCAGCTTTGTTATCTGTAACCGTTAATATTTCAGGATTTTATAAAGACTAACCAAACCTAACCTCTAGGGTTCTACACGATATTACTGAAGTAAATTCTGAAAAATGTATATAACATTGGGTTGGCAAATGAAAAAGTTGGGATATGATGCATTTGGCGAACATATTTTTGCCAAACGGCAGGCTCCCACCCATTCGATATACTTTTGTTTGAAGACGAACTACTGTTCTATTTATGCTATGCTAATAGAAGCATTAGTTCAGCAGGCCGATATAACAAAAAAGGACTTAGGCCTGTCCAGTTTAGCCAACCTTATCATTCCGTAGCGTAAAAGTCATTATCTCTTACACACACTGTATTTATTAGTTTTACGTGCCAAAGATTGCACTGTAAATAGCTTATTATATAGTTGTAATGTAACGGCTTAAACTTAAACAAGTACCTGAGTTTTATATCAAATCTATTTACTTAGAAGTTTATCCTTTTTGTACTCCGATTATTTCTATATTTTTTCTAGTCTTTGAACATATTAGATCTGTAGACGTATTTAGGTGTTGAAATGTTGCTATTGACTTAATGACTTCGTGACTAAACGTCTTATGGCTGATTTACATTGGTCCAGTAGAAGTACATTAGGTCGTAACAATAGCTCTTGCCTCAAACTTGAAAACTAATTCGTCGATGAACTTCTACTGGCATGTTTTTGCTGGACCAATGTAAAACAGCCATTAGTTAGCTTGGCTGTGGTAAACGGTGCACCAAACAGTTGTTACATAAATGCACCTTGGGTTACGTATAACTGTATTTATAAAAAATCTGTTTAACCTAATAATTGTAGAAATGTTTCGTAAAATGAATACGTTTATGTATAGTTTTTAGTACATAATGTCTAATTTTATATTATAATGTCATTATTTAATGTGGTTTGTGTAAATTATTTATCATTTTAAATTATTAATTATCTAAGTAGGGCTTCAATCAGACTCGGTGCGAAGTTGTTAACTGGTTAAAAATAATGATCGTCGCCTTGACTTAACATATTTTTTTAATAACTCGAACGGGTGCCATTTAGCCCTTAAAACTATTTAGTAAGAATGACAAAAATGATCAATATTTAAGTTATTTAATAGTAAATAATTATGTATGTGCTTGTACTCTTGCAAACGTTGCGTTGGCATTGTACTTTTGGCTAAATTTATTTTTAACTTATTGAGAAATATATAAAATGATGATTGGTGACCACCCGTTAGTTGGGAACACATTTATTGTAACGCTATCATCTACGTTAGTATCAAGAGTTTATTATGAAATATTGTAAATGATTGTTAAAAAATATATCTATCGTCTTCGGTTAACACAACACGATAAAATGAAACGAGATTAATTAGTATTATCTATCTACAAATCTTATTTACAATCATAGGTTTGGGGTTGAAATTAAAAGTCATAATTGAATTTTAAAAAAGGGCTTGTATCGCCCTATAAATGTCGACCACTTTTTGATGGGTTTAGTTAGTTTTGATATAACAAACGAAAAAATCTCATTACTTACATAAATTTAATTTCATTACATTAAATATATGGTAAAATTCATCACTCCTTTCACCACAGAATCTTGAACTTAAAGATTACTACAATTCAACGAGTAGTTTGTAAATTATGGCCTTTAATTTATTTTGTATATTTTTTGTTATAGCGGTAATAATAATAGGTACACATTTTATTTTAAACTTAAATGTGTACCGTCTACGGTTCATACGGTCCATTACGGTTCAAGAGATACAGCGATTGTAACGAGGAATGTGAAGCGCTGCTAAAACCCAAACAAATTAAGCTCCGGGTGAAAACGTTTCTAACCCCCTTAATCAAGTCCGATTTTCACGAGTTTTGAATATGTTTTAGTTATTATAGAGACCTAGGTCTGTACGTTTCTGTTTTTTGTTTTTTTTAATTTACAAAATATTCAAAAAAGGCTCCTTTTTATTTTTATTGTATGTTATGTTGTTATTGCGGTTTAATACCAAAAAAAAGTATCTGGCGATTAAGATTCATGAGATTGAGCACGCTGAAAGACGGACGGAACGATGGCCGGATGCACGGACGCACAGCAGAGGCTTAAATAGGGTTCTACTTGGCACCCTTTGGGTCCGGAACCCTCAATATGAAGCAGTAGGGTACGACGTTGTGGATTGAGAACACTAGACCCACTGTAGAAGGTGAGGTAGGTCTTCAAATTCATACCAAATCCGTTCAATTTATCTAAGGCTGTATCTGAACGAACCACTGTACATGCCACCCTTTAAATAAGCTACTTTTAGATACGTTTAATGTTATAAAGTTGAGCGCTGTCTGTTTTTGAAAATGTGTTAATACTCGTAAGCACAAACAAAAATTACACTTAATAAAATGTTATTAAACGATAAATTGAACTCAGTATTGTTTTACTTTCTAAAGAGTATTACTTATGTGTCATGTGTCATCCATGTGTCACAGAAATAAATATATGTATATTGTAATATTACTAAGGATATTTTATGTATTAAATAACTATATACTTAATATATGGGAACCTTGTAATCAAATCCGAGATCTAATATGCAAAGAAACCAAGTATGTTTTGAACTATTAACCTATAAGACCATGATAAACTTGCTTATACCTACAGAGAAATGCATACCTTAAGTACATATAAAACACCCAAGAGTCAGGACCATCCGCTCTAATCCTTCTCTAACCACAATAATATTTGCCCACATCGGGAATCGAACTCGATATCGCTAGCTTCGAGGATGGGTCACGATCAACTAGGCTATCCGCGTCGTCGCATGGATGTATTATTTTGGTTTTGTTAACTGGAAAACTCAATCTTATATGTAATAAGGACCTACACGTAATTTAGGAGAAAAGAACACGAAATGACAAATTGCATCAAAATCTATTCTGTATGTGTGTATTCAAAAGGACTAAGCGTTCAAACATTCAGATAAATATAGCGACTTGCTTTATGGTTTTTTTTAAAGAAAAAGCGTACCTAGCGTCTTGTCAGAATTTTAACAAAATTTATTTATGCGAATGTAGTTTATGTTAAACTTGTTCTTGGTACTACGTACCTGATCATTACAAAAGGTTTACAATGACGTTTTGAAACTAAGTTCATTGAATAAAGTCTTAAATAAGTCTGTCTTGCGTATGAGTGCGAGTGAGAATGTAGAACAAACCCAATACTCAATACTCAATTTTTTATTGCATTCCATAAAGTATACAAAGTTAACCCTAAGGTTGTTGTATTTAGGTACTATTGCACTGTATAATATCTCAGGAGCAAAAAAAACGGTTCAGAGTGCGTTTTTCATACTAAAGAGGCTATTTCGAAGCCTTGGTTCCTCGCCAGGGAATGCTTTTAGTCAAATCTGATGATGAATACTCCGAGCATTGACACAGGATTTCCAGAGTGCCTAGGATACCCAACTGAATGAATAGGCGGTTAACGCCGGAATTGTGCATGTTCAGAATAACATCTAAAATGGCAATAAAATGTAAGGAAATCCAAGTACTAACCCAAACTCTCCCGCTGTGGTGTTAACGTGCGATCAGTTAGGTATCTTAAGTACTTTTGACCTCCTCTTTTGAACCTCGGAGTATCCACCATTAAACCTCTCTCAAAACAACCCCTGGCGAGGAAGCAAGGCTTCGAAATAGTCTCGTTTGTATGAAAAACGCACTCTGACCCGGTATTTTTGCTCCTGAGTGTATTTCAAGAGTTGTAATAAACCTATGTGTCAACGTACTTTTGTTGGCGTATTGTAAGAAATCGTTACTGTATGCAAGATGCAAATACCTGCTGAAAATGTTTCTGTTTTCAATCGAATCTAAATTTATAACCGGTCAACGCGATCTGTCATCAGCAGGGATCGGAAATTGGGTTCGACATTTACCTAAAGTTGGCGAAATTCCGGAAAAGTTAAGCGAATATGGCGTCGACTTCTTAAAAATATTATTTTAATAATATAAGTTTCGGGATTCCGGGATTCTACAAAACGTTTATATTCATTATTTTACATGTAGGATAAAACATTCCGTCTTTTTGCTCCTCAAAATTCGTTACGTTAAAAAAGTTAGGTTAGGTTAGGTTAGATGAGTTACCGGTAATTTAAAAAACATTTGGTAAAAGTATACATACAAAATAACTTAAAATTGTTATTGTGAATACTTAATTATGGATTTATGCTGGCGAAATGTATTTATTCAGAAATCCCGGCATTTTTATTAATACATTAAAACTGAGTTCGCCTTCATACAACTGAATAACAACGCCGCCGCGAAAGATTAGGTAAATATCGAACCGATTTTCCGATCCGTGGTCCATCAACATACATGATCATCATCATCATCATCATCATGTCAGCCGAAAGACGTCCACTGCTGGACATAGGCCTCCCCCAACGCTTTCCACTCAGACCGGTCTTGTGCTTTTCGCATCCACCGCGGTCCCGCCATCCTGACGAGGTCGTCACTCCATCTTGTTGGAGGCCTACCTACAGCTCGTCTTCCGGTCCGCGGACGCCACTCCAGAACCTTCTGACCCCATCGGCCATCGGTCCTGCGAGCAATGTGCCCCGCCCACTGCCACTTCAGTTTAGCTATTCTTAGCGCTATGTCGGTAACCTTAGTTCTACTGCGGATATCATCATTTCTGATACTATATATTTTATATTTTTTTGAAAATCGTTAACTTATAGTGCCCGTCCAATAAGAAGTCAATCCTGACACATCGCACAACCAAGTTCCTGAATAGTGATAGTGTTGACAGCAGCCAAACAATGTTTTTATTACTATTCTTTCACACGCAACAAATAAGTGAAGCATTGTTTTACTGCTGTCAACAATGTCAAGTCTAAAACTTCATGGTTGTGCAATGTGTCAGGTTTTACTTGTTATCTGCCCAGTACTGTAGCGTTGTATCTTGACTAGGCCCCCTGCAACATTTTACCAGAGTCATATATGTCTTTAATTAAGTGTAAACTGTACCGTTAACATTTAATTTAACAATGGTATGTCAATAATTTCTACTTGCAGTAACTCGCAATACGATTTATTATCATATTATATACATATAATATATATAATATATATGTATGTGTTGGTACGTGTATAGAGGTTAAAAATAAAACACAAATGAATCAAATGAATTCTATTTTTTTTAGTATCTTTATAAATTGTAGAACAGCTTGATAACGCAGGAGGCTGGCCATCCAAGCTGTTCTGATCGTTTCTTAGAGTTACGTTACAACAATAGGAAGTGACCTTCAAGTTCAAAAAGTCATCATTATGTGACCACACACAGGGTAGCTTGGCTAAAATTATCCTTTGTGCGCTCATTATGCTTCTTTCACGACTAGAATTCTGCAATGAATAATGAATTTTATGTGAAAATGGCTTATTCAAATATTAAATATTTATTAATGAAGTAACTGCCAACTCTAGTACTCCAATCTATCCCAAATCATTGGTATCACAGCATTCTTATATCGTCAGATGTCATTAAAAACTCAATAAGTACAATTTTCGGTCATCTATAATCTACTTGAGAAAATGTTATATCTGCGTTGAGTTAAACTTTGTAATTAATGAGTTCTTATTATTACCCGACGATATTTAACGTTCTCTCCCTTAACGGCTACATATAAAAACAATCTGAGTAACCAAAGTATCAATATATCAGAATAAAAAAAATATTATAAAGAGGCCTTTCATTTCTCTCACCACCAAATCAAACAACTGTGTAAGAAAATCGTGTAGGTACAACCAGTCATGCTTACATATTTTGGATGATGTCTGTATGTTAACGAGCCCACAGTAAACGTACTTAAAGTATCCAATAATAAGGATCGCATCATTACAGATTACACAGTTATAAACTGTTATAAGTATAAAAGTTCAAGTATAATTCTTTGCTATATGGCTACTCTCCAGTGGGACAAATAATTTCATAAATAACCGTGACTGTGTCATCAAAATTTTATTTACAAGTTTCAATAAAGTAAATAGAATAACTTGTCACCTCGGTGATTTAATGTTTTCCAATAGAGCGAAGCGGCGTCGCTATTGCCTAACGCAGTCGCAATCACAATCGGCTTCAAAGCGGAACAATTGTCTTCATTTTGTATACAGACAAGCCTTCGATTTTCAAATGAAAACGATTGTGATTGCGAGTGCGTTAGGCAATAGCCCCTCTGGTCATGTAACTGTATGTCATAAGATAAATTTAAATCACTGTGGTTGTATTAGCGTAAATTATAAGATACAGGTTCAATATTTACTGTACTTACTGCATCAATTGTTGTTTTTTGCGTTGTCGTTGTTTAAGTTTTGTTATTTTATTATACAAAAAAATAGGCAAAGTAATTTGACAAAGAACTTTTTTGCATTGCATTTGTATATATTTATTAGGGTTACCACGGGTGCTTACATTGTACCCGTGTATTTCAGTTTCGACTTTTCACCTCATTAATCGTTTGAATTCCTTTAATTGCCTTCCTAATTCTACCTTAGATTTAAACACCCTGTGAAATTTTATAGGTATTGACCAAAGACCCATATATACTACTAGACCGGCTGTCCAGTGTGAAGAAATTGCGCACCAAGTAACGGTTTATACGCTGATCTTCGTTTAGTCGCCTGCGGCCAATGGAGAAAGCCAGTCTGCTGTTAATAAAGATCGCGAACGATTTTGTTGACGACCTATCGCATATTTTGATTTCAATAATCAATGTAATGAAATAAGTATTTATGCGCGCACGACATAATTTAAAGTTTCAGTCAAGTAACTAATTTATTTTATTTATTCTCACGAAATAGTCTTTGTCGTAAATATAAATATTCGCAAGCGCCATCTTAGATATATCATATGACAGTTCAGGCTCATTACGGCATTACGTTGTAAAATACCTTAATGAGTGTAATTATAGGAGTTCGAATTTTCAGCTTTATTCTTATTTAACTAAGACCATCTTTTTATTTCGCGAACCGCATTACTTTACAAACAAATGGTTTCACTCCCTCTTACTTCTAATATGTTAGAGCGAGCGGGTGCACCGGCTTTATCACGCGCCAGCTGGCATTTTAGCCGTGATGCGCGTAGCGACAGCGGTGCGGTGGGACGATTTTTACTTTGCGTAGCCGGTCTAGTGTACACGTAGAAGTCTTTGATTTTGACCAATTAAAGACGTATGCGTTATTGATTGTTAGCAAACATATGATTGTAATAAAATTATCTTACAAGTTTCCATCTTCAACTAATCGTAGCATTCCCATTTAAATAAGAAGACTTGTATCAATTAATGTACAAATAAATTGATTTTATTCACTTATTAGATAAGTATATTTGGTTGTTTTTTACATACTACCGTGATATTTACATACGAGTATAGAATGATAATAACCAATTTTAAAAAGAAGTTGAGCACTAGTAGCGCCGTTATAATGGTTTGAAATCGAGGCGTGGGAGCACCAGTATACTTGAAACATACAGTGGTTGGTCACGTAATTAGGAACACTTACTTTTTTCCGATACATTTGCCTACAAATAGGACTTACAACCAATTAAAAAGTTCTTGAACAATTTCATTGTTACGTACAAGTATTAGAAACGTACCTTTAATTGAGTAAGGATTAAAATAAAAACAGCGTTCATATGAAGTTGAAATACTTTGTATAGACGCGTCAGCACATTTCATTTAAATTTTTGGTTGGTGGTCAAATTCAAAAAGTCATTGGTACGCAACTATATTGAAAAAAAAAACGCAAGTTTTTCCTGGTTATGCGGCTATCACTGTATCTGTAACAACAGGTTATTTAAAGGGAACCGTTTATTTTTCAAAAAGGTTCAATTAAATTGACTGAATGTTCAGTTTAGTCAACATTATTGATAACCATCTGTACAATGTTACACACGTAAATTTATGAGTATTAATTATTTATAAAGTAGGACCTAAACAAACAAATAATCTGATATGAGATTCCATTTTGCAACGTTACACGTACCAACGTACCTAAATATGCCATCGAACAGGAGGGGCCTGGTCTGCGACGGCGGGACAATCATTCCGGATCGACATAACAGAGGTCGGTATCAACTGTTATTTACATCGACACATCGGCTTGTCGACAAAACCGTCATAATTAAAACTAGCTATGTACAATGACGAATTATTGTCACCATATTAACTTGGTGAATAACCTAAGCCCCTTTACCCTAGAAAGTAATCAAAGAATAAACAGATCTATAACTATTTTAGTCTCAGCTGTTAGTGCTTCTTAAAGCACTTGTAGTTTTGATTGGAGTATTTATGTTTTTAAACATTTACCCTCTTATAGCGAATGCAGAGTGCGCGACTCGAGTAAATCGCTTCAAAGGAGGCGAGTCTCATCTCATCCCAGATACTCTTACACACTACCTAAAAAAAAAAAATATAACGGCTATCATATTGTCCTCCCTGTGAGCCAACAAGGAACAGGAACAATCTGGTTAGTATTCTATTTGGAAATCACGAATAAGATATTGAAAAAAAAAAACTATAATAATACATTCACTAACAACAAATGAATCATGGTTTTATTGCATCATAGTTGATAATTTAATTGTTAAACACGATAAGTACTTTTTGCTTCATGTTTCGTTTTACATATAAAGCACGGTTTAATTTTTTTGTAAATATAATGTGTTATGCGTTATATAGCCTAGTGGATTCGTACAAAAATAATACATACACATACATATCTAATCGTTTCCCGTATAAAATATTTTTAAATATTTTACCCTACCGGTTTGTCACGCCATGATTTTATATTTTAATTACTTTAGTCTTTTTTTTAGTTAAATGATTCTCATGTTTTCAAATACCGTACTTATATTAAATTATATTATTAATAATATGCTTTTAAAAAGACATTCGTGTAGTGACATTGAAAAAAAATAGAATTCACGAATATTATGTATCTATTTTAAAATAACCGTCATAAAATAACATTTGTGTTACTTACTACCTTTCCGACATAATTAGATATATCGATAATAGTAGGTATAGTTTTTTTTCTGTACATATTACGCCTTTGGCTTCTAAGTTAAAATCTAAACAAGTTATACCTCAGTATTTGTAAATAATAACAATAAACACATACTTAATAGGTATATTCTACAAACAAAGTAAATATAATTTCATTACTTAGACGCAATAAAAGTATACTTACACCCATTTATGTACTGATGGAATAACTTTAGATATTGGAAAATGCTTAAGTACGGTATAACCAGAGTACCTTTTAATAGCACTCTGTCTACCGCTTTAACACTCTCTCTGGCATTACAAATAGACTGAAACATACCAGACAGATTGTCAAACCGACAGGCAACAGATTATTATTAATACTGTGGTCTTACTGTAGGTACATTCCCAGTTATTTGTAGTGTTACTACACTATTGCTACACATATTTAGGTATAACACCTCAAATTTAACCTATACGACATTTTATATACAAGACACATAATTAAATAAATAATCTATTTATAACTAACTTGCTTTCTGCATTAAGTTTCTTTAGCTGAAATTGACTTATCTTTTCTTGTGTAATACATGGTAACACCATAAACTTGTTTATTAAAGGATAAACTTGTATAGCCTCGTAGAAAAGCCGAGCCAAAAATGAGGGCGCTGTTCGGAATGAAATTGGTAACATGATCCAAGGCTTACGCTAACCTGTTGGGGTCGCCATTTGAAAATATTGTAGTTCCAGCTGTCGCCACTGGCTCGACTGGTTTTGCCAGGCTATAGGTAAGTTTTAACAGCTTATTTTGTCGTATTATTCTGATAATAATGGTTTAAAGCTGAGATAGCATAGGTACATATCTCCGAAATACATCCTTCACAGCCTCGCAAGAGTCACGAGAACGCTCACGTCAAACGTAGTTTCATTTAATTTTTTAATCAACGTCGGTATTACTTACCCAAATTAAGTAAAAGTGTGCAGTTATTGGAATAGCAAATTTTGATATCCGAAATTTTATTCCGACTCAAAAAGATTAGAAATAAATTACCACTATTTAAACAATTGGATAAAAACTTGATATTGCCTGTAATTTTTTCCAATTTTAAGTCCTTCCTAAAACGAATTTCGAGTGTAGATCTGTTCTTTCCAAATAGGTCAATTAAAAAATTAAATACAATGACGTTTGTGTGGGAAAGCGAGTCGCGCATATCTTAATACTGATAAATTATTTATTAGTTTTCAGTTCAAGTTTTGGCACAATTGTACCTACGTTAGAAAATACAACCATAAAATCTGGCAAATCATACCTCTTACGACATTCGTCGTAACGTCGTACTCATCCTGATTTAGAACCGGTATCGGTATACAGATACCGGCACAGGCACAGGCCTAAGATGTCAAGAACGGTACATCCCTATTGGATAGTTGAGTAGGGTACTGTATATCGTCCGATGATCACCAAAACTGGTGAATATAGTCGACCATAGTTAATGTAGTGATTTTTGGCCTTACACTATCATAATCTGTATTATGTGTTTTTAAATGTGCGTTATTCATTGACAGGTATGCCCGGCAAGCTCGTCCTATTATTAGTATTACCACATTCATCTCTATCCAGCTAAATATGAAAATTAGGTATACCTCATACAGCTTCCAATTTACTATTACCTCTTTTTAATAATAACAATGTTGAGCGCTGGGTTTTAGGGCACAAGCGTAGTAAATTTACTATATAATAGTATGATTGTTTTCTGTTTTTTAATGTCGCGTCTGGGAATGCGTCTTCGTAATTCACCTCCGCTAACTCCAATTCGTGGTCGAAACGAGCACACAGACCACCAGGCGGTTAGTGGGATTTGTGACCCAGAAGCATTTGCATTCTCAGGACTACAATCATAAAACTGCAAACCCGAGACGGCACCGTAACACTGCCGTTTGGCGGTAAGTTAAAGGTAAAGATGGTGGAAGCGATGAGGGACCCTGCACAAGGTGCTACCAGCACTACGGTCTTCTGGTTGGTGTGTTCAGGTGAAGGAGTGGAGCGTGACCGGTTCGAAGTCGTCGTGGGTGGCGGGGCGCTGCGGGCGGCGCAGCGGCGGCGGCGGCGGCGCCGGCGGCAGCAGGCTCGTGCCCTCCGGGATGTACACGTTGGTCACGCGCTCCTGACGAACGGTAACTCAGTCATTAAGAAGATACTTATTTCGTGACATTTATGTCATGTTGTGGGAGGTTGCAACTAACTTTACGGAGAGGGCATTTATGTATGTATGTAAACAGTTTAGTGTACAAAACACAGAAATTCAAATACAATATTTACAGAATTTCAATGTGCATAGGCGAACTTATCCCTTTAAGGGAACTCTCTCTTTCAGTTAACCTTTGGGTGTTAGAGGAAAATAAGTAAAGTAGAAGTAGTATTCCGAGTGTTTATGAAAATGAGATGATTCAAAACTAATTAAAAAATAGTAGTTTACGTGACGGTTGCGTAATGACAGGCATTACAACATGAGTGTGGTTTATGAAACGAGCCGCAAGGCGAGTTTCATAATAGATGACACGAGTGTTGTAATGCCAATTACGCAGAGTCGCGTACAATACTTTATCTACACACAGTACTCTAAGATGGGTTCAGAAGCCGAAAGGCAAATGACCTGCATTGCTACCAGCGCTACCTGTAACATATCTAAGTACCTACCAATTTCACCAAACGATGTTAAATTTAATCAATGTTAATCAATTGTTGTCTACTTGGATAAGCAGAATTTTCAAAAGTGGCACAATAAACTCAACAAAGAAATGAACTAAATGAAATCAAATTACGACTTAAGATACGACGAATTGACAACAAAAATGGCGGCAAAAGAAACCTGTCATGTGTCACGAATATGAATGGTTTTTTTTAAATCATTATGTTAGACATACTAATAAAGTCCCTATTCTCATGTCGTTCGAAATTCAAATATCCTACGATATTGTACTAAAAAATATACCGAGTTGACGTTCCAATTGATACTAGAATTGGACCTATTTAAATTGTGTTAATTTTGGAACATGTTCCAAATATGAAACTCATAACCTTACCAAAATCTATACTGTTATAACCATTACAGTACAAATTTTACCTACTACCACAGACAAGAAACTTTTCATAGTAAAATTAGTTGCAATAATGCTGGTCATTTCCTACGGGTTTTGAACGCATAAAAGAGGACTTACGATATGTGCGTAGATAAAATATTTAAAAAAAGTTTCGTCCTGATTTAATTTTGCAGCGTTAAACCTCATGTTCTTACAGTATATTAAAACTACTTAACAAAATCAAAAGTGCCTGTTTTCTTTGCAAGGATTGTTATAACTATGATGTTATAGGCATCAACATGTCCTAACGGTATGTATAGGTTTCAGCCCCTATTCATAATTATAATTCAGAATGAAGTTATGTGTTTATATAATAATGAACTTAATAAAAAACGGAACAGTGACATCATGAATATCCAACACACATTTAATATTTATGCGAATGCAGCTCACCTGACTCTTGTCATATTTGAAGATGCCCTGGAAGCGGTTGGGCCTCCGCTCGGCGGTCTCGGGGCCGGCGCCCGAAGCGCAGCTATAATTAGGGTTGTGGAAGGAGATATGCCCGCCTGCTTCTCGAAAGTTCTCCTTCGAAGCATCACCAGTAATACGGCGTTTGTAGATTACTAAAAAAATACAAGTTTCATAATTCCTTTATATTCTACCAGAGGACGCCCGCGACTTCGTACGTGTAGAATTAGTTTCTCGCTACTCCCTTATTTATTCCCGGTGGAATTTCGGAGAATTCTTTCTTAGTGCACCCCTAGACCTCATAAGGAGCTACGTGCCAAATTTGGAATCTCTAGACCCAGCGGTTCTTCTTTTATATATTTAGATTAGCTAGTCTTCCTCCGTGAATAATACTTTTATAGTTATCCCTTCGGGAACGATCATTTTATCGGGGTAATAATTTCTTATCAGCAAACCTCACATTTTTTACATTTATGATAATTATTTCATTTTGTTTGAGTACCCATGTCGAAAAAGACGCTGTCTCTTGTGATCGTTAAATATAAAGAGAATATCAAGTTAGATACATTTGCGCCTTTGTGTAATATGGTAATAATATATAGGTACTTACTGCACATAAACACAACGAACACAAGGACCACGATGATAAATATCAGGACGGCAATCAGTGCTTTTATAACGTAAGAGCCGGAGCTTGGGGCTTCAGTTGGCACGGGCAGCCGGCCGTTGGGCATCTCATCGTCGAATCTGTAGTACGACGGGTAGCGGGACGGCATCAGTACATCTATACTTTGCCTTGTAACTGAAAAAAAACATGGTTAGGCATGTATATATCAAGCAAATCAAAACGAAGTGTAATGAATCGATTGCGTGTGGTTTCGGCGCCAACCAACAGGCATTTAGTTTTAAAGCGATAAAAATAAAATTTTAAATCGATAATAATGACATTACATCTAGAGAGGATAAAAAAGTACCTACTCAAAGGCTTGATCATTGACAATGGCTGGCTACCAAGTGCTGCTACACTATTCTTGATTTTAGAAAAGGGGACTCTGTTCGGCATACTTTTAAATTGATCAGTAGGACACAACAACTATCACGGAATAGAAAAAAACAGTGGAAGTGGCATAAGCTTCGCTTAGTATTACACATGTTGTCGCCAATACTCAAACTATCATAAAAACAACACGCCACAATGGGTTTTTGTTTTTGGTGTGGCTATCGTTTTTACATTCAAAAATAGCACAAAAAGACGTGTGCTTCTAGATTTACTTCCTATATTAGAAATATTATTCGCACAACTTTTACGCACAAGCGATCGCGGCAAAACTAAGGTAGGTTGCGCGGAACTCGGCATAACTATGCCGCACATTACACGCCCGCTTAACACTTCTACTGTTTTTTCTGCTCTGTGACGACTATAATCAAAATAACACAATTAGCTACTGGTATTCTATTATAAAGGATACAAACTGGAAGTAGGACTTGGGACTTAAATAAATCAAAACTAAGCTGCTCGCAAGAAAGGAAGGGAGGGCAAAATAATTTAAAAATTAAAAGAGAAACATGATTATCCCGTTGTACAACGTTATTATAAATAGGAATGTTCTTTTAACTATATCAGTACTTGTCCTGCTCCTCCGGAACCGTTTTCTAAGATTTATTTAGGAATGTACCTGGTGTGCATGGCTTCGAATCCGCTTCATCAGGGCAAGCACAGACATACTCGTGTCCCTTGTACAAGCAGAGGTGCGAGCAGCCTCCATTGTCCTCCTTGCAAGGGTTCCATCCGTGCTGCTTGTCCGCAGAAACCGCTTTAATCTCCATGGCCATCTCCAAGTCAGTGCGCACAGCCGTTATATTCTTCCCTGTTTTTTTGTCAGCTCTCATGACTGATTTCTTGTACCAGTCTGTCCAGTAAATGTAGTCTTTAAACTGAAATAATATAAAGCAAGCCATTAATTGGTTTAACTATAAGATTATGCGCATGCGGATTATACCATTACTTAAATGGCCTTGTTTCTTGATTATATAATGAATTACCTGGTAAAAGTGAAGAGCGTCTTCTTGGATTGAAAACACTAAGTTTCAACGTACAGGTGTCCCCGAACTTGATTTAATATTAAAGCGTAAGTGAGCCCCTGTTTTACCGGCCACAATGAAGTTTTAATTTACCAATGTGTTTATTAGTTTAGTTTAGAGGTTTCATCTGTATCAGTAAAATTGGATCAAGTGTTGTCAATTAAAATCGATCAGAACTGTATAATTTAAAAGCATTTTGAGACGGGTGCGAAAATTGACCGGAATTAGCTGACTTGGAAGAAAAGCAGCTCTAACTTTGTTTCTTTGCCTAAGTAGTATTTTTACATAATTTCGTAATCTTGATTAACTGCACCAACTTTTAAGACAACATTCCCCCAGGATTCAAATACAGTTTTTCAGTACGAGAGTTCTTGAATGAAAAACGAGAAAGGCTTTAGCGGCTTGGAAAGTATAGATTTAATTGAAATGTGTTGATATTTCGGTTTTTTTTTTGTAATTCAGTTTATTACTGCGTTGTTAAGTATTAAACATCTACTTAGTTTGGGAATCAAAAAATAGCCATAAGCTGTTTCTAACCAGGGATTCATATGTGTACCAGAAGATCGTGTTCTTTACCAGTGTCATTAAAACTAAAAACATATTGTACAGTTTAAACATATTCTGGACCAGTATGAATGGTGTTTTGCCACACATTTACGTCAAGTCCTGGGATACCCTGTACCAATAAATTTTAAAAAATCTTACCTGTGTCATCCCGAAAGGATTCTTAGCTTCAGGAATAAGCTGTACCCTATGATTTCCGTGCAAATCTGAAGTGTCAATTCTATCTTTCAAAGCATCAGTCCAATACAAACGTCTGTCATTGAAATCTATTGTGATACCATTCGGAAAACCTAGATCCTGTTTTATGATGTCTTGTCTGTGGGTACCGTCTAAATAGGCTCGCTCAATGCTAGGATGTTCACCCCAGTCACTCCAATATATATATCTGTAAGCAGGAAAAATAATTAATATCTACTGTTGCTGTATCATTTCCAATCAATTAAACTGGGTTTAACTTACCCCTTAGCAGGGAATAATGCTAAAGCCCTAGGTTCCGTGAGACCACTGATTAAAGTTTTTCGACAGGAACCATCCAATCGGGCCACTTCAATCACCTGCAAACCGTTTACTGTTAGTTATTGAACATAATTACCATCTAAATTGAGTATTATATAATATGCGTACCTTATAGTCGTTGTCAGTCCAGTATATATTTTCTGCAATCCAATCCACGCCTAAACCATTGGGAGTATCCAGCCTACCCTTCACTATAACTTTAGTTTCAGACATGTTCAGCATATTGATAGATCTAGGACAAAAAAATCAGTCTGTGGTCTTAATTTGATATGTTGCTTTTAAAATATCTTACTTAAAAGGCAAAACTCACCTGATGACATCGTTGTTGACATCAGTGAAGAAGATAAGCCTCCTATCCCAATGATAATCGACTGCAATGGAGTTCTTAACATCAGACACTGGCAAAGTGACATCCCACTGCTCTGGAGTATCCAGTGATATGAGGGCCACGCTTCCTCTAGTGGCGAACACGAGGAAGTTATCGGGATGATTTTTGCATTTCTTAGGGTTAGTTTCCGTTTGGTTCTCGAACAAAATACCGGTTGGGCAAGCGCAAGAGTAGCTTTGAGGTGCTCGTAGGCAGAGGTGAGAACAACCACCGTTGTTAGTGCTGCAGGGATTGGGATATGTACGTTTGCCCTGAAATGAAATGTATGTATATGAAGTATTCGTTTTTGTCTTAGAAAATATTTATTGATTGCTACATAACAACTTCATGTAAATGCATATACCTGAACTGCTCTTATATCCATAAGCCCATCTAAATTCTCTCTTATAACAATCGGATTATTCCCGTTAGTTTTATCAGCTCGATGCAAGGCTTTGGTCTTCCAATCGGTCCAGTAAACATGTTGGTCGACGATCACGATACCGTAAGGATATGGAACCTCGCTCAGAATTGGGCGTCGGTCGTTCCCGTTAAAATCCGAAGTCGCGATGGTGAGGAGTTTAGCGTCGTTCCAGTAAAGGCGACCTTCCATGCGATCGATGGCCAAACCGTTAGGCCATATGATATTGTTATCGACAATAATCCGCCTGAAATAAATATGGTATCATTATTATAGATATCATCACTGGTTTAGAGTAGGTTTTCTAGTTTTGTGCAGACCTGTTTTTGCCATCCATGTCAGCCCTTTCGATTTTAGCCGTTGTTCCCCAGTCTGACCAAAACAAGTAGCCAAGTTCGTAATGTAGTGCTATGGCACGAGGGGAATCTGTAAACACAATAAATATTGTTGTCATGTTGATCTTTTACAGCAAGGGTCACCAATTATTTTCGCTCGGGTTCCGTTTTAAGAAATGAAATGGTGATCGCGGTCTGCACAATATTTTGTAGAAAACCAAATTAAACAAATGTAATTACGTAAATAAAAAAGGTATTATTTTACATATCAATGAGAAAAATATTTTTTTTTGGTTGACTATCCGTCTGAAGTTTTTAATAAAATTGGTGCAAGCTTCTGACATTCAACCTGGAGATGTTCATCAGTACGTTTCGAATTGACATCAACAAAGATAATGCGGGGGATACATTTTTATTAAATTACGTACTCCTGTAATGCAAGTTGCTGTGTTCCTCGCGTTCCGCACCAAATGGGTCGGCGGTCCGGATGCGTACCGCGGTCCGCCATTTGGTGACCCCTGTTTTACAGTATATCAAATAATATGCTAAATTTATTTACCAAGTCCAGTCCATACAAGAACTTTGCGGTTGGTGCCGTCTAATTCAGCTACTTCGACGCTGTTACGTCCTCCATCGGTCCAGTAAATCTGTTAAGTATGAATAATTCGTGTTATGACTTATGACTAAGAGAATTGACTTATTTTTAATTCTTATTCGAATTGTATTCCCAAAAAACACATACCTTACGTCCACTAGAGTCAATCACTATACCATCTGCAGAGTGCAGGCCTTTGCCAATGATAGTTTCAACGTTTTCTCCATTCTTATTAGAGCGTTGAATCTTCCCTTCACCGGTGTCACTCCAGTATATGAGGCCTGTTTTAGTTATGATCATTATTTTATTGATAGAAATCAAAGTGACGTCATGATATTTATTTGTTTGGTAGGAATGTCATGAATGAATATTTTCCTTGTGTCATTACCTGTTTTGAGGTCAACATCAACACCTAAAGCGTTTTTAAGCGGTGGCAAAGGCAACACCACATCGATGAGATAGGGGACGTCTAAGGAAACCACGCGGATGTCCATACGATGGGCGAAGATAAGGTAGTTTATTGGACCGTTAGTGCAATTAAAACGGTCTTGCTGCAAAAGATATAGAATACGTTTATACTGCTGGACCTAACTTCCTGTTACACTCTAAACACGATATAAAAAAAAACTTACGCTCAATTTTATTCCTATTGGGCAAGCGCAAGAATGTCCCTTATATTTTAGCAAGCACAGGTGAGAACAACCTCCATTTCTATTTGAGCACCTGAAAAAGTAAATAATTTTATTACATGTTCTCTCTAATAAAGGAAGTTTTCGTTTTTTTATTAACATTTAATTCTCCACATTTCCATTTGTTTGAAAGTTTCGTTATGTTACAGCTTATTATTTTATTTTTAATAAGAAGTTTAATTGATACACCTAACGTAAGGTTCTTCCATACGCTAAAACTAGAATTGTATGTTAAATACTGCTGATAGTTCTAACTATCAAATATCAATGAAGTTTTCAATCGTAAAATGACATTAGTAATTGGAAAAATTTGGGAGTTTGATAAAATCGGAATTATGACTCATCGGAATAACTACCTAAGTATTCATTTTAAAATATAATGTAGGTATTTCAATATTTCCTTAATAAGGATGTACATTTAATGTTTAAAAAAAGTACTTACTCGCTACTTTCCATTATCCTTTCCTTATGGAAGACCCTGACATCCATCAATCCGGCCACGCCAGCTCCAAGTGTTCTTCTATTTTTACCGGTATGTTTATTAGCTGCCTGAATAGATTGCGTGTCCCAATCAGTCCAAAATACTTCCTCACCGTACAAGTCCAGACCGAAAGGATGGGGAAGATGTTGTCCTGTATAAAATGTGTTTTGAAAACCGAGAAGAAAATATTGCTAAGTGATAAACTAATAGTAGAGGATCCGAGTAGGAGACAACCTTCACCGGGCTGTTAATTCGATAAAAAGTATTTTATATAAAATTTAATATGTCAAGTAATACATGGCGTATACGTAGGCTGCAAAATTTCCGTTTCAGTTTCAGTTTACATAATATCAGACTACCCATTCGCCATGTATTACTTAACATATTAAATTTGATATAAAATACTTTGTATCGAATAAACAGCCCGGTGAAGGTCGTCTCCTATTCGGATCTTAGACCATAAAAGTTTTTATTTTCGTTATACGTGGACGATATTCTCGATGGGTGGTTACCAATGGGTGGCCAGTTACAGGATAGTTTACATAGTACCTAGTAGTTGCTAGTTACCTATAAGGATAGTTCTCCCAGTTCCGTCTAAGTTAGCGTACTCGATAGTGCGGTTGCCGCCATCTGTCCAATAGATGCGCCCGTGTGCGAGGTCCAATGCGAGCCCGTTGGGCCAGGTCATCTCGCCGAAGATGATGCGCTTTCGCCTACCACCGTTCATGTCTGCTCGTTCTATGCATGGAGTAGCACCCCAATCCGACCAGTACATAACTCCAGCTGAAAAGGTTTAGCTAGTTTAGTCATAGAAGATGGGTATAGTTAAAAACTGTTATGATTCTATTATTATTTGAGTAGGTGACGAAAACTATTTGCTAAAAGTTTAGGATATTTATAAATATATACCTACCTCTAGGATCTACGACGATGTCTCGAGGTTTGTCTATGTTGTCCCAAGCTAAAAGAGTTCTCATTGTTCCATTCGCGTTAGCGACTTCTATTCGGTTGGTTCCGGCATCGGTCCAGTATAATTTGTCGGTTATCCAATCATATGCTAATCCAGCTGGTGATACTAAAATATTCAGCTTTCATTAGTATGATTCATGAACATTTTTTCCATATATGTGATCAACTACAATGATTCTTACTGAGATTTGACCCCACGATAACAGTTTGATGCGACCCATTCAAATAAGCTCGATTGATAGTGTCTTTCTCCACGTCGGTCCAGAAAATTGAATTTGTATTGTGATCCCAGTCCAAAGCCACAGCCGATTTGATGTTATCAACGGGAATCACCTGATTTAAATCCAATAATTTAAGTATTTAATTAGTAAAATAATAAAGTTCGAAGCTGATTAAAAACCATGCGATATAAAGTTATATTCATAAAAAGCAATGACAAAAATAAATAAAAATATTTTACCATATCTAAAGAATCCATTTGGTTGCGTGGGTAGAGTTGTTTTAGTCTTATATCTTTCCGTCGGGCGTATAGCAGTAATTTTTCTGGAGTTTCTTCGCAAGTTCGACTGCGGACAGAAAAAGATGTCATCTAGTCTTACTTTTCAAGAACGTTACTATGTTTTTTTTCCTGTAGGCTTGGTATAAAAGTAAGAATGTTTTACCCGTTTGAGTTCAGATTGAAGCCAACAGGACACCGGCAGGTGTAGTCATTGCTGTTAGGCAGGCAAAGGTGAGAGCAGCCCCCGTTGTTGGCGCCGCATCGGTTTTTATACGTAGTTAGCTGCCGCAGGGGGTGGTAACTACAAAAAATAAACGTATTTACATAAATGTGACATGACAGTGCATAAGTTTTCCAAGCTAAATGTTAGTTTATAATTTACCTCTGAATATCCATTGGAACGTTTAAACCAGCGTGTACAGTCTGTATTCCCATTCCTGTATTCTTATTTACTGTTGATATGCTCTTGGTATGCCAGTCAGTCCAATAGACAGCCTCTTCAAAGATAGTCATAGCATACGGATGCGGTAATCCTTTGTTGGTTATCTGTGGAAAATAAATATGTTAATTTGCTGTATTGGCATCCAAAAATAAAAGAATGTCACCATTCCTTGAATTTAGAAGTAGATTTATAGTTTATTAGACGCATACCCGTTTTCTATTTCTTCCATCCAATGATGCTTTCTCAATCACGTGATGCTTGGCATCCGCCCAGTAAATTTTGGACTCCATGTAATCGATAGTCAGTCCGTTGGGCCAGAATATCTGATTCACTATGACACTCTTACGCCGGTTACCGTCCATGTCTGATCGTTCGATTTTTGGGTTTGGACCTGAGTTGGCATTAACGTATTAATAAATGATATACACAGGTTAGTTCATCTCTATAATAATTATTTACGGCAAGCAAAAGTCATTAACTTGACTTGTTGCAACTTACCCCAATCAGTCCAAAAGACCAACGCATCTCCTGGGTGTACGGCTATAGCCCTCGGTTTATCCAAATCACTAGCTGCTATGACTGATCTCTGTACACCGTCTAAGGTCGCCACTTCAACGCGTCTTGTTCCAGAATCAGTCCAAAATATTAGATTGTGAATCCAATCGACAGCTACACCACCCGGTGTTTCAAGACCCCACCTTATCACATCTGTAATTTAAATATTGAACATGAAACCATGTATTTTATTGGAACGATGGTTTTGTTGTGAAAATACGATCGTCACCATACAGCAATTTACCTGATATATTGTTGTTACTCATTTGTGCAACTCGTATCACCCTCAAGTTGTTTTCTGCCCAGAATACAAGTTTCTTTTCGTAATGGTAATCCAATGCAACTGCGTTATGGAGTCCTTTAACAACGGACATGTAATTGTCTCCCGTAAGCCAGACCTGAAAATCAAATAAGAATACATATTATAGAATATTATTGTGATCCTAACATGTATGCTAGGGCACTGTATGCGTGTGCGTTTATTAATACATATGTCCCCTAATTAACCGGTTGTATTCACCTGTCGTATCCCAATGCGATTTGAAAACAGTAATGTAGGTGATTCGCCAGTAGGTTTACAAGATCTGCTATCTGGTCTAAGTACGTAGCCTGTCATGCATCCGCATCGGAAGCTGCCCACGGTGTTGGAGCAAGTCTGTGAGCAGACTGGATCTTGCTCATACATGCACTCATCGATGTCGCGGCAACTAAGGAAATAGGAACCAATTTTAAACACCATAATTATTCATTATGTTATTCTCAGATTTATCTTGCGATTTGTTTTAGCAAAACAATGAGGATTATGTTTTTAGAATTATTACCTGAAGCCATCATCAGCCAACAAGAACCCGAGAGGACAAGTGCAAGCTGGCAAGTTGTCATAAGTCGTAATACACTGCTTTTCACATTTATCATCAGGACCGCACTCCCTCTTTACGGGACATTTCTCCTCGTCATCGCCTTTAGGGCAGTCCTTCATTCCGTCGCAAACGTGTTTCCGGTTCACACAGTTTCTGAAGGCGTTGGTCAGAAGATTCTCCTGAGATTTGCACATGTACTGGTCTTGCTCGCAGAATACCTTGCAGTTCATTTCGTCTTCACCGTTCGTGCAGTCACGAACACCATCGCAGAGCCAGGTTTTCTATACAAATAATGCAAATTATTTTTGCTATTCATAAGAAAAAGGTGATGATGATGCTGAGGACTTGTCGGCAGTGGTAGTGCAACCTGCCTATTGAAAAGATAGATAAAGATAAAGAAAATTTACCATAAGTACATACAAAACATGAAAAGTAAAAACAATTTTAACAGAAACACATAAATTATGTATGCACATTATGTTAAAAAGGGCATCTCTCGGCATTGTGCCGCGGCAAGCCGTGGCGCTGGTATTCTGAGGGACCCTGATTAAAACTAAATTAAACTAAACAAAGTTGTCCCAAAGGTATAGGGAAAACATTGTGTAGCCTACGGAGCAAGCCGTCTTGGTTTTGATTTCCGGTGAGGGCAAATGTTCGTGTGTTAGCGATGTATTTAAGTATGTATTTCTCTAGAGTCTGGCCACGCTAAGTCTGCAGAAGTCGAAAACCGTTAGTTTAAAAAAAAAAAAAGCAACACCAGTATTTGAGGAGAAATAAGTATTGATACTTGTTATTATTATTTTATTTTACATATGAGACATCTTTCGCTTAATACTAAATTAATTAGGAAAGAAACATATGTTGATTGTACAGTACACTATCTTTTTCGCCGACTTCAAAAAAGGAGGAGGCTATCCTTTGCGACTGTTCATTTAAGTCACAAGATATTGTGAACATATTTGGATAATTCGTTTCTTGTTGGAAGGGATTCGAATACTTTAAAGGTTCGATATTAATTTTACCAATGTCTGCGGGACTATTATGGTCGCGTTTATGGCTGGGGAAACCATAATGATTTATCTAATAAGTACATAATTGCGCTACATTCGTAACTTCTTTGTTTTTTAAATTTTAACAGTTAAATAAACAAAACACTGTCTAAATTGTAGAATTGAGGATTAAGATTGCTCAGTTACCTGTCTACGCCTTGGTGTTAAGTAAACATTGCCGTTTTTTAAGCAAGAACGGAGTCCAGTGATTCTTCAACATGTTGGAAATCACTCAATATGCGAAACAGTAATTGCAGCACATCACTTTTAAAAGGTTTACCATTGTTTTTACTTTTATTACAATAAATAGTGAGTAACGGAAGCCGCCTGACATACCACTTTAGGGAGTATTTATAATACCCCTAATTAATGTCTATGGAAATAAATATGAAATCCAAAGTGAATACTAATTATTTATTACTTAGTAGCGAACACTACATTTCTGTCCTACGGGTACGGAACTACTGGCGTCCTGTAGTCGTGGCTTATATTAGCAGCGTAAGCTGTAATATAAACCCGTATACATATGTCGCTACAGTAGCCCCCCCCTTACAAAAAATAAGAAAAAGCTTGAAAAAGGCCTAGTGCCTCACGCTCTTGCCAACACTGTTAAGTTCTCACAGCACGGAACACAAAATTCACTTTCTCCTAGGCGTATCCCGCCGGCATCGCGTGTGCCTGCAGCGTGGGTGGCGCGCGGGCTGCGGTTGCCGGCTGCGCGCCGCTAGCCTGTCTCCAGATCCAACCTCTGATGGACTGTTTGCAGCTTTTCCCGAACCAATATATTATAACTAAGGCGACTAATACTACCAAAACTATAATTAGGTAGCCATAATTGGATACTCGATTTTCGAACTCTGTGTGGTTGGCGACTAGCCCGGCCGCAACGTCGTCTCGTTTCTCTTTGCTCTGGCTATAACCCATGCTGCCACTCAGATTCAAATTCGAGTAACCAATTAGGCATTGACTTACTGCTAGTGGCTATTTATTTAACTGAGAACAACGAATTTTGCACAAACTTACAATTAATGTATGTCACAACTTACAACTACAAACAGAATTACTTCGCTATTGCTGATATCGCACTGGCCTGTTAATCGGCCGACCCCGACGCGTGGTACACGTGATAGGCGTCGGGCTTGTGCAATTCCGCTGGCTTGCTTGTTGCTCCGCGTCAGCAATAGCTTCGTTTTCTGTCGTCTTATCCTTAGTTATTTCTAAACTATTATCTAACAATATCTCGTTATTATTTAAAACGTATGCCGGTTTCAACCTGTCGATGGAGATCTGTGATTGTCGACCTACCAGCTGTACCGTGAACGTTTTGTCTCCCCTTTTAATGACTTTAAAAGGTCCGTCATATGGCGGCTGAAGCGGTTTCTTTACTGCGTCAACACGGACGAAAACCTTATCACATGATTTGAGATCCGGGTGAACAAACGTCGTCCGCGAATCTCGCTGCTGTAGTGGTTTGGGCCTCAAGCCGCTGATGGCGTTTCGTAATTCCGTAACGTAACTAGGTGCGTCGAAACTATAACTGTCCTTTGCCGCAAAAAACTCCCCGGGGATACGCAATGAACGGCCGAACGTGAGCTCCGCCGCACTAACCCCGGTATCGTTCCGTGGCACTGTCCTGAGCCCCAGCATGATAGCTGGTAATTCCCGAAGCCACGATGTGTTATCTAATTTGGCCTTGAGGGCCACTTTTAGACTGCGGTGCCAGCGTTCGACCGTTCCGTTGCTCTGTGGATGGTAAGGGGTCGTCCTGAGTTTTTCTACCCCCATTAGTTTCGTTAATTCCTGAAAAATTCCGCTTTCGAATTGCCTGCCCTGGTCGCTGGTAAGCTTAGCAGGGCAGCCGTAACGCGAAAACCATCCCTCGAAAATACTTCTGGCTACCGTTTCTGCCGAGATGTCATGTACCGGAAAAGCTTCCGGCCATCCGGTTACCCTGTCTATAACAGTTACAAGGTACCTATGACCCTCCGCCGATGTTGGTAACGGGCCCACAATGTCCACGTGTATGTGCTCAAAACGACCCACGTGCGGAAACTGCCCCAATTGCGAGCGGCTATGTTTATGAATCTTAGCTCGCTGGCAATGTATGCAAGTTTTAGCCCAAACCCCTACATCGCGATTCATGAATGGCCAATAAAAGTTTCTTTTTACTAATAAACGGGATGCTCGAATACCCGGATGACTCAAACCATGTGTAAGTTCAAACGCTGATTTCCTCAAACCCGATGGTAGGTACGGTCTTTGTGCGCCCGTCGAGACGTCACAGTATATGTAGTTTGCATTTGGTAATGCGATCCTACTAAGACGCTTAGCGCTTGCCGAGTTACTAATCAATTGAGCCAACTCAGCGTCTGCGGCCTGCGCCCTGGCGACTTCGTTGTAATCTAAAACCGTGGGACTCGATATTGTCTCTACGCGAGATAATGCATCGGCCACTACGTTGTGATTACCCGACACGTGTTGTATATCTGTGGTGAACTCACTGATAAACAACAATTGTCGTGTGCGCCTCGGGGTTTCCTTGTCGCTGCTTAACTTACTAAATGCGTAAATCAAGGGCTTATGATCAGTTAAAATGGTAAGAGGCCTCCCTTCGTATGAGTTTCTAAAATGAACCATAGCTAAATAAATCGCTAGTAACTCTCGATCATAAGCACTGTATTTACGCTGCGTTGCTGTGAAACTTTTTGAGTAATAGCCTAACGGTTTCCAATTACCTTTTATACACTGTTGCAATACCCCGCCAGCACATGTGTCCGACGCGTCGACCATAAGGGCCATTTTCGCGCCTTCGACCGGATAAGCTAAAAGTGCTGCGCTACGCAAACTGCTCTTACATTGCGCGAACGCTTCGTCAGCTTCGTTGTTCCATTGAATTATTGTTTTGTCTTTCTTGGTTGAATTTACTAGGTACCTATTTAAAACTGCCTGATATTCGACTGCGTTTTTCAAATGTGACCTATAGAAATTGACCATTCCAAGAAATCGCCTGAGCTGTTCTATTGTTTGAGGCTTTGGAAACTGTGTTATAGCTGCTACTTTCTCTGGCAACGGTTTAATGCCTTCCTCGCTAACCTCGTAGCCTAAAAAATCTACTTTCTGGCAACCGAATGCACACTTCGTTAGGTTAATCGTCAACCCGTATTCGTCTAATCTGGCAAACAACTGCTCAAGGTGGAGCCTATGCTGCTGAATGTTGTCACTGGCTATTATTACGTCATCTAGGTATCCAAACAAAAAATTTAGATCTCTTAAAACCATGTGGTTCATGAACCTTTGGAACGTTTGGGCTGCATTACGTAACCCAAACGTCATTCTAGGGAACTCAAAAAGCCCGAACGGCGTAATAATAGCCGTTTTCTCGATATCCTCCTGCGCGACTGGTATAAAATGATACGCCCTGTTTACATCTATTCTACTAAATATTTTCTTCTTAGCTAGAATATATGTAAAATCTTGCAGTCGCGGAATAGGATATCTATCCGGTTTCGTGCATGCATTCAGCTGCCTGTAATCCCCACAGGGTCGCAAGCTGCCATCCTTTTTAGGAACTACGTGCAGAGGGCTTGCCCACGCGCTCTTTGATGGTCGACAAATCCCAATATCCTGCATGAACTGAAATTCTTCTTTTACTTTAAGATACCTCTCCGGCGGCAGTGGCCTAGCCCGCGCGTGAACCGGGGGCCCCGTTGTCTCAATGTGATGGCACACATTGTGCTTGGGCGTCCCCTTGAAATTGACTGGCTTGGTTATATCTGGGTATTTGTTTAGGAGCTCATAAAAAGGATGGCTTGCGCTAACCGTATTCACTGATAGTTTGCTATAGTTAACTACGGCCGCGACAATGTTATTACTTGTGATCGTGTCGACGAGTTTCTTTAACCTAAGATCTACGCTTAAGGCGTAATAGCTCAGAAAATCCGCCCCCAATATTGGCTGGCTAACGTCGGCAATCACGAATGTCCATCGAAAGAGTCGTCCTAAACCTAAATCTAACCCGAGCGTCTTAATGCCGTAGGTTCTAATGGGCGAACCGTTTGCTGCATATAACTTATATTCTAACTCTATATTACTACTTACAGTTTTATTATACCGCGGTATCACTGATATGTTTGCCCCAGTGTCCACTAAAAAACGTAAGCTCGAGTTAATGTCTGTTACACCAAGGCGGTGATTGGTGGAGTCGATACAGAAGTCCGCCGCCGACTGTATCGCTGCTAGTTTCCCGCTTTCCAATTGCAGGGCTTAACGCATCTCGTGGCCCTCTCCTTGAACCGGTAGTGAAAGTAGCAGACCCAATCCGGATCCTGTCGACTTTTCCTCTGTTGTGCACCGCCCCTTGACTGCGCCCCAAACGCCTGGCCACGGCGCCCATACGACGTGCCTCCTTGCTCTAGACGCCCGAGCCTCGTGCTAATTTTGGCAATCTCCGTCGCCAGTCTGGTCTCCGAATCTGGCGTGGGACTGGTTGCCACCTCCGCTATGCTCGCGCTTGACTTCGTCGCCTCTACGATCTTATCTGCCAACGCAGCTAGCTTCGTCAGATCTGCGATTTCACTGCCGACTAACACTGCCTTAACTGCCGGGGGCATCAGACTTATCCATAGCATACGGATAGTTGAGTCGGGAAACTTCCCTCCCGACAAATCCAGCATCTGGCGCATGAGCTGGGATGGTTTTTGGTCACCGAGCTCCATTTCATGTAGCAACCTTCTATGGCGTATGCCCTCAGACTCTTGGAAAACCTCCAGCAATCTTTCCTTAAGGGCCTCGTATTTGCCCGTAACCGGTGGCGCCAGCAGTATGTCGCTCACGGCTTGGATTGTGGGCCTTCCCATCTTCGTGACCACGACGTTGAATTTCTGGACGTCCCCCATGCGCTGTGGCTCCAAAATAGCTTCCAGCTGGACAAACCAAAGTTTGGGCTGGTCAGTCCAAAACTCCGGAATCCTGGTCGCTAGTGACATCGCTGCTACTTCATCGCCGCCGATGCACGTTGATGGGACTACACCTGCCTCAGGTTTACTTGAGCCCGGTGCCTGTCCATCAGCCTGCTGGGTCTGAGGCCGATCAGCTGGGTTACCCATCGGAAAATTCCCGTACATGGTCTCTGACTACTATATCGTCACGTGCCGCTGAAATTCCCTCGGGTAGGCACTCCACGGAGGGGAGTAGTTCCGTAAATTGACTCACTATTATAAGTTCACAGGGGTCACCACTTTAGGGAGTATTTATAATACCCCTAATTAATGTCTATGGAAATAAATATGAAATCCAAAGTGAATACTAATTATTTATTACTTAGTAGCGAACACTACATTTCTGTCCTACGGGTACGGAACTACTGGCGTCCTGTAGTCGTGGCTTATATTAGCAGCGTAAGCTGTAATATAAACCCGTATACATATGTCGCTACACCACCTACTTGTAAAAACCGGTTTTAAGACAGCTAAGAAATATTGCCATATAAAGTTTTACACGCGGTTGCCAGATTATTCTATTGCAGAGTTAGCTTGGCCAGACTATATATGAGTATATTTATCGTTGTCTAGTACTGGACCCATAGTACTAGATAAATTGGTGTGAGCTTGTCCCCTGATATTTACTTATTCAATGCATTAGGAATCCTAGTTCAAGACTAGATCCATTTGTGTGGTGCGTCTGAGATATTACCGTACAGTTTTTAGTTACCAGTATGCAGCGGTGATCAGCGCAGGTAAACTCATCGCTCGTGCAGTTCCTCATCGCGTGTGGTTCACAATTGAGTTCATCGCCGCCATCCGGACAGTCCCGCTCTGTGTCGCATCGCCATCGTTCCGGGATGCATTTACCGTCGCTACATCTGTCCGTACAGAGAAAATAGTTCAATGTTTGCCTCACCCGAAAATTATTTACGGACCTAATAAGTTACGAATTACCAAAATCACTATGACTTTATACCACCCTTATACCTTTTTAGTACATTTACCTATTACCAAATTTCATAGAAACTTAAATAATGGAAATTTTGTGTGTAGATCGACATATAATTTTATACATAACTATATAAAATAAGTAGCTACTTTTTTAAATGTGAATGATGGGGTAATAGTGAAGCATCTGATTAGAGTATTCAAAAGCTGAAAGTGCAACACATTCGAACCCCTTAATCAGGAAGGAGAAAAAACTCCTGACGATCCGACGAGTGAGGCGCCACAGTACTAAATACTCAACTATTTATTGCTTTTATAATTTGTACAAAATACAAGTGTTAGGTAACTCACAACTAGGTATCTTGGGTAGAGCCAGTTAAAAAGGTAATAAATGAGTAGGTACAATACACATTACGCAGTCGTAAGGCAAACATACTACCTACTAATACCAGCCCGGGATACACTGACCTGAATTCGCCAGCGTTACAGCTGCCGGGAAGCATGGGACAGGAATCCTCGTCAGTCCAATCGCCACAGTCGTTGTCCCCGTCACACTGAAACTCTTTGCGAACGCACTTCTTGCTATCGCATTGGAATTCAGTTTCACTGCATCGGAGTAGGTCCACAGCTATTTACAAAATTACATGACTAATTACACTCAGGAGCAAAAATAACGGGTCAGAGTGCGTTTTTATACTAAAGCGGCTATTTCGAAGCCTTGGTTCCTCGCCTGGGAATGCTTTTAGTGAAATCTGATGATGAATACCCCGACTATCGATACAGGACTTCCAGAGTGCCTAGGATACCAAACTGAATAAATCTGCGGTTAACGCCGGATTTGTGCATGTTCAGAAAAACATCTAAAATGGCAATAAAATGTAAGGAAATCCATGTGCTGACCCAAACTCTCCCGCTGTGGTGGTAACTGATTGTGCGATCAGTTAGGTATATTCAGAACTATTGACCTCCTCTATTGAACCTCGCAGTACCCGTGTGTATTTACGCACTTAAATCTCTGAGTGGGCTTATGTTTATGAATTACGATAGACTTTATAACACGCTAAAGTGACATAATACGACTATCACCGGGAGCACAATCTGCACATATATAACCGCTTTAATTTTATATTCGCCTAGGTCACAGTACAAGGACGTGGAACGCGGGACGTATTTAAAAGTTAGAGCAAGAACGATCGGCCTTATAAATAGCTGCAGACTTTTAGTGCTTTGTCAATTTACTGTCATGTTTGTAATGCTGCACTAATCTGTCAAAGGCTTTAAAGTGACAAGGTGTCAAAGTGTCTCTTTCTTCTTTTGTAATTGTCTCGTTTTTCTTGGTATCGTGCATGTTATAAACTTAAAACGCTCTCGATCATGGTGTGGATACTATTATTAATGATCCTACATTTGAAGAGGGACCGATAGCTACAATTTAATTTCATAATATTCTTATATCAATGTGAGTGTACGTAGCCGCGACAAGGTGCTAAATTGACTTCCGGGTTCGACCGTACGTAAGCAGATGAATTGTTGTTGGCTGATTTGGATCCAGGTTCACTGGCCCGAGTGAGCTTGTTATAAAGCGACACAATTTACAGGTAAAAATATACTTTATGGACTGATTGGTAGCTTATTTTAAATATCTGTCTGTAAATACTTTTAACTAGGTTCTAGTTTAGCAAGAATAGAGAAAACTGGTACGAATTAGCCCAATGTTCATATACTTACGGCATTCTTGTTCGTCGGATCCGTCAGGGCAGTCGCCTTCTTTGTCGCACCGCCAGTGCAGGGATATGCAATCGCCCATCCCACACATGAATTGGTTCTCCCTGCATCTGTTATACAAAAAGTCCATATGAAATAACCGGATGACTCGCACTTCGCCGGTTTTCTCATATTTTTGGCAATAAATCCAAAATAAGGTTACTAATTTTTAAAAAATAGTTTTGTAATTTGAAGTTCTAGCCATTATACAATATGAAAATACTTAAATGTTAAAAGGGTTAAAAACCCTTCGTTAGACACCTTTTTTTTTCTTTTTTTTTTCTTTGACTAGTTCGAATGTCTTTTAATTATGTGCGACGACGAGCGAAGGGCGAAGGAGTATAATGATGAATTGTGACCAAAACATCGAACATTATTTTATGCATTTTTAACAATAACTTTCAGGTTAAGTTAAAGTGGCAGCCTGAATAGTCGGACTAATAAACCTATAGAAAATTAAGACATGAAAAGCTAACATATACATGACACATAAATGAAAGGAACGTCGTAGAATAAGAAAGTATGGTATATGAATATCTTACAGGTGCAATTATACTGAATTAACTTCTGGCAAACATTTGACAGCCAGTTATATCATCTAACTAAGGACATGACGTCACCGATACCGGTAACAGAAAACGATTCACAGGTCGTTCTAAATATAGCCTAGAGCAGGTTCACCCTAGAGCAAATTATGAGCCCCTGCAATTGCGCACATCTAAATAAATAAGTGACTACATTGCTAGATTTAAGTGGGGCGAACAGAGCATTATATAGATCGTTCAACAGCCAATAGGGCTGAAGAGTTTTCAAATGGCGACCTTGCTTCGGCTGATATGATGACGATGATGATAATCTAATAGAGGAACCCTACTCACTAGTAATTGAGAAGAATGAATACAATCCTGCTCGACTGCGCGAAGTCAAAATAAGAGTATTGCTTCTAGTAGGTGTGTACTCGTACGTACACATTCATTCAATATGGATGTTCCGTTTTAGCTCTCGGACTATTAGACTTATTTTAATAATGAGGCATCGTACGATTCTCGTAGAACGCGGAGAACGGCGTGCTATGTGTGAACTATATAAACAATACAAACCTACATTACATCGACCTATTAGGAGCAAAACGTCGCCTGTTAATTAAAGAGAGTCCCAGGAAAAAGTCTGGTGTATTTGAGGTATAAATTAAGATACCTACATAAAAAATACCCACTAAAATCATGAGTTATTAGACACAGAGTCTAAACGACCTTGAAAACCGATTTGCTTCTTCCGGCGACTGTGGTTAACCAGTACCTGCGTATTGAATAAATAAGACCTGCGCTAAAAGTACGTAATTTCAACTTTGAGTATAAATCCAGTGACGCAGTTTCTATTAAGTGTACATAGAATCAGACGAGGCCCTCTGAATGTTAATCACATCAATGATTTCGTTCTATAATGAGGCCGCCTACGGAAGCGGGATATATCGGGCGAGTCTTCGGAGGCTGCGAGCGTAGGCGGGTCGCCATGACAACAGCCCCGCGCCGCCCGCGCGTATTGATCTACAGACCGCTCCGCCTTTTGCCCTCTATATACCGTGCTATGGACACAACAAAATAAAATAAAAATATACCAAATCATAATAATTATATTTCAGCAGTATTTGGATAAGATTATGTTAGGTACTGAAATAAATAGCGGGTTGTTTGTAAATCGTTTAAGCTTTGTTTGCCCTTAGCTTCTTATTGCACACAAATAAATGAGCAAACTAATTGTTAACATGTTCAATGGCGAACTTATCCCTTAAAGGAATCTCTTACAATTATCCTGACCATTATCGCTTTGTTTTTAGCGTCAATCCATCAGCTGTATCTAAATTATAAAAACGAAAACAGCAATCTAGTACCTACGTAAAGAAAGTTACTATAGTCAGCAGACCAAGATTAATATGTTTATATCCCATAACTGCAATGTCGGGTTAGTATTTTTTTTTCTATGATTTAAATAAAGTTGTCATTCAAAAAATAACTATCATAATAAACCATGTTATCATGTTCAACAGTTACTATTGTATGTTTCGGTACCACCGCTGGATGTAGCCCTTCTGATGTTGAGATAGCCAGAATACTCGTATTTACTTTCTCAATAAGTTTCATGGGGCAAGGTCGTATACAAATAACTCAATTAGATGTCATTAAGGGGTTGATATGGTTAATCTTAGATCGTCGGGGCTGTGCGTTATGGTAGGGCAGGGAGTCAAGGAGGCTTTTAAAACGGGTTTTTGTCGAAAATATTAGTGTAATAAATAAAGTTTATAAAATAACATGTATAAATATCAGAGGACAATCTCATACAAGTTCTTTAGGACCTAGGACATAGACAATGATAAACAAACTTATATAGAGAAATAGATCCTTAAATACATAAAAAACATCTAAAACTCAAGAACAAATACGCACTCATCACACATTAAATCCTCTTTCCAGGAATCGTACTCAGGACTGCTAACTTCGTAGGCAGGGCCACCAACAACTAACCGCAGCATCAAACATATTCCACATAACTTATGGATTTGAACTTTTTAACTACTGTATTATAATCCATTATTTTTAAAGCCTTTACTGCTTTGTAAGTTGAACGTACGCGTATAATTCCATAAAATACATACATACATTCCCAGAGTGAGGTAGGTAGAGCTACAGAATTACCAACAACTCTAAAAACGTTGATAACTCTAAAACCATATTTTGCACAATTAATCCGTAAAATAAATATTACATAATTTACTAGGGATGTTACTTAACTTTCGAAATACCTTTCGTTATAACAATTACCGCGTTTTTCGAATCATCGGTACAATCAATGGGAGGATTTAAAAGGCGCACGAGAATAATATTGATGCATAAGTAAGTTACTCTCGTAACTCCTCGAACTTAGCGATGGCGTACCGAGCGGCGGCGTAAATTCGTGGACCCTTACAAGTAGGGAGCTATGGTCTGTTGAATATGTTGAAAACTGAGAACTGTGGTCACTAGCGATATTTTGAAGCAAGAATCCAATTTCCTGCAATGAATGTCTTTCAGTTTTTGGTACTCACTTGCCCTTGGTACAGTTAGTTTCGTCGGAGTTGTCGCGACAGTCGTCGTCCCCGTCGCACACCCAGTCATTGTGGATGCATAAGCCGTTCCCGCACTTGAACTGCTCTTGCGTGCAGCTGACATTGCCTCCTGTATTATACATTCGATGATTACAACTGATCCTCAAGAGAAAATTAATAAACTAGACACTGTAGGAAGCAAATGATAGCTAAGGTAAAGGGAAAGTTGACACCTACGAAAGTGCTGAGTGTGTGCCTAGATGGTGCAGTTAAGTCACAATATTAATCAAGTGTTCCAGGAATCCTCAACATATTGCGGAAAATATGTCAAATATTTTGTCCACTTGAACATACACAACATAATAAAGTATTAGTGATACAAATCTAATCTCCCTTGCTTAAATACAGGTAGCTTTCATTATAGCTAGAGCGGAGAGCGGAGAGTTTCTACAAACACATTTTCCTCAAGAATGTAAGTCGTTTTTGCATGAAATAAATATACTTCGGGTTGGTTATCTCGTAGAATTCCTGATGAATTCCTCGTGAATCCAACTTGAAACTTGATTTTTAGATAGAACTGTCGATTTAACGGTGTCTCAATCGCTCGGCTTAGATTTCTTTCAAAATAAACGCTAAAAAACATGTTTACGATGAGTTGCGGCCCAGGGGTTACCGCTGATGATATTCAGCCGGAATATCTACTTATCCGAATTTTTAATCTGTGATGGACACGGAACTATTAGCGACTAACTTACCACAGTTAGTCTCGTCTGAGAAATCGCCGCAGTCGTTGTCCCCGTCGCAAAACCATTTAATGGCTATGCACACGCTGGTGTGCTGACATAGGGTCCGGCCTTCGTGCTCGTCACAGGCCCGCGTGCAGCCTTGCTCGTCCTCCGCTTTCGCGCAGTCCACGATTCCGTTGCAACGTTTTTCCATTGGGATGCATGTACATGAGATCTAAGAAAATATTTGAATTTAGAAAATTGCGGGATCAACGTCATCAATGGTCTCTACGTTGCTATGGACGCTTTACCTTAACATATTCACAGTAAACACAAATTTAAACAATCATTCATAATCGCCAAATCGCCATGGTTTCCGCGAAAAATGTGCGACTTGTACCGAAGCGTCAAATACATTAACCAAGAGCCAGCAGAAAGTCGGCTGGATTGATGCAAATTTGTAATAGGTTTTTTTGCATGCATAAACTAAAACATGAAATCAAAAACGGCATAAATCCTAGATTTATAAGTACTTATAATTCTGACACAAAACGTCAATGGCATGGTGCTCTAAACCTTAGATGGCCCCATATGTATATACTCGTACTTGGATGACCTCACAAAGTTCCGCAGAGGGAAAACTTAGAAAAGAATGATTGCCTCGTTTACCGTTTATGGTATTATGACTGACTGACTGCTAAGTTTCTTGCGGCATTTCTTCTCAGCAGTGGTCTCCTATTGGGAAGCGCGGGTGGATTCTTGACGTGTAAAAGTGCCCGTTTTGCCTACTTACTGAATAAATGTCTTTTATCTTTTATGATTTTAGTGATATGAAAAACCACGCATTTAATAAAAAAAATGTTTGGTCTTGTAATACTTGTTTACTTTTGTTGTGGATTATGATAACAGGCTATAGTCAGCTAGGCATATATCTTTATTCGTTTATTTTGAGTACTCTCTCAATGCGACTAATAATAAGTCTTCAAATGATGACTCATTTGGTGACCGTATTATTTTGTGCTGTTAAGTGCTTAATTGTTTCGTATCAGCTCAAATTAATGTAAGAGCTCAATTGGACGTGACATCGAATGATAAGCCTTTTCCTGCTCACTGAAGTATAAATAACTGTCGTATTGAGCCCGATGACATTGAATTGCCAGCTCAGTGACTAAAAGTGGGTTATGACCGTGATAAGTGCCAACATCAAATTATACTCGTAGTACCGATAATTTCTCAACAACTTGCACGGTTACCACGGATACTAAACAAAGGATATGTCATGAATTATTTGACTATAATTCAGGAAATTAATTATTGACTTGAAATTAAGAAATGTCCTTACCTGACATGAGAAGTTTTGATCCGGGCACGGGAGGTGGCAGTCGCCGTCGTCTTCATGGTCGTCCATTCCCTCCGCGACTACGTCCACGCTCCTGTCGTACGGCGGTCGATCTATGTGAACAATAGGTGTATTACTTAATAATACAAACATCATCATCATCCGCCTATATCAGTCCACTGCTGGATGTAGGCCTCCGCTTATGTGCGTCATTTCACCCTGTCCTCGGGCTGTCGCATCCAACATCTGCCAGCAGCGTTCCACAAATCATCACTCCATACCGCCGGAACCTACATACATACTTACATACAAACAACCATACCGTCACGCCTGTCTCCCAATGGCGTAGACAAAGACTACGAGACTATACATTCAACTTCTCTTTATTACAATTCATAGCAACTATAAAACAAACTCGCTTCCCGCGTCTGTCTGCATATCCGATAACTCCTAAACCACGCAACGGATTTATTATTTATTTATTTATCGTTAAGCATCCTGTCTAGGGCCTCGGGATTCCTCGAAGGGAGTTGCAATAAAATAAACGAGCGAAGCCGTTGCCGTTGCTTAGTATCGGTACAGGGAATGCTGTGTTCACAACATCTTCATTTTGGTAATTAAAAAAGTGGAACATTTCGAGCTACCTACGCGTATTTGACACGTGAAAATCCAGGGTGTCGGATCACTAATCAATAATTCAGATGACGTCATAACTCAATGCGCGTAATTGTGTGGGCGAGAGCTGGATGCTGGACTTACGAGGATCCGAGCGGTTAGTTGTAGCATATCAAATAAATAGTATAACAGTTTTCATGATTATACGGGTCAAGACAGAACTTTTTATTGCTTTGACATTTTATTTCTGTCTAGTCTAGCCACCGTGGAATCTTATCAATAGAGTCAAAGATGTACCTAATTGGCAATATTCATGACTTTATTCACAGCTTTAAAAAAAGCTGATTCATGCAAAAAATATAACTTCGATTTAAGGCAACAAAGATTGGTTCCTATTTCAATCTAGCAAAACAGAATTTAACATGGAGTTTATATGGGCGACGTGTTACATGACGTCACACGGCGTATCGGATTTCTCTGTCTATTCGCTGTCTAATTTGCAGTTTAAAATAGATGAATAAATCAATAAATAATAAATAAATACCAGGGGACAATGTTACACCAGGCTGGCTATAGGCGTCCCCCAAAAAAAAATTGACCCAGTCTAACTCAATCTAAGCTCTAAAGGCGTGTAAGGTTACTAGACAGCGATATAAATACTAATATAGAGAAAACACCAATGACTCAGGAACAAATATTCGTGCTCAACACATAAATATCTGCCCTTACCGGGATTTGAACCCAGGACCGCCAGCTTCGTAGGCAGGGTCACTACCAACTAGGCCAGCACGTCGTCGAATCTTGTGTCATCCGTATTTCTTGCCCGAATTTAATTTAAATTTCACTTTTGGTGATCTCGTTTACGGTATTTTCATATTTTGTTGTGAAATGTGAAATACATGCATATTTCGTATTGTATTGTGGCGAAATTTGCTCAATGACATTTATACTATAATGATCTGCGTTGGTATATATTATAAAGATGATACGTTATGGTACTTACTGTGCCATGGTTCGACGCGGGTGTAGGGGCTGTGCGGACGAAAGCCCGGCACGGGCAGGGCAGCGGCCGCCGGCGGCTGGTACGGAGGTACCCTTCCGGCGGCCGAGCGAGGGTCCGCCGGCTCCGACGAGGTGTTCGTCGGCCGGGATTGCCCCAGCGGCGGCGCCACGTCTCCGGTTACTGACACACATTTCTTATGTAGTTAACTGTCTGGGTATACCTACACCAATCCTAGCCTATCTTTATCCTAGCCTTCCCTTGACAAAAAAAAGTATATAAAATAAAGGATCTCTTCCAGCTATCCTTGGAATGACATGGTGACAACGCATAAAAACAAGTTAAGCTCAAAAACTGTACGAGTACCTATATACCTACATATAGAACGCAATTACTATTTATTAAACATATAATAACACCATAATCTAATATATAAATACAAAATGTTATACAGACATAGTGCATAATTGTTTTCCATCATATTTTCTCGGAAATGTTCGTATTTGTCATGCTACTTCAGTCAACCTCAGTACTTTTTGTACTGTGACCTACTGAAATAGCAAGACACGTTCATACGTTTCCGTGAAAATACGAAGGAAAACAATTATGCACTACATCTGCACCTAGATACAATATAAACACCAACTAAATAAACTTATCTACCTGAAAACATTTTTTTGTAAAGCAAATACATACAGTGATAAAAGGTTTTCATTTAGCCACATTTTTCTTAAGATTCCCTTTAAGTGAACCAACAGAAGGGGGCTGTCTCAAAATCAACGGAAGCTCATTCCACAATTGTTGATATTTTTCTTTTATTGGTAAGAAGAGAAAAACTGTAACTGTTTTTTGCTAAGCGCAAAGCACTAAGGGCCACTTGCACCAAAAATTTAACACTGGTTTAAGACACTAACTCGAGTTAGTAAACGTCAGATTCATACGTTAACTGTCATTTTAACTTGAGTTACCGCCTGTTTCACAATCGACAAGTAACGCATATTTGACAGATACATATAACTCTTTTTCTTTCTTATACTTGAAATTAAACAAGGAGAGAGAGAGAGAGAGAGCTAACTTTAAATGGCAGATAAATTTACTCAATGATTGTAAAACAGGCCCTTATGGTAATAATTATGCCATATATAGCAATAATGTCCGATCAGCAATGGTTAATCAGATTCCTAAGTGGCAAACTTCGATAAATTATGTTCAACGCAGTTCTACGACACAAATATTCCACTGCAAAGGATCTCACGATTGAAACAAGGATATGTTTCTCGATTCTATTCATAAATGACATTGCAATACGGCACTTAGCTAGGGTCGCAATTGGTTACGCACGTATTTAAGTCTCCAGCAGTCCATTTTAAACTCTAGTCTCTATATCCAATACGATTGCATTCAGCCTGATCATTGTTGCAAGTTATCCCTGATATCAACTGATAAAAACAACTGGTACAGATTTCCTGATGAGTATTATAGCAACAGGGAGTCACCGTATGCGTTATAACTGACTACGATATATGAAATATGTTACCGACTATTTTTTATATGTTTTGATTAGAAAATGACTTTTCTCAAACATGCAATGGAATGTTGGCGTTATGTCAGTTATTTTAGGCTTCAAGATATCACGTTGCGGGCGGAACAACAAGAGACAACTGTAAAGGAATTTTGTACAAAATTGAAGGCCAAGGCGGGGAAGTATTTTTTTTTAAATTTAATGTAGACATGGCGGCTGTGTTTATGAACAGGGTATACATATAGCTGTTTTTTTTTTGTATATTTAGCCGCGCATCCAACCAAAGCGTTTGCATGTTTATTTAAAGTACCAGGAGAGCAGAGGTAATTAAGGGCACGTAGCGCAACTTAGATCACAGGCGAAGTAACTCGGTATGGCGTTGCGGCGGCGGCCGACACACCGCGGATGACTGAGCACTGTAGGTTACTTTTAATGTTTATTGACTCCTTGTATCTGACGTTGTAATTTTTGTTTTAATTTTTTGTATGAATTTAATGTTTGAGTTAAGCACTATACATAACTCGCCGTGAAAAGGGGTTGCCAGCAACTATTCGGCCTCGCATGAACTCGGCCGGCAACCACCTACTTCCCGGCCTCTGTAGTAATGTAGTATTAATGCGGTGTGAAATTTTTTATAGCTCAGTGTTGTTTTATAGCATTTTTTAAAGTATGGTCTATTATCCGGATTACTCCCAACTATTCTCAAGTAGCTAACGCTAAATGAAAAATATTGTGTATTATACGCCAATTTGTTTTTACGTTCTTCATATAATGTACCGATGATGGCTGTCTTAATGTGTCTGTTTTATTATTGTTGTTTACTCTTCAATGCGATCAGATACAATGTCAATCATTGATAAGATCAATGTTATTCATAAATGTTTATGTCTCCGTATTTTACTATTTACCTACATGTCATCTGTAGTCATATAACAAATTGATTATACGAGAACATTGATTTGTTAAATAATTAGTAATTATTGTCGTTAAATTACTTTAGAAATCATAGGAATTTAGGCGTAATTATTGTGATAGCTCCTTAGTCACCCTTTTTGAACACTTAGTCACAATAGTTATACTATCAAGATAAATAGACCGTTAAAGTGTGTAGGTGTTATATGTACCTAGTATAGGTACATATAACAGCAGTTTCACCTAAAAAAATCACATTTCTAAAAATATAAGAAATAATGAATAACTCTTTTTTTCCACTGGCGATAAAGACCTTTGTCCACATTAACACAATTACGATAAACAATCTTCAATATAAAAATATACGATATACCTTCATGTTATCTATGTTATCTTATCTTATAGACGGGCCCTTTTCAGGTACACTTCGACCCCTTTAGGATCTCTTGTCCAATAGGAAAATTCATAAATATTTTCACAGCTTCAATACGAGTAAATGCTGATTCATATAACAAACAGTTGACAACAATACATTTTTGAATAGCTTTAATAACAAAGATATTAGCCAACAAATATTTTTTCCTTTATGTTTCTAGCAAAACTAACATGGAGTTAATATGGCCGACGTGTCACATGACGCTACACGGCGTATCGGATCTCTGTCTAATCGCTGTCTAATTAGCAGTTTATGCTTGTATCATCCGTATTTCTTAACCTATTTAAATTTTAATTTCACTTTTAGGTGATCTCTTTTACGGTATTTCCATATTTTGTTCAGAAATGCGATTTAAAGGATCCATGCATATCCCTATTCCCCACTCAGCTGTTCGAATCTGCAGGTTTCTTGACAATGTTTTTCCTTCAACGTAAGGGCATCGGATAATATACTTATTAGAACTCATTCGTACATGGTGTTCGAACTCTGTACCTTACGAATCTTACGATCACAAATCGACTCCTTAAGTATATAGTAGAAATGAAAATTGCTAGGAGTACTTACCGCATAGCGAAAAGCAGGCGAGCAACGCGGTGTAATCCCATAGCTTGGCGCGCTTGGTCCTCATGGTGGCGTATTTCAAATGGCTAAGTGTAGCTGCATAGTCTAAGTGCCCCGCAACGCGGGGCTACTCCGTTCGCGCCCTATCATAGCGCTCCAGCACCAACCTGGGAAATGCCCGAACTAAGTAAATCGCTTGAGAGATGCGATGCGTGACGTGACGTTATCACAAAAATGAATCAGAGCAAAGTTGATGGACATAGGTTGCGGTGGTAGTTTGTGAATGAATAAATTTATACATACCTACGGACAGATAAACAACGGCACACAAGGTCAAAAAAAATAGAGGGAGCAGTTTGCGACTTATTTAATGATACGTTTAGGTTAGGTACTATTTGGCATTTCATTTTGGAACTTTGTCAAATTGTGCACTTTTAATTAGGGGAAGCCCGGGCAATACGCATATGTTAAGGGAATGGGTAAAAAAAACACAAAAACTAATAATCAACAAAACTCTTTATTCTTTTAATTTGTTCTACATTTAATAATCTTTCGGAAACAACATTAAAATATTCAAAACTTAAACATCTTTAAGGCACATTTTAGGTTTTTTTAAAAAAGGTCAATTATCCGTTTTGCCCCACCCCCCTGGGTAAAACGGATACACCACAAGGGCAAAAAGGATAAGGTTATTGAAATTTGAACTAATCATCGCAATCGTCGCAGAAGTAACTGCCAACGCCTGAATAAGATGTGCAGTTGTCGTGTGCCCATCTTTCACACTGGCTGCACTGTATCCAGTCTTTAGAGGTCAGAGGGCGGGTCTATGTATTCATCAATACACACTAAACAAAAACAGCTAGCTTCATTCTTTCTGGTTTTAGTTTTTGCAGCAGATCTTGATTTTTTTGCTTTGAAGGAGCATAATCTTCATCTCCAAAAACATTTGGATTGTAAGGCCAAACAGACAAGATCTTTGGTGGTTTAGTCGTACCTACTGCTCTTTATACCAGTCTCGTCCATATTATAAATGGTGGTTGAGTCAAAGTTATATTTCTCCACCAAATCCCAGTAATTGGTATAAAATAATTCCACCTGTGGCCTGTTAAAACCTCTCGTCCTGGCTATAGATGTTGGTTCCGGTGATCTTAAAACAATATCTGGGTGTCGACTCTTAAAACCAGCAAACCAATCATCTCCGGCTTTGGCATTTTTAAATGGATGAGCAATACTATTTATTTCTGCATATACATACACCAGTTCCAAAAAATCTGAACGCGTTAGCCCAAAAAATAAGCCGTCTAATTGTTTTAAGTAGGTACATAGTTCTTCTTCTTGTTCTGACGTAAACACCGTGGTAAACCTTCCCAATTTTTTAGACTTACTTCCTGTCTTTACATGTCGATATAAAGTTGTAAATGGGATTCCAAATTTAGATGCCGTAGACCTTAAATAAAACTTTTAAATACATAAGAATAACTTTTATTATCAAATAACTTGTAAAAATAATAATTTAACCATACGGGCAAAAGGAATACTTATCCGTTTTACCCATATTCATCTTGCCCAAAAGGCCAATATTTTAAATTTCCCTATGCAAATGAATCCTTGAACTGGTAAATAAAAAGTAACAATCGTAAATTAAACTTAAATAAACACGTAATCAATCAACAAAACTTATCTACAAACACTTGACACATTATGATTTTTTATAAACACAAACCTTCTGAAAAATCTTAACAAAACAGCAGAAAACTTTTATTTTTGTTTAGACAACAAGTTCGCACGTGTATTGTTTTGACGGCACTGTCATGGCGTCACAGGGTCGCTGCTTTACCAACGGGTGCAAGTCCAGTAACGCCATCTATTATAGTTTTTTGGTAAAAACGATTATTCTTCTTACCTGGGTTATGCATCTTGCCCGGGCTTCCCCTAGGCCTATTTGAGCGAGTTTGAGTAGTAGAGTTGGAATTTTCTTTCGTAAAAAACTGAAACCAGCCGTTTCAAATGAAAGATTTCCGTAAATTGATTGTAATAATGTATATATTATTATATTTCTGTCACTCGTTGCTTAAGCAATAAATAGTTTACAACACACCATACACACTGGGTAACGGCTAATTATTTATTTATAAAATATACGGCAAATGAGTCGTTGTTAACACTCTTATATTTAACGTCAATGGTTTTACGTCTCAAATCGCTCTAACAAGCCTATGGAACAAGTGTACGAAGTAAAACAATAATAAAAAAAAAATGCACAGGACAAATCAGGATTCAGCATTATTGCAGATTCAGGATTGTATATAGAATATAATAGAACACATAGGAAGATTTCGGCTATGTTTGATTTGCAGCAGGCCCAGGGGGTCAAACCACCCAGAAAAATGTAGCGGAGCTCCATCGACACTAAATTGATTTGAAATTAAGAATGTCGACGAAGCTCCGCTATGAGCTCCTATTTCTGGGTGGTTTGGCCATCCGGGCTTTTGCGAAACTGACATAACCGAAACCTATATACGTATTTATTTTTTTAGGAAACCGCGCATCCCTATAGTATAGATTAATAGTAATGGGACTACAAGAAACAGTTCTGCCGCGTGGACAAAATAATGGGACCAAGAAAAAACGGCGGACGTTACGTTGTATCCACAGTCCAGACTTTCATCATCCTGATTGTTGACTCATATCAAAGAACCAGCGGGGTATTACAGATAGGTTCAGTCAGCGTCAATACCAAATAATTGAATGATCATACATATAAGATGACTTTTTAATCCCACTGTTAAACGATGTTTCACTTATCACGCTTTAAATCACTGGCTGGTAGTAAAGTATCGACTCCACGTACTTACCTATCAATCGATAATAGATTTTTCGTCACATTAATCTATAGTTAGAGACGTTCAACACGTATTTAGCAGCTTTTATATAAGCATATTAAATTAGTCCTCAATAAAAATGGAGGGTGATTACACCGTTGCGAAATGTTTCTGAGAGCCGTGGCACGCATGCGCGGTCTAGAGCCAGCATCCCTTACGAGCTACTTGTTGATCTCTTTTTCATTCACGACGCACCGATCTGCGCATTCTACGCAGTTACGGTAACGACTACGCGGGTAGATTTACATGACTTCATATTAGATAAGCCATAAGCTGATAATAATAGACGTTCTAAGAAAAGCTATAGAGTTTTAAATTGACTCTGTTTTAGGTTACGCCTTTTATAGGTACTAATATTAATTTAGTTGCGACATAGTCAATAGTCTTTCAAAATACGTCTTTAGTTAGTAAAATATCGTAACAATTTGTAAGAAAAATAATGATTAATAAATACTGTTCAAAAGATGACATTATTAAAAATAAATGATCCCTTTAGATTGCCTTATTTAGGAATTCATGTTGTCCGAAGGTTATTTCGCGAAAGGTAAACTGAAACTGTGAGGTTTTTCCTATTAGTTATATACCTTCCCAATAGGTTAGTTATTGAAAAACCTACGCAAAGTTAGCTAAGTAAAGGCGTTGCCTTTGCCAAGTTTATTGATTAACATGTTTAGTGCCACCTACCTACTCCGTACCTATCGGTCGAAGTGTAGTGTGTATGCAAATCAAACCAACCAGGTACAAATTGATATTAATTACTTGCAATTCAATGTAATCAAACTATTCAATCATAAGTACATTGTTATTGCGCACTGCTGAAGCGAATTTTGAATTTTGAATTTTCGACAATAGTTTCCATGTAAAATATGGTACTTATTAAAACGATTATTTACAAATATTTTTGGCAGAGAACGAGTATCTTTAGAAATAAACTAAGAATTAAACCGTTGTTTTTGCCTTTACACAAAATCACGTTCTGTTGCAATTTGTCTGTAACTGATCATATTGTATCAGTATACGACAAGTAAAATACATACGACTAAAATTAACTTCAAAATGTTCTATAAATACACCGACGAGCTATAGCCTCCTAGGACTCGCAGTCTAACAAAAGTGTACATCTTAAAAATGATTTGACTACTGATTTTGGCGTTTCAGGGGACCGAGAATTGCCATTTGTTAGTGTAACCATTACTCAAAACCTCATAACATAGGTTATTATGTTAAAATTCAGTAATAAGTATGGAATTTATTGAAGGATCAATACGCGGGGAGGGCTGTGCGACTGCGCCCACGTTCGCCCCCGCACTACCTCCTACCCCTTACAGGCCGTAACTTAACACCTACTGCCGCCCACGGCTCTGGGCAACGAGATCTAATCTTAGGCTCCTTATATCAATGGTCCTACCATAAACGTGTACCATAAGAAGTCATAATGCGCTTGGTGAACATGTCATAACAAGTGTTACACTTGATTAGGGGTGACAGCCTTTAAGAATCTTGTTTTCGTATTAATTGAAACTAAAGTCACCATTTGTATGAATTTTTATTAATTAAGAATTTGAGACGAAAATGGCAATTGTTATAAATACCTGTTTACTTGATTAACGTTTGATCGATCATGATCGGCACAAACGTGCAACGATTTAACACTATTGCGTCCAAGTACTGGCACTCTAGGACTCCACTCGCGTCGCATATAGTCAATTGAGCAATAATAATCTGAGATAGTTCTGGTTTTTCTTATATTCCTTGAGCGAGGTCCGAGTGGACACCCATCGGATGAGCCGTTCTCGCGCAACTGGGGTTGGCACTAGGTGAGCTGGTACCCCCCGCCCCCCCCCCCCGGCTGCGCCCCGCGGCCCCCGCGCAGTCTGCGCTGCCGTCGATGAATGGAGCCCCCCCTTACCTTTCTCCGCTATAAAAGTTCCTTTCAGCTCTCCGCATTTGTATTGTATTGGCCACTCAAAATAACCTACACAGAAATAGATGACGTGCACAAAATATTGCATTTCTAGAACGAAGTATTGACTTGCAGTTTTAAGACGTTTATTTAAAGAGATGTTTAATTTGAATAATGTCTGGGGACCTTGTGGAAGGAACGTTCTAATGTTATTATAATTACGCTTGAGTTCATTAATGAATTTCTGCATATGACTACCTTCTAAGAAGCATTTTCTGATTTTAGAAATCGGCTCAGTAAAAACTTTATTTAATAACAAACAGGACGGGTCTAAGAATACTTGATCAGTTTCGAATGAAAATGTTTTAGTCCTTCCTGACTGACAATAATGTACGGTAATAATAATAAAAAACCCATTTTAATTAACAGAGTATAAACAAAAAACATAGTATCTACTTAGCAGTTGTAAATTAGCGGTCGTAAGTTATCTGTTAGCATACGTTTCTAATTGAGGATGTTTAAAAACGCTGGCAAGCTTTGCTACATTGTAAGCGTAGCACATCTACTGTCAATCCCTGTTCCTGGAAGTTTATGTTTAATGTTAACAGTCGCAAAACAACGCTGTTATTAGTATTCCTTCACACGCAACAAATAAGTTTAACATTGTTTTATTGCTGTCAACGTTATCAATATTCAGAAACTTCATGATTGTGCTTTGTGTTCTTATAAGCCTAGTAGGTTATATAGCAGCACATATGAGGATACAATTCCACTAGCTCTTACTTAGAACTCTCGTTATTAAGTATATCTAAAGCGGCAGTTCCCTAACTTTTTTCGACCAGGGACCATTTTGATTGCTATGTTGTTACCCACAAGATTGAAAGAGAAGTCGTACAGAAGAGTATGAGATAGCAAAATGAACTTTCTCTCATTTTAGTTCAAGAAGTGACTTCTTATATACAAATCCTCTAGAAATTCACTAACAAATGCAACAAAAAGGCATAAAGCTGAATAGATTCCCTAGTAAAGCGACTTCACCTGACATATCTAGCAAAAAATACCTTGTACCTTTTGGAAACTTAAGTTAAAAAGTTATAATAGGTACCTAAGATCATATCATTCATTCATTCATTCATTCATTTTAAGATCAATATTTGTCCAAAAATTACGTTTTTGTTTAACTTTGCTCTCCTATAAACCAAGCTATGTGGCGTAGACGTAGGGCACAAACGTATTCTCAACGTTGTATGTATTGATAGATTTGATTAAGTAATTTATTTAGAGAGGTTTTCACCCAACATACGACAGAGATTGAATGAACATTTTTAAATAACGAAATAATCAATGGTGCTTTTATGTATTCCGAGATTATTGTTTGAATAATACAAACATACTAAGATTTAAATGCCAGAGGATCGCGTCGAGTACTTAATCCTGTCAGTAAATCGAATCAGTTTTAAGTTCTACGACTGTTGTTGCCTGAAAACTGACACTTTGTGACAGGTTTAAAAAGCCGGCCGTATCACTATACCCGCAGGCATGAGTTGTTAGTACCCGATTTCCGAAGGAATAGTTACCAGACTTCCGAAGGAGTAGTTACCTGATTTCCGAAGGAGTAGTTACCTGATTTCCGAAGGAGTAGTTACCCGACTTCCGAAGGAGTAGTTACCTGATTTCCGAAGGAGTAGTTACCCGACTTCCGAAGGAGTAGTTACCTGATTTCCGAAGGAGTAGTTACCCGACTTCCGAAGGAGTAGTTACCCGACTTCCGAAGGAGTAGTTACCTGATTTCCGAAGGAGTAGTTACCCGACTTCCGAAGGAGTAGTTACCTGATTTCCGAAGGAGTAGTTACCCGACTTCCGAAGGAGTAGTTACCTGATTTCCGAAGGAGTAGTTACCCGACTTCCGAAGGAGTAGTTACCTGATTTCCGAAGGAGTAGTTACCCGACTTCCGAAGGAGTAGTTACCTGATTTCCGAAGGAGTAGTTACCCGACTTCCGAAGGAGTAGTTACCTGATTTCCGAAGGAGTAGTTACCTGATTTCCGAAGGAGTAGTTACCCGACTTCCGAAGGAGTAGTTACCTGATTTCCGAAGGAGTAGTTACCTGATTTCCGAAGGAGTAGTTACCCGACTTCCGAAGGAGTAGGGTGATGTGTTTATCAGCTTATATATGTATCTTTGTTACTTTGTGGCGCTCTAGAAAGTAAACGCGTAGACCGATTTTGATGATTCTCATGTCAATTGATTCGTCTTAATCTGGTGCGTGTCACTAAAGATATGACAGTTATAAGTTAATCCTATACATTTCGTGGTTTTCGAAAAATTACTAACTTAGCGTTGTGCATTTTGACTAGGCCCTCCACTTGTCCATTCCAGACAGTTCTCACCAAAGATGCGTAAAAACTATTATGAATATTATGATATTCACTTAATTTCAGTTCCATCCTCAGTTCGCGTCTCCGGTGGATCGGCACCCTCATAATTACCTTTAGGACGTAATAATATAATTATGATTATGATGATGATGATGATGAATATATTCAACCTATAATTAATGAATTAGAGCAAACATAATTCCCATCACTATTTCATCCTCTATCAAAGTCAATTACAGTCAGTATTAAAGTCGTCGTCAATAGAACATGTGAACGATGTAAACAAATTAGTACTGTTTGACACATAACCTTAAATACACCAAGCGTGTTTTTATTAAAAATAACTTATAATTAATTGTTATTTCATCTTAAACTTAATATGCGAATAATGATCTAGTTTGCAAATCATTGCAAAGACCTCAATTGATCTTGAAAGGTAGGTACGTGATTGTCGAGTTTGATTTTGTTTACATCTTTTGCAAGTTCTAACGACGGCGACTTTACTTGTTACTATCATTGACAGCCTCAATAGGACACAATTACTAACAGCCAGCGACATCGGTATCCATGCGATAGAAACACTAGCAGTAGTATCAACCTATTTTCATGACAGGTAAGTTTTTACACAAATAGTATACCTCTGCACGAACAGTTTCAAGGTTCCTTAATCGACGACAGGTGGCAGCTCGGTGCGCTGATAACCTTGTCGCGTTGTCTTCAGAAGTTTACAGTCCCGTAGTGAAGCTGGCTTAGTTGTTCCATGTTCGAGACAAGAGATGGCGTCATGAGTATCATTAAAGAGTGTGTGTACTGCATATTCCGAAAATCGTTTTTTCCAAGTGAAAATCAATACCCTTCGCATATTTTACCACTTTTGTTTTTCAATAGTTACTTTTCCCTAAGTGCTTTCTAACCATTCGCATATTTTCTCGCTATATTTCAATTGGGTTCTTCCCCACTGCTCAACTTATCATAAATATGAGGTAGGTTTAGATTATGTTAGTTCAGCAGCAGGCCCGGAGGGCCAAAACCACCCAGAAATCCCGCTCATTCAGAGCTCCGTCGACTCTGTTTAATGTTGATTTAAAAAACATTGGTCAGCTGAATTGGTTGAGCAGTTCAGTTGAGCAGTGAGGAAGATGGGGAAATAAATGTAGTGGAAAAATATGCGAATAGTTAGTAAGCCCTTCAGGAAAAGTAGCTATTGTAATAACTAAAGTGAACAAACGATTTTCGGAATATACAGTACACGATAACAGTAATATTTCCAAAATTTTCAAACCTTTTTTGTATTATTTAATGTTATATTTTATACTAATCTTTTCCTGCGACTTCGTTTGCGTAAAACTTATTTATTGTATTTTGCCATGACTATCTGTGTCCCAAATTTCATTAAAATGCATTCAGGCAATTCATGACTAAAAACCAAGCCTCTAAACATGTAAACATCCTCACAAAGCTCGACATTAATTATATTAGTAGTGTTAGTATGGTAGTATTCTCAAACCACGCAGACGCGCTTCACTCCACGCATTTAGCGCCAATGACCCGATAGTCGGGTTCACTGTCTGTAGCAGATTTTCGCTATATTACAGAAAAAAGCGTAGCTGCATATGCTACAAGCATTGCTAACAAATTCAGTGGCAGGGCGCGCCTTCACAGATTAAGAACAGTTTTAATTATTATTTTTAGACATTTGTATTTAAATAGAAAAGCAGGCCAAGTGCGAGTCAGATTCGCACACATAGGGTTCCGTACCATTCTTGTGTGAGGGCCTGTTTTAATTTTAATTTTAAATGGTTTTTTGTAATTTGTTTAGCGGCAATATACATACATACCCTGAGAAAGTCGCTGACAGACAGACGGAAAGTGGAGACCTAGTAATATGATCATAAGGGAATGAGGTATCTTAGTTACGGTATGAAAAGGTTCGTCACTTTTCGACTCTATTTCAATGCGGATAAGGTTTAAGTGACGAACCTTTTCGTACTGTGACTATACCCTTTGTGTACGGAACCCTAAAAAAAAGGAATATAATGCTTTCAAAGATCACACATGAAAGAGATAGTACAAAAATCAATTTAATAATAAACTTTATTTTTGCAACGTTTACTTATCACTAACTATTCGTTTCGCGATATCTTTCTATAAACATCAATATAACTACTAATTCGTCGTCTAAGACAAGGGCATCTAAAATTGTAATTAGTATTTACAACGAACTTAAATACCTATCTAAGTTCCACGTTTAATTCTAACAAAAGCAGGAAAAACATCAGTAGTGGATTATGGCAGGTAGAGCATTTTGAAGATGAACTTTATACTTAAACTGTTACCAGTTAGCACAATGCGTACAATATTTCTTAGAAGTATTTTTATTGCGTTAATACACGATATCTTAAATTAAAGTAAACCTATAAAATTCGACCATCTTTAAATTACTCATTAAACCATAGTGATTTCCTGATGAAACAAATAGGACTGGGCTAGCCCAATCAATAAAATTACAATACTAAGCTTGTTTTCTAAAAGGACATTGTCATATAATTAAAAGGATATCAATTAAATTGTGAAGCTCCAATTTTAAAACATGCAATCATTCAATTCCAAACCTTAGTGTTCCCGTACCATAGACCTCTTTACTTATTATTATTGGCAGTAGCAGTAGTTCCACTATAAAATTCTAGACTATCATCTACCTATATTTAACTACCGAAAAGGTAGCGGTGTTATTTCACCTGCACCCACAAGCAATATCATTTTCGTTGAATTTCTAGAATTCATTTCATGTTACGCAAATTGATAATATTGTACGATCAAAAAGCAATAATAGTTGTTATAGATAATTTAGATTAATATTGTTCTAGATAATCTAGATATTTGTGTTATATGAACCAATCCACCAGCTTAATAAAGTCACAGATTTAAATTTTAAGTATGCACACGCAAACAGATTCTCTTTTTTTTAAGTTTTGATCTTTATATGAGGAAACATGGACAAGTTAGTAGTTTTTTACTGACGTTATTCATTATAATTGCTATTTTACTAATATACGTAGGTAATTAACGCAATTGATTTGTTCCATGATTTTAAGAATACAAAAGAACACAAGTGACGAAGATTTTCCCGCAAAAAATTACAAGAATGCAAATTTATGTGCTAACGATTATTCTGTATAGTTCAATCTAATCGAAGATGTAAAAGACCCAGTAGACGGCGTTGAAGACGAGGAAGCAGACGGGGAAGATGACGCGGGAGTAGGTGTCGATGACGTTGACGTCGCGGATCTTCGGCATGGAGGCCTTGATCACGGACGCGCCGCGGCGGAACGCGTGGATCATCTTTGGCTTGCCAGTCGAACCATCTGGAAGGATAATGGAACTGGTTATTTGAAATTGCTACAGTTGAACTTTTAATAACAGTAATTTTGCGAACGCAGGAACTACGGCTTAAATAATTGAGATTACTTTATTAAAAGTTCAAACATAACAAATGATATTTTTAAACATAACACTTTCGTTAGATGAACACAGATCTCAGTGATACTTGTCGAGCGTTTTTCGACATCATTTACGTGAGTAACTCATTGTGATATCTATAAAACAAAAGAAATTTACTAATGCCTTTTTTTCAACTGGGAAAGGAAAGAGAGTTCCGAGACACTTTACTATGGGCAATCTACGTATAAAATTGTAATATTATGTTAAGTCTTTTTAATCCACGACAACGACGCGACGTGCCCTATCGTCAAAAAAATGTGTCTCGTCGTCGAAAAATGAAGTCAGCCATTTCTTACTCTACCACTGAGTAAGAAATGGCGTGATTCCAGATGTGGATTGGAAAAAGATGTAGTGACAAAGATCAAAAAGGGTAAGATGATTTAGTCATTTAGAAAGGATGGATGAAAGAGGTATGACGAGCGAGAGAGAGTAAAATAAAAGTACCCGAAACCGACATACGTGAATCAAGAGATTGATCAATGTAGGGAAATCGAAAGAGGTGTGTTTTACCGAGGCACCAGGCGTTAAGGAATTTACGAGTATGTATCTATGTATTTAGGAGTGGGGCGTCATGGACTGAACAAAGTTAAACTATGTGGTTCAGTCTTTTTCGTAGTTCTTCTCGTGAAGAGTCTTACACCCAAGAACTTTTACACCCCGTAGGCCGTTGACTACGATGTTACTAGTGTAAAACGGACTGAAATCAGACTTGTTCCAATTCTTTTTCTTTTCACTGGTTTTAACAATGTCACTAACTCTTAGAATTCCTAGAGTGCGGCCGGGTCCGGTATCGTAGCTGCGTGTGGTCCCGCTGGAGCCGCAACGAAGGCGGCGCGCCCGCAGTAGCCGGCAGCGGCTTAGAGCGGAGCCCTAATAGGGGGGACACGCGCCCCGCAGCACTCGAGCACTCCCGGAGCGCTATGATCTCTTCGGGAGAACGGGTACCTACAACAAAAGTGACTTCAGTAATATATTTGTTTTAATTTACAAGCAGAAACTTTAATCAAAATCACCGTTGTTAGGTGCTCCTAGTAGCTACGATTAACGTCCCTAATATTTACTGTTGTAACTTCTTACATATTTATGGTCTCGACTGTAGGAACATGCACAGTAAGTTCATCGTAAATCAGACTTTCATATTTTTAATAGCCTATTTAAATAGTTTATCCTGAAGTGATTATACATTGAAACATATTTTTTACATTGGATGAAATATAACAAGTTGATCAAATCAAATAAATGTTCCTTCTGACAATAACTTAATCAAACATGATACTCCAGGACTAATCAAACATCTTAAGCAATTAAAAAAACCACCGCAGCACTTGGGGAAAGTGTGATAGTGACAACGTTACAAGATAGTATGGTACGTTGAATTGCCCCTGCCCAGCTTAACAAGAAATTAAGAGTTTGGAGTTTTTATCATGTAAATGTCAACGGCCTTACCACCGGAACATTTCAAATCCTTCTCAACACTCGTGCTAGTGGACAGCTGGTCACGGCTCTTTAACTTCGCCCTCTTTCTGGCCCTGGCGCCCCAGTACGTGTAGTTTACTGCAGCATACTCCAGCAGCGCCGCAAACACAAACACGAAGCACATGACGAGGTATATGTCGATGGCTTTCACGTAGGAGATGCGCGGGAGGCTCGATCGCACGCCCGTGCTTATTGTGGTCATAGTCAGCACCGTTGTTATACCTAAAGCGAAAACAATTCAAAAATCAGAAATTTGATGAGTTGTTCATTGTGTTTTTTGTCTATGCAAATCAATGTCATTCAAATATGATGTAAACGAGCAAACGTGCATCACCGCTGCTCTTTATTTTTTGGTATGACACCTGCGCTACCAGCCTATAAGGCTGTCCTCATTAGGCGAACAGTGAGCGTCTAACTTTTTACCTTCTCCTCTATATATGATTTAAATGGAGTGTCCTTACAGCGCGAACAGCGTACAGTGTGTGATGTATGGACACTCCATTTAAAATATATGTATATGACGAACTCGAGGTAAACAGCCGCTCACTGTTTGCTTAATGAAGCCACAGTCCAAAGGATAAAAGGGGCGAAAAAAGTAGGGGGGGCGAGAAGAAATTAAATAATGTTTGCATTATATAAAAATAGCATAAAATGTTGACCTTCAAACCAGTTCTAAAGATTTTATGGAAAAAGTTAGCTTACCTAAAGCAACTCTAGCAGACGTAGCCTCGTGATTAATCCAGAACGATACCCACGAGAGCATCACAATGAGTATGCACGGCAAGTAAGTTTGGAACACGAAGTAGCCAATGTTCCTGCGCAGTTTGAAACTCAGCGACAGTCGCTGGTACACGCCCGTCGCTAACTTCTCCTGCAATGATTTAGCGACATTGAAATTTGAATTACCAATGAGCTATCTTTGAAATAACAAGAATTAGAATTGTTAAATTACGCTGTAGAGCTGTGGTTAATACTACAGTTGGTTAGTTAACATACTGGTTTGTTTTAATAGAATGGGTAAGTAATTATCTTAACTAGACGTGACCAAGGTTATAATTCGTAATTGAAACTGCAAAAAGTACCCGCCACTATATTAAATGTTTGGTTTTCTAAAGCATTTAGAATTTATTTAGAATATAGGCACATAATTACACTCTTTTCAACAAAATTTTCAATTAGGTACGAATAAAAAAAGATGTGACAGTTGTCAAAAAGTATTACTTAAGACTTACTATTCTATCATTAGTTTCATGTCCAAGGATAGTGAACTGGGGTAGTTCTGCGTCCTCGACTCCTCGGACTGGTGTCTCCTTCCAGTACATCACCACATCCGACACCGTGTAGCCATCTGTAGCCGGAGAGTTATGTTAACATGCTGGTAAGGGGAACGGTGGTCTGAAGGTGATCCCAAACATTCTGAACAAATTCAAATAAAAGGATTAGCAAGACCGGGTTGCAAAAGTTGCAGGTTTTGTCAAGCAGATGGTTAAGAATTGATATTTTCCTATAAAATTAGTTGAAATATTTAAAAATCGGTGCAGATGTTTATTTTTACTTTAGATCAGCCTTTAATTACTTAAAAAATACGTTAATTACTTTAACCTCTGCTTTTATGTCGAGTTACTTCAAATACTAATCAACAAACTCAACCGTTATTAAATTATGTCTGCGACTATGATGATTTTATAAAGTACCACGTTGGAGATCATATTCGAGAACCACGTATGAAAATTATATGAGTTAAAGAATTATAACCTCATGACTGAACTGTGAAATAGTTGTGATACTTTAATGATGCTGCAAACAAATAGTATACGGCTTGATAGATACATATTTACATGGAGACGAATGGGACGAATAGGCAAAACTTAAGCATGAATGTAGGTTTGCAAAAAAATAATAATAATGTCATCTGAAGGGCGAAAACCGGAATGTGGAAAAATCTTTTGACGAATGTAGATAGTGCCGGATTAGGTGCCAATTTTCGTTCCTAAAGATTTCTTAGGAACTTGACAATTCGGCACTGAAATCTGCGAAAGAAAATGGCGTGTCTATCTAAAACCAGGCGTTGGATGCACGAAGCAGTGTCAGCCAGCGATTACAAGTGTAAGAGTCACACAGCTTTCAATCTCGACGGTGCAGTTCTGGCTGTCGAGGGGGTAGTAGTGGAGGTCCATCATGCAGGCCAGCGTGGCCGTGAACCGCATGCCGTAGGTGATGCTGCCGTCGCCCGCGAGCCGCACCAGCTTGTTGCGCTCCGTTACGTCGTGCAGGAAGCTGCAACAGTTTGATCTGCTGTTACCGGTGTCCTTTACAGGGTAACCAATCATGCTATCAAATATTAGTCCATCGATTGTATCATTTCATGCTAAAGTTGATGAAGTTAACCACCTACCAGAATGATGAAGTTGTATAACCTACCAGGCTCGGTGGAAGCTGATATAATTGACAATAATCTTAATAATTTCAAAAGAAAAGTATCGAAGTATCTCAGGTCCTCACCATTCTAAGCATTCTACGAGTTTTATGTTTTTATGTTATGTTTGTATTCGTTTTCGTAGTTTCCTAGCCACAAGTGTAAGTTGTGGTTACCTATAAGTAGATAAGCATCAACCTGGGATTTATATGATATAGAATTAAGAATTTGTACGATGTACTATTATCTGTTGGTAATCCTTAATAAATAAATAAATCCTATTTCAACTCTATTTTCTGCTGAAACCATGATAGTTAAATTAGACCTACGACTACAAAAAATAAACGGCGAGGAATGTCTTTTGATGAAATGAAAATTCTGCGTAATGATACGTTCGTTTAATTAACCTTCGATAAATGGTGATTCGGTGATAATGATAGGTACCCACTATACAGGTCATCATTATCATCATTATCAGCCGCTATACAGGTATTAAGTCCTATACCAAGTGGCAAGGGCGTTTTTTAAAAAAGTGCTCTATATTAAGGACCCAAATTAACAACAGCAACTTTTCCATTGCGTCTCGAAAATTAATCATACATTTATATTATTGTACTGCCCTCAAATTCAATAACAAGCAGATTCAGTTCCTACCCATTAGTAATATGGTTGAACTTGCTACATGTGTTTTGTTTGAGATGCCAATAAGTATTGGTTTTATAGAAGTAGAATAAATTTACTTGACGTAATGGAGAAAGTTGCCATTGTTAATTTTAGTCCTTAGAGATGTGGTATTTTATTTATAAAAGGCCTCCTAAACCAGACAGTGAAGTTGGAGATGACTGCTATAGCACTGTCAATGTCACCGCCTCGAACTTGGCAAATTTTGACTCATTAACGCATTTTGGTTCAAAATCTATTAGGTGATTGTATTGTCTTCGCAACACTATGTCATACTAAATATATACACCTGTGGGCTCAGACAAGTGTCATTTCACGAACGTTTTAATGACTGCAGATATCAAAAAATGTAATATGTACGTGTATTTAAACCGACAATCCGATTACCTGGAATGACTTCCATACATTATGATGACAAATTTGAACAAAAAAAAGCTCAAATCAACTATTATTTTAACGGACCAATGATACACAAAGATATAACACCTGACACTTTCTGACCAGTATGTAAGTGTGGGAGTGACGGATGGTAACCACCGTGATAAAGGCGGCCATAATATGGGCCCTATTTAAAATATTAAAGCAATATTTTTACTAAACCCTGTTTAACCTTTAAAATTAATACTAATGTTGTAAATAATATGTGGCTTGTTTAACTTGGATGTAACTTAGCTATATCGTACCTATTCTTGTCATTGGCAAAAAACGTGTCCGGCACCCAAATCTTGTCAGCAAAGTCCCCGGACAGCGTGAGCACATCGTCCGGCAGCCCGAAGCCTAATCTCTCATCTTTCCAATACTGATTCAGATAAAGTGTTATTGTGTAATCCTGAAAGAAAAGTATATACATTTCCGAGAGAATTACTTTTTCACACAAAAGAGACCGACGCCTTTAGACGAAACTGAAATCCGGTCAGCGGTTGATTTTACGATTATCGAAACTCGATTACAAAATAGGATGTGAGTATTAGTTGTGAGAATATTTTAGTGGGATAATACCCATAGATATAATAGCTTAAGGTTCAAAGGTGCAGAGGTACCCAAAACCTGATATCGCGCGGGTGCACTTAATAAAACGGTTTAACATCTCGATAGTATTTTATACCTTGCGGAGCATTTTATCAACGCCAGCACCTACGCCCATAGTTTACATGTGCCGTGTTAATTTGCATTTAGTATGGTATGAGTGGGAGGTGACCTCCCCGAGGAGGCCATCGATTGGCCGACGCAGCACTCCGCCCCCGGAGACCCTCGAACTATGTCAAGTGACCACGGCCTTGCTCTCTTTTCGCTGCTATTAAAAGCTTAATGAATTATGATGGATGAGCCTTGAGAGCTAGAGGTCCTTCGCGCGATCCCAAAACATCAGGCACACCTCATCATATTTGTCCCATAGATTTTCATGGCGTCGCGGGCTGTTTGCCGAAGCCATGCGATATATCAATCAACTTCGGATTATATAGGTTAATGCTACGATTAGAATTAGGGAGATGAGAAAACATGAAAATATGTTGTGACGGTTAACTATCGACGCTTTTACCGCAGATTTAGTTTATGCTTAAAAAAAACCTTGATATGGCAATAAACTAATTTGATTAGAGTTAAGCTTTTGTCATGGTAATAAATATCTATCAAAAACATACTTATTGTAGAGTCTGTGCGGAAAGAGAAGAGTCGTGGCAGAAACGGGATCTAACATTGTCAGCATTGCAAAAACCATTAAATAGCAGTGGCACGCCCTCAAATCCTAAGACTCTTCTCTTTCCGCACAGAGTCTTATTCCTATACATAGGTAGGTATATATATATTTCAGTAAAGACATTAACATAAAATTACAGTTTAAGTTTAAATACAAACGATAAAAAAACATCTCCTTTTCTTCCTACCGCTTGTACAGTGTTAAAGAAACTAAATATCTTCCCCATTAAACCAAAAATGTAAAGCACTCACCATATTCACTTCAGATATCGCATCAAAACTAGCGATAGTTAAATCCATCCCGACGTACAACGGATCGCCTGCGAAGCAATAAAATAGAATATAGTCAGCAGAGAACTCACGAGACAGTGCATCCGAGTGGGTCGCTGACAAATCATACCGTGTTTACCGGAGTAAATTCAATATTGAATCCTTATGGTTCGCGGCCCGCAATAACATGCACGCTGTAAGCCCCGCATTGCCTCCGTAACTTGCATTTCAATTCATGTATTTGCTGAACGCTCATGTTTTGCTGCAAGTCGCGAATAGAGCGACTATGGATATGATTACGGACCTCGTCGCCGTGCGGGGGACGGGGGAATTTCTTATTTTAACACTTAGTGGGGGCAGGGAGTTCTAAGATTATGTTACGTATAACTTATATAACTTAGCTGGATAATGAATCTGCGTCTAATTACACTGCGAAACCATCCAAATAAAGTGGCTAAATATTTCAACTTTACGTCTTAAAGGCCTCTTAAACAAGAGGCCGCGAGGCAAACTGACAAAGTGGCACGTATTTCGTTTTTTTTGTTAGTTTAGTGCACATAGAGTCTTATTATAGTTAGATTGTTATGAGATTTTCTCAATTTCACATAATAATAATTAAGAAATATTTAAACATGCGACCAGCAGAGCTTTTGTTAGATAGCTCTAGTGTACTTGCGCCTCCTTTAAACGTGAATAAATGTAATAAGTTTACCTCCAAAATTAGGGCGGAGTCGAATGTCGTACCCGTCGAGGATGCGCGACACCGTGTGCGTGACGTTTTCCAGCCGATCGGCCGCGGCCGCCGCGCGCTCCCTTCTGGACCGCAAACCATTGTAATACTATACTACATTCAAATTACTATACAGTTCAAGAAAAAGGAAATGCCTTAGCTTTATTGAGAAAAGTAGGAAGAACCTAAGAGGCGAGAGAAATAAAATTAAGAAATGATTATTATATTACTTCAAAAAAAGTGTGTAAAATTTAGCTGCCTACAATTGTACTGTTGGAAAAATAAAATATCGATTGCTTAGAATCATTTTTTTCGTTTAAACTTATTTTTCGCTACGTTCTGCGTAGTGTGATTTTTTTGTAAGACACGATTCGGGCTTTCTTAATGCGTTTACAGTAATGTAGATTTAAACGTTAGAATTAGATTATCCCGAGCTCTTAGTGGGCAGCGGTAAAATTACCATTTAGCCCGGAGATTCCCCCAATCCGGTATTGAATTAACTTCAGGTGCCGCCTCGAAGCGTTACCGACAGACACCTCGAGGATTTCCCATTTAATTACCAATTAATCAACGAGTTTTAGAAACGACTTCAATTTGGGTAAATCTAAAGTTTTCTTAACGTACAGGATGTATTATTTTTGAAATTAAATGTCTGAATAAAATAATAATATTGAAAACTTCCGAGAATTCCCACAAGAGATTGTTGCAGAGCTGATAACCCTTCTTGGGCCCATCAATTGTCATGAAACCTTTAAATATTAAAAATACTCATTATTGAACATCAGATACACTTATAGCACGGGAAAAAAACGTTAAAATATAAAAATAGCCACCCGGCTGACTTATAACTTAACTATCAGCTGATTGACATTGTAGTTTTTATCCGGTCACAGCAATAGCCAAGACAGTCAATTCAGGATGGTTTTCCATATACCATATATCCTCCACATAACTATAAAATGGATATAACCCTTGATATACTCGTAATGGCGACTCCCTACTTTCAGAGCTGATAACTCTTTAACGGGCCAAACGATTTTCATGAATAACCCTGATAAAACCAGCTTTACCACGTGGACTTTTAGAAATCTTAACACTTATAACACCCCATTGATCTATCTCTAGTATCAGTGTGTATACATTCCCTTAATTACTTTCCAAAATAATGTTATTACTTCTGGTTTTACTATCTCTATCTTAGCTAGACCATAAAATGTTAACATATTTGTTGAAATAAAATGTATGGTATGATAAATGCAGGTTGTGAAAAAACTGATTTATTTAAAATTTACCACGGAATTCACCGCAATTTAACTTTCACCTACACCGTTTTCCAACGACTCCGTTCCGACGCATCTTATTAACAAACTAGTTTAGCAGCGTAAGTTGTAAAGTGTAAAAGCTTGCATTGTTGGAATTCCGCGCGGAACGTCGATTCCGTCGGCAAGGAATGTCTTTGCGGGCGCGGAACAACCGCGTAACTTGCCCATACCTGCTTTATACCCGCAAATAACCGGCAACATCGTTATATTCGTTAACGGGATTCTTCTGGCCTTACATAATCGGCAGCCATATCAAAGAGAGCAGAGATAGCGTTTCTTAATACATATTTCAAAAGTTTTAAATTAAAATCCGACTAACGTCTAACTAGTATGACGCATTCTGGTAATTCTTATTTCGTCTACTCTTAACGGTTACAATTTTTTGGGGTCAGAGTATCCCATATCTGCCCGTGAGGTATAAGCTACTAAGCAAACACTTTCGTATTAACACGTTTCCTTTCGTATTTTAATAAAAATAACAATGTTTTTTTAAAGCTTTAGCTAATATCAGTTAATAATTGATAACTTGATTTTAATATTTAAGTTGTAAATAAAAACAATATTTTAAAGAGTTACGGCGACGACTGTTTGCCGTCGGCCGGCGAGATTTAAGCCGTTGCAAAGCGATTTCACATCTAGCTCTAGTACATGCTTAGTACCCACTTCTAAGCGAACGAGGGAAACCAAGATTCTTATGGCAGTTTTTCTATTGATAATCTTAAGGTTTGTTTTTTGTTTCTCTCGAAGTTGCTTTATATTACCAACACAGTTCATCGAAATAGTTCTCGACTATATTTCACTAATTTCGGACAGCTTAATTGTATTTGAACAGTTACCTAATATGATTATTTCTTCATTATTAACTAATGATAAAGTTGAAAAAGTGTTGAGTAGACTCAAATCTACATCTCCTCTGGCTTTCGGTGCGAAATGAATGATGGCTTCCTTCAACTATATGTAAAGTGTACGATTATAAAGTGTTGTACTCACTGTGCTCGCGCGAGCGTGACGAGAAGCACGAGGGCGAGGGCGGGCGCGCGCAGCCGGACGCGCGACCTCATCGCGCGAGCGGGCGCGCGGCGCGCATCGCAATCACATGCTTTCACTGCCTTAAAAACTTATGCGAACCTCAAATCCGCTTCCAATAATCTAAACTTATAACAATAAAACCATAGTAGTTTAAACAAAGTTTAATTTCGCGTCATCCCGTAAGTTGTGCGAGATCGCCGTGTGAGTGCGCGGGCTGTCCGCGACACGTCGGGCGGCCGCGGCGGCTGCGGCGCGGAGAATGGCGTCGCGCCTGCGCTGCTTCTGGCGCTAGACGCGATAACCCGCGGTCACTATATCCAATTAGAAGATCTTGTTTCAGCGGGAAGAATGTCACCCAGTTTTCGAAGTGAAAGTAAGTTGGAAGGAAAAAGGTGGCGCCTTTGTTTTTATATGTGCCCCTAATATGTCATTTTCTGTCGATATGGAATAGTTAACACCATTAAATATACGGGCGAAAAATGTTTTTGAAAAAAACTATAAGTATTTGAAATTATTGTAAGCTAAAATATTTTAGGGCTAAGATTAGCCGGCGATCACGTCGACAGCGGCCTGGGGCTCCATACTACTGGGTAAAACCATATTTATTGCCTTCGACTTGTTTTTGTATTGCCAACGTTACGATAGTTTTCTTTAATTGACAGAAATGGTTTTCGAGTTAAAAACACTACGATAACATCCTCTATTCAACACGGTAAAAACCATATCGTTTTTGATCTGTTATCGGATGTCAACGTTTCGATAGCTCTTATTTACTTGGCAGTAACAGCGGCCGAGATAAAAACAATACCAACAGGTGAAATACGAATTAGATTTTACCGCCTAGAATAGAGGCGATGTAGTTTTACCCATCTCTATTCTACCCCTTGATTAGTTACTTGAAAGTTGTAGGTACGAGTAGTTACTTACACTCCATAACAAGCTTAAGTTCTACTTACTAATAATTTTATGCTTTACAAATTACAAAGAATCTAACTTTTTCTTAGGTTGCTTTTTCTATAAGTACTTAACCAAATCTAATTCCATTTGATTAGGTACCTAGTTTGACAGAAGTCAGAGTAAACCGATTTCGCGAAGCCAAGTTAAGTAAAGTTCTTAATTGTATTGTTTTCCGTTTTTCCTAAAGTTACGCGACGCCACCGTAGAACAACTTTCAGATTAGAGAGGGTGTAAAAAGAGAACCGTTTATTAAAACACTAATTTTTAAATTAAAAAGTTCGTGCTATTTAGAATACGTAACTTACCAAGTTACGCTAAACTAACGCTGGAAACAAATTTTCATGACACTCAACGCTTTTGTTTTCTAAGATTGCATAAACCCCACGCTAAACACTCAAATAGAAAATTAACGACCGCCGAGAGTCTACACATTACGTAGATGTAGTAATTACACCGGTTCCCAGTGACGTTTGGGATATTGCGCTGTAGGTAAAGTGACACAGGTGCCGTAGGTAACTAGGCGCCGTGAATAACTAGGTGCCAGGGCGCTAGGTGCCAGAGGTAGCTAGGCGCCTGTAGCAGTGTCTGCGGAAGTTATTTGGCGAGGCCAGCCGCGCGTCCGCCCTCAGATTACGGCAGCAGCGATAAACGCCCGCAACACCAGGGGTGTGCATTCAACATTGCCACGACTGCGGAATTCTACGTGTGCAGTGCATGTTAGTTTATATTCTGAACGATGTTTTGGTAACTGAATGTTGATATGGAGATAATTTTGTAACTATTGACGTTGATTTCAGGCTTCATGAGTATGTTTCTGAAATGGATAATGTAGTAGATATACTCGTCCGTGTCAATTTTGCCCATACCATATTTAAAATAGGTAATATAGATAAAGAAATAACTATTGAGTTGGCGAAGAAACCACGGAACGTTCTACGGAAAACTTGGAAAAAACTGCCATATAGAGTTTATACATGATACTTAACTTAGATTACATTTTTATATCAACAGACAAGCATTATTTACCATTGATAGTGTTACATTCGTCATTACAGCATGCTTGCAGCTATAGACTTCCGTGTATAGTGACTTACAATCAAAGATGCTATAACCGTCGCCCCAGGCACCGGAAACTAACAACTGCCAACCAAATCCACGCCAAAATTCTATTACACGATTTTCATACGCGACGATAAAATGTATTTTCGCGCACACTTCAACTTACCTTTCAGATCAATAACCTCGTTATTTGATAAGAGCATTTATGTCGCGACGTAAAGACTATTTTATATCGGTAAAGTTTTATATCGCGAGTATGGTTGTCTCCGGCAGAGTAAAATAAATGTGACGGGACAAAATGCTGCATCTGTGACTTTTAGCCTACTTTGGGGGTGACAATCATTTGAGTGCCCAGGGATTATTAATGGCAGCTGACTCTGTAATTAGGGAGAGTGGTGAGGTCTCAAAGGCAGTATCAAACTAATGTCGCATCGGTATCATCTGATGTGCGACTTAGGCACGTTTGTAAATGCGTTGAAGTTATTTTAAATACGACGTTGTAAACATTTCAAGGTGTTGAACTATCGTAGTAACCGTTAAATATATGCACTGAAAAACCTTATTATGTAAAATGATTATTTTCCCTTCTTTTTTCATGATTGTGAACCTCAGATTACCTAAAGTAGAAAGTAGACAAGAAGTCAATTCTGACACATTGCACAACCATGAAGTTTCGGAATATTGATAATAATAGCAGCAGCACGTATAAAATAAGTTTATCATTGTCTCATTGCTGACAACATTCATAAAGCAGAAGCTTCATTTTAAAACTAGGCAGTCAAGTAGCAGTCAATAGTCAACTGTGAAAATATCAAGTTTGTATCTGCAATGGGGAAAAAGTTTAAACGATGGGAAATAAGGCCTGAATGGGTTCATGTAAATATACAAACACTGCAGTGTCCAATTTGTCCGAACACACTGCTGTGTGTCTAAATCAATATTCAGAAACTTCAGGGTTGTGAGGGAATGACTTCATATCTTGCTAGTACTATCTTTAAAGTACCTGCTAGTACTATCGTTAAAGTGCCTGGGCTTCATCAGAACATGAGTCACCAATTTTCACTCCTTATTTATGAACATACCATAAACATATAGCAAGTGGCACACTCCGCGCACAATGGAAAAGTTTCCGAGTTCATTGGTTTGTCTAAAACCGGCTAAAAGACGTGAGAGAGTGTAGTTGGAAAGGATCCAGTGTAATGGCGGTCCTGTTTGCCGGCCCGCGACATTGCCGTAATGATAGTGATTTAAAAGAGACGTGCTTTATGCGCTGTCCGAATTCCTCCTACTATTGAACTACTTCTATTTCCATATAAGACTAGCGTCCCTGGTTTCGCTATGGTTTAAATAAAAGTAGCCTATGTCCTACCGGAATAATCTACTTTTCAAATGGTGAAATAATGTTTCGAATAGCTTACGTGGTTAGAGAGGGAGGTAAACGAGCATATAGGTTACCTGATGGGAAGTAATCACCACCGCCCATAAACACCAGCAACCTGTCGGATAGATTCAAACTCATACTCTCTCTTTATAAATAATATGGTGTCATTCGAAACGCATTTTGTTTTTCGCATAATTTCTAATTTCGCATAAAATCATTTCGCCAACACCCTTTTAGGCTGACATTGCAGAACTAAATAAAAGTTTATTGTGTAGATTCGGTTTGGTTAGTTTTGATAATAATAAGAATAAAACCATGTTTGTTCTAAAAACCGTTTTAGGTCAAACGTTTTTATGTCATATGATACATTATAAGAAAAAAAAAACCGGCCAAGTGCGAGTCGGACTCGCGCACTTAGGGTACCGTACCACTATACATCTAAATAAATGTTTTTCTTTATTCTTTATTATATTGGAGTTGATTGAATGAAAGGTAAAATGCGGTTTACAATTTATAACGTATTAAAAAAAACAAATTATTAGATCTCGTTCAAACCAATTTTCGGTGGAAGTTTGCATGGTAATGTACATCATATATTATTTTTACATTTATCATTCCCTTATTTTAGAAGTTACGGGGGGGGGACACACATTTTTCCACTTTGGAAGCGTCTCTCGCGCAAACTATTCAGTTTAGAAAAAAAAAAATTGAAACCTCAATATCATTTTTATAGACCTATCCATAGATACCCCACACGTATGGGTTTGATGAAAAAAATAATTGAGTTTCAGTTCTAAGTATGGGGAACCCCAAAAATTTATTGTTTTTTTTCTATTTTTGTATGAAAATCTTAATGCGGTTCACCGAATACATCTACTTACAAAGTTTCCATAGTATAGCTCTTATAGTTACGGAATAAAGTGGCTGTGACATACGGACGGACAGACGGACGGACAGACATGACGAATCTATAAGGGTTCCGTTTTTTGCCATTTGGGTACGGAATCCTAAAAACATTGTGGATTCTGATATAGACCCGTAGTAATATTATAGTGTATAGTCTAATATTATAAACGCATAAGTTTGTACGTATGGGTGTTTGTTACTCTTTGACGTTGCAACAGCTGGACGGATTTTAGTGTAATTTAAAATGGAGATAGCTTATATCCTTGATAAACACATAGGTTACATGGAAAAGCGGAAAATTTAAAATTTGCCGAGGGAATAACGATATTCGAAATCTACGCTTACAAAGTCGTTGGCAGAAGCTAGTATCGTATATAGTAACTTATAGATTGCTGGCCAGTAGTATGTAACTTCCAAAAATAAGTTTTATTTAGTTCCAAACCATTTACCGTTTCTAACATTTATATAAGTTTAAGTTTATCAAAATAAACTACGACAGACAGCTGGTTAATATAGATTTTGAGTCAAGATTTGAGGATAATCTATCGCATTATCGTCTCGTTAGACTAGACAAGACATAAACTGTCTGGCACGTTCTCACAAATCCAATTTAAATAAAAATTGATAAATCGAGTTGTACTATATTGAGCTGTCAAAGCGTTAACATTGTTAAGCATCAGAATCAGTATTCTCAAATTTAAAATATTAGCTGTAAATCCAAATTTATAGACATCAAGCCATCCAATTTGGCCGCATTGTAACCAATCTATACGCTAGAAAATTTGAATTTAACTGAGGTATCGTGTACAGAAATCATTATCAAGGTAATCTGGAAGAGATATTGCTATAAATGACGTGAGTGAATGAAAGCCACGCATAACGTTAAAAATATGATAACGATATGGGTTCCTTTCAACATTCGAGATTCCATAGTACTGAGACCGGTCTCAAGACGCACATTACGCCGGCGGATTGCGGCCACGTGTTCATCTCTCATACTTATCACGCCATACATAATTCAAACGAAGCAATATTAACACTGTTAGGTAATAATTTAAACGGAACGTAAATTGATTTTTAAAACTTGGACTCCATAAAAGCATTTAATACGACATGGTTTAAAAAAAATGTTTTTTTTATTGACTATCGCCAATCCTCTGTATCAGCTTCAGACAATATGGATTTGATTCCTACGTCAATGTTAACGTTTTATTCAATATATAATTCCATAATATTCTTCAAAATGCTACGATATATTACTTACGTGATGTCATCACAGGCTCATCATACGCTGCGGTACCTTTATTTAAAACATCAATATAACAAAAAGCCAAGGAAAAGTTCCTAATGTTTTCCAAGAGCTTCAAAATGAAATTTACATACAAAATTATCCCTACATTACGGCCTTATTTTCCACGCACTTTGCAACCGTATCCTCGTAGCGGCGTAGCGAGCTACGCGCCTCTACGTCGCCTTGATTGCTACGTAATTCCCGATAAGTAAGTTACGAATTTCTCACTGACTTGCTTGACAGTTTAAGCGCACTTTGGTATTTAAGTAATTCAGGTAACTAAGTTCATAAAATTTATTTGAACGTAACAAAATAAATGTCGACTTATTAAATTTTCTCTAGTTAACCGTAATGCCTTGATTCGTGTTGGGCTTATCAATAAATAGAAACGACATCGTACGGTTTTGTTTATCTTGGAAGAGGTTTATATTTAAATATTAGCTAGATCAATGTTTCTTTAGTTTTGTTTATTTATTTATTTATCAATGTACTCGTAATGTTACAATATTAATAGAATTGTATGTCAAAAATACGGAATTACATTGAGATCGTCAACATTTGACATATTATCATGGCATAATTTTTAGACACCATAAAGATACATATGCCATATATTTCGATTTTCTTAAGTTCATACGCTATACCTTATTACTAACCGTGAAAGCTTGCAAGCCAGCAAAATGTTCCGAGCCGTTGTAAAAAAATATACTTCTAATCTAACCTACACAAATGGTTTCTATCCCGAATACTCCCAACAGGTCTTGTTCGCCCGCTTCGCTCTCTCGCTGCTTATCACCATTTCTGAAATGGTGATACCATTTCTGAAATCCTAAATTATTGTTATGATAATATATTACATTATGAAGTAAAAATAGAATGATTATTAAAACTATGGTTAATGATATTATTATGCCATGTAATATTATAGATGAAAATCATTATGTATGACACTTGACTATTATAACACTCAAACATGGCATCTAATATTATGTGAATGAAGGTTATGGCCTATGGCCATTATAGAATAATTAACTAAATATAGCAAATGATAACACGCAAAGTGAAGGAATACCGCGAGTTTGACAGTAATGATTTGCCAATGTCACTAATTATAGTTTATATCTACTCGGCTGCAATCGTCTTAACTCGAAATGCAAATAGATTCCGGTAGGCGATATGTAAAATGGCCCAGAGGCGGAGGAACAATGGCGGCGAACGGCGTGATCCCTAAAGACCGGGCCGATTGCGCCTGGGCCGTAATGGGATCTCAATCCGAGCCTGATGACTCGTGAACACTCTAATTGCTGGCATTATATTTGAAATTGATTTTGGATGTTGGTGGCGAATCGTGTGGTTAGGGTAAATGTTTATTTGTTTATTTGATTAGGGAATGTGGAGGGTAGATGGAATGTTTTGTTACATTTTTACGGTTATGGGATGAAGGGAAAAATATTAGGGCAATAAACTGATGGGCGCAACCAAAAAGCCAAAAATGACAGTTGATTTTTTATCCTTCTATCCATCCGTCCTAAATTTAAAGACAATGTTTTGAACCGTAATAGACAGAAGGTTCTTTTTCCGGTTTTTTTTTTCAGTATTTTTGCTGTCAGGGTGGATTTACTGACACATAAAATAAATTAAGGAGAGTGAAATGATAAACGGGGGACACCAAACAAGAAACATTTTTTTTCAACGTATTTTAATTTTATTGTATCATTAAAATGGTATAACATACAAGCGTGTAATTTAGTGCCATTTGTAGCTCTATATTACAAAGAAGAAAAACAACAAATACTAATAAATTATCAAGTATGAGTTGGCTCGCACTGATTCGATTCGAAAACTAATGCAAAATTTAATATTACCTACATACTGTGTGACGGTACGGGCACACTTGACCGGATTTTGTTACATTGAAAAAATACAGAACAGCGGCTGATTTGAAAATTGCCAGCTTCTAGTTTTTGGTTTTTTGTTTATTAAAAAACATCCCGAAGATGTTTTTGTCGTAGAATCAAACAGTGATAAACCAAGACACGTAGTTTAAGGGTGATGTAGAAACGAATTTAAATTTTTCATTCGATTTAATTTGGTTACACAATGTGATGAACGAATAAAAGTACGTAGTCAACATTTGCAATTCGATCAAACAGACGAAGTTAAATATTTTCTTAACAAACTCCCTCGTGTTTCGGACTTTAAGGACTTCTGAGTCTGCTTTTTGGGTTTGTCTAAAAACCGCTTGAGGTGCTAGGCAGGATTTTATGGTTTACACACAACACATTTATCGTCTTCGTAATATTTTCATCGTTGCCGAGGAATAATAACACCGTAAAAGCAAAACAACGGGACGTAGTTTAGCCTTTTCCATAAAAAGTTACATCTTTTGCACTTACGAGGTTTTCACTCTAGTTTAGAAAAAATACGCCCGTAAATAAATTGTTGATTGGTCGGTAATTAAATAGAGAATCTTGGTTCAACCAACTTTTAAAATAACACCAGCTTTCTAGGTAAAACTAAGGAAGGTGATAATTATTATTGTATTATGCTTTTTTTAGTCAGTATTTACTGAACGCACGGCATTTGTTTGTGTCTCGGCAACAAAACGACGCGCTAAGTATTGACTTTCCACATCGTTTGAACGTCTCATCAACTTTGTTATTAATCATTAAGTTAGATCTTTTACTTGATATTACGGTACTTCTTTTGAACTTGACAGTAATGGCGGTTGTATTGTAAAAAATACACTCAGGAGCAAAAATAACGGGTCAGAGTGCGTTTTTCATACTAAAGAGGCTATTTCGAAGCCTTGCTTCCTCGCCAGGGAATGCTTTTAGTGAATTCTGATGATGAATACCGCGAGCATCGATACAGGACATCCAGAGTGCCTAGGATACCCAACTGAATGAATCTGCGGTTAACACCGGAAATGTGCATGTTCAGAAAAACATCTAAAATGGCAATAAAATGTAAGGAAATCCAAGTGCTGACCCAATCTCTCCCGCTGTGGTGATAACTGGTTGTGCGATCAGTTAGGTATCTTAAGAACTTTTGACCTCCTTATTGAACCTCGCAGTATCCACCATTAAACCTCACTCAAAACAACCCCTGGCGAGGAACCAAGGCTTCGAAATAGTCTCGTTTGTATGAAAAACGCACTCTGACCCGGTATTTTTGCTCCTGAGGGTATAATAACAACAATACAAACTAAAATGGAGCCCCAATTCGCAAATGGCGTCATTTGCGTTATTTCCGAGGTTAGGAGCTTTTATATACTGAACAATAAAGGCAGCTGAGTTAAGAGCAATACAATAACATAAAGTTAAAAACAAAACTTAGCAAGAATAAGGCCGCAGATCGCTTAACCCTTGTATCAGAACATATCACGTAACTTCATGCCTACACATTACGCGAACGTTCTCATATACGAGACAATTTTCGGGCGTATTAACAATATCCGTTTTACGCAAGAAGCCGATAGGCGTTATGAATTTGTATCAGACATGCGAGTCACAAAGCGAAATAGAGGTTATTTCTTGCTTGCGGGTAGTAGGTAGCAAGTATGGAATTTAATTTAAGCTATAGGTAAAAAACTTAAGTTAAGCTCGGACAATCATCGGTTAGTGTTTTAATATGGAATGATATGGATTGGTGAACTAGACTATTGATGTAACTATAACTCCTGCCTGGCCAATGCTAATTATATTGGTTGAAATGGCAGACGGTGACTCGCCAAGTCAATGGAATGGGTCAATAGCGGCATATACATAGTAGCAGACTGGCAACAGTTCCAGGGAGCTAAGGGTGAAGCATTTGGACTTTAAATGACAATAAGTTGCCCACTCGCCACTTACGCAACACATCTGCCCTTCGAGCATATAACTTTTGCTACTTCACTCTGACCGGCCAATCAAAGATAGCCAGAGGTGAGAGTCTCGTCCTCGTCATCGTACATTCCAACCGGCCGGTGAAGGCAAGCGTGAGGTGAGGATCAGGACCTAATCTCAGGAGCACTCAGGTCCGTGGTGTCGCTACTCACCAACAGCTCGCCACTAGCTGGTCTGCAGCCACATACTTATTACTATTATTACACAAGATGCTTGAAATCGCTAAGTTCACAAGATACACTTATGCATCATCACTGTCACGCTCGTCGTGGCCACGGACTTAGAGTACACGAGAGCTTACACTCGAGCGAGATTTTTTAATGGATGCGTATTTATTGTTTTTTCTTTATTTTATACGAGTTCCTTCTTACTAATAATGAAAACACATATTCTTATATGAAACTGAATCCGATATGGAAAAAAAATGGAATTTAACTGTTTATATAACTCATTTTCGGGCAAAGTGGCGCTTAAGCGTTTTACCTTTTGACTGTCGAAACGGTTTTCAACGCAATTTTATCGCCCTGTACTTAGTTCTGTGGCGTAACAAATGAAATAAGTTCCGACTGGCAAAGAAACCTAGGTCAAATAACCCTTAATTTCCCAAAAAAAATAAGCCGTCAAATCCACCGCTTTTTAATTTTGAATAAGCGTAAAAAACTTGCAACAAAAAAACTAATATGGTAAGTTCACCATGATGAACAGTGTCGAATTAAGGGTATATACAATGTCGGACATGTTAACAAGAAATTAAGTTAACAGATAACTATATTTGCGATAATTTGTGACTGGTAAATTAGATTCGAAATGAAAGTCCACGAGTCATTTGTCTCACGGTCTCACGTGAAATAGCATTGTGTCAACTCATCTAATTGCCATTTCGTCAATGAAATTACCAGTGAGGGTAATTTGCCGTGAAACATGTTTGATTTATAGCGGGAAGAGTTTGAATGTATGTAGCGGTAAGTTGCTAATTGTACGAAATAAAAAAACAATCGGCAACATATTCAGCTACGAGGGGCGGCTGGTATGTAATCTACTTGCTCAGAAATATATACGTGTATGTATGGATTTATATTCGTTAGTTATTCTATTTTCAAAACGTTTAAATAAGTTTCGTTTTAATTTTAACTTTTAAATTTTAATGTAAAGTCCGTATTTATAGATGAGAAGATTTACGTTATTATATTTTACATTAATATCAAGTCTTAGGGACCATGCCGCGAGCGGACCTGCTAGAGGGGGTGTTCTTTTTATAGTGGTGTTTATGTTTAATTTTTAATATTTGAGTAGCTTAGTCTTATTTTATTTTATTTTAAATAAGTTTAGTTTTAACTTTAACTTTTAAATTTTAATGTAAAGTCCGTATTTATAGTTGTTTTGTCAATTGTATGTGTGTTTAATATCAATATATCACATTATTTAACAATCAATTATATTATTACAATACAAATAAAAGTGTTAAGTGTATCTTCATTAACTATACTGTCACAATTAATAGAAATTTATAATAATAATTATGTTATAGTTGTTAATTTAAATTCGAAAACTATAAAATGTTATTTTTTATGAAAGTATATTTACATTCAAGAATTATTACAGTATAGGCAACCAGTAAATGTTATTCAATTACAATTAAACTCGGAATAATCCTCCATCGGGTCTTTTATAAAAAAAAACAACTTGTGAAAAAACAACGTTAGCGATCTTTATTTATTTCTTGGACCACCCCAGTGGGGTCTTGTTGCGAGGGACTGAGATGACGGCTGATAGGAAATGGCAGATAAGTGATGAAAAAGATGTTGCAATGACCCGAACTAAATAAGAAGAATATCAGACTTCTTTAGTAAAAGAAAACGAAAAGTGGAAATTTATTTTAAAATACCTAGCCAGTCTTCAAACCTGCCTTAGGAAAATTGTTGCGACCTGATCATAACTAATACAAATTGTTTACAAGTCACCGTGCTCGAAAATGTTTGTATAAGATGTTGATGATCAAAGCATTCTAAATGTTATCCTATTTTATTCTCATTGGTTAATATCGCGGTTAGCGTTTGATTTAGGCATTTCAGCCGGATCCGCGCATGCGTGGAAGCTGACGGATCTCGGCGGGAGGCTGCAAGTGCGATACGAAGTTGGCCGCTCGCCGCGACGCCTCTGACGCGCTAACTCGACTTGTAACTCGATGTAACTCGATGTAAACTGGGGAAACTCGTCAACACCACGTCATGACGACGATGCTGTTCGTGGCTCTACTGTCGCTGCTCAGGTATGTCCTTTTAAAGGTTTGAATTTAGAATTGCCGTTCCAGAAGTGTTCCCTTTTTAAAAGTTTGAAATATTTTTCATTTTCAGTGATGGCATTTGTTTAACAGTTTGTATCGGTGGAGATACTCGTATTTATTATTGTAGCGATTGGTCGTTAGCTTTAGTTAAACCAATTAATAAATAAATGTAGGTAATCAATAACACAATTAATATCTCTTTACGGATAAAATACTTTACCAAATACAGTTGGTATTATGGATACATACACGTACTTATTTCTTTTTACAACTTTATTAAATCCTTTGTTATAACAACAACATAATAGTATTGGTCAAAAAGTTTATACCCCGTTTTGCTATCCGCAAAAACTGCATAGTGATTATAAACACAATTTTCAGGGTAGAACTGTTTCAATACTTTTTTTACAAACCGAGCGCTTTCGCAACAGAAACCTTTTTCATTACCAGATTTCAATAGAATGCAAATGTTATCTTATGGAGCGAATAGGTTCTGAAACTCCCGCAGTCTCGATCCTAGGTTAGAAGAAAAACACACTTTGTATTATTCCATGACTGTATCAACTCGTAACCTATTTATATTTTATGTAGGTCCAAGATGGCTGTACTAAACAGCAGGTACAGTCAGGGGCACCAGTATTTATACACTACAAAGAAAAAAAAATGTACACAGACCTTATTACTATATAAGATCTATGTGTACATATTTTTGCACACCTTGGTGCGGATATTTATTTTTACCCAAGACTGTACCTAAACTATTTTCAATTATAAATCCACCAAATAACTCTTATACATTGATGTAACGTGGTTAACATAGTCAGATGAAATAATAGTGATTTCACATCATCATCATTAAAATATACATATATGTTCAAGACGTCATAATATCCACACGCCACTATGCCACTGACGAATAAAGTTTGTGTAGGTACACATAATTTTACGCAATGGTGGTGGTAGTGTATAGATATATGATGTGTGCTTTCGACAGACCTTTCTAGTACCCGCGCTTTTTTGGCAAGCTTTTAATCCATCTCAAAGCACCCTAATCGCACCTTGGTTCATAATATTACGATTAATCATTACACCAAGAACAACAAACAACAAATAATAACATTCTTCCGCCCTACGCCATTACAAAAAAATATAAATTTGATTTAAATTATAGAAGTTTGCTCGCTAAAGAGTCATAAATATGTATATATGTACAAATAATAACGTAATATCTAGCTCTGTTGCAATATGCCAGACGTCATCAGTTTAGTCCGCGTAGAGGTTATTTTAGCTTGCTATAACTCATTGTATAGTCAAGGAAATTGATTGTTTACCAGTTTGACATAATACGTAAGTTAGGCGTGTTATTATACATTTCCCGGCGTTAAACACTAATAAAATGACACGTTGAAAATGTATAACCCAGCAAATAGTCGTATGATGTTATACTGCTAAATAATCAAATTCCTCGGTGGTACCATCACGTTTTTTCCTGATGAGCAACCACAATAGGTACCTATCACAATTATTTCATCAAATCATGACAAAGAGATTACGTCAAATTAATAATTAGATACCATTTTACGACAAGGTTTTTTTGTTGCCATTGTTAAGCACATTAAAAGGCTGGAATCGAATAACAAAGAAATGCGCTTTATTAAACACCATAAACAAGAAAAGACAAATAACAAAAAATAAGATTTAAAAACCCGACTGTTGCTAACCATCTTTAAATCTTTATAAACTTTAACGATCATTCTAAAAGAAAAATGATGAAAGAAACCTGGAGATGATTTTGAAATACCTATTCAATGAAACCCCATTGGTCATAGATCATCGACTTTTTTTATTTTTTACAATATGGCGCCTGGTTGCTGCCAAATTGAATTTTGATTGCTGTCATATCTTTAGTGATATTCACAAGATTAAAACAAATTGATTGTTTCTAGTGTGCCACAAAAAAATAAACATACATAAGTACATATAGGCTGAAAAACACTCTGATACTCACACTAAACATACTCTCCTCCATCGGCAGTCGGGTACATACATACCTATACGTCTACATTATTAATGTTTCCTGTGTACTTCTGAAAGTCATTTATTCTGCGGCAGGTACTTGTCTGCGCTACGATCAACCGCTTAACAGGAGCGGGGTGAACTTTTAATTGCGTCTTTGTGAACTATTAAGAGAATAAACAGCTCGGCGTTGTATCTCTCACGGTTCACGAACTATCTCGGCGCCGCGAAAACACACGGCATAAGCATAGTTTACTCAATTTCGGGCCAGAATTATTGTTTTATTTCCAAAGGAATACTGGAAATAAACACGAATGAACAAGATTTTAATCGATTTGTTATAAATAGTTATTCATTAGTTAAAAGAAAGGACAAGAAAACATATTTCGGGTATCAACAACGTTACACTTGTATGTATAAAAAACGTTGATTTTAATAATTAATCCTATTATGTGTGAATCAGTACCTACACTGCAGCACTTTTGAAACATCTCGATTCATAAAATTATTATTGGTTGGTTCAACAAATAAATTCCTCTTATTAGATATATCCCACTCTACTGGAATCACGTAACCATGGTCTCATAGTAAGAAGTCCTCTCTTTGACCACTAGACTCAAATAACTATTGGAAAACGGAAATTAAATATATAAACCCAAAAAACGTCAAACAAACTATTTTGTCGAACAAATAAAATATTAAAATAACAGTTATTTTCTGTTTGTGCAATATAGAGTTTACAGACAAACATAATTAGTCTAAAGGCATTTTGTATAGGTTGGGGTCGTTTCATAAACTCTTTTAGACTTATACTATAATAGAATTTAATTCTTGAGTCAATATACAATGCTCTTTAAATGGCCCAACTTCGACACGTAAGAAATAATATAAGTACGTCAAATTAATCGTCACCATTTTGTCAAGTTAAATGTTGTCTAAAAAGTGATTTTATAATGATTAGGCAACTATTTGACTACATTGAGTCTTAATCTTGCTGTAACAGGCAATATAGAAAAGGAAAAAAGGTTACAAACCATAAAGATGTAAAGCCAACAGTTTACAATATAAGTTAGTTCCTTAACTTAGTTCTCTGTCTCTTCGAGCAAGAGCTCAATCAGATGCTGCTCGTTGGTTAGTTAGCTTTTGTTGGTTCGTTTAACACTCCGCCTCTCTGTTTATGCACAATATTTACGTAACATCATGAGGAAATCACGATGTTAAATAATACTCACCAAAAATGTATACAAACAAGATATGCAGGAAGCCACGAGTTACCGTCGTTCCAATTTAATAAAACACCTTTGCGATGAAATGTGGAGTGTGGAGACTCGAGTGTTTACCACTGATCTAAATATATAAAAGAAGAAACTGACTTACATATCAACGCACAACCCAAACCGCTGGGTCTAGGAATTCCAATTTCGGCACGTAGGTTCCTTACGAGGTCTAGGTGTGCAAGAAGCGTTTTTTGGAAATTCATGCTCTATGAGGTTAAATTATGAGAAGTAGCGGGAAACCAATTGTACGCGGGAATCGTCTAGTAGTGGTATTAATAAACCAGTTATCTCGGCTTATAGCCGCTCCTTTGGTGACTCGTTTTCTTTAAGGTTTTACTTATAAAGATTTATTTATTTTGCCATTATTATATTTGAATCCCAACGTAATAAGGTCATCAGGAAATCGCAACATCTCTAAACTGTTTTTTAACCGTTTTTATGAGTATGGTACTCGAGTTCTCCGCCTTTTGTTAACCGATACTAAAATATTTTTTCATAATGTAGGGGTATATCTCAGGGGTGGAACCATTTTTTTTTCATAATTAGTTATGTTATCAATGATAAGACAGCGGGAACTCCTTAATAAGTTAGAGTCGGTTCATTGTTTTTTATACTTTTAGTTATTATCTCTGTCATAATGGTAACGTTATCAACACCTTATAAGATTTCTTGTTGCTTTTAATAATAAACGTCTCAAAGGTACTAACGTATCTACATAAAGTTGCGACAAGGACCGACCGTGTGAACCAGATTCTTCACATAGTTTATAGACCCATCGCTCAACCAACGACGTCGCCGCCGTCTTACAATACTTGTGATAGATTGGAAAATAACATTATCAAAGTCAACGTCAGACGCTATATGTATATGTCCACATATTCGGTGTTCCGGAGTGGTGAACAAGTTAATATAAAAGGCGATTTGTAAGCTAGATAGTGATACGGCTGGATTTATGGTTTCAGATAAACGTGTAGTTAAAATATGGGCGGCTATCCGTAAAGATTTTCCAGTTGCGATTACTTTTATTATTAATTCGGGCACTTTTAAGACGTTTAAACTATGAATACTCATCTCTCTCATAAGCAAAATCTGCCTTGTGATTGTTTAGCTACATACCATGTGTGTGAGGAGGTACCCAAAAGCCTAAAGAGGTACCTAAAAATAAACATGAGGATAGAGAGCTATCCTCATGTTTATTTTTAGGTTTTTCCAGTTAAAAATAAATAAATAATCGACGTGCAGTACCCAAATCTTGCTTAAAATTGCATAAAGTCAGGAACGTGTTTATTTGACAGGGGGTTTTAATCGGAATGCCACGTGAATGCCACCCCTTATCTCAACCAGACCATATTAAACATACAAGTAGGTACTTGGGAGTCCTCAGTGGTTTTGTATGTTTACGCATTAGAGCCTGAGTTTCTATTAATGGCTATTGAAAGTAGGTATTGATATTTCTATAATATTTCTGTAGGATTTTTGTTTGTTTACATAATAAATATAATCAGCCTATTTGACATCCCACTTCTCGGCACGAACCACTCCTCGAGATACCGTTAATCTGCACTGCTAAGCCAAAGAACCCTATCTCAGATTCGATTGCCAAAGTATAGTTAATCCACCCCTGTTAGTAGTGAGGATGTGTTCCTACAGGAGTTCTATTTGAGATGCCGCTATTTGATTTAGCAGAGCAGCTTTGTCCTCACTTGATACGTGTATCAAGACTTGTCACAGAACAAATGTATAAAGCGTTACAACCGCAGACAGTTAGGTTAGCTACTAGTTTGTTCCTTTGACATTTTATTACACAGTAATAAATCAACCCTATTGCTATTGCTTTTCTGGGGGACGCTGTTGAATGAAACGTCTGTCAAGTTGTTCCGTTTGATATTGTATTAGGTTTTTTATAACTACCTCAAAATTTTTTAATAACCAACATAAAAGCTAAAAACTTGAAATCATGTTAACTCAACAGTTTACCTTAAGTATAATTCCGAGTGAAACTCATTTGGTCGAAACGCATTGTCGTTATGTAGCTTTACCACGCGTTTCGCACAAATACTATAGGTAGTGCGAGAGTGCGTGATCTTGGGCTCAATTCTACTCGGCAAATCCTTACGGCTCTTGACATTTTATCTTACCTGTTGTTTTTAACTCGGTTGCCAATTGACAAAATAATAACATGTCAAAAGCAATTAGTTTTTCCAAATAGAAAAGAGCTCCTTTTTAATCAATCAGGATTGATAAATACTACAGAAGAACCTTGTTATCACAGCCCTATCAGGATCTTTTAAAATCATCGTTAGTATAAAACAAAGCCCCTTCCGCCGTCCGTCCGTATATACGCTTAGATCTTTCAAATTAGGTACGCAAAGGATTTTAATGTGGTTTACATCCATACCTAGATAGAGTGATTCAAAAGAAAGGTTTAATGTATGTATGATAAATTCTGGTCGTACAGAAAACTCACATATACCGAAATGAAGCGAGGGCGGCTCGCCAGTTCATTATAAATCCTGAATGTAAGTCGATAATGTGCAACAAGTTCAATAAATCTAGCACAATCCCGAGTATTTAGCGTACTGAGCTTGTTGCGTGCTGCATCCGTACCTACCCCGCTCCACGCTATCGCTAACGTGAAGGGGTGTTAACACAAAATATCGCAGCGTACGTGCTTATCGCCCCAACGACGTCTATAGAAAGGGCTTTTCAAGAGATTCGACCCTATACATTTTAAGAGTATTGAAATTTACGAGTATCCTTTGAGTGTTTGCCCGACATCGTGACGAGATCGTGACAAATTTTACATACCTAAGCCGAAGATGTAGGTTATAAAACGAACTCGGCTTTAGGTGAGTGTGTATCTGATGTAATGGGATTAGCAATTGCTGGTTTTCTGTCTGTTCACGTTTGCAAGGACTTGTTTAGTTAATTATTCTAGTTATGGGTTTTGACCGTAGAGACATCGTCGTTTTGTTCTCCTAGTCATTATTTTTTGTTTAATGTTTACTGACCTTACTTTTGTAATTATTTTATTGTGCTAGTTTATATAATTATTATTTATTACTTTGTTTCCTTGTAATGTAACTTACTTTTACTTATTGTATTTGTGTTATGATTTAAAAAATGACCTTTTGCTGGAGTTTCTTACAGCGCTTCTCCGCAATGATGATCTCTGATTCAGTCCATATTATCGACGTGTAAAAGAGCCCTCATGGGATAAATTTACTGAATAAATATTTTGAATTTTGCAAGTTGTAATAGATATTCTTGAGTTTTAAACTTTCAAGTTAAAGTGGAAAGTGAGAGTGGAATCTGCCGCATCATCATGAGAGTCCTAATGAGTGCTGTGCAAGGGCAGGGCAAACTTGACGGAGTGCCAACTATCGACCGGCGAATGACGTTAGTCAATGTCAACCACCACTTTTCACTGTTTTGCTGTATCTACAAGCTATAATATTTTTTCCGTTGTGCCTATTACAGATGTCATTCGGCAAGTTTAGTTTTTCGATTATAGGTAGTTAAGAGGATTGTGAAGGGCCGCTAAAATCGCGTAGCTGTTAAAAAAAAGGAAAGTAAAACGTACATACAAAGCTTTTCATGATATCTACAACGTATTCAAAAATCGTAAAAATCGGACGAGATTTAAGGGGAGTACGTAGTTTAAACGTACGCCAGGTTTTAGTAAATTGCTTCCAGAATAAAAGTTTTAGTTAATTGAAAAGAAAACCACTTTATTCTAATGTTATAAACTTTTGTGAAGAAAAACAATGCATAAAATGTCAATTATAACAATAACTATTAGTTTTACTTAATCATTTAATCAACAAGGGAAATGCGGGGTTTTACCCGCGTCGTCGGTGGGAAAGTGTCCGCACGCCTTCGGTGAAATGTACGCAACGCCGACAAAGTGTAGGTACGCACTTAAACTTAATTGGCTACTACTCAAAGATCACATGGGAACATGCCCTCCTCGTAACTGGTACAGCCTTTGTGCCACCAATATTAACAAATTGATCGACGTTATCTAATATAACTTTTCTTCTTTGGCTTGCTTCTGGTATCCATCTTTGGTTTCGCAATTGTCTTAAGCTTTTGATCAATTGCTTTATTATTTTTGTGTACCGGACACTTACCCCTTCCCACCAAATTATATAAAAATAATGAAAATTCAAGGTACATATGACTTAGTTTAGACAAAATACGTAGATTCACACAAAATATTGATTAATTTATCCTATTCCCGGTCACTTTGTTATTCAATCAGACTAATAATGAATGCCGTTATATGCAAATCAATTTCAAAGAAATAAAAAAATAATCGTGCATAACCAATATTGTATCGTAAGTTTCCTAAACATTGTGCGGCAAACCTGTGACGCAGTAGTCCCGCTCGGCGGTCAAACGCGAACGAAACGCGGCAGGTCTCAAGCCGTTGACATCCGTGGTATTCGCAGTGTTTGCGGACACTTATTCGCTAGGTACATTTACCCCACATGACTACCACTTTTGAATCTTAATGCGCTAGAAATTAAGTCGAAAAGTGGTTAAGGACTTTCTGGGTCGACTATACCTAATCAATTCGTATCCTGTTATTCATTTTGTTAACTTAATTTAATCGATAGAATCGACTCAGTTTGAAGAACGGTTATTATCAAACTTACTCTTAACGATTCGTTTTGCATATAGGGAGTAAAATTAGTTTATTGATTTTGTTTTTAGTTCCATGCAATATTTCTATATGCGTAAAACAATAACTATTGTGTTTTTAAACTAATTTACTATAGATACGTATTCTTTTAAGTTAGTTAACAGCTCATTTGGTAGAAACGACGTTCGCGTGAAATGTTAAATTTAAATCTGTCACAGGCACAATAACATTATGAAAAATATTATATACTTATGTAACATTCAATTCGAAAACCGGTTCTGGGTTTTGTAACTTATTAAATGTTGGTACACATAAGTGCGTAATGAAAAGTTTGGGAACACCCTAAAATCTCTCACTACGAAAATTCACAAACCAGATCAGAGTTACGAAACCAACCATTGAATTGAATTAAAGTATTCTACTTGAAACAAAAGAAAAGTGACGAGCACATTACTAAATTAGGTCAATCTCACCTCATCAAGCATCCATCCTGCATCAAGGAGCTCCGATGACTTTATCGGACATTTCTTACAGTTTTTGAGGATAATGCTTGTTAAACGAGTTATTTTTGTTTCGGCGAAATATGTTTGCCAAATTGTATCGTTTCCAAACCGTTTTATTTGCCAACCCTTTTTTTTCCCATAACTGTATGTCTACACACTAAATCATATCATGATTTTCTTTATCGTGAATAAATAACAATCAAACTAACGTACTTTTGCACTCACAAATATAGTTAGGTTAGGTTAGTGGAATAGTTTCTGGACCCTAACGTACGCGTGACCGCAAGAGACTTGAAAAGGGCTCGAATGTTGGGTTTTGTTTTTAATTACGAATCGGGATAGAAATAGTCAAAAAGTTTTATAATAACGATAAGCCTAAACCTCAGAATTGACTACGGTCAGTTTAAACTTGTACGAGTACGAGTAGAGACGAGAGAATAGCGAAACAAACTATGCTCCTTTATAAATAAGAACGTTCACAGGCACCTACATACATACATACATACATACATACATACATACGTCGCTCAGTCGCTCATTCGCGTACACAAAGCAAATTCCTTTCGTGTAAAACCCAATATTGAAATGAAGGCTAAAAATCCGATTAGAGTGGTATACTATATAGGGGACGTGGAAATGGACGCGCTCGAGTACGTTCGCATTTACCTGCCGGAGGTTTTAGGGACACATGAGTGCGCGCCTAAATGCACGGCCGCGCTAGTTGCCGTCCCGACGTATGCAATATTCATGCCACATCTATATGCAAACTCCGACTCGTTATGAAGATATATTTAACATAAAATCCATATTTCCTTTACTCTTTACCTTTCCCTGATGCTCACTGCTCACTCACACCGTCCGAAACCTTTTGTTTTCTATACCAACTTCGTTTCACGAGGGACTTTTAATCAATCTCAATTCCTGTGACCTCAGAGACTGCTAATAATGCAAACGAATTTAATTAATTCATTATATTTGACTACATACCAAATGGGAAGGGTAGCGATTTGTTAATAAATTAGGTTTTACCTTTGTGAATCAACTGGACACAATTCATTACTAGATTCGAGAAATTTGTTAATCTTCAATTTTGGTTTAAATTTATTGTTCATTTTTCGAATCCATAAAGATTAAAGGTTAACTACCTATAAATGTAAACACTAATAGATACGCACTGTTCGTTTTTTGCTCCATGTTTTAGGTTAGTAAATGTTAGCTGTTTCATGAGGAAAGCGATCATTCTCAAGTCCAGTTGACACCTCACGAGCTCATGTCGCACAGTTGTTCAACTCGTGTAACTATGAGCGATAGTGATAAGTTGGAGTTTAACAGTTTTCTTGCCTTGAAAATTTTCTTACGTTTGAACTTTAACTAACCGTCATTGAGCCTGCAAAACCACATGAGTTTATTGGACGTACGTAATATGTCTGTGTGTAGTTGAACTTAATATAAAAAAATCTATAAGTAAAACTTTATCAGCCGCACTCAGAGTCAGTTAATGAGGATTAGGTCGTTTCTTTGTGACAATAGGGAATATTCATGTAACAAACAGTTGATAGACTTTTTTTTTAATAGCTATAAAAATAAACAAGATAAGCCTACAAAAATTTGAAGACCCTTTCTAGAAAAAGAAAATACCATGGATTTTATTTATAAGGCCGACTTATTATTTGACCTCACGGTGCTTATTTTATCTCTCTGCCTAATCGCTGTCTGATTTCATTAGCAGTTTAAAATGCTTGTATGGTTCGTATTTCTTGGCCGATTTAAATTATATTTTCTCATTTGGTGATCCCTTTTACGGTATTTTCATAATTTGTTGAGAAATGCGATTACAAAAATATGTATATTTCCTATTTTTCACACACATATTTGTAAAAGGAGGAGGAGGAGGAGGAGCAACCTGTCACTTCAACTAACCGCACAAAATACATTTAAGAATGGTTTTATAGAGTTTCGAATGGAAAACCTTCAAATACTGTTTATTTTGTCCGAATATTATTTTTTCCGAAAACTATGTTATGCGGGAACTATTTTACATTTAATGCGTAAATTAATTGCTAGGTTAGGTTTGATTTATAAATATAATAGATATCAATAAGTAAAGTCAAAACATTGCATTATAGTACATTATGATACAAGTGTGCTAAGTTGACCATTGTATACAAGGCGCTATTGTGTGCGCACGAGCGGAAGCGAGTGCGCCACAAGAAAGCCGCGTATATTATGGTCACAGGCACACGTGTTACATACGACGTTTTTCAACACACCTGCGAAAAAAAAACAAGACTCTTCATTTTCTTTACTTAAAGAAGACATTTTCGTTAATATTAAACTTCACAATAATTAATCCAAACTATCTTCGTCAGAGCCGTCAATTACTTACGAAAAATGGCGGCTGGCGCGTTGTTTTTTTTTCTTGCCGCGATACCGATGCGCGCGCAAGGCTAAGGCGCGAACGAGATCGGCCAACAGCCAAATTTAAAATGTAATAATTCATGTTTAAAATACAAATTACAGAAAAATCGAATGATTTTAATGAAATTGAGTTATTTTTTAGTAATAAAGCTGATTTCACCAATTTATTGAAATAAATATGTAGATAATGTTATTTGCCGCATAAAAACTGTTTGATGCTAAGAAAAAAAAAGGTATAACCCGACTAAATTATATCGCTTCTTCTTCGTACTTACAACTTGGTACTAGGCTACAAACGTAAATTGTTTGGGTTAATAAACTAAAGGCACTTGTGCGTAATATACTGAAAAAGCACGCGTGTTTAATATCTAGGTTTATGAGCCAAAAATCAGTGGAATAAAAAGGTCGTTTTGAGCAAGTGTGTTGAAAAGAATTATGAAAATTCGGAATTTTGATCAATTCGGAACTATAACTCCGGAATATGTGTCCGGTGTTTTGGAGTTTCGAATGAAAACAATAACCGCATTCGACCGTTTAAGCGTTATGCACTAATCTTGTATTCATCAGTGATGTGATGGCGCTCGATTAGCAGTTAATCCCGCTGATCGAGTTCACCATGCAAACAGATAACGGGTCCGCGTTTGCAGTTTCTGGCTAAGTTGATTGGGAAACGTTAACGTTTTCAATCCGTACTTTCATAACCCACTACTGGGACTACAGGTATTACATACTAGGTGTCTATAGGTATACCAATTAATGTGGGGCTTTTAGCTTTGAACCTTGCAAATAATCTTGACGGCGGTTTTTTTCTTGAATCGTGTATTTAAATTTTAAACTTAGCTCTCAAATTAATATCGATTTGTGAATAAAATTTAAGGGTAAATAGTTAACAAGATAACTTTAGTTACCGTTTGTAAAGAATTGGTAGACCCTATATATTTTAGCAGAATTAAACAAATTCATACATGGAAATAAAATGGGTTATTTTCGGATTTTATTAAATTGCAATTCAAGAAAAAATATTAAATACTACTACGTATTTTTGCTTAAGGTACGTACAATGTCAAATAATAAAAAATTTCAAAAAAAATAGGTTCCGCGGACCCCAAATGTTCAATTTCCTAACCTAGTGGTAAAACTTTGTCTCTTCCACAAAATCTCCTTACAAACCCACTCTGTTAATATTTTTTACTATAAAATTAAATTGATAAACATTAATTGTTAAAAAAAAGGAAGGATGAACTTTTAGTATAATATTATTATTTGTATACCTTTACCAATCACGGGACTATGGGAGTCCCGGACCATTGGAAGGCGTACATGGAGCCGAAGCCAACACGCAGAGGCCCTTTAGACAAGTTTAATTTAGTAAAGTTATGGGACACCAACCGGCGATTGTCCCTGAGTTCAAACTATAGAAGTATGCTCCCACGGACAACCACCGGTTAGTGTAAGACTATTGAAGAAGGATGGGAATATTAATAATAGGTTCTATGAATGAACTGATATGGATTGGTGAACTAGGCTATTTATGAAACTACGGCGCCTGCCTGGCCAATGCTAATTACTTTGGTTGAAATGTCAGGCGGTGACCCGCCAACTCAATGGAATGGACCTCTCGAAATAGCCACATAATATAGCAGAAGGGAGGCAACAATTCCAGAGGGGCTAAGGGTGGAGAGGTGCTTCTGGAGTTTAAACGACCATCCGGCCTTAGAGCATATAGCTTTTGCGACTTCACTCTGACCAGCCAATAAAGGCAAGCTCTGCAAGCAGCGAGGGTCTGTTCCTCATCATTGTACACCGCAGCCGGCCGGTGAAGGCAAGCGTGCGGTGAGGAACAGGACCTACCCTCGGGAGCACTCAGGTCCGTGGTGTCGCCACAAACCAACAGATCGCCACTAGCTGCCCTGCGGCCATATTATTATTATTTTATATAATAATTTAATAATGTCGATAATATTATATTTAGGTCGGACGAGAACTCATTTTGTTGGGGAAGTGCAAAAGTCATTTGATGTTTTTCGTATCGACACATTTTAGTTGGGCCAATTTCTCTCTTAGGTTATAAGAACGTTTTTTTTAATGCCATAGAGTAGGCAAACAAGCACACAGAGCCCAGATGGTTAATGGGTTCAGAACCATCTGAGCCATAGACATTTGCGTTCTCAAAAGTTGAATGGAATGCCTCCATGATAGTAATTTCACCGGTTGTCTTATCCCCACACCGAAACACAACAATTCGAACATTGCTGCTCGGCGATAGTTTAAGGGATAAGGTCCACCCACCACGAAAAGACTTTTGAACAAGTGTATATCATCAAAACAGGAACACTTTATAAATGTGTGTTTTTGAATCATGACAAAAAATTACCTTGCACAAATTAAAAACATATTTTTTTTCATGAAATGTGTTGAGCATAGACAAGACGGTGTATTAAATTGTATCCCGCGAAAAGCTCACCCTCGCGTATACGCGTGCATACGTTTTAATTAACGAATGTACGTTTATCAACTAAAATTGGGAGAAAAAACATATTAATAGTCTTGTTTGTAAGGAGTTTTGTGAAAGAAACAAAGTCTTACCAGTAGCTTAGGAAATTAAACATTACCGCGCAACAATGTTTCCTTTTATCAAATTTTATAATTTAACATTGCACGTTAAGCAAAATTCACTAACAGGACAAAAAATGTGCATTTTAATTCATATATTCAGCTATTATTAAGAAAATTTAATTTATCGGTTCGGGCAAAAATTTAACAGAACTGATAGTGGTTAAATAATTAAACCATATCGTAATTTCTGACAATTAAACATATTAGGTGTTGTTTAATATTTTAATATAGTAATACGTAGTAGTAGTATTGGTAGTGACACTGCCTACGAAGCTATAAGCTAAGCTCAAATCCCGGTAAGACGTGCAGATGTTTGTGTGATGAGCGCGATTATTTGTTCCTGAGTCATGGATGTTTTCTATGTATTTAAGTATATGTTCCTCTATTTAAGTATTTATATCGTTGTCTAGTAACCATAGTACAAGCCTAGAGCTTAATTTGGGACTAGGCCAATTAGTGTGACATTGTCCCCTGATATTTATTTATTTATTTTTATTTAATACAAATAATGTTAAATTTTCTTGTAAATATATAAGATTTAGCCTATTAACGAAAGTTAAACTAAATTCACCTTTGTTACATTTTTGCCTAGACCAGTATTTAAATAAAACTTTTTCACTTCTCATGCTCGTAAAGTACTTCTTTATGCCGGGTATAGGCTGCATAAAATCGCATTTTATGCACTAGTGCATAAAGTAATTTCTTCTTTTAAGACTAAGGCAATCAGGCCTTACAGCCTTCACACAATACACCTTCATTTAATTGATATATTTTTATGAGATTTTGTATAACTATCTAAATACAATATTACGAATAATACCTACGGCGTGCATTTACGGTAAAAAAATACAACGCAAATATTTATAATAACTTGGCATTAAGCATCAGACCATAGTCAAACCTGTCAAACGTCACATAGTCGAAAATTTAAAAGTTAAGAAGGTAATCAGGCCTTACAGCCATGCGCAAACATAACATTTTAATTAAGTACTAAAATATAATATAAAAATTCAATAAATTATTCTGTAAGTATGTGCTTCTTGTTTTATTTCCTTGCAATCGAAGTGAAAAGCAGAGTGTAAAATTCGAGCATAAAACCCATTTTACCCTCGACGTGGCTATATGCACATCTTGGGTAAAATGGCTCGTTTTATGCACTTGTTGTACAATCTACTATTATATTAGTTTTCTTTGTTCCAATTGGTTTAATCTTGTTTTTAAGCGTATAAATGTATTAATTTTATTAATTTTATGTAAAAAAATCGCTCTTCATATTTTTGGTAGAAGTATAATTTTTAAAAATCCGAAAAAAAAAAAAAATTGATTTAATGGACGATTTTTTTTAATTCAGCATAAATATATAGGTTCTACAAATTCTTTACATAAAGTTACTAAAGTTATCCTGTTAACTATTTACCTTAAATTTTATTCACAACAACGCGTTTTTATTTTTAGGGTATCGTAGTCAAACTAGGAACCCTTAAAGTTTCGCCATGTCCCTTTGTCCGTCCGCCCGTCCGCAGCCTAGCTCAGAGACCTCTAGTACTAGAAAAATGTAATTTGGCATGAATATACATATTAGTGACGCCAACAAAGTGGTAAAATAAAATCATGAAAAGGGTTTTTTTTTGTGTACACGTAACTTAGGGATGTATTTTTCTTTCTCTCTCGTCTCTCGAAAGATATTTCAAAAATATTGTGGGTTAGTACAAACATTTTTTCGATTAAGGGATCAGTTTATGAAATATTAAGCTTTAAAGCGGTAATATTCGAGAGTCAAGTCCCCCCACCTACAGCCAAAACTACAAATATTAAAAATCTTTAAAATATCTTAAATGAAAGCACATATAATGAATTTAATAGGAAAACTATCACAACTAAGTAGACTTCATTGGTTCTGGAGTTACCAACGGTTTAAATGTTTATACCTACCTAAAATTGATTTGTGTTGTTGGTAAACTGACCGCGACCTATGTCGATGTATATAACAGTTTTGCAAAGGCAAAGTTAAGTTTTGCCGCGAGGTCTAATTTGATTTTAGTAACGGCTGCGAAACGGAACCCTACACTGAGCATGGTCCGACATGCTATTGCCCGATTTTTTTACCTTGTTCCGGTGATGATAATTGGAGAGCTAAGTTTAAATACAAGATTCAAAAAAAAAACCGCAGTTAAGATTTTTTGCAAGGTTCAAATCTAAAACCCCCATAGTAATACGTTTATATTATAATATAATATAACAGAAAACTGTAAAAATCGTGCGTTCCGCAACTTTACTAACTTTATAAGATAGGATTGTTTGGCTGGGGGCAAATTGTATTCCGGTGTTTACAATAGATTTCTTTTTATCTATGAGGAAAACACTACAAATTTGACCAAGCCGTTTGGAGTACAGAAGATCACAAACAAAACACACATAGATAGGTACATAACCACATTGACATAGACACTGTCTAATAAAATAGGCATAAAAATATGTAAATATTGTATATTGTCTAGGGTACACGGTTTCTGTAGGAGAATGTATCGAAACTTTGTATGTGGTTGTTGTCTTGCACTGTCATAGGAAAGTATATATATTTTTTAAAATATATATACATATTTTATATAAATATTTTTTTATTACTACTACTTACCCCTATGAAAATTCTTAGTTTTGACACATTTTCTTGCACAAGCTACGCTTGAATGTTTTTTTATTTTTATTTTTATTTTATGTTAAATTCATTGTTTTATATCATGCTAGGTTAAGCTTTATAATTGTATAATATCATAAGTAGTACCTATTTTAAAAAAGACTGACTGTTGAGTTTCTTGCGGCGTTTCTTCTCAGCAGTGGTCTCTTGCGAAGCGCTGGTAGATTTTGACGTGTAAAAGTGCCCGTGCGGCCTACTTACTGAATAAACATCTTTTATCTTTTTTTTTAATCTTTATCATTCCTAGGTACAATGGTACATATTTGCATACTCACGCGAAAACATGACTTTAACAACACATTCAGGTGGTCGGGTAAAAATAGGCTTCACCGACTTCAAACGTCAAGCTCGAGGATTTGGTAATTTGCCCTCGTTGAGAGCGCGAGGAAGTGATCTAAGGACGCGGCGACTTTGGTCGACAGAGCGTTTATTCTCGTCCGCACTCCAAATCTCAAAACCTACTGACAAGTAGGAGAAACAGGGTCACGCGACACATGTCGCCGTATAGAAAATGCGCGCGATGGCCCGAGTACTTTGGCCTTCGATACATTTTGAGTACCTACCCAGACACCCATACAAACCCAGACAAATTTACGTTTATAATTACTTTTCCGCCGTAACCGAGCGAGAAACATGTCACTTGCAACTTGTGCTAGCCCTGCTGATGCCACTTTCTTCTTAATATTCTTCCAGACTTTCATAATGATTAATTATTTAAATCAAAAACCATTCAAACAAAGTTTTAGCTTCGGATTTATTTATTTGATATAAAATTGAAGTATAATTCAAATTTTGTGATGTATAACAAAGTGTGCGATTAATAAATATAATACAGCGCTGTTACGGAATCGAATATGCAACTTGTTTACCAGATGAACTGAGGACCACAAGTTGAGGGATTGAGGACCACTCCAGAGTGGTCGGGTGACAGCGCGTCTCGGTCGCCGAGAGGATAGAAAGGTAGCCAAAGAATACCAAAAACTCGGCTTCGGCGGCTTCTCACTGCTTCATGGTTCCAAGACGTAGCCTAATGCGATCTCCGACATCAATCCCAACAACATCAATTTCTTCGCAGCTTCACCTCGTAAAAACATTGCTACAACAACCATTTACATAATTTAATTCAATCCATGATATTTGCGTTTACGACGCAATAGGCGTTGTTCAGGCGAATTTAAATTATGATAGAATCGGACGCATGTGCATGCAAGAAGAGCACGTAAAAGTGATTTTTTAGTGTGGATCAATGTTAGCGCCGCCGGAGCTTTTGTAAATAGTTCAGATTTGTAAACGCCACGCCGCTAAAATACTTGACAAGTGACTCCAAGGATTTGGGCCCGAGGACCCCAGAATGGTTCTCTTAACATGTATTGTTCTATGGTTCAGCCGAATTCCCGGGTGCGAAAATTACCATCACGGTAGATGCGTTATTTCATGGCGATATCGTATTTTGGTCAACAATCTGCTTAGAGACATGATAGAACACACATCGCCTATATTATTACGATAAATCATACATGATACCGTTGGCGATACATCCGTAAACCAAGGTAAACAGCATGCAAACAGTTTTAACTTCGGGGTTTTCCATTTGGTAGAGAGTTATATTTAAAATTTAATCCTTAGTTGCGAGGTGATCTAGATCCGGAAAGGAAATTCAGCAGCGCTATTCCAGAATCGTACAGTAATACAACAAAGTTGCTTATAAAGGTGATGACATTGATAAATCTTATGCGTGGGTGGTCGGAAGAGAGCATGTCAGGGTCCGAGAGGATTAGGAGGTGACCAAAGAATACCACAGCACTCGGTACCGGAGGCTGAACTCCGCCGAATCGCTCCAACAAGTAACCGCATACCGTCATGCAACGACCAAACAAAGGTAAGTACTCCACAACAAAATCTTTTATGTACATCGCCACGGTTTACACACCATGTTTTTCATCCTGCAACGATAGCTTGTTCATTATATTCCCCCATTATGATCAAGATATTTGCAATGATGAAAAATAAATTAATAATGAAGCTACGTTGATCGCTGTTCAGGAGGACATACATTTCTGTGATTGTGGACACGTATGACAGCATGGTTAGCGCTTGAACGCTATTCTTTAGATAATCACTTATTTCAGCGCTGGTATATTTGTGGACGGTGCAGTAATTTTCAGATATAATTAGTAGAGCCACCAAACTGGTAATGAAGGTAACGTGTAGACAAGTGGCCAGAAGCATTCGAGCTCGCGGTTGATGGAGCAGGGAGGGGGTATCTGTCATTATAGCAGTATGGATCAGCCGAGGTTCCCGCGGCGGAAACAACCATCACAGCTGACGCGTTGCTCCATGGCAGGTTCCTTGTTCCATGGAGGATCCTTCCTCTCTCTGCCGCGCTGGTGGGACTTCTGTGATGGATGGTTGCAGCTTTAAATATAGCCTTGCGGCTTATGTCATATTTAATGTAAACTTACATTTAAATAAAAAACATAATAAGTGTTTTTAACCATGACATATTGACGTTTATGCCTTTGGTTTGTGCAACTGTATGCAACGTCTATGCCGAGTTTGTAAAAGGTTCTGGGTAAAAGGTAGTAATTAACGACTACTATGAAACAAGGATGGTTGTAATTACTATACTCTTTGCTCAGACTCTTTGGGGCTGTGACAGTATACGTCAGTGTTGCGAAAGATTATTGCTAGTTGAACCAAGTTGAACGTATAATATAATTTAATTTAAAATAAGTCTGCCACAATCTCATGCAAAAAAGGGAAATTTAAATTTATAACTTGCAACTCCGGGGTAATAGGATTTAAAGGTCTTGATCTGTGGCTTGATGCTTGGTTTTCTACCAGTACTATAAAAGTATGATACAGTGAGTAGAGTCAGTCCGCATAGATGTCTTTATTTCTTTGAAAATTATTCTGTTTCAGGATTAAATTAAAATATTACGTCTATGGAGATGGAACAAAAAAAAAACTGCCATTTCCTATTATTTGCAAGTATTTAAGTTACAAAACAATTATTTCCATTTATGTATATTTATTAGGTTTTAATTTGTTCATTGAAGTAGTGTGCGTGGTAGTTGGAAAAGGAGATAAAATACCTACATCAGATTTTGTGCGGCTGGCGTAAACGCAGGTCTAGTCGTGCTGAACCTTGTTCCTGCAGGTAAGTACGTAACTTTTCTGCTTAAGACATTTAATATATATAGGTGATGCCTACAATTATCGTGTAGTATTAACTGCATTCGTTTACATATAAATTCTCGATTTCGTAACGCGTATTTTGAAAAAAAACGTTTTTTTATACAGTAAAACTTTAAGTGAAAATAGTTAGCTAGCTAGTTTATAGTAATAGTATCTTCAATTTTAGTAGCTGCAGCTACCTCCAACCAATAAGTCGGTAATGGCCGCCTCGTATTTTTTCGTTTCGTTTTTATATCTTTTCCGTTGAAATTAGATAATCATACAAGTAATTTTTATTCCAAACAATCAGCCTTTGTACAAATCTATTAGCTATATACAATAATGGGTCTAGTTTTCTTGGTTTGGGGTTGTAAACTTGACAAAAATGACTAAATACATTATTTATGTATTCATATAACAGACAATATCAATATATAAGAGACAATAATTACTTAAAATATTTTAATAATGTTAACCTAATTCAATATTACCATATAAAAATAACAAAAATACTGTGCCGACTACCGATATCCTTAATAAATATGATCAATTTGAAAATTGCCTTAGGAGGGTCGTTAATAGCTGCATTTACCTTAGTGTTATGAAAAAAATTGCTGCATTGTGTGATCGAGGCAACCTGCTTTGCAGTGTTAGTAGAGATCAAAATAAGACATTTTCCCCGCAACAGCAAAACTTTCACTCCTTAGAAACACAGATGGCGCCACTTCCACTTTTCCTTTTTCAACAAATTCTACAAGCTAAACTACTGCACCGATTTTAATGATTAGGATGTCAATAGAGAAAAAAATAAAAAATGTACTAAAAAAATATATACATAATAATAAAACACATAATTGCTACTTAAAACTACCTTTTTTTAGTAAAAAAAAAGGTATTCATCAGTTTTTATTTACCGATATTAAAAAATGCATAGGGGAAGGTATTATCTTATTAATTCATGATGCCTCTGTTAATTTTTTGACAAAGACAAAAGCTTAAAAGTTGAAGTCCCAGTTACTTCCAATCATGGTGCATGCTAGTTACTTACCGATTATATTTATTGACTATATTGGTAAATTTGTTTTTTATATAAGATTCCGGATCAAAAATGTATACAAAAAATAACTAAGAACATTTTTTTTATTTAGACATATTATCCTTCACAAAAGGCTGTCTAATGACTCCTATATTTTTTATACTTGTTGCAATTGGCATAATTTCGATTTGCCTAAAGTGACTTGTCATAACTATTCGTTTTGCCTTATATTCCTTTAGTATGATATCACTCCTTATAATAATTTTAGAGGGCGTCGAGCCTTCATTACTATTATTGAGTTTCCTAATTAACAAAATAATTTACTTGGAATCGGACGATGCTTTACTGTAGTGCAAGTAAAAACACAACTAATAGGACATATCACATCACATGGTTTAATAAGTATAACATTGACCTTCGTGTTATCACTTTAACGGGAAAGGGTATGAGGGCGCCACTGGACGCTCGGCCCCCTCTTAAATTATGTAATTTTGGTTGATCTATGTTTTATTTTGCATTATCAGTTAGTATAATACTCATATTGTAATTATGTTGTTAATTGACAACCTGTGTTAACAACAGAGGTTCTTTACAGTATTTCTTTATAAACGAAGTTTTTCACTAATTTGGAAGCGGGCACTAAAATAACCAGGCCAGTTGGGGAGCTCGCCCGCGAGCATGCCACATACCGTGGCCGTGGGAGAAACAGTCCTGCCGCATATATCAACATCGTTGCATTATTATCGTTTCTCCCGTTAATCCCGTCCCGTAATGATTAATGAAATGAACAATTTAAAAAAACTATTTAGCTAACCTGTAAATAGGAAGAACGAAATTGAAGAACTCCGATAAACCGGTTAAACTCAGACTCACACCGATACCAGGGCTCAAAAACCGGTTTAAATCAGTTTAAAACGGTTACAATTAGTTTAAATCGGTTAAACCGGTTTTATTAAAATTTGAAAAATACGATTTCTGCTTGCACCAATTCAACTACGTAACATAACGGTTTTGTAAAATTATAAAATGTAAATATTGTTGAAATATTTGTAGTAAACTCTCATCAGGCTTAATTTCTTTAATAAGTTCAATTAATTATGTATAATTAACAAATTTAATGGTATGCTCAAATGATTCAGTAACATTTGTATGAAACGATAAATGCTTTTAATTTAGTTTTTGTATTATTTAATGTTATAAGTATAAAGCTTTAACACTTACCGTGTTAAACAATAAAAGTCTCTTTCTAAAAAAAACATTTGCCTAATATTTTAAATATTAATTGAGTGCGTCTTTATGGCATGGGTGGTGTAAAGCAAACATGGACATTTATATTTCATCCCGGAAATGAAATAGTTGCTTAAGAAATAAAAAACGTCATACTTTTATTGAATTGGTGGAAAAATAAGTATCAAGACCTTTACATCTTATTATCCTGGAATTATTAGCTAAAAAAGCCCTTTTTTTCATGAGATTCTTGGAGATTTTATGTCACTCATTAATTTTTTTTCGTCTAAGTTTACTAACAAAGATGTGGGTAATACAACTTTGGTAAAAATTTAAAAACCTTGAATATTAATCAAAGGCAAATAAGCAACTTTGTATGAAGTCTGAGCGCGATCTGAGCACAGGATTCTATTATTATGGCCACCAAGCTGAATTCCATTGCAAAACATCTTTTAGTCGTCTTACGAAATAGGGTTGCACCGGGAAATAGGAATAGGGTGTATTTGCGCATTGGACAACCACATTTCCCCTCTCAACTTTTTTTTTTCTTTGCCCCGCGGCGGCTTGAACAGCTACTACCGCGGGAATATGGCGTTTCCACAATGAAGTGATTTCACCAGTGTCAGGTATATATAAGTATAAATCAATATAGCAATAAAACACAATCCAACGCGGGGCAACGTTGTACGGTGATATGTAGGACAGAGGCCAAGATAGTTTAAACCTCTGTACCACTGCGAGTCCACTTGAAACGAGAAGTAGATGCCAGGATACACGAAATAAGTCCAATTCTTCTATCACTGTGCAACACAAAGGCATTAAAAGTACAAATCACTGACAGAAAAGAACTTTAAACACCTAAATACACAAAAATAAAAAATAAAACAAATTACACATCCGCCATCTTTTGACATTGCAAATGCCCCCCCCCCCCCCCCCCCTTTCAACTTAATATGTTTCTGCAATGTAATTTCCTTGTAACCCATTGTAGAAACTGATTTTGAATGTGAACGCATTGTCTTGTATTTAATTCAAATGGATCAATAGACAAAAACAAATATTAACGCTAACTCGGTGCACTACCTTGTATACCTTGACCTTGACAAAGTGACAGACTGTACTTAGACAGACATGGGATATCTGTCAATATGTCAAATATATCAATAAACAGTACATCATGATATTGGTATAAGAACAAGTTACATGTAACGCGGCGTGGTGCTCGCCTTTAAATTGTTAAAAGCACTTCGTACCACCAATTACAATCACGACTATGAAACACTCGTGCAAAAACCGCGTCGTAGGCGCGATAACCACCGTCTTCCCACAAACCGTGATCTAAACACTGCATCAACAATGACAGAGCGCCGCATTGCCTTCGGCCAAAGCCGCCGAAAATTTGAGGTACTAGAAGTTCTGGGCACTATGCATGTTTATTATCCTCTCGTGAATGGCGGCGTCGCGGCACTCCGTTTGATCCTTCAAAGCCCATGCGCAAACTGCATTGGCCCCTGTACCAAATTCAGAATCAGCTTGATAAGGGTCGCCAGATACTTAATCATGCTTGATTATGGTATCGCTATCATGGAAAACATATATCTCGTAGCCAACACCAAACGTGGATGTATTATAGGATGTAGCTTAATAATCGCTAATATTTGTTCAATATTAGTATTTCTAAACAACTAAAACTACAGACTAAATAATTGGAAACATTGCAATAATGTGATATTTATGGAACAACAACAGCATATAATAGACTTTGTTGAGCGATACTTGCCGTATGTGGGACACACCATGATGGCAGTGGGATACTTGATGGAGCAGTTAGGGAACGTCGACCCGCCGCTGCCGAGCGCCGTGGTGCTGGTGGGCCACCTCTGCGTGCTCTCCGACCCTCGGACGCTCTCGCCCAACAACCCTACCGTCCAGTTGGTGAACATCATATTCCTCATGAGCAACGTTTTAGTGTTCGCTTACGATTTTATAACATCTCTTAGTAACAGCGCTACCACGAGAACAAGGGGTTAAAAACTTATGTTTCGACAAGCCAAATAAAGAAATGCTTAGCTATCGGAAATCTTAATTGTAAACTTTTACAACGTCATGAAACTTATATACTTATGTAAAAAAAACTGTTAATAAAGTACCAAAATGTTCGTTTCTTGCTAATATTTGTTGTTAATTCTGTAGAATTTTATTAAGGTTAGTATACATTTAATATTGCTTAGAATAATTAATGGGAGAGGGTGTCGGTGGGGAATTTTAATTGGCCACTTGATGATGTTGGCACAGGAAAATTAAAACTCTGCGAAGGGTACAATGAGACCTAACCGCTCTAGCCAACCCGTGTCCTTTGCAATTATTAGGATAGTTGAGGTTTACGTAGATCAACAGTTAGTGAAGATAATCAAACACGTTGTTTAAAATATTACGTAGCGAGTAAAAGTGAGGCGAATGCTGCAATATCCGAATCAAGTGCGATCGGGGCCTGAGTTGACAATTTGGCACAATTTGTAACAGGCGGAGAGTGCTCGTGGCGAGGGCCCTCGACGCCGCCGATGAGGCTGTACAATCACGGCTTTTGTCGTCGCCACAAAGGGAAAATAATTACTGAAGGTCACCTGATAGACACAATCTCGTTATCTTCTTTTAACACCCACTCTCGACGCGGCTACATCGATAAAACACATGTTGTCAATTATTTATCTAATAGAGAGTGTTTAAGTTGTCCAATGTGGAATTATGGAGTGCCAAGGTTGGCTAGATTAAGGAATAAATACAACACGTATAGGCTAGATTAACGGCTCAGTGTCAGTTGATGATAAATATTATACGTCGTTTCTTACAGACGATTTTCCATACACAAGTATGACAAATTAACAATTTAACAGTCTCCAAAATGAACGAAGAACGAATAAACGAGTACGTTAACGGGAAAATTAAAGAGCATACATTAACGCGAAAACCCTTTTTCGCAAACCTTAAGGAGGATGGGCAGATTTGTATGGACACGAGCCCCTGGAAACAATAACAATCGCAAAGGTGTTTTTTATTTAGTCACTACAATTTTTTGTGTGGCGGGAATTGACAAATCTCAGTGTGAAAAGTTATGCACTTCATTAATAAGATTACTTTTATTTTTATTGTGTTTTAGTGATTATTGGGCTGTGAACAACGGTTTTTAAACATTCGATTATATAAATACGCATTAGAAAACAACTTATTACTAATTAAAAAAAATACTACTATTATTTTTCAAACCTAAGGTTCGTCAATCGTCAAAATATAACAAAAATATGTTCTTACTCTTACATGACGGGATTGGATACGACCTCTAGACATTCAAACATTTTGAGGCATAAGATATCGTTCCAATGCCCCGTGAATGTAGGAAAATGCACAAAAAACTAAAATATTATGACAAAAAATCATTTCCAATTACAAAACCTTGATAATCTGCGGCACAGGAACTTTGGTATCAATAAACCGGGCAAGAGCATGTCTGACCATGCGTGGACCATGCTCAGTGTAGGGTTCCAAAACTGTTGCTACACAAAAACTATCTCAAAAAACAAAAACTATGAACTAATTGTCTATTTAAAGTTATTTGGTTCTGCCATACGTCATTTTAGTAAGAGTTTTTGGAATACCTACCCAACGACACGCCACACCACGGATGGGGTTGAGGAGAAAAAAATTTGCATCCCCTAGTCTTAAAAGAAGAAATTACTTTATGCACTAGTGCATAAAATGCGATTTTATGCAGCCTATACCCAGCATAAAGAAGGACTTTACGAGCATGAGAAGTGAAAAAAATGTAGTTTTTCTTATCAAACTAACAACAAAGACCCAGTCTGTTAACGCTATTATACGTCAAAGAATAGTTCATAAGAAAGTAAGAAACAAAATAAAATAACAAAGTGTCCCGTGCTCTTATCTGGCATGTAGCGGTGTCCGAGCTAATGAGAGTTATTCACGTATTTTTCTATTTCCTTCATTCGTACATCGACGCCACACTTAACTGTACGTCTGTAAACCTTATGCCGCACCGACTTAAGGCTCACTTGGGGAGTTTCGTTTCACGTTGCCCGTTGAGTGCCCCTAACTCGCAGTTACTAGTTACTACCATGACTCGCCCTTTAGTTCCAATACTGGTAAAGTTACGCATTTGTTTTTGTTACGGTAACTTAAACGTTGTTGAGATGTAGATTTAGATTGAGATGTAGTTGTCTTTTGAATTTAGTTTAGGAATCCTCATTAGTTGACGATACTGTACTCGGCTGGGGCAGGCCCGGCGTATTCCGAACTTTCATAGAATCCGTAATTTTGACATCCCGCGGGAACCGTACATTTTTACCGTAGTTTATGTGCTATAACCTAATACCGGACAGGAGAGCTAAAACCTTTCTTTTATTACCATTGGGAAACAAAAAAACATAAATGTCATTGTCTATTAATGTGTGTGCTTGTTTATTACATACGCACGAATATTTGATTATCTACAACACCAACATCCATTAGGTTGTATCAAACATTTGCTAGAAGAACTAATTAGCTCGTTTCGTATATGCTGGGAACGTAAATCTATTAGCGAACTGGCAAAGCTGCCATTCTATCTACGAGTTCTACGACAAATCGACAGCGACTAACAAAGAGACACGAGTCAAAGCCAATAGCTATTGCGTTTAAAGTCAGAGCGCTATTAACATAAAGCATTGATGAAACGCTGTTTGTTTTGGAGTTACGACATTTTGTATGTATTCAGCGATATTAACCAACCGCAGATGGCAGCGATATGAAAGTGGTTATCATTTAGATTAATTAGCAGAAACGAGAACTCATGATCATTAGTGCCAGCAGCAGAAAGTGCAGCGTACGAATTGAACATGAATGAATCCACTTCACCGATAATAATGAAATATGCCACAAGTATTATGATTTATGGGTAATTAAAAATAAATGAGGACAGTTCCCGTCGATTTAAAGAACGCGAAGACATTTCTTCCTCGGAAAATAGGGGATGAAAGAAAAGGTAGAATTTAGTAGTAAGTAGTAGTTTACTTATCCGTTATAAAAACGTGGTATTTTATTAATCTAATTCCAAGTTCACTTTTAAACAGATACTTAACACTTCTTTTTAAATACTTACTTTTCACTTTGTTAAAATTATAAAACAAACAATTTATTTAACAATTTAGTTTTGCCTGAAGACTTCTTATAATAATCTGTGCTGTGATTCTTACGAGTAGGTATATAATCCATAGAGTCACATTTATTAATATCTAATTAATTATAACGCCGTATACATAAAGAAAATAAGCTGCTTAACAATAAAAATATCAATCCGAGTCTTGTGAGAGTGATTTTTATGATGAAACACATAACTTCCCCAATTTTCTCAATTAAAATGTATCTAGAAAAAAAAAGAAAATCAAGGAGTAGGTACAGTTGAATTCATAAATATGTGTACACTTTTCTACCTTGTCGCTTAATATATGGCAGTTTAAACATGACATTAAGTAGACAAGGTCCTAAAGTGTACACATATTTGTAAACTCGACTGTACACGTTTTAAATTGATTCATATTCGCGGTGACTATCAATGATGTTCTAGCCGAGAACTAATAGGATTTATGAAGAAAGTTTCCGCTTCAATATTGAATATTGCCGAATCTCGACAACTAGTACACAGTGGCGGCAATCAAGTGTAATTCATGCAGAGAAGGCGCAATCATGGCCTGTCAGGGTGCCAGCGAGCAATACATGTGGATTGGACAGACGTTAGCGAGTGAATAGCGACATAATATTTGTATAATCGATTCAAAATCTGAGTTCTCACCACTCGAGGGTTGAATGATACTCGTGAAAAGGTGCTACGTTGTAAGTGCTACGGCTACGACGTAGCGTGGCATCGTAGCTCGTGGATGTAGCAGATAGTTAAGTAAAACCTACAACGTAATGAATCACAAAATGGTCTCTACCTTTAACAAGTAATGGTTTTTAGTCAATAAATTATTTTATTTTGCAATTAAAATAATGTTTAAATAAATAATTAACTGCTATAATTTAAACGAAAAGCTAAAACCTAAAGGTGAATGAAAAAAAGTGCGAGTTAAACTCGCGCACCTAGGGTTCCGTATTTAAGATTGTTGGAAAACGCAAAAGAATATACTCACTTTGTTATGATTATGAAGCTTAAATTTTATTACAGATTTTTAAAGTTTTTTGGGTATTTTGTCCAAAAACCGTTCGAGAATTTTATTTTATAAAATATAAGTGATTCTCTTTAAATCAGTAATGTTTCAGATTTTTTGTTCCATAAACTTCGGAGGCAAAGGTAGGAGGTATAAATCAAAAAGTATGTCACGTAAAGTTATTAAAAAATAGTTTATAAATTTGCAGACTAAGTCCTTTCATATGACACCTCGTTTCCTGTAATCAAATGACTTTAATTTTTTAACACCCCATTTTAGACGGCTTTTCAAATATTTAGAAAAATAATTTCGTTTTGTTGGTCAAAACAGATGCGGGCAAGCAAGTTATAAAGCTATTCCAAGTTAATAGTTCAGTAACAACGAAGTCTCACCAAAAGGGTTCCTTTACCATTTTGGTACGAAACCCTAAATAGTGTGCAACAAAAGTAATAATAAATAAAATACATGAATTGTCACAATGTTTAAAGTGACCAGGTACTACAGGTACAGGAACATTTTATTTAATATCATTATTCACTATTACAAACCTAAATACTAACCTAACCGCCAGAATCAAAACAGAACGTTTCCAGCAAGACACTGCAAAAAATAATAAAACTGCGAGTAAAGACGTGATGAATAAATTCATCTTAACTGGGCCCGGTACAGCTGGCAGGGATCTTTTTAACATAACCTGGAACAAAGGCGGGCCCCGTGCCAAGGGACTCGGGTGCTCCAGAATAAATGTAACTCCAACTAGTAGCCCCTTGCTTTATATTCAAGCAATTAAAAAGAAATACGACTCGATGGATTTGTTGCCAACTGAAGAAACTAAGGCGTGAAGATACAATGATGCGATAGATTTAAGAGCTTGTGAACCAGCTACAAAGAACGAATCTATTAGAAATTGTGAAAATGCTTAAAACATTTATTTTGTGTCAGTTACCAGCTAATTTAGCTAACATTAAGTTCAAAAATATCTGAAAATATGTATTTTAAGAGAGGAATTATTTCTGGTGACTACTGCTCTACCATTTAATCACGAGTCTCACTAAATCCGCTAAAGGGTGTGGTTATATATTATGTAGTGGCTATATAGCTAAGGTAGGAGTATATGGGTATGCCCAGCATACATCTACCTAGTCGGGCCATAAGTTCTGTTACTAAAGTTTATTACAATTTAAAAAATAAATTAAAGGAGTTTTACGTAAACCTGTATATTAATCAAAACTTTGATTTATAAAGAATAAAAATAAAAATAAGGTATTCTAAAACTATTGCAATTATTTGATGTACGAGCTTGAAGTATTCCCATTCGGGACTAGAAAATTAGTTTAATTTACGCACGACGATGATACTCATAACGGCCACAACTTTTGTGACAGTTCTTGTAGAGAGTTCAACTTTGCGTGACATATTGAACAGACTTTTAGCTTTAAATTCTGATACAAATGTATTTCAAGCAACTAAAGATCCGCTTGTACACCGGTCAATCTTGATGTCTCATTAAAATGACTTTACGATTTCACGACAATTTGCAGTAATACGAAAAACACACCAAATCTCTTGCTTCATAAGCTGGAATTGAGTCTTGTTGAGAAATATAATGTTGGTCTCTAAACATACACAGAGATAGGAAGTTTTATAATATTAAACAAAAAAAGTTCCGTGGTTAACAAAAACTAACTTTTAAGCGTTTTTAAAAAGTGAAATTTACAAATAGTCATGCGTAATTTTATCGATCCCGGCTGTGATTGCTAAAAGATCGTATCAGAAATTGCGGTGAATATATAGAATGATTATTTGTTCTTAACAAGGTACATTAATTGAGCTTTTAATTTTTATACGAATTGAAATTAAAAAATGAACATTAGTTAGTTTTATTTGACTCAACCTTAGTAACAGAACTTATGGCTAGACTAGGTAGACAGTTTAGCACCGTGTCACTTTAACATTTTATCAATTACGTTTAACACTACAAATAATACGTAAAAGCAAAATGATACTACTGTAGAATACGTATAATCTATTTATAATGCGAACTCATTACTATGTTGCATTTTTTCGTTCTTACAAAGGCAAGGCAAAATTAGTTCAGCCCCAAAACCTTTATTTTACAAATTAAAAACTCAAAGAGTTTCCTGAGAAGAAAACTTTTTCTTTTTTATAATTTCAACATTAAAAACCGAAAAGTTGTTAGTGTTAATCAAACGACTATACCTAGTCAAAACAGAGAAGATAAACTTTTTAATATGCTAAACTTCCAACATCGTTGTAAAAATAAAATTCTTCATTACATGGTCGACTGAGACATTAATCAATGAAGCGCCAGTTTCGAAATAAAAAGCAGACGCGGACGCGGGAGCGCAATTTCATCGAGGCTGTCAGTGCGGCGCGCCGGGAAGCATTTAAAATATAATAATGTCAACATTCTTTCCTTGCAGCCCGCCAGCCGAGGCAAAAGGAGCGATCTACTTGACGACTGAAAATGGAACGTTTCCAATATCGCTGACGGCCGCGGAGTCCCGCGAAGCGTCTTACCACGCGCCGACGATTTTGTCTAGCGACGCTAAAAACGGCTCCTTAGCCTACAGCCGAGACTACTGGGACGCCGCCGACGTGCTCCTCCCTGATTACCTAAACGTGACGTACGCCGACACGGACTCTCACTCCGCCACCAAAAACAAAAGAAGCATCAATGACGCGGTTTCCAAAAATATCACACTGGTGCTCGAGAACCTGTTGAAAAATTACGAGAACTCCCAGCTTCCCACTCATGGAAAAGGTAAGTGCCCACTTGTACGAAAATAAACGTTTGATTATTACATTTTGATCTCAAAGTCTAACATTTCAGTTTATTTCAGGCTACCCCACTGTCGTTCAAACCAATATACTTATAAGAAGCATGGGGCCTATTTCGGAACTGGACATGGTAAGAACTGCGCTTCTATTCTAGACAGTAAAAACCATATCATCTTTGACCTGTTATGGTATTGCTTTTTAACTCGGCCGGCATTACTGCCAAGTAAATAAGAGCTATCAAAACGTTGACAATGCGAATACAGAGTCCGTAGCCAAGATGCAAATGATACTAACGTTTTTATTCACATATTTTAAGTGATAGAAAAGAAAAGCGTTACTACTAACGCTAACGTTTGCATCTTTTCTAGGTCAAACACGAATCTCGGCCCTGTAATATTAAAGCATTTCGTAGCCGTAAATTTTAATTTATTTCGTCCGTTCAGTCAGCCTTGTCAGAAAAAGTTGACTGTTGTCTTAGGTAAAATTGTAGTGTCACAAATTTTGTAGATTTATGACCCCATGCGGGACGATGTTTTATTAAAGTCTGGAATTTGTTTACGTATTATTTCGGTTTCTAAAGTTAACATCTAAATGATAGATGATATTGAGATACCCTATCAAGAAAGTTAATCATAATTTTACAACTTTCCCCTTACCACAAAAATAGATAAAAGGAATTGCTGTCAACATCAATCAAATCAGGTTACGGTACAATGATTTGCAAACCATTCCATCTAAGGCAATTAACTTTCTCGAGTACCTTCCTACGTTTCTATTTTAAGGTGGAATTAGGCAATTTATCGTCGCGTTTACGTCTAGGGTACGCTTGTAAAAATCCTCATTTTCACATTTGATATCATAATTTCGGAAAATTGTTCGGACTGTTTCGACTGTTTGTTCAAACGCAGGTAATTGAAAAATAAATATATATATAACCTTTGTGCTATTTTTAACCCGTGTGTGTGTGTGTCTGTCTGTCTGTTGCCCCGTACCTATTAAACGGATGAACCGATTTGTATGTGTTTTTTAAATTGATCATGGGGAAAATCAATTAGGCCGTTTAAGACATATGAGACATAAAAAGGGCTCACCATTATATCGGGGGTTTTGTCTATATAATAGTTATAGGTAAAATATTGTAATAGTTTTTGTCATTAGGACTACTCAATGGACTGCTACTTCAGACAGTATTGGCGTGATACCCGGCTCTCGTTCCTCGGGCCCATCCGCTCGCTGTCGCTGTCCATCAAGATGCTGGAGCGGATCTGGCGGCCCGACACCTACTTCTACAACGGGAAACACTCCTACGTGCACACCATCACCGTGCCCAACAAGCTGCTGAGGTTGAGCCAGCACGGCGACATATTGTATTCAATGAGGTATGAATGGTATGCAGGATGCCAGGTTTGAATCAGCGTTTTTGAAGTAGTAGGTAAGCTGTTATATCATATACAGGGTGACATCTTGAAGTTAATGTTTACGATACATCTTTTAAGAACTAAAAGCCACTGGTATGTCTTGTGTATATAGTATACAAGCTTCTGCCCGCGACTTCGTCTGCGTGGACTGCAGAATTTGATCTTACCAGGATGAATAAATAATATAAGTTTGTCCTATCCAAACCGAGAACGAAATATGTAACTGACACCAAGGCAACACTTCGATACAGAGTTTTAAATCAGAGCTGGCGCCATCTAGTTCGTATATGAATGAACTAATAAAAGTGTGTTTCTTTAGTAAATTAATACAAACTGAAAGGATTATAGAATGACAAACAGAATTACAAACACACTACCCACACATGACTAGCTGAGATTTCACCTTTTTAATTTTATCACTCGTCCATAAAAAATGGCATTGCCTTGTGAGCAAATTCACAGCTTTTAACGATTAATTTGATTTCCCGTAGGAATGAGATGTTTTTTCGGAATGAAACTATCCTGCCCTGTTCCATACCTAAAAACCATATCGCCTTTGAAAACGTTAACGTTTTGAGCGCTCTTATTTACTCAACATTAATGGCGGCCGAGTTAAAAACAACACCATAACAAGTCAAAGACGATATGGTCCTACCGTCTAGAATAGAGGTCTTGTTCAAACGACTTAGGTTTATATATTGTCTTTTTTAATCTTTCAAAACTTAGATAACTATTTTTTGATCCAAGACACAATAGGAAGTAATGGGTGTGCAAATAGGGTTCATTAATTTCACAGCCGCTGCAGAAACAACTGCTTCATCCACCGTTTAATTGGCAGAGTGAAAAATCTCGCGCTCCTGTTACCCGCCCGAGTTATTCATTGGCTGTAAATTGCGATGGGTATATTAATTTAAAAAAGAAAGCTTACAAGGCAGTTTAGACATTACTTTAACACGGACAGAGATTTTTTGTTTAATTCTGGATTTTTTTAAAGTTTCCTAGGGAATAACGATAGTCGAAATCTACACGGATCAAGTTATGAGCAGAAGTTATTGGAATATACTTTGTTCAAAAATGATTGGGACTACCTTGAGTTTCATTCATTATTGATTTAACGCGAGTAACGTATAAGCTAACGTTTTGTATTTGTTTTTATAGATTATTTTTTTTCATTTCATTTAATTTCAATATTTATTAAGGAACTATATGAAAAGCAATATGGTTTTTACCCAGTAGAATAGAGGCCCTGCATGGACCGCGCGTAAGGGTCCGTTTACACAGGCTGGCTCGGAGAGGAGAGCAGATTTTTATCACGCTGGAAACAGAGTTTTGAGTCATTGTTAAAGGTTTTTTTTCGCATGTGCAATTCTTTTTTCATTAAGAATTGTCAATAGAAGTCAAAATGTCAAAATAAACCGGTCTGTGTGAACAGACCCTAACGCTATCGAATGTATGAGTCTAGGGATCCATTCAATGCCTTTAGCATTTGAATGAATTCGAATAGTTCATGCACGTTGTAAATATGGGCTCTATTTGCTAGTCATTTCCAAATGTGGCATTGCATCGGATGCTTTTGAAGCGTGAGTGGTAATCAGATTTATCGCAAGTCCACGCGCGAGCGAGCAGAGTCGCAGCAACTAGTCGATTGCGTGTTAAGTAGTCTGGATATTGACCATAATTACATTCGGCATAATTACGGCTAATGCGACTACTATCTCTAATTTTTCAAATTCCAAAAGCCTCCGTACGTACTTGTAAGGTGCGTTTTACGTTGTTTTGGACACATCACAGACACAGCTATAAAAATCGACGGCACAAAAAACACGCTATAAAAGGTACAGTTCTGACACAGGTTTTTGAACGTAATGCGAAATGCTTTAGCCATAAATGTACTCTAGCTTAAGTCCCATTTTTTATTTAGCTCATAAGTCAAACTTTATTTTGTGCTTTTTTAATGAACTTACTTGTAATGATTATTAAACATAATTTATAAGAAAGGTGTCTGTTTGTCCTTTTTCCAAACTTACACAGTGACTTCGAATCGGTGATCAGAGAGCTATGACTTTTTAATAAATTGCGTATGTATAGACGCAACTACCTTAATATTTCACTTTATTTTTCCAATTATGCAATTCAATGATAAATTGTTTACTTACTGCAAGGTCACCTAACACAAAAGTGTCGAAGGCAAAAAAACTGTGACGTAAGTTATCAATGTTATCATGAAGTAACAATATGTAAGTTTACTATTTTTCATTTTAAAAATGCATCGTTTAAACTGGCAGTTGGTAGTAATCCCTTCCATTTAAGCCAGACGACAACTGTTTTTCTTAAAAGTTCAATTCGAAATTTAAAAAATATACCTACTACAATATATTGCAACAAAATAATTGTTCTTATTAACTAATATAGAGTCACCGTGTGTAGAAAATATATAACAGGATATCCCTTGCTTAATTTATACTATGGTTCTATAATCTATACCAACGTTTCTCCTTGTTTATTTATTAAACGCGTTGTAATGGAATATAGTCCCCGCTAAATACACCCCATGCAATCCGTTAGTTCGCATGGCAAAGTGCTCAATGGTCATGGTTGGCTGGAGCGGCGACATTTGATTAGGGTAGGGCGGAATGTTTACCCTCTTTACTGTACTGGTCGGTTACGAATTACACTTTGTGTACATGTATTAACATGTTTGTTTACAAAAAGACACCGAACGAGGTGAATGTAGGCATGTACTAATGGTATGGGTAGCTTTATAAAAAACCGGCCAAGTGCGAGTCGGACTCGCGCACGTAGGGTTCCGTACCACTATACATCTAAATAAATGTTTTTCTTTATTCTTTATTATATTGGAGTTTATTGAATGAAAGGTAAAATGCGGTTTACGATTTATAACGTATTAAAAAAATAATATTATTAGATCTCGTTCAAACCAATTTTCGGTGGAAGTTTGCATGGTAATGTACATCATATATTATTTTTACACTTATCATTCCCTTATTTTAGAAGTTACGGGGGGGGGGGGACACACATTTTTCCACTTTGGAAGCGCCTCTCGCGCAAACTATTCAGTTTAGAAAAAAAATATATTAGAAACCTCAATATCATTTTTGAAGACCTATCCATAGATACCCCACACGTATGAGTTTGACGAAAAAATAATAATTGAGTTTCAGTTCTAAGTATGGGGAACCCCAAAAATTTATTGTTTTTTTTTCTATTTTTGTATGAAAATCTTAATGCGGTTCACCGAATACATCTACTTACAAAGTTTCCATAGTATAGCTCTTATAGTTACGGAATAAAGTGGCTGTGACATACGGACGGACAGACGGTCGGACAGACATGACGAATCTATAAGGGTTCCGTTTTTTGCCATTTGGCTACGGAACCCTAAAAAGCATGGTTATATAATTCGACCGTATACTTATTGTATCTTGATATTTTACTGCCCTGTAAGCTAAATAGAAGTATCTCAAATAAGACTTCTGTAGCAATCACAACCTCATCACTATGAAGAGAGGACTGAATCTACTTTGGCAAGTGAATCTGGGATACTGCTTAATAGCTTAAGAGGGCGGTATAGTGTAAGCGAAAAACATAGCCAACGGTACTCCTATGAAAAATACAAATATAATGACACTTCGCCCTTCAAATAATTAAACTCACAGTAACGCTATTCTAGGCAGTAAAAACAATATTGTATTTGACCTGTTACGGAATCGTTTTTCACTCGGCCGCCATTACTGAAAGTAAATAACAACTATCAAAACGTTAACAATAAGATAACAGGTCAAACACAATAATGGTTTTTACCTTGTTGAATTGAGGCCCTGGTCACAAACCTCACGCGACAACCTAAAACTTCATTTTTTTTAAATTCCGAGTTTGAAAATATCCACTTTCACAATTCCGAAATATCCAAATTTCGAATTTTATATAATCGATTATTAAAATCACGAAAAAGTTTTGCTGGACTATATTTACGATGTTTAAGATACGACGTTTACTAATTTTCGTCTGTACGAAAAGATAATATAAATAGGTACTTACTTAATTTTCTTGAGCTGCACGCAAGGATCAAAAATATCCCTAACATTATTTTGATTGTATTCCAATGTACTGCGTTGCAAATATATCAAACTAATGAAAGGATATTTTTGATCCTTAGACATTTTTACATTTTTTGACAGCGTGTCACTCAAGCAAATGATATTGACTTTAAATGTCGTTACTACGTATACATATCTAACCAGAGTTATTTTTCAGATTAACCATTAAAGCCAAATGTCCGATGGAACTGCGCAGTTTCCCCATGGATCGGCAATCTTGCCCTCTGATACTCGGAAGTTGTAAGTACGTCTTTTAATCTCCCGACGCCAACACTGGGGTATAAGTTTAACCTTCGACTCCGACTTGAATATTATTGTCAGATTTGGAACCCAATATATCAGGTGCATATTGATCGCATGGGGAGGGTACAACGATCTTTTACTAAATTTCTTGTGTTCAAGGTCGGCGGAAAACGCATCTCAAAAAGAGCTGATTATAGTGCAAGACTCAATCACTTTGGGCTTAATAGCCTGGAACAGAGACGTATTTATCTTGATATGGCACTCCTACATAAAATTATTAATGGAGATGCCTAAGAGCCGTCTTTGCTGCATTGTCTAAATTTAGCTGTCCCGAAACACAATACATGGACCTGTTGTCTCACGTTCTTCCGCCTTGATCGTACCAGAACTAAGCTGGGAAAATCCTTGCCTCTCTACCGTTTGCAGAAGCAATACAATGATCTAGCCAAAGCCCATTGAATTGACATTTACCTGAACTCAATATCAGTTCTGCGACGTAGACTGCTGAAACCATCGTCACCGCACACCCCTAACTCATAGGGCACGTAATCACTGTTTTATATTTTAGTGTCTATTTTTAGTTATACTCGTATTGTAATTTGCACGTTTATTTTTCTGTCTGGAAGTATTAATTTTTAATTAATTGTGTATAGTATCTGTGCCAATGCTGTTGCACGCCTATAATTGGTGCATAACGGGAATGGGACTTCTATTTCTGCTAATGTATAATCTGTTTATGTTACATTAAATAAATACATAAATAAACCTTTTTAACTATGTATCTGTCTATGGCGTCGTTGCTCCCTAACAGATGAATCGATTTAGTTTATTTTATAGAGAGAGAGATTAAGCTAGTAACTGTGGTGGCTCTAGGGATTGTGATACGGAAACCCGGATCCGGTATTCCAGCAGATCCTGCATCACAAAGTGTTTACCGGATCCGGTCATCACTCACCCGGGTCCGGTCACCACCGATCCGTTGTTGAATGAGTAGGCATATTAAACGCTTCTTGCGAGTACGTTCGAGTCGTTATTATGTTATGTTATAGTGTTAGTGAAACTAGTAAGACTGAATTACCCGTTAAAATTTTACGAGTTTACCTACCCACACTGTACTAAAATTTTATTTGTTTGCCCGCTGTCTAATTATAACATTGGAAATAAAATAGATTATGTTTTAATACCTAACAATTCATTTTTTCGATTTTCTCATTAACAGTATATTTTGAAAAGGAAAAAATATTCTTAGTCGATTATTCCGGATCGATGGAAATCCGATCGGATCCGACCGGATTGAAAATTACACCGGATTGCAATCCCTAGGTGGCTTTTAGCCAAGTTAGATAAAAATCGGCTTGGGATAATAAGATATATAAGTTCTTAAAGTAGGGGCTCAGGCATATTGCAATTATATGCCTGAGCTTTTATCTACTCATAAAGTTTCACGAAAAAATATGCAGGCGCGCGACAACAAAGCCAACATCTCTTTTCAATGAACGCGGTCGCGCGCAGCTAACTTAGTTTACTTAACCTTTGCACGCTTGTGCAGCCAAGCTTTATATAATGCACTTTGTGTGGCATTTTCATGTTGAATTTTTAAACAATTTGTGAAATGGTGTTGACGATTACGTACAAGACACAAATTGTTATAAAAAATTCTACATACAAGCGTAAACCGAGAGCATGGCAAAAGAAAAATGTGTAATAGTTAATGGTTTGGGTGTTGACTTGAGGATAACGACACCGAGGTCGAATATAATGACACAATTCACAATCGGAAGAAATGGGAACCGCCGAAAAAGGTTCTATTCCGAGCGGGTCTTTGTCGTTTGTTACAAGTCGCCCCTTTAATTAACAACCTGACGTCAATTAATTTACTAATAGCTGGCTCATTAAGCGTTTTCGTTCAAATTTAACAAAAGGGGTACCTTACGCACGTACAATAAGATCAATCTGATTTATAAGGTTACAATTTAAACTTGTTTTTCTTGATTTTCAATGATACTAAATATTCTACTACCTACTCCATTATCGTAGGGCCTGCTGCAGTTAAAAATCGTATCGTATTTATGTGTTGAGTTCAGAATAGTTGTGTCACAACACTGACAGTGTTTAATCTGGTTTTATGATAAATTGAATTTATCTTTTTCGTGCAAACTGACCATAGTCATGGGCCATGGTAGATGAAATGACAACGCTATTCGGTATATTCAGCTATGCTGCAGCTTTAGCTAAGATGGACACCCCTTTATTGTCTGTAGGTATAAGAATATGTTAGTTTGTAATTGATTTTCGTATAAGCACTAAATAAATATCTCTCCCGCAGACGCGTACTCCAATCAGCAGCTGGTGTACCAGTGGCAGAACTCGCAGAGCGTGAACTTTGTACCCGGCATGACGCTGTCTCAGTTTGACCTCATCAGCTTCCCCTACAGGAACTTTACCTTCACCAGACGGGAAGGTAACATTCAAACATCATGATCAGCCAAAAGGCCTCCCCTAATCGTTGCCAGGGTCGTCACCTATCATTCAGCAGCAGAGCATTTCAGCAGAGTTCTGCGATTATCACCAGGTAGTCGTTCCACCTTGCCACCAGTAGAACCACGTTGGTAAAAAGATTCATTAGTAGTAATAAAATCAGTAACTGGCTGTAAAATCAAACATTGTTAAAAATCCGAGTCATCTCTGTGTGCTGCTCTCTCTGTCTGAGCACGTTTGAAACTGAGTCATATTATATTTGTATGTTTAGTATTACGTAATTTTAGGGGTCACTATCAATAATTATTAAACAGAAAGTAGGCCTCTGCATAGATAATATGGTACTCAATCGAGCTTGCCTTGCAATCTGAAGCATCTTACCAGATAGTTCGTAAAAAAGCCCCAAGTTTGCACAGCAGTCAGATATCGAGACGACGGAACGAGCTTGGTCTGCCAGAGTACGGCGTCGTCCTAAAGTTTTCTGCACCCCTTTGGTTAGTTTTTGATTTGGAGTTTCCCCATCATGTATGTACAGTCGATTACATAAAGATGTAACATATTTCAATGCAATAAGGTGAAAAAGAAGATACATCTCTTTGTAGCTGACTGTCCCTACAAGCAACCTCTTAAAAAACATGAAAAATTCATAATAATCTCAAATAAATTTAAGACTCGCTCTTAAGGTGTTATTAATTGAATTAAGTATGTGTGTTGTAAATTCAATTTGGGGGAGGCCTTTGTCCAGCAGTGGACGCCCCCGGGCTGATGATGATGATCATTGTAAATTCAACTGTTTTTTAACGAATTAAATATGGCTGGCAATGTGGGCACTGTCGAATTCAGAAGTATCAGTAGGTACATTTTAGTATGTCGTCGCAGCTATTAATATAATAAATTCAAACTTACTTTCGTTACTGCGACAAAGTATTAAAAATATATTATAAAAATCAACTTAGAAAAAACCCGTCAATGAAAACAAATAATGTTATGTACTTTTTCCACACGGTAGGTAACCATAACTCCGGTACGTAAGATAATACTAACTGTTGTTGACACATTTCGCTATTATGTTGTTAATTGGCGGCGTTCTCGAAGAAGTAGCATTTATTACGAGAAACTTTGTTTGCGGCAAACATGACGAACTTCCTTTATTAGCGCTGCTTAATTGTGCGGACCTTTACAAATATAAATAAAACCTCCACCCACCCGTTTATATTTATTCATTGAGATTATTTGTCTGGCTTTACTTTCATTTTATACAATATTCCAAGGGAACGTTGAAAAATGTGTTAGCGCTAACAATATTGGAGCGAAAGCCTTCAGTCCTAGCGCTCGTAACAGCCTTCATCTCCACTAATCACGGGCGTAGCGGGCGTTATCCGCTTACGAACTAACATGATTTCCTACACTTTGCACCGGGAAAACGGTCCCATTATAAATATTATTCGTCGTAAGTGCCGCATTATCGGAAGCGAAGCTTCTACCATCCCCGAAGCGGCACTTATTACGTTATGATACTACATACATAACGTTTATAATGAATTCTGCCTGCCGATACTTAGATATGGTGTTTCCGTCTTGATACGATGTTTGTTGAACTCTCTGTTTGTATGAAGTTTTATTTATATGTTGACACTTAATTGCATTTTACTGCCATTTGAGCATTAAGTTCGTTGTTTGTACTTACATACTTTATTATGTTTTATATAATAAAGTAAGAACAAATAGCGGACTTAGGTAATACTCTAATGGTATTTATTAAGCAGGGCAATGGCATTTTAATCTTTGTTGTAAATACATTGCTTGGCCACATGAATGGTTGTTTGCGTGTTGTTTTGTTTCAACATTACCTACTGTTCAGCTTGTTACCTAAACATTCATGGCAAGACGTTATCTAGTTATCCGTATGCCTACTCATTATATAAATGTGAAAGTGTATGTTCGTTTCGTTGTTTCGTTTTCACGGTTTACCCGATCGATGTTACATTTAGTACAGTGAGTTTTTCCCCGGAAGAAATTTAACAGTTCCAAAGGAAAATGGAACGTCTTCTACGCGGAGGGAGTCGCAGGCTAAAGCTATAAAGGACTAAGATCTCGTGGGCTGCCAAGGTACTCCTTTTCCCCTTTAAATAAATATATGGAATTAATTGAACACCAAAAAGGTATTTTGCATACTTTGTGCGTCTATCTTCAATAACAAATACTTATACACACATGGATGTCAATCAATCAGTTATTCAGTGCGAAAGTGCTTGTAAAAAGGTTCCACTTGAAAACGTTTTTATTTTTATGTTACTTAGTATGTAGAACCGTTCATCATTTACGTGTCTACAAAACACACTCAAGTGCTTTCAATAAAAGTCTGCTTCGGCTTTCCTGGAAGCAAATGGAAATATGTTTCGGAAAACTGCGGCAGCGCCATTGACACGAATCGGCTTTTACGCTCCGGAAGGCTTACATTTGCTTCGATCACTAGAAGTGATTGACAGCCAAAATAGGCATCCAAGTGTCTCTCAGGAAATATGTATAACGAGAAAGTCATATTGCGTTCAAAGTTACAACTATCATAGGTTCTTCAAATGTTATGTTCAAGGTTGGCACCGGACAGGTACGCGTTAAATGGCCTCCTTACACGTTTCACGTTTGTAAAATTAAAATAACGGAAACGCATATTTACATGTGCCTTATAAAGCCGGTATAAAAAGTGATTAACTTGCCTTTTGCTAATTTGATTTACTTCATCCTTGACAGAAGAGGAACTTTTCAAAGCCGAATAAGTTGACTGCCAACGACGGATTTATGTGAAACAGTTGACAACGTAAAAGTAACCATGACCGGTTAAAATTCGCGGTTCTATTCAGCTGCCACAGACCCACAGACGTGCGACGACGACGATTTTAAAGAAAGTTAGAAATCCCCCGGTCGCAATAATGCTCAGGTAATGTCAAATACGGCTTACCTGCTCATACCATAAAGGCGTATGGATAACCCAGTTTAATAGAAACTCACGATCTTAACCAAAATCAGTTGTTCAGGTCCAGGTTCAGGACTTTAGATAGGTACTAAGGCACAATAGAATGAAATGAAAATAGGTTTTTTATTTTTTTTAACGCTTTTTTTTAATAACTGTAATGTGTATTACCATTTACCATATAAGCGACACTTCATTTTAGTCACCTTTACTTATTTACTTTGAAAATGTATTTATAGTCAAGGAAATTAATTATTTACCAGTTTGACGTAATACGCGAAATAGCCGTGTAATATATTTCTCGGCGTGACACGACTAATTAATGACACGTGGAAAATGTAACCCGGCAAATTGACGTATTATCTCAAACTGGTAAATAAACAAATTCCTCGACTGTACAATACTTAATAAATAATTTAAATATGAATCAACCTTAAATGTTGCCGTAATTAAAACTCTCTAAACGTTCTTTATTCCAATTGATCTTATTGAAACCTATAAAGTATTTTTCAACACACTTGCTCAAAACGACCTTTTTATTCCACCGATTTTTGGCTCATAAACCTAGATATTAAACACGCGTGCTTTTTCAGTATATTACGCACAAGTGCCTTTAGTTTATTAACCCAAAGAATTTACATTTGTAGCCTAGTACCAAGTTGTAAGTACGAAGAAGAAGCGATATAATTTAGTCGGATTATACCTTTTTTTTTTCTTAGCAACAAACAGTTTTTATGCGGCAAATAACATTACTTATCTACATATTTATTTCAATAAATTGGTGAAATCAGCTTTATTACTAAAAAATAACTCAATTTCATTAAAATCATTTAAATTTTTCTGTATTTTATATTTTAAACATGAATTATTACATTTTAAATTTGGCTGTTGGCCGATCTCGTTCGCGCCTTAGCCTTGCGCGCGCATCGGTATCGCGGCAAGAAAAAAAAACAACGCGCCAGCCGCCATTTTTCGTAAATAATTGACGGCTGTGACGAAGATACTTTGGATTAATTATTGTGAAGTTTAATATTAACGAAAATGTAATTTTACCAACTGTTTTAATAATTAATTAAAATTTGACTAAATGAAGTCTTGTTTTTTTTCGCAAGTGTGTTGAAAAACGTCGTATGTAACACGTGTGCCTGTGACCATAATATACGCGGCTTTCTTGTGGCGCACTCGCTTCCGCTCGTGCGCACACAATAGCGCCTTGTATACAATGGTCAACTTAGCACACTTGTATCATAATGTACTATTATTCTGTATAGGAGACTTCTCAGTGCTGCAGGTGTCGTTCAACCTGCAGCGACACACTGGCTACTTCCTCATTCAGGTGTACGTGCCGTGCATCCTCATCGTGGTGCTCTCCTGGGTGTCCTTCTGGATACATCGCGAGGTAAATCGATTTGGCTAAATCTGTTACCTACGCAAAGTACGTTCTATTTATTTACTACAGTTTGGTGAAAATAAAGCTAGTTTTTACATCGTACTCGGAAACATATATGTTTATGCTAGTCAGAACTACCTATCCATTCTCATCATTATAAATGAAATGAACTCAGGGTATTTGGTTTTTTACGCTTTCTCAACTCAAAGTTTACAGAAAGTATTTGGTGACCTGTAGTAGTTGTAACGGGTCCATATTGGCTTCGCTAAAGTTTATCACCCGAAATTGATTTTCCTAACGATTTGTACTCCTAATGATCACTGCTCCTAAAAAATGTTTTCCTAAAAATTTCGTTCCTACAATTTATTTTACTATTAACGTAGCTCATAAAACTCATATCTCTTAAAATTTTAAGTGCTAATGTCACTGATGTAACTTTTAGTAAACTCCTATTTTTTCTTTTATAAAAAAAAATAACCTCGAAGACGAAAGCGGGAGCGAAGCTCCCGCTTTCGTCTTCTAACCTATCCGCGATCCGAGTCGGTTTTGCCACTAAGTCCCTATTCCCTACTGCCTACGTAATGACGGACCCTTAGGATCTCAGTCACTATTAACTTTAGAGAAAAGTTTTTCAAGTAAAATGTGCTTATTTTAACGTATTCTATGTGGTAGAATTATAACAATAGTGTAAAAGATGGTTATGTTGAGAAAATATAGGAAAACAAATAGTAGTATGATCGATGTTTATTGCAACGGACATTATGAAGTTGAATGATTAGGAATTCAGAGCGTTAGGAACAAAGTAGTTATGAGTAGTGATTATTAGGATGTAAATTATTAGGAACAACATTTTCGGATTTCCGATAATCGACATTAAAAATTTAGTTCAACTTTGGCGCACCCAGTTGTAACATAATTGCACTGTATAATCTTTGTAAGGCTCATTTTTTCTTCAATATACTTACTTAATTGCTAAACGTGAAAACCTGTAATTGGCTATGTTTTTAGTCTTAATTCTATATTTTTATAAAGCTGTTGGTTTTCCATGGATCCATAAATAAATAAATAAATAAATAAACTACTAACAGATTTTAATGAAATTAAGTATGGAGATAGCTTGAACCCCTTGAAAAGACATTTTTTGCCATTTTATTCTTTGGTCTCGGAATAGTTATTATTTTTTCCATTTTTTAATTTTTGTTATTTTTATCTTGTAGTGTGTATATTGTGTCTACTAGAACATTATATTATTAATTCTAGTATAACTGATTTTCAAGGCTACTTCAGACCGGGTGGGTCTCGGCATCACCACTGTCCTGACGCTCTCCACCATAAGCCTGGACTCCCGGACTGATCTCCCGAAAGTGCGCTACGCCACGGCTCTGGACTGGTTCCTGCTGATGAGCTTCTTCTACTGCATCGCCACATTGCTGGAGTTCGCTGGAGTTCATTACTTTACTAAAGTAAGCAGTTTAAAGATAATAAATAAAAGGGTGGATTGTCTTATGTCCACATAAGGGTACCTATTATTTTATCGATACACGTTTCTACAAACGTATCATTGCGCAGTATTTCATTTCATCGAAAGGCATATCTTGCTACATGTTTTTTTTTGGTGTTCTTCACCAGTCTGTCTAACCTGACCTAACGTAATAAATGTTAAGGATATCCTGAAATCATTATGGTTTCAGGAGAAAATAGCGTGCCATGAAATGATACAATTGATGAAGTGAAATCAATAAAATGTTGGTTTACCCTTATAAAATGCAATTTAGTTTAACGATGTTCAGAACTATTAAAAAAAACATTATTGCTCAGGTCGGCTCTGGTGAGATCGTGATCGACGACGCGGAGTGGGAGGAGCTGATCGAAGAAGTGGGGGGTGACGCGTTCGCCGCGCGGCAGCTCGCAGCGCGCAGGCGCAGCTCCGCTCGCTCCACAGCTAACTATGTAATGATTTGCTTATATGTCAACTTTTTTATTTCGCAACCCCGGAATTCTAAGGTTCAGGGAATTATAAAGTACTAATGCAAGTACTAGAGAAGATCTGCTTAACATAGGTAACTACATGTGAAGTTACAAGGTACATGTCTACCAGACGAATTCTGATTAGGGAATAGAATTTCGACGCTCGGGTCGGATGGAGCTGCATCAGGCGGAGTTTTGTGCAGTGGATTTTAAATGTCAAGTTTGTTAAATGTCAAAAAGAAGTACAGAACACGTGGTTTTTACTTAAATAGAGAAAGTTACATTTGAAAATAAAATATATTCATTAAAAATCAAATTCATCAGTCAGTTGCCGCGCTTCAATGTGTGCGCACGTACTTTTGCTCGCGACGTGAACCGGCGAATAAATAAGTACGATGACATCTAACGTTGTAAAGTGTAAAAATTGCAACATAGTGATATGTGAAGTGTTGGCATTTATTCAAAATAAAATAAAACTAATGGATGAAGAGAGTATTGTGAGAATTTGCACCTCAGCTTTCACAGCGAATGAAATTAGCAGTGCTAAAACTCTGCTATTTGACTCGGTGAAGACCAACAAGCGCTTGATATCTAGAAAAAGAGACGGCAAATCGGAGCGTGAAATTGACGACATAATCGGACTTTTAAAGGAGATCGAGCCCGATCTCGTTCCGATTTTTGTTGCCAGAGACTTGCAGAGATTGCCACCGGTCACTTTCGATCACATAGATGTGACAAAGCTCTTAAAGGATATCGTTATAATACAAAGCGAATTGAAGTGGATAAAAGATAACTACGCATCGACTGAACAAGTAAATAAAATGAAATTTGACTTAGAAAATCTGATGACGGCGTCAATAGTAAATAATTTTGATTATAACGTCAATACTAGAAGAAGAGGTGCGCATGCTGTTTTAAGTAGTTATGGTTGCGACAGTGGCCCCATGGGCCTATCGCATTATCAAGAATTTCCGTTGAAGGAGAATGCAAACTTATCACAACAGGCAGATGAGTCATCGTTGCAACGGTCGTCTGGAAAAATTATAAATTGTGAAGAGGGTACCTGCAATCCACCCGCACTTATGACCGAAAAACGAGTCCCCACTGTAACAAGGGGTACCGAGACCGCCAATGCCGAGTTTGAGCAGAGCAGCGTTAAAGGCGCGGAGCATGTGTGCGAGCGCGAAGGAGAATCGGCGCCCGAGTCACCGATAGATAACTTGGCCGGTACCACGAAACGTCGGCGGAGGAAACGACCCGGTACCAAGTTACCAGTAAAGGCAGTTGAAATTGTAGACAATGGAGTTAACTGTGAAATATTGGAGCGGCCGACAAATTATGATAATTCAAGAAAGACAATGGCAGAAGTTGCTCGTAGTGGAGGTGATTGGAAGCCTGAAAAACCATCGTATGACTGGACTGAAGTACGGAGGAAAAGGTTTAAAAATCGTTTCGTCCCAAAAATTGGAAAGGCACAAAATGACCTTCTTTTGAAATTTAGAGCGGCGGATAATAATATAAAGTTGTTTATTTCAAATGTTCACAAGGAAACCTTAGAAAGTGACATAGTGGATTACATTTTTAGAAAGACCCAAGTTACAGTATCATTAGAAAAAGTTTTAATGAAGAGGGAAAAAGGCCATAACTCTTTTAAATTTTATGTGCCGTACCGTAAGTTATCCCTCTTTCTGGATGACAACCTATGGCCAGATGGCATATCATTTCGGCGATTTGTGTCTTTTCGGGATAGACAGAGTGGCGACACCGTTGCCGCAGCTCAGTAGTTAAGCATAAACAATATCATTAATGGATACTTCAGTCAATTTAGTTACCTTCAATTGTAAATCTGTTAAGCGTTCTGTCGACGGGATTAGAGCACTATGCAAAATGACAGACATAATAGCACTTCAGGAAACGTGGCTATTACCGCATGACCTCGGTTTTCTAGAAGAAATCGACAGTGACTTTGCGAGCACGGGCACATCTGCGGTGGATCTATCAGGTGGAGTTCTTAAGGGCCGGCCTCATGGAGGCGTTGCCCTTTTATGGAGAAAGAGTTTATTTCAAAGTGTGTGTGTAATACAGTGTTCTAACCCGAGGGTTGCGGCAATCAAAATCTTGTTGCAAGATAGATCAGTGTTAGTATTTAGTATATACATGCCTACAAATGCAAGTGATAATTTACCAGAATTCACAAACTGTTTAAGCTCTGTTAGTGCTATAATAAGTGAGTATGATGTGGAGTCTGTTTACGTTTTGGGAGACTATAATGCTCATCCAGGTGAGTTATTTTTTAAAGAACTTTCGGAGTTTTGTATAGAGCAAAGTTGGATATGTGCGGACGTTTTACAGTTGGTTAACGTATCGGAAACATACACATATATATCTGATGCTCACGGCAGTGCTAGGTGGTTGGATCATTGCGTCGTCACGGCGGCGGCAGCACAAACAGTGCTTGATTCATATGTTAAATATGACGTGTACTGGTCTGACCACTTTCCGTTGTTTTTGTTATGTAATTTTAAAATGGTAAGACCTAAAACTGTTTCTACTCATATAACGTGTAATAAAGTAATTTGGGGGGAAAGAACGAAAGATCAAATTGAATACTATACTGAAATTTGTAACAGTAAGCTTAGGGAAATACATTTCCCGACGGATTTCCAAAAATGTTGCCATCAGTCTTGTGATGACGAAAAGCATAAAAATATAATAAATAACTTGTATACTGACATTGTGACCACGTTGAGCCAGGCGGCCCTTAATGCACATCATAAAGCAAAATACAAACCGCGCTGCATTGCGGGGTGGAATAAACATGTGTCAGAGGCGCATTGCGAGGCGAGACTCTGTTTTGTAATGTGGGTTAGGGGTGGTAAACCTAAATGTGGTCCTCTATATGAAGATATGGTTAAAAGTAGGAACATTTTTAAGGGTAGGCTTAAAGGGTGTCAAAACCACCAAGAACAAGTAAAAATGGACATTCTGGCTTCTAAACATGCTTCAGGGGATTTTAAAAGTTTTTGGAAATGCACTAAAAAACTAAGTGGAAAAATGTCCACACCTGTTAGTGTCGATGGCATTGCCGAGCCGAAACAGATAGCCAATATGTTTGCTGAAAACTTTAGAGTGCAATCGCCGTTAGGAGGGCCGTCGCTTAGTGCTAAGGACCATCATGTTCAATACAAGTCAAGAGTGAGTGCTCGAGAGATTGCTTTTATTATAAAAAAAATGAAAAAGGGAAAATCTCCCGGACATGATGGGCTTAGCATTGAGCACCTACAACATGCTGGACAGCATTTGTCTCGGGTTCTAGCACTTTTATTTAATGTTTGTATATGTCATTCTTACGTACCACCCGAGATGATGCGAACACTTGTAGTGCCAATTGTAAAAAATAGAACAGGTGACGCGTCGGACAAGTCGAACTACAGGCCTATATCATTGGCGACTATACTGGCAAAGGTATTTGACAGTGTGCTTAACTCGCAGTTGGATAAACACTTAATCTTGCACGACGCTCAGTTCGGCTTCCGAGCAGGGCTTTCCACTGAAAGTGCCATTCTCAGTCTTAAGCACACGGTCAAATATTATACGGATAGAAAAACGCCGGTATACGCTTGTTTTTTAGATCTTTCGAAGGCGTTTGACCTTGTCTCTTACGACATCCTATGGCAAAAGTTAAGGGAGGCTGGAGTGCCGACGGACCTGGTCAGTGTGTTTCAGTATTGGTACGGCAACCAGGTGAACCAGGTTAAGTGGGCCGGGACACTCTCTGAGCCGTACGGTTTGGAGTGCGGAGTAAGGCAGGGGGGGCTAACGTCACCGAGCCTCTTCAATCTGTACATGAATGCGCTCATTGAGGGACTCAGCAACACGCGTGTGGGGTGTTACATTGACGGTATCAGTGTCAACAATATCAGTTACGCGGATGACATGGTGTTGCTGGCTCCCTCAGTGTGCGCACTCAGAGAGCTCCTAGCCCTATGCGAGGCCTACGCTGTTTCGCATGGGTTGCGTTACAATGTAAAAAAAAGTGAACTCATGGTTTTTAAGGCCGGTAGCAAGTGTCCTGCCGAAGTTCCCCCTGTTACCTTGAGCGGAACTGCGCTCACTAGAGTCAAGCAGTTTAAGTACCTGGGACATTATGTTACCGATGACCTTAGGGATGATGTGGACATGGAAAGGGAACGCAGAGCATTGTCGGTTAGGGCTAATATGTTGACCCGTAGATTTGCTAGGTGTTCAGACGCGGTAAAAATCACCTTATTCAAAGCGTACTGTACATCTATGTACTCGGGTAGTCTGTGGGTCAAATATACCCAAAAGTCGCACAATGCTCTGCGGGTCCAATATAATAACAGCTTTAGGGCGCTGTTACGGCTACCCCGATTCTGCAGTGCCTCTGCCATGTTTACGGAAGCCCGAATGGATGGCTTCCATGCTATCCTGCGGAAAAAAGTAGCATCCCTCCTAGGTAGAATGAGGTGTAGCAGTAACAGCATCCTAAAGATGATTGCGGGCAGGTTTGATTGTCCCTTAGTTGTGGGTCTAATCAGACTTGTAAAATCAAACTTAGATTTTAACTTTTAAATGAATAATGTGTTTTTGTGTTTGTTATTTGTCCTAAAATCGTCTTAATTGTATTTTATTTTATTTTACTAACCCGATATGGATCTCGTTGTCCGAAATAAAAGTATTTTGATTTTGATTTGATTTTTGATTTGAAAAACTGTTACTTTCGTATTCCGGCCGCATACCTGCAAATTGCCAAAATTCCCGACATGTCTCGAAACCCTAAGCGGGTCAACTATTACCGTGGCTAGAATAATGAATAACTACAAACTTTTTCAGAGTTTCTCCCTGCCCGCCCAAAGTAACTGCTCCGCAGAGGACGGGCCCGCTGAGCCCGTGGTGAAGCTGACGATGGAGCGGACCACGCAGACCGAAGCGAGGGTGCCGCGCTGGCGTCAGCTGCTTTACTGCCTAGCTGGCGACGACATGTACCGGAGGAAGCGCCAGGTCGAGGCTGGTAAGAACTCTTTATCTATCAGCATCGAATCGCATTTAGCTAGACAATTTCAAACGCACTAATATATATGCGCATTGGTGGTCAGAGTATGCTATCACACACTTTCACCTACTGAAGGATGTCAACCCATTGTTTCAGCTGCTAAATGATGTGATCGCATGCATTCAGGTGCATGCCGTCGTATGCTTACGCAACTGTTCTCGTTCGTAAGCATCCGTTCTCGTGCATTAATTTGAATAAGCATCCCTCAGCTTGTTACACTTATATGGCTGAAGCTGAATAGATGCGGAAAAGTACATACAGATTTTCCAAATAAAAAATGCGATTCGACGGTGATACCTAGATGCGACTCCACCCTATACCGTCTTAGTTAGTTTAATACAGATGTCGATATTAATAGAGCAATCTTCAGAATTGGCTGTGCCATGTGCCATGGATTTTTGGTGACAGATCTTACCGGCACTCTATGATATTCCACTCTTAAGTTCACGTTGATTCTAACTGCGGCTGGTGACTGACTCTATCGGAGAAAACAAAAGGTCGGAGCTGGTAATAAGGACTCACACAAACGGTATAAGAATTTACCATCTCAGTACCAAAATGATTAACTGGCGTTAATATGAAATGAAATGAAATGAAATGAAATGAAATGAAACATTTTATTTGTTAATGGTGGGTTTACAAAGGTCTTAAAACTATACATCCATCGCCACATTATGCCAACAAACTGGCGTACAAATTTATAATTAAGTGCATTTATAATTAATTTCAAATTTAAGATTAATTCATTTTATTACAGAAGCCAATAAACATTAACTACTTATCAAAGAACTCACTTACATTATAAAAACATTTTTCAGTTAACCATTGCATCACAAGTTTTCTAAATGTCTTTAAATTATAGTCTTTAAAGACATCCGGCAGTTTATTATATATATTAATACACATAACATAGGTATTTTTGGAAGTCAAAGCCAGCTTTACGGCTGGTTTATATAGTCTATATTTATATTGCGGTCTAACCTTACGTGAGTACATTGCTTGTGATTCCGTGAACTGGTTCTTATACTTATGAACAAACATACATACCTCTAGGATATATAGGCAAGGAACTGTCATAATATTGTAATCAGCGAAGTAAGGTCGACACGATCCTTTCCGTCCAATTCTAAAAATAGCTCTTATGCAGCGTTTTTGGGCAATAAAAAGTTGGCCCATTTTTGTACAGTTACCCCAAATTACTATCCCGTATCGTATTGTAGAACTAACGTAACCGTAGTACGCCATTAATGCAGCTTGTAAAGAGACAGTCTGCCTAATTCGTCTTAAGGCAAATACAAAACTGTTCACCTTGGAACAGACTTTATCCACATGCTCTTCCCATTTACAGTGACAGTCAATAATTATTCCTAGAAATTTCGTATGGGTTACTTCTTCAACTGGATGGTTATTGTATCGGACATCTAAAGTTAGCGATTTGTTTCGTTCTGTATGAAATTGAATGTAATTAGTTTTCTTAATGTTAACCTGGAGATTATTCAATTCTAACCAATTAATTGTTAAAGCTAATGTCAAATTTATATCATTATTGTATGTCAGTAAATCATTACATTTAATTATAATTGACGTGTCATCTGCAAATAAAATACATTTGTTGGGTAAATAGCATGGTAAATCATTAATATACATTAGAAACAGCAAAGGTCCCAAAATACTGCCCTGAGGCACCCCATATTCATTGTTTACATATGAAGAACGATAGGATCTTATAGTTTGAGACTTGCCGCAGTACTTTAGAATTTCTACACACTGTTGCCTATTACCAAGGTACGTTTTAATCCAATTCAATATTGGGCCTCGTACTCCATACCTAGATAATTTGGCAATCAAGCGTTTATGACTCACACAGTCAAAAGCCCTCGACATGTCCATGAAAAGAACAGTGATCGGTATTTTACTGTCCATGGAATCCATTACATTTTTCATCAGCTTAAATGCCGCTAGAGAAGTGCACCTGGATTTACGGAAGCCATATTAAGCACGTTCGCATTGAAAACGTTTTGAATAAAGAATACCTACCAGCTCTCAGGGTCACTCTGTACCAAGCCTAGATATTAACTAAGATGGTTGTGGTAAGTAGTCTTATTTCAATATAGTCCAGTATAGGTTTAATTTTGCCAAAATAGTACCTAATGTTAATTAGGGGACAATTTCACACAAATTGACCTAGTCCCAAACTAAGCTCTAGGCTTGTACTATGGGTAATGGACAACGATAAACAATACAATACAATACAAAACACTTTATTGAACACCAAACAAAAACATTACAGAGATCCAGTAAAATTAAAACAAAAACAACAGGTAAACAACAGGCGGTCTTATCGCTAGTTAGCGATCTCTTCCAGACAACCTTAACAGGGACATGGTGTCGAACAAAAATATTTTACACAGTAGGTGGCGCAGACTTCACGCAAGCAATAACAAGACACTTTTGTAAATAGATAGGTAAATATATACAATTACATACAAGATATATACTATAAGCATAAATAAACAAATAATTATAAATAAATACATAAATAAATACCAATATATCCACATCAGAGAAAACAATAAAAAGACAGCCACACGATAGAAATTGACGAAGACAGAACAATTATGACTGCGACAAAAAATGCTCATGAAGAAGTTTCTTAAAGATAGGTAAAGATTTAGCCCGCCGCAACTCCACAGGAAGGGAGTTCCACAGTCGGACAGCTTGAAAAGTGAAGGAATTGTTGTAGAACTTAGATGAAGAGGAAGGTACAGTTAATAAACAATTTTGGGAACAACGAACCGATGTAAAAAAGTTAAAACGCTCCTTGAGGTAACGGGGGGTAGCAGGGATAAACAGAACACAATAGAGAAGATTAAGAATATGAAAGTACCGGCGAAAACGTATAGGAAGCCACTTGAGTTGCGAACGAAAATTAGAGACGTGGTCATATTTGCGCAAACCAAATATGAACCGAATGCATAAATTCTGAATACGCTCAAGTTTGTTAAGCTGCTCCTCGGTAAGGTCTAAATAGCACACATCAGCATAGTCTAAAATTGGGAGAAGTAATGACTGAGCGAGCGCAATTCTAGTCGCGAGAGGGAGAAAGTTACGAAGCCGCCGAAGAGACCACACTGACGCAAACATCTTCCTACTAACCTCGTTAACTTGAGGAACCCACGACAAGGTACGGTCCATAACGATACCCAGGTTCTTAACTTGATGAGAAAAAGGAATAAGAACACCATCGAAAAAAACAGGCGGGAGACTTGCAAAGTCAACTCTGGATAAAAAATTAGGACTGCCGATAATAATAGATTGAGTTTTAGCAGGATTTACCCTCAAACCAAAACTACTACTCCATTGCAAGATGCGAGCTAAATCGTTGTTCGTGGTATAGATAACAGAGTCGAGTTCGCCCAAAACGCCGTGAGAGTAAATTTGCAGATCGTCGGCATAAAGGTGATAGGAAGAGAGAAGGCCATGCGTGATAGAGTTGATGAAGACAGAAAAAAGAAGAGGAGACAGCACGCCACCCTGCGGAACGCCGGCCAGCGTACTGCACCACGAAGATCGGGAAGATTCCACCTTTAATCGCTGCCGACGACCTACTAGATAACTACGAAACCATTCAATTACCGCAGGAGATATGTTAAGTGAGCGCAAAATTCCAAGCAAGACGTCAAAATCAACAGTATTAAATGCATTGCTGAAATCCAGCAATGTTAATACGGTTAACTTTCTGTTGTCAAATCCCAACCGAATGTCGTCAGTGATTTTAACAAGAGCGGTAGCCGTACTATGACCGGGGCGGAAACCGGATTGAAAGGGATTAAGGAGATCATTCCTGGCCAAGTAAGAGGAAAACTGCTGATGCACAAGACGCTCCAGAACTTTGGATAGGAAAGGTAGAATGGAAATAGGACGATAGTCAGAAAAAGAAGAAGGATTAGGTTTTTTAGGTAAGGGGATAACATCAGCATCCTTCCACAACAATGGAAACACGCTGGACGTGATTGAACTGTTAAGGATGCTGGTAATGAAAGGGATAAGTAGGTCAAGTAGAGGGAGGATCATATTACGGCTAACGCAATCTGCCCCAACAGCATTTGACGTTATGGATTGTACACTCTTCTTAACATCACTGTCGGAAAATTGAGTGAAAGAGAAAGGAGAAGTGTCAGGAGTTGGGATAGTAGAAAGATATTTTAAGGTCTCGTCCTTAATAGGGCCATTAAAACAGGCAGAAGATGAGAAGTGCTTAATGAGCTGATCGAAATTTAAATCTATGGTAGAGGAATCATGCTGAGATTTCCCAACTCCTAGTGACTTAAGAAATTTCCATACTTTGGCCGGGTCACCATTTTCTACCGATTTATGTATGTGACGACTTTGTGCGTCTCGACAAACCGTGCCACAACGATTACGCAGCTTATGGTACCTAGCCTTGTTTATGTCCGATGGGTCAGCTTTATATCTAGTTTTAGCAAAGTTCTTCTTCCTTATTAAAGTTCTTATATCCTCAGATAACCAAGGAGCAGGGAGATGCTTAACTTTAATGGGTCTTACTGGAGCATGAATGTCATAGAGCTGAGTAAGAAGTGAGTTGAATAAGGAAATTTTTTCATCTACCGAATCAGCCCTACTAATCACACTCCAGTCAATGTTAGTCGCATCCTCGAGAAGCTTATCCACATCAATCCGACTAAAATTGCGCTGAAAAAGAATTCTAGGTTTAGCTTTAGGTGGCCGGATTTTATAGGATAGAAAAATTAAATCATGATAAGAGAATGCGTCCGCAGAGTATTGGCCATGCATAATAACATGAGCGGGAGAGGAAGTCAAAATAAGATCGAGAAGCGAAGGAGAACAGTTTGGAAAATGATGGGTAGCATTGGAGGGAAGGATACTTAAGTTGCAGGCATTGACCAAGGAATTAAGAGATTTAGAGCGACAATCGTCCTTAAATAAGCAAGTATTAAAATCACCCAATATAATATGGTGAGTATAGGAGGGCATAAGATCTTCAAGAAGTTTTTCGAAAGAATCAAAATAATTAATTTTAAGGGAGGGAGAATAAAAAACTCCTAGAAGCAATTTAGAATGGGATAAAGTCAAATCTAGGAATAAATACTCTGCGGCGTCCGAAGAAGAAGATTGTGCTGACATGCTGATAATAGAAAAGGGAATATGAGAGCGGAGGTAAATCGCAACCCCACCGCCACCTCTTCCCACACGATCATTGCGAATTAAAGTGAAACCAGGCAAAGAATAAGAAGAAGAAGGTAAGCACGGCTTTAACCAGGACTCCGAAACCAGCACTGCATGTACGTTATTAACATTAAAACTAAGTAGGAGGTCGTTGAAATGGGCGGGGATACTTTGAGCGTTTATGTGAACTATATTTAAGTTTTTTGGGTGAACTGAAAACTGAGCATCAAGCAAGTCGCACAATGACGGAGGTAGGCTATGAAAACTGTCTTCGGAGTCATTACTCGCACTAACAGAGGAGAGAGACAAAAAACTATTAGAATCACAATCACTGCTGTCAATAGACATAAATAAATACCACAAAAATAACTATATAAATATAAAACACTAACAAATAAATACTTATAAAATTACTAAAAAGGGCGTACAGTTAGCACCACCTACCAGCAGCGTTAAAACAGCATAACAACTTCATATTATAATAATAAGTAAGGAAATGATTCCAACAAACAAAAACATGCCTAAAACGGAACGCAAAAAGTGAAAAAAAAGAACAAAGCAACTGTCACTGTCACTACCAACTACAACAAAGAAAATCTAAGAACGTCAACCGTCCGACAGTTAAGTGACAGAAAATATGAGAATTTTAACAAAGACGGTAATAAATAAGTTAATGAGTTTCTATCAAAGTCAAATACTTATAATACAGCTAAATTCAGAGGTAACCATAACAAATATTACACAGCAAAAACAAAGTGACACGAAATTAAGCAGATAAGCAGTGTTAAAAACAACTAAAACACAAACTTAAAAGGCAGCGGGTTTGCTGATCACTCTCTTAGATTTCTGGCCTGGTATCTGCGCCACTTGAACACTACCACTTTCACCGGCTCCGGCACGAAGAGTCGAAACGCTAGACACAGCCGGCACGACTCGTATCGCCTTCACCTCAGCAACGGAGACAATTCGGTGATGCGTGCCGTCTGACCCGAGGATGTGCACGACTCCGTCCCGCGTCCAGCAGCTCCGGATACCAAAGCGGTCACGAGCAGCCATGAACGCGTCGTGTCGCGGCTTCGTAAGGAACTCGGACACCGTGACACCCGAGCCCTTTAACGCCGTCTTGCCAAACCACACCTTATCACGAGTGGCAGCATCACGGAACTTTATAATAATAGCTCTCGACTTACCACTTTGGGGTCGGCCTGAACGGTGACAGCGGCTTAACAAGTTGGAGCCAACCTCAACCTTCAAGGGTTTCAGCGCATCCGTAACAGCCCCTAAAGTGTCCTCCGAATCAGCCTCAGGTATACCATGTATAAGAAGCATCTTACGGCGAGAACGCATCTCCAGGAGGTCAGTATGCCGAGTCAACGACTCTACTTGCTGCTGAAGAATGCCAAGTGTCTTCACGATAAAGTTCTTGAAGTTTAAGAAGTCAGCCGCTAATGATGCCACTGTAGGATTGGATGACCTGGCTTTGTCCAGGCTGCTCTGGAACTCCTCCATCTTAGCCGTGAACAAGTTGGCTAACTCGCAAATAGAACCCTTCATGTCCACGGACTGTGACATGATACTAATTAACTTAGATAGAATGTGATATTTAAAACTTATGGTATGAGTAAAAGGTCAAGTATAGAGTGCAAGAGGAAGTGAATTTTAGGAATGTTTAAAGTGATAGAAAAGTGAAAATAACTGCTGGTAGGTGAATTCAATCAGTAATGCATAGGTACTGACTAGTTTTATTGCAAAATATGTACTTATTTAATTTTTGAGCAATAAATAATTACAAACAGATCTTGTCGCGTTTTGTCCACCTACCCGAAAAAAAAGATAAACTTACTTATATAGAGAAATACATAATTAAAAACATATAAAATATCCACGACTCAAGAACAAATACTCGCGCTCATCATACAAATATCTGCCCTTACCGGGATTTGAACCTGGGACCTCTAGCTTCGTAGACAGAGCTACCAACTAGGTTAACATGTCGTCAATTAATTGTAATCCTTTGACCAGGGATGCACGGCCACATCAACAGCGTGTCCCACATCGACCGGGCTGCGCGCGTGCTGTTCCCCGCCTCCTTCGCGGTGCTCAATCTCTTCTACTGGCTCATATATGTCTTCTCTAACGACGATTTTGACTGGAGCAACAACCCTATGAATACTCTGTCTCATTAAGTGAACTGCACAGTATTAGCACTTCTTTTAAAACTGTCATGGCGTTTATTCGAGAAGTATTGTCATTGATTGCTGTCTTAAAATGTAGCCATGTTGATAAATTAATTACCTATAATTTCACTAGTCCAGACCTACTGTACCTACCTACGTTGATTTATGAATGTTTCCTTATATATTTCAGTGCACCATCTTAATGGACCAGTTAACAATTGACTCGCAAATGTAGTAAAACTAGTGTAATTTTTGTAGGTATTCTTCTTCTCTTGTTATGGATTTGAAGAGCTTTTCTTACTGAGAGTACAGTACAACAATGCTTTTCGTATTTTGTTGAAACTACCGCGTTTCTGCAGTGCGAAAGGCATGTTCGCTGATGCGGGAGTGCCGGACTTCTTTGCCGTGCTTCGAGCGCGCTCTGCGGCCTTTTGGGAAAGATTAGGAGCCTCAGATAACGAAATACTGTCAATGATATCTGATGATTTCAGCGACGTATTCAATAAACATTGGGCCTACTTGCACCGGTCAGCTAACGGGCAGTTATAACTGCACCTAAAGTTTTAAGTTTATTGTTACGTCCTATTTTATTTTTTACAACATTATTTTCACATTAATATTTTTAACTTATTTTATTTTAGTTTAAATTTTAGTTATCCTTCACGCTCTGTCTCTTGTATAAATGGGTTATTTAAGTGCCTGAAAATAAACGATTATTATTATTATATTATTATTATTACGAGTTTGAATAATAAATAAATCATCTTACAATAGAAAAACGAGATAAGTACCTTGGCATATTTTCATACCTCCTCTCTGCTTAATTTTAGTGAAAATAGATGGAATCAGAAACATACATGTCAAAACTTATATAAATTGAATATTCGTATTCGGGACCTACAAGTAATAATTCATATTTTCATATACTACAATATTTTTGTATAAGAGGAAATTATTATTATTTTGTCTCCGCTCCACTCAGCTTCAGGTTATAATACCTACCTTCTTCTGTCTTTGGAAAGGTACCAAATACAAATAGTTTTAGAGTATCTATTGAGTATACGGACTACTCCAAGTCGAGCCAAGGGTTGTGTTATGGGCCAATTCTAACAAGCGATACGCGTGAACGTTAATTGGTATCATACCTACTGGCCCGATATGCATAATACCAATAAATTTCTGTACATATAAGCATATTTTATCTACCCGTATACCTAGCTGTACCCATCAGTACCTGTAAATTAAAGTAAATGTAAGTAAATCTGTATTTAGTACCCATTTTACAGGTTATTCTATTAAAATTATATAGAGATTAATTGCAACGGAGATAAAGTGGAATTTCTTTTGTTTTTATTACTAAATACTAAGCTACTCCATTTTATTTACAGTAGGTTCATATTCTATTGGATTTTTTTATTGTATAGTGGGGCTTAGGAGGTACAGTCACGTGTGGTCACGTACATGTATGATACATCTCTATGTCCCAACCGATCCGAAGGGCCATTCGTTCTATTTATAATTTAAATTCCCGTGACTCCTTAATATAACTTTTTAAAGAAATTAATATCTTAACTGTAGCGTCTCAATTTATTTACGAGAATATTATTTATGTTATTAAGAATTTAGATTCTTTCACCAAAAACTCAGATAAACATAATTTAAATATACTAGAAATAAAAATAAAATAGCTATTCGAAAATTCCGTGTCCGTAAAGTATATAAATCATTTGTTGGTCAATGCATTCATTTCTATAATAAATTACCTGAAGTAGTTTTAAAGTTACCCTTTCCAGCACTTAAAAAATATTTGAAAAGGTCGTTAATGTCTAAAGCGTATTATAGGGTCGAGGACTATCTAACAGACAAAAATGCAAAGCCTACACCCGAAACTTAGTCAATAATAATTTGTTCAAATGCAAAAGCTTTATCCTGCTTTTTCTTGTCTGGGGGACACCGTTGATGCAGGAAAACATATCGAAACTTTTATGTGGTCATCTTGCACCATCTCATATACATATATATAAGTAGTTGATTCTATTTTATTTTATTTTATTCTTTTCTATCTTTCTCTCCCGTAAGATTTTTGGCATGTTTTCCTGCTGAACTACTGTTATTTGATATTATATTTAATTTAATACTTGTAGCTTTATATAATGCTAGATTAAGTTGTATCATTGTAATATGAAATATGAAATATGTTTAAAAAATTACTGACTGTTAAGTTTCTTGCGGCGTTTCTTCTCAACAGTGGTCTCCTCTTGGGAAGCGCTGGTAGTATCTTGACGTGTCAAAGTGCCCGAGCGGCATAAATTTCTTTTATCTTTTTATCTTTTGATCCATAGTCACGTCACCTTGCCACCCCTTGCCCTTGTCATTGCCACCTTGAGTTACTATGGGTAATTTTATTTATCCGCAGTCACACCAACACACTCTTGACTCAATTTGCGTCTTTTATGTAGTGACTTCCCCACGGCACAACAACACAGCACATTCCTTGTCCGTTGTCTACTGAGTAGTTCTACTGACCATTGACTTCTATTTCAAAATCAAAACCAGAGTCGAAGCAGCACCGCTATCAAGGAGCTCCTATATCTGAGTTTTTAGGAACTCACATATCGTAAATCTCCCTCGTATTTATGATGTGTTGGCGTAACTACGGATCGGTTGGTCTCTCTGTACCTACTTGTTTGTTGCTGCTCGCCTTTCGTCACTACCGATGGCCAGGCCATTCGTGGCCAGGGAGAAATATGAGCTTGGAATTACGCCTTGTTTTTACAAACAATCGTTTGTTTAGACTTTGTTTCTAACATGGTAACATTATAATCGTAAATGAGTTTAGTGAGTTAAATTAGGCAAATACTTATAGCATAGGATATGGCATCGACGAGATGTTGTTTACTTTTACTTTGGAGTTTAAATTGGTGCACGTTGCAAATTAAATAAGTACTTACGCCCTGAACAACCCCCGTTTAAATGTAATGTATTCTATCTTAAAAGCTAGTAATAGCGTATTTTTCAAGTCTATTTATCGGAACTGTGCCTGGCGTGTCCAATTTACATACAATTACCCGTTGCTAGTAGCGGATAGGTAGAAGGTATATAAATTATTCATAATATCCGACATAAATTATACATAGGTTTTTTCTTATCAGCTTATTTTTTTCACGAAGATACCTAGTTATAGTTGGATCATAGGTTAAAGCAGTAGGTAGATTAACTCGATATAAATGCCCATGTTGTTGTTGTGTTATAAGATAAATAAATACATCCAAGGTACCTTTTTGCGAACAATTGTTTTATTTACTAAATTGCGTATTTTTGTAATCACAAAGTTGCAAATAAGGTAGGTTGCAAATGTATGGAATTCTGTAAACGTACGGAATTCCGGAATTTATCGGTTAAGGTCCAAAAATAAGAAAACTATCAATTAAATCCGAATAAAAAAATATACATATAAAGTGTGGACAATATTGCGTCAAATGAACAAGAGGTCAACGAACTGTGAACATATGGTATGTTGTTACGTAATATGTTTTCGTCAGTCCGCGCAAAACCGCCGAAACCATAGGAAGTAAATTTAAGCATTTTCGTTATAAATTGTTTCAATCTTTGTATAGAATTTCATAACAAACTGAGAAAAATTTTTTTTACAAAAAATCAGTTAGTATTTAGTAAATTACGTTTGATTTACTGATTGCCGCAATTACATCATGAAAAACCAACCTTGTCCCGAAAAGCGTCAAAATTACGCAATTGAAGACAGTAAAGGCATTTTCTTTTGCCGGGAATTCAGATAAGAGAGTTACGAGTGTAATCAAGTTAAGTATTATGATTTTCTAGACCATTGTTATGAAAAAAGGTGTCTAAAGTAAACAATTTTGCCAAGTTCGTAAATAGTTACCACAATAATTCCAAATGCTAAATAGCTGAATTGTATTGCTACAGTCCAATGGTTTAATATAAGTACTTAGTGGTACATATACTAATCTGAATACTAATCTATAGTAGAATTTAACTAATCGCACGTGGAAAAGACGTACTTCTCATGCTACTATTATTACTCACCAAGATAGAAAATTGCGAGATGCCAAGTTGAGTGGCGATATATCCAAGTGTTGAGATGTCTGTGTAACGTCGCAACTTTGGTCGTCCAAATACAGAACCAGTGGACTAAACCTATCCACCTACATCGAGGGAATGTACTTAATCTCCCCTAAGTTGTTTACAAATGCATTGGAGGATATGTTTAAGACACTGGCATGAAAAGGACGTGGTGTTAACATAATGGCGAATTCATCTCACACTTGCGATTTGCAGACGATATCGTCATTGTGGCCCAAACGTTGCAGGATCTACAACATTATGTTGAACGATCTAGCTGATTCTTCTCAACGCATCGGTCTCCGCATAAACTTGGACAAACCCAAGGTTATCTTAACACCATTCATTCATTGGAACATTGGTTCATTGGAACCTGTCATGCGGGGACTGATTGTAGCACAGGGTGGTGCACTTGAAGTTGTTCGAGAATATGTTTACCTGGGGCAAACTCTGCAGTTAGGTAAAAACAACTTCGAGAAAGAGGCCAACAGAAGAATACAGCTGGGTTGAGCAGCATATGAGAAATTGCGTCGAGTCTTCACGTAGACTATTCCACAGAGGCTGAAGAAAAAGTCTTCAATCAGTGCGTCCTACCTGTCGTGACATACGGAGCCGAAACGACGACACTTACGATAGGGCTGATTCACAAATTTAAAGTCGCTCAGCAAGCTATGGAAAGGGCTATGTTGGGAGTTTCTCTGAAGGATCGGATCCCAAATGAGGTGATCCGACAGAAAACTAAGGTTATCAACGTAGCCCATCTAATTAGCAGCTTGAAGTGGCAGTGGGCCAGTCATTTGTGCCGCAGAACCGATAATCGCTGGAGTTATCGTATTCTTGAGTGGGGACCGCGAATTGGCAAACTTAGTGTAGGACGCCCTCAGACTAGGTGGAGCGACGATTCACGCGAAGTGGCTGGCAAGAGCTGGATGAGAGTGCCTACGAATCATGCTCGTTGGCGTGCAATGGGAGACGCATAGGCCTATATTAGTCCATCAGTAGACTAATATAGGCTGGTGATGAAGATAGAAAATAAAAGAGTATTTAAGTATATACGCATTTTAATTTTATTTGTAAAGTGATAAGATTAATGAATGGTTTTACGGGTGGTAGGACCCTGTGCAGGGTCCGTCCGGATCGCTACCACCATCTTATCCATTAACCTACCGCCAAACTGCAGTGTTCGCATTTTTGTGTTCCGGTTTGGGGATAAGACAGCCGGTGTAATGACTAGCATAGAGGCATTCCATCTTAGTCCTCAGGGTTGGCAACGCATTTGCAGTCTTATGCTAATGTCTATGGGTCACAGTTTCCACTTACCATCAGGTGGCCTGTGTGCTCGGTTGCCTTCTCTATGCCATAAAAAAAAAAAGGTTAATATTCGTAGGATTATTATGTATTTTGGACATTGGCTAAAATTGCTCCCCGTGGGGAACATGGAGAATAACTGAAGTTATCTGAACAGGATCTCCTCATCCCCGTCTCCTCTAATAATAAAAACTCCTAAAAATCCCTAGTGAAAGATTTTCATTTGTTAAGTTAAGATCAAATACGGAAATGTTTTGATACCGCTAGACTTAACTTTTAACTTTCGCTAAATGGTCGATGAAATGTTTTTCGATGAACAATAATCGGTACGGTACGCACATTTTGTAGATCATACTAGCGAACGCTCAAGCAAATGAACAAGTCGGTCAGCACCATAAGTTGCGCTGCGGTTACTTTGAAAATTTAGATAAGGATGATGTGTGATAGTTCAGTAACAGCCTATAGTATTCACTCTTGCCTTAAAGACACAAGATACTCCCTAGGAAACACAGCTGAATGAAACAAGTTCACTTATACATTTCGCGTTAAAGTGTGGAGCTCCAGAGCGTTTGTCTAATTAGACTAAAGTCACCAGAAGTACGTATCTTGCCTGAAATTAAGACCCCTTAATAACAAGTCAGTGGTTACTCAAACAACAAAACCATAACTCTTTAATTAGCGGCGGGATTCCAGCTGTTCTCAGATCCGCGTCATGAATATTGAACAGCTACAAAATGTACCTACGTATACCTAAAGGAAAACAATCAACTTTGTCGCCGGTTTTCTCGTAAAATGTTGACTTTGACTTTCAACTTGGCTACTACTTTAAAAAGTAGGTATTAAGCTGCAAACGCAAGTCATCCTCAGCGGTGTAATTTGTGTGTATTTATAGCGTAGGTACAGTCAACCAATTTGATTTCTAGGCCGCTATGGACTTTGTCAACGTGGCAGAGTCAACCAAATCATAAGGTCGCCGTCAATAGAACTTACAAAAGATGTAAACAAAACCAAACGAACCAATTCACCATGATTACTCCATAATTACGTACTTTTAAAGATCAAGTGAGGTCTTTGCAACGATTTATACACTTGATCATTATTTTTATATTAAGTTTAAGATGAAATAACTATTCATTATACGTTATTTTTAATAAAAACATGTTCCGTGAATATTTGAGGTTATGTGTCAAATAGTAGGTACCTAATTTGTTTACATAGTTCACAAGTTCTATTGACGGCGACTTTAAGACGTGTCTTTCGTTTGGTTTACAACCGTTACTTTAACATAGTCCATAGAATACAGGTACAGATACAGGTACTTAAATAAGAACTAACAATAGGTACAAGTTGACAATACGATAAACTGTGTAAAGTCAATGTAGAATAAGAATGATTTACTTAAAGAATTAACATACGACATCATTTGTACCCGGGAGAGTTTGTATTTGTCTTGCTGTCTAAGTCGGCTTTAGTACTTACCTACGTTGGTGTCAACACACCCTGAACAATAAATACCAAGGGGAGCTTTGCTCGATATTATCGTGTTTGCCAAGATTTAGTGTAACGCCCCATTGATCATATTTCCCACTTTTACTCTTCTTTCAATATCCCCGTCATACTTCCCATTTCTCGTAAACATAGAACCTAAATATACACAAACTTTCTCCACTTTCTCATCTCCAATCATTATTTGACATTCTGTAATAGTTTGATCCCAGTTTCCAGTTTCTCCACGACCATCACTTTCGTCTTTTTAACTTCACTATCATGTCTTTCTTTTTAAACGCCTCATAACTTTTTAATTCATCAAAGTCACCATTTGTTGTAAGTGGTCCGCCGAAGATGCAAGGAGAACTTGATCATCAGCTAACAAAGTTTTAAAAACTGACTTATTGATCCTTATTCCACAATCGTAATTACTCTCTCAGATGACAAACAACTGTCCATGAATAGGTTGAGACGCTACACCGAGCTCTTACTGTGAAGTGTATATGAATAAGAGCGGTCATAACGTCAACAATATACTATAACGAAGCACAATGCGGAATAGAGGCCTTGGGTTTCTCCAAATGAGGCATCTGGTTTAATGCGAAGCTCGCATACCTACTGTTAAAACGCCCTTCAGGGTACTGGGTGAGTCAAGCAGACAATTGCAGACAGAGTATTTACAAAAAATGCATACGATTTTTTTGAATCGCCTTAGCAAAGTGACTTAAGGGTTTTTCAATCCTTTTAGCCGTGAAAGTTTTAGGGTATAAAAAAATCATGGGTTTTAATTTATTTGAAAACTGTTTCGATTCTTTGTCACATTTAATTTGAATAGCGTTTCTTTTAAATAAAATATCCTCGCAATTTGGAGGTTGCGTCTACTTGAAAAATGAACAGCCCGTTTTTGCTGTCAATTATTGTACCTACTCATACCAGTCCAAAATAGATGAAAATAAATAAAAATAAAAATACTTTCTTGTCATAATTATCTTCAAACTAAACTTAGGACAAGCACGCTTTCGTTTATTAGATTTATAATGATAAGGTTCCAAGCGTGCTCAACATTTTACTTTCTGCCTGTAGCTAAGGCATATTTAGGTCAATAATAATACTCTTTTAGTGACTCTTCATTTTCTGAAGATTAATAAAATAAGAAATACAAAATATTAAATTATATCTTTTATTTTATACCGGAAAATGTAGGGATTATTATGTGTATAAAGAAAATGTTTTCCTTAAATATTAGTCATACATACACTTTATGTATCACAAATAGGTACTTACTTATCAATATACCAGTACATCTTTAGATTTGTAAAGTATAAAGAACGAATCTATTTATCGAAGAGGTAAATTTAAAGAGAGCTAATTGCGTATAATCCAGTTTTGGTCCAACATTCGGTCAAAATACAGTCCTTCGATAACTTTACCTTTAAATTCTCCATATACTAAAAAATAGACATTTCAAAGGCAGATATCATAAATACAAGTGGAATGTACAGTCAAGGCTTTCATCATAAGTTTAAGGAATTCTTATCAGGTAGTGTAATATTCGCCTTTCTTGAATATCTTTTATATATGAAATTAGTTAACATAATAATCAATAATATACGTATTCGAAATATACAGTCGAATAACCAAAAACTAGACGAATACATTACTCTTCTTCATATCATAGGCAAGTAAAATAAAATAATTTATGTAGAAGAAAATATAATGCAACAGCCCTATTAATTACTAGAAATTGTGCTAACTATTTATCCTCAGGTAAATAAAAACACATTTACCTGAGTGATGGTTGATTCATAAGTAATCATAAATTACATAATAAATAATTTATTGTTTTGTTATAAATTTGAGACAAGTGGGCGGCTAAGCTAAAGCAGCATCATCATCATACACCGACGAATATTTATTTGTTTATTTGTTACTACGATTTTTCTACCTTATATTAATAACATGTGTAAGCATTAAGAAAACGCCATCACGTTACACATTACAATTTACAAAAACAGTCTCTGTCGGCTCGTTTGTTTAAGTACAACTCGCCACCAACCAACGACGTTCGTTGTCTGCTGCCATTTACAATTGCTACTATATTACACTACACATTCGTAGTACAATTAACACGAATTCGTTCAATTTCACTACACAATACAATATTTTATTATCCCTCAAAAGGATCGGAAATAGTAGTCATTACTCATTACACAAATAACAAAAACTACGATGTTTACATACAGACAAGATGGTAAAAAATATTTATTCCAATATACAGGTCATTTCAATTGAATTTCATCGCGGACTAGTCACTGGTCACAGATTAGCGGGCAAGGAGTCAACATGCACACACGCACCCGCTGCCACTAACACACTCAAGCCGAATAACAATAAATTAATAGCCTTCACGTCGGGAGTATTTCTTCAAGCCGTTATCACTTTTTCAATGCGCACAATAAATAAGCATCATCTTATAGCGTAGTTTTTTACGTCAGCTACATAGTTATAACAAATATATAATTAAATCACAGATTCTACTTTTCATTATAAATAATTGTATCTATCTAAAGTTCTTTTTTATTGACTAAGAGATAAACGTTCATATTATCTTTACCTTTCACATACACGCTGCCGCGCGGCTCAAATTCATAAATGGGGGACAGCACTGGAATACAAGCCTCTCCCACCTGGATCCGCTTAACGACGCCCGTCGAGTCCATGCGGGACGCGATGTTCACCGCGTCTCCCCAGATGTCGTAGTATAACTTGGTCGTCCCTATCACTCCGGCCGTCACGTCACCGAAATTGTATCCAATCCGAAGAATAAAATCGAACTCGAGCAGATCTTGATTGAAATTGTCCACGACTTTCTGCATTTCAAGAGCGAAATCCATGAGTTGGTATAGGTGGACGTACGAGCCGCGCGAGCCGTGCCGCAGGTCGGGGTCGAGGCCGCTGGCCGCCATGAACGTGCTCCCTATCGTTTTGATCTTCTCCACGTGTTGGAACTCCGGCCGCTCCAACAACTCGTCGAAGTCGGCGATCAGCTCGTTCAGAACCCTCAGGTACTCTTTGCCCTTCAAATACGACTCGTCGTACATTTCGTTGAAATTAACGATACTTGCAAAAATGATGCCGGCATCTTTATGGTTCTCTGAATACTTGGCGGTATTCTTGAGCTGGTCGGCGACATGGCGCGGGATGATGTTGTGTAGCAGCCAGTCGGCCTGGTTGCGCATGTTCTGCACCCGCTGCTTGTCGCGGTTGGCCACCACGTTGCTATAGAAACTCAGACGGTAGCTGATTTCGAACTCCCGGTTCAGGAACCACACCAACATCAGCAGCAAAACTACGTCTAAATAAAGCTCCTTAAGATGCATCCCCAGTTGCATACCTTGCCACCTCTCTGTCCCGTTGCCGTGTTCTAACCATTCGGATTCGTAGGAATTATTTTCAATACTATTGTTACTTAGAAACGAAAGAGGACCACGTTTTTTAATATCAGCGTCTATAATCAGAGTATTCACTTCGTGACAACCTAGCACGGCGAGGAATAGGAAAAGACCGGCGTAGACCGTCACCAGAGCGTTCTTCACAAGCCAATTCATCTGAGTGAAATTGCAGAAATGGACGATGCCGGTGCACAGCAAATACACATAAAAGGATTGTTCGCCCCGTAGAATCGTCATGGTGGTGTATTCGCACGAGAAGTTGATCAGGACCGCCAATACGGGCAGACTGATCAACAGCCCCCCCGAAAGGTGCCACGGGAACCAGTTCGTCAGATTCCTGAAGCACTTAACCGATCTTTGGATAGCGTCGTCGACCTGGGGATCGCCTTTCGTCTTCCACTTCAAATAGTGTCTGTAAACGCAGCAACACAACGTTAAAACCTCTATCACGGTGAATAGAACAAACCACCCGAGCCATTGCCGCCACTCGTCGCGGTATAAAGTGAATATTGAGACCGATACGGCTAGAAAAATGATAGCGGAGACGAGCATATCTAAGGCGGTGTTGAATCTCGACGTCGTGAGGGTGGGCGGGAAGTCTTCGCTGTCGTCGCTCCTGTGGGCCTTGTCCCGGTAATGGCGTTCCATTTCTGGTGATTTGAAGAAGAGCGTGATCCTGTCGAGGGGAGGCTGCACGAAGTAGTTGATGCCGGAGCGGGCGTTGTCCTGGACGCAGCGGATGAGTTGTAAGTCGGACTGTTTACGGAGCTTCTGGAGGGATTGAACCTGCTGGTCGCTAAGGGGGGCGGGCAGGCGCGCGCGCGACGGCGGGTCATTGAGCGACGACTGGCTCGACGTGTAGTACCCCGACACGCGGTGCTGCATGTCGTGCTGGGACGTCGCTAACGTCGCGTGGTTTAGCGCGAAAATCTATAATATAGGAACAATAATCACGTTAAAGCTAAACGAAGCTCCTACGAAGCTAGTTATAGCTAAACGAAGGCTAATGTTAGTAGATCGACAAGTATACTGTGTAGTTAGTTATGAAAAATAGCGGTGAGGAAATGTTGATATTTGATGACTTGACTTTCACGGTTCGTTAAGTCTGAGTTATTCTGTCCAATACTTTATTTTTATGGAAGGCACCAATATAAATTTCCGAACAACTTTGAGACAAATTGATGCAGATTTTGAGGCATTCCACGTGAAGCGGACAGGTAAAATAATGTTTTCCGATTTTAGACACATTTGACTAAGTTATACCTATATTTATGTCCTCAACTCAGATATACAATATTTATGCAATACAATATGTGGGAAACGAGTTAAAGCGCATTGAAGTTTTGACCAACTAACTAGTAGTGCTACTTCAAACCCAAGTACCAAGTGTTAAAAAGTCATAATCAAATAAACAAAGCAGTGAAATTCATACTTGACTTAATGAGCTATATAATTGCAGTTTTGGAAAGAAAAAAAAATAGTTTAAAAAAAACGTTATTTTCTTTTTCTAACTCGATTTTTTCAAAGACGGGCCACGGGTGTAAGCTATAACATGTTTTTCGCAAAATATGTTATAGTTTACAGATAATCCTTGCCAAGTTTCATAATGGGCCCGGAAGTCGTTTAGGAGCTAGACCAGTCACAATGCCGGAGAAAGAAAGAAAGTTTCTGTAAGCTGTAGCTAGCGGCGGATGCAGCCTCACATGTTTATGAACTCAACTGTACCTGGTGCTGTATGCTGGAGCGGCGGCTGGTGCTGCGGATGCCGGAGTCCTTGCGGCTGTTGACGGAGGGGCACAGGCTGACGGCGTCGTCGCGCGGCCGCCCCGCCCGCGCCGCGCACGCGCGCAGCTCGCCCTGCGTCGCCAGCGTCGAGCTGCGCGCGCGACACACTGGGATCTACAACCAATATGTGGGGTTACTATTGACTTCCGTTGAGGGTCTTATCTAAGTCCAATCAAAACCCAGAATACGAATATAAAGTACTTGATTTATTTACGCAATAACTAGTTACATTCGTAATTCGATATGTACAGTCAAGAACTTAAATTTTGACTTCGGATCTAACGTGGGTATAGGTCCAATCTGACATTACAACAATGGATAAAGTGGTGCGATAATTCACAAAAAAAAACCTAATCGGAAAATTGAACCAAACTTATATGGTAAGATCGATCGATCGATCGAAGAGTGTGTTGGCATGTTCCGGTGTTCGACCGAATTTGTGCTACCATGTGACCACTATATTTTACCCCATCGAAAAATTTAATAAAAAAAGCGGATTTTAATAGCTGAATTAAAGCTGTTCATGTATACGTATATATTATATTAATATTTAAGATATATCTTGGTCGGCCTCACGGGACTAAGGTCTGGCAGTTTTCGTAGTCCGACCACATTTATACTTTATATCAGCAATTTACATAAGTAGCCTAGTTTACATTATTGTAGCAATACGATAAGTAAGTACAGATGTAGTGCATAATTGTATCTTCGTATTTTCACGGAAACGTACGAACGTGTCTTGCTATTTCAGTCGGTCACAGTACAAAAAGTACTGAGGGTGACTGAAGTAGCATGACAAATACGAACATTTCCGTCAAAATACGAAGGAAAACAATCATGCACTACATCTGTAATCACTTATGATTAAGAGGCTAATGGGGTTAAACCGAGAGCCCCTAGCGATAAATTAATAGGGCCGGATAACTAACTCATGTGTGAAAAGTTCTTTTACTTAAGTGGATAGTATGTAAGCCCGTATTTCACACACGTGACGACATTTAACAGGTGACAATTCAATAGACGTTACATACGCAGCACGACTAGCACATGTTCTTGGATCTCCCTTTCAATCTAGTCTGGAACGATAGAGACGCACTGAGCGACAAGCGAGAAAATACCACTTGTGCTACTTGTGCTGGCACTGGTAACTTACAGCCGCGACGAGAAAATATAATCATAGATACAATTTGTATTTTTAATGAGTATTGATATCAAAATAATGCTATAGACTTTATTCTGCGACAAGAAACTTCGAGAAAGAGTGCAATGATAAATTAGACATGAATCAACGATAAGGCGCGTATAAGCTCAATGTGCTAAGTGTAACCAACACGGTCTTTATCTATATAAAACTAAAGATCTTTATATTTATATATTATTATTATCAACGAGAGTTCAATGCCCGGCGCCGCCAGGCTGTATTTTTTTTCATACATTATTCTTGTCCTGATAATTAAGCAAAAAAACAAATCGGTCGAGCCATTCCCAAGTTATGGCGTGACCAAGGGAACCACGGATTTTATTAATATAGATAGATAACTGACTATCTGCATTGTAATAGTATGTGTTCTAACGTTTTCTCATCAATAGTGACGCACAGACACACAAACTTTAAAGTTTAGTGACAAAATAAATTTATTTCCAACGGCGTGATACTGATTATATTTTTTATATAAGTATGTGTACAGTCAAGGACTTTAATTGTTATGCCACTATGGGACCCTGTCATAGTGACATTTTCTATTTGAAGTTATTTCATGCTGTAGGTAGCTAATAGACACTTTAGTCGTCTGTATGGACAGAACGAATCAAGTCTACTTATACTCTGATTATTCGAAGATGATGCTTGTGACAGCCGTATTTCATAATTTCAATCACTTACTGTACTCACAAACGATATGTTTAAAAATAGGCTATTAATTATTTTAATTCCTGAACGGCGACGCTGGGTATGTACGGATCTAGTATTTATGTAAAGTTAAAGAAATAAAGTGTAATAAGCAGTGATCGGGGAAAACGGTGCAAAACTTTAACAAAACTTGTAAAGCTGACATAAAGGACAACTTGCAACGAAGAAAAACACCAATATTATTAAAAAAACAAGAATAATATTGGCAGATTAGTGTTCAATTTAACTTCATATCAGAGTCTCTGATTTGGTATAAGGATAATTAATAGTTTCATGGCTGGAATGTAAGTTTTGTTAAAGTTTTGTATCGTTTTCCCCGATCACTGGTAATAAGTGATTATATGAGCTGTCACATGCATCATCTTAGGCTAATCAGAGTAGGTATAGTCGTTATAGTTTTCCTTTAAAATTCGTTATGGCAAATTACAGCTTTGTAGTTATCACGGGTCTATGATTTAAACCAGACAGACGGATGGACGGACATGGCGAAACTATTTAAGGGTTCCTAGTTTCATTTCCGAACCCTAAAAATCACGCGATTAAAAGTTTTCTATTATGCAGCAAATGTTGATATTTTCGTACACTTCAAAAGGTTAATTCGGTTATATCGGTCAGACAAGTGTAGATCATAAAACAGATAAGTATAAAAACTGGGGAGTATACAAAAGGTCTTTACAGCTAAACATAATATTTACTAACTATGATAATGATGACGAAGACCGGGAAATTAATATTGGACTGCACATAATATGACTATGCTGGGCTTTCGACATACGCACGCATTTAGGTAGGGTGCGTGATAAACCAGCGGTAATTAGTCTTCAGTTTAAAATTAAATAAGTTTAACAAGCGTTTTACCTCATAGTAAACAACAAATTTAAACCACTTTTATTTTCAGGCGATTTTACCTATCTTTTTGTGACGTTCTGTCCTAAATAAGGCCCATTATTGTTATATGGTACCTGTTGTAAATATAAATAACCAATTAATTAGCATTATTTGAGCGTTACGGAACCTGCGCGAGATTAACCAGCCAATTACAGTTTTTAAAAATATGCCAATCATGTAGAGACCTGACTTTAAGAACTTTATGTATTTCTTTCCAAACTTACCTCGATATTTGTCGGTCTTCCATACTGGGAGCGATAGCTGCTGCTTCTGGCAAAAGGCGACATGTTGCTTCTCGACTGACTCAAATATGATCGTATATCGATGATTTCCTTCTCGAAGGACACCATATCGGGGTTTAGCGGAATGTTGAGCTTGCTGGTGGTGGGCCGCGCGCTCTTATTGTCTTGAGATTCTATCACTATAGGCACTTGTTGATAGCCGTTACTGGACAGCACGTCGCCGCGCCCCAACAACTGGACCGTTTTCTCAGCATCATTGAACTCCTGCTTCTTTATAGAGTGCAGTGGGGTATCGGAATGCTTCCTCAGGAATTTGGACACCTTCCAATTCTTCAATTTATTAGCATACTTGCCGTAACTTCCTAAAACAAGAAATTTAAACATAAATCGTGCAGCGTGTTGGGTTCGACGCTGTTTGCTTTACAATTTACAACTTAACACAAATATGCGCAATGTTATAACGATCAATTATCGGGTGATCGCTTATTGACACCTGAACTGTATTTGATCTCTACGTAAACCTAATGCGTGTGTTATTATATTTAATAGCGTTGACCATTCATAGCTTGACAAACAATAATCGCCGTCTCAAAACATTTAATAATATTAAAGTCTTATCAAAGCAGCATAAAATCTGAATTTGCAGACACGTGAAGCGTGATAAAGTAAATCTCGAAGCAGTTTAATCGCAATAATCGCAGTCCGTGGACTTGTGCTCGGAATCGTCCAGAATCCTTCACCTCAATGTCAGCCTTGATATCGCGGAACGCGGGCATGTTTACAAGTTGCACCACTCGAAACGAGCTAGTTTGGCAAAATTGTTGTTTATATTTCACAACGCTCGTAAATTAAAACTATCTTGTATACATTGGGCTTTGCTTATCAATTAAAAGCATATACAATATTATTAAAAATCTTTAGTGCCTACCCACGGCTGTTTTGCGATAATGTGCGCGAGAGCATCACCTTCAGGCGAGTCATCCTGTATGTATATCTTATCTGCGACTCGCGCCTTGTACCACTGATAGATAACCAAGACTTTTCCAAAGTTAAATTTGTAATATCTAAACACACGGACGGGCAAACAAACGAAACTGAGTGTGGAGTAATATTTGAGGCACCAATACAGAGATCTCAAATACCTAAACAGAGATGGTTAAGCGGCTTTTTGTTAATGAGCAATCTCCAATTGATAAACTCTTTAATCGGCCATGCTAAGGTCTTCACAGTCAGAGATAAAATCTCGTTAGATTTTATCTTAAATAAGTAGGAAATAAGAATGAGATATTGGTTGTCATTCTCAATCATTCCAATTGCATTATGCAATTATGACACAGGATTCAGGCAACACAAAATAAAAGACAATAGACTCTTATCACTTATCACACTTTGAACTTACCCACGGAAGTTGGACTTTTCGACGTACTATCGGTTCTCTCGGGGTATCCATTTCTTTTCTCGTCCAACTCTGCCTCGGAGTCCAATATACTGGGCAGTGAACTAGCTTTAGCACGAAAATGGAACGGTTGCGGCGACAGGAAGTTGTTGCCCGCTTTCCGGGCGTCATGCGAGTTGAAATCTTTCTCGTGAGGGGATTGCGGCAGGGGCGAGTGGGTGAAGGAGAGAACAGACTGGGGGGATACTGCGGGAGATATAATGAGACGTAAGTTAACGGGATTGGAGGGAGTGAGACATTTCTCGTGATCGTACGGGGAACTCAGCTGACGGCCCTCAATGAAGTAAGTTTTATGACCTGAACACATACAATGCACTTTTAGACATACAACAAATGGAAAACACATAAAAATTAAATACCTAGTGGATGACCCTTACCAAATACTTCTTCACCTTCTTCGAGAACGTATGAACCTCCAAGAAATCTAGTTGTTTCCTCAGATATGTGGACACGGCCGGGTTTACCGGTGGACTCCATCTTATTAGCTAGTGAGACATCGTTACTCCACACGTCGAATTTGAAACGGCGCGTGCCCACTATTCCGCACAACACGGTCCCGGTGTGGACCCCCACTCGCATGTTGATCCCCTCGTCGCGCTCTCTATCAAACTCTTGAATGGCTTCTATCATACCTAAAACATTGACGGATGCTAATTGACTGTAAAAAACTCGACGCATTGTTAAAATACCACAAATTAATGCAGTATGCATACCTAATCCCATTTCGACGCAGCATGTAGCGTGGTCGGGCCGCGGCTCAGGGCAGCCCGACACGCAATAATAACAATCACCTAATGTAGATATTTTCTCACATCCATGAATCTGGCACAGTTCATCAAACTTCTCAAACAAATCATTTAGTATATTCACTAATTCTTCAGCACCTTTGTTACCAGACATTCTTGTAAAACCGACAATGTCAGCAAATAAAATACTGACATTATCCATAGAGCTCATGTTAAATGGTCGGAATAATGATTTAATATCTGAAGCCCCAGGGTTGGAAGGCCTGGGATTTAGTGGGTCATGGTTTTTCAGGTTGGGCTCTGATTCTAAAACTTGCTCCTCCATCAACCAGCTGGCTAGTTTTGGTGGCATCACTGAATGTATCATCTTCTCTTTTAATTGTTTTTCCATTTCTAGCTGCCTTCTCACCAACAAGCTCTGACCTACTTTCATAAATGTGCCACGCATTCTCACAAATGTCATTAAATATATGTGTATACCAATAATGTGCACACACAACTGCAGTAAAAGTCTTACAAATAGACCTGGGCCCAGCCATTCCTGTTCCTTCAAATGCAAGAAAATGTTCAAAACCTCAAAACCTATTGAGTATATAATGCCAGTGATCACACAGGCATAAAGTGGCAATGGTGTGAGTGTGTATATAATTAGAAGGATCTCAATGCACATGATGAAGTGTCCAGACTGGCTGATGTCAGCAACCTGGGCTGCTGGGGTCTGGGGCTGGGTAGTGAGAGTCACCAGAGACATGCTCAATGTGCACAGGGCCAATGCCATCACTAGTGATATCTTTAAAGTGTACCTCTTGTAAATATTTGTGAATGTCACATACAACATGACGGACGTTATTAACAGGACTCCAGCAAATATAGAACACAAAAATGGCCATATTACCGTCATGCCATTCAAGCCCAGGACCACAAAGTAGACAAACCATGATATAGAAAATATCAAAATGTATAAAAGTGCAAATCTGAAATGAATACAAAAAACACTGTCAAACAGGAACACTGAAATATAGCCTGGTTTTACATCTAAATATGTTTACAAACAGGATTTCCAAGCACACATTAAATAATTTATAAATAAACATCAAACTCTGAGTTTCATTTGAAATGAGAAATGCATACACAAAATGGATAAAAGCAATGATGCAAATTTACTACCTGTTTGAACAGTGACATAGTTACTATGCTCAATACAAAGACAGGATGAATAACAACAGTATTGTTAATAAAGTGTAGCTATAATAGAGTAAGAAAACAATTGAAACTTACCTGAATCTTAATCTAATTTGTCTAAAGGAACTATGTCTATATTGGCCTTCAAGTATTTTAGAATCGAATTGGGGATTCCACCAGGTGCCAGGTGCAGCTCTTTCAAAGGCAATGGGGATGGCAAGTCCACAGCAGTTGGTAGTGGGGCTGTTGTGGGCCAGGTATGCCTGCACGTGGGGTGCCAATCTAATCTGAGCATCCTCAGCCTCTGAGCACTCTGCTTCATGCTTCATGTCAGACTTCTCCGAGCCATCGCTGCAATTGACGCACCCGCTTGGTGCACTCATTGCGCCAAGCACATCACGCCACCCATTGACAAATACTAGAGTAAGGCTTGCCCATATTGAGATCTGTTCAACAAACACCATCTTGAGAACTCTCGTTAAAACCAGAAACCAACTAAATTACTACATGTTCTAAGAACATAATTGCAGTAAAACTATTTTGAAATATCTTACATGTTTTTTTATACAATTTCATATTTTAATATTTGGAATGATCATGAGTAACATTAAACAAAAAGGCCAGGAAAGCCATCAATGTCAAATGTAAGTGATGTGAATCTTACATCAGAATAACGACTGATAATAAATAAATTACTCTCATGCATCTAATTATAAACCTGACTGATTTGTTGGTACAACATAAATAAAGAAACATGGAATATTCTGTATCATCAAAATCTTGAGAGAATGTATATGACTAAATCTATGAACAGTATTATAATAAATAGAGAGAATATCTGTTTTCAGGCTGAATGTGTAAATATCTCACAGATTTAACATACCAAATCGAATTCACTATACCAAGGTTATTCAAATTGGATGCGTACACACTTTTCTAGCGACCCAATATAACATTTCCGCAGTAAAGGGAAAACTTACTTTTTATATTCAATAAAACATATCACTAGAATAAAAATCAGCAGTTAAAATAAGATTTTGTGCACTAGAAGAAGGAAATGGAAATCCCTACTAAATGGACCACAGACAACTATCAAAAGTTTTATTGAACTGACATTGACGTTTATCGGCCCCATGTATTGAATGTTTGACCCACACTTATAACTGCTGCGATAATGCAAGTGGTCGTAACCGTACTTCTTAAATAATTTAATCATACAAATGCATCCAGTGCTCAAAGTTTGTCATACGACTACTACAGTGTTTTTCAGCTACGATGAGTTCTGTGACAGCTAATATAAACACGTTTTACACTTGTTTCTTTAACTTTACAAGTTTACATCAAAAATACAATGGTACACCACAGAATAAGTAATAGTACAAGTACAGAAGTTGCACTCCCCTACTAAAACGTGGTTTAGGTATAAAAAACATGCCTACGCTATTCCTCTCTTACTATCATATAACTTGTATTCATTCGCACGCGGCACGTGTAGCGCTAGGGTTGTCACTCGCCTAGAATACATCAATGAGGTCAAAAAATGTTTTAGCTGATCAGATGTCGTTCGCTCACTTGCGGCGGTGTATCAATGTGTTTTTAGCCGACTTCAAAAAAGGAGGTTCTCCTTACGTGGGTTTATTTTTTTTATGTTCCGCAATATAAGGCGACTGGGCCGATTTGACGATGCTCAGTGTAAGGTTCCGACCGAAGCCGTTAACTACAAACAAATTAGACCTCGCGACAAATTTAACTATGCCGTTGGAAAACTGTTATCCCCATACATCGACATAGGTCGCTGTCAGTTTACCAACACCGCAAATAAGTTTTCGGTGGGTATTAACATTTAAACGGTTTGTAACTCAAGGACCAATGAAGTCTACTTGTGAAGTGATCGTTTTCCTATAAAATTCATTATATGTGCTTTCATTTAAGATATTTAAGGCGGCAAATCATAAATAAATCAAAGCTTTAACAACGACGCCGCTCGTGCCACGTGACGTGACCTTCAAAGCGCACTAGGTGCACAGGATAACACTACAAGTATTAACTTCGCGATACGACCGTTCCGTGCGTTCAAAGCGGCAGATCGTGGCGTGCGCATGCTCGCTCCGTCGCTGCCGGCCCCGAACTGAATTCCACACGCCGTGTGACCACATGAGTAAAGAAACGGAACAGAGACTAAGCTTCTAAAGAGCGCGCAAAATTTATACCTAATATGGTAGGGTTGGCACTGGTGGACAAAAATAAATAAAATGATATCGATCAGTTTTTTATTTATTTAAAACTGCATGTTAAAATGAAAACGCGAGATAATCGCGGACAAACATGCAAACATGGCATCTCCTTTTTTTAAGTCGGTTAGAAAAAACACGAGCCTACGTATTTGCATGCATAAAAATAATAGGTAGGTGTAAATCCACTACCCAAAGGTTTTCTGAACGAGATCACTCTTTAGCGAGAACACCGCGTTCTATTTACCTACTGGTGAATTCAATGTTTTTATTCTGAAGTTTCTCAAGCAGTATCATTTTGGTAAGCAAAACTAGAAGTAAGTAGGTACAGAGTCCTTAGGATAGCCAAAATATGAGATGTCATTATTTTTCCTTGTATTGTTCATACACACAATACCAAACCACCATATTTTCACGTGCACAACAAATACATTGAAATCGAACACGACGTGGTGCGCGCCCTGCGCTTGTGACCAAACTGATCTAGTATAAACCAGTTTCTGCGTGTACGTGACGAGGAGTTTGGTCACACGCTCACACGCGCATCGCGCTTGTAGTAGTGTACCTATCGCAGCGCGGTTGTATGAAGCTTAGTCTCTGTTCCGTTTCTTTACTCATGTGGTGTGACCGAGTGGGCAGGTTAAGGCGGCGCGCCACGCCCAGTGCAACCCTCTGGGTACACACCTAGCGACGCCGTTCAGGAACATAAATAATTAACCGCCTATTTTAAATAAGTGATTGAAATTACTAAATACGGCTGTCACAGAACTCATCGTAGCTGAAAAACACTAACTAAAATATAAAATAAAATAAATACCTACTTAGTTTGGTTTTTTCTGACGGTTTCTAGAGCCTAGTTGATTTATAATGTTTATCGTTTCTTTATGATTATTAAGTGTGATTTCTTTGTAAATCTTATATACCACTAATATTATAAATGCGAAAGTTTGTGTGTGTGTTAGGTACTCCTTCACGCTGCAATGACTGAACGGATTTGAATGAAATTTAGAACTGGGTACTGTTAATAATAACGGCTATCCAAATCTACGAGGGCGAAGTCGCAGTTAGTTAATAATATTTTGGAAATTTCGACACATTTTTTTCATGTAATGTTTGTGTGTTACTCCTTCACGTTCTAACGCCTGGACGGATTTGGATAAAAGAAATTTATTCAGTAAGTAGGCCGCTCGGGCACTTTTACGCAAAATAGAATCAACTACTTATATATGTGTATATGAGATGGTGCAAGATGACGACATAAAAGTTTCGATATGTTTTCCTGCATCAACGGTGTCCCCCAGACAAGAAAAAGCAGGATAAAGCTTTTGCATTTGAACAAATTATTATTGACTAAGTTTCGGGGGTAGGCCATGCATTTTTGTCTGTTAGAATAGTCCTCGCCCCTATAAGACATCGCTTTAGACATCGCTTTAGACATTAACGACCTTTTCAAATATTTTTTAAGTGCTGGAAAGGGTAACTTTAAAACTACTTCAGGTAATTTATTATAGAAATGAATGCATTGACCAACAAATGATTTATATACTTTACGGACATGGAATTTTCGAATAGCTATTTTATTTTTATTTCTAGTATTTAAATTATGTATATTTGAGTTTTTGGTGAAAGAATCTAAATTCTTAATAACATAAATAATATTCTCGTAAATAAATTGAGACGCTACAGTTAAGATATTAATTTCTTTAAAAAGTTATATTAAGGAGTCACGAGAATTTAAATTGTAAATAGAACGAATGGCCCTTTTTTGTAACACAAATATAGTTTGTATGTCAGCTGCCTTACCCCAAACCAGAATACCATAAGACATAACATTTTGAAAATAACTATAATAAACTAAGCGAGCTGTCTCAACATTAGTTAGTTGTCTAATTTTCCTAACGGCGTAAGCTGCCGAACTTAGTTTACCTGCCAGTGCAGCTATGTGGGGACTCCATTGCAATTTTTTATCTATTGTTATGCCTAGGAAAACCGCCTTATCTACCATTAGCAAACACTCGTCATTTAGAAAAATACTAGAATCTACCGGTTTAACATTAGGCAAAGCGATCCTAACACATTTAGTTTTCTTGGCATTTAGTAGCAAGTTGTTACTAATAAACCAATTATGTACTTTAACTAGAGTGGCGTTTATCCTACTGTAGTCTACGGTTTTTCTATCTACCTTGAAAATTAGTGAAGTAGGTATCATCAGCAAAAAGTACAATATCGCAAAGTTCATCTACTATTGGTGGTAAGTCATTTATGTAGACCAAAAATAAAAAAGGACCTAAAATAGAGCCTTGAGGCACACCTATTTTCACTGTAGCTCCAACAGATTGCGTTTTGTTTACAACAACTGGAATAGAGAAAACATTTGGAATAGAGATAGCTTGTTACCCTGGATCACCACATAGGCTACGCTACTTTCCATTCTGGAAAAAATCCTTGGAAATGTATAATACATTTCCAAGGAAATAACGATGCTAGTAAAGTATAGGAATTGGAATGTGGACCAAACGCCATTTCTGGTGCTGCTATAAATAATTATCAAAGGGTCTAGCAGGCTAAGGAAGGAGAAGTGGCCCCTGTGACGAATATCGAATTTTTATAATGTCATTTGTTGGCTATCTTATAATGTAGAAACATCCTAACTTTCAGCCCCCTATCTTGAACCGTCACCGAGATACTGTCAAAAACGTCATTTTATGGATACATTTTTCAAAGTCGTTTTTCTCCTGAACTATATAAGGTAGAGCAATCAAACCAAATCATAGCTACAAAGGATGGGTAGGAGTATAACTCTGATTTTTTAAAATATTTAATTCCATGAAAAAATATTGATTAAAATGTCAGAGAAATTTTTGACAGCACTTTTCAACAAGTATTTGTAAAGGTACAGCTATGGAAAAAATCACATAAACTGTTAATAGTATTAGCTAGTACCCTGTGAAAAATCAATTCAATATAATTGGTGCAACATGCTTAAAAAAAATGAAATGTCAAAGAAAGCGTTAAATGATGACTGCGACTGACTTCTTGTAATTAATTCTTCTTTTAATTTCTAACTAGCAGGGTAATGTTTAAAGTGAGGTTTAGACAACAATAAAAATGGCAGAAGTTAACTGCTGTTATACTAACTTAAAAAAAAAAACAGTCAAAATTTTAATTTTTGGTACAAGTTTGGTTGCCGACTGTACGTTTTTTAGCAAAAAAAAAAATCTCCTTGTCTAAACCTAACTAGTGAGTCTCAACACGGTGGGTCTACAAGCATAGCGCACCTACATCAGATCAGCTCTTAGATACCTACCATGATATTGCATTGTCGACGGGTTTACATATGTGGTCCAAAGGGCTATTTATTATCATCTACCAGTATAATAAACAAATGCCACTCTGACAAGAAGTCAGTCGCAGTCATCATTTAACGCTTTCTTTGACATTTAATTTTTTTTAAGCATGTTGCACCAATTATATTGAATTGATTTTTCACAGGGTACTAGCTAATACTATTAACAGTTTATGTGATTTTTTCCATAGCTGTACCTTTACAAATACTTGTTGAAAAGTGCTGTCAAAAATTTCTCTGACATTTTAATCAATATTTTTTCATGGAATTAAATATTTTAAAAAATCAGAGTTATACTCCTACCCATCCTTTGTAGCTATGATTTGGTTTGATTGCTCTACCTTGTATAGTTCAGGAGAAAAACGACTTTGAAAAATGTATCCATAAAATGACGTTTTTGACAGTATCTCGGTGACGGTTCAAGATAGGGGGCTGAAAGTTAGGATGTTTCTACATTATCGTCACCTGTAGGATCAATTAATGTAACCGCCAAAAGTCATTTTTTCAGGAGAGCCAAAAAACAAAAACCAAATTTAAAAAAAAAACATAACTTTTGACTGTTTGTTGTTATAAAAATGTTGATTATGGCGAAGGTTCATTAAATCAAAAGGTCTTTCAGTCTACGTAGACACTGCTTACCTAGACATTGTAGTTTCCAAGATAAGGTGGCTCTTACGTTAATATTTGCAAAAAAAAAAAGTGATACGTTACATCATTTATACAAACTAAAATGAAACAAAAGTGTAACTCCCAAAAATGTAAAAGTTTTTAACGTATATCACGCCCTTTTTATAATTAAGAGTTACGCTACATTAAATCTGCCAATGAACTATAGTTCTTATTATCTTGTTATAGAATTCAAGTTAGGATAAATACTGACCGTTATAACAGATTACTTAAAACTTTAAATGTGTTGTTACTGTTTACTAGAATGTGACAATTATTGTGAACAGGAATCATAGTCTAATAAAATAAACAAAGGTTTGTATATATTAGCCGTTTTTATTTAAATCAACATCACAACAATATTTTGTTGCTTTTTCTTATTAAAACAGAATAATTATCATAATAGTCGGGTATTTTTGGTAAATCAAATATTATTACTTACATGTAACAATAACAATTACTTAGACACATTATTTAACTGTTAAATAATACAGCAACAACATAACCCCGTAACACAAAACCATTTTCATTCTTCTCGATTACCTAATTAATACAATAAAAAGTTTCTCAAAACTCTCATAATTTGAGAAACGATAAGTAAGTACCTACCTAATCAGACTTATTTAAAATGTTTTTGATGTTACAATTTAACACTAAAAAACAACAGTAAAAACTTCTCAAACGTGTCATAATTTGAGAAATAATAATAAGGCTCATTTGAAACGTTATTATGGTTACAATTAACAACAAAAAACAACAGCAAAATCTTCGCAAATGTGTCATAATTTAACTATAAGTAATCAGACTTATTTTAAACGTTTTTGTTATGAACACCTATAAAATAATTAAAAATAACAAAGTTACATCTTGTGACCTTACTGATAGTCCGTTTTTTTCTTTCCCTTATTTATCCTTTGGCTACACCGCGATCCAATAGAGTTTTCTTCCTTTTTCAATTGTTGCTTGCCTTTCCCTGCTTTCCATTTCACCTCACTCTCCCGCTTCTTAGTACTTTCTGTTTGCTTTTTTCCGCTTTTTTTCTTATCCTCACATTTAACTTGTATTTTCTTTTTGATTGTTTGTTTTGGTTTATACTCTTCTTTTGTTTTTTTGTGGTTCCATGAGTTTCACTCTTTTCTGTTTTTTTAGGTAGTTGACTGGCGTATCTTCTATAAGCTGCTTACTTTTATTTGACGATAAGTATCTGTTCATCTTCATTTTCGGAATTGATTACATTTTCTTCAATGTCGCTTTTAGAATCATCACTGTGGTTGATTTTCAATGTATCGTTTTTAGGGTTCCGTAGCCAAATGGCAAAAAACGGAACCCTTATAGATTCGTCATGTCTGTCCGTCTGTCCGTCCGTATGTCACAGCCACTTTATTCCGTAACTATAAGAGCTATACTGTGGAAACTTGGTAAGTAGATGTATTCGGTGAACCGCATTAAGATTTTCATACAAAAATAGAAAAAAAACAATAAATTTTTGGGGTTCCCCATACTTAGAACTGAAACTCAAAAATTTTTTTTTCATCAAACTCATACGTGTGGGGTATCTATGGATAGGTATTCAAAAATGATATTGAGGTTTCTATTATAATTTTTTTCTAAACTGAATAGTTTGCGCGAGAGACGCTTCCAAAGTGGAAAAATGTGTGTCCCCCCCCCCGTAACTTCTAAAATAAGGGAATGATAAATGTAAAAATAATATATGATGTACATTACCATGCAAACTTCCACCGAAAATTGGTTTGAACGAGATCTAATAATTAGTTTTTTTTTAATACGTTATAAATCGTAAACCGCATTTTACCTTTCATTCAATCAACTCAAATATAATAAAGAATAAAGAAAAACATTTATTTAGATGTATAGTGGTACGGAACCCTACGTGCGCGAGTCCGACTCGCACTTGGCCGCTTTTTTATTTATGTGAGGTAGAGTAAGATAACCTTGTACAAACTGCTTGGTTATAACACCTTCATCGCAGAGTTTTTTCAAGTCTTGGTATTTCTTTGTGGAAATAGGTAGCGGCCGTGTATAAAGTCTTGGTAGTTCTGTTTGAGTTACTAAATTAGTGTCCATTATTCTTTCATTTGATCTGCCTTTTCCTCATCCCTTTCCTTTTACACTTTTTGTTTCTTGGCCTAGTTCAATATCGTAGTTTTGTCCATTTTCTTTCATCGTGTATTTAACTTCCATAGCATTTAATTATTATTTTTTAAACGTGACGATCCTCATGTCTCTTAGATTTAAATCTTTATTTGCAACAGTTTTAGCCGTAAATACTTTTTCGGTTACAGACTTCCAATCTATGAAATCGGTGTGGTCCATGACTTTTACTTCATACGGGCGCGGTGTCTTTCGAGCTGTTAGCATAAAAGTGGCCCATTGTTTAGGACTCCATACAATGAGCTTTCGCACCTCACGCTCAATTACACTGTGCATTGAGTCAACAGCCATATAAGTATGCCCAGGCAGTAGATAGTTCACCTGGATCACTTGAAGGCTCTGTGATTTTTCCAGAAAGTATTTAAAAATACTTAAAATTACCCGGTTTTTATTTTGACCCCCGCAGGAATCACAATATAAAATTACATACTTTGCCCCTCTTTTGTCAATTTCAACAAGATAATTAAACAAACATGTTCCTATTTCAGAACTTCCTCGCTACGCATCTGATTCCCCCCACGTATAACAAAAACAGTTTTGGGTGTTAGACTCATAGACGGTCAAATTGTATACGGCGTATTTCCTGCTATAATAAAGCAACATGCTTTCTCCGTGAGGGGTGTTTAAAACCTTTTGGAGGTCAAAACTAGCTACTATGATCGAGTTATCCTTATAAAGAATGTTCCGGTGAATTTCGCAACGCTTGTAACAGGCCTTCTTTTCTTCAGTATGTCGTAGAAACTCATTAGTCTCTTTTTCACTCATAACATTTGTGTTGTTTTCGTATTTGGTGCAATACTTGCACTTATCTTTCTTCGGGATATGTAACGAAATATTATATTCATTGAACAGATTACGGAATAGTCGCTCACCTAAGTTGACTTGTGATTTTTTTTCGCAATATTTGACGAAAAGTCGGTATAAATTTGACACGTTCTTAAATTCTTGGGGTAGATATAAACTGTGTCGTAATTATTTCTTTGTTAACTTGTTCATCTGAAAATATTATTTAATTATTAGTTACCTAGTGAATATTATAATAAAATAAATATAATTATTACTTGAACGCAAATACGTACCAACGAGTACTTCAGATTGCATAATATTATCGCCCATTAAATTTGCATAAGACTTCTGATTGCTTTATAATCACCTCGGAGAGAACAGTGATTTTGGGTGGATGACTTTGATCAGAGGTAGATGGGGCACTTCTATTTGCAGAAGAACTTTCGGTGTACGCTTGAAAAAAGTTATGAGTTCTAGGGAAACAAATTGTTGATGTATTAATGTCTTCGTTTTCGAGTTCATCATCAGTACTAGGAATAGTCTCATTACGATGGCTTAATACCGCTTTTGAAAACATCGGTGTCGGTAGATCTGTATCACTGTCTTCTATCACGTCACTACTTGTACTTAAGCTTCCGCGAACAACATCAGCTGTAGTTTCATTTCTGAAATAAATCAAAACTAAATAATACTAATATTTAATTGCCGTACATTACAAGACACGATACCAAATTTTGATTTCGTCAACTAGACGTATTTAAAATAGAAATAATAATAAATAAATATATAAATATCAGGGGGCAATCTCACGCAAATTGAACCCGGCCCAAAATAACGATAATCTTACGTATATAGAGAAAAACATACTTGAATATAAGAAGACAATAAGAATAGAATAGAATAATATAAGAATAGAAAACATCCAATAATCAGGAACAAATACTCGCACTCATCACACAAATATCTGCCCTTACCGGGACTTGAACCCGGGACCGCTAGCTTCGAAGGCGGGGTCACTACTAATTAGGCTTGTTAGCTGAGTAATGCTTTACTAATATTATAATTATGTGTGTGTTTTTTTCAATGTGTGTTTATGTTCTTTATGGTTTAATCAATCAATTAATCGTTGTGAAATTAGGTCCATGGATAGTTTATAGTCTGAAGATGGATATTGGATATTTTTTATCCCCAAAAAGGGTCAGTTTCTGAAAGTATAGCGAGAAAAAACTTCTGCACAAACGGAGACGCAAGCAAAACCTAGTATTATATAAATCATATAGATGTACAGTCGAGATCATAAATATGTGTACACTTTAGTACACTGTGATTTTAATCGCTGTGACAATTTATATTATGGTACTTTAAACATGACATTAAATAGACAAGGAACTAAAGTGTACACAGATTTATGAACTCGACTGTACATTATAAACACCGACGTATAGGCATTATTTTTATTTTTTTTCTAAAAGTACTATTATTAAAAATATCTACTTCAGTCAATTTTACTTTTGGGCCATTCCATATGATAACAACAAATTTGAATTAAAAAGTGTGCCGCCAGACTTTTGATTTGAATAAAAAAAATTGAGGATATACTTTATGGTGACAGAAGAGCTGAACCATCACCATTAATTTTTTTTTATTTTTTATTTCCGAGTTTTACTCATTCGAAGTAAATAGTGGGGTCAAATTCCTGCTTGTATATAATACGCTCTAACTTTTTTTTTTTAAAAGATAACGAAATAATTGTTGCTGTGTTTGATTAGGTGAGAAATATGGATGTCATACTGTATGTAAAAAGTTATCTAAATTAACTACAAAAAAAATGGTGTCCATTTGAAATGTTCAAGTAACTGGTAATTTTTTGCAATTTTAATTCATTTTTGTGCAAACCCTAAAGCATATTAGGGATAACTTTTTTCAGAAATATAAAGTACTCGTTTTGTTCATTCTGTAAAATAAATATTATCGTCTTAGAATTATAATTCGAACAGAAAAATAGTAGTGAAAATTTAGAATTTCGAAAAATGCTTATGTTTGACCCCCAAAAAACCCATGTGGAAGAATAATTAAAAATTTGAATTTATTCAGAAAATATAGTCCATGTCTTTGTCAATTAGATTCAGTTTAAAAAGTTTTGTTATTTTCCCTATTTTTGGATATATGTTTTTTTTTAAACTGCTTATCTCGTGAATTTTCTCTCATCGTTTTTATATATGCAGATTAAAATATTTATGACTATAACTTTTAAATGTATGGTAATCAATTACCATACACTGAAAAATCAATAAATATAAGCCAGACGGTTCAAATTTACTAAATATATTTGATAATACTTATACTTAATTTGACGAGAGAGCTTGATATTGATATATTTAACTGTGTAATTCCTTCTGTGAGGCGAAAATTAACTAAAATGTGTTTTGAATGAGCGGTTTTCGAGTTGTGAACTGATAAGCGAGCTAAGTTCTTTTAGGTGTTTTATTGTTTATTGTGCATTGTTTTATTGTTTAATGTTTATTTGGGTATGGCCCTGTTGTGCGTGGCACTAAGGTGTATATTTCCTAATTTATATCTATTTGTGAGTTCCTGTAATTGGCTCTGTACCTCTATTTAAGTTACTATAGGAATTGTTAAAGCTGTTGGTTCTCCTTAAATAAATAAATAAATAAATAAATAAATATAAAACGAAAAAAAACATTACTTGCAAACCTTTGCTACTTCGAAATTTTCTGAAGTAGAATAAGGTCGCACTATTAATTCATTTTGAGAAATGGGAACGAAACTATGATAAGAACGTGTATTTTTTATGGTTCTCATATTTTTAAATCGTTCTGATAAGTACAACTCAGTTACATCGACTTCTGAGTTTGAGACGAAAAAGAACTTGATTCCAAGAATTTTGTTTACACAAAACTCGTACATAGCTTCAGGGGATAAAATGTTATCACTACCTGTGGTGCGTTGCAGACTAGCCATGATGAACGCGAAAAAGTCGTTTTATGACAATCTTCTCATTCAAACATTCCAACCGAACAAGACTCCATTGTCGAAATAACTGAATTTAAAGATGACAATTCAATAAAAAGTCAACTTCTTATCAACCAGTGGTATATAACGAACAATAACTATACATGAAAACAGGTTAAATAACACAAGCACTTCCTACAAAGGGTTTGCACCGCTTCATTATCTCCTAAGTACGGTCTCCTATATATAACTTTGATAAGGATTATAGTAGCACCTAAAAAAATATATTTCTTAAACGAGCAAAAATAACAAAACTTTTTAAACTGAATCTAATTAACAAAGACATGGACTATATTTTCTGAATAAATTTAAATTTTTAATTATTCTTCCACATGGGTTTTTTGGGGGTCAAACATAAGCATTTTTCAAAATTCTAAATTTTCACTACTATTTTTCTGTTCGAATTATAATTCTAAAACGATAATATTTATTTTACAGAATGAACAAAACGAGTACTTTATACTTCTGAAAAAAGTTATCCCTAATATGCTTTAGGGTTTGCACAAAAATGAATTAAAATTGCAAAAAATTACCAGTTACTTGAACATTTCAAATGGACACCATTTTTTTTGTAGTTAATTTAGATAACTTTTTACATACAGTATGACATCCATATTTCTCACCTAATCAAACACAGCAACAATTATTTCGTTATCTTTTCAAAAAAAAAAGTTAGAGCGTATTATATACAAGCAGGAATTTGACCCCACTATTTACTTCGAATGAGTAAAACTCGGAAATAAAAAATAAAAAAAAATTAATGATGATGGTTCAGCTCTTCTGTCACCATAAAGTATATCCTCAATTTTTTTTATTCAAATCAAATGTCATGCGGCACACTCGATTTGTTGAAATCATATGGAATGGCCCTTTTGCATACCATACAAACCGATTTAAAATGTTACACTTATACTTAAATAAATAAAGACACTGTTAATTTATTTAAGTAATCATGGTGTTTTTGCTGTTTGTTAGTACTGAACTACACGTGTCATCTTAAATAAAACAATTGATATACATAGGTATTCTGTGTCTGACACTTTGGCATCAAGCTGTTAGTCAGATAATGTTCTTTGAATAATAAATAAATAAATAAATAAATACTGGTATCAAATTCACATTTAACTTGTTTCGCACGCATCTAGAAGGTTACTCAATCCAAACATCTTTCTTATTTTATGTTAAAAAATTATGCTAACCTTATTTACATAAGCGTTAAAAAAACTTACCTCATTAAATTATCCCTTTGTCTTGTAAGCTCCTTTTTTCGTCCTATCAAGGCGTCCAGTTGATTTTTATCACACATCTTGAACACAGGTATTTGCGACACGAGCTTCATAAGCAAACTGTTTTAATAATCACTTCACCTTGACCGTCGCAAGCGTTTGATGTTAGTTTCGCGTTACAACTAGTTCCAAATAGTTTTATACTCTTATCTTACTCTAACAGATACGAATTTGTCAGGAAGAAAAGAGGCAAATAGCTGTTTGTGTAAGTAAAAGATGCTAAGGTAATCGCCACACTAGTCATAAAATAATAAAGTTTTGTAGGGTACCCGCCAAATATTGAAGGCATTAAAAAGTATCAATAATGTATGAATTAAATTGCGTAATGTAAAACTAAAAATGTTAACGTAATGGGTACAGCTCGTCTGTCCACAAGTGTATAAGCGTAACGTAAGCACCAATGTCAAAAATACGTATATTTGTAGTTAACGTAACGGGCATTCACGGATTAGAAGCAACAGTGAGTTTAATGTAACGGACTATGACCTATAAAGCTAACAGTTCAAGTATTAACGTAAGAGTCATTTTCAGTAGAACTGCCTGTTACATTACACGACTTCTTTTGTTAGAGTGCCCGTTGCAACAACATAATTAAATCAAATTTCAAGAAAATGTAGCATACACTATTTTCTGTACTGAATTTCCATTATTTATCCTGATTTTTGGTTAGTGTAACTCACTCTTTTTTCAAGATAGAATTATTTCAAATATACCAATAGACGGAGAAAAAAAAATCCAATCTAACTGTATATATAACTCATTTTCGTCAAATTGGCGGTTACATTAATTGATCCTGCAGGTGACGTTATACGATAGCCAACAAATGACATTATAAAAAATCGATATTCGTCACAGGGGCCACTTCTCCTTCCTTAGCCTGCTAGACCCTTTGCAAAACATCCGAATCAATGAATTTTATTGATCTTGTCTTAATTGTTATTGTAATTAATTAAGTATTTTAGCTATCCAAACGGGTAATGCGTAGTGAGGGACCATGCCGCGAGCGGGCCTGCTCGAGAGGGTGTTCTTTTTATAGTGGTGATTATTATTTATATCTTTAATATTTCTGCAGCTTAATTTTATTTTAATTGAAATACGTTTAGTTTTAATGTTTATTTGTATTATTCTTGAATTCTATAAATAAGTAGGTATATAAATTAAACTTTTATTATTAAGTATTTTTACACGTTTAAATTAATTGTTCTAAAAATCATCAATCACCATCACTGTCATTGTTCATCCGCGTAACCAAGGTAATCAAAATAATCATTACAAAAGAACTGTTATTACCATGGTAACGCTTATTATAGAACAGTTTTCACGCTTCGGTTACATACTTACGCTATGCTTAGGTGATATTCTAATACCGTGAACTATAAGTAACTATAGTTTGTCAAACTAAAATGGGATGTGATTAAATCAAGTATCAATTTCTTGTCCCTGGTTAGGTATGTAAAAAAATAAAGGATTTTTTTAATAAAATTTCAGTAGTTAAGATTGCAACAGGAACAGTATTTAAGTTAAAGCCATCCAAATCTTATTTAAATGTGTATAATTATCAACAATAAACACACAAAAAATTACAAAAAATCAGAACTATATAAATGCTTTTTATTTTCGAGATTAGAGTAATAATGGTGTGCTACGGGCCGGTAGTAAACCATGTTAATTTACGGATTGCCTTTGTTACACGTAATATTACAAAAAAACTGCAATATACAATTATAAACCGAATTTTGTTTATTCTAATCTGAAAATAAAATTATTATAAAATTAATTACCAGTAAATGAGTAGTTTAGAGATATAAGAATAAGAATTGACAAACATTGACAAATTTTTCATTAATATGCCAAAACATAAGCAATAAAAAATTATCTGATAAATGTTACAAAATTATGTGACAAAAAAAATATGACATTAATTATAAAAGTATATATAAGTATGCATAAGATAATTTTATGATAATCAGATATCCTGTTACTTCCCTTTCCTAGATATAAGAATCCCCTACGGCTAGCACATGTTGCATTTTGACGCTTGTCGCTCAGAGACCAGACCACCCTTTCTTCGGGAAAAGCCTTTCAAATGGCTTCCCCTTGAAATAGCTCGCGCAGTGGATTTGCTCTCCCATTCCAATTGACAACCCTTACAATTGGCTTTCCCTTATCGAATGAAGAACCCAATGATAAGGCTAGCCCTTTGAAATTGGTAACTGATTCATTTGATATCTCTACCTATTAAAGGGGTTTCCTTAACGTTTTTACCGCTTATTATGAACCTTTCTGATACGTTACAAGCCCTGATAACAACACGCCATCTATTGCGCGCACACGGCTCAATCACAAACGTTTACCATTGAAAATCGAACCGAATTTGGATCTGCCACTCCGCGCGATAACTTCAAATGATACGCCGTCGGTTACGCGTATACTTACTAATAAGGGTATTGAGTTAGCGCTTACTTTAATGGGATATTGTTTACTTGGTTAGAACGGGATGCAAGGTAACATGTGCGTTACAAAGTCTACAAAAGGTTCAAGATTGCGTTTATACTAGTAACCCCAGTCCCTGGTCGCTCAGTGCGTCTCTATCATTACAGACTAGATAAAAAGGGAGATCCAAGCGACAAACACGGACATATGGTGCTAGAACTTCAGATATTGTTACTCATTATAATGTTATATTAAACATTATTTCTCATTTTATAAAGAACTGTAGCAAACAAATGTATTAGTAATGTATTTAACAAGTTGTAAATTTTTCAACAACAGAAGTTTTACACTGAACTTATTTTCTAATAATGATATCAAAAATATCAGGACAGTAGTATGTAAGTTAAATTCTTTTGGTAACTGCAATATACAATTTTATTCATAACAATTTATAAATAGAATTTGTAACAACCAATGTAGTCACTTTTTAGTAAATTTTACCTATTATCACAATATATTATTAATATCATTAACGGAAGACAACATTAAAATATGTTATTTTATTGATTAATTGTGCAACTTATTATTAGTAGCATCAATTATATTTTCACACTCCACCCATAAACCACTAAGTCAGCAAGTTGTTAAGAGGATTGTGAAGCTAAAAATCTCCATACAAAATACGAAATAGTTTCTCTTCCTAAACCTCGTCCGATTTTTACGATTTTTGAATATATTGTAGATATCATGAAAAACTATGTCTGTACGTTTTCCTTTCCAAGAAAATATTTCTTTCAGAACAAAACAAATTTAAAAAACACAAAACAGAAATGTACACACCTAGGGTCTTTATAATAAAATAACTACATATTCAAAAATCGTAAAAGTCGGACTTGTTTTAGAGGGTGAGAAACGTTTTCAACCGGAGCTAAATTTGTATGGATTGTTTTTGACAGCTACACCATTTTAGCGGCACTTCACAATCCTCTTAATAATGTGATTAAAACTTTGTAAAAGTTGATTCTACTACTATTACATTTTTGTTACTTCCATGTAAAACCACAACCATTACAAATGATCTAACACTAGACAGTCCTTTCTTGTTTGACTTTTATATATTTTTCTGTTGAGCTACTTTACTAATTCCAATAAGGCACATTATAAAGCACCATAACATTATGAGTTGATTATGATTACTGACATACTTACGTAATGCTTAATTTTTATCATAATTATTGTTTTACTATGCCTTATAATATAATAGCAAGAGAAGAGCCTAGGTACTTTTTGTTATTTTTTGCAATTTGTCTGCCAAGATGTAAGAAGGTTAGTCATTATACATCCCATCAAGAAGAAAGTCCATTCTTTTGTAGTGCCTGTTTTTCCAAGCTTCCTGACCTCGCCTCAAGGCCAAGTATCCCAGGACTGCAAACATGGGCACCACCAGTATAGTGATAACTACTGGCATAATCATCCCAGGGTGACTGCCCGGGCTAGATGCTTGTTTCACTGACACCACCGATTTTGATATGGGCAAGTTTTTATCAGCCGCACTAGTTGGTATATCTTCATAAGAGAGGTATAACGGCTTTTTAATTAATTTAACCCGTTTAATATTATCAGTTTTATTCATAACCTTATTAACTAACACAGGCTTAGTTGATGGTGCCAAAGAATTTTCGGGTAAAACGTTTTCTGTACCATTGTCAGGTTTATTTTCTGTGCTATCTTCAGAGTTGAATTTAACCCCTTTCCTACCTTTAATGGACTTGGTAGAACTGTCTAAAATAGTATCCCCCTGTGTTATTGATCCTTGTGGTACAATTGGCCCTCCTTCTATTAACCCTGATTCAGACTTGTTACCCTCTTTTGCTAACAAGGTTATGGGCGCTGCAATAATACTGCTGTTTACGATCGTGTTAACCATTGGTTCTTTCGTGCTTACCCCAATAACTACGGGAATAAATAATAGAACAAAATTCAAACGAAGCACTAACATTGTGGTAAACATAAAATAATGAAAACAACAACATAAAAGTTCGATTTTGACTTGATTTGATTGTTAAAATTTCACATAACAGTTACAGTAAAACTTTTTTTTGACCATCTTTTGACACAGTGCAGTGGACTAGTGGAGTGACGTGACGTTGACAGATTGGTAACAACACGGTAACAACTCATGTAGCGATAATAATATAATAATTAATGTAATTAATTAATAATATAATAATTAATTAATGTAATAATATTATAATATGTTGTGAACTTATTTAAAGAATAATTATTAAATGGTCCTTCTAACATCTCTTTCTAGCAAAACAGAATTCAACATGGTGTTTATGTCAGCTAAAATGAATCTAATTACAGAGGTACATAGATGATTTTTCATCTAATAGGTAAAAAAATACACTATATACACTGTACATTAATAATAATTAGAATAAATAAAAACTAGTGTTATGTTGTTATGCTTTTATATTATAAAAATTAAAAAAAGCCTTGTGCATCTTTTTTCGGTATGGCTCGAACAGGTTTTTCAATTGACGCACAGAGTAGGAGTACTTGAATTGACGTTTGACAATCGCGACTTTCAAATGACAGTCAAAATGTACTGAAAATAGAAAACAATTTAATTAAATTCTTCTATGTAGGTAACTAAACAAGCACTCAAATAAGTCCGCAATGAGGACTCGCAGCAATTCTGGTGTTCGTTTGGATTATTATCAACGGGTAGTGCACAAGTTGATCCTAGACCATCAACAGCCAGTGACAGGATTGTTCCCTGCGAGCCCAGACAATGATCACGCCTGGATCAGGGATAACTTATACTGCATATTGGCAGTATGGGGACTGTCGATGGCCTTTAAGAAGATCGCGGATCAGGATGAAGATCGTGCCAAAACTTACGAGTTAGAACAGAGTTGTGTAAAGCTGATGAGAGGCAAGTAACCTTGTAATGGATGGTGTTTCTTATATAATATAATATAATCATTATGTTTGTACTAACTGCTGTGCGCAGTCTAAACATAATAGGTGTAAAGGGCCTATCTGGGTACCTTTAGGCTAAGAACTGGCACGACTTTCGAATGAATGAATTGTTTATTTGCATAAAACAAGCGTATATAAAAGGTGGTACAATAGTATTTCAGATAGTATCTTGTTTTACCAAGGCTGACGTACAAATACAGGGTGGAAAGGGACAACGGCCCAACCTGAAAATGAGAGATTATGTATCTCTAGTACATTATTTTTCTCTAAGAAACTATGTTAATATTTGTAACCGTTTTCGAGTTACTGCTTATTAAAGTTTATTGCAACAAACCCATTGTTTCAACCCTAAAAGACGATAGGGTCAATGACCTGACCTTGACCTTTATAAGAATGTAAAATAAAACTTGTCACATAGACACTATAGTTGTTTGATGTAAGCAATAATAAGTTAATAAATCCAAGGTATCAATTTAATTTAGAGATTTCGATTTACAGGTCTTTTGATGGCCATGATGCAGCAGAAGGATAAAGTTGAGAAATTTAAAAGTACTCAACACCCATTAGACTCACTCCACGCAAAGTACTCATCAACTACAGCCCGGATTGTGGTCAAAGACAATGAGTGGGGCCACTTGCAGGTTGATGCCATCTCCCTGTACTTGCTGATCCTTGCCCAAATGACTGCATCAGGCTTGCAGATTGTATTCTCACTTGATGAAGTTGCCTTTATTCAAAATCTAGTATTTTACATAGAATCAGCTTATTGCACACCTGATTATGGTATTTGGGAGAGAGGCGACAAAACTAATCATGGTCTGCCTGAACTGAATGCCAGTTCCATTGGTATGGCCAAAGCAGCACTTGAAGCTATGAATGAGCTGGATCTCTTTGGAGCCCGTGGCGGCCCTTCCAGTGTTATTCATGTATTGGCTGATGAAGCTCAGAAGTGCCAAGCTGTGTTGCAGTCCATGCTGCCAAGAGAATCCAACAGTAAAGAAATAGACTCTGGTTTACTGTCAATTATAAGTTACCCGGCTTTTGCTGTTGATGACCCACAATTGATTGCTAAAACTAGGGACACAATTGTCAATAAGCTACAAGGGAAGTATGGATGTAAAAGGTTCCTCAGAGATGGCCACAAGACTCCCAGAGAGGACCCAAACAGACTGTATTATGAGCCATGGGAGTTGAAGATGTTTGAAAACATAGAATGTGAATGGCCACTGTTCTTCTGTTATTTAATACTAGATTATTGTTTTCAAGGTGATAAGCAAAATATAACAGAGTATATGCATAAGCTAGAACAAGTTATGATTAGAAAAGATGATGGGATTAAGTTAGTGCCAGAACTGTATTCAGTGCCAGTAGATAAAGCCAACCAGGAACAATGTGACCCAGGAAGCCAGGAGCGTATCCCACTTGGCAGATGTCCATTCCTTTGGGCCCAATCTTTGTACATCCTAGGAAAACTTCTGCAAGAGGTAGGTAAATAAACTGTGTTTTTTAACTATTTTATGACAAGGGCCTTTCTACATTATGCATGTATAGTCGCATTTTAGATTTTTGCTACATAGTGGGAAAATGCTGCTACTGGCTACAGCATAACACTCGTAACAGTAGCTACATAGTGGGAAAATGCTGCTACCGGCTACAGCATAACACTCGTAACAGTAGCTGGCGGTGAATGTGTTCATTGATTATATGAAGATAGGTCCCTTAAATTGTGTCTTTGGTCAGTTTTGAATGAACCTAGCCAAAAACAGACATTGGCACATCTTTGCATACTCGTGGGGCATCACTTAATCAGCGATTTTATCTGTTTCTTATTACAAACTAATACCCTATTTTTTTTGTAATATGGTACTTATTCATCGTATCTGCCTGAGTTCAGTCTGTATGTCTCAGCCATTTTACTTAGTAATTTCAGGGATGATATGGTTGAAACAAATAGTGTCATTCAGCAAGTTTTCGAGAAATCAAAAATTAATCAAGCTGAAAGGGAATACTTACTTACATATTTTAAAATGCATATCTTTTTTGTACATTCTGTGTCCATCTGTGAAATTTGTATGGCTTTTGAGTTTATTTTTACAGTTTTTTTTTGTTGGTTTAGGGGTTTTTGGCAGTTGGAGAATTAGACCCTCTCAATAGAAGACTTTGCTCAGAAAAGAAGCCAGATGTTGTGGTCCAGATCGTCATTCTAGCAGAGGACAATGAAATAAGAGACAAGTTGATTGAGTATGATTTACATGTACAAACTATTGCTGAAGTAGCCCCTATTGAAGTTCAGCCTGCGAGAGTTCTAAGTCATCTTTACACTTATTTAGGTGAGTAACTGTTATTTTTACTTTTTTACAGATTTTAAGCAAAGAAAGGTAACATTGTTTTTAAATCCCTTTTGAATTAAAAAAAAGATTAACAAATCTATTATTTTTTCTTTTTAACATGGTTTTATTATATAGTAGATAAAAAACCGATGGTAAATCGGTTTCTGGAATTAATATTGAAATTTAATTATTTTAAACAATCGTTTTGAATTTTTAGGTAGGAATAAAAAGCTTGGCCTGTCTGGAAGAAAGTCGCGTGACGTCGGCATTCTGAGTACAAGCAAGTTATACTCTTTGAATGACCGAATATTCGCCTTTACACCTCAGGTATGATATGAAATGCCTAGCTCTTCTCAGTGAATTCATACATTGTTCATTTTATAACTCCCCTCCTCACCTTTCTCTCTTTGGATTTCACAATAAAATAGTTTTTATAAGGATTATTATTTTCCTTCTTTAATATGGTGTTTTATAATATTGATATTTATTTGCTCTGTTTTGTTGTGGAAGGCGAGAAAACAATGGTTACCTACCTATAACACTGGCGATTGAGATACAGCAAAAAAAACATTATGCAATGTTTTTTTTATTGATATACCATTTAGACAGTTATTTTATATATTGTATTTCAATGTCTTTAATTTCCTCGGTCTAATTATGAAATAATTAGTTCAGTTAAATATCAGAGCTCAAAAACACAAAGGGTACAGTCACCAGCAGACATAAGAATCAAAGGGGCAAAATTTCGTGACAGGTAGGGAGTTCCTACAGGTGTAGTGCATAATTGCTTTCCTTCGTATTTTCACGGTAACGTACGAAGGCGTCATGCTACTTCAGTCAACCTCAGTACTTTTTGTACTGTGATCGACTGAAATAGCAAGACGCGTTCGTACGTTTCCGTGAAAACACGAAGGAAAACAATTATGCACTACATCTGTACATAGATAAACTCAATCATCGATACTTTTTCCCTATACTAGTGCTTGCCCCGAGCATTGTTTGTATTATTTTGTAAGTATTGTTCTGAAGACGAGTATGAAATCAACACAGCATTTAAAAAAAATGTTATGCCCCTATGACTTCCACAGAAATTGAAAACTCATTTAGCCACCTGAGGATTTTCAGCCAAGACGTTTAACGCCCGTAAATTCAGAACAAAATATCTGATCGTTTATTTTAACAATAGTAGGTGGGACAGTAATAAAGAAAAAAAATATGATGAGTAAAGTTTCAAAAATCGTTCTGAAAAAATGAAAAGATTTTTACAATTTTAATAAAGTAATATTTATACAAACAAACCTTGGAGTGATCACTAGTATGTAGAACACGCATTGATAATTGTATGTATCGATATAGGAACTCCCTACCTGTCATACAATTTTGCCCCCTGGATTCCTATGTCCGGTCACCAGGGATAGTATTATTATCCAACATTGGGCGCAAAAAAATCTGACACGCGAAACACTGACGAGATATTTTTGCGCCCAATGTTGGATTATATATTATTGCTGGTGACTACTTATAAGAAAATGTGGGTGTGAAAAAGCTTTTGCTTAATTTTTATTTTGATCGTCAAATGGTGTATCCTAATTGTTCGTTTTTGTAAGATTACTAATCAATAGACATGCTTTTGCTTTTATAATGTAAGGTATCACTTTTAGGTTCTAGCAAATATCTTACTGTTATTTTACGTTTATTCTTATTTTATTATTATTTCACGTGCTATGCCACATACTTTTTATGGAAACAATTCGATATCAGGTTAAATATTTTTTAAGCGGTTAGAGAGTGTTAATTTGATGGATTTACTTTTTGAATTAACAAAATTATCATATCGGAACTTGCTAAAAAAAGTCGTACCCAGAAAAGTAGTGGATTTATTCAGCCACAATGCTATAACTATTTTGAGAAAATTAACTAATCTATATTTTCTTACCCTTCTAGCATTTTGTTGTTCTTGTTTTCAATATTAAAACAAGTTCATTTCCAACTGTCGCGGCCTTAAATGTAGGTGGTGTAATCGGTAATATAGTAATGAACTTGCCTATCAAATTTTTGATATAATGAAATTTTCGATATGAGATATATTGTTGTATGTGTGTCCATAGAAAGAAATCGTATCTTTCCTGAGGTACAAAATTATAATTGAGTTGTTTAATTTGTTAGTTTTCCGACATGAAGCGATTCTACATTGCTTCTGACTATGAGCTGATGGTCGATACTCTCAAAGCGGAGATTAACTTCTTGAAGTCTTCTTGGCAAAACCTTCTCGGCAGACCGCTTGTTGTTCTCACCTTGAATCAAATGTATCTAGGTATTATTTTGCTTCCCTAAGTTATATTTTGAATTTGCTTGCTGTTTGACCCATCCCGGTATTTTATTTTACTGTCGCTAACGATTAGTGCTATTGTGTATTAGTTGTAGTTTAAGTATGAATTATCGATTAAGTTAAATGTATTTATTATACACAGTTTTGAGTGTGAAGTTTCGTTGTAACTAACAGGTCATTAAATTTACACAATATAATTTTCAGTGTTTTACATACATATCTATATGTCATTCAGTCCATAGATAGAAGCAATTCAATTTACTATTTATTGACATGTATTGTATGGGATCTTCATATATCATTATTTTGAGTTTGTAATTTTAATTAAACCTCAAACAAAGTAGCTAGCTCTAAACCGAATACTTATTCATACTTACATTCACTTTTTTTTTGCGTGTCGTTACACACTCCTTCAAAGCTTACCACGGAGTTCCGTAGGATTTTAAAATTTGATTTGTTGGTATGGTGGTCCGCTCCTACAAAAAAGTAGAGAACTGTGCATCAGGTGATTTAAATATCTGTTACACTTACATAATTTATAGGTTACAATAGTTCCACTCACTTCATTTCCCGTGTAATATAATAAGCCGTGTGCATAATCCCCGCATGGGTGTCTAGAACTTCGACTACGAAGAGTTCTTCATGTCGCGGGACCCGGCGCTGCTCGCCAGCACGTTCACCGCCAACGTGGCCTTCCTGGGCATGAGCTGGAAGCAGATGCTCGGCCGGCCGACCATCACGCTGCTTGCCACGCAGTATTTGTTAGGTAATCTAACGGATACCATTTAATTTAAACTCTTGAGTCATTCTACAATTACATAATACACAGCTTGCAACGGTCTGATGTTACCGACAGCCTATTAATTATGAAATCTTGCATCTGGTATTCGGGGTCCGCACTCGCAATCTCCCCTGATGAAGGGCTCCTCATTGGGCGGATCCATATCAGGTCGTTTCCAGGCATGAATGTGTGGGAAGCTGTAGCTGTGTTTTATTTAATTAAATACTATTTACTGATTTTAGTCTTATTGCACACAAAAACAAGTACCTACAACAGGTGGACAATGCCAAATGACATTCAAGAGAGACTTATTTGCTTAATAAAAAAATAAGCTCTACACAAGATACCATAAATAATACTATTTTCAATGGCATGGTTAAGGTTAATGTCAGCATCAAAAGTAGGTAACCAGTCGAAGAGCTCAAAATTATCCTTACACGATTCAATTGCCATGAGAATAAGAGCGTGTGTAGATAGTATTTAACTCTTCGAATGTCCACCTACTTCTGCTGCTGACTGTACCCTACACAAGCCACGTGATGTAAAGCGGGCTGTGACGCCCACCATGGACATACATAATGCAAGCTCAAGGTTGTACAATGCCCATGAGTTCCTTTACCCACCCTTAGGATTTTGATTCTCGATGGAATGACTCTTTGCTAGCAAGATTGGCCTGTCGATATTGGTAGTAATTGCTATATTTAATCATACAAATTAATGGTTCTGTTATTAAAACAAAATACACAAAGGTCTACGAAATATATTTAAATGACTCTATACATTTATAATACATATAATTACAATAAATTAATGTAGCCTTGTCATATCTAAATGAAAAATTATGAATAGCTTACATAACATCATTATTTTTATTGCTTCAACAATTTGCTAATATTTTCCCGTTCTAACCATCATTTGCTTGAAAACTCATACACCCTTCTTAGTATGATATACAAACGCCTGTCATACCTATATGTCATATAGATAAATTTATTTACTATAAAATAAAAAATCCTAACTTAAAACAAATCGAAATAATTAATAAATTTCATACAATATGATTTATATATTAATTGTATACTGACATTCTTCAATACTGTCCCTGCTTTTAAGCTTATATTCTTCAATTCTTAACATGCTTATTTTAAATGCTTCTTCAAATTACATTGTGTGTCCATTTTTAGATCAGGGCAAAATTCCCATGGCCATGATTACTACCATGAAGAAACTGAAATCTGGGTACATCAACGGCACTAGAGTGACTTTGGGCAACCTGGGCGAGTTCTTGAGCACATCTGCTATCACCAACTTGAGTTTCTTGGGGAGCCAGGAGGATGGATACCCAGATAGTGAGTTAAATTATTATATGGCATGGCGGTGATATTTCTTGAGGGCTGGAGCTTTAAATATATAGTAATTTGTTACCTTTTCATGTGTCGCACTGCCATTTCTTGTGTCGCCCTCAACAGCCCAGGTTTTTTTTTACGGGGGACCATGTTACACAAATTGACCTAGTCCGGACTAACTCTAGGCTTGGACTATTGCTACTAGGCAACGATAAACATATTTATATACATAGAAAACACCCAAGACTCAGAAACAAATACTCTCGCTCATCACAAATATTTGCCTTAATCAGGAATCGAACCTGAGACCGCTAGCTTCGTAGGGTCACTACCAACTAGGTTAACTGCGTCGTCGTGATGATGTAACGACCTTTAGGAACTTTATCGTTGGCGTAGCTTAGCCTAAATGCAGAATTAACCCAGGGTTTTTACCCAGGGACCGGAAAATCCCTTCATTCCCTATCGATAAGATAACTATGATTGAGTTACCTTAACTTTAGAGCGAACCCCTTTGAATTAATTAACCGCATCCATAGAGCTTACCAAATTCATTACGGTTTCAGTGTTTAATATGTAAGCGCTTAGCATTGACTGGATATTTCCCCATTGACGCAACCCCTTTCGTGCTAAGCGGTTCCGATCCCTGTTTTTACCTCAGCACGAGTAGCACAAGCTGTATTTTCTCGCTTGTCGCTCAGTGCGTCTCTATCGTTACAGACTAGAAAGAACAAGTCGCAAACAACGTGCTAGCCGTGCAGGGAAGTATGAAACCCGTTTGTGGGATTTTGTAGTTAAAAAAGTGGTCCGCGAGTTCAAAATTTTGACTTCAATTTCCGAAAGTTATGCTCATTATTTGAAACTGTTAATGGTAGATGTTGTTTTACAATAATTAATCAATATTACTTTTATTTTTTCCTCAGAACTTAACCCTCATGTGCAGAGCTACCTGGAAGAGAACCTGCTCAAGTCGTTCAGCAACAAGGTCAGCTTCTTCTCGCGGCCGGCCGGCGCGAGCAACGCCCGCGTGCTCAAGCGACGCATGTCCGTGCGGGGCGCTATCAAGAAGACGAGATCCATCAACGTGGACTGTGAGCACTTGAATAAATTAATAAATATTGAGGGAATATCTCACACAAATTGGCCTTGTCCCAAACTAAGCTTGAACTAGGCTTTTACTATAGGTACTAGACAATAATAAACTTAATTATATAAAATATCCAAGAATGGGAAACAAATATTTGCGCTCATAAACCTGCTGCCGCTAGCTTCGAAGGCTGGGTCACTACCAACCAGGCTATCGTCAATTTGTTTATTATGTCGTTAGTTTTTGTTAGCGATATCTAGCCTCGTAATCGTAAGTTACTAACGTTAACAATAACAAAATTAAACAATTATCCTGATACCAGCGAGCGTACTAACGCCCTAATCATTTCGTATTTGGTTATTTTTAATGTAACCGAGGATGCGGCATCCCACTCGTCTCGTTTCAATTTCATTAGAGACGTTTAAATTTTCCAAAGTTAGTGTCAGACATATCATAGCGAAAAAAATTCGAAAAAAATGTTAATAAACAAGGATCGATGGCGTTAGCGTACCCTCCGAGTATGATAAGGCACGCGATCACTAATTTCGTGGATCCTAAGTAGGGTCTTGGTGGCATAAGTGATAATGCGCCTGCATTGGCCAGCGGGCCTATTATGGTCGTGCGTGTTTATCGTGTGGATAAAACATCTGTCACTTTCTGACCGGTTATTAAGTGCGACAGTGACGGATGCTTTACCCATCGCGATAAAGGCGACCATAATACGGGCCCTGGAGAGGAGTTGTAGGTTCGACTCCTACCTAACTCCTACCCACGAATTTTTTCGCTTTAATATAGTTTAGAATTTCGTAACATACGTTCAGACGTCTTAGTAATCTGAAACGGGCATCTAATTCAAGATCAGAACACTTTCACAATATAGCCCTATGGGCTAAGACAATTCGCCTCTATGCTAGCCAGTCGTATGGCGGTTCATGTTAAGTAGATCAGACTCAGTTAATGACGATTAAGCCTTAGGCTCTATTCGCACCGAGACGCGACGCTGTGCATCATATCCGACTCAGAATATACTTTATTTACAACACGAAAAAGTACATATTTCATTGTGATAATTCAACGATGCGAGCTGCAATGTATTCTGAATTATATTATTATTAGTATATTTTGAGTCGCATGTGCGCACAGCGTCGCGTCGCGTCGCGTCTCGGTTTGAGTTGACCTTAGTGATAATTTTTACAAAAGGTTGAAAAAGGAACGAGTTAACGACGCGTTGGCCTATTCGGTAGTGACCCAGCCTACGAAGCTAGCGGTCCTGGGTTCAAATCCCGGTAAAGGCAGATAATATTTATAATTATCTCTAAAAGGTCTCTGAGTAAGGCAGTCAGCTTTGTAAGTTGTTTTTTAATTATTTGAAAAATATTTAGTTTAATGTTTATTTGGGCACAAACGGTACAAGTAAAGAAAAATATTACAGTAAAACTTACATAACACATACGTATCTATAGACCTTGATTTTGTTTTCAGCGGACACGCTGGGAATGGAGGGCGAGTACGTGGGCCCGCAACTGGAGCGGAAGCCGTCCTGGCTCGAGGTGGAGCCGGCCTTCGGGCGCAGTCCCTCGCCGGAGGATGCTAGGAAAACTATTACCAAGTAAGGCTCAGTCTTTTTATGTAGTTGGTTTCCTTCAATCCAAAAATGGTCAGCCAATTGTACATATCACAGAAACAAGGGAGGTATGTTATGGGGGCGTGGTTCGTGACGCCTCGGTATGCTCAAAATGACCATATCGGCACAAGGCACGTTGCCTTAGTCACCCGCTGAGAGCTGTCAATATACGAGCTCCGTTTAAATGATAAAATGACTGTTTGTAGCCTGAAAATGGGCAATAATCGAAGTCCAAAGGTTAATTTTTGTGTCAAGGGGCATAGCATACCACTAAGTACATTCCGTTTTTAACTATTATTTCTTGAATGAATGCATTTTTTATTGAATATTTAAGGTTTGTATGGATTTCTGAGCGTAAGGATGTGGAGGTGATTTCTATCGACTATCGATAAATGGCTTGGATTACAGCGATCAACAGAATTATACGTGTTAATAGTTCAAGTTATTTATCATCACTATCACACGCTTAAAACACAAGGAAAATAATTTAAGTAATTTTTACGTTATATAATATTAAATTTCTGTTATACCTATAATATAATGAACGTTATGTAAAGTTTACACTGTAAGAACGTATTCTGAATGACGTACGTAAATACTTACTAAAATTTGGATTAGGTTCAACCGTATTGCAGATTTAATCCATTGATTGGATTTCAGATAACAAACGCAAATAAGAAAAAAAAAATAACACTGGGATAATAACATTTAAAAAGGTTCAAGGCTAAAGGTTCACTGGTAGAGAATGCCCAAAAGTATCCGTCTAAGTTATTTGTTCGTCCCAAAGCGAGATCTCGTGACGTGATACTCAGCCAAACCCATTTTTTAAGTGTATTTGTATCAACATCGTAATATCCTAGCTTAACAGTTTAGATTTTTTGTACTAAGTAATCAAGTAAAATCAACACATCATTTTTATTAACAGGTCCAACTAACATTTACCACAGAAATGCAGCCATTGTAGTTATCACTCCCAATAACAAAGTTTCATGTATCAACTTTCTTTAAAATATTATTATATTCTAATATCATGTGATTGCATTAAACTAGTAGTAAAATAAACAAATTAATAGTACCTAATGCCTGAAAATTGAATAGTACCTTTATTAACCATGCAAACAAGTTTTATATGGCTATCGATATATTTTGAAAATTTCCTGGAGGCATGCCTAAGTGGAGTGCAGGAAAGAGATGCACTTTTCTTGAAAAAAGGATCACTACATGTCGCTGTCAGAGTAGTTCCTAATTTGCTGAGCATAAGGACTATTATCTTAGCGCCATCTAGCGCTGACCAATTAATTAATTACTCGTCGTCTAGATATCAGTTAAGTGACTAGTAAGCGCTACCTTACATTTAGTAACTGAACTACGATGGAAAAAAATGATCTTTCAGCATTTTTCAACCTTAAAAACATAACATGAAGCCAATGACCTTCTATACACAAGGACTTCGCATCAGCGCACAATACGCGGGACAGCCCAATTGCTCGCAATGACAGCGTGCGCACAATTCTTACCTTAGTCGTCTGTTGGTCGCAAATCCGTTAAGATGCCGAAGTGTGTCATCAACAAGTGCCGAAATAATACCAGAACGACTCAAAAAAAAGATGGTGTGACTTACCACCGGCAAGTTAATTTTATTTATAAAAGATAACACGCGAAAAACTATAAAGAATGTATTAAAACCATTTAATTTTCAATAAATATCGTATTTGATTGACAACTACTGACAACTATTGTCAAGTATTCCATTGATATTCTATTTCTTTCTCTCACGCGCGTTAGAAAGAAACAAGCAAAAGGACGTGACAAGAACATAGTCAGAAACCAAATAATAGAGTAGCTCTTTTTAGGGTTCCAAAATGGTAAAAAACGGAACCCTTATAATGGGTTTTTTTTCAGCTTTCCTGTACACGAGATAAGGATAGAGAATTGGCGCAAGTTAGTAGCAAGAGAAAGATCCGAAATATTTTACAAACCAAATAATAGGGTATTTGCCTAGTTTGTGAAAAGTACTTCTACTTAATTAATGATCCATTTTATGATAGTAAAAAAAAACTCGCACGGATATTAACCCGATAACAATAATAAAACAATAAATAAATAATTGCCTTAACTCTTTACAGCCAAAACGACATCTTTCTGTATAATCTGTGTTATGACGTCATATTACACTTGTCAAATGTCACTCAACCCAACGGACAATTTAAAACTTCAAAAAGTGGGGTTATATTTGTGTTTACCTACTATGTATGCTATCCATTCAATGCAGTATTGTAAATTATGATATGATACATCAATATGAGTTTAAAATCTTATTACCAGTATTGTATAGTGCCTAGCGCAATGTACTTTTGTGAGGATCATGTTGATGTAAGTACTACATTACATACTGTTTAACAAAGTAGTTAACAACATTACATATTGTTTAACAACGGTTCAAAGTTTGACAAATTGACACTGTCTGCTTTGGTAAATGTGTTCACCAAAGACGCCATAGCTGGATCTTTGTTTATTGCAATGTATTTGCTAACGGCTAACCCAGTAGGTATGAGATAATGTAAGTTTTTTCGCCAGTAGACTCAAGTTCAAATCTTTGTTTACAGTAAACGCAGACAGAATGAATCTTGTCATGTCACAGTTGTCACCACAGATTATAGGATATGTCTAAAGCACAGATTATAAGAGTTGTCACTGTCTCGAGTTGATGACACAGATAGTATGATAAAAAAAAACATTAAGTAAGATGACGTCACGCAATCTCATTGGTGTTTCAATATAGATTAAAAATCTTTATTTTATTATAAGATATATAATAAAATAACGACTTTATTAAATTAAATAAAAACTATAATCATAATCCTCGACATTAAAACTAGCTATATGCAAAGCATCTTTGTTTATTATAACCACAGGCAAGTACCCTATTCAAGCGTCATTTGCTCAGATCATTTTCTTGAATCTGATGTATATTTAACCACTAAATGATATAAGCGTTAATTAGTTTTTTCGATTACCTATTTTATGTAGGTAGGTAAATAAAAATATTTCGTTTAAAAAAATTGGTTTCTCTTGCATGTACTACAGTACCCAAACCAAAATGTTAAGCACTTTAGTGCACTGTCATAATATCTTTCAAACTGAACATAAAATGATAAGTATGACAATAACAATGGCAGTCACGACAAGGTTCTAAGTATGCTCAACATTTTTATTGGGTGATTGTACAAAACCTATATTCAACGTTTTTTTGGAATAAGTTTTTGATATGTTTGCGGTTTCAGAAGGATTAATAAAAATTGGTTCATATTTATGAGTACCATCACCGTCTGGCCCCTGAAATATCGTTAACTTCGATAGTAAAAAGTTACCCTACAGTAGCTATCCACATAATTATAATACCATAAATAGTTCAAAATATAGGTACAGTCTCCTAATAAAAATAATGAGCATACTTAGAACCTTGTCATTGTGAATGTCATTGTCATTGTCATGTGTGTCATTTGAAGTTCTGTTTGAAGTTTACTATGACATTTTAATATTAACATTTTCGTTGGGGTACAGTCAAAGAATTAAATTTGTGACCCACCTTAGTTCCAAAGTCAATCTGACATTCTACAGCAATAAGGTTGAATTTCGTATCAATTACAAATGACTAAACATCTCTAATGACAGTGACATCTTCAAGCAGATTTCCTTTGAAATGGGTAGCAAATTAACTTCCGTGACCGTACTGTACATTCGAAAACTATAAAAAACATTTTCACAAAAATAATCGACTGTGACAGACGGACAAACAATGAGTGAGCATTTATAAGCTCACCCTTATAAAAACCCCCTTATGGGTTCCGTATTTTCTGTTGAGGTTCGCTACCCTAAAATTAACAGCCCGTTTCAACTCCACTGGTACCTTGTTCCAGCCAACTTCTAAAATCAACATATGAAGCTTCGACTGAGTATTTGATAAACATTTCTGATTAATAACCGATGACATTTTAAAGGACTGGTGTGTAAACGGCAATGTATAGACTGAGCTAGTCGAAGCATAATAGGGTGAAATAAGATGCAGTGCCATGTTTGGGCATTTTTGTTGTATGACGTGAGTTGTCCATGTGTATAGAAGGTCATTGCATGAAGCTTATTTTTGTGCTACTATCAAAACCATGTTACGGCGTTTTTAATTCGAAAGGTGTATCCAATTATGAGGATGTTGTTATTGTAGTAGTTAATAGAGCGTAAGCGTTAGACGCACACATGTTTAAAAGTGGCGACACCGGGTCTTGTACGAATTTGCGCTCATGACATATATCCTTGTTTCTGTGATCTGTGGTCAATGGTCTTGTCCGAAGCTACTTATAAGTTCGAAATTTGAAACCTTACCGTAATACAGTAGACCCAATTTCAGGGGCACATCGACTACGAGTCTTGGTATCGCGACGACTCCTCCAGCGAGTGAAGTGAAACCAAAAGTACCGTCACCCCCGAAGCAACCAGGTCAGTTGGTAGGTTAGTCTTAATTTACGATAGAATCTATTAAAAATTAGTTACCATGTTTTGTTACACATTAAAAACTGGAATCATGATCCTGGTTAAGCATAAGCATAGCTATTAACTTAACTTAACTGCTTTAAAACCTGAAAGTAAAAGACATATCTACTGTTTTTTTAAAGCTAGTTTTCGTCGGTATATTTGATTGCGACTGTGCAATCTGGAGTAATAAAGCACATTTTCGTTGCGTATCACGTGAAATTGTCTTTTATTGAGTAATGCCTTTATTTATTTATCATTATCGCTCCTAACCACTTCACAATCCAGTCGCAAAGAAGTTCAGTTTGAACCGTATATGGACAACATGCCTAAGGACTATCAAGTGGTTAAACCCTGGATACCATGGTATTCAAGTACACCCAAGCCCCTACCTCATTCCAGGCACAAGCAAGACTATCCCGACGATAGTCCGCAACCGAACGACGTCGGAGTCGCAGACCATCGTGTACGCCGCGCAGGAGACCGACGAGCTACTGGCCATGCTGCGGGAGACGGAGAGCTTGGATGAGCAGGGGGATATCCTGCAGTACCTCGTCGATACGCACGGGCTGGATTTTAACAGCGGTGAGTACTTGTTCAGAGGCCATAAATCGTCGGTGATACTGCTAAACCGCGAATGTAGTAAATTTAATCAGGAGTAAAACGAACCTTAATAATTAAGTCTTATTTAATTTGTTAGTTACGCGGCTTTACAATATGATTATTGCCCGGTTCCTATATTCAAGAAACGAATCGTTTTCCTAACGCCTCGTTAAAATTTGACATATTTTGTACGTAGCAAATGTCATAACGCTACGGCCCGTAAGGAAAATGATTCGTTTCTGGAATATAGGAACCGGGCATAAGTCGGTAGTGTTCCTCGATCTGAATCTCAATAACCATAACGCCTATGTGTTTGTTCTTTGGGTATATTAAACTTGATCACATTTCCTCAATATTTTCATTTTGTAAACATGATACATTTTTCGCATATTTTTGGTTAAAGATTTAACCAAAAATCTACGATCTTTAGCGATGTTTTTTGACTCAATAGTTGAGTATTTATAACTTCTTAATTAGTCTCTTTTACCAATGTAAACCATTGTTTTTAATATATGTTGTGGTTTTAAATTAATTACCAAATATTTGAATTTGATGCTGCCATTAACGCGCGCGCAAACTATCTCCTTCTCACGTTTTCACATAAAGCCATCCCTTTTATTTTTGGGTGCGCGTGGCAGCATATGACATGTGGCCTTTTAAGGCTTAAGGTTTTGCAATGATTACTGAACTTTAGGGACGAGTGACATCAGTAGGTGGGCACCATACCATTTTATAATATTATACCAACAGGCTTTTTTTCGTTTCGTTTTTCCGATCTGTTCATCATATAATACGAACGATTAATGTCAACAAAAGGACATTGACATTACCGATGCAATATGCATGTAAGATTCCGCTAACAACGAAAACAAACTGAAAACATGACAACGTAACCGTATTTCTTTTCTACAAAAATGTATCGTGCGGCTTTTTTAAACCCAATGTTTTACCCAACAGGCATGCAAGAAAACGGCAAAGTGGTAACGGTTAAGGATCTCCTCAAGTCGCTTTACGAGAAGGCCTGTACCCAAAAGCTGTGGGGCCTCGTCCGCCACACGGCTGGGATGTTGGGCAAACGCGTCGAAGACTTGGCCAAGGCTGTGACGGACCTGTTGGTGCGCCAGAAGCAAATCACGGTGGGGATGCCGCCGAACAACGAGCACACCATCACTGCGCCACTGCCGGAGAACGAACTGCGCCAACTGATACATTTGGTGAGATCTATTGTCATCTAATTATTATCAATGTTCTCTGTGACTACGATTTCACTGAATTAGTTTATGATATTATGGGTATACCCTTGGGGACTGTACGATTGTCCGAAAAACAAAATACCATTGGTCAGTCACTGAACTAAATTTCACAACAATCGGATCAGGTGTTAAACCGTCAAGGAGGAACAAACACATTTTCCCATTTTTAATAAGTAAGGATTGATAGATTACTGGGGATGTATGACAACTGTCAAGTTTGCACCATAAAATAAAAAGAGTAAAATGATAATCGAATAAAGATCTCTGTTGTTTCGTTCTCATATAGTTCTTATAATACTTAATTTAATATAGGGAATGCAGGTCGTTGCTGTGGATATGTTTTGTAGTAACAGGTGACTTTCACCTGAAAAACATGCAAAATCAGACGTGATTGCCCGTGTATTCTTTACATGATGTAGTACTATTGTAAAATCATTTGTTCAATAATAGTGGAACGACGTTTTACGCTTATTTTTATAAACAGTAAAATATATTTAATCTTGAACTTCGACCTTTCGAAACGAGAAACATCTTCTGGTTGGACTAAATGTTCAATGACGAGCGAACAAAATTCAGTCTTATGGTCGACTTTTTTGGTCGAATGTACAGGCTAAATTTGAACGGCTTACCGTTAAACCAGACGACTAAGGCACTGGTCCCACCAAGGGCAAGGAAGCGATTAGCTATCGGCGATTTTCTCGCCCAAGAAACTAACAAAAGATAAAGATCCCCTGTCAGCATAATAAAATAGACATTTTTGATCTTAGGCTGTTCACGCCGCCGGTGAGAACTCTTTGCACTAGTTTGTCAAAACAAAAAATATACATTTCGTGTCAAGAAACGAGACACAACTATTAATAGTTGATAGCTGGCTATCTCGCTTCCCCTCATCGTCGGCGGTGGGGCCAGTGCCTAACGAGGGGCTTATGCCCTAGTCACTCGGTCTTGCATTCATTCGGTATCCATAAATGAGAACACGTGCCTAATTGCCGCTAACCAGAAATAAGCTAAACCGCCGTTCTTGGCATTCCTAGTTTAATTAGTGTAGCTAGTGATATTAATGAATAATACAATGTCCTTCTAAATATTCCAATATTTGTTACAAGCAGACATTTCGCAATAAGAAGCATGAACACGAATACGAGAAGGTAAAAAAATATGTTTAGTAAGTTCTTTGTTTACTTAGCTCCTTTTTATATCGACTTAGGTTTTATTGTTATTGGGGTTTGTCGAAAAAAAAAAAAACAATTAGCAACCCATACGAAAATGTTATTTTTGACGCATCTCGAGACGGGCATTGCAGTCGAGATCGGTTTATAAATACGGCTCTTAGCGCCGTATTAATAAACTGATGTCTATTGTAATGCTTGTCTCCAGATACGTAAAAAATACAGTTATCTATGGCTTGACGTTTACTTTTACGTATCTTCTGACGGGCATCTCAGCCGAGATGAGTTTATTAATACGGCCCTTTAGATTCGTGGACATTGAGTAATATATGTCATATGCCTGTCTTATGATATGTCAAAAGTAAAGGTCATTTATTAATACTATGTTATTCTGTTAAATGTTGAATACAGAACATTTACTTTTTGAATAAGTTTTGTGCTAAATGCACATTTAATATTGTCAATATTTATTTTAGATAATTCTGTTAGTATGGTATTAAAGTACCTGTGCGCCAGCGAATGTTAAACTCACAGAGGTTCAAAATTAAACTAATTTCCTATTCAACTGTGACACTTCGACGTAGGTGTCCTAAAGTCATATTTTTAATTAGGTAAAGTTCATGTACTCGTATGGTGAATTTCAGTATTAGCCGTGTAATCAATTATGGTAAGTGTAACTATCATAAACAAAAATAAAACAAGGTTATTAAAAAAACACATTTTGTGTACATTTTCATTTAACTTAAACTAAAAGAATGACACGAGAACTGTCAGATTACGTTATAAAAAATGATTGACATGTGCTTGCTGCATTCGCTAGCGTACTGTACTTACGTGATAATGATTGTGCTAACACCGGCATTCGTTCACTTCTATATAATACAAGCTACCCGCCCGCGCTTTGCTTTAGTTTATGTGAGTTTTCTGTAACATCCGTACATAAACCAGAATTTATTAATTATTATACATAAAAACCCTCCGTGAAAAATTATCTAACTGATTGTGAAAAACCCATCAAAATATGTTGTGTGGTTTATCTAGGACGAGTTAGAGGATATACAGTCAGACAGGAAGACAGACGCGGAAAGCGACTTTATTATATTAAGTAAAGATGGGTGCCTGACAAATTAGATGAGCTACTTTTAAAGAAACGAACTGGCAAAATGCCTTGGCCAGTGCAATAACTGTTAAATAGTCATTCGGATTTGGATAAAGACCATTAGACTAACTTAAGAGCGTATTCCTCATAAGAGTTTAGGAGATGCACATACACACCCCATGGTCCTTTCAAAGGTATTTATTGCTTTATTGCACTGTACTCTCTTAAATAATATAAAAAATCCATTGTAAGTTTTTGATTTATTTCTTGCTTAGTGTGAAATAATTAACTTTGACTATGATCGTGATTACTAATGTGCGTATGACTGGCAGGCTTATGGCGACGACGAGAGCACGGCCATGCTCACACAGGAACTGCTCGTGTACCTCGCCATGTTCATCCGGACGGAGCCGCAGCTGTTCCTGGAGATGCTACGGCTAAGGGTCGGCCTTATCATTCAGGTAATACAGCTGGCTTAACAGGCTAAAAATTTTCAAGAAACAAAGACACAGATATAGGATTGCGTAAATATATGTAAAAGGTACCTATTATACCTTTCAACGAACGATCATTACGCAGAATTCTCATTTCATCGAAAGTCATTTCTTCCCACAATAGATTTTTTTTTTGGTAGTCACAAGTCTAAACTGACCTACGTAATTCATGTTTAAGATATCCCGAAAACATAATTGTTTCAGCAGAAAATGATATTTGATGAAATGTTACAAACGATGAAGTAGGATTCGATAAAAAAATGGTTTACCATGTGTAAACTTAAGTAGACATGTCTACTCTTCTTGTTGTCTTCTTCTATCTATGTTTTACCTACTCGAAGAAAGTGCAGAAGTAAATCTGTTTGAAGGTGATGGCGACTGAACTATCCCGAACGTTGTCGTGTGACGGCGAAGAGGCGTCGGAACATTTGCTCAACCTGTCCCCCTTTGAGATGAAGAACTTACTCTACCACATTCTCAGTGGGAAGGAGTTTGCCATCAACAGTGGTAAGAAACAGTCTTATCTTCTAGGTTTACTTTCGAAATTCAAAAAATTTAATTAAAATTGTTTGATAAACGATAAAGTGGCCATTTTTTATATTTATATTTAAATACTTTCCTTTCCAAACATCGTCGTACAATTTTACCCTAAAAGTTGGCCTTAGCTTCTTCTGTTATCCATAAATAACATTACAAAATTCATATTTATTCGGTTTGAATACCTAATTTCTGTTTTTTTTCTGAATTTACCTAGTTATTGTGTTCGATATTACAACATGCAAAATATTCCTTTCCAGGAAATTCATTGTGTGTTATAAAGGAAAAGATCTCTAAGAGTAAAGGCGAGTTCATACTGTTGCACACAATAGAATTTTGCTTTTGTTTTTTTAAGTGTGTACCCCTCGTTACCTTTTGTGTATATTCCCCCGTATTTTAAACGTTGTGACCTGTTTAAGCGTTTTTGGATATTTGTGTTTATGGGTATGAACCAAAATAAATGTCCACTTAAAGAAGAGTTTTGTCCACTTAAAGAAGACCTTAACGAAACTGTCGATTAACGTCAAACACATACATTTTTGTAACGAAATTGTTAGTTAGACATCATTTAAGTGACATTTAAATAGTGTCTTTATGTATATTTATTTTGGTACTTACCCTTATTTTAGTGATTAGGTTGTGTTTGTTATTAATACCATATTGTTCGCCGTTGTATGTAAAAATTTGTTCGATATTTTTTACATTTGATTTATTTATATTGTTTATATTTAAGTTTAATAATAATAAACACATGTGTTGCAGTAGGCCGTGGAAACTTCTCAATCGTCAGTAACAAATCAAACCGGTATGGAAAGAAGTCTCAGATAATACTAGAGGGACAATCGCTACAGGGCAATATTGAGGACAGTAAGTAATTATTAATTTGGTCCGTTGGATAAACTAAAGGATGTATTTTTTATAGGAAAGTATTAAATGCTGATTTAATTTTGCTCTGATCCAAGGTACTAACTTTAATAAAGTTAAAGTTAGAAAATAATGCAATGAATTTTTTGTGGTTCTCATGAACTTAAGCTGAATTGATAAAAAAAACTATGCATTACAAAATCAATTTTAATTTAAAAACTATATATGTATATATCTGTGGTCTTCATCATCAGTTCCAGTTCACCATATACCTAGTGCTTTTCAAGAGCAAATGCACGACTTACAGTGAAAAATACCGAAATCGCTATAGGTGTACCTATAATATTTGAGGAGTTCTCTTGATTTCTCCAAGATCCCATCATCAGATCCTGACGTTTTGGCAATGGGACCCATTCAAATATCGAAAAAAAAACAAATCGGTCCAGTGGTCTTAGAGTAATCGGGAAACATATATTAAAAAAAAACCGACGAATTGAGAACCTCCTCCTTTTTTTGGAGTCGGTTAAAAATATACGTTAGTAAGTAAGAGAGTCAGGTACATTTTTCAAGTTATTGAAATAGTCATGGTACAATAATATACTTCGCCTTGTATTCTCTTCCGAGAAGCATTGGTCACGTGAGTGGACACGTACTACGTCATATCCGGCAACCGAATATTTCCAAACTTTAAAATCGGGATAATTTTAAATGATTTACTCATATATATCAACTTAAGACTATACGTATTTACGGTTTGACCATTTACTGATCTATATAAAAAATAACGTACCTGGAAGACCGAGCGTCGCTCGGGTTAAAAACGATATTTCCCAAAGATGACAACTTGAAAGATCGATTTTTTGCCCCCGTAAACCCCTATATTTCAAATTTCATCGAACTCGTTCGAGCTGTTTTCGAGATTCAGATGATATATTAATAACGTGTTACAAAATACCCCGTAAAAAATATAATAAATTATTAAACCCAAAAATATGGTCTACCCTAGTCTAACTGTCATGACAGGGAACCGGAGTTAGCATAGATTATTTTAACAGGGCTACTAACAAGGGGCCAATCTATCTATTTGGTTAATTGTCAACTATGTGTTTTTTATCCACAAAAGTTTGCTAAAACACTGGCTTCAAAAAATGTAAAGACGGTTTTTTTTAAATTAAAACCTTCTTATCGATATTCGACAATAATTTCGTGTTTTGTCCAACATTTCCAAAATGTCACTATGGAAAATTATAATCTAACTCGGACTATTACGATATGATATTATGCGTAAGCAATTTAAATCGTGCTTGCGAACTGTATGAGAGAGGCAATGATTTATCGATGGTAGATCCCCCGCTGAACACCGACGGCTACCATCGTATCAGTATTTCTCAATGTCAAGACGCCTACATTCCATAGGCTCCTTTCGTTGGTCTACTGGAAGCGCACGTCCAAGCACAATTGATGCCAGGCAGGCTGAATAAGTGTTACACCATTTTGAAGAAGAGCCAACCTCGAGTACGAGACGAGCAGGAGCAAGATTCGTTATTAACCATCTCACGAGAATCAACATGCTTCACGGCAGGGCAGATTTCAACACTAGTGGCGGCACGGGCATGTCGTCAATGACGACTTTCCTGTGGCCGAGAGGGATTACTTTAAATTTGAAAAAGTGTTAGTTTAGTTTGTTTCGTTACTGTAGGACTTTCCTGTGGCCAACAGGGATTACTGGGACGGTTTTTTGCTCCCGGCGTGCAAGGGTATCTTAACGTTTGCTTTCCTATAAATTTAACATTCATTACTGAAAAGTGAATATTAATTTAGGTTGCTTCGTTAGAATAGGTCTTTTAAAATCTTCAAAAACTCGGCTTATGATATCTATCTAATCGAATTCTGTAAATTTAGTTATTATGTCTCTTTATCGTTCCGCAAATTAGGTAAAAATGTACACGGACATTCTGCGTAATTTCCTCTTTAATTTTACTGAAATAGGGTTTGCACATCAATGAAAAAAAAATACCTTTTTTTTTTGGTAAGTCATACAGTGACACTGCGGTACTCAAATATTGTAAATGGACAAGTTTTAAAGCACCATGTAACCCCCTTCCGGCTTTACGGGTATTTTGGTAACACCTGTATATACAGGGTGTCTTGAAACTCTTGTGATTAATTTTAACAGTAGATAGGGTGGATTATTTGGATCATCCCTACATTGGTAATTTTTTTTTAAGTTAATATTTGACCGAGCTACAGACTGATTTATCATCGCCTTTCCTGACGATGCTCTTAGTGTGCCCCATCTTAACTAATTCATTCATAATTATGTGTCACAACGTATTGTAAATAAACAAACTGTTCCCTCTGAAAAATGATTGTGATCATGGTCAAAGCTTCCATGGGGTTCATAAAACTAAGACTTTATTCTGTAATATGAACGAAAAGAGGGTCACTATTAAGGATAAGGGCCTAATATGTAAATAATTTAAATATGAAACTTACGATTGCGATTTTTAATCACACTCACACAGCTAAAATAGCACTTATACTTTAAACTTCTTTTACGAGATCACGAATCATGGATTTATTTTATTCATTTGTACCACTATCAGGGATAATTACGAATAAAAAACAGAACAATTAAAACGAATCACTACGTTGAGACTGTGGTTTGACAATTTGACATAGTATTTTTTTAAATCTTGTACCATTAAAACTCTTTATGAAAAGAGGTTTAGGTTTCTTTTATTAAAATAAAATTGTCCCTACACGTAACGTTTTATCTGAATTACATTTAAAGCTGGTGTCATATACGTTGTTGAAAGATATTCGGATCCCAGAAGAAAGAGAAAACATAAAATTGCTTCGTAAGAAGAGGTCGACGTGGTGACACTACAGTATTCTTAAGAAGCAACCATCATTTAATGGTGGTCATTTAGTTGGGAGTAATAGTTTATTAGTCAGAAGGTTTTGGGTAAACATTGGATGATGTTACCAAAATTCCACTCCAACAAACACCCTCATTTTTTACAAACCTAAGTTACCGACTTGCTATACCTTTGCCACCAGTGCTTGATGATCTACATTGTCTGATGCTATTGCTGAAATGCAAGGCCCCTCTACTCAACTGGCATGTCTGGCATCAAGTTCAGCCCGTGCCTGACTAGCGCAGCTATTATGCTGCTGGGTTTTGTCCCTTTGTGAAAACATTTAAGCATATTGATGGCTTCCTCTACCTTGCTTATAACTGCATAACGTTGGGCCAAGTCTGTAGATTTACCTTGAGTGTTCGTGTGCGTTGGTGAATTGGTCATGCTACTCTCCTGTATAGGTTCCATTCGCATAGCATAGCGTGGCTGTAAATCCTAGTAATAGATTTAAGTACTGAACTTAAGAAAATGGACACACGCATGCACATGCGAAAGAATAGCCTTGTTTAAGGATCTATTTAAAGCATTTCATGATTAAAAGGATTATGGTTATTAAGAAAATAAAAAAATATACGGAGACATTTTTTTATTATCTGTGACCGGTTTTTAAAGTCATAATAGACGGACGTCATTCAAACAATGTAAACAAACATCACAATATAATACATTTATTATTATATTACAGAGTATTTTAAGCATTCGACCTTTTCCTTATTACCTAGACTTCAAGTAATACAGCAACTTCCTGCATGACCCTTGTTTCTAGAGTAGATTTGCTGAACACAATCACATTAAAATTATTGATAAGGGCTTCCACACTTCCAATAATGAGTTTCTACAATAAATGATTGTGCCGCCCCGTGATCAACCTCCTGGAAAATCTCACCACACATATATATGTGTGATATTTATCACACGTAACTCGAAAGTGAAATGGTCTCATTAATATTTTAATTTAATCATAAAAATATGGTCAATATGTACACAAATACATTTTACATGACCACAGCTGTCTTCGAACGTAGGTGTCAGCTAGATATCTAAAATCTATGTACTTATAACGTAAAATATTGAGGTTTTATATGTTGTATGTAAAGAGGTTGATATAGCTATATTTTCAAACATTGTTGAAAACAGGTAACGTGTATTGTATCCCAATTGGTTCGAGTAAATATAAACACTGCAGTGTCGCTCAACTTTTTCTTCGAACTACGGTCCTACTACAAAAGTCAATAGTCATTTTTGCTAAATGATTATTATTATTTTATTATTTTTTTAGTTTTACTTCTTTGACGATCATAATATGAACTCTGTAAAATTGACATGCTGTTCAATATAACTGTAACTTATATTATGAAATAAATAAATCTAAATCTAAATCTATCTAAATCATAGTGCAGAGTCACGCTAAAAACATACTTAAACAAATATATTAATGAAATAAGTTAGTACCTATACACGTTTTTTAAACCGAATATAATAAATAAAACCGGGTTAAAAGGTATGACTTTTTAGTCAAGGTGTGAGTATTTTTCTTATTAACCTTTTTCGATCAATATTGACTGCCCTACAATTTTTAGTGACAGACAAAAATAGTTGCTCTATGGTGAAAAATAAATGTCAAAAAACGTGGTTCGTTAAATAAAATTCTATGAAGTATTGAAATAATAAATCTGTGTAATAAATGCAGTAAGTATGTTGCACTTTTCTGAACTGCCAAAAATGTATTCAAAATACTTAACAATTATTTAAATAAGTATTGCTGTTATTGTTTTAGCATAAAGGCGGCATGCATGCCGTTGACGAAGGAAGGTGAATGAGATGTTGAGGAATATAATTTACAACAGTACCCGAGGTATCTTACTTAATAATATTATCCTACTATAATATTGTGTGTGCGTGTGTTAGTTTGTTACTCCTTGACGCTACATCGGCTCGACAGATTTGGATGAAAATCAGGATGCACATAAGTTATACCGTGGATAAGTTAAACATTCCCGTGGGAATTTCGATAACCGAATTTGACGCGGACGAAGTCGCGGGCAGAAGCTAGTAAATTATAAAGTTGGTATGTTTGCATGTTTGGGTGTATGTATGTTATGTTACTCAATCAGGTTTCAACTACTGAACGGAGAAACTGGGCAAAAAAATTATACTTCAATAAAGGTGGAGGTTCCATTGTATGTTCACCGGTTTCGTCTTCAATTATGGACCGATTAAAAAAATAAATTGTTTTAAATACAGTAGGTATACTTACGAGGTGGTCCCATTGTCACGAAATCTGAATCTAATGAGGGGATCCAACAAGAATTGAGGGAAATGGTCAAATATTATAGGCTTACATATGGCGATTTTAGTATTTTTAGTTAGTAATGCAGCATTATTTGCATTCAGAAAGTGTCATTTAGTGAAGTGGAACTGATGATGAAGACCACAGATTCCTCAGCGGTACCTATTTTAAGGCTGGCGATAAGATATCTCTATTAAGAGGGAGCCTGCCGTTTCGTCAAAATATTTTTGGTCAAATGTATCATTTCCCAAATTTTTCATTTGCCAAACAAATGTTTTTATTTTTTTCAGAATTTACTTTAGTACCATCGTGTAGAACCCTATAGGTTAGGTTAGGTTCGTTTTTATAGAATCGTGAAATATTTACCGTTACAGAAAACAAAGCGATTTGGCAAATGAAAATTTGGGAAATGATACATTTGACCGAAAATATTTTGACGAAACAAAGGTAACCCCTATTAAGATAGTTGAGCGACTATAGCGAAGAACGTTTAATATGACTATGTTCCAGCGGCGTTGCTTGCGTGGAGCTCGAATGTCTTACAGTTTCATATTAACTAAGAAGTAGGACTACATAATATCTTATTATGATCACTAAAAAGTATAATAAGTGTTTAAAAAAAACTGCCCTCAAACACAAAAAATAAATTTAAAAATTGTATGTATAGGTAAGTCCAACTGAAGTCGGCTTTTGGTTAATATTGTGAATCGACTTCAGTTGGACTGACCTATACATACATACCATTTTAAAAGACGTAATTTTTTGTCTTGTAGGCGGTTTTTAGTACCTAGGTAATTGCGATAATTAATTCTACGCGTTCGGACTTGCAGAAGCTAATTCAGAACAGTCTGCATGCCAAAGCCTTTGCTTTACAAAATGTGGAGCATAGGTGAATTTTGATCCTTGTTCATAAGCTATGGGGTCCTAATAAATCCAAACTTTCGACTGTTGAAGCGCGAGCCGTCATCTTGAGTTGATGGGCCTAAATTAGTTCGTTTTCTAATAATTCCTCAACAGTTGCTCCTACGAAAAAAATGTGTAAGTATATGAGAAGAATAAAGAAAAGGAAATTGTGCACAGTTTGTGAATACATGTTTTTTTTATATTCAGATACTAGCGTCGGAAGAAAATTTTGTTTACAAAAGCGCAAAGGCAAGAGAAAACAAAACGGTAGCATGATGAATTTTATGCTGGGCTTTACGTTAATATGTGTAGCTACAGTCGTTATAGTATTTTATTTATAAGCTGCACGCAAAATAGGCGCATACCTAAGTCGTCAAGTTGCGGAAAAGAGCCCGCCACAACCTATTTTATAAGCTTTATTTTACTTTTTTTGTTTTATGTATGATTGGGTCCAATTTTAAACCAGTTACGGTTATTAAAAAAAGCGCTAATAAGTGCTAAAATATAAAATGTTTTTACTCTGTATCTGTAAGAAAACATAATGTGCAGCCGATAACATGCAACGTTTAACAGCTGGTCTGATGATGAAGTTGAATGGTGGCCAATATTACGTACGTTGTGGCATTTTATTATACAGATGCAGATAATAGTAATATTTTCTTTTTTTAGGTAAATTAAGGCGTGCAACACGACTTATTTTAAAAAGGAAACAGAAGAACGAAAACAATTATTGAAGGAAACGGAAGCTAAATCTCAAAATTCAAGAGAAGAGAATAGTAACATTAAGTTCTTATTTCATACTAACATTATAAATACGTAGCTCCGAATCCGAAAGTTTGCTTTTTTTCAGCTTTTATTTTAACTTCCATTGTTGGTTTTTTTTTTTTTTTTATGACATTGAGAAGGCAAACGAGCACACAGGCCACCTGATGGTAAGCGGAAACTGTGACCCATAGACATTCGCATTCACAAGACTACAAGACTAAGACTGCAAATGCGTTGCCAACCCTGAGGACTAAGATGGAATGCCTCTATGCTAGTCATTACACCGGCTGTCTTATCCCCAAACCGGAACACAACAGTGCGAACACTGCTGTTTGGCGGTAGGTTAATGGATAAGATGGTGGTAGCGATCCGGACGGACTCTGCACAGAGTCCTACCACCCGCAAAATGGTATGTATGTATGTAAGTTGTCCGTTAAAATTTGCAAATCAATTTTGAGCCAGTTCCCGTTAATGGAATGGGCTGAAACTTGGACCTCATATGTAAACCCGATGACAATGCAATATTATGGTATCTAAGAGCTGATCTGATGATAGAGTCGGAAATTGGCGATAGGATTTCCGCTATATTTGACGTAGATCCACCGTGTGATGATGATGATGATGATGACGATGATGATGATGATGATGATGATGGGTAGGAACGAGACGCCCGGCCGGTGAAGGCGGAGGGGGCGGAAAATATCAGATTTAAATCGCTTAACCGCTCCCGTGTTTATTTATTACATGTTAACCAGTTGACAATGTAACAATTACCTAATAATAATTATTGAGGCTAATCTGATGACTGATGATGGAGTCAGAAGGTGGGTGCAGAATATACAAGGTTCTTAATGGTAGGTAGCTCACTGAGTTTGAAGTAGCGTGAACTTCTTTTAATATGTTCGTTAGTTTCTTTAATCCACCATAATTTCAACAAGCAAGCAGAGATGTTTTGCAAACTCGCTTTCTAGTTTGGTCCTTATTTATATTATGTTTCTGTTCCAGGCAGCTACGTCGGTGTATGTAACAAACGAACTCTAACATTGGAAATGTATACATATTTTACTTCCACAATGCTGAACTGACAGAGATATTTAGACATACTGTAGATAGCATGATGTAAAGCCCGTTTAACGCACAAAAGTTAGGTTAGGTTAGGTTTTACGTCGTACCACAGATTCAATAATAGTTACTACGTCGTACCAAGTGGTCGTCTGAACACGCAGGGAACGTAAAGCAGCCAGACTTCGGCTGATGATAACGCTACGTGAGATTCTTCGGTATCCGTAGATGGATAGTTCCCGAGGGAATAGCGATACACGACTTGAATGCGGACGGAGTCGAAAAGCTAGTTGTTCATAAGTTTCTATCAACGTAGACAAACTATTCCTTTCAGCGTCACGCCCTGTGATACGAGTCCGATTTGGTTTGGTTGGCAATATGTTTATGACTTTCTACAACCTCTGTTATCTATAAGTGTACTGTGTATTACTAAGCATACTATTCTTTATTTTATCTAAACGAGCGTCCCCATCCCCACTGAGAGCATTCGCATGCAATGAGCATTCGGCGCGAACTTTGAGTGGTGTGTAAGCTTTTTAACGGTCGGCTCAACGTCCATACCACTCGAATATTCACGCGAATGCTCTCAATGGGGACGCTCCTTTATAAATATTCTTATTCTTATATTTTTTTACTGGAGCTGCATACAACACTGTATAACAACATTTCTTTACACATGTTATCGTAGGATGCCATCTATTTGGCATAATTTTTAATGTCCGAAACGTATTAGGAATAACAAGTTTTGCATAATTTATTTACGCCGAATCTTAAATTTGCTGAAATTTTATTTGGCATAAATCTATATTATTCGAATGATTGTTTACGCGGATGATAATGTTCGCATAATATTCGTACGCAAGAATTTCATTATGCATAATGTTGTTTAGCATATCTGTAATTTAGCGGAACTTTGATAGCCCGAAATCTATTACATTTTAGTGTTATGTTATTTATTAAGTAGTTTTTAACTGGTTATTTGCATTTTTTGTAATTTTGATTTGGCTTTATCAGCCATGTGCATGTTTTGTGAAAAATAAAGATGTTTATCTATCTATCTATCTATCTATCTATCTAAATCTTGTCCGAATTTATGTCCGAAACAACACTATTTCTTGATTATTGTTAAAGTAAAATAACTGAATTTTGCGTTGTTACGTGTACGTTAAGTAGGTGTAGGTTAGGTCAATTTGAAAAGAAAATAGGTTAGAGTTGTCTCCAGACGCGAAGCGCCAAACTACGCGGAATAGGGTCTCCGCTTCGCGGAGCCCCGTCGACACCGCCCCAGGCAGTGGACATATGGTGAATCTCCTCAATCAGGTCATTATTAGGTTATGTTAATATTAAATAATATTAATAAGTAAATAAAAAAAAATACTTATCATCTATTATTTGTTATATTACACACCACTCAAAGTCGCTCCTTTAGATAAAATAAAGTATAGTATGCTTAGTAATAACATACACAATACGTATCCATTTTCTACATACTTACAAAGAAATGTACCAGTTTGGGGTTGCTGTTGACTTTCCCTAGCAACCCCAAAGATTAATTTAAGAATTTGTTATTTTTTAAAACATAAAAACCCTGAACACCGAATTTAGGTTAGGTACTATAACCAACATGGAAAAAGTCGAATTTATTCTGTCGACATGTTGAGCAAAAGCTTTACTCTCTTGATAAAGTACAGCATACGCTCGCAAAACAATAAAATTACTAATTCAGTACATGTTGGATACAACAGCGTAATATTTTAATTAATCATAATTTCTTAAATTCAAGGTTTCTGGGGAGATTGTCCACGGAAACCCCAAATTCAGATCATTTTTACTCTCGATCTATGGGAGGTACATTTAAATATAGTGCGTATTAATTCAGTAAATATTGGGTACAACAGCGTGACGTATTAATAAATAACAAATTCTTAATTAGTATTTGTAGCTGCTGGGGACGTGCTCCACAGCAATCCCAAACTCAAACAATGTGTACTCTCGCATGATCTACTTGATCGAACTTCTGCTACTGAAAAGTTGCACTAGTTTGGTCAACCGGACTAACAACCGGACTACTGCAATTAGACCCGTTTTTATATCAGACTCGAAGGTCTAAAAACACTCAAAAACAGGAGCTCCGTCGACGCTCGGGCTCGGGCTCTGTTCCCGTGAGTTTGATTTTGAAAGAGAATTATACGCTAAAAATCAGTCGTGGTGTGAATACGGGTGAATAAAATGAACCATAGTCACACCGGTGTGGTAAATTGGTGGGACTACGGATCAGACAAGGATCTATTGAGGTACATTTCTTTTTAATAGGTAGAAGTTTCATTACATATTGTGTACATTAGCGTTATGCTTTAAAATAATTTATAACAGACGGTAGGGTGTCCAAGAAGCATGACATATCTATAGTTCCTTCGAAGGAACTTTCAAAGGAACTACCGCGAATAATCTGTCCCTTTTTAGTTTCCTGGCCGTACTAATGAGTTCAAGATATTGTGCTTAAGATGTTCTTAAGGCATTTATTTGTGATGATCAGTCCACAGATTAGACCACAAGGTGCCACAGAAAAAGTGCTATTAAACTATTAAAAGACTTATGTTTGGCCTTTTTATTTATGAAATTCATAATAGAGATATATGGCGTAAGAATGAAAGAATACCATAAGGGCATCTATGGTATTCTTTCGTTCTTACGCCATACGTAGGACGTCAAGGTTTGGATAGATTGTCTTTGGTCTGTGTCGGTAAAGCCCAAAGACTTCCAACAGGTCCATTCTCGACCTTCAATTTGACGTTATGACCGTGACATTTGAAGGAGAAAAAACAGCGTAGTTTCTGTTTCATTTCCTCTTCAGAATCCGTAATCTAAAACGCAGAGAAAGATAGCTGGTGCAAATTTTAACTAAGGGCCCGTACAGACGGACTGCAAACTGTCAGTTCGAGGGCAGTTCTGATGCAGATGACGTAACTGCATCAAAACGTACGTACGTCAACTGCACTTGAACTGCCATTTTGCAGCTAGGTTGCAGTTCAATGCTGTCCATCTGTACCGGTTCTTATAGTCCAGGTTCTATGTTAGTAGGTACTAATTCTATGGGGTATGTACCTACCACGTTGATTTAAGTCTATCAGAAAAGCAGGGTTTACAATGGGAGTCTTTAATGACATAAGCACATGAAGTTCGCAAAAAAAAAGTTGGATTTTTGAACACACACGGCTGGCTATGGCTACAGCAAGACATTTTTTTCTTCTTGTCAGTTTATTTATTGATTTATGAGGATTTTATTTGTAAATGTGTAAGATAATTTAGTTTTGATCGTATACTTCGGCACAGGGGAAAGTTTGTGTAAGGCTTCTTACAGACAAGCGGCATTTAGGCCGACAGGTGGTGACGGCTGCAGTAGCCTCTGCCGTTGGCAACATGCCGCTCGTCTGTAAGAAGCCTAAGGCGACTAACAAGCGACTAGGCGGCTGGTAACTGTTATTTATTGTTCTAAGCCTGGAACATGGATAGATTGAATATACGTACTACTTACGCATATCGGTTCCATGGCCTGGGATCACATACAAATTATAATCAAATATGCGACGGCCTTTATATCCCGACTGTTAGCTATGTACCGCCATGAATGACCATAGAGATCAATACGGACGGCAATAAACGGATCGTTTATTTCATGTCTATCCGAACTTTTTGAAGTATATGACAGTAGCTATTTATCAAAGAGTTGAACTTGAACTTTACCATGAAGTCTATGATTTATGGTTGTCATTTCATCAGATGTCATGTTAAACTAAATTTCAGATTTCCAAGTCTGAATTATTTTTGCTTAAAAACAATTATGTGGTATATTTTAGAGTAGAAAGAAATGGTAAATGTTCAGATCTCAACATGCCTATGAAACGAATGATACAATCAGGTCTCGGCAGTGCATACCTATTCCAAGAGATCTAGTGATCATTTCATAACCCGCTAAAATGTTCAGTTGCAAAAACAAAACTACAGTTGGTAAGTTGCATTTAAATTAATCTTTTTTTATAATGTTAACTTAATTTTAATTTACATGGAGCGAACTGTTTACATACCATGTAAACAACGAATGGTCTCAGGTCATTGACCTCGAACTTGGAATTTTGACGTTAGTTACTACGAACGTTTGGAGTAGTATAGTATCAACGTCAAAATGTCAAGGTCAAGATATCGGCTGCGACACATCAAGAAACAAAATGAACATAACTAATTTTTTTTTTTTTTTTTTACTAACAGAAACAAAAATGAACCATACCCCCGTGATCAGAATCGTGCGAACTATTACCCCGCCAAATTTCTCACAAGAGTTTCAAGACACCCTGTATACAAGAATTGCTCGTTTTTAGTTATTAGATATATATAACAAAATAAATAATAAGTTCTAATTATTAGGGCTATGTATTATGAGAACTTGAATATTGATAAGCGCTTCCTCTTCGCGTGTTTAGGAAAATAGATTTTAATAGAGCATTTATATATCATACAATAAAGAAAACTACAACTTTTACCGCGACAGTTTGAAAGTCATTGGCGCATCGTTACCGTAATGATACCGAGCGAGAGCGGAATATCATATTTCCATAGGTTCGAATAGTATAACGAGTAATATCAAATTGACAGATTTGTAACCGGCCAGTTTGATCTGGTGAATCCTTTATGTTTAAAAAAATCCCTGTTTGTTATTTTCGTGCATAAATGGATTAACAATATTAAAATAAAACATTAAATTAAAGTAAATATAAATTATGCTCGTGACATATATTATTCGTAATATTCAAGATTTTTGAAATAAAATCGTACACTAAAGTCGCCGTCAATATAACTTACAAAAGATGTAAACAAAACCAAACGAACAAATTCACTATAATTACTCGATAATCTCGTACTTTCAAAGATCAAGTGAGGTCTTTGCAATGATTTATACGGTTCTCTATTGGATGGCATAAAATTATTTGTAATAATAGTGTTACGCATAATTACTTTTAGCCGAAATAATGATGTGCATAATCATCTTTACGCATATATTATTACGCATAACATTAAAAAGCATAAATACAGTAAGCATAATTGTCATCAAGACTAACGTCAAATAGCATAATTGCAAAAAGTCATAATAATGAATTGGCATTATTACAAAATGCATAAAAGTATTGTCCTAAAAAAATATGTAGGAACTAAAACGAGGTCGACGGACGTCCGCTTCGCGGACCTCCTATTCTGCGTTGCTTGAGCGCTTCGCGCCTGGATATCATACTAACATAACCTAACCTAATGTACCTAACGTGACCTAATTTATAAAATCATTTTAAATGAAATCCAAATGCATGGTAACAAAAAAACTGTGTTTTATTCATTTAGAAACCTAATATTATGGTTAAAGATATGACAAATAATTATTAGCCCAAACAATAATAATGCATAATGTGTATTAGTCAAATACAAATTAGTCCAACTAAAATTATTCTTATAGCGTAATATGCTAAAAAAGGAGTATGCTAAAGTATTTTTATGCGTCAGTACTATTATGCCAATACAAATTATGCGAAAACAATTATGCGAAACAATATTAGTCTAAAACACATTATGCGATCCAAGGGGATCCCGATTTATACACTAGATCATTATTTTCATATTAAGTTTAAGATGAAATAACTATTCATTATACGTTATTTTTAATAAAAACACACTTGTTGAATATTTGAGGTTATGTGTCAAACAGTACTAATTTGTTTAAATCGTTCATAAGTTCTATTGACGGCGACTTTAATCTAAGATAAAATTTGTCCTTTTTTTTGGGTAGTGGTTAATGAACATGGCAACTTTGTGATGACTTAGAAAGTGTCCCTTTTCGGAAGAGAAGACCTTGTTTTATTAGACCATGGAATTAGTTAGTTAGGCGGTATTGCAGTATCTCCGACGTATAGTGATCGACTCTGTTTGACCGGCGGTGATGTGATGTGTGCAGTAGCGCCGATGGCAGAGCCGGACCGGCAGGGCCAGTGGCTGCGCCGGCGCCGGCTGGACGGCGCGCTCAACCGCGTGCCCCGCGACTTCTACCCGCGCGTCTGGGGCGTGCTCGAGAAGGTACGGGACTCCTAAGCTGAATGCTTAATTGACAACGGGACCTATTAAAAACGTTTTCTGAAAACAATGATGCTTATATTGCAGAGGTTTGTCTCTAAAGTACTTATACCTTTTTGTATTCATTATTTATTGACAAAATAAACAAATTTCTGCTAAAGGCTAAAAAGCTTAAACGCCGCATGGTCTTTTCTACGTCACAGCTAGTGCTAGACTTAAGTAACAAAATGCAGTTACAAACAAAATATCGTCATTCCGACCACTAGTCCAAAGCGACGTACCAAACTCGGAAAATATTCTTTTTTTTCAGTAAATAAGAATGACAAAATAAATTGTATGCTTAAGACAAACCTCTAAAAGCACGATTTTCGTAAAGACACCTTTTCAAAAAAATCCTGTGTTCAACTACTGCCCAGCCCACTTCACACCTGGCCACTTTAGAAGATGTAATTTAGCTCATCATCATCATGTCAGCCGAAAGACGTCCACTGCTGGACATAGGCCTCCCCCAAGGCTTTCCACTCAGACCGGTCTTGTGCTTTTCGCATCCACCGCGGTCCCGCGATCCTGACGAGGTCGTCACTCCATCTTGTTGGAGGCCTACCTACAGCTCGTCTTCCGGTCCGCGGACGCCACTCCAGAACCTTCTGACCCCATCGGCCATCAGTCCTGCGAGCAATGTGCCCCGCCCACTGCCACTTCAGTTTAGCTATTCTTAGGGCTATGTCGGTAACCTTAGTTCTACTGCGGATATCATCATTTCTGATTCTATCACGCAAAGAAACCCCGAGCATAGCCCTCTGAGTGACTTTGAGCTTCCTTATGAGGCCCATTGTTAGCGCCCACGTCTCCAATCCGTAAGTCATCACCGGCAACACACACTGTAATTTAGCTACTGGCCATAAATTTTGTACGAAGTAGTAAACATATTCAAAAGCCTCTATTCCACTATATTTTAGCTTATCTTGCTTCTATATCGTAATCTTAGTAATTCCATTTAATTGCATAAGCATCACCAGATTCTATATTTACATGTTCTTTGTACCTAATGGCAGTAAAGCCAACACTAAACGTTTTCTTTCCAGTGCCAAGGCCTAGTCATCCAAGGCAAAGTGCTGCAACCGAATCTGACCCAAGAGATGACGCCTGGGGAGTTAAAATTCGCGCTCGCCGTCGAGACGGTACTGAACTCTATCCCGCAGCCGGAGTACCGGCAGCTCGTGGTGGAAGCGCTCATGGTACTCACGCTCGTGGTGGAGTACCGCGCCGTGGAACAACTAGGGGCCTCCATCACCGTCGAACACTTGGTGCACAAGGCTAATCAGATATTCCTGGAGGATCAGGTGAGCTTGTAGATACTTGAAATCATTTGCGCGTGCGGTATAGTTTTGCTTCACTAAATTTTACCTGACTTCTGATTCCCTCTGTTAGTTGTTACTCGGTATTTTGGGAATTGTCTTATTTTCCGAAATTAAAACGCGTAAAATGTGTTAACTATCAACAAGTTTTTAGACCTGTTGGTAATTCTGTAGCGCTGCCTACCCCACTCTGGGAATGAAGGCGTGAGTTTATGTATGTATGTATAACGAGTAAGGAAGAGGACTCGAAGAACTATCTGTATAGATTCGTTTTTCAAAAATATTTTTAGGTTCAATATAAATAAAAATAGTTCAAATTAAACAGGCAATCCTTGAGATATCCGTAGTCTAGAAAAACCTAAAAAACACAAATACAGGGTGGAAGGACACGAGGGTCCTTCCCGGAAATATTGCGTGGATTAGTTAAGTGGATCGTGAACCTAAAAATCTCCATACAAAGTGCGAAAACGTTTCTCTCCCCTTAAGCCTCGTCCGATTTTTTTGAATATGTTGTAAATATCATGAAAAACGATGTCTGTACGTTTTCCTATACAAAAAAAATATAATCTCAGAACAAAACAAAATTAAAAAAACAAAAAACAGAAACGTACCTGTACCTGTGTAACGCTTATTGGGGTTGACGGATGAAGGTTTCTATTAAACATCCTGCAGTTCCTTCGATCTTTCCTGTGGAAAGTATGTCCAATCAAACGACTCTCTCTGACTATAGTAATGATTTGTTTGTACAGTCGCCCACACAGCTGAGCGACCATTGAAGATGAACAGAGAGAAAATGTCTCTGTCGTGCATATGACATTCTTATGGAAAATCTATATTCATCTCTTTCTACATTTTCTCACTTCCGTCTTTAATGGGCAGTTAAGTGTGTTGCTGTGTGTACACCTGAATGTCAGCGATTAAATCATTTCTGTTGATTTTATAGGTAAAAGTATTTTAATATACTACTGTTTATAGCAATTCAGTGAGTTTATTTACGTCCTCTTTTCCGTAGAATATGATTGGAGGTGGTTTGCTGGGTTTGATCACGTGATTAATAATATTTTCAACATTATCATCACCAGGGTCCAATTCAACGTGTCGCAAAATGTATTGCGGGTTTTTATGGCGTCAGGTACCTAATGGGGGAGACCCTCTCGTCCTTTTGCGTTTGTGGCGATGAATTCGGGCACTCTCTGCCAGGGTGATGGTGAAATTTGCCAATATAGGAACGTTTTTGATCCATACCTACTCATTTTTGACGTGCTTTGTATTGACCATTTATTTAACACCTCACATAAAACGCAATGATTAGAATAGCGATGTAAAATAGAAAAGTGGTCTCGTTAACCTAAATTGAGGGTTGTGTTTGGGCGTGTGTTGCAGATGCGCTGCAACGGCGACGCGACGCTGTGCTGCGCCAAGGCGGCGGGCGGCGGCGGCGCGCTGCTGTGCGGCGGCGCGGCGGGCGTGTGCCAGCACCTGTACGACAGCGCGCCCAGCGGCTCCTTCGGCACCATGACCTACCTGGCGCGCGCCGTCGCCGCCTTGCTCGCGCAGCGCCTGCCGCCCGGCGCGCCCATCGAGTGCGCCATCACATAGACGCACACAGAACACAACTTCACTTTCGCGCCGTACCGCAATCTTCGAATGCTGTAACCCGGCCCGGCGTTACTCGCTAGGTATTGCGCGGTATTTCGCTATATCTTACTAGTGTCATTTTAAAGTTCAAATTCAAGTAGGTACTGTGTGATATTTTTTTCCTAGTAGCGAGTGTCGCCAGCTTAACGACGAAAACGGCCGCTGCCAGCCTTCTTATGGGCAATTCAAGAGTTGCTGTAGAAATAATGATACCGAATAAACGTTATGATAAACGCAAAAACTAGAGCAAGTTAAATGTAGTGGTAAGATTAATCTAAGTTACATATTACTACTGTTCCAACCTTTTGAAGTGATCACTATATTTTGTGAACAGCTGTAATTTAACTCTAAGATTAAATAACCCTCATATGTTGTGCTATCCAGCTACAAACATTGACGGAAATCAGAGAAATATCCAATATTATCCACCCCGTAGGCTCAACGCCAGCGACGGATGACTCCGATATGACTGACACTGGGAAAAATTCTCGATGTTTCTCAACTATTATTATCGTGGGTGTCTGCTTTTGTTACTGACATGCCGTTTAAGAGGTTCAACCAGCTTTTATCTTTAGACAGATGTGATCTTACATAACTTGAGACCCATTTCGTTTAGAGTGCATTATGAAATAGCTAAAAATGATGTCGTTTCGTATTTTTATTCATTACATCTGTATATAAATAGCCTTGCTAGATGACTAACCAATTAGTATATTTTTACGGAGTGTCAACACAAAAGCTTCGTTTGAAAGAGAAAACAGCAAGCCTAGCCTTGCTACTGTTGAATTCCCTACTCTTTAGTTTTCGTTTACTTTGAAATCGTAACGACTGCGTCAAAGCGCTCGATCTTGGTTTTAAGCCTACTTACGAGAACGATTCGTGCTTAGTGCCAAATTACTTATTGTAAATATAGGCAACATGTCTATTGCTTCGTTATTTAGCAAGTCAGTTACACGATATCAAATAAGATGCAATAGTTTAATAAAATTTAGTTACTCCATAATCAGACTTTTATAAATAAAGAGATTTAAGTTTAACAGCAATCAAAGCCCTACGTGGAATATCAGTGTTAAAAGAGAGATGAGCGTGCTCTAAATTACACTGAGGGCGAGTCTTTCCGTGAGTTTAGTGAATGTCCATATGAATGACATACACCTATTACGGAATTTTGAAGCTTAGGTTATTAAGGCAAATGATTAAAAAGGGATGTGTACCTTTGTAAAAAAATCCGTATCATTATTAGCGCCAAATAAAGTAATATTTCCACCAAACGGCCCGCATCGGATCGGATCGGAAAGAATTCTTTAAACGATACTGAATCATATGTGTACTATTTTTAAGACATTAGCAAGTTGCGCACAACAGCTCGACCGCGGGCGTCTTCCGCGACACGCGTACGTCGCCGTAAGTATGCCGCGACGCACGATCGGCTCCGTCATAAATAGACAATAATAATTTCAATAGAGCCGTACGGCTGCCGCGGCATCCGTACGTATCCTTTCCGATCCGATGCGATGCGAGCCGTTTGGTGGAAATCATCCTTAAGAGTATGTAGTTAGTGAAATTATTGACTTGTTTAATTGTGTTATTATAGTTTAACCGTCTGTCGACTACGATCCATTGGCAGAATCCAATGATGGAGTCGAGTGAACCTTTTGTGCATTCAGAATATTCCGATAGATCAATGGGGTCGAGCGGAATTTATGTAAACTAGAATCCATAATAGAGTTAAGTGTACTATAACATTGTCTAGATTACATCAATGGATTAATGTGAACATTTTTTTGACTAGGATCCATATGTGGATTTTAATTTACGTTGATATCCTCTAGAATCCATCAATGGATTAAGTGAACTTTTTATAGACTAGGATCCATAATAATATGCTGATATTAATTTACTTTGCATTTCTTCTAGAATATATCATTTCTGAAAACACTGCAGTGTATTGTAATCCATTATTGTATGATTGTCTATGTTTTTTTTAGCATCCATTAATGGATTAATCTATTCCAGACATAGACTGCAATGTCTGCGAAGATCCGCTTACACTCAGATCCATTAATGCATTAAAATTTACTGTCAAATCCAAATGTACAAAAAACACTTAAATCCAGTATGGATAAAGTCCTCTCGACTCTCTTGCTTTGATAGATCTGAATGCACAAAAGGTTCACTTAACTCCATTGATGGATCCTGCCAATGGATCCTACTGGTTATTTTCGTTTCTAAACAGACATGATTAAACTTAGGAGGGCCTTTTAGATTATATAGTTTTGTGCTATTGTAGTATTAAAGAAATTTGATGCTGGGTCACAAATTAAAAAAAAACGTTGCACTATCTTTATAATCACATGTTATATTTATCTAATGTTTTTTGTTTAATTTATAGGTGGCCTGACTTTAATATTGTTTGTTGTTTGTGTATCAATAGTATTAAAAAACTTGTAAAAAAAATTATTTTGATTATTCAATAAATCCAAATCTCAAACGAGGACTATGTCTTTTAATCAAATTTATTTCTGTGATAAAACAATAAATTCACTATATTACAACAAAACTAACTATCTATTTTTCAAATGATTCATTGACATTATGACAATTAAAAACATCATTCCCAACCATTTGCTACAGTAAATTTCTAGGCTTGTTCATCTTTTTTACCAAAGAGGTTCATTTTCGACAGCCAAGAAGTCGTGTTTCTGAAAGAGTAAAAATGTGGTTTTATTATATGTAATCAAAACCAGGTAGTTCAAATAATTTACATAGGATAAATATTCTGAAGTAGAAAACTTGTCAAAAATGTATCAGATTTCCATTGTAATACCAAAAAATAATTGTATTTTGATCAAAAGTAGAAAATCTAGGCACAAATTTTCGGCCCTATTTGTATGTTCAAAAGCGAAATTGCTTGGTTTACTGTACGACAGACTGCGATTTTATACAAAAATAGTTATATTAATTAAAGGTTTACATCATGCTTTTTGGCCAAAGTAGTATTATTGAAAGATACTAACGAAATATCCTCAGCAGAAGCAGTGCTGCCATCAATGCCCGCGGCTTTTAGCTTCTCCACTAAATTCTTTCTGTACATATTCTTCAAAGGCTTAGGTCTATTAGCAGCCTCTTTCTGCTTGGCAATTTTACACAAAGCCTCATACCAGGTCAAGCCATACCACTCAATTTCTTCAGGAGTAAACTGAAAATAAAACCAATCATGAAGGTCTTTCATTCAGAACATTAGTATTAATGGCTCATCTCATCTCAATGGCTTGAAGATAGAGAATAAATAAAGTTAAGGCTAAGTTAAGGTTTCAGTAAGGGTTTTGTACAATCTTTATAGGCATAGAATTAAATAAATAAATATCAGGGGAAATTTTCACACAAATGGACTTAGTCCCACACTAAGCTCTATACTAGCTTCTGCCAGCGAATTCGTCCACATAGAATTCGTATTTTTGACATGCCACAAGAACCATTCCATTTTTCTAGGTTAGAAAGTACTCTATTTTACTCAAGGATAATGTAGGCATTCTAATGATGGATTTAAAAAAAAATGTTTCAGTAGTTTTTGAGTTTGTTCATTACAAACATACAAAAATACAAATTTAGCTGTATATAATATTAGTGTAGATAGAGAACTAAATAATTAATACATAGAATACATCCAAGACTAGCCACAGATACTCACGGTCATCAGACAAATATTTGCCCGTAATAGGAATTGAACCCAGCTTTGTAGGCAGGGTCACTACCAAACCAACTACACTAATGCAGTGCTAAAATTTATCCTATATGTATATCATTAATATTTGATTAAACTTCTTATATTTCAAGATTTTAATTAATAAATAGTGCAGAAAATACACACTGAATTTAGGATAGCGTGACACTAACATTGTAGCATATTAGTACATGATATAGTTGTCATGACATGTGCTTCCAAATAGAGTAAAGAGTTTAGCTACTAGGGGCACTTCTTATTTTAAAACATAATTATGACTTTTTATGTTTAGTTCAAGTTTGTGGAAACAAATTGGTAAGTGCGTTATTTGTCTAGGTTAGTGGCTAGACAATGTTCTTTACTGTCACAGAAAACATGCAAAAAAGGCATTAATATTTCACAGGCCAAATCTATTTTTAGATTCTAATATATCTTACATTTCTTTTATATTATGTAATTATATTGTAAATAATTGATTAAAAATATAAATTAAGCAAAGTATTTTGTTACTTACTGATGAAAGGTAAGTTTTGTATTCATCATAGATTTCCTTTTGCTTCTTCAAGTCATGAGCATACCTCGGGCAGCCATTCATCAGCTCAGTCAAAATATGCTTCTTCAGTTTCAAAGCTAGCATCGAAACCAAGTCACAGGCAGGAGTCTTGAGTAAATAATGATCGAAGCCATAGTGATCATTAATAAGTCTAATGGTTCGATCGGTAACAGTGACTGACAGGTGCGTATTGAGGACTTCTGACTTGACTACAGTGCGCTTCAACACCGGGACCCAATAGTGAGGTACTCTGCGCTTATGCGGGTCCCGTTTTTGGAAACCTTAAACACATAATTTTTAACACTTTGTGCTCAATTTGGGGTTTACTTCTACTAACAAAGTCTGAACTTGCTTTGAGCAATAACCAAACACAATTGATTATAATGTGGAATTTAAAGTAAGGTTTTAAGCTTTTTAAGGGTTAATCTAGAGAGCAAAAATATGATATCCACAACTCTGAACCCTAAATTCATTTCTTAAATTAGTCAATATTTAATAAATCTTGTCACAAAGAACTCTCACTTAGCAAAGTGCAATATATTGGCTAAATGATTGGGTATATTTGATAAGGAAAATTTAGAATCTTGTGGTTTAACAATTACAATTTATCAGTGTTAGATAGCTAGTCTATGGCGTCATGCTCTCTGTCTCTCTCTCTTGTCATGGCTGCCGCCCGGTACGTACGCTATGTAACCGCGTCTTATAATATCTTTACTTTAATAAGTAATAAACAGTTCTCCGTGTACAAATTGAGTTATTTATTCAATACCTCACAACATAACATGGTGTCAGAAGTGTTGAGTTATTTAATCAATACCTCACAACATAACAATCAGTGTTCTAATTTTCCTTTTGTAATGATTAACATGGTTGACTAGACTGTAAGTGTAGAACATACAAAATAAATAAATTGTGCAGTGTACATACACAATAGGTATTTTTACACTTCCATCTTTAATTATCATGATGTAGCTTTACAAAACATCTGTTGTCATAAGCAGAACTACGCAACAAAACAAGAATAAATGCAATGTTGGCAAACAATGATGTTACATAAACACAATAACAATCAGATTCATACCTTTTATCACAGCTTCCCCACCCCAAATTCCATCATGAATTTCAGCAGGATGCTTCAGAGGTATAGAGACGTTCTGTATCGGTAGGGTTTCCCCCGTCAGGTCGTCGCGTCTCCATTTACCCTCCTGAGGCACGAAGTGCACAGCGGCTGGTTTCAACACCTTCCATTCTCGCCAAAATTTCTTGTACGCAGGGGGAAGATCAACTGCTATGCCGATCTCAAATCTACCTTTCTTCTTGAAAGTCTTAGATAGTTGTCGCGCAGTAGCCTAAAATAAAAAAGAGATGGAAAGAGACTGGTAGATCGTGGCATGATTATTAAAGACAAGATGATGAAATTCAGAACATATATTTACCTGAATGCGTGTCGATGCCATTTATTTTGGATGAAAATTAAACATAAAGTCAAATACTACGTCATAAATTAGAGACGATTACTGTGCTCAATTTTTATGGGTTCCAATTTATATAAAATGTGATTTTTTGGCCTGAACTGTCAAAGCATTGACATTCAAGTAAAGTTTAATGACAACGTATGAGACATTTAAAAAAACGCTCTGATTACGAACGTATAGGGAAGTATTCAACTAAAACCGGTAAAGCGTGACAGGTGTCAAAATAATAATTTGTAATATGAAATGAACATCTGACGTGGACGTGGTGAATAAGAAATGGCAAGTGGTGGTGGCAAAAATATTATTACATTTTGTTTATCGTGAACATATTTTCATTATTATTTCCTTCTGTTCGTGTTACGAGTCTCCGGGGTTGTCTTATATTTTCGTAACTTGTTTAGTGAATTTCGGTCATTAATGTTAGCAGAGCGTAGTGAGCTATGTCTGACAATAAAAACGTCGATAACATCCCTGAGAAGGGCGAACTTGAGGCCCCTGAAAGTAATATAGCAGCAGCAAGCAGTGAAGTAAGAAGTGTTGCAGGAAGTGTTAAAAGTGCACAGGTACGCCATCATCAAATATTTACTCAATGTCCAAGTGGTACGCGTCCTTGAGGCAACTTGTCTAGACATTCAGTGTTGCTTAAACATCTATGTTGCATTGATTCCGAACGGCCGTATGTTAGAAAAATGCGGCGTAGTTTAAGGAAATCATTGATTACTTAACCTTGCAAGTGAACAGATTTCAAGGAAGATATTGATTATATAGGTATTAGTTGTAGTGAGACGATGATTTATACACTAATTCAAGTTTAATAATAAAAATATATATTTTAGACTCAACATCGGGTGTCTTCATCCTCAGAAAGACAAATCAAGTTTGAGAGAGCACAAAAGTGCCTAGAGAATGCTGCTCTTGTGTCTAAAAGGATCAAGGAGCACCGTAAAGCTACAGCTGAACTTCTGGGGCGCCCTTTCGGTAAGCTTACTATTTACTGTCAGGGTATTTTTTCATTTTAGACTGCATTCATCTTAATATGTTATTGATAGCTGTGTGAAATAATCTGACCATTTAAGGACGAGTTTGAGATTTCAAATGTCTATGGGTCTTAGATGCCACTTACCATGATGAGGCCTGAGTGTTCACGTGCCTGCTCATTGCAATAAAAAAAAAAGGTTGATGGAAAAAAAACCACACTCTGGCTAATATTACAATTTAATTTAATCCTTTATATTGTTTAGAGCCAATGTTGTCATAAAGTGATTATGTGCGGCATTTAAAATTATTAATTCTTAGTGTGATTATTTTACTCCAATGGGAATCTGGTTATTAATGGAAAATCTGGCTATCCCCTCATATGCAAAGGTGAAAAAATACCAACTCAGTCGGTCTCTTTGGATAACATTATGGTCCAAATAATAAGCCTAAAGAAGTTATAGAATGACATTCAAAATTTGAGCATATGGCACCATGTCTAAGCATAAGAGGTGCTAAAAGACTTATGTTGGATTAGTTTAGATATTTAACAAACATGTTTACAGTAACTACAGTACCAATACCTTCCCAACAAAAGATAAAAAGATTCCTTTATTATACTTTTTCATTGATGGGTAATGCCATATAGTGTTGTAACCACACCACATTTCTAATAAATAAAACATGTATAATGCACAAATAACATTTACTTACAATGAAAACATGACCCATTAATGATGAAACTAACAGGCTCTAACATGATACCTAATTGTTATGTTTGTTATGTTTTTTTAGTATTTCACAGTGGTGCTGCTGTCACATGTCTTTCATTTATGTGTTATAAAAGATATGTGAAGTTGGTGTAAACTTATTTAATTGTGATTAACAGAAGATGACGATCCTGATGATTCCGTCTCAGAGATGGCATCCACCGTAAGTGAGAGAACGAGTTACTCTGTTGCCACAGACACTTCCACTACACTCTCTGTCCAAGAAGCCTTGAACAGTAAGTTTTTTTGGCTATATACCTTATGAATATGATAAAGCCATCACACTTAACAGTAATTTTATTATATGAGTTGCATAGTATTTTTTTACTCAATCATAGATTATTATAAAAATTAAATAAAAAAAAAAAAAAATAATTCTTTATTAAAATAACGAATACACATTATTGGCAATATCTGTTGGTCCCACACTAGGCAATGCCTGTCAAGTGGCAACCAGATTCGGAATACAAATTTTAAAATAAATGTAACTTAGTGTCTACTAGTGTCTACAGTTAATAACGAAGAAAATTGGATATAATGTACTAAGAATAGGTAATCTTAATCTAATTTTACAATAGGTATGGCACGTTTGTGTGTATGTATGTATGTGTGTGTGTGTGTGTGTGTGTGTGTGTGTGTGTGTGTGTGTGTGTGTGTGTGTGTGTGTTCGCATGTGTAATGGTGTTGATGGCTTAAATTTTACAAGTTAGGGTAGTGTTGAGTACTCAAGCAATAGCCCTCAGCAAATTTTCAGTTTCACTATAGCTGAGACTTTTTAACCAACTGATTATTGTAAGTTTTGCTTTACGTAGTGTAGATTTTGCTATTGAACAAGATTTAATGATTTTATTGTATATGTAGGGGTGAAGAAAGTCTGGGAACCGTCGGGCGAAGGAGGTCCGCACGAAAGGAATCGGTATTTTAAGCAAACGTTTGCGAGTCAAATCAGAGTATTAAATAATTGAATATATAGTTGATTTATGGCTAACTAGCTGTTGCCCGCGAGTCCACCCGTCTGGACTTTCACCCACCCATGTCATTACATGTGGTAAAAAGTGCCCTATATTGCAATGCAAGCATATTCATATTCATAACCATATTCTTTATTAAGTATTGCACATACACTGTCAAAGTTAATAAGTTAACATAATTAAAATAAAGTTTTGCTTATATGATTGATAATACAAATTACAGTTATTAATAAAATGCCATTTTTTCAAAAACTATTTCATTATTTAATAAATGTATGTACCAGTCTAAGTAACTATTGATTACCTATTCACTATTAGCCAAGATTTTATTTTAAAGAATAAACCCAAGCGGGTCCTACCTTTTTAATCCTGGTAGGAATCCTGAAAATAGTAGGGTCCATGATGCGCGCGAGATTTGCTGTCTTTATCAACCGGGATCTAGGCTTTTTCAGGTTGTGCCTTGGACTTTCTTCAAATCTAGCACTGATCTGATTTCTTTTGAAGTTATTATGCTTAAAAAGTATAATTATTCATAATAAACAGACAGAGATAATTTCAAATTTACACTATTACTATCGATATATTGACATTAAATAAAAATAGTATATACATCACCACTGACATTTAAAAAAAAGAAACCTGTTACAGAATTTGTCATTCAGATGTATGCTTTTTATCTAAAAGATTAGAGCAAAAAAACAACTTCTTAAATAAATTACTTACCCCCATTGAATCTACCTGCAAAATAAAGGTTAAGGTGTATAAGGTGTCCCTTTCGCAAAAGGTCCCTTGCCTAAAGATCCGTTTTGCAAAACATGCTTTCTGCAAAGTGTCCCGTTCGCAAACCGTCCCTTTCCTAAAAATTGCGTCACATTAGGATTGCGTACGTTTGCAAACGGGCCTTCCCCGCAATTCGAATGAGAACTTAATCATGAATTATTCATTTTTTAATTATAGTTCCTGGTATAAGTGAAAGCCTAGCAAACACTCTTAAGCAGAAAGAATTGCTGATGGAAAGAATAAAACAATATAAAGAGATAAGCAGAAAACCAATGTATAAATCCCCTATCAAGAAAGAATCTTTAACAGAAAAGAAAAATGAAGCCAAGGTTTGTTAAAAGTATGCCATACATATTTGTGATTGGATTAAATATTTTTTCTATGACAAATATTTTAAACTTTCATTTTCAGACTCTGCCCACCAGTGATATTATGCAACTAAATAACACAATTAGACAAAAAGAAAATGCCCTAAGTATGGTACAAGTTAAGATGAAGGCTATGGAAAACACTATTTTAGATTTACAAGAAAAAATCAATGAAAAAGATCAAATCATTGAGTCTAAAAATAGGGCCACCATTCTTATGTCTGAAAACTTTAATAAAAAAGGTGAGGATGACAATAAACTGATTTTTTGAGATTCAGAATTGATTGTTCATTTATAAAAATAATTGTGTTTACCGAGTTGCGAGGGAAAAGATAGTTAGTACTTTTTCATAATATGGTTTTTATGTTTATTTATTTATAGGGAGTATAATGGCACAAGTTTAATTCATAAATTAACTGTTTTAGAAAAAGAATTACAGATAATAATTGAAGACACTAGGCAGCAAATGACACAAATGCAGGAAAACTTTATAGCTATTGAAGGTAATTGGAATGATGAAAAACATATGTTAATTGAAAGCATTAAAGAAAAAGATGACAAAATTAAAAATCTTGAAGAAGCTAAAGAGATTTTAGATGATTCGCGATTTAAGATTAGTGTTGAACAGTCAAAGCTTATGGAAGAACTGGAATTGAAAAATAGTGAAATTTTGTCTTTAAATGAGCAAATAAAACTCGTGTCAAAAACCACAATGGAAAATGTAGTACCATTGCAAAGTGATGTTGTTCAGGTTATAAAAGCGAAGCAGTCTCCAGAAACAACGGAAGTACGAGAGTTAATTAAGAAAGTTGAATTTTTGGAACAACTTAATTGCCAAATTAGGCAAACTAATAAGGAACTTGAAAATAATTTAGTAAAAACTGTTACTGAATCAAAGTCTTCTTCTACTTCATCTCCTATTAAAAATACGAAAAGTCCACTTCCAACTCGCAAAGGTGGTAGAGGAGGTAAATCTAAGTCGCCGTGGAGTAATTTATCAGCTGAAGCTGCAACTCAGGAAGCAGAAAAGAAGCCCGGTAAACCAGACCAATCTAAATTAGAAATGGTGATCCAATCGCTAAACAAAGATATAGTTGATAAAGAATATGAAATTACTCAAAAGGATATGTTGATTTCTGAACTTCAGTCAACTAATTCAAGAGTACAGTCCACACTAAATGAACTGCAAGAAATAGTGGCAACACGTAAAGAAACGGTTAATACTATTGAGGTAGGAATTTTAACTGAACCCGTTGAACTGATTGAACCTGCTTCAGAAAAGCAAAGTAAAGATGAAGTGGACTCTGCTTTTGTAAAAGACTTAGAATCCAGGCTTAAGCAAGCCCAAGAACAGATAACAAGCCTTACCAACGAAATTGAAGCCGCAAACGTAAACATGATTAAAGTGAAATCAAATCACAAATTGAAATTAAAGCAGATGCAAAAAACAATAGATAACTTTAGTAAAGTGTCGGATTCCAATGCAGAAATAATAAAACTAAATGAGGAGATGCATCAGCTAACGCAGAAAGTTGCCGAGTTAGAGGAAGAAAAGGGCAATCTGCAGCTTCACCTTGTTGATTATGATAGTGGCAGATGTGAGTATTTCAAAGCTTTTCTTTTTATAGCAGATTGTCAGCCATGGGATGAAAGTAATCAATTGCAGATAATCTGAGACATTTAGGCTACACGAGTGCCGATAGTTCGAGGGTACAATAAATACTTTCATCAAAGTTAAACACTCTATTTTTCATTTCGACTGAAAGGAAATGGAAATGCTCAATGTTATTCTCTTTGTCTTTGTCAAAATTATCGTCATGAAAAGTTCATGAGTATCACTTTTGTCTTGGCACTTTTAGAAAAGATCTATAGTCTAGTAACAAGTCTAAAATGGTGATTTGATCACTTTCTTCTCTAGGAATGGAAATGGTGTTATTCCCACCTGTTACCACCCAGCATTTTTTTGTTCCTACTTTGAACTTTATTCATCTGTAATAAGCCAGCAAAAGTGTGCGGATGGGAATAATCCTGGAAATGAGATTTCATACATAACACTTACTTTTCGAACAGGAGAGGTGAAAAATACGTTGAAATATACATAATGACTAAATATCTAATCATATTTTTTTAGTAACTGAATCTGATGTTTACAAGAAGCTATTAGAGATGGAGAATTTAGCTGAAGCAAGATTAAAGTCTATTAGCGTCTTAGAGGCGCAGAAGTTTGACTTGGTTCAAGGTAAATTTTTTGTGTATCTTGAATTTGCTTGTCTAATCCAAATTTGATTTGTAAAATAAAATATTGTATCTTGACTTTTTTTAGATTTACACGTTTTACAACAAAAGTACACTGAGATGGAAGACAATTTAGAGGACATGTCGCATCTTCACAGTGAACAAGTTAGCTCGGAGATGAAGTCCGTGCAGTTAGAGGAGCAGGTTGATGAACTCATAGCTTCTAGAAAAGAATATGAACTTGTTGTGGAAAATCTTAAATTGGATAAAGAACATTTAAATGGCACAATCAAAGCATTAGAAGATGAAAAAGAAGAGTTGAATCACAAGTTACAACATTTCATACAAGAAAACATTGAATTGACCGATAAGCTTGAGAAACTTAGTGCTGAGAAAGTCAGTTCAGCAGAATCAATTGAAATAGTAGAATCGTTAACAACGCAAGAAAAGCTTGAACTTGAGGAATACAACAAAGGAATGGCTGATAACAAAGCGGATCCACATCATACCGAAGAATATAAGGGAACATTGTCTCCTGAATGCAACGAAAATATAGAGAAGCTGGTGGAAGAAAGTGCAGAATTAAACAAAAAGATTGAGCTATTTACACAGGAAAGACAAGAAGTTATGGAGAAAATGGGACACATTAGTTCAGAAAACGATGCCCTGCAAAATACAATTACAGAATTGACTAATAGGTGTCACTTGTTGGAAACTAATTTAAATGTACTATCTAAAGAAAAGAGTGATTTTGAAGTATTGATTGAAGAACTCAGTCGTCAAATTGAAGACTTGAAACGTGAACGAGGTGAAATTCTGAAAGGAAGTGTTGAAACCTCAAAACCAGCCAGTTTGGAAGATGTAGGTGAAGCAATTGCCTCAGACCTTCAACATGATGATAAGTCAACCGGAGATAAAGCTATAAGCAGAACAAAATCCGTGAAACAGTTAACTAAAGAGATACTCAAACTAAAAAACACTATCAAAGAAAGGGAAGCTGAAATTGGAGACTGCCAGATGAAAATTTTATCATTAGAAGAACAGCAACAGAAGCAAACTGAACTTATTCATAGTAATGCTACATACGAAAGCAAGATCAAGGCCTTGATTGAAGAAAATAAACAACTACGAGAAGAATTAGATGTTGTTAAAAAAGACAGTGATGCTGAACAGCAACATATCAAATTACAAGAAGCAAATAATTTGTTGCATCTTGAACTGCAAAATATCCAGAAAGAATACTCTAATGCCATTAATACACGTGACGCAAGAATTCACGAAGTTGAGAGCCTTTTACTAGATTATGAAAAACAAATTGTCCATTATAGTAATACATTGCAACAAAAAGACAAGGACATTTCAGAATATATCAATCAAATTACTAAACTAAATGATATTTCTCAAAAACTTAAATCTACTATTAATATGCTAGAGGAAGAAAAATCAAAGGATCAGAACGCGGAACTTATTAAATCTTTAAATAAACAAATAACTGCGTTCCAAAGGAAGCTGGCTGAATATGAGGACAAGTTAAGAATTTATGAAGAAGAGAAATCACAATTGCTTAATTTGAAAACAAGCATGGAGAACAAAAACACCGCTCTTGAAGTGGAACTGAAGAACTTGCAGGAAGCTTTAACAGAAAAACAGATTTTCATCAAAGAATTACAAATGCAACAACAAAATAATGTTGATGAGATAGGTTCAGCCATGCTCCAAGCTAAAGAACGAGATGAAGAAATTCATGAAATTAAATTGCAATTAAGAAAAGAGTCTATAGAAAATGAGAAATTACGCAATACTTTAGCCCAGAAAGAAAACATGGCATCGAATTTCACAAAAGAATATGAAGAGATCAGTGCAAAACTGCAACAACTTACTCAGGAAAAAGAGGAACTAAATGAAAAGTATTCTGCTGCGGAAACCAAGACCAGGGAGTTAATGGAAAAATTGAAAAAGTTTGCTGTAAACCTAAAAAAGAAAACCACGGCTCATGCGGCGCTAGAAACGGAGTTGTCCGAAATTCAAAAACAGTTAGCGGAGAAGGATTCTCAACTAGAACATGTATTACTGCAAGTAGAATCTTTGGCTTCCGTACAAGAAAATCTTAAACATGCAAACGAAGAATTAGCTAGACTTCAAGCTCAGAATTCATCTTTAGAACAACAAACGTCAAATTTTGCCGAACAGTTACGTGCCGAGGTGAAGGCAACACAGGATAGACTGACTAACGCTGTTAATGAAATTTCTAGGTTGACTGTTTTGATAGATTCCCTAACAAATGAACGAGATTCTGCCCAAGAAGGAAATGCATCACTCAAGAATCAAGTTGATACCCTCAATAAGAAGTTAGTTGAATATGAAATTGATCAAAAGAATAATACGAATTTCGTTACTAAAATTACTAGTTTAGAGACTGAATTAAATCAAAAACAAGCTCAGATACAAGAGTTGGCGGATCAACTTAATCTCCAAGAGCAACAAATTACTCAAGTACGTTTTGGGTATGATGCTAAAGTTCAAGAAAGAGACTTATACATAGAAACCTTAGATACTGAGATAAGCAAATACAAAAGTCGTATTTGTCGCCTTGAGGATACGGTTTCCACCATGGAGGATAGGCGTCACTCACTAGAACGTAAAGCTGATCAGCTTGGCAGTCAATTACAAGAAAAACACAAAGCTTATACTGAATACACCAGTCAAGAGGATGAACTTGTTAGTAGACTAGCCGTCCTAATGGACCACGACAGGGTAGTAGAGAAGCAGTTGCATGAGATCGAAAGTGAAAATAACGAACTGCAATTTAAAGTGCAACACCTTAGCGAGGAGAATCTTCGCCTAAAGACTTCTCTATCAGACATACAGGAATATTGTAATGCACTGAAGGATAAAGCAAGTAAAGCTGATTTATTTGAATCTGAGGCCGCCAAGTACCAAGTTCAAGTTCAAGAACTCGATAACCAATTGAAGCGAACTACTCAGGATCACCAGGCACTATTATTACAACGAAAATGTGATGTAGAAGAGTTGGAGTCGGAATTCAACACACAAATTGAAAATGCTATAAAGGAAAAGAAAATTCTGAGCGAAAAATACGAAAAAACATGTGAGCATGTAAATCAGCTGGACAGTAAATTACAGGAATATGTGAATGACATTCAAACATTAAATATAAATATAGAAGAGCTAAATAAAATTAACCAAGAGCTTAACGAAAAGTCTTTTGCTACAGACAACGTTAAACCTGTGGATTATACTGAGCAATACATCAATGAAATAAATAGACTCAATGCAATGTTTAATACTAAGAATCAGGAAGCTTTAGACTTGAATAACAAAATTCAGTCGCTGCAAGCTAGCCATGCAGCAACTATTTACAAGTTAGAAAATGACGTATCAGACCTAAAGATCAAACACCAACAGAGTTTATATGAATTGGACCGATTGGCAAATAAAATCCACGATTTAACTCAAGAAAACGAACATTTACAATCAATTTTATCTCAAAAAGATGATGAAATTAAACAACACTCTGAACGGAACAAAATGTTCTTTGAAATAAATATTCCAAAGACTGAAGGAATGGTTATATCTTCCACCATAGAAGCTCTGAGCCATGAACCAAGATCATTTGATTTGTCATCGCTTGAATCTCAGATTCTTCCTGAAGTTTCTAGTATTCACACTGAAAATAAAATCAAACCTTTAAAAATCTCAGAACATACTCAAAAGCAGGTTTCCCCAATCGATAGCGGTTCGGTTGAAGTGTTAGAGCCGGATATTGTGCCGAAAAAAGCTTACGTGTGCTATAAAGAGGAACAAGATATCCAAGAAGCTGATCCATTCAACTCTGATGAGGGCTGGGGTCTTGACGGGTCTGAAGAAGTAGTAGATGCGACTCCGGGATTAACCCATTTGCAAGATCAACTACAGCGGCTAAATAAACGTAATGATGCTTTAAAGGATGAACTTCAAGCTAACAATACGAAATTCTTAAAAGCCATGAAGAAACTTAAAGAATTGAAAGCAGCGAATGACATGTTAACAAATGAACTCAAAATATCAAAGCAAATTTCGGAATCTTCGTTTTTGGATAATGCTATAGAAGATGAGTTAAGAATCAATATTCAGGAATTAGAAAAGAAATTAGAAGAAATCAGTGCAGCCTTAAATAAAGAGAAAAAAGAAAAAGAAGCCATCAAAAAACAGAACGAAGTATTTAATAACGCAAATGAAAGGTTAACAGAGATGAAGGAAAAACAAGACAACGAAATAGAGCTATGGAAATTTAAATTCAAGGAAGTTAATGATAAAATGTCGACATTACAATGGGAAGGCGATGTCAAAGACTCCCCGGTTCATAAGGCTATTGCTGCCACTCCGGATGCTCAGAACTCACTGCTTAGAGAAGAAATACAGAAACTTGAGAAAGAAAATGATGAACTTAATTTATTGATTGAACAGTTAAATAGTCAAAATAAAGCATTGGATTCGCAAATAGTCCACAAACACGAGATACTGTCCAAGAATTGCGAAAGGTTGGAGACCCAGCTCTGCGAAATGAGTGATAAGAATTTGAACTTGTCCCATAACATTGAAAGTTTAAGTAAACAGTTGACTGAAATGGAACTTCAACTTAAAGATGCACGAAATATTGGTGAATCATACAGATCCGATTATGAACAATTACAAGAAATGTCTGAACGTAATCAAAAGGAACTTACTTTAAAAAATACTATTCTTCAAGAAGAGCTTAGTAAACTAAAACTTGCCGAAGCTGAAGCTTTAGCTAAAACGAGTACTCTCCCTTCACCTTATGATATTGAAAATCTAACTAAACAATTGGCTGAAGTTGAACTTCAACTAAATAACACAAAAAATAATGCAGAATCATATAAATCAGATTTTGAAAAATTACAAGAAGCATCTGAAAATAGTCACAAAGAATTGATCCAAATAAATAGTGGACTTCAAGAAGAGCTAAGTATTTTAAAATTAGCCGAAGCTGATGCTGTAGCCAAAATAACTGCCCTTGCAGCTGAGCTAGAAGAAGTTCGATCAAAAAATATTTTGTATGAAAAACAAAACAAAGGGGAATTACATGTTTCAGATAATTTCATTCTAACTGAAAAGTTTGCAGCTGTAGAGGAGCAAAGTGTACTATTAAAATCTGCTTTAGAGGAGTCCCAAAACAAGATTGCCGACTTAAGAACTGAAAATAGTACCTTGTTGGATAAAGTGAAAGATTATGAGTTGCAAATAAATGAGTTAAATCAAAAACTTTTAAATCTAAACACAGAAAACGATCAGCTATTGTCAACTGTTGCTGAGCTACGAAACTCAGTGTCGACTGCCGTTGATCAGCGTGGTTTCGAAATAGCAGAACTGTGGAAACAACACTTAGCTCAAAGAGAAGCCGATTTCCAAAATGCGGAACACGAACTGAGATCGCAATTAAGTGCTTCTGAAGCGAAGTATGAACAGCTTTTAGATCATGTCCAATCGTCTAGTCAAGAAGAAACAAACAAATTAGTCACGATGGAACAGGTTAATTCTTTACAAAGTAAATTACAAGACAAGGAAGAACATTTACTAAATCTTCAAGATAAATACGCTGAAGCACTAAGTCAACTCGATATGTTACGATCAGAAATGGAAGATGAGAAGCATATGCATGAAAATAAACTATTAGTTCAACAGGAAGAGTATGAAAAGCAGATTCAAGAAATTAACGATAAGATGACAATTTCAGAAGAAATAAATAATCCAATTATTCAATCTCTTGAAGCACAGTTAAGTGCTACTCAGGAAGTGAAAAATGAATTAACAAATCAGTTAAGTGAATTTACTAAAAAACTACATCAAGATGAAGCGAAAATTGCTGAGTTAAACAGCCAGTTGCAGATGAGAGAGAGTGATATTTACCAAAAAACACATGACTATACCATTGCTTTAGCGCAACGAAACGAAGAATTCGAGATTGTAAGGAGACAACTAGTGGAGTATGAAAAGAGGGTTGAAGATTTAAGCTATGAAAAAGAATCAGAGTTGGCTGTTCTTAGATTGAAAATGCACGACAAGAATGAAGATTTCGACAGGTTGCGTAATGAATTTGATTTAGAAAAAAATACGTTGGTTCAAGAATTAAATGACAAAATAGTGGAGTGCACTAATCTAAACAAACAAATAGCTGATCTAAATAAATTGCTAGAAGAACATTCCATAACGGCTAATGAAACACAGGCCGCTTTAGAGAATCAAGAGTATGAGATAGTAACCCTGAAAGATGAAATTATTAGTTTACAGGCTATGTTACGTTCGTCGAGCAGTAGAATAGAGAAGCATGTGACGTTCGCGTCGGATACGAAGCCCGCTCCTGAAGGAGAGTCGACCGAGGAACCATATAACAGTGATTTGTTGGATGCAGTCCCTAGAGCAGAGTTGGATCTGGCGTTATACATGTTACACCAGCGGGATGTTCGTTGTGAAGAGTTGACGATGGAATTGACGCAGTTGTTGGAGGAGCGGGATACATTGCAGCTGCGGCTGTCGGACAGCCTTCGTTCCTGCGAGGAGTTTAAGGCGAAGTGTGTGGCGGCAGGGCTGGACGCGTCCACGAGTTCTAGTCAGGAGTTAGCGGAAGCGAGCTTTAGCTCCGAGCGCGAGACGCCATTTGTGGACACACATCGCGGAGCTTCCCGTAGCAGCAGCATCAGTGACCCTGACGGCGACAAACCAAAGCTAAAAGCCAAGTAAGTTCCCCAGAATTCATTTTCATGTATGTAAGCGTCCGCTGTAGTTAAACTGGTGATACTAAGTTGAGTTATAGAACTTAGAACACAGTGCCGCGCACCGCCGGGCGCCGCACTGGTCCGTGTGATATTCCCCTTATCTTGCCTAGCCTAGTTGTAGCCTATCTTGATTCTATGTAATTGCTCACAGACGAATAACGATTGCATCCATTTACGTCGCTTCGTTAGCAATGCTAACTACACGTAAGCCTAAATAAGTTGCGTTCTATTGATCGTAACGATTTCAAATACAGATAATGTATCTAAAGTTAGACGATTTTCACTCCCTACTGTATGCTCATGCAAAATACTGTAAAGCCTTAAGTTGCGCGTTAAAATCAGTGCGAACACATCATAAAATGAAACGTGTAGTCTTCACAAACTCGTCTGACTGTTTGATATGGTTGTAGGTTATCGGAGTTACGGACGGTGCGACACAGCCGCGACGTGCGGCTGCGGCAAGACAGCGAGTCGCGCCAGCTCGGCATGCGGCTCATGCAAAGAGACGTGGCGCAGCTGCCCCCCGAGGCTATGGAACAGCTCGCGCAAGCGCACCACACGCTCTGTAAGTACTTAATAATTGAGCCGATAGACAACATAATCTACATAAAATAAACAATGTCAGATGATGTTACACAAATTGATCTTGTCCCAAGCTTAGCTTTTACTGTAATTATGAGCTAGGTTAACTGCGTCGCGAACTCCGTGACTCTAAAGCATATTGAATGGAAGACTCATCTTTAATTAAAGGGGCCATCGACAAATTAAATCACACGATTTATATATTTTTTGGCAGTCGGCTGCAAAATGTATTCCTAAAGGAACTGCAGCGTTATATTTATCATAGGCACAGCATGCATAAACTCGCGCGGCCGCCACGACGCTGAAAGTACACTTAAATAATAATATTCTTGCCACAATTACTACTTCTAATAATGTGATATGTTTATTCATATTTACAACATTATTTAAAATCATCATCGACTTTCTGCGTACAACAAAACACTTAAAAATATTAAGTCAATTCAGCTTTCGAAAGAGGACTTTTAAAAATACGGGACAATGGGTTCATGCGAAATTATTCGTGACTTGAACGCCAAAAATCGGCCCCTATGTGATTGTTTGCCGCAATGCCATAAAATATACTAGTTAATTTAGGTAAAGAGGTTGTTTCCAAGATACAGACATGAAAATGACCAGGAATTAACAACATCTTAACTTTATTTTGAAACTTTACAAAAGTTCGACATGGCTGGACAATTTTGATATGTGTATTTTCCGAGCATCTATTGTTTACATTCCACATCATACCAATTTTACAAATTGGCCGCAATTAAAATACTCGTTAGTATTTTAATGGTCCTGGCTTGGATTCTCTACCCTCTGTCTTTATTCAGAAAGGAAGAAATTTCCACACATTTTTGTTACCGCTACCACAAATTGATGCAAAATTCTTTTGCATATTTGAAAACGGACTTTTTATTATTTTCAGATGTTTGTAATGATGAAGGTACGAGTTGAGTTACAGCTTAAAACATGTCTTTATGAGTGGAAAACGTTATAATTCAGAGCCGAACGCAACTTTTTGTGTTTTTGAAATGCGTTAATAAATTGAAATGAGAAATACTCATATTTCTACATGTTGTGTTTTTACGTGTGGGCTTGCTCACTAAATTCACTGCCTATAAAGTTAGTATTGTCATAAGTATTTGGCCAATTCATTTTCTATTCAAACTGTAATTCTTGTGTTACCATTATTTCAGGATCATTACATTGTTTAAATATATTACTAGAATCTTATAACAGTAAGTTCCTGCTGAAAACCACATAACACAGTATTTTATTTGTGCTCAAAATTCATGAATCCTTATGCTAAGACCCACATGCTGAAATCAGATTTTTATTCCCACAGAAAAAATGTAAACAAAAGCTGTTGACGAAAATAAAAAAAAAACTATGTCAAGATGTAAATGTTGGCTATGTTTGGTAAAAACCCTTTACTGTATTAATTTAAAACGACAATACTGTTTTTAAACGTGTAATTTATTTATTGCACTGGTATCATTGACTCGATACACCCGTGTCAACAAGTTGAGGGCTGCTTGATTTGTGTGACACGTCACTTCACTTGCTTCGCTTTACAATTCGTGCTCCCGCCGTGATCACTTTCCAGTGACTCATTTGTGCGATTTGAATATAATTTATTTCTCAAATTTAAGTTTAAAATCACGGTTCGACCGAAATCATAACTTAATATTATATTTCTTGCTGGCCTAAGTGGCCCAACCTTTGAGATTTCCTTAAATGTCACTTGGGCAGTGACGTTACTTTGTTTACAATTTTTCTGTAGGAATGAAAAAACGATTTTATGCTCGGTGTTTGCCACAAACAGTGCGTGACGCAACTACGTATATATAAAAGTGAGCACGAAGCATTTCTCTCATTCTAACTAAAGTACATTGCGTTCTGTAGATGTGGCTTTAGATGGACAAATACTTACGACAGGCAGTGCAGGAGCGGTTATGGTGGTGGTTGTGTGCTGTGGCATTTTGGTTAGTTGTTTCCATAGGCGTTAGGGATCGGTAAGACGAGCACCATTTTACGGCTATGTGTGGCCGGCTAAGGGTAAGGGAAAGGGTAAGACAGCAATAGTTGCCGATCGCAAAATGGTGTAAAAACTTTATTGTTTCCAGTTCCCGCTGCTAGAGAATCATTGAATTGGATTATACACGGTGTTACACGAGGAAACCGAATAATTTTAACAGCGTATTCCCGACATTATTTGGAGTTAAAATTGTCGTATAATGTTTGCTAGATTCAGCTTGGTTTTTGAGATATTTGCGTTTATGTTTAAAAAAGTCGTAATGAAATCTCCAGTACAAAACACCCTTACAATTGCGACGTTGCGAGCCCGCCACGTCTAAGTTGACTGTAAATTGACTTTCATTCAGAACCGTCATTAGTATGTTTACTACATGTCAACGTCAGCTTAATATTTTTTCTCCAAAAACGTAAAAATATCGATAAATTAATATTAAAAATCCAATATTCAATTGAATGCTATGACAAAAAAAAACAAATATGAAGAAACTTTCACAAATCTTGGAACATTGTAATTACTGAAGGCAAGCCGGATCAATTTTGGATTAGATTAGAACAGCATATGATCGGGATTCGGGATGAATGGCGTACTCGAGTGCTCACCAGTGGCGGTAACAGGCTGAAGAAATGGTGATAATGATGAAGCCGACGGATTAAAAGTATTCGTGCTATTACCAGTTCGTTGGAGTATCAAGTAGCAAAGTGTAAGAAAGACACCGACAGCAACGCACTGGGTACATACCAGTGGCGTAACTACAGGGTGGCAAGTCGGCAAAATGCCACGGGCCCCCAGCCCGAGAGGCCCCTCGGCCCGAGACAGCCTTCCGGCCCGAGAGGCTGCGAGCTCAGGAGTAACATGACAATTTTACTGAGAGGGCCCCATCCAATGAATTTGCCACGGGCCTCAGATGGTAAGTACTTAACGGAATCTTAATGGATGTAATGTTTTTATGATATGCAGTTTATTTTTATTTGTTTATGAATGAATACTGCCGACAGGAGTAGTACTAGTCTTGTTGCGAGTTAATTTTGTAAACATTTCGTTTTATTATTGTAATTACTAATTAATCTTACTTATGCAATTCATGTTATCCACATATTATACGAAATAATACACAAAATTCTTTTATTTTATTTATTAAGTAAAAGCATACCATAGATACTTTTATTTGCATCATTTCAACCCGGGGACGTCCTCTGCTGGACGTAGGTCTCCCCCAAAGACTTCCACCACGAACGGTCACACGCCTTCTGCATCTACCGGTGTCCGGCGACTTTCACCAGGTCGTCGGTCCATCTAGTAGGGGGCCGACCGACACCGCGTCTCCCGGTCCGTGGTCTGCACTCGAGAACCTTAACACCCCACCGGCCATCAGTTCAACGAGCAATGTGTCCAGCCCATTGCCACTTCAGCTTGCAGACTCTGGGAACTATGTCGGTGACTTTGGTTCTTCTACGGATTTCTTCAATTCTGATTCTATCCCGTAGAGAAACTCCGAGCAGCTCTCTCCATAGCACGCTGAGTAACTCTGCGCTTATTTAAAAGGCTCACTGTGAGGGACCACGTCTCCGTTCCATAAGTCAATCCTTCAATTTAACATTCATTATTTCTGAAGACACTTTGTAACGTCTTATGCCTAGTTTAACAACTAGATAAGGCTGACAAGATAATAAATACCAGTACAAGATAATAAAAGTTACGTTGTGAAAATCAAAATGTACGTCGTACAAATCTTATATCAATAACAACAATGTGAATGACGCAATGTAAGTCATTAATGTCATTATGATTGCGGAATGAAGTGGCCAGTAGTTTTCAGTTTGATGTAAGGAGTACCCATGACAGTTCAAAATAACTGTTTCTGGGCTACTTTTTGTAGACTTTGCTTTAAAAAAATCCATTACATTATTTAGTCTCAGTAATATTTTGCTTACTTTTACTGGCTTACTGCTGGTAGGGCATGGCCACTTGTTCATTTCATATTTTTTTTAACAATAATGCCTGACTCCAAGTGTTACTTAACTCTTCTAATGGAAAGAGATAACAATTGCAAACGTAGTAAGAAGTTTCGTTTGCATTTGTACGTAAATCCTGCTTTGAAACGATTTGTTTGACAAGGAAATTGCTCTATGAGTATGTCTGCCTCTTCTAATGAAAAGAGATAACAATTGCAAACGTAGTAAGAAGTTTCGTTTGCATTTGTACGTAAATCCTGCTTTGAAACGAGTTGTTTGACAAGGAAATTGCTCTATGAGTATGTCTGCCTCTTCTAATGAAAAGAGATAACAATTGCAAACGTAGTAAGAAGTTTCGTTTGCATTTGTACGTAAATCCTGCTTTGAAACGAGTTGTTTGACAAGGAAATTGCTCTATGAGTATGTCTGCCTCTTCTAATGAAAAGAGATAACAATTGCAAACGTAGTAAGAAGTTTCGTTTGCATTTGTACGTAAATCCTGCTTTGAAACGATTTGTTTGACAAGGAAATTGCTCTATGAGTATGTCTGCCTCTTCTAATGAAAAGAGATAACAATAAAAAACGTTGCCAGCTTATCCTAAGGTGTTGATTTACTGGTGTAGGAAAAATAATTAATTTATTATGTATGAAAACATAACAAAAATTAAAATCATATTTCGACCTGGGTTCATATAATCTTTTTTGTTTCTTACGGCCTTAGGAACACACTGTTAAAATTATTCGGTTTTCTCGTGTTACACCGTGTATACCATAAGAATAAATAATAACAACACGTAGAACCGAAACTCCCGGCTGCCGACACCTAAGGTGTCTAGTCAATCAGGGGCGTCACACACGGATTATATATTAATATGCCAAAATATATATTATAGCAATGCATCTTACGATATACTTTCCGTACTAGTTGACAGTACAGTCATAAAGCTTTTTCAACTTAATACAAATTTAAAATAATGGTCCGGAAATAAACGTAAAAAGTAACTCCGGATCCCAGACTAAGTTTTATTTAGCTTAATTATTATTTTGAAGGTTGTTTATAGTCTCGTTTTTGTTCGTTAGTTCGTTGATTAGGTAATAGCCACACTAGCCTTGTAATCTTGTAACTATAATTACCTAATTTAATGTAATTGTGGAAATCTCATTTTGCAACAATGTTTACACGTTGATGACAAACATAATAGTAGATTGATAACCAAGGGTTGAAAGTGACCCATTTCACCCGAGATATTTCTGGCGCTCGAACGAAGTGAGAGCGCCAATAGTTCGAGGGGAAATGGGTAATTTCACCCGAGTTAGACACTCTACTTTTCATTTCGACTGTGAGGAAAAAAGACACGGTATACCTAAATATATTTAATCTCGTTTCCCGTTTTATCTATTGAAAACTTTTTTTTAGATTCATAAAAAAGTTAAAATACACAATGCTGCCAACATTAGAAAAGTTAAATCGAGTTGGTCACGGCCAAGGAGCATGACTTCCATCTCATTCTTACCCTAACTAAAGAAAGAGATGGAATATATTCGTGACGTAATAAAGGTCAAATTTCTTGTTTCGAACGGATGTTCGGTGTTCAACCTCCTTGTTGTATAATAAGCTCCTTGGTCGTGACCAACTCGATTAAACTTTTCTAATGTTGGCAGTAGTGTATTTTCTAGATGGCCATGCCGAAACGTGAAAGAAAAAGTGTCATGCTATGCTATCACGGCATTATGGCGGGCAGCAGAATAGAGGAATAATTTTAAATGTTGATTTTCTGTAATTGCGAAAAAAATAGACCAGTCTTAAAATGATTTTCATATGAACCTATAGGCCGTAATAAATACATCGTTTAACGTATAGCCGAGTTTAGATATATGAAAATCTTTTATTTTAATAATATGACGTAGCTCAATTATCTTAGAATCCGTGGCCAATCGTAACTATTAAAAAAAATTTACTTTCCACCCTAGAGATGAAAACGCAATTTTCCACCCGGCTATCCACCCATTCAAATTAAACTTTCCGAACAGGAGAGATGAAAATAATATTTCGTGACTAAACCTATAACACTCCAACAACCGATTAAAATATTTCGCGAGTGACAGGCCAAACTTTGTGCGCGAGAGGCAGTGCGTAGCGGGGTAAAGGGGGAAGTAGGTATTTAAAGCGCGGCATTTTGGGCCCGGGTAAAGGAGATTCGCTTCTACGTGTAGTTATTGTTTATTCTTATGTATATACCTACATAACAGTATATAATAAAAATGTGTGGGAATGTTTCGTTCAAAACTCCCTAAGTACATATTAATTTCTTACAACTTGGTGAGTTTTTCCTCTAAGTGAACGGTTTGCACCTTCTCATCAATTCCAATGACTAAATCAAACTAGTTACCTAGTGGACGGAGAGAACATTTTCACTTTTGCCGTTCATCGTTCAACGCAATTGTACGAGAGTTGAGCGTGGAAAGACAAGAATTGAACGATTCAATCGAAATTCATTCTTATCGCTTCGAAGACATCTTCATGTAGATCCCGGAATATACGGGGCAAAATTAAATGACACCTAGGGATCGCCTATATCGATAAACTCAATGCAACTCAATGCTTTTCCCATATACTAGTGATCGCCCCCAGGATTGTAAGTGGGTATTTTATTTATTACACAGGAATTGATGTCTTCTAGCCACCTGAAATGGATTCATCAATCGAGACGCAGAAGTTTAACGCCCGAAAATTTGGAACCAATTCTGATCGTTTATTTTAACAATAGTAAATGGGACAGTAATTCTAAAATAAACAATGAGGAAAAAATATATAATGATTATGACTGAAGGTTCAACATTCCTTTTAAAATAATAAAATACCAAAATTATGTTACTATTTAGTTTCATTTGCATACTTTCAATAAAAATAAAATTTTCAAACAAAACTTAGAGCAATCACTAGTACTTATATGTGAAAAGCATTGATAATTGAGATTATCGATATAGGCGATCCCTAGCTGCCATTTAATTTTGCCCCGTATATTCAGAGGTCTGTCATGACTCATGACCCATGAGTAATGTGAATTGAATAGATCAGTGCAAAGATACGTGTAAACAGCATTACCTTTCACTTCTGCGCCTTTCAACCAATATGAATATCGCTAAGCAAAGATGTCTTTAGTACTTATACGTTACATTTATAGATCCCAACCGTCTCACTCCCAAATCTAAAATAGTGAACTTAACTAAAACATTGGTAAATAGATGAACTAATTCCTTCAAACTGGTACAGCTTTAGTGTGGTGTCTGGTTGGCGCTGGTAATACTCATAGATATTAACATTTTACATATATTTTGTAATTCCAGCTCGAGACTCCCAAAGCACTTCCACGGTCCTACTGAACTGGCTTCGAGGTAAAAGTACACCGAAAGTTGTTCACATGTAAGTCCGCTTCCAGAAACTAGATTGTATGTGGTTTTATTTTTTATAATTTTTATGTAATCATATGGACACCAATGAGCCAGTTCAAAATCATTGACAATGTTCATTAGTAATTTTAGAACACCTTTTGTAGAAAATAGAAAAAAAGGAATTTAACTCGTTTAAGTACTGCATTTATGTTAAGATTGTTTTTGCCACCACTTGGCCATCCTGCCTGATAACATTTTGTTTTAAAATGACCCCTTTAATTTCCTATCGAATGACGTCAAAGGAGACTCAGCCAATATCAATTTTCAGCCAATATAGTCTTCCCTTCGTATTTACTATAAATGACTCTTCTATATATTCTTATAAATAAAATGATTTCGTTTATAAATTATTACTTGGAACTGATGATGTGAGGTTGTGTTAGTGACTTAATTTATAATGAATTTGCACCTACATTGTGTCGATACATGTCATATTCTAAGTAAATGGTGTATAACATTACGACGGAAATGATATTGGTTACAGTCAGACCATGACAGAAACTACGATAATTAAATTACACGAACGAAAGACGAATAAGGTTTCCCTGTATCATTCATTATTATATGCATTCCTTTGTTTACTCTTATTATGTTTTCTACTCCGTTCTTGCGCTAGTTCTCATTCCTACAAACGCCACTGTTGTATTGTCTTTTTTTAATCGACTTCAAATAAAGGAGCTGTTTTATTTATTTGTATAGTTATATAAATTCCTCTGCAGTAGGAAATTGACATGTTAATGAGAATAGTTTGTAGTTAAAGTAATTTAGTTTAAATCGATTCTGATTAATCGTCAACTGTTTTAAAGCGTGCCTTTTTATAGCAATAGTTTAATAATCGGGTTCTCCATTATAGTACCGTAACATAACCGATAAGTATTATGTCTCCATTTAGAGCGTGTATATATTATATGTATATAAATCAGTGGTCCAAATGCGATGCGGACCTTGTATATGAACATGTAAATTTGTTTTTGATTAAATGGCATTTCATTATTTGTTAAAGATTTTTATTGTTTTAATTGCATATATGACCAATCCATTGTCTTTCGAAGCGTCGGTGAGGCTAGACAAGTTGCTTAACGCTAAAGGTAAGCAATATTCGAATACTCAAAATATATGGGATTGACGTACGCGCTCAACGCGACCGTCTGACAGCTTACGTCAATCGTATACATTTTGGATGGCGAAAACGAACGTCGAATGCATCTTGGCTAGGATCTCTGAAATGGGTGAAGTCTCGAAACATGACACTTTTTGTATTATGGTCTTATTGTATAGTCAATTATCTTATTCCAACTCTAAAATTTTCTTTATACCTGTTTTTTACCTGCAAAAGTAAACGTAATAAAAAATAAAACGTCATACATATTATTTTTATTAGTAAGCGTAAAAAAAGCGTACCTATCTATTTTTGAGAAAAACGCCTTCAAAGATAGACCTTTATTGAACTTAAAAGGTAACCAAGCACCTAAACATTCGTAGTATGTGTCTTGTAAGTGTAGCCTAGAGTACGAAGTAGTTCAATTCAAAAGTTGCCTCATCTCTTTTATGTGCCATTCGACATAGGGACTTAATCGAAAGAAAGATGTCGATTAACGTAACTTCAAACTTTAATTTTGAAAGTAGGGCCCCAGGATGCGTTCGTTGCTCGTACGGAGTAAAAGCGCTATTCTCAAAACTGAAGTGAATAACTAAGATATTCTAGCTCCCTCGATAGCGGAAAAACTTCATTATTCATTTAGGATGAGGTAGACATAACAATTGAACTAGCTGGCAATGTGATGAATGGCTCATTTCATAAAGCTACAAGTTGCAAATTACAAGCGGAAGTCTCTTTCTAACTCCTTTTGTTAGAAGGAGACTTCCGCTTGTAATTTGTAACTTGTAGCTTCGTGAAACGGGCCACTGATGGTTGTGATAACACTTTATTTTGAGCTCAGTTTAAACGATTTTTTTTACCTACAGCTACACTATCACGTACATATTTATATTTGATATACGTATTATTTAGTTCATCGAGATGAATTCACATGTGAAAATTTGTCGGGTGATTTTAGACCAACGTGACAAGAAAAACGGACACCGTTAAGGTTGATTCACAATGTAAAATAGCTAACGGTTAAACCGCGTGCAATTTTATATCAACCCATCGAATGCCGCGATGTGACTAAACTAGTTGCTTCTAATTAGTGGATTCAGATCTAAGCATGATTTCCACGCGAGCAGGTCGAATATGTATTGTGAATCCACATTTATTCATATGCTACTACACAAGCACGTGCATTTATTTTTGATATAAGTATTATTTAGTTCATCGAGATGAATTCACATGCGAGAATTTGTCGGGTGATGTTAGACCAACGTGACAAGAAAAACGGACACCGTTAAGGTTGATTCACAATGTAATATAGCTAACGGTTAAACCGCGTGCAATTTTATAGGATCAACCCATCGAATGCAGCGATGTGACTAAATTAGTTGCTTCTAATTAGTGGATTCAGATCTAAGCATGATTTCCACGCGAGCAGGTCGGATATGTATTGTGAATCCACCTTTATTCATATGCTACGAACGCCGCCTACGACAACTATCTCTGCCCTTAAATCTCGTTTATTAATACCGTATTTATTACATTTGGTCACCTTTATCTCTACTTATTTGTCAGTCATAGTCACCACTCACCAGCAACATTTTATTATACAATATTGCGATAATTATATTTTTGAGACCAATATTTGCCAAGATGCTATTGTTCGCGACTGTCAGACCATACTTCAGCGCCTCTTCTAGGCGGTAAAAAGCATATTATCATTAGACGCTATGGTATTATTTTAAACTTGGCCGCCATTACAGTCAGTAAAAAGGACTATAGCTATCGAAACGTTGACAATACGTTATCAGGGGCCTGTTTATCAAAAGCTTGTAACTTGTAATATAAGTGGAAGTCTCTTTTTAATACATATTGTTGGAAAGAGATTTCCGCTTGTAATACAAGTCACAAGCGTTTGATAAACGGGCCCCAGGTCTAAGACAATATGGTTCTTACCGCCTAGAGACCAGCAACACGGTTAAAACAATATCGTTTTTGATCTGTTATCGTATTGTCAACGTTTTGATAGCTCTTATTTTCTAGACAGTAATGGCGGCTGACGTCATAAACAATACCCTAACAGGTAAACTACGATGTCGTTTATACCGCCTAGAATGGAGGTGCTGTACCTTTGTATAAATTAGGGACTACATGTGGGTTTGGGATACTTTGAAAATTTGACAAAGGCTGACGACAGGTTTTGTCTAATTTCCAAATATTACCAAATGCAACTGGAAAAACATGCTGGGGACAAATCATACGATAATGTAGTATTTTTTCATATATTTATTGGTTTTATCTACAATTCAGTATAGGTACCTAGTCAGAACGTTCCGGCAATGTAATAATAATCCACCTACATTAAATACAATCACACGGCATTAGTGCGCACATTTGCGATATCTTTAAGATTACTTCTGATACTTATTCATCAACAGTACGACCTCGTACATACAATCGACTTACTTGAAACTAACACCCTTACTATAAACGACAGGAAAGCACGTTTTCCTCGTACATCTCATGTCAAATGTAACTTAATTCTTAACCAAAATATATTTGAAGCTAGTCAAACGCCACAGAAGCATCATATAAGACTAACTATGTAATGCGCATTATTTTCCCACATAACTTTCTTTATACATGATACAAACTAAATAATAAAATGTATACTTTCATTTACATATGTCAACTGAAATACTTTCTATAAGTGTAACGTAAATTGAATTCTAATGTGCATGTTCTGCATATATGGAACACTGATATCAATGATTCATTTAACTTGTAATTATAGTATTTTATTTATTGCTAATATTTTTACAATACTTTTTTAGAAGTGTTACTATGGCACCACATGCTTACAGCATAATTTACACGTATAAAAACTGTTATTTACATTATTTAGAATTCTCTATATTACAGATGGCTTATATACTATTTATCAAAATCAAATTAACACGTGTCGAAGAGCAGGCAAGGGCCGCGCGCGGCCAGTAGCTCGCCCGACTCTCCTATAATATCAATGGAAGACACTGGACCGATGGTTCACTTAATACCTAATCTTAAAGCTACTGAGCACAAAGTGCAAGCGACGTGTTCTGCGTGTTCACACTATTCTCGTCAGAAACACAACTACACAACACTAAAAAATATAGTGCAGCATACAGACTACGTTGCTTCGGAAGTCATAGTCGAAACAAGCCCGGCAATTTTAAACGCCGTTAAAAAACGAATTTAAGCACTGGCGAGTCAAATTAGCGCACATGTTTTTAATTGGACCTAGTGTCTAATTAAAGTTAAAAATAATAATGTATTTAATATTATCCATTCACTGTAATTTCAGTAGGTGAAGGTACCCGGTGTAGCTTGTCCCTTAACAAGGGCATTACATATTCACAGGAATATTTAATCGTCTATTTTACACAGTTTATCTTAAACCGGTCAGCGGATATTTGATGGAATGAAAGTTTCTTCTTGAAATATGGATGAAACTTGAACCCAACTGACTTAACGCTATTGTCAATAATAAGGTAGGTTTAATATCACAATGAGGTCATAACAGTAGTGTGCTTTGACGCTGACTTATTGCAATGCTTGGTAATGGGATATTTAAGTACATAGAGGTCGACTATTGCATGTGTAACATTACATAGGACTTTTAGGCAGTTGCAAACATAGGAACAATAACATTAACTTTATATGCTACCCATAACAGGCTTAACCTAGGTAAACTACAATTTATAGTAAGGATATTTTTAATAAATCACATTATTTTTTCTATTTTCCTAATTTATCGAACAAAAATAGTACCTCTTAGTTAACATATTATGACTTGAAGTGACTATGATATGAAGTTCATGATTTTTTGACACTATCACATTAAATGTTAAAATTACAACTACAGGTGTGGATGCCTTACTGCGGCGTACATCACTATAACCTAATCAATAATCATCACTGATATTCTTACGAGAGGAACAACATTTTATTTGCCTACATAACATTAGTCTTTTAGAGAATCTTAGAGAGAGCTGAAACAATCTAATACAGCCCCTTGCCCCGCGCCGCTCCGTCGCGACGCCCATACCGCGTACCACTGCGGTATCCACAAGTAAAATAGTACCATTCTGTTAAATTGTTTCTGTGTAGTGCCTATTATACATAAATATGATTATATTAGCGAACGTAACATTAGTTTTTACATAATATAAAAGCGTATTTTATTGCCTTCCCCCGATATAAGTAAACCTGATGGATATCGTGATAAATGACAAGCTAATCAACTGCTGTTAGAGTTCGATTCAAATAGACATTCTGATAAACTCGAATGTAAAACCTAAAGTTTTACTGCCCCTTATAGAGAGTAATTTTATGTGAAAAGTGTGTTTCGATCATTTCTAAAACAAAATGATGCTTTGGTCCCACACAAAAATTCAGCATGAAAGTGTGTGTAGTTCTATTCTTGTGGCTCTATCTATATTTTGTTTATAGCTAAAAGCCAGAAGAAGCAGGGCTTTGTCTTAAATAATAAGAGGTAGATTGTAATTTCAAGAACAATATTTACTACAACTCGAAAATGTATCTAAAAGTATGATCACTCAGTGTAGCGCTCCACCGCGCCACCGACACCAACCAGAGGCAAACGAGTAGCTCGCTGGGCTTATCCTTATCGCTAAACTTACGCTACGTGTACTTTACTTACAGTAAGTAGGCGTCCACCTACGTTACGACATCTGCCGTCAGTCTTGGTATCAGTCCTCGATCACTAATGCACCCTAACAACTATAGGTTTAGTTTAAAGTATTTTCGTACTGATGCACCTTTAAGCGATTGTCTGTGACATGAACACGTTTACTGGTCCGGCCGGCTGCGGTCCGGCGAGGGCTAGAAGTGCACGTCCCTGACATCGGTGGGGGTAGCGGCGTTGCTATGCGCCTTGTCCTGGGGAGGCGGAGGGGTCCATCCCGCCGCCTCCCTCGTCTGCCCGTTTGGGGCTGACACGGGACGTTCAGCTATCACGTTCTGGACCATTTCTTCAATTTGTTCGAGGCACGTTTGGAGACAATCCTGCGATCAAAGAATAACGGATAAAAACTTTATTCAACTCTTGTCACCAAACTAGGGCAAATATAGACATGACCTGTGCCTAGTGATGTGCCGTTTCCGAGAATATTCTTCAAGTGAGAATATTCTCGGAAACGTACCCGGGAATATTCCCGCTTATGGGAAACATAGGAGAATTTTTTATTTTTGTATGTATACTTTGTAGTATTTTCGGGCATTACGTACAAAACGAAGTACACAGCCGATAGTTACATAGCATGTAGTATAATGTCATCTCTCAACTTAAATTCTCAATATTCTCGAGAATATTCTCAATATTCTCGAAAATATTCTCAAAGATTCTAGAGAATTTTCTATTGTTTCCGTGAATGAAAGAAGGGGAAAAGAGATAGCAGATCTGTTAAGAGAAAGAGATGCAAATATTTAATGGCTAAACATGTAGCTAATGCAACCAAATGTTTTATATTAAATTAATTTAAATATCTGTCACTTGTTACCTATATTTAAACTATATTTTATGTAATAGTGGTTTTTATGTACTACTAAAACATCAATCTGTTTAATTCAAATGAAAAACAAGATATCAACTTAAATTGTGTTAAAAAATACTTGCAATATTATGAAAAAGTTTTACACAGTAACACAATATTTACACATCATTTTATGGCGATAAGCCATCCACTACAATTATTTTCTTTTAAGATTTAATATACTTCCGTTACTATTTTCAACGTTCTCCGATTTGGGGAATATTATCGGAAATATAGGAAATTTCGTTGAATATTCTCTACGGGAACATTCTCGGAAACGGGAATATTCCCGCGGCACATCACTACCTGTGCCTAATGTAGCTGTATAAACGGTTATGCTAGAAAATGAGTAGTTACCAAATCAATGCCAGTGAGCTCTTGCAAGCGGGGCAGGTGCCCGTCCAGGTTGAGCCCGCGCAGCGCCGCGGCGAGGCTGCACGAGGCCAGGGTGCTCGCCGAATACAGCGTAAACTGGTAATCTGTAACAAAAATAATAACATTATTATTGCAATTCACTTGGGATTCCCAAAATTATTAGTAACGAGCCGAGCCGTCCTTAATTTTAAGTAACTAGCTAGGTATTTTCCCGTTAGTTAAGATGCATTTCACTGTTATCATAATAGTTACCAGTTAATAACAAAATACCTGTTTCAATTTAGTACAATAATTATACGCCACTCAAATTTCTTGAATAATTATCGTAGAGCGGCTGCATGGTCGTTTATACTTGACAAAAGCATTTTCATGCGCGCACTTTGGGTACATCCGGTGAAGAAAAGGCGCTTTCTCCCTCACTCAGGTCGTCGGTCCCTCTCGGAGGGCTCAAAGGAGCCGGCACCCGCCCTCGGCCACATTCCACAGCCTGCGCCCGCGACCGATTCACTCGAATATTTCTCACGGACATACTTTGGCGAAACCATTATACGTATACAGATCCTCAACCATTTTAGGTCTGGACGTCTTAAGTAATATGGTATAACGAGTGCAGTGTGATAATTGACGTGAAATGCTAATAAAACTGGTCATTCCGAACCAGTGCCCGGTTTAATGTGGGCTTATTACGTAACGCGGTCTAATTCAGTTCTGTTTAAAGGTACCTACTACATGATATAGTGATCCTAGCGTTTAAGTTTGATTCTCTCTAGGTACATCTTCTATTCACGTTGGTGGGTTGGTAGCATCATACATACCTGTATAAACTTTAGTGCCTTGTCGCTTTAAAGTAATGTTTGAGCTGCCACACTAATTGGCTAAAGGCGTTAATGCAAGAAGGTACCTACTAGTGACTTATGGTGGTAACCGTAGCTAGTTAGTTACCTAGCGGTGTTACTAGTTGAGTATCTCTGACGTGAGTCAAGGTGTGTGAATGCTTTTATCAAAGTCCCTCCAGCTGATTAAACATCGATAATGGAAGAAGCGGGCAAGCCGGTTCGTGCCTAGGCAAAAAGATCGCGAACAAGTAACAACAGTCAAATACCTATTTTACTACTAGAGACATTATTTCTGAAATAACACAAGTCGCTAACCTAATATCACTGTTTTGTAATAAGCAAGTAGGTACCGACCTAGCTACGCCAACGATGAAATAATCAACCGCTGGCGTGGTCGTATGCGATAAATTATGCAGGAAAATCACCAATTATTATTCCCAAGTTTTTGAACATCGCTAACAAGTAGAATATTTATTTTGAACGTAGACAAGTTCTATATATAGGAACGAACGCACATTACACACATATACCTATATGTACTCGTAGGATGCGTGGAGCCTAATTTAATTTGAGACGTTCCCACGGCGTTACGAGACCTATTCAAGCCAGCGCGAAACCACAAATGGCCGCAGCTCGAGGACGCAGACAATACGAGCGAAGCCTTCAAGGGCCCCCCATTCATCATTAAGTAGACCCCATTATTCCGACCGAAGGGATATCGAACACTCTTTCAGCTCATTTAAAAGATTTATTTTCATTTTTTTAATTTGCATGTCGGCATTCCCGAGATAAAGGGAGCGGGCAACGAGAACGAGCGGAAAAAAAGATGAAACAACGAGAGCGACCGCTCACTCGGAGCATTTGCATAATCTGATGTTAATCAAACAGCGACAGCCCTACCGCCTTGTCCGCGCCGCCCGCCGGCCCGGCGACCGGTTCGTCGGAGGCGGCCTCCGAGTCGTAGCGAGCCACCGCCCAAATCGCACTCTCGGTCCTCCTCCGCCAATAACTTATCGTGTGTTCTTCCAAGAAACACTTATTAAATTCATCATAACTACGTAGAATGATATTAGGTATGTAACAGGCGAGTGCATTGTGTTTGTGTCCGAGTACAGAGCAGAGCTCGGCGGCCGGAACCCACACGCGGCGGATGTTCAGCTCGTACAATCTTCCTTATTAGTGCCACCAGAGCATTAGCCTTACAGAGGAAGTTACGAGGAAGTCGATATGAGAATTAGGTACCGAGCCCATAAACACTTGCTACCCGACGCGGCCTTCCTATCTGCAAACCGCGTACCTACCTACACACTTAATCAGCTAAACATTTAAAGTATTTTTTATTTTCCGTGTATGTTGCAGCCGTTTATAATCATACGTATGCGCTACGCTATCTAGCAAATGAAATTAAAGTAATATCCCTCGAACTTTTATGGTAGGAAGCCGCAAGTGTGTGATCGAGACGAGGGGCCATCGGCGGTGACATAATCGTCGCATTGCCCTTGAGCACGGAATGGATGTGGCGATAGAGGAGCGGGTTCGGCGGAGCTCGCGTCTATTCGCGAGGTGAACGCTCTGCCGAGGCCACCGCGCCGACGTCGCCGGTATCGGTAGTGCTCGCTGCCCACCGGAACAAACACCCGCGCGGGCCCCCGGCCGCGCCGGCGCCCCACCTGCGCCGCGCAGATAGCGTCCTCCTACCTGCCCCAACAACCCGCTCGCCGCTTTCATGTCGACCCAGAGGGCTTCAGCGCGCACCCGTCACCGACCGAAATTAACCGTACTAATAAAACGGCCTCTCGCCACTGCTGCGACCGCCGTACCTAAACGGTATTTAAAATAACCCATTACAAATTTAATATCCTGACGAGTTATGATTCCAGAGTAAATTGTGCCATTCAAATAATGATACATAATGCGGGCTCTCGGTCGCCGATACCGCGAACTATGCACGAGCTCGATTATGGCGGCCGCCGCGCTCCGGGGTAGCCTTATTGTTCGGGGAGCGATCGCTTCATATAAAACTGGTGTGACATTATAATTTAACGAAATAAAATAACCCATCTCGGGCATCGTTCATAAATGTCATACTGGAACTGGAGGCGCTTGTGGGAATACTTTATTACTCGTGGCGCTCATTGAACATTATCACACAAGCTTCATATTTATTATCGTCTTACCGGTTAGGGTTATAAGACCGACGGCTTAACGAGTAAGAGATGATACCCGAGAGGAGCTAGTAAAATAAAAGAGCTGGAGCGTGAACTTAGTGAACAAAAACAACAAGACGTCGGCGGCGAACAACAAAAACCGTTGCACAAAAACATATGATCCCATGAGGGTTACGGGGGCCGGGAGAGAGCGGAGGGGGGGCCTGAGGCGTGCTGGAATGCGCTCTGGCGAGCGGCGTGGGAGGCGCCGGCGCGGGCGCAACACTGCGCACCACACACACCGCTGTCTCCCGCCGCTCCCGCCACTCGCACTTATTCTTAACCCCTACCTATGTTTGAAAATTCATACAAAACCACCCAATGTCATTTTACACAAAAGATTCCTACCGAGCTAACTCCGAATAACCTAATCCAAATGTAATAATCATTTGGTTCTGCGCATCAACTTTAAATTAATACAGAAAATTATTCCTTTTACTATTAGCTACTTCATTTTACAATCTTCTAGCCACGGAATAAAATACTGCGAAGTTCAGTGACACGTGCCGCTAAGCGTCGACAAAGGCCAAGAAAGACGCGACAATGTCGTGACGCGGTATCTCGATGCTAATTACCGTCTGCCGTCGAACAAAACCTAGCCGGCCGAAGCTAGTCATTAGGTATGGATGAGCCGTAGTATTGTTCCCTCTCTCAATCGATACCTCGGACTACAAAGAGAATTCGTGTGAGACTCACCTCTGGCAGCTAGAGCAATGAAGGTCTGCGCATGCCGGTGCACCATGTCGGTGTTGACGAGGCCCCGCAGCGGCAGCCGCGACAGAAGCAGCGGCAAGAAGTCGTGCGCCGTCACGCCGGCCACGTCCCACTTCAGTTTCGACAGCACCAGCAACTCCCAGCTCTGTTGACAAATGACAATTCCAATTTACTTCATCTCTAGCTACCTACTATGAGCAAGAGTCATGTGTATTGTTTAAATGGTATCGTAATGAAATGGTCAGAAATAGCTGATCTCTGATCGATTGTCAGCGGGATCCTATGCACCTTACAGCCGACAGATAGGTAGCCAAAGCCCTTTTCGGTTAGTGTGGGACGTGCTGTTCAAAGATGCCGTAATAAATACATAAACGGTTTAAAAAAGCACAAAAGCAGTGGTCGTTCAAACAATAAAATGGCATTCCTGCCGCCACATCCGTCGCGTATAATCGTAAACACGCGGAGTCTCGCTCGGCTTCCCGGAACGAGCCGTAGGTAGGCTCATTGTTGTGGGATCTAACGAATGCGAGTGAACGTGCGCCCGGGCCGAACTTCTCACTGCCCACGAAACTACCATTTTCTGAAAGATATATAGTTGACGCTCCAAATACTTAAAGAACTGAAGCACGCTAAAGCCGAAAATGTTTACTTGTAGTCAATAATTTCTTCGCTATCACCGAAGTGTCTAACATTATCTTGCCGCTGTAACCTGACCTAGATTAAATTAATTAATTTTAATAGCAAACTTCACTCGTCATTCTAGTGATACTGCCGCGATATCTGAATGGTTCAAGTTATGAATAACTTGATTATTTCGTGTACACATACACTCGTACATGCAAGCGGTGCATGTCCGTTGACAGATAATACTCGATGTTTACTTAACTCAATCGGCGGGGTCGGCGCGGCAGTACTCGACTGCTTCCCATTCGCAAACGACTGTGGGTTGAATGTCTCTCGCTTTAGAGTCGGGAATCGATTGCCGTAGTAGACGTTATAGGCCCTATTAGATCTTAATAGGGAGATTTGTGAATGAATGAGCCTCATCACTGGAATTCAAAATGAGATCGTTTGTCAATGTAAGGCACAACATTGTCGTGTTCGTCGCTTGTGCGTTATTGTAAGACCAGATAACCGAGGGTTTGGTAAAAAGTTTTTGTTACTGTGTAATGGTAACTAGCTAGCATTTAGTCTACTTTTTGGTATGGTGGTTGAGCATATGCGGGTCGACCGCGAAATGGAAAGAGTCAGCCTCTCGACGGCGTTGCAGATAAGGTCTTCGGAACAATGTGCTCATAAAGCATTCACCGCAGAGCCGGCGCGCGGCACGCGAGCGTGGACGGATGTCGGCTATCTGTTAGTATGTTGTTGTTTCAAACAGCACTTTTGCTTGTACTTTTAATATAGAGTTTCGTATCGTCGATAAAGTCGGTTCGCACGTAATTGGACAAGTCGTATTTTGATACAGCACCATGAGAGCAAACCCGAGCTGATGGAATGCGGGTCGTAAATGTGCAAGCCCTCGCGGCGCGCGTTCATTAGAGGATGTGGTGCCGCGGGGCGCGGGGCGCGGCCACAGCCAATAAAGCAAGCTATGCAAACACCCCGACGAGCCGTCGCTGAATTCCTCGCTCGGTTCCCATGATTTATCCAATTTCACCCAACGGAGTGGCAGCACCGCTTGATTTAACAATGCGCCGGTGTCGCGTGGCCACCGCGCTCCTGAGACTAAACAACCATGGAATTCAACAAATAGCTGGGAAACACTCATCATTGAAATCATAATAAACTTGCGAATTAATTTCTCAGATCCGAACTCTGTTGTATATTTTCTAGCTGGTAACATAGAAGGAAAATGTAAACGCGGCACTCATATCGGTCGAAAGGCTAGCTCTAAGCTCTGCATAATAAGGTTGCCGTGAGCGCGTAAAACGTGACATGCGTTCCAAACTAAAGTTACGTAACGACCTAACGTCAGCGAATTCTTGAAAGCCTGTATGACTAACTCCGGCGGCGGTTACGGGCGAGGTCTCGGCGGTTTATAGCCACGATCAAAGCGTGCGACGGTCTCTTCACCACATTTTTTAATTTTCCTTCCTCCAGGGACACCCGCATGGTCAGACTTTTATTACTGTTCCAAGAAGTTGAGCATCGGATTCAATAAGAAAAATGCAAAGCAAAACTAATTTATAGCTTTAACTTATATCATATTAATTATAACATAGGTATCTAACAGCAGTTTTTTTAAACCTTTTGTCGTCAAGATGTTTGTGAAAACTTAAGCATGGTTTGTATGTGGTAATGATGCCTCCACTCGGGCACGAGACGAGATACTCGTGGCGGCGAGACGAGCGCGGCGCAGACGAGAAGGCCGCCGAATGGAATGCGACTGGTTCCTGAGTACCTCGCCCTCTCGCTGCTCCGCGATTCGGCACAGCTCGTGGGAAACAATACGCCGATAAAATTACTTAATGCAAAACATAAACTACCAACGAACGAAAAAGCAGAAGAGTGTGTGTTCTTATTAGTGAATGGAGCTCATTTCAATCAGCAAAGAATCCCGACAGTGCGGCTCGTGAGATCAGCAAACAGGTGGTTGAGCTCATTTACTTAAACTTATTTGTTGCCAGCTCTTAATACCTTTCACCGGGGTTCGCTCGGCTAGTTAACGCACCGTTTGCGCACAAAAACAAGCACCTAGTCTGGCTCAACACATAAATATTTAAATGCGTTTTCTTTATCAATTGTTTCTATTAGCTAAGGCGAGTGTAAGCATTCATTGTACGCGTTTGCAATCAGGGTGCAGCCAATCCGATATTGCGCAGGGAGTAGGTCCCACTTTCGTTTATCGAAGTCGGTCGAAAGATAAAAAGGGACGCCGAAGCACGGTTTTCTTCGCAACAAATGGAACACATACCATCGATAACATTTCTGCGCACAAACGTTATTACTGCGCCGCATACTTGCCAGTACTTGACTTTAAATGTAATGTTCGTTAGTTGTTAAAGGCGTTCGGAACTAACACTAATCAACACAGTGCCAACACATTTTGTACGGAAATCACGTTGCCTGTCATTGAATTTACCAAGGAATGTCAAACTATCCTTTTGTTCGAGTGGTACCGCAAGTAGAGTGATGTTATAATTATTGTAATGGTGTACATACAGTGACGTGGAATGCATGTTGTACAAATAGGCATACCGGTCGTGCGGGTAGTGGGCAGTGGGCAGTGGGCAGGCAGTGGGAAACTCGCACTACTGTTGTCTCGGATGCCAGAACGTGCACTCTTTTTGCTCGCCTCGCATCGCATTGGGCCTTGGAGCGAGCGGACTTGGACAATACACACAATCGCATTTAACATGTTTCCTCTAATGCATTTTTCATCTCAACTGCTAAGCAATGTGCGGCTTCAAATAATTAATAGGAAGTGAAGTTTGCTAAGCTTGCATAAAATGTTAATGGTCCCCGACACCCATAGCAGGTCTTTAATATTCGCTACACTTGGATGAGCCGTTACATGAACATTAGCACGATCATAGAGCACCCAGTGTGACGGCACCGTTACGCCTCCTGGAGACAATGTCTGGACCGAAGAAAACAGATTTTGTTTAAAAAATTATAACCGTTGAAACGAGAAATAATATATCGATCTTTAGGCAGAAATTCTGCGGGTCTACGACTTTCGTAGAGCTGCTACGCACCTGCTACGAAACAATCGTTCATACCGTCGTAGAAGAGAGAGAACTAGGTATAATTTTATGAAATGCTCCACGTTACAAACATTCCAATGCAATCCAAATTATCTTTTGGATAATTTATCGCGATGATACTACGCGCAAAGACGTTTTATCATCGGGTCGAAGCTCTGATGATATTGATATCACGCTACATTGACGCCGACTCTTAAGCCGGGTTCAACTGCAAGTTTATAAATATCCGTCAAGAGTAGGTATTATAATAAAACTATTTGGGCAATCGCAAAGTTCACATTGATAGTTAAATGAGTAGTTAAATATTTAATGTTTATTAAAATATGAAGGGTTTGTGTCGCAATGAAAATCGACTTTATAGATAAATAACTTTAGGTACAAGAACAAAAGGGATTTTGTATATTAACCAACATGGTTTAATTAATGGCAAACCGTTTACGATCTCTTCATATTTAAAGCTATTACGTTTGGAACTAATTAAACAACATACACGAGTAGTATAGTATAGTAGGTACGAGACTAGACCAGACCAAATGGAAAATTATCGAAGACAATGTAAAAACTCTTAGTTTGATTGACTTTTGCTCGGCGCAATAGTCATAAGACACGACACCCTTCTTTGTGACGGGGTTCAAAAAGGTTGATGCCAAAACGTAATTTAAATGGATGGTCACGTAAATTTCCATACAAGATTTCGCGCTTCGTGATATGGCATCGAGCAAGGTCAAAAGCGGTCGCGGCGTGAGAAAAAATATGCGGCGTGCTTCGTCTGTAATTGGTCTGATTGAAACGCGGGGCTGCGCGGGCGCTTCCGAGAAGCGGGGACACTGCCCGCGCCTGCCGCATTCCGCCATGCACAGCCTCCTACCTTTACTGCCCGCCTCATTACGGAAATTCATTATCGTCAACAGCGCAAGAACTATCGAGCAATCATTATTAATCTTCCGAAGTTAACTTACAAACTTGTGAAAAGACCTTACTGGAGCCCTCAACGTTTCTCTAACTGTCCTAAATGAACAATCTAATCTCGCGAACGTTCGCATGTATATACAGAGGACAGAGGAATGTCGTAAACCAACGTTTCCTCTATTGTCTCGAGCGCAAGTCGCATGGAATGCACTTGTAGGTAGAAACGGGTCGAGTGCGGCGCGCGAAGATGTGCCTTACATTATCTACGGGCCTGGCGAGGCCCCGGCGGGTGGCGCGCGCGCATGCACTGCGCCGGTGCAGAATACCTACTATATGCACTGCTAAACTTATTTCCCATAAAGGTACCTATGTATCAATAACGACTTGCTCTGAATCGTTTGATTTAAATAACACATTAAGAATTAGTCTCGCTGGTTTCCATACAGTATAAACCCAATAAGTTTTTGTCTACACTAAACTAAACTTAAAGGTTAGATTCAATCTAAAGTATAAGCAATATAGACCGCCATTATGAATATATTAAGCGTTTCCACGCAGTGACTATAAATGTCGTTCGTAATATCAAAGAAATGTAAAGAACACGTGGTTCATAAAGTTAATTTGGGCGTCGGTGATAGAAGGTGACTCGTGAGCCGCGAGTGTGGGAAAATCTCCGACCGCAACGGAAATAGACACGAAAGCTAATATCATCAAGCGCATCCACGTTGCAACAACAACACCTTCAAACCGCAACATGTTTGTAGGTTACTATTACTATATAAAATCATGCAGACGTACACGTAACAACTACAAGCGGATAGCTGGTTGGTAGAATAGACACTCAAACATATTTACTTGTACTTTTAACGAGTTATAGAAAACACAAGTTAGTAAAAATTAAAAACTTAAGCTATCGTATCGTATAGAAATTAAGTAAGTACATGAACATTCGAAGATATGAAATAAGTAACTCCATAGGTACCTTCCTCGGTTTATGAATCAAGAATCTATTCGTGGAACGAAGTTTATTTTTATTCGCGGTGTTATTAGTTTGCTTTCCCTAAATAGCTTTACCCAGGAACGTAAACACATCAAGATCTTGCGGGCATTTGTTAGCGGTTGGCGATTTTTTTTTCTTACACAAGAAATTTTATTAATTCCTTTAATGTTCCAACCCATGTGCGAGCTTATTTCTAATTGGTTTTATAAACCTTAAGGAAAGGAAGTCACAAAACGCCTAGTTCAAATAAAATTAAGTAGTAAGTAACAAGGCCCGGTATAAGAGGGGACGAAAATGCAATCAAATCTAAAATCAGCGAAGTGAATCAGTGAGCTGAGCATGCAGAGAGATTCAATATTATATAGGTAGGTAAGTACATTTAATGTCTTTGTGAGCACGTAAATAGCGAATAGATCCCAGTAAGATACATTTTAACGCCATGACACACAAATTTTCTTAATACCATTCGAATTATTAATTAAGTATACAGTCAGAATACAAGAATTCCAATTTCTCACGGATGCTCAGACGGCGTTGGCTTAGAAACCGGTGAACGACACCAAGGCGTCTCGAGCCAGTTGCCCCGCCCGTGCAAATCAGTGCATGCGCACGGCAAAAAGCGCTCACGAAACCGTACCGCTAAAGAGATCAGCTGTTTCTTGGATGAAAGTTAAATATGCTTCTATTATTCCTCGTTTCCTCATTCTAACGACGTTATCTTCCACGAACAATATGCAACACAAACCTAAAATGTCTACTGCAAGATTGACCAACAAGCGCCTGAACAAAGGCGCGTTTTCCAATTAGAACCCAGCTTCACTGTTGGAAATTCTGCTTAAAAGCTCCTAAGACCTATAAGACGCTGGAAATGGGGATGTACTCACGCAAAGATCACCCAGCGTGATGCTGTTGGCGGTGTAGAAGACGAGCAGTTCTGCAGGCAGGCAGCGCGACCCTGGCTCCCGCAGCTTGGAGGCCAGCAGCAGGCAGGCCGTGCCCAGCAGCTGCACTTGGTTCTTGCCCACGGGACATACGCTCAGGAATCGATCCAAGTACGACACCGCCAGCGGGAACACCTCCTCCTGGCATCCCTGGTCCTCACATACCTGCGAACAACACTCATTCACATTAGATTTTTATTCGAAGGAAGAAGTTTGTAACAGCGAGTTTATCATCTGGAATTCCTGATAACCTATATTGTAACATGGTAATGCGTCCCCGATGCGATAAAGTAGAGTCGCACCGGGTTCGTATTAGTGCCTTATCACTGTAAACGTTTAATGCAACTAGTTCATTTGAATGTTGCGGCGTTATAATAGGAATAAGTACCTACTTATGCCTACCTAGGCAGCTATTAGTTTCCCGTAAGAAGCGAATCGTTTTGATAGCTATTATAGGTACTTGGAAACGGTAAATGTATGAGTACCGATACTCGTAAAAGAAGCATAAACGAATCGGTTCCCACAGGAAAATTCTAGCGTATCGAATCCAGACGGTGGGAATTGTATGTCTAAGCGAGATCCGGAGCGATAAGCTTAGGATGTAAAATGAAAAGCGGGGAAAGCGAAAGCGGATGACACCCGCCGTAATGAAGTAAGTGGAGAGTGTCATGGGAGACGACTGCCGAGGATTGTTCCCGCATAGTTTCGCACGGTAACGCGACGCGCGCCTGCCACAGCTGACTGTCTCACGGTCGAGATGCCGTCAGCTGATTAGTCACTCGTCTAGCCTCATCGGTGCGAGCGCTAATCCTTCTCGGTATAACGATTCAAATATTTCTACCTTCAAGTCCATTTTCTGGTTACAACTGCACCTGATAACTACCTATCGCTAAAATTCTTTGACAATATGGAACGTACAAAGTATTATATATAAGTACTAGTAGATAATATTAATTAAGCATTATTTCCTCATAATTAAGTGGGTAGGTATGTAGGTAACATAATGTTTTAATTGTTTGTTATTTGGTTTTAAATTTCTAAGACCTGTTTCGGTTGATTGTCTATCTACCGTTGGTAGGTAGGTACCTAACTACTTTGCAACGGACGACTTTCGGATGACATTAGGCCGACGAGCCGACGACATTGAAGACTGCGCATTAAGCAACAACAACTACATACCTACCTACTTACGTACGTAATTAAATTACCATCCAGACGTTATTAACGTAATTATACGTATAACAGTGTACCTATCTACCCATGCTAGATGAATTCCAGCTCGCAGCAAGATAGGTAGGAGGCCTTTTCATCAATGTTTAAGTTGTTTAACCTGCTGATGACAGTACCTAGTAATTTACAACAGCAAACTAGGTATAAATGAAGTAGGTATAGAGGTACCTAGATACTGTGGCAAAATTAAGCAAAGATGGCATTGACCTTATGGTAGTGTACCTCTTGCGCCATTGCGAGGATACCTAATTCAGTACCTACCTGAATTGATTATCTAACTAGGTAAGTTGGTACTTTGTGAACGGGTGATGGTGGTACATGCATGTTAATAGAAATACGTAAAACTAAACAACGACGAGTCGTTAATAGGAATAACGTCCTAAGCCCAAGTAGGTACCTACCTACGTAATATCATTAGCCAGAGTAACAAGACTGAACGTTTCACGTTTTTATTATTTCTCTACAGAGTTCTATAGAATTATGAAGGTATTTTAAATTAATACAAATGTTACAGATTGAATGGAAAAGTGGCAACCCTAGGGCGCGGGCGCACATCGCACTCGGCGCATGACGTCACCGCCAACGTCGCGAGTCGCGACCACGTGGCCGTTCACAGCTGACCGCCTCCCTCAACTACACGACTCGCTGCCCATCCAACGCGCACTTCAAATTAAATCACCTCTTCAAAAACATCGTGGCTCACTCATTAATGATGAATTCCTAATTAACAACCTTCGAATGGTTAGCCACGCAAAGGGCTCGGAATCATTTCAAATACGCGGCAGGTCATCGAACCCGACGTGCGCTTTTAAAGTATACGTAGGCCTTTGTATGGTTTGTACCTACCTAGCGACGGTGAGCGCCGCGCGATGTTCATAAAAGCTATTAAAACTTTAATTATGGCGTGCCATACCTATCATTTATGAACAAATACATCGACGGCGTACACTGTACTCGATGTACCTATGTAACAAGATAAAAGCGCGTCCGGCGTCAGCTGTGTGCGTGCGTGTCAAAATCAGCTGATTATTCAAATAGAATGTCGGCCGGCGCGGCGCGCCGCGGGGCCCCTGGCGGTCGCATTATCTATCTACAACTGCATTTATGCGTTGCTATTATAAAAACAAAAATGTAACGATACCGTAACGCAACAGTTTCAACAGGAACCCCAAAATATATTTAAACATATTCTAATAAGATTCTAACATATGACAACGAAAACATAATCAGCTGATGGTGTAAACAATGTCTCTAGACCTATTTATCGATAGATAAGGCTAGTTGGCAGGTAATTAGCGTGCTATGGTTACCATGTCGTGACTGAGCTGGAATGGAACACATGATCACGGCGACAGGGGGTTTGTCAACGGGACGAGCCGGTCAGCAGGCAGTGGCAAGGGCATACGGGGGCCACTGGTGCCGCCGGCGAGGACACGTGGCGCGCACAAGATGGCGTGCGGTGGGTGCGGCTGCATGCGGGCGCCTCACCTCTAGCATCCACTCGGCGACGAGGCGGCGCATGTGCGGCGTGACCTCGGTCTGCACGGCGCCGAAGTAGTTGGCCTGCACGGCGTAGCGCTCCTCGGTGCGCAGCAGGTTGTCGAGCACGCGCCGGCGCAGCAGCACCGGGTCCGGCGCAGCGGCGCGCGGCCCCGGCGCCCCTTCGCGCGCGCTGCTCGGGCTAACGCGCTCCGCACACAGCAGCTCCATGGCACACCGCACTGCGGCTTATAGCTCGCTCTGCCTCTTGTGCGGTGCTTGCGTACTCGCGACAGCTGATCGTGCGCGAACGAAGCGGTGAGCGTGTATAGATGTAGCGACGGCGAGGGCCCGAATCGCAGTGAGCGGTCGCTGCGAACCGGCGCGCCGAACATATGATCGGCGGGAGCGGGGAGAGGGGCGGGGCCGCCCGTGAGGCCCGCACGCAGGTTTCTCCCGCCCGACTCGACTAACTTCACTGTTGTTCCAATCGAATACATACATAACACTGTTCCCCCACTCGCTCATACGTACGGCCGCGTCGTATCTTGCTTCTCATTCATGAATTTACAAAAAGAGCTAAACTTCTCAAACTTTGATACAATTTAAATCTGTAAAAAATATAGTACCACTTCATTAGTTTTGGATGTAACCACCTACAAATCCATTTCCAAGGTAGTTTTTGAGAAATAGCTACCTACTAACTACTAATACAGAATAGATATAAGTTAGCATCTAAATAATTACTATGGAATTTAACGGAACTTATTTATATATAATTTTATTATAAGTAGTTAATATTGTCATGGCATAATGGTAATTTTGTGCCTATATTTGGGTCGGTATTAAGTATGATCCGAGCTAATAACAGCAAGAAATAGGTAAAATTACTTAAGTACCTAAGTTAATTTATTTAATACAATTTTATTTTTTCTGTGGTTATAGTATGAATGCGTCTATATCGCGTGTCTAATGTTGATGTTAATGTTGATTGATAAAGCATCCGTCACTGTCGTACTTATTTAAGTGTCAAAAGGTGACGAATGCTTTATCCGAACTTTGTCACGCGATGTTAGGGCCCAAATAGAATATATTTAGCTGTCAATATAAGTACGATCGTATTATCAAAATACATAGTTAGTATGGCACATAAATTAGGTCAAAAAATTACCAGGAGTCAACGTGGTAGGAAGTCAACTACCTACTTATTATTATTAATAATAAATAAAACATAAATTATACACAGTTGCCAGCATCAAATAGGTTTTAAAATATTATAAAGACTTAAAATTATCGGTAAATGACGTTAACATTAAGCTACTAAGCATATTTTGAATAATCTTATTAGGTAGGTATAGTATTTTTGGGTACCTACTGAATTATTTAAAAAAAACTATAGGTTTATACTCGTAACGTTACCAGAGTTAATGAGTTTAGGTATATTTATTCTAGAATTAAGTAAAAAGTTAGAAGCAAATAAACAATTTGAATGACGGACACCTACTAGTAAATATAGCTTAAGCCGCAATACTGTAATTTGACTTTTGAGCTATCCAATATTAATTTAAAATACTCTACCGGCTATAAGTGTCACAGCACTGTATAATTTGTAATCGATACCAGATCGATTGTGATTTGATCAGAGACGTCAAACCATTTTATTGACCACATGCCTATTTAATGTGTAGCCTGTGGTTCTCAGGATAAAGGCAGGGTCACAATATATGCACAAGAATGTGTAAATAGTGAGATCTAGAATGTAAAGATAAACAATAATAGATCTGAGACATGACCAAAAAGGAAATGGGCGCGCATGTTTTTATTTATGTTTGTATTGTATCCTTTTAACGTTACAATTACCTATGGGACATGACACCATATCTGCGGCTCACTCTTTTTACTCACTCATGAGCACGATTCATAAAGAAGTTGCTCACAAAATGTTGTCCTTCTTATGAGCGTCAAAAACAGATAGATCATTACAGGACTTCTAATTTAATACGTTATAAAAAAAAACCTCTTGAAGTTATAACTCCGAAAAGAAGAGTTTGAACCGGTGACAGACGGAACAACAATATTAATATTTTGATGTGGCAACCACCACATCACCAGCAGTTTTTAAGGGCATCAAGGCAAATTTACTCCGAAAAGCGCCTCAAGTTTTACCAAAATTTATACAAATGATATAATAGTAGGTAGATTGTTCAACAAGGGACTAAAACAAGCCATAATGACACGAGATGTTTAGCCACGCGAGCGAGCTTGCGAGCGAGGGTGGCTGTAGTTAGAGTGTCATTATGGTTGTTTAGTCTCGCGTTAAACACTCTACTTTTCACTTTGATTGCGACGAAAAAAACGACGTTCTAAACAAAATTACAACATTTATTATAAAATAGTTTCTAACAATTAAAACGAACAATTACGTGTCTTAACAACGTACGCTCAATACAAGTTATGAACATCTATTCAAAATACAAATAGGAAAAAAAAGTTCCGCGGTTTTTTTGTAAAGTGATGTTTTAAATGCTTGTATATTTAGCCAACAGATTTAAACTTGGAAAACATTTTAAAAGTAATTGGACCACGCATAATAAAAGAGTTCGGCCTTAATATGATTAAATAGATTCAAATTCGTAATAATTAATCATGTTTCACGATTATTATTTTTTTTTTTATATATTTGCAGTTGTCATTTTGAGGTTATTTCGACACCCAAAAATATGGTCCATACACAATCACTGAAAATGGCGATAATCCTCCATTCACAAACACCGTGATTGGTTGTTTAGGGGTTTCCAAAGTAAATTTAAAAAAAATACTTTAATCCCTAGAGATTAATAAGGAGCTTTAGTCCCGATCCGCAGAGATTTAAGTAGCATTTTAAGAGCATGAGAAGTGAAAAATGTTAAATGCATGCATTTTTCGACTTAACTACCTACATATCTTGAAGTAAGTCAGAAACATTATTGCAAAATAAAGTCATAGTTTCACAAAAAATATTCAAGTATGTAGGTATATGAATAGGTACCTATATTAAATATAATATATGAAATGAATATACAAAGGCGAAATTATACCTTTAAGTTAAGGGATCTGTTTCAGTCGACCTTGTAGTTTTAAAATATTTCGTCTCAATTTTTATCGAGAGTCAAGTAGGAATAAAGATTGGACTACATTCAAGATGTTGGTAATTCAACTGCAGATTTTTGTCATTATATGGAATGTAATTATATCTCTCTAGCTCCGAGAATCTGGGCCTTTACTTTTTATCCAAAACTCGCGAATTACCCGTAATGCATATTTAAAGACTTAAGTTATTTTATTTGCTGAGAGTTTACCTTTTGTTTGTTTTTCAATTATGATAGAACGTGATCAATCTGATTGCTCTGATGCCCTACTCTGAAAATCGAATTCGAAATTACGTTAGCTCTATCTCTTTCTCACGATTTAATCTCAAATGACGGGTGACAGGGATGGAGCTAACGTAACTTCGAATTTCTACAAAGTGGGACCTCTGAAACCTACACAGAAACGATCACGTTCAAAAGTAATGAAATACAAATAGAAGGTACTGATTGAATTACAAAATGTATAAATTAATTTAGAGGTAGGTAGGTAATACAATCGGTCGTTGCTCTGCGGAAGCATTAGGTACCTTTTATGGACGTTCATTTCACATATTCAGCAACCACAAGTGACGCTAGCACTCGCCAGAGTGAGATACAAGCATACCGTTCCCTGTCTAATGTACGACCGCGGTCTTTTAGTTATTACTAAATTATAAGGTAGCTTAGTCCCCGTACCTAGCCCAATTGACTATTCTGCGAAGTACGCCAAGTAAAACAAAACAACGTTTTTCTTATTAAGTACCTATGTTGTTACTTGTTCCCTTCTAATCTTTAATAGGTACGAGTATGCTGTAACTAAAGATTATTGTAATTACTGCTAACCTTTTTTAGGGTTCTGTCCCTAAAACCCGGGACACGGGATTCTTAAAACTTTCCACTGCGGCACCGTGTGTACCTTTTATTTTCAAAAACCGATGTAGTTTTAAGATTTTAGCTTAACTGTTTAACTCCTCTCAATTCATGATCGAATTATTAATCGGTGACCTGAGGTTGATAGTCACATCCAATTAGGTATTCTATGAAATTTAAGTGCGTGTACATACTTGTACTTTGGTTTTGTCGTCGAAGCAGTTGGGCTAAAGTGGTACCTAAATAACTTCTTACACTGCCCTAAGCGAGGTTTAGATTAGCAAAACAAATTTCTACGTCAGAACACATAGACGTAAAATTGTGCTTCTTTCTCTGTAACTGAGGTTAAAGTAAGACAGCAATCAACTTCTGAAATGCTTATTGCCAGTCTATTTGGCGCTTAATACCTACGCCTACGCGCGCCGGAAACTTGAAGGCAAGTCCACTGCGCCAAAAACAAAACATGTTAGCAAAATATATTACAAAACATGATTAGGTACAACTGCACGTCCACTGCGACTTTGGAGTAAACAATGTATTGTTTGTCATAACATTTCACTTTCTTTTGACAGCTGTCATCCCAGTACAATTTGTCAAATTATGGGCCGCTCCTTTACCAATTGAATAAAATACAGCGACTTTCTTTAATCCACTACTATGTAAATAATTATAAATTAAATAATTAATGCCCTATTTAACAGCTCTTCACTCAAAATCAAAACTTTCCAAAAGTCAAATCATGGCCCCTCCCCCGCATACGAACGTGGGGAATGTTTTCCATCTGTGACGGAAAGCATGTTTCTGTGTTTTTAAACAAAAAACATTTTGGCCACGCCCCTATTCTGTTCGAAAAAGATGTTAAATATTTTAAAACATTGAAAACACGGCGCAGCGGACGCGGCTTAAGACTTGCCAGTGAATAATTTGCCGACGAATTAGAGGGCTGTTAGACTTGAGCACATGCCTTGCCAAGTATATCAGCAACTTTAAAAGGGATTTGTTTAAAAAAGAACACATCAGTACTCAAAATAAACAAGATATATCTTTACAGCACTAATCAACCTTGTAACTTGTGCTAGTAGTAATCATTTGAGTTCGATGTTTATAACTTGGCAAAAAGAGTTTCACGTGGTAACAGCTGTAACCACCCTACTTTGAAAATCGAAGTTCGAAGTCACGTTAGCTCAATCCAATGATGTTAATTATTGTTTATATTTAATATAATTGCCTCTATCCCTTTCTTTGAAGTCTCGTATGATGAGTGTGAGGGATGGGACCTCCGAAGCTGCGAATTTCGTGATTCGTGGCAACCATCCAGTACGATTCTTAAGTGGCAATCCACATAAAGCCGCAGATTATAGGTAAAAAAGGGGTCATGTTGCCATTTACTCCGAACAGAGATCTGATATTTCCCAGACTTCTTTGCCAAAGTATACCTACGGTTTTCAAATCTTAATACAACAGAGATTTTATTTATTCAGAAACCACTTGAGGTTACTGGAAATGGCAGTGTGTAACTTTCTTTACAAATGAAACGTCATTACAGCAAACGGCGCTAAATTCAAGTGAACGATAGTGCATTTCGTACTTTGGTGCAATCCCAATTACTTATATAACAAAAAGTATCTTATCTGAAAATCTGATAGCTGATAATGATAAACAATACGTTCTCATAGTATATATTTATACCTACAGTGAGCAGCAGAAGTAGGTGGAAAGACGAAGAGCCCAAAGTTATCTACACGCGCTCTTATTTCTCTTGATACTTGATAATAGTCGTGTATAGTAGATAGCCTAGTCTTACTTCTGCTGCGACTACGTGCAACTATTAAATTACCTTTTGCACAAAAACTTATTTGATTAAATAAGGCGGGCTAACTGTTACAAGCATTTTCTACCAGTTATAATAATGTAGCAGACATTAATAACGTGGGAGCAGTAAAAATAAGACAACCGGTGAAATTGCTAGGATAAAGGCATTCCATCTTGGTCCTCGGGGTAGGCAACGCATTTTCTTAAGATTGTAACAAGTCTTGATCTCGGTCTCAGATTCTACTAAACTAGATGGCCTTTGTGCTCGTTGGGTTTTCCTACGCTATAAGAAAAGGAGGGTTGGTCAAATGCTAACGCATTTTGCCACCTTTTGACTACTGCAGCCAACTCACAACCACTCCGACTTTGGTGTTATTTTCTGATGTGTTTATTACGTTAAGCGTGACGCATAAACTCCAAAATTGTTAGACTCCTGGACTATAAGCAAATGAATAGTCTGATATCAAAATATGGTGATTAATAACAGTATCACTCTCGACTTGACACAATGTTTTATCAAGGAATTTTTGAATTTTCTTTACGTTGAGATTAATGAATACGTTAGAAGCGCAGGTACAATTTTTGGCTTTTTTTAAGTGTTCGCGGTAGGTACCAGTGTACAAAACTTCGCTGTCGTTGTAATTAGCTTGGCTTGCCCACAACGGCCGTTCTTTGTTTTAAGAACGTAGGCGACTTGTTGGAATTAAGCATTTTGTGTACACAACATGCTTAATTGAGTGTAAGTGTTGACACAAATTGAGTAGGCTCGTTTTTTGAAGACTTCCAAGTAGTATCAGTAGTAGGCCTAGCCAAAATGCAAGCGCTGCTAACGTTTCTGTTTTATACCGACTCGAAATGAATGGTGTTGACATAAGCGTCGACGCGATCTTTCGTCTATCCTATACAGTCTGTCGATTTTCGAAAATCTCTAACTTACGTTATGCATAATGGCTGATTTACATTGGGTTAGCAAAAGCATGCCAGTAGAAGTACATTGCGTCGTTACAATAGCTCTCGCCTCAAATGTGAAACCCAACTCTTCAATGTAGTTCTAGCTTGGCAAATAGCCTTGCGAGGAACGACGGGGCTGGAAGGTCATTTTTTGCGAGCGTGGTCTCATCGTGAACCATCGGGGCTGAGTGCTCAAATGCTCGATTGGTCGAGTGGCCGAGTGCTCGGGTGCCTGAGCCTGGGAGCCTGGCCAGCGCGCGCGCAGGAAGTGCGCTATAACCGCGCGTCGTTAATCACCGCTCGGCCGGCTTCCTTCGCGCCGCAATCACACTAGCATAACGATGCAGTCATCGTCAGTTTTAGAGATAAAAACTCAAGAAAGGGAACCCTTTCATGTACCTTTATAGTTGTAACGCGTCCGTATGGAGGGTTTGGTATTCTTTGATTGAAATTTAACTCGTGCGTTCTATTTTGATACACACTAGGATTAGGCTAGGATTTTCCGTTCTTATTTTTTACCCCTTAGATAAATAGATATTGGGAAACGTTACTAATATTAAATCGAAACAAATCATCAAGCTAGTTATGTGTAGTTACCTAGGTGTAATCAATTATTAGAGAACAATTATGTGCCTAGACCAAAGACCTTCATAATAGACGAACAGTGTGTGGAAGCGAGAGTGCAGCCTCTTTATGCACGAATACGAGTGCGACAGTGACAGCGAAACACGTTGACGTTGTAACCATTTTGAAAGCTAATGGTAGCCCACGGTAGCCCACTGGCGACAGCGTCTTTTAGTTTTTATTAAAATATTCAGGATAATTGTATAAACGTGGTGTCGAAACCGTTAAAAACAACAATGGTGGGCTGTGCAGTACCTGATTGCGAAGTCAATCATAGGAATAATCCAAACAATGAGTCATTTCACAGGTAATTATGATCCGCACATAGTCATTTTTGAACTCATATTTTCAAGGATTCCTAGGTCCAAGGAATACGGTTAGTGGTCTAATAAGTACGATATATCATGTAGTTTTGTGTTTTATGCATATTTTTAATTTTTATATGTAAAATGAAAAGATGTTGTGTCCGTGAAAATTTCCATTTTTTAGGTAGTGATTGAATGTTTGAATCACACTCATCTATCGATAAGTTATCAATATGTCGATATTTCTTCATTCCTTCTCATAATTATTTAAACATTATTCCGAGCGATTATAAAACGCAGCTAGGTAAATTGATCACAGTTTATTATTTATCATTAAATGCAGCCCAAATGGTCCAGCCTACGACAGGACTTTTTTTTATGTTTTTTGTATATGTTTTAATTAAATCGTGTAGAAAATGCTAAACTTTTTCTCTCAGGTTGATAATTACAGAGATATGGGGGGTCCGAAAGTTAGTAAATTCGGTACCTACAAGGCGTTTGAGAAATTTCGATGGGGTGAAAATTATGTCTGTATAACTTTCGGTTAGTTACCTATACGTTAGTTACCTTGGGCTTGGTATTGTACATGAAAATTGTCATTTACGTGACGTTCGTCTTAAAGTTGATAAGGATACACAGATCTCAACAAGCCAAAGAATCCTCTACTGAGCGTGACGTTCGGCTTATAGGCGACAGGGATAGACACATCTGAGAGAGCCAGAGAATCTTCTACTGAACATGAAAGTAGGTCCGAACGTAAGTCCACAAGAACTTCTAAGTTGTGGCCAAATAAAGTGAATACTTCCACCGTTTGAAAAGTATATTATTCCAGATGAACTTGGGTTATTTTTTATTTATATTAACCGAAGCGAAGCGAGGGTGGGTCGCTAGTTTCTCTATATAAGTAACTTTATTGTTGCCTAGTGCCCATATTAAAAACCCTGGAATTTGTGTAAGACCGAAATATATTAATTATTTACATTAAAAATTGATTGTATGATATGTGTGTGGTAATTACCATGAAAAGAGTATTATTATAGATAATGAAAGAATCTTGTGTTTTATTAGTGAAGAATGCTAGTTTTAACTTCCACGCAAGATACAAACAAGTCTTATATAAGCGAGTCTTTTTCATCGATATTTTTTCGATATAACGTACGGACATCACTAAAATTACTCACACACTTGTAAAATCACGCACACGTTGACATTTCCGTTTTGGTAACGCGGGAAAAAGGGAGTCTGTTGGTCTATTACGTTAGTTATATAAAGGTCTTTGGCCTAGACAGACCATAACAAGGCATTTGTAACCTGCTTATCTAACAGTTGGGATTTATTGATGAGTTTGATACACTTATATATTTTATAAATATATATATATAATTAAATACAGATAGTTAATATATTACAAAAATGTGTAAGTTAAGTATTACCAAAATACGCCGCGGTTCGCAACTAGAGAATTAAAGTGCCTAAAATCTTACAATTTTGCATTAGGTGATGCTAGTTACGTATATTCAAGTTTTCTTATTTTTTCATAGGAATTTCAATTTTAAATATTTTTAATGATTGTCAGTTGAAGTTGGTGTTTGTCGGAGAAACGAGCTGTCACATTCTCAGTGAAAGGTCAAATCAGACAATAGACACTAACAGCCTAGCGGCAATAGCAAACGATTCTGCTCGAGGGCTAATGAAAATTACACTTAACATACAACCTGTTTTGCATTAACTTAGCACAGTTAACACTTGTGCCTGTGTACCGTGATATATGTCCCATGAGTCGACAAATTCTACAGCAAAACAAACAGGTAGTAGGCCGCCACTCATATAAGTCAGAGAGGCCGGCGAGTATGTTATTTGTACCTACCTACAGCGTCGGTTTTTAGAACACTGCCCAGAATTCCTTTTGCTAGGTAGGTAAAAGTACCTAGCATATCGGTATGCTTACTTCTAGCACCGACATATAAATTGCATTAGTAAGTATCCGGCGCGGTCAGCGAGCTCCGCGGGGGTCGACGTGTGTTGAGCGTGCTAAGCCGGCCGGCGAACATAAGGGCGACACGACACTTTTATTGTTTCGCTTATTTTTCTTTTTTACGTTTTCTTCAGGCGACGCGCATTCTGCGGTTATGATGAAATTTGCATCGCTGTTTTATTACAAATTACTTAGATCTGCAGCCTACGTAGACCCATAGCGATTAAGCAGTTCCCTCTGCGTATAATACACCTACCTGCCTACATATTAACGTTGAGTAAAGTACATATATACTTATATATGTACTTTACTCAACGTTCATATGTAAACCCGCCTGCGACTCCGTCCGCGCGAAAAATAAAACATAGCCTATGTTACTCAGGGATAGTGCAGCATTCTAATGGGAAAGAATTTTTGAAATAGGTCCAATAGTTTTTGAGTTTATTCGTTACAAACATACAAACAAAGAAAAATACAAATGTTTCCTCTTTATAATATTATTGTAGATAATAAGTAGGTAAATTTGAAGTCTTTGGTTACGGTCTGATAGGTTAGTTGATTGGCGGGATATTTTATAAATGATGTCTTTAATAAAGTTATATTCGGTTTAAATACAAAGTTTTTGGTAATTGTCCATTGTTCAACCTAAGGACTAGGAGCTCCGAATTTGCAAACACGAACTGATCGAAATCTCGAAGTCCTTCCATGAAAGCGCCGGGACGAGAGTCCTAACCTAACTTTCCTATACATATTAAAACAAGCTCGAGCACAAACAATGAGCAGCATTCCGAAACATAGGCAATATCAACGGATACTTAGTGCGAGCGGGACATCACTCTTTCTCGGAATCACGAGGCGCGTAATGCAACGCGGCGAAATGGAATGCAACCGGCCCGCTGGCCCCTATTCCGGCTCTTCGAATCGAAATATACGTTCCCGACGACACACAGGCCTGTAGCTCACATGCATACATGGAGAAAGAGAGCACATTCTACGAGGCATAAATTGTTTCGAACTCGAAATCGAACCGATCTGAATCGACCTGCCGTTGCCCAAACCCTGTCGAGCAACCCACTTCTGCTCCGCGCACCATCTACCTAGTTAGCCCCAACAGTAAAGCTGCTCGCAAGGAATCTGCTGGCTGCCCGCTTTGTTTATGCGAAACCACTTTGTAACACAATGACAGAGACGTCACACGGCAAGCCAGTGTATTAAGAACAATATTCCAACCTTAGTAGCTGAGCTTGTTTAACAAAGATTACATGATTATCTACTGAGTTTTATTTTAGTTGGAACGAGCGCTTTGTTTAAAGCAGCCCGTTCGTGCCTGGCCCAAGGACGAGGTAGGTAGAGGGAAGATGACTTATCTACAAATATATTACAAAGGCACTTACGAACCCCTGCGGCTTGGTTCGCGTCGGCTTAGCTTTCTCTTTAGACAAAATTAATAAAGCTGGGCAAAGCAACACTTAGCAAGGCCTTCCACATACCAAACGAATATAGTGGAATGGTATTTTTATTTATAAGCTATTATTCATCTTGCTTCATTTGAATGTCTGTCATTCCGCTTGAAATCTTGCAAATCAGTTTTAAGCAATTCTGCTGAAATTTGGAAAATATGGAAACCAAATTATGGTATTTAAGAGCTGATCTGACAATGGAGTGGCAGTAGAATCTCCGCTATATACTTAACGTTGACCCATCGAATTAGTACCCGTCACCATGGTACATTGCTGGTAGAAACTACTAGTACTTACTGAATAAACATCTTTTATCTCTTTTTTATGGTCTTGATAATCAGCAAAAATAATACTGTTAGCAACAAAAGATTCTCCCAAAAATGTTTTTTTTTTACCGAAATGTACATGTCCCTCAAGTATTCGATTTCGATCTAGGTAGTATGAAAATTATATTACGAGCATAGGCAAGTTCTCAAGTAGAGGTGCATCTGTGGCATTTAAAATAGCAGTCATCCGGTTCTTTATGTGCACAATGCAATTCCAGATGACACACTAGATCACAGATCGCTCAGATATACACGTGTCCTCGTTCTTCAATTAACCCGAGTAACTAGCGGCAACAATGGCATTAATATAAAAACAACTTTCGTTCAGATATAAATTAAGGCACTATTGTCAAGATTGTCGCCACTTAAAACGGTTTTCTCGAAAGCAGATTGTTCACACGCACACATTTATTTGCGCAATATACCTACTTATTGATGATGAGTAAACTACGCGGCTTTACTTGCTATTTACTAACATTTTCTTTATTTGATTTAGGTACCTCACTTTAATTGAAATAATTATTTTATAGGTATTAATTTTTGAAGCGCTTAAGAGTTACAAAAGACCTTTACATACATAAATAAACGTACCGGTGATACAGAAATGTGATGCGCCGTGATCGGCGATATTTTAATAATAGTTACACTTGAATACAGAATGTGGACATGGGTTAGTGTTATTAATTACATAGCTCACGTAGGGTTTTTAGACCACCAACGGTAGTTAAAGGTTAACAAATGTATCAGTACAATTGTACAAAATTCCTATCTTGATTATATTATAGTTATTTTAACTTTTTGTTTTTTGTTTTAGTGTATTTTTGAACACTGACTGAATTGTACAGGGTCTTGGTTTTAACTGTAAGGCTGTAAAATATTGTTTGAAATAATTAATAAATAAATAATAAAAACACGAATGAGACCTCGTGTAACCGGTAATATTAGGGTAAGTTTTATTGATAACAGTACCTACACTTAAACCAAAATGCAATACTTACTTACAGCGAATGTGCACCCGTTGAGGTTAGGATTTTGATCTCGAAGTCGATCACCGGCTGTATATGCGTCTGTTTGTGGCATCTCGTGGGTCCCAAACGGATGGATCGATTCGGACGCAGATTTTAAAGATAGCTAGTTTAGTTAGCTATACCAGAAAGGTTTAGGAACTTAACTAAATGTAAACAAACCAAACCACGTGACTCTGTTAAACAGCCAATCACAACTGCTATTGGCTGACGAACTAAATAACTTATTTTTTTTGTTTACATTTAGTTAAGTACCTAAACCTTTCTGGTATAGGTTTCATGAATCGGTTGGGCCATTTAAGAGATATCGGGTCTAAAAGCAGGGGTCGCGATTACATCTGGGTTTTATCGACTATCGTTGTGTGTGTCTCGTTATACAATAAGAACTGAACCCTCCTACCAATTTATTACTCAAACAATACAGTGTTATATTAGTTATATAGCATAATTTCCTGTCTTGGCTATTGCTGTGGCCGGATAAAAATTACAATTTCAATCAGCTGATGATAATAGTCATAACAGTACTGGCGGGGCCCGGCGGGAAGCGTCGCGCCTGGCCGCCCGCCGTCTGCGGTGCACCAGAGTGCATCTAGTGCTAGTTGAATAACCTTTGCTTTGTTTACTGCATCTACTTACTCATTGTTGCGTTTCTTGGGATCATGAGCAGAAGGTATATGCCTTTTGAAAATATAAAAAAAGAGGCAATAAAACCTGTAGGTACCTGGCCAATGGGCCTCTGTTGAACGATGTCTTCGTGAGTAAGGTAAGTACGAGTAGTTATCAGTGAATCAAGCAAGAGGGACACAAGCATGACTATTTTATACAGTGTATTGTAGTATGTATTGCATGTTTCCCTTTCTTAGCTACCGACTACTTAGAGAAAAAGAGCGAGCCGCACTGCTGTGCTATATCAGCCCCATTAAATCTAATATTATTAATCAATTTAGGTGATATATCCACGTGACATCCGTCTAAAAGATAAAAAGAGTCGAATCATATCCGCACAGACATATAATCATGAATGGTATCAAAAACGAGCCTATCTAAAGTTCCTTTAATTGGCAATTAGGAATATTGACTTGACAGTGACATTTCGCTATACTTTAACCTTCCATATGGAATTTAGCCTATGAGCTCCTATGAGACATTAGTGGCATACGAAATAGAACCAGCGCCTCTACTCAACACGATAAAAACCATATCGTGTTTGATCTGTTATCGTATTGTCACCGTTTTGATAGCTCTTATTTACTTGACAGTAATGGCGACTGACGTCAAAACCATACCATAACAGATCAAAGACGATATGTTTTTTATCGACGGGAATAAAGGCCCTGGATGCAGTTATGCTTACTTTCCCGATTTAAATTTTCGTTTGTCCGCATTTTCCTCCCAAACTATGATAGATATCAGGATCAAATTTACCCGTAATACGACATCTAACCTTAGATGGTTTAGGAAAAATAAAGTTAAAAATCGGACATAGGTACCACGGAGGAATAATAATCCAAAATCTTACACTTATAATGGGAAAAATGGGAAAATTGCTTCGCTCCATTTAGACTTGCCCGGGGACGGCAAGTTTAGTGCACCTAGATTTTAACATCATAGCATATAGGCTCTGAAGTGACAGACAGAGACGCCGAGCAACATTCTTTGCATACTAAAAGTTAAAATGCACTTCTCACAGTATTGGATTTAGAGCCAATAACAATACATATTAAACTACTTACTTATTATAATTGATATTGATACCTACGAGTATGTCATTAAAATACTAAACGTCAGGTAACATACAATGTCACAAAAAGGTTTTCCCATAATTTTGATTATGATTATTAAATAATTAATGACTTCCTGGCTGAGTAGCTTAGGGCCCATTTTCCCAGCTGTGATGGTGTGGTATAGTCCATATAGCAACACTCTAGAAAAGTTCCTTTCTTTATTATAGAATTTAGTAAATAAACCTTAATGTACTTAATGTTTCATTCGTTAAAAGTAATTTATTTAAAACTTGAAAATAAGACCTTGATTATTTTACTCACCTATAGAAATCAATTTCGAAGAAGTTTTCACCATTGTTAACAGTTTTACACAAAATAAGATAATGATGATAATTATAATGATTTTAAGTGTAAGCCTTGACATTATCTACATACCTAACATCTTAAATTTGTGTTAAAAGCCTCTTAAATTCACTTAGAAAGAGAACACAGGGTGCTTAATTAGTTCTGAAGGCCGTAATTTCACTAATGACAATATTATTTTTTCGTAGCCGTTTCCTACCTGTTATGCTACGACGTAGCACTAGATCCGTAGCCTCCTACAAGTGGGTTTGGTTAAATTTCTTCGGTGACCCTTGCTTATCCGGACTCGATAGAAACGGTCCTTAATTTTCTCCCAAATTACTGGGATGATAATTTACTGGTGCCATACCACTCCTGGATATTCGGACGACCACCGGAAACTTGGTTCTTTCTCTTCAGGAGTTCAGAACCTGCAACAATCTGCTTGAAAATAAATATAGGTATATGTAAAATCTACGCAATACTGCATATTCCGTTAGTTAGACCATCATTGTTGAAGTACATTTTATTAATTCACTTTATTTACTATGTATGTATAACCGCCTCAATTATATTTCGTTAAGGCTGTTGATAAATCGTAATCATATTTTGACTTTATGGTTGTAGTTGTTTACTTGACAGTAGAAGCTACTAGGTAAATCGTTAACAGGATGAATATGATTAGTGGTGGTAAGATCTTATCAATTAACCCACCGCCAAGCAGCAGTGTTCACATTGCTGTGTTCCGGTGTGGGGATAAGACAACCGGTGAAATTATTAGCATAGAGGCATTCCACCTTAGTCCTCAGGGTTGGCAACGCATTTGAAGTCTTAGGATTGCAGTTTTGAGAATGTAGTCTTGAGATTTCAAATATCTTTGGGTCTCAGATCCCACTTACCTGCCACTTACGTGCCTTTTCTTTGCCATAAAAAAATGATTAAAAAGCAAGTAGGGTTAAAACATTAGAAAGGAATCTTTAGTTTTCGGTCGGGACTATGGCCGCGTTAACTATATTCCCTTGAGAATGTCCTCTGAATTTCTAGGAGGTAAAATAGTAGATTGTGTCACAAGGGAGCAAAATGACATATTTAAGGCGAGGGCGTACATTGAATCCTGAACGAAGCGAAGGATTCTACAATTGAATCCCGAGCGTAGCGAGGGATTCTAAAATAGAATCCTAAGCGTAGTGAGGGATTCAAGTGTTAACGCCCAAGGTGGAAATAATTTTGCTACCGTGTGACACATAATGCTTTTCACATCACCCTTGAGGAAAATAAAAGATAAAACAAATGATGAAACTAACTACTGATGAAACAAATTTAATTATTCACACATTCTAGAAATGCTGAAATTATCAAATTTAACAACAGGAAATTATCGCACTTAACAACAATTATCAAATTTGGCAACAAAATGTCCTTGAACAGAAAAGTGCCACTTTGATCCCTCCTAGCAGGGAAGAAAAGTCCCCTTTCCGAGTAGGTGATATGAAATAGTAGATTGATAACCAAGGGTTGAAAGTGGCCCATTTCACCCGAGATATTTCTGGCGCTCGAACGTAGTGAGAGCGCCAATAGTTCGAGGGGAAATGGGTAATTTCACCCGAGTTAGACACTCTACTTTTCATTTCGACTGTGAGGAAAAAAGACACGGTATACCTAAATATATTTAATCTCGTTTCCCGCTTTATCTATTGAAAACTTTTTTTTCTAGATTCAAAAAAAAGGTAAAATGCTGCCAACATTAGAAAAGTTAAATCGAGTTGGTCACGGCCAAAGAGCATGACTTCCATCTCATTCTTACACTAACCAAAGAAAGAGATGGAATATATTCGTGACGTAATAAAGGTAAAATTTCTTGTTTCGAACGGATGTTCGGTGTTCAACCTCCTTTTTGTATAATAAGCTCCTTGGTCGTGACCAGCTCGATTAAACTTTTCTAATGTTGGCAGTAGTGTATTTTCAAGATGGCCATGCCGAAACGTGAAAGAAAAAGTGTCATGCTATGCTATCACGGCATTATGGCGGGCAGCAGAATAGAGGAATAATTTTAAATGTTGATTTTCTGTAATTGCGAAAAAAATAGACCAGTCTTAAAATATTTTCATATGAACCTATAGGCCGTAATAAATACATCGTTTAACGTATAGCCGAGTTTAGATATATGAAAATCTTTTATTTTAATAATATGACGTAGCTCAATTATCTTAGACTCCGTGGCCAATCGTAACAATTAAAAAAAAATTACTTTCCACCCTAGAGATGAAAACGCAATTTTCCACCCGGCTATCCACCCATTCAAATTAAACTTTCCGAACAGGAGAGATGAAAAATAATTGTTATCATCCTGAAATGAAGCTTGTCATCAAAATATTTATTATAAATAGGTATTTGTTTGATTTGTGCCAAATTTTTACAACAATGACTGTTAAAACGTTTATCGGTTATTGATAAAGTCACTCGTGATTATATTAGTTGTGTAAAAGTTGCTGACAGTAAAAATGGTTTTTTAACTTCATCCGCTCGTTCATGTGAATACATAATAATTGATAAATTGTGTACTTAAGCTATCATTAAATACTTTTTTGTACAGTATTCATATGCATATCCAGACCGGACTAACTAATCCCAACTCGGTGGGTCTACGTTTATTACAGCTGAGATCCTGTCGCCACCTTCCGACACCCTCAGATCAGCTCCTAGCTACCATAATGTCATTGCCCTCGGGTTTACTTATGTAGTATGTATTCCAAATATCAGCTCATTACAATAACGAAGTGGTTTCTAAATTAACTTGCTAGATTGAACCGAAATGACAGACATACAATCGAAGCAGAAGAAGATAATAAAAGCTTATATATAATAATAAATATAGACAGTAGTTTCCGCGAACGGTCTAATAGCGAATACTCTCGACCAACACCTTAAGACTCTTAAGGTGTTGGTCGAGAGTATTCCATCTAGCGAGATGGCTGGATCAAGTGCCAGATACAGACAGCAGTACCCACTCCTTGTCACGACACGTATTGTGAGGATGTTCCTTTCTCTGCAGCCCTAACCACCGGTAGGTTGAGCTTTGCCCCGCTGCCGGCGGCACAATTAGGTTAGGTTTTTCATAATGTTTATTTTTACATTGTGTATAAATATTTTACTTTTATGTTTAAATATATTTGTGAATGAATATTATCTACATAATAATAAAATATAACGTAATATTTGTTTGTCCTAAATAGTTGATATCGACCGCCGATGGACGATCCCGGAGAAATTCCCACATGTTTCGCGAATACTTATATAAAAGAACAATAATTCGTCTTGTTATTTAGGAACAATGAATGTGCTTAACTAAAAAAATAAGCAATAGGGAGAAAGCTGATTCGCAAATAAATGTACAATAAACTACTTTTAAGTCAAAGGTTACAAATATTTTTTAGTATAAGTATTTAATTATTCAATTTAAACGTGCCCAGAAAGTGTATTGGATTTTATTAGCACACTTAGCATAGAATCAACAGCATTTTTACAAGCTTTTATTTACTTGTTTGCAATGTTTGTGTGTTTGTTTTTTCAGGTTAAATCTTACAAGCTGAATAAGAACACACCGCGATCGTAATAAGCTCACATTTGGAATACTTATGTAAACTCGATGACAATGTGATATTATGGTAGGTACCTATCTAAGAGCTGTTCTGATGATGGAGTCAGAAGGTGGCGACATAGTTAAAGTAGACCCATCGAGCGGAGACTCAATAGTTTGGTTTTAATAAGCAACAACTCCTTCCGCGAAAAACGTTTTTTTTATAGTATTTTATTATTTTTAGGCATAGTCCGAGTGGGAAAAAAGATAGCGATATAGGATTAGGTTTTAATAAAAAATGTTAAGGCAAAGTCGCCTTAATAGCTCTTCCAAGAAATGTCGCGTCGCGCCCCACTATTCCGAATTCTACACGAATTGAAGTTAATTGTAAACAGTCCTTATATTTCTACAATAGTTATTTACTTAATTACTCGTATAGCATGTGAAAAAAGGAATGTGGGAAAATGAGGGCACTGTTACGTGAGCGTTACGTTAGCGTGAAATTTGCAATATAAAAACCAATTTATATACAAATCCTCGTTTGTTGTTCATCATCATCATCATCATCATCATCATGTCAGCCGAAAGACGTCCACTGCTGGACATAGACTCCTCCACGACTCTCCACTCAGACCGGTCTATTCGCATCCACCGCGCTCCCGCGATCCTGACGAGGTCGTCACTCCATCTTGTTGGAGGCCTCTACCTACACAGCTCGTCTTCCGGTCCGCGGACGCCACTCCAGAACCTTCTGACCCCATCGGCCATCAGTCCTGCGAGCAATGTGCCCCGCCCACTGCCACTTTAGTTTAGGTATCCTTCGGGCTATGTCGGTAACCTTAGTTCTACTGCGGATATCATCATTTCTGATTCTATCACGCAGAGAAACCCCGAGCATAGCCCTCTCCATAGTCCTCTGAATGACTTTGAGCTTCCTTATGAGGCCCACTGCTAGCGCCCACGTCTCAGATCCGTAAGTCATCACTGGCAACACACACTGGGTTGTGGTTACAAAACATAGTGCCACGTGCCAAACTCTTTTTTCTAAGCTATAACTATGCTATAGCTTTCCAATATGTATGTATGCTGGATATTGCACAAAAATAGAACAGTTACAAAATTATAGTCTGGGATATCCTCAAATAGCCTCGAGGGATCGTGGAAAGTGGACTAGATACATAAGAAGGCGTGATATAAATTCTAAGTAGACGCATGCTAGTATTACTTAATATAACTACCGTAACGAATGCCTTCAGGAAAAAGCTTAAGTAATAAAATGATGTATGGACACACATTGTGGCTGGAACTTTTGCCAATAAATTATTAATGTTAAGTGTAAGTAAACAAGTCTGACAAAATGTTTTAAAAACCGACGGCATGTTTTGACATTGTTATCAATGCAAAGATGTGTTGCATGCCCCTGAAATATTCTTATAAATATCATTTATTTTTATATTTATTACCGCGACGTTAAGACGAATCTAACGACACATCGTTTGTTACAATTATGCCAACCGATTAACGTAATCATCATCGTAGAGCGAACAAAGAACAATCATATATACAGACATACAGGACTGAGGTTCTAGATGGTAAAACCTTAATGTTTTTGATTTGTTCCGTATTGCCAACGTTTCCCTAGTTAAAAACAATACCATAACACGTCAAAGGCAATATAGTTTTTGCCCAGTAGGATAGAGGCCCTGTTCAAAACATTACGAGACCCGTAGGATAAAAAATGAAGGTAACCATATTCTCTCCCCGACTGTGAGCAGCGGGATAAGATTTCGAACTCAACGGTTTTCGGCCAACGTGGATACGTTACATCCTGCGAGTGGTATTGGGTACTTTATGGGCGAATTAAGTTGTTGGGCTAGCGATAGCAGCGAGCGTTGACCTGCGAATGTTTACTGTCCTTGTCGGCGCGGGCGGCATCCGGCGTGACGTCACGGAGGTGCCGATGGGTTTCAGCGCGGAGGCCCCTGCGCCGGCGCCGGCTCTATTAATAATACAGATCGAGTCTATCTTGCATTACAATTATAAAGTCTGGCACTGTTAACACACAATTTGTATAGGGAGCACTTTGAATATTAATCATGTCCGGGCATGAATTGTTGACTTCACTGCCACCAAATTAGAATTTTAACAAGCCAGGCGTGTCGCTGGCATTGTATACGGTATATAGTATATAAGCTATACATATACGGTAGAGCTCAAACTACAAATGTATACATTCAGTTTAATACCACGGAATAAAGTAGCTACACAACTTCTTGCTTAACAACGAGGATCGACTTGCGTCGTGAAGAGCGTAGTGAATTCATAATCATTATAATTAAAGGTATCTAAATAAATAAAAACATAATTGTATCAAAAGACTACTCTGAATCCGGAACGAAGGACTAGAGCGGTTGTGACTCGGTGCACGTAGTTCGAGCTGTTTCTTATTGCGATTGTCTCCAAAAATCTTGTTAAATTAAATCTTTCTTTTGGTCTGGCTCTTTTTTCGTCCCTATTTTTGCATCCGTTACTTTTTATTATGTAACCGATACCAAGGAATACAAGCAAATGTGCGATTAAAATGATCAATGTGTTCGTGGCAATTAAAATTCTCACTGGCATCCATAATGAGGTTAGCGACTGGACGCGCAGCCCGGCGGAGCCACGAAACGTTCAAAAGCTCGCCGCCATCATTCCCAATCACAATAATGGTTACGTGAGCGCGCCGCACTCCTGCGCACCTCATTCCCCACTGATTCGATTAGGTACGCGGAATAAAAACGACCAAGTCGCATCATACACACTCCGCCTACGCCATTTGAAACCCACTAAATTCAAAAACTTGGAATGTTATTGAAGTAGAGCACTCTCCGCCGGCTATTATAATAATTGTTACAAGAACGTTAACACTCGCATGCACGGGTATGAGATATAAGGCTTTTTAAAATGTTAGACAATGAATTAATGTTAACATGCAAAACAAATAGACCATAGTCGTGCAAAATATTTTTAAGTTTTGTGAGATTAGATTCTGTCGGGTCTTGTTTATGTCAATGATGTAACTCTTGAAGCAGTTAAGGCACCGCGGCGCTCGGGCTGGTCCTGCGGGCCCGGCGCGGCCGCATACTTGGGCGCGGCTGCGTAGTCGCAGGCTACTCCGCGGCTCACACACTTTTTGCCGCGCCCGACGAAGGTCGGTCGAGGCGAGCCACGAGCTATCTAGAATTCCAACCGCTATGAATGAATAGTCGTCCGACTAGTCCTCGCTTGCGCATACTAAGTGACTAGAGATTAATTTGACAACAAACATTTAAAAGTTGGCAAAAACCGGAATGGCGGGCGGCACCCGCCCCGTGGGAAACTTCGGCCGGAACGTTTGTCTCCGGCGTCGATTGTCCGCCGATATAATTGATGTTGCGCCTCGTGTGCGCGATTATTTTGCGCTTTGTAGCGTGATGTGCTGCCAATTTGGAGAGCTTTTTCGAACAGACTCCATTTCGGGACGAGCTTGATCGGGCACGCAACCACCTGAATTGAGAGGGATATAATTGCTATTCGTTTGTCTTCATAAAGCCCGATGATTATTAAATTGTCTTTCAACCTGTAGGTACGTGCCGAATAGAGCCGGCCAGAAAAACGAAACGGCGAGTCAACGCCGTGCTCTTGGGAATGTGAGCGTTCTTTATTGACGTTGCATTTAAATTGATTATTCATGAATTCAAGGGTACAAAGTAACAGGAAAAGTTAGTACTTACTTTTGTGGAGACATGGAAAATTAATAAGCCAGACTTGTTTTAAAAAATCTGTGTAAAATTAATACTTCCATATTTCTATTTACGGTTGAGTATATGTAAAAATGCACCACCCTTTATTAGTTCATTACATTGAAAATAACTTTCCAAAACCAGTTGGTAACTACAGTAGCTAGGTATGACATGTTTATTTACATGAAGGCACACTTATTAGTTTCACCTACAACTTCCGCCACTATTGGGTTAAACAAGAGTTCATCTATTGTCGTACAATATCATTGTTCTTTATGTTTCAAAAAAAATAATGTTTTGTCTGTATTTATAGATAGGATGAGGGATGCAAGCCACAACAAAGCGCAGGACTAGCGGTCGCGTCTTGCAATACTGCGTGCGGTTTTGTGTAACAATTACCATTGTAATAATATACCCCGCGAAAAATTTATATGCATTACAAAATTGCGCCAAAGAGTTGCGGTCGCATCATTGCTTTATAAAGCAGAGAACGATCTCGTCTTCTCGATAATACCTTTGATGCCAGTGTCCTCGTGTTTTATGTCTTTTTTGGATGACAATGTAAGTGGATGACATGGATAGTACGGAATCGTCAAGGCAAAAAAGGTAGTGAAATCCTACGGTTATTATTCAGTCAGACGATACTGTACAGATCAAGTAATATAATATATCATGAAATAAAGCTACTAATAAACAGCAAAAAGAACACAACGCAAGGTTGAGACTTTTACCTTAATTCTTATATCGTTTTTAACTTTTTTAATCAGAAGGATTCATGTTACGTTTTGGTGTCCTATTGCTGTATTTTTAGGAATAAATAAATACTATGTGAAATATGTAAAAAATACTTACACTTATTTTTTGATCAATTTATGTAAAGTTTGTTTATGCCCAAAAACGTTCAAGCGACCGGGAATTTCATGTTGGGCCTTGGATTCAACGATCCATCTTATTGACTAGACTATGCCAAGAATATTACACCGTAAATACCACAGATCTGTGAATTGTGAAAATAGGGAGGGTCACAAGGATAAACCGCCTTATAGGTATTTATTTATCTATACAGGGTGTTCCAGAGCCTGGCGTAAATATTCAGGGATTAGAAAGCTCTTTCCTTACCGGTCCAGAATATAATATTAACTTTTTAATCTGTTCATTCGTTTAGGAGATATTAAAGTTTTAATGATACTGGCAAAGAACGCTGCTAGCTATAATCCGTAATTCTAAAACTTGATATCCAATCCGCAGTCACGTCGCAACATATTGTATTACATCATAATCCAAGACATAGTCTAGCGGCCATAGCGGCCATAGTCCAAGATAACTACGCATCCAAAATAGGTATATCCATACTTACTTAGCAAGGTACTAAAGTCTTTCTCCTTCTTTCATTCAACAACTTTAAATTTCTTACTTAAAAAACTTGCTTTAAACTATCGTGGCATATAACCTCAAACCTTGGCGCAAGATTTGGAAATTGCATTGATTTTAAAATCTTAATTAACTGCGCCAACTTTCGAGACAACATGCCACCATAGTCTAAAGCAAGTTTTTTTCACAAGAGTGAAATTTGAAGAATTGTATTGAATTGTAAATAATGATCTAGATAAGCCACTACCGTTCACAAATTGCTACCGGGGCTACGAATATATATCAATCGTCAGTAACACCAGAGGATATTTTAAACACAAACTTGAACGCATAAACATATTGGCTAATGCCCCTAACACATAACAAGCTGACTACATCTACAACACGTGATAAAGTTCAATGTATTATGTGTAATAAGTATTAACCACTAGCGTTTTTGTGCGAAACCTCGAAATAAAGAGTCCACATGGCGAGGTCTGAGTGAACATTCGCGCAGATGACGACGGCGGCCGTGAACCCGAAGGATTACGTTTATCAGTAGGTACTCGCGCACTCTTGCGCGGCAGATGCTTTTGCCAAAACGTGCTGATAACAACATGGCCGAACAATCACTCAGTACGTGCGGTAATGTTCTTATGCTTGAAACATTTTTATCGGTGTTGTTTTAAGTGACGTCTTAGCAATATAGCAATTACATTTTGTTTCAATTATAATAGGTAGGTAGTGTAGGTATTTACGTATAAAAAAATATAGTCTAGACGTAAATTGAAATACTTAAAGGTTTTCCCTTGGGTACGAGTACAATTATAAAATGGTAAATTTTGCTCCTGAACAAATATGTAGAATGCATCTACCCGGTTCGCGTTGAGCCGAAGCTCTTGCGTAAACTCATTTTAAATAAGGAAGGACCTTCAGTCATAGAAACCCAAAAGAACCTTAAATTCCAAGAGCTCGCGCAGTTTACTTGGCACCGTCTAATTATTCCGAGACGAGGTTCGTAACCCGCCTCACTGGTCCCTCCGAGGCCGGGGTGGTTAGCGCCTCCTTGAGAACTCCAGCGTCTATAAAACCAGTTCGAATCGGTTCGTCGAACAATAAAAGTGGCCTCTATTGGGAGCGGACCGCGTCCTCTCGGGCCCCGCGGCGTGCCGCGCGCCGCCACCCCGGTGAACCCCACGCCGTGGCACCACGTTTTCCAATTTCCCATTCGGAATCTCATTAGTGACCCCGGCACCTGCCTGCTTGCCATATGAATCGATTTCAACGAACTTGACGTACCGATTTGCATTCCAGACGTCTAAATTACATATATTCATACATTCAACATTGTTATAAATATTTAGCTAGCTAGCTCATCTGGGAATACAGCGATGTTACTTGTGCAAATCACGTGTTTGTCATAGAAATGCTGAAACCACTTATGGTCCTACCCACCGATTGTACACCTGCAAACAGCATAATTAATATTGTAATGATGTAGGTGAGTGTGATGCAGCACCGCATAATGGTGCTGAATTAAATCTGAATCTTTTGGGTCATGATGATACTCCGCTATATTCCGGCCATTTATTGATTTTATTTTAAGAGTTCTGCATTTACCAGTGCCAGTCGATGCCAGATTTCATTATTTTAGGTAGGTGTCTTTCAACGATAATATTATTTAAATTCGCACCAATCGATTTTTTTAAATTACTGCTGATTGCATCCTTATCGCTATCCTTGCTCATGAGTAGGTAAATACAATTTCGCGGAATTCTACGAAGTGAGTGCTATAAAGTTAGGCAAAGCAATCGCCGCTCAGGAATATACGGAGAGGCCAGGGTCGGCGCGGGAATTACTTACTTATGTTTGATGTTACGTATCAGTTTATAGTTTTCTAAATAAAGCTTTATTCATGCGGCGGCGGCGCGCGGGCACTGACACAGCCTCGCCTTGACTCGGCGCAGAATTCGCGGGCCTCACCGCCTTGCTCCTCATCCGTATAGGTAGGTACTCTATTTTCGAAACTGCGCGCCTCACGCAAACGTTCGTAACGAGCTTGATCATTAATGACGACATAATCTCACAATCTATTTACATAACCTTGACATTTCAGAGTCATTTAATTCAGTATCGGTGATTAATTGAATCTACGCGCTCGACTCGACTGCTTTACTTTTATCGCACGATCATGGCATTCATGGGACATTTCTCGTTAAACTATGCGGAGAATGCGTAAAATTAATGCCTTGGGTGCACATTAGTGGACACCATGTCAGCATCTTAAAATAGCAGGTACACCTAATTATAATCGTGGGCATGGGTCGCATTCATTAATCACTGTTAATCATTTTGGCTCGTTTTGGTACAAAACCGAGTTACTATCGTGTTAGGTGTTTAGGTTGACCGAAATACTGGCTTATCAATGTCGGTCGAATGCTCGGCGAGCGCTCATGGGGGCGTTATCGGGAACCCAAATATGCATTACACTTTATAACATCACATGCGACATTTAATAAACGAAAGCAATAATCGTTCAGCTAATAAGCCTTTCGAAGGTTCTCAACCCGAACGTAACCGACGCACTGCCAATTATTATCGACCCGGAGCATTATTATCGGAGGAATGCAAGTAAAGGTAAGCTCGGTTTAGCAGCGCAGGGACGGCCAGCCAGTGCTCGCAAAAACTTATCTCAGCGATCGGGGGAATGCGTGCAAGGTAATTAATTAAGAGCTATTAATTGTTGATTCTCCTTAACCATTCTGTAAGTTTCATTTGCTGCCATTTCTGCTGGATCTATGAGAAGTTTTTCCCAAGCCCGCGCTTCGATTTATGATATGGATACTGTAGTTGACATTACTCTGATGGCAACTAATAATAGACTCATAGTATGCAGTTAATGCTGGCGCATTCTCACAAAGATATCGCGCGCAACCACCGATTCTGAACACGTATGTTAGTTAGCCGGAGATTTTGATGCAGTTTTGGAGGCTATAAAATGAATTTCTTATGGGAATGATCGTTTCACGGGATATGACTCGACTCGCATACCAACTTAGGCGAGATTAAAGAGCCTGCTTTCGATCAGGCGGTGGTTTATAGCCGACAGTTGATGCATAGCAAAGTTTACAGCTACATATTTACCTCGTAAATTAATATTAAATAAATAAGTTATGACATCCGGCTTTGAAACAATTGATTCAAACAACTATTTTTTGATAACCTGATAGATTGTGATCCAACTAATTCTCAGTTTATTGACCGAAAATGGTCTTGTTGAGGCCTGTATCCTGTGGGGCGCGCGGCGGTCACTTCGCACGCCCCTGCAATGAGTTTTAATTGAGTCGGCGGAGGAAGCCGCTACGGTCAACTACTTAATAGGGTTGCCTTGACTACAAACACTATACCAATAACTTGCAATCCATTTTCCGCTATTTTTTATGCATGTTTATTATTTTATAGGAGAATATAAATAAATACTTATTTTATTTTATTGTTTTCGGAACTCCGTCATGTGCGCATGATGCCAGGTTAGATTGTCAGGAAATCATGACAACAGTACAGTATCCAGTTGAAGACAGTTCTAAGGAAATCATGACAACAGTATCCAGTTGAAGACAGTTCTAAGGCTTAACTCTAAGTCAAAACATTAAAATTTAAGCAGGCAATAGCGGGAATATTCCAAAGTTACAACAAACACGTAACAACACTTTAAAGTATTGTCAAGTCTTAAATGTGTTAAAGCATCTTGATGCAACAAATACTTAATTGATAGCCTGTGATCATGATGATTAATGATAAATCAAAATGTTCGCACTATAAATTCTACAACGATCCATTCATTATGAATATTTACCTCTAGAAAATAACTATCTATAAATAGAACAGTAAGGACTAGAAAATGTTAAATTAGGGGTTTTTCACTATAATTGCACGTTCACTGACCTTCGGAGATCTTTGAAGCGAAACCATGTAGGTACAAGGAAAACCATTCAATAGGTAGGTATTGACTAGATAAAAAAAACTGCAGAGTTTTTAGTGAAATCGGTAGACGACGTGCAAAAAACAAATCTTGGTGGAATGGAGTAAGATAATTGATCGAATGAAATTGTGGAAAGTCATTGTCCGCGGGTAGCGGCGCGCGTGGTCACCGCCGTAGCGTCAAATGGTGGACGTTGGGTGGAAGTTGAGCGGATCGAGCATGTTGGACCTTAAGATGAGACAAATAGAGACTGTAGTCTAAATTTTTTAATTTTATTAAGTGTTGATGTGTCCGGAGAGCGCCGAGACGCTCGTGGCTGTCTGCGGAGACAAATTGCTTTGTTTATGGGTGCTTATTGAATTGAGTCCTACGGCGTGGAAGGAAGTCTACTGAGGCCTTTCTGAACGATGCATATTACATACGTCAGAGGGCATCTTGGGCGAGCCGTGGTTTAACTATTAAAAATATCATTCATGAGCAATTTGTATCAAAGTAGAAATCGTTTATACCTTCTTTAAATTATATCTGATCATAGTGATCATTAAAGATTCAAGGATGCCGTTGATTACCTAAACTCGACCAGATATTATGTAGCGGTATCCGAGGAGGCCCTTGTTCGGAGCGGGTTCGATACGATCTGCTGGCAAGGTGACTTTCAACGACTGCGCTGGAATTTTTATCAGTTTAGATATGACCAAATTTTATTATAAATGCACTAATAAGCATTGTAATTGACAGCGATTCTAAACAAACAAACCAGTGATAATATTAGAAACATGTCGAAGGCATTTATATGTTAATGTTATTACTTAATAAAAATATGTGGAACGATTTGGCGCCAAAATAGGTTTAGTCTTTTACTTTTGTATACGTTGATAGCTATGAATAAAATATGTGAACGAGCAGTTACGAGTAATTCACTCTGCACAAAAAAAAATCCTCGACGCGACGTCTTGCTGGTTGGTTGCTACTTATGAACATATTCATTTTACATAGATTCCTAGTTTTTATTGGATAAATAGAGTTTTGGCCTTGAAATTGTATACAGCCTTTAACATAAAGTAAAGCCTAGTACTCTAGCCAAAGACCTTTTTTTGTTAATTCGAAATTGTATCTGAGGCTAATTATTTGATTCGTAGACACGTGTATACGTCTCAGTTGAGAGGCGAAGGACTAATCATGGTTTAATTAAAAGGCGCCATGTTGTGGCGGGGCTAATTTCGCTGCGCACGCTCTGCCCGCGGGCGGCGCGGACCAGACGATTCCCATCGACGCCTTTATAGTTACTCCGAATTAGTCCGAATCACTAAAACATAATTTTTATCGCACTACTCCGCTCACTCCTCATTTACTGTACAAACATTGGAAAGAGACAGAGCGAGTGTATCTTCAAACTAAGATTTTAAGAATGGTGCCCTGTCGACAGCAACTTAGGATTGATGCTAATTTCAGTGTCGCGTCACGAACAAAAAACGTGCATAATGTTTCTAAACACGCGACAGATTTCCATTGGAAACCATGAAATGTGATGAAGAAAGTAAGTACGTCATTGAATAAAACACGTTTTACGAAGGACGCGCGCAAGAACGTTTATTATAATTTATAACGGTAAAATATTGTACATATAGGTATGCTCGTACCATATACATTTTATAATAAGAAAAACAAATAAATTTAATAGTTATGTTGCTACTTGTATAATCCACTTAACTGTTGGTAGGTACACATGTTGCTAGAGAGTCAAAACATGACGGGGAGACACCGGCCGAGAGACTTGAAGGACTTTGATATCGAGAACATCATTAGGTAGTATGGAGTCAACCGAGCCGCCTGACCTTGGGATCGACTCGAGCTGATAGCGGGATGATATCCTTTATGCGATCTCTTGCAGGCCACGAACAAAGCGATAAACATGTTACAGTCATTCTGGGTAAATTATTTATGGAAATTTCTTGAAGCAATTTGTTAGACCATTATTATCAATAAAAACGAAATAATGTAGCATGTTGGATATGAGCGTCTAGCCGGCGGATATCAAAGAACTGCATTATGACGATCTTTCTCAGGAGTTTGACTCCTGGGAAAGATTACATACCTATTACCTAACCGCGTGTATACTAGAAGCTTAGTATAAGAACAAAATGACGTACAGTCTGCGAGCACTTAGAAGGTGCTTCGGGTCTGTATTGATCTCTCACTCGCTCTTAATAAGAGCGTATGGGAACGAGTGAGAGACAAGTACAAACCCGAAGCACTTTCTAAGAGTTAACGCACTGTAGGTATTGTAATCTGGTCTCGATCAAGAATCAAACACTGGGAGATAGCTAGCAACGAGGTGAGTGTTCTCTGGGGAGTTGGAGTACGGTCGGTCGAGGTTGGGTGCGCACGCGCCCGCCGGGCTCGCGGCCGCGCCGCCGGGCCTCGCTGCCCGAGTCGTGACAGCCGTTTGTTAAACTAATGGCGTACAAAAAGAACCGCCTTCCATTAGTCCTCTCCGAGTGCTGTAGCCTCAAGCAATTTGCACGCGCCAACACAATTTGTTTTATGCCTATTGTACTAGTTTTTATTTCCGGCTGGATACCGCGAAGCCGATCTGTCAACTCTTGTAAGTATTCAATGACATCGTTTCGCTTGTCGTGCCCATTAAGTTTGAGGCGGCCGTACTCGTTTGTTGCTACCCCGCCGAACAACTTGGTACGTCATCACGGGATAACTCAAGGTTCAATCATTTATAAATCATCGCGCTATTTTAGTTTACACTATCTCTACGTACTTGAAAAGTTCTTTGGGTTTGTGCAAAGGTCCTTTAAAATCTCAGTATATTGAGACACTATAGTGTCATATCCACTGCAGAATACGAAAGAGCAAGGTATATATAATCATGCCTCGCGTGATTCCAATCTCCACCTTTTTGCAGTCTTTACAGACGATTATCGAATCAAAAAGTTAAGTGATTGGCGTTCGTGATCAATTTGCCGGGTACCTAGCGACTAATAAGATGTAGTTGAGTTCACGATGAAGTAATTAGCGAAGTAGGCGCCATGTGCGCCTTGCGGGGGTCGCGGGTTCCGCACATGTAGCCCACGCGACACGGCGCGTCGAAAAAACGTCGTCGCGATAAAAAGCAGCCCTGAGCGGCGTGAGAACCGCGACACGTGGCCGACGCGAGCCCATTCATACATTTGATTCATAAATTGTATGCACACTCTAAGCGTGTAAGTGTGCATAGCGATAAGGTCACACCGATGCGTCTGCGCGTCTGTGTGCTAGTAACATGAAACCTGGAATTCAACTCGCAGGTAACGCATGTACTCGTATAAACAAAAGAACGCAAAAAAACATGGGTTCAGGCCATTCTTTAGTTTACTTTCATAACTTTCCAGAAGAATGTTTACTTACGATATTTACACCAACAAGTTTTGTTTCAAGGATTAAAACGAAACTCTTCAGGGATTCGATTCTAATTATGAATAATAAAATATCCTGCGTTTATACTCGTAAGTCAAATACTCAAAAACACGACTAGTAAAGTTCTCCTCAGACACTCATTACAGTCACCAAGGCTTACAGAATAAGCATATTTGAAGCGCGTAAAGAAACCTTATCAATTCTTGGTTAAGGTTGGAGAAACGTGCACCCTCACTAGCCACATCAGCTTATTGCCGCTTTAAAGGTAGATCGTTAAGAAAAAAAGAATGCGCTATCCAAGTTAAGTCGGACCGCGTCGGAGGCCGGCGTTTATGGTTATTGTGTGGGGAATGCAATCTTTCGCGGGTGATCGGGCAGCGGGCGGGCGCGAGCGGCGGCGGCGCCCTGCTTGCTATAAATCAGGGCCAATTGAGGTCGGCCCGGACGCGAGTTATTTTTAAAATTGCGTGCACAATATTATGTGTTTAGGTGGAATATGATAATTGCGGCGGCGGGAGAGGCGCCGTAAGCCGACACCGCCGCCGCCGCCGCGATTACAGAGCGCCGCCGCCCGCGGTCGCACCGCGAGCCTCATCACGCCTCGTTACCTCCGACACACCTAAAATCAGTAGGTACACGTATGCGGGCACCGTCATGCACCGACACGCTTTCCAGAGCAAGGGTTGCAAACGAGTCAATGCGGGTCGGGAACTACCTAGTTATCAATTACTTTTTCCCTAAACGTTGCAACATAGGTACTGGTAGAGCTAACGCAGCGTGTAAAAACTCTCCCAAGAATTAGGTACGGTTTTTCCAAATTATGATAACAAAGCTATTATAACAACAATGAAGAATGTTTCGATGTTAGAAATTAACATACATAATATTTTTTGTCGTCGCTTTCGAGGTGGGCCGCAGACAGGTACATGCTGAGGGTGCAGAATTCCTTGAATGGACGCGGAACGACGCGACGCCGAATGCACCGTGATTGCAGCGGAACACGTTTCAAATTTGTACGAATGGTGCATATCAAAAGCGAAGGATCTGTTTCATCGTTAGTAATGTTAGATGCGGTTCTATGTTTATATGTATAAAGGAGATAATCGCGTGCAGTGGCGAGGTGAGAAGGTCGGCGAGCTGCTATCAATCAGCGAGGCGCCATTGAGGGCTGGCCGGGCTCGTGAGAAACCGTAAACACTTACCCGCTTTATCTGATAGAGTTTTTTTCGCTCAGCAGCGGGTCCAGTCAATTAATGGATTGCGCCGTTACTTGTTTTGTTTGGTACGGACGGATGCTGCTTAGCATTCGAAGAGACTAATTTATTTGGAAAGGTTTGACAGGAAAGGCATTAGGATGACGCAGGACACCCGCTGTACGGAATGTTTCCTACGATCATACTATTAATTAACAGATGATAGTTATATGAAATTGGAAGATAAATCAAACAATAATAATTAAACTATCAAAATACAGCTGAAAGAATGGTGAATGGCGTTTAAGAAAGAATTTTGTAATCAAGCATACGTAAGAGTCGGCATAGGTCATTAGGTCATTACTCACAACATGATAACTAATCGGATACCAGAAACCAGATTGACCTGTTCTCGCGTTTCCTTCTTTTGTAAAACCGTGATGTTCTAAGCGTTTTAGAATTGAAGGCAAATATTTGTCGGGGTTGTGGTCTGGGCGGTCTCTGTGCCACATGTGCGTACAAAAAACTGAGTAGTGCGACTGTTGACAGTGCGCATAGCTGCGGCAAAGCGCCCGCCGACCACCCTCCGCCTCGCCGCGCGCGCGCAGGCCGTGACCGAGCGCCCTGCCCACTCTCCACCAGTTAGGCAATTCCATTCATGGTGATTGTTTCTAGGCCGATTGATAGACTAAATAAAGTTCAAAGAATTGGCAAACTATGGTGTTAGACGCGTTGGTAGCAAAGAAGTTGCCGTTGGCTCAGGGACACCCACGCAGCTCGTGAGAAGCGCCTTATCTGAAGGAAGCCGCTCTTATTTAATAAATATTTAATTTAGTCGGAAAGAGCGGGAGAGCGGCGTGAGACGAGCCGGGACAGTCAGCCGCAATCGTTACGCCGTGTAAACTGTACATCTGATTAGATACCACCCCGCCCTGGGAACCGGCTACAAATTAAATAGAGCCCGCATTTTCCGGTGTTCTATTTTATTGTGTTAAACTATGTTTACATACTAAGTTTGTTTAGTTAACAACCTTTTAAGAGACGTTGGCTGAAGCCTGCTCGCATTCAGGATGCATTCAGGACACAAAAAGTATTCGACTTGTACGAAAACTGCTAATTCAAGAAACATCCTTAAAACATCTTCTAACTTTGAATTTCATTATGTGCAATAAGGAGTTTATATATATACATACATTATTTTTCCTCTAATAAGCAAATATTATAATCACCTAGGTACATTAAATAAAACGTTTTAGTGTAAGAAATGAGGAGTATTCAAGGATGAAGAGATCTTAATTGTTTTGTAAGTAAGTAAATAAAACTTCGCTGGGTGGTATAGGAGCCAAAAAAAATCTAAATAGATTAATAATACCATGGCAAAGTAATTTTATTAAATAAAAAAAAGAAATACGGGCCAGCATCTAATTATCTGACTTTAAATAAAAATATTTAGAAACTTAGTAAGTATGGCAAACTTCTGGATTAAATATCGGGCTTTAAGGATAAAAGTTCGACTTTCCAGTCATTGTTAATTTAACGCAAGAAAAAAACACATTTTATCGAAATTATGTTGCCACATGAAAATTACAGGTGAAGAAAAAATTAAATTAAATTCTCTAAAGATATCAACAATGTACGATGTTTTAGAAACATTACCCTTGTTATGCTATTCCTAATAAATTTAACTATATAAATATGACACGAGCATGACATTCACGAAACCCAAAAAATATCTCGAGAAAGGAGTCGACGTTTTTTGTTCTCGTTAGCGACTAATTGTCGCTATTAAAGTACTGTTGCTGGTGCCCCCGAACAAACATAATTACGAGATGTCCTAGTAGCGAGTGTACTGGTGCAGCTAGCAACTCGTAGTGCGGGTCGAGCCACGCACGCTAATACCCTGTTTACCTAATGAGACCCTGCACGCGATCTATTCTCACGGTCCAACATGGGGAAAAAAGTAATTCTCAAAAGTTTTAACGTAATAGACACAATGTCTCTACATAAACAGCGGTTAAATTTCACCAAAAAAACAAAGGCGCGGCTTGTATGGACAGAGACTAATAAAGGGATGGTTTTACAGTTCTCATTTATTTATCGTACATACCTACATTTATAATCGTAAACACAGATGAATGCATGTGCAATTCCGTTGGTATTGAACTTATAAATTGCGTAAAGCTGAGAGGGACCACGGTTGGCGGCAGCGGTCGCTGTTGTAATGCTAGCAAAAACATGATTTTGCAACCCTGGTACATTTTTGTTACTTACAAGGAAAGGTACCCCACTGTCTGGCTCCAATTTCGTTTATTTTGATTGTTAGAGAGTAGTCTAAAATAACAGACACGTATTTTTTTTATCTGCCCAAACTCAACCTGTTGGGAGAATTTCACCTCCAAATTATTGAAAAGTGCCTAAACCCTCTAACTTCAATAGAGATTTCTTTTTTTTGTTGCTAGTTTTCTACTGGTTTGATTATTATGCTTAAGAACATGAAAAAATAATGAGCGCGTGCTTTGTTATATTGGCTAAAACTCATTAAAGAAAAAGAAGTCATATGTATACTTCTCATCGAAGAGATTCAAAACTTTAGAAGTTAGAGGGTTTAGTCACTTTTCATTTCTTTGGAGGCCAGGTTCTCCCAAAATGTTGAAAGTTGGCAGCTAGAATAAAATACGTGTCTGTTATTTTGGACTACTCTCTAACATATATTAAAATAAACAAAATCGGAGTCGGACAGTTGGGTACCTTTCCTTGTTAGTTACGATAACAACTATATATTATACATTAAAACAATTGAAAAGTATTCAGTGGTTTTTAAACAACACACGTAATAGGGAATATACATTTTTTTTTAATATAAAAATACCGTAAAAGAGATCACCAAAAGTGAAATTAAAATTAAAATGGGCCAAGAAATACGGATGATACAATCATTTTAAACTCCTAATTAGACAGAGAGATCCGATATCCACTACCTACATTAATCTTACGTACATAACCATATCTAACTACGAGTAGATAGAAACTTATTGCAAAAAAATGGCCTTTCTTATTAGCTAGAGCTACTTTAGCTAGTATAAAAGTAGTCCTTTCCTAATATCTCTAACTTAAGCTCATAGTACTTCCTTTCTATTCTATTCTATTCGTAGAAGTTCAGGATAAAGAAGCGCGCGCCATGCTAGTGTAGCCACATTACCTCTGGAATGCAGGGTCGCGGTGCACTTTGCGCCTGCGTCCCAATTGATTGCTCCTCGGCTCTCGGCTCCGATCTTTTAACAACGAATAAATTCTGTTTCTAATTAATTACTCATCCGATTCGTATGTCAATTTTATAACAGATAAAAAATTAGAAGTAGTCGCATCAGTGGGCCAGTGTGGGTGATCAAGTCAAGAGACATGATGAAATGTCAACGTATGTACGGCAAAAATTGGTACCCATATATATAGGAAATATGCATGGATTTTTAAAATGGCATTTCTCAATAAAATATGGAAACACATAATACATAATACATGGTAATACATTCACCAAAAGTGAAATTAAAATGAAAATCGGATAAGAAATACGGATGATATACAAGCATTTTCAACTGTTGATTAGACGGTGATTAGACAGAGAGATCCGATATGCACTGTGATGTCATGCATGTAACTGGTCGGCCATATAAACTCAATGTTTAATAATGCTAGAAAAAGATAGAAACAAATATTTTTTGGCTTATATATTGGTTATTTATATACCTATCTAGTATTCTAGCTATTCAAAAACAATATTTTCATAACTGTTTGTTATCGTTATGTACTTTATCTTGTCTAGGGGACACCGTTGATGTGGGAAAACAGATCGAAACTTTTATTTGGTCGTCTTGCACCGTCTTACTAACCCAAGTAGGTGCTTTTTTCCTTTTCTCCTTGTATCTCTCTCCCAAAAATTATGGCATGTTTTCCTGCTGAACTACGCATGTTATTTAATATTATATTTAATTTAATAATGCTTTATATAATGCTTAGACTAAGTAGTACCATTGTAATATGAAATTTGTTTAAAAAATGACTGACTGCTGATTTTCTTGCGGCGGTTCTTCTCAGCAGTGGTCTCCTTTTGGGAAGCGCTGGTAAAAGTACCCGTGCGGCATGAATCATCTTTTAATGAAGCTGTGTAAAAGTCATGAATATTCCCTAGTATAGTGTTGTTATACATTTCTTTGAACTTTCATTATAGGTTATGAAGTCATAGCATTTATTCATAAACAATACACATATTGTGTTTGAAATATGAACAATATTGAGCTGCAAAACAACTCGAGTAACTGACAGTGATATAGAGTTACACTCAACTGAACGTTGGGCAACTGTTTTCAGCTAATCTTCATTGATGTTTGGGAGTTGAATACGATGACTCACGGGTGAAACAGTTTAACAATTATATTTACGAGCGCCTCATTGTGTTGCTTCAATTTCTTCGACTACAATTGCCAAAGACGTGGTACTACGAAACGTGCGCGTGAACACGTTCATAAGTTATTGTTACTTTAAGGATGAAAGCGCGGGTTTTAAGAAAATGCTTTAATTGTTCTCGGGTAGGTCACGCCCTTTCTACGTTGTTTAATTAAGGTATCTCTTTTTTTCACATAGATACAAGCAGTCCTTTTACGTATGTACTCTACTACCGTGACGCGAGTGCAACATTAACCGGGTTAGGAGCTAACCCTACCTAACCAGTGTCAAACCTAACCAATGCCTAACCGTTAGGCACTGGTTTCTCAACTATGCATGCATGGAGAGCTGGAGCCCATTACTTGAGTCAATAATTTAAGTATTTATAGTCAGAAGTAGCGGTCAATTTTTTACTAAACTGGGCTCTAACACTAATACGTGGTTAAATTGTGCTAAAAGTGTAACTCGGAGAGCCGAAATAGCGCCTTAAAAAGAGTTGGTAATGGAAACGGTTCCACTTCGTGCGTAATGTTGCAAAAATGTCGCGTCTTTTCGTCATGTAGTAATTAGCACTAGACTCCAGCGGCTCGTCCGACAAATAGACAAACTTCTCATTTTCTGTCGCCACTTTTTACTGGGACAGGGCAACGTTCTTAGAGAAAAGAATCTGTGAGAACGCTCGCTGACACCGGATAATTGATTGTTAATATTTCCTCAGCTTAATTGCCTCTTTTAGATCGGTTCCAAACCGAGCTTCTTTATCGCGGGAAAGAAGAGTTTTTAAATATATAGTTCAGAGTACCGGTAGGTTCAAGAGCGGCCGTGTAACGTATTTCCTATGTTACCGTTCCATGTTTTCACGACTACAATAGTGTCATAGCGGTCGCATACGGATGTAGCTTTTTAGCACTTTCATTGTGCCCTCGGATGCAAGATTAAACATCCTCGCCGGTGATAAAGGCCATATTTATTTATTTACTAACGCGTCGTTCATAACGGAACAACGTAGCCCAATAAATAAATCCATTCCTTGTAATTCTCACACAGACCCGTCGCCTGCGCTGAACCTCATTCCATTCAGTTCGTCTCTGTCGGACGCATCAACACCGGTGTGGTGTTGTCTCATTCGTAAGCTTTGTATGAACCGCCCTGGGTTGAAGATTCCGAGAATTGGTCTCATGGCATTTTTTAGAACGCATAATAATTTGATCGGAAAATATTTATGGAAGGGGTGCCGGACGCGCGCGGGGCCCGAACAAGTCAATTATCATATTATCGCTGGCTCGGGGGTGGGGGAGGCTCGGCTGGAGAGCCTGAAAGACCCGCGATGGGTGGCTCGGCGGCTCCTCTAGCGTACAATTACCCTGCCGATACTTAATAACAACGTTCGTATTTGCACTAATTTATCGGTCTCGGGAAACAATCGACGGTCGATTAGGCATAAGGTATTCGATCGGTCTGACATGTTTTTCAACACGGTCACGTGACTAAGTTTTTTTTTAATCTTGGGCCAGTGCTGAGCGATATTAATCAGCCAAATTAAGTAGCTTTTAGTATGGAAAATTATTAGAGATAGATATTAAATAGCACAGGACTTTTAATTTAACCAATCTATCGGTTATTTGAGTGATTACCATAATTTGCTTTATTTAAGTACTTAGGATTAATTTATCAAACTATGTAGTTTATCTACAATAACAAAACCGGTAAGGTTCGGTTAAAAATCAACTTGACTGATTTGGTAAGGTATTGCATTCCTTAGTGATGCAGTAGCTTATGTATTAAACAACAGTTAGAAGAATATTCAGTTTGTCTTAACAATTTTTTTTCTCTGTATCCTGAAAATGTTAACAATTTGATAGTATCTGATTTCTATATTTAGAAATCTATTGTACATACTTGTACTTCTAATTGAAATATAAATAATGCAGAAAGGTCATCACCATCAATTATTTCTAGTCTTGTATAATTATTAATTATTATACACTGGCGACGAGTATAACTTTTAAAAAGAAACTAAATATGTAGTAATCTTTTGCGTACTCACCTTGTTTAAAAGAACTGCGTGCGCAAAAACGATCATTTCCCAACAATGTATTACATTCTACATATAGCAACTTTGTTGTATATTTGTTGGGATAATTAGCAAGGAGTAGGTAACCGAAACATTTTACTTACAAGATTTACTTAAGTGAGGGTTATTTAAGGGAATGGAGGGTCGGTTCTGGTTGTGGACTCGTGAATAAATATAACTGTACAGTAGAAAACCGGTTTAAACAATAAATCCACCCTTATTGACCACAAAAACATTATAAAAATAATATCAAAATATCAATTAATAGTGCAACGGTTTTTTTTACTACAACTTAAACGCCGTAGCGCCTTGCTACGACTGCTACGGATTTTCGTAGCACGGTGCTTGAGCAAATAATTTCACGCAGTCGAATTTAGAAACTTATACCTAGATATTTCGTTTTTAATTCGCTTTTCCAAGAAGAAGGGTAATGTATTTCAGGTGTATATATGAATGTAGGTATACTATATCCATGTCTGTTACTTAGTGATCTCTTGTAGACTGTGGCTTGAAGGCGGGTTTCCTTGGATTGGTCTTTATTCGAGAAGCGTCGTGTGTTGAATTGTTGATGCTGTATACAGGTTTGTACTGGCTTCTATTAAGAGTTCGTTTATTAAAATTTGGTGTTAAAAGCTAACAAGCAAAATCTTTTTCTCAACCTAGCTAGCAGGATTTGCATAGTTTGCTGTTTGTTAGACTTGTTAATGAGCGATAGGGGTAACCAGGGGTTCTTGTCCTAAATTAATAATTTATAGTACCCATAGCCATTTTTAATCTCAAGATCTTAGGTGGCATGACTCATGCTAGTCATTTCACCGGTTGTCTAACCCACACACCGGGACACAACAATGCGAACACTGCTGTTTGGGGGCTGGTTAAAGGGTAAGATCAGCTAAAAGGTGTTTTTGACTTACATATTCCTATCGAAACATAATTCCCACACAATACCACACATCTAGCGGCTTATTCTTTCTAACAAGACGAATTTAATAATGATTAAATGTATTCGAAGTCAAATGTCAACGATCACTTGAATCAACAGTGTCATGATAGTGCATTCTTTCATTGCGACTGCGTCAATATATTTATTTAATTTGTCGCCAGGGGTCGCGGAGGCGGTGGCGGGGTGGGACCGTGGCGATGCATTTCCGGCGCATGTGCAAGACAATGCTGTTGAATGGACCCATTAATAGCACAACTGAATGAGTGCGTAAAGACATGTGCCGATTCAAAGGGGTCCCACTACGAGCGATACGCCACAAGCGACGAAGGGGAAGTCCCGAAGATTATATAAATAATAAATATGGTCTTAAGCGTTATTTGGATTTTTTTTACCAACTGTTGTCCCGCGACTTCGTTCGTGTAGAAAAATTTAACAGGCCTACTTTACTTAGTGATAATATAGCATTCTTCTTGCTGAAGTAATTTTCAAAATCGGTCGTATAGTTTTTGAGTTTATTGAACACAAACCAAAATATAAATATTTCCTACTTATTTTATTCGTGTAGATAAACTTCCCATAAATAATCAGAGTTATTTAAAATAACTTGCACAAATCGTTAGCCACATAAATATAATAGTAATAATAGTTAATAGAATGCAAATCCGCCGAATAATATTCTGTATTATTGCGGCAAGTACAATTTTCACGTTGACCAATAACGTAAATAGTATTTTAATTTAAAGTTTATAGCAACCTGCGCTAGCGATCCGGGTGTTCAGCGGGTTGCTGTGTTGCTGCCCGCCAGCAGAGGGCCGCCCGCCCGGGGCCGCCACATGGCGCACTGATACATTGTCTTAAGCAAAAGGACGACTCGGATCATTCATTACAGAATTTCGGAGAATGACCCTTTTATGCACCGAACCGATTCGGCGAAACGCAATATTTTGTTTCCACGTCGCCCACCGGAAGCGTTTTTTCGGAAACAGATTTTGAGGATGCAATCTTTGTGCAGATTTTGGGGTTACGCTTACGCACTTATGAATGACTGTTGTTTTATAGTTTTTTCGAAGAAACATGTTGACCGGAGGGATGTTGAGAGCTGTTTTGTTTTGGGAATATCAGTCGCGTAAGTTGCCATTCCTTTTTGAACCATAGAGCAGACTGTTTTTACATCAGCCTTATTGATTGGAATATCTTATCGTCTTAGCGGCTTACTCCAATGATCAAACTGGTCCCTTTATAACGAGCTATCATAATCATAAAAACGTTTTACAACCAAACAAGATACCACAGTCTCGTAAGATACAATAATATACTTGTTTCACTTTCATCGCCGCAACTTTTAATAAAAATTCGTTGAGGGCTTTGGCAATGACAGTGACAACGTCAAAACCATGCATATAAAGATTTGATCCCGTGTGCTGTTCTCGCCTCTCCAAGGGTCGACATTATGGTTGTATTCAACCTCGTCCGCCTGTAAAACCTTGGTTTTATAAATTTAATAAAATTAATAAATCTGCCACCTCCACAATAATTCGACTGCGACTTGGTCACATTTGTTCGCCCTCTTTTCTGGCGAAGATCCAAGTTCGGGATCATTCTCTGTGCGAGTGTGGTCTCGAGGAGGGAACCCCAGATCACATTTTATTCAATTGTCCCAAAATTCCAGTTTCTCTATATAACTTTCTTCCTGATTTCATCTATCGCCCAGCTAGCTTTAGTTATGTCCTCACTTTTGTAAATACTTCATTTGTATATATTTAAGCCAAGTTTATTAACGATTTTAATATTAAGTTCTAAGTTGTCATTTTAGTTTTAGTATTATGCAGTTGTAGTTAATTTACATAATTTATTTTAGTTTTAGATTCCCCAACTGATGAATCAGCATCTGTATCAGGAAAAGCATTTTCACCGATCACGTGTAACTTCCAACCTTGACACTGGCAGAATTGTCCCACTGGACAGTAGCCATTTAACAAAGAATTGAATTCGAACTTGATCCCGTGTGCCAAATGTAATATAGAAAGCCATAAAGAAGATCTTTGGTCTAAGAATAAGCTCTCCAAGAATAGACGGTCCTGTTTACGCATTTAGCAACGAGTCAACTACCTGTGGCACTCAGCTCCTAATTTCTAAACCGCCGAAGAGATACGTGGGGGCCGAGTGTTATTGTTGGATTACTGTCAATTTCAACAGATAATATCGCTTCCTGCGCTTTTCACTTGCTTTATTTAGCCTATAATGACGGCAAGTGCGGTGCGAGGTGTAGTGTCTACCTGCGGAACAATGCGGGCAGCGGCCGGCGGGTACCGCACCGTTATGTTGTTGCGCCGACGCACTGGCGCCAGACTGAGCTCCATTGTAGTCTATCCTATTCTACCTCGCCTCCTGTGACGGTCAACACTTGTTAGTCCTCGGAAAGACTTTGTCACTCGCTGACCAAGGACTAAATTTCGACACGGTGGCGCTTTTTAACACCCAAAATTCCCCATTGTAGTTTTTACCTAGAATAGCCATTCACACAAACAAAAGTCAACTTGGTTGTTAAACCTAACAAAGCGTGAGGCTGAATGGTCTTTGAATACCAACTTGGAGCTTACCCGTTAATTAGATAAGTGTTGTTCTCCGAAGTAGATTTGCTGATAGCACAACAAGGTCATTAAAGTGTTTGCACAATAAATACATGTATTCGGTGAAGTTTATCACAGTGTCAGCGGCCGGAAACGAACCGTCTCGTCGCCTTCCCGCTCTTATCGACCCGAATAGCTTCTACAAATTCTATTCCTACTCTATAATTTGTTGATTGAGTAAGCGTGTACTTACAAATTTAAATGTTGATTGCGATGTAGCTCTATACTTCTCAGTGAAATGGGTATCTTCACCATAACGTTCCTTCGGCAGAACAAAGGCACAATTGCACTTATATCATATTTTACATTGTGCTTTTGTTCTACCGAAAGTGCGATAACTGCTTGTAACTTTCTTTTTCGGCAGCTTTGTTTCTAAATCGTTGTCGGTCGCCACTAAATGATAATCAAGCAGCCCGCATGGGGTGTGAAATGACTTAATTGCGAGTATAAATGAGGAGAACGATATAATCATTGTGATACTAGCTGCAAGTAGTGGTCACGTGTCGCAAATTCGCCACAATTGGCCCGTCAGCCGGAATCAGGGGCGCTCTACTGCCCCGCCGGACAGGCGACGTGGTTATTGCGTTACATTTAATCTGTAACACTAAACGGATCGGTTATGTGGGCCTGAGAGAATAATGTGGGTGTTCAATCTAGTGTAGTTTCCCTATTAGTTTAATTTTTAGCATTGGTTGGCTAGAATTTAGGTTAATTTGGACATTCAAAAAATGCAGTAAGTGCTAGTTATCTTTCACCCTAAAACAAAGAGCATTCTAATATATTATTTAGCTGGATAAACTTTGTACAAAATATATATTTAAAAAAAGCAACTTAAGTTGTAAACAATCTTGCTAAAGGAGCTACCAAACGCCAGAATTATTTCCTGTAAAAGGCACAAACCTATTATCCATTCAAATTACCGCGTCTATCGTGGGAACTTGTTTGACAATGATAAATGAAAAGTGACATGTATATGGTTGCAAAGTTGATATCACTATCAAACGCTTATAGGCACATATTTACAAACTTGTTAATAAATACGTTATGAAATAACCGCCGGGCGACCGCGTATCGCAGCCTATTTGATCCCGTGAAATAATGCCGTACAGTGTTTATTACAACCGAAGATATAACTAACACACGACGAGTAACAAAGCAATAACTTTCGATATTTTTTACGATATGGTTAACGTTCTGTATGTTGGTTCGTGATAAACGTAAATCAAAGTCTTTAGCGAAAATACAAAAGAAGTTTACATGTATTCATGTGAACATTGCACGCCGACATATATAGTAGGGATAAGTTCGCCTTTGACATTCCAATTCTGTAAATATTGTATTTGAATTTACGTGTTTAGTACAATAAAAGTGTTTACATACATACATGCATAAATATATATATCTACGTTTTGTTCCTTTTCTCCTTGCCTCTTTAGAGACAAAATTATTAAGATTAAAAGTAGCGATGTAGACAATGATGGGTAAAAATAACAATGTCTAATTTATCCCAAGTAGATTTGTAAAAGACGTCTTAAAAACGGTGTCTTGTAACAATCAGCGCAGCGCCTAGTTCTCATGCAGGTGCATTTCCCATTCAGTTATGTGCATCACTCTTTAGGTGATTGTGGTCAACAATTAACGATCCGGACATTAAAAATTAACAGGTATAGGTAGACACTATACATTTCCCTTGGAGTTGAGAGACGTGGTTAGCGTATAATGGGTGTCCTCGTGACCGTCGCCTACGAAGCTAGCCTCCCGCGCTCGATTCCCGGTAACACCAAATATTAGTGTGATGAGCGCGTTTATCGTTGGAGTATCCATAGCACAAGCGTAGAGCCTAGCCTAGAGCTTAGTTTAGTATTAGGTCCATTGTGAGATTGTCATTTGATATTTACTATAAGCTCCATTATAACTAACCGTATGTCACTTACTTGTTTCAGTTATATCATGTCAACACCTTAAACGCCGTAATCAGAAATGATATTGACAACTCAATAACACGGTAAGATTTCTTATTAGGGCAAATGTTGCGTAACCGGTGCAGATAAATCTCTCTATACTAGCGGATAGTTAGTTATTAGAATTTATTTATAGGGCGCTTTCGGTACGGTTGGTGATCCGGATTTTATGAACAAGCCCTACAATGCGGAGTTCCTGCACTGACGTAATCGCCGATTCAGTGCGTCGTCGCAGCGAGACCGTCTGTTATGATAAATTTGATTTTATCTTCGTTGATGTGACCCTTATAATGTCACCTTGAGATTCCAGTAAAGTAATTTCTAGAGAACATGTGTCCATATCATCTCTATGCTTGGCTTTCATTATCCTGCATAACTTGTTAATTTGAAGAGAACTGAATGTATACATAAGACATTCAGTATGACGTTGCTCTTTCGGTCCCCAAGGCATTCTCGCAAATATTTTTCTTAGGCCTATAGATTTTAAAGTGAATGTCGTGTATGATATTTGGTTAGTTACATAGTATTTGTAGTCACACAGAACTTCTGGTTTTAAGGTTCGCACACAACGCTAAGTTTTGTAGTTTTATAGAGAAAAATGTAGAAAAAATAGTTCAACTTATGAATTTGGATAACATAGGTCTTGTTTGTAAATTGTTTTAAAGCATGAAAAGCTTAGGGAGACACAGCGCCGAAAGTGCCCGCGACGAAACGGAGCAAACGGCGGCAGCATTCCCGGCCGCGCACCATATTTGTGTTATACATTTTTACGAGTCGCGACAAGTGTTTGCATAGTCAGTTGGAATTTTGTGTGTCAAACATACCCTCTTCTTCATATAATTCAGCTTGTCTTTTTTTATTTAGCACAAATGATACGCTATGAAAGTTCTCAGCGTAATGTCTCTTTTGTGCAATTGTCCGCACTAGGGGGCAACAGTTAAATTTCACGCAACTAACAGATGATTGGGGCAGGCCTGGCGTGAGCACCCGAGGATCGGGCTCCATGGACAATCGAGCGTGGGAGCAGCGCCGGTGGCATGCCCTAATGGATGTTCCAAATCACATTATTGCTCTCGTATTATTGTTATTTTTTGCACTTCATCGACAATGCAACTAACCGCATTGCATAATACCCCGTATGACGTTACCGTATCATCCTTTGTTGCATTTTTTTTGCAGCGATAGATTTGTAAAGTATTGATTGAAAGCGAACCTGTCATTATTGCATTATTTTATTGAGTCATTATTGCGTCAGTAGTAGATTAATAGGCCACTTTTATTACATGGTCACTTAGGAATACATTGAGCTAATTAAGTGGATACTTAACAACATAAAGAAATTCACCTTGGGGATTCCAGGATATATTTTCAGTACTGGCCAAAAATAATAAAATGGGGTCCAAGTTAAGAATGAAGAAACTGCTTTTCAACCCAGTCCCCTCCAGGTTTGTAGGAAAAGGTTAGTCCTGTGCCTAGTTGAGCACCATACTAGGGCACCCAGGGGCTCGGCGCCGAGCTGGTGCCAGGCCGGGAGATGTGTTGCGGAAGGAATGCGAGTTCGCCAACTCTCACACTCCCAGGATGAGTCGAAACTTTTTGTACGGGCGCGATTCCTGGAAGTATGCCCTGAGCGGTCGGAGGCTGGCGCTCGCCGGCCATTGTCGAGCGCGGCTAGTTTTGATCTTATTGTTAATGGGACGCCAGGTTTTTTCAACGGCCTTCGGAAAAAAGGTATCATCGGACCCCAGCGGAAACGTTACGGACTCTTGTGAAGTAAAATGGATATACGTTCTACGAAGGAGGTGTTATTTTAATCGTAGGTCGGCTTTGTTGCTCAGGAATGTAGATGGCCTGTCATATTTAATGGGCAGTTTCTTAGTCGCTATATGAGCCATGAGATGCACACGTCCTGAATATTTATCAGGTTTCTTATCTGCGGACAAAAAATGCCGAAGAAATTCTCGAATACCCATATTACCCTGGGGTTTCTAAAATTAAATGAAAATCTGACATTTCTCTTTAGTGGGCGGCATAGAATAGTTAAACAAATATAACTTGTAAGAAATCTCACGCTAAAACCTTTATTAAGTGTTATGATATGAGCTCACAATGCCGTCTTTTTCTGTTATTATGTGAGAGGATTATAAATTTTGTAAGAAAATGAGTTAATAGTATTTTATGTATACGAAACATTAGTATCTATTAAAATATATCTATGTGAATCATTATCTGTTTTTTCTAGTCTGACAGTGACCATAAAAGATCATGACTCCTAAATACCCATCCCCGTCGAGACACAAGAACGACGAGACGAAAGAACTCAAAGGAAAGAACTTACCACAAGCTTCCTTTTGCAAAATGGATGAAGAAAATATAGACCACTTTCCGACTATGCGTTGTGCGGTCGACGTCAAAGATATGTAAATTTTTTTCACCTTATTCTATTTATATGCAAAAGTGTAAACATATTTTTGACGTCGACTGTACTCACTAAGAATAGTTTTAACGAGAGGGCTACTTACACGCGGAGGAACCCCAAAATGCCATTAATAGAACTGCGAGTTCAGGGTTCATGATGACATTGATGACGGTTTGACGCAAAATAATTGTTCCAGGATTATCCGACTATTTATCGTAGACCGTCGACCAATCCTCGATACATACTCAGTCAGTTTCAAGGTACACGGTTTTGTATTACTCAATTTACACTAAAACTTAGTCGCCCGAGCTATAAGACCCAAACATCTTCCCACTATTTAATGCTGCTCATATTATATTATATGAATGGAAATGTTTGTCCGGATGTTTATTACGCTTAACAGCTGAATGGATTTGTACACACAGTAATACTTATATCCAGAAAAGAGGCTGAAGTTGCAAGCAATAATGGTAAGTATGTGATATATCTCGTTTTAGCCCGTGTCAAGTATACCTACTACCTACCTTAGGTATAAAATAACTCCAGGTCCTTTTAACGAAGTTTCAAGACCCCAGAACATTGTTAAGAACCAAACACTGATTAAAAAACAATACGAACCTACCTACCTTTTAATAGGGGCATATTGAGCGTTTACCTTGAGCGAGGACGATCGCATCTTTGTATAGGTATAGTCCGAGCACATTGTAAGAACCACACACGAAGTGCGGGTAAAGAAAACAAGAAAGGCGTTTCTTAAGTACGTTATAATAAGTACACGGTAGACATCTTATTCACTTCGGTTACTTAGCGTAATTAAAACTGGATAGTTTCGTTTTTCTAGCACAACTTATTTTGTTTTTACTGGTGCAATTTGGGGCTGACTTAAGGCACACTTCACTTTAGTTGTGAAATGACAATTAAAATGAAAATGGAAAAGGGTTCTATTTATTCTAAACTTCATCATGTCATTAATTACAAGTGAAATCAGCGCCTATTTGGGCGGTAAACAGAGAATATTTTGGTACCAGTCACGCAGTTGTAATTATCAAAGCTGCACTTTTTACCTAAAAAACCTAACTAAATGAGTAAGGACCAACGTCAGGTTAACACAATAAATAAATATTTCAAGAAATATAATTAGCAAAATTTGTAATATTATGCTTGAATATCAATTTATATTATAGAGGCCGCAAATTGTGAGGTCGTAAGTTGTTTTTTACTAAATTCCCTCAGGGCTACTTTTCCCATTTCGTTTTCTGCCGGAGCCGAAGCATAATGAGTGGTTGTTAAAATTATGAATGGAACATCTACCGGTCGATCAGCTGTGTGCGTGCCCAGCCCTTTGTGTACCGTACGTACGCGGGCCGCGCGCGCACCGACGCTGCGCCTGCGTGTGTGGGTGCGGTGTGAGAATGTTTACAAGAATGAGGACTTATGTTATTCTTAAAATGCGTTAAAATGTTACTGTTATAATTAAACACACGCCTCAGAATTGAAAATAGAGATCTATACATGAATTGTCAGCAAACGGCATTTCAGGAGTCTCAAGGGTGTAAATGCTTCAACGATGGTTGTGTGAGTTTATATGATGGAATATAAAGCTCCAATTACTAGCGAGCCGCCCTCTATTAACAACTTCATTTATAGTGGGATGAATAAGTTGCGGCTTTTTAATCAATCATGCGAGCAAGAGGCATCCGGTGCGGACGACAATTGTTCAATAAGTGCTGATCATTCCGCTGACGACGGACTGGACAACTTGAAATTAACGTTTTGTATAATTTTACCCCAGACCTGATCGAAGAAATTGGAATGTGGTTTCACCAAAAATAAAATTATTCTGTAATTATATCCTTTAAAGCGGTTGCCGGATCGACACCAAAGATGAACAACTTTAATGGCCGACTAATATGAGACGCATCTCGGAATTAAAATAGTGGTTTCATCAGATACTCGCCACAAGGCTTATAACAAGGTTCACTGTTGGATCGCGTTAAATAATTTATATATCATATTGTTATGCATTTTTTTAGCCGAAATAGCGATATACTTAATCGTTTTGAGGCATCATGTTTTACGCATAAAATTAACTAGCATAAACATATGATATTCACAAATACTGACATCGAAACCCATAAAAACAAAAAGACATAATATGTAATTAATTGGGATATTTACAAAATGCATAAAAAACCACAACCACGAGCCTGATGCACTACGAGAATAATAAATAATAAATAATAAATAATATACTATTATGATAATACAAATGATGAGAAATCAAGTATCCCAAAATAAATTAGGCTTAAAAAATAGGCGAACAAAAGGGATCCCATATAACAATTACTGTTGTGCCCGACCTGGATTGTATTTTTTTTTATTATGATATACTTAAAAAATGATGCTTGACTATGTTTCAAATGCTGAAAATACTAATACGAAACAAAGAAAAGTTCTGACCATATTAATTACGTAGCAATATTTAACCGCTTCTTTCATAACGGATCTTTGCAATAAAATGTAAATACTACTCGTACCTATGTTTATTTTTTATAGAAAATCTAGGGAATAGTTAAATAAAGGCATTAAGTACTCTTTATAGACCCGGCGAGATAAACATATAGCTCAGGTACCATTATCCATTCGGGTATCAAATAGAAGTAAAATATATATGTACATGCTTTATTTTTAATTTACCAAGGACAGACTGTTATCCAAACAAAGGTAGTCATGCAAAACAATGTCAGATTAAAATGTCAAAGTATTTCGTTCGATGAAGTATGGAAGATGATCGTGTTTCGCACGGCCCGCCCCATTACGGGCTCGAGTGGGCAAGGCGGTGGTCGCCGCACGCACTCGCCCAAAAAACACCCCGAGACGTAACATAATATTTCCCAAGCAGCCTTTTATTTATTAGTCGACCGGCCCGGCGCCGCGACACACTGCTTCTCGGAACCCCCTCAGACGTGTCGGCTCAAAGCCGTTACATTCATGAAAAAACACTATTTATGTCGATGAAAAAATCGACGGAGCCGTATTTGTCTGAAGCCGAACTATGCGCTTTTTGTCCGGGCCTGATTTGCAGGAACCCGCAGGTACCGCCTAGCGCGGAAAAATATTAATTGACGGTCAGGTGGGCGTGGCCGGAACCTGTTAGCAAACTGAAGCTTGTAATCAAGCGCGGACTATGATTGATCGCTATTAATATCAAGGAAAAAAAAGAAGTCTTAGATACCTGAATCTTTCGCCTGAGCGACAGTTGTTTCTTTTACCATCGTCAAACCAAACCTAATTAAAAGTTCAAGGAGAAATGCCAAACTTCGTTTGGCCAAATATGTACTTGGGACTCCAAGATTGTGTACTGGCTATATAACTTTACTTCTATTTTATTAAATGAAATATCTAATTTATTAAATAGGTATAGATTAAAGGGAATTTAAGTTATTTCTATCAAACAATTCCAACAAATAACTACGAAACATATTTATGATTAAAATACTAAAGTAAAATTAAATAAACTAGTACCTATTTATTTTAAAATTGTCCCAACTAGATTTACTTTTTATAGGTCTATAGTTTAAGGTTTAAACTATAGACCTATAAAAAGTAAATAAATATATTATATGCTTAAACTTTAAGCATATAATATAAGCTACTTTCAATGAAACGCTAATCAGGTAAGCCTGAGCTCATATCTTTATATTTTTTGTAGATTCTTATAATGTGGGAAAAAACCCATTTACGAAAACTCCGCCCTGCCGGCAGGTAGTAAACAAAGCCGTGATAACAAGGAATGCGTTGTATTTTTTACTCAACATGACAAATCATTTTATTCAATGCACCCTCTATCTACGATTTACAATAGGTTTAGCGGCTCCTTCCAATCAATTTATTCTGTAAAAGGTCAAGGCAGGTATCACTTTTGTAGATGAGTCGTGAAGATGAAGGCTGTTTGTCATGGGATAAAGTTACTGTTGCTATTATCGTGCTGAGAAGAGCAAGGATACCATGCGAACAGTTCTAGGCTTTCATTTATTGGACAAAGTCCTGAAAGGGACATTGGATTTCAAATGGCCACAGCCATAGCGCGCGCTACGAAATACGTTATTCTTATTCAGTTTTGTTTAAAAGCTTTCAAAGTGCATCAACCTGGCAGGTTGCATTCACCTGTACAAAAAGAGTTAAGCTAAATAGAAAGCGCCACAGCGTTGCAGCGTGAATGCACTTGACACCGTAGTAAATGAAGGACACAAAGCCCGCGGACGGAGGGATTCTTTGAATGACGCGGCAAGTGGATCACTCCGAATCACAAAGTACTAAAACTCTTTACTCCTATTCCTCTCGCACTTCAGCCGAGACTTAAAGATAAAATGTGACAGGACTATTGACATCGAATTTTTCATTTTGGGATAAGGCGTTAGTCGATCCGATTGTCACCCGCGTCTCGCGGTAATCTGTTTGTCCCGCACGAAACCATTTTTTACTCATCTGTACTTTACCATTCATTGAGAGATCTATTTCAAAATAAATAAAGAGGTGTTGGATTAAATCGTGAGAGATTTATATTTGATCGTATAGGGGCGGGACTTGCGGTTACATTGGTACATTACGTACAAACTAGCATAACTGAAGTGTAATTCAATTTAATAGAAGCACAGCCGTTAAATCAGGTGAACGTTATCTATCGATAGAGTAAGATAAGTCGGAGTGGCCGCTAAGCCGGATAGAAACCACCGGCGGGCCCAGATTGGAACCGATAACGAGAAACCATTAGAGCAACCGCCAAACGCTTCTGACAGAATGGTAATAATTGACGGCAAGTCGGTACAATCAGTATTTACTTCAAGACGGCCAAGGGGTTCGGAAATATCGAAAGGGTTTAGGACTATCGTCTAAGCATCCGAGCTTTATGCCTTTATTTAGTAAGAAGAGAACCTACCTACGTATCTATTAATGTGAACCTGTGTTATCTTAAATTGTCTATCGTTCAAACGTATGAAAATGGGAGACATAATAATTAGAAGACATTTTATTATTTTTAGTTATTTCAATTTTAACAGTTTTAGTATCCTATGTCACCCGAGATGGTGAAAGGATTCTAACGATACCACACACGTTTACATCGGCTCAGGTGTTTAGAAGTTATGGTAGAATAAATAATCATTACATACATACATGAACCCTGAAAATATTACACTCCTTATTTTGGGCAGTCGTGTAAAAAATACCCATGTAAATAGGTAAAAGTTAAAGTTACGGGTATAATTTGCTTCCTTAATATATATTATTTTGTTCTGTTTCATTCAACATATGTAAGCCGCCTGGAACTCAGGTATTCTGTATAGTAAAGTGCAAAAATATGTATCGAATGAATCCTCTCATAAATATGTTACGAAGTTCTCATTAAACTGGTGCATTGGGACATATTTTTGGGTTGTTTCGTTCTCCCATATTTTTACCCTTGACTGTAACTGATTGGTTCGCATGAGACAGTATAAGCCTAGTGTGGGGGTTTATGTTGAAAATTGTAGATAGGTAAGACGACTAAGGGAATAAAGGTTTGCAGTACTGTTAGGCGATGGGCTTGCAACCTGTCACTAATACACTGGTACAACATCTTAGCCTGTTTGTGCAAAGTGTGGTTACAGAATTATCAACAAGTTTTTAGGGTTGTTGGAAATTCTGTAGCTCTGCCTACCCCACTCTGGGAATGAAGGCGTGAGTTTATGTATGTATGTATGTGTAGATAGGTAAGTATGTGTATATGGGTATTAATAAAATATTTGTCACATGAGAACCACGAAAAGGCAATTTTGCCGTTTAATGACAGTGAGCCAAATTCGATTTTGGTGAAGCGTGAGAGTAAGTATATTATTGAGAACGGGTTACCTTTGTCTCGGTGAAATCTGTTTGCCAAATTGTGCCGATTCCCAACCGTTTCATTTACCAATCCGCTTTGTTTTGTGTAACGTTAAATATTTCAAGATTTTTTAATTTTTTTATTTCCAGTTACAGGAAAGAACTGGGTTGGCAAATAAAACGCTTGGGAAACGTCACATTTTGGAAATCATATTTCGGCCAAACGGCCGGCTCCTATTGAGAACAATGCTGGGTCAACATAAATGGGTGGCTGGGTGGGTTATATAATATATAGTATAGTATATTTACACATGTGTTTTAATTTTTACCTTGTTGTTTTTTTTAGGTTTAGGGTTTTATGTTCTTGCTGCTGACGTGAAAAGTTGCATGTGCAAGAAGAGACCAAGGTTATTTCATCTCGTGTCTGTGAAATCCACACTCGTAGCAAAACACAACTTTGTTCTCTTGTTGCACAAAAACCTTATAGCCCGTTCAAATTAAGCCGTATATGGGCAATCAGGGGAAATAATTCGCGTAGTGTTGTAAATTGGTACAGTTATGGCTTGCGGTATCGAGCTCGGTGTGTCGAGCTGGAGGATCAGTGGTGGTAATTGGTTCGAGGGTTCCTAACATCCAACCCCACATTTCAGGAGGCAATTAGTTACACAGCCACTCTTGTACTTAGGGGAATACTCGTAATGCGTGACATTTTGCTGACCCTTTAGTAGGGGGAGAGGAGAGATCAGCTTTGGACTTAGTGCTGGATTTAACAAAAAGCGAGTATCGGTGGCTGTTAGGATCAAGCTGAGTAGTGGGCGCACGATATATCGTCAAAAACATCATTTCTTCTGATTTTGCTATGGCTTGTGTGAGTGAGTTGCCCTGGCCCGTAGAGGTCGCTCCAAGTGGGCTCCTTTGAGCCTGTTTCTGACGTGATGGGGGAACTGCGGGTGAGGGAAACTTCTACCCGCAGCGGGGCCGCTAAGGAAGAGGATCTCCGGTATTACGGGGCACCGTACCCTATCCGTACTCGGCAATCTGCCGGTCCGCAACGGCCCCACAACGCCGCAAACGATTGCGGCGTAGTGAGGCCGCAGAGAAAGAGGAATGCCGGTATTACTGTGCGTATTACCGTTCTTCCTATCCTCTGCGGCCGTAACATGTGGACCTGTGGGTGATGGATCGGGGGTCTGTCGCCTTTTTTGGTCCCCTGGACTGTAAGCGCTCTGAATTCTCCCGGGGCGGTACGCGTGCCTGTCGCTGGGCGTCGTATTAGAATGCGCAAAAAGAACCTGCGGTCCTCACCAACAACGGCGTGGAGGGAGAATCACTGGGTTTTTAGTGGGTATTCTGGCCATTCCCGGGTGGCGAGTCCCACATTACGCTCCCCCGGGCCCAGGTGGTATAAAAAAAATCTTATCGGGTGGGCACTATTGTAGGTGACTCATTGTTGACCTTAGTACCCGTTTTCCACCAGGAAAGCTGTTTCAGATGAAATCTGGACTAAGATGCAAATTACCTTTTTTGGGTTCGGTACCCAAAGGGTACCAATGGGACCCTTTTACTAAGCCTCCGCTATCCGTCCGTCTATAGGTCAGCGGGCTGTATATCTCTGTATGAACCGTAACAGGAAGACAGATGATATTTTTACAGTATTTGTTATTATAACGACATTACACTAATGTCGATAATAACAACAAAAAAAAAAAACATGCAAAAAACTTTAGGCGTTTCTTCCTCGATTTTAATAAGGGTTCCTCATGTGCGAGTCTTCCTCGCACTTGGCCGGTTTCGACAGTGTCAAGTTTTTATAGATCCACAATGAAGCTGTAAAACCTTGACCGGCAGTTTAGAAAAAAAAAGCCTTATTTTTACTATATATTCTATCCTACCCTGACTTCTCACAACCATTCCAAGTGCACACTGATGCTAGCGATTTTGGAGTTGGTGCTGTGCTGTCGCAGGTCATTGGTTACCATAGGTTGGCAAGGGTGAGCTATTTTTACGTCATTAATATCATGTAGTTGTATCTTGTAAATATTAATATTAAAAGAAGAGAACATTTTAATTTATTGATTTATCCGCTTATACACTTCTAATTGACACAACAGAATAAATAGAATTATAAAGTCGTAATGATATTTCACCCAGAGAGAATGTTGCATCCTTGAACAGATTTATTGCCTATCTGAAGAGGTTTGATATCGTATGATATATCACTTGATTAACCTTCATAGTATCATATGGATATACAGTGTGTTATGTCATCGGTGTCGGAGATTTTAGGGACTAACTCTGTAGGTCATACTCATCAACTTTTATTATGGGACCAACATCCAAAATTGCGAAAAAAAAACAGCTTTTCCAAACAAACTTTGAGATCTAAACAGCCAAAATGTATGGAACAGGTGTTTTTTTTTTCGCAATTTGGATGTTGGTCCCATAATAAAAGTTGATGAGTATGAACCTCAGAGTTAGTCCCTAAAATCTCCGACACCGATGACATAACACACTGTATATATATTATGTAAAAAAGTTTGCTTTAATACTAGTTGAAACTGTTTTCACACTGAAGCGAAAAGCTGTGCATAATAGATTAATCACATTCCATAGGTTCTAATAAAATCCATTTGTTTTGATGGAGACGTAAATCTCGTAGCAGAAAGGCAGCCTAAATAAAATAATTTCATTAGTTTATAATTAATTACACATGGGGCATTTACCATTGAATGACAAGATATGTCCATGTTATGCAAAAACTGAAAACAGCTCACCTTGACACCAGCAAACTACCAATTGAGTAGCGTTCACTGATTCTTTAGGTTAAAAAAAAACTAGCCAATGGGTAAACCCTGAATAATCGTACTGTAATACGAGTACATGTGTACATATAAATTAGAGGAGTTTCCTTGCGTATATTTATGATACCGACCAACACAAAGATTTGGAACAAAATTGATCCGCAAACGACACGGTGCTTTGTCAGTAGGTACAAGTAAGATATATAATTATATGGTAAATGACCTCGGTGTTGTGGAGCCCTAATCAAAAAGTATTAACTATAAGCTAAAACGTGGGATCCTTCTATTTCTTCCGTGTTGGATACGATTCGAATCACGAGTTTTCACTCAGGAATAAAGCATCCGAAATACTGATTGCATTAAGTATAGTCGCTGAATGAAAAGGTTCGTCGCCTTTGGGCCTTAACAGCATTGAAATAAAGTTGAAAAGTGACGGAAGCTTTTATCCCGCGACTGTATATAATTTTAGTAACAATTAATACCAAGAAGACATAATTATATTAGACAGGCCCGGAATACGGTACAATGGAAGTTCAAATAGAGCATAGCATGAATGACAATCATGATGCGAGACTTTAAGCAACCCATATAAAGCACCGTCTTGTCGCGATAAACAACCGCTCTTGATACTCCTAGACAGTTAAACAATACGAACTGGGCAAGTCTTTGAATTCTTTGCTTATAAATATTTAAATTTTAGGAAGTTGCGGCCCAATCAAGCAGAACCGTCTTAACAGATTTGAATCATTTTATAACATATACATATAAAATGTCCTGGATTTATGATACAGGATAGATTTGCATCCCTGAAAATTGTAAAGTAAAATTATAGGTTAGGGAATAACTACAAACAGGTGCTACGCGAACGAAGTCGCAGGTAGAAGAAAATAACAACAAACCTTGGGAATAATAAAAACTAAAACCATACATTTCATGATCTATTAAATAATATCAATATGATAATAATAATGGATTAATCGCATTTATACATAATAAAAACAAACTTACTGCGAATCACTGTCACTCCCAGAATAGTTAGCCAGTAAAGTGAGTCCCGAGGGCGCGGGCGCGGCGGCGCTTGCCTCCACACTATCCCTCTCTTTCCCCTCCGACACTTCTGCATTAGTCACTGTACTTGGCACCACCACATCACTCTTTTTGGTCCTAACAAGATTCCCCAACGCTAGTTTCTTACTTAACACTCCAACACTCCTATTCCAAGGTTCTTTCTTAGTGTCAGCTGGTTTGTTCGGTATTACTTCAATTCTGGACGTTTTCGCCGGGGGTTCGTCTTCTTGCACTTCCTCTATTATTTCCTCAGCAACTACTTTTTGTGTAGATGGGCCTCCAAACTTGATAGTCCTGCAAGGGAAGAAACAATCATCATTACTATGACTTAGGTATAAATTACGTACCTTACGGTGTGATGTGGTCTTTAAGACTTGGCTTTTGTAACTACAATTAGGGTGACGGCACATATGATGGACACTTTTAGCTGACAGGCACTGGTAATGGACACTTCACTCTTAATTCAAATTTCATAAGGTCCTAAATTGATTATTGCAAAACAAATGAATAACCCTTATCTTCTGTTAGACCCCTCCTTAGGTAAAAAAACATTACGTCGGGTGATGGAACCAGTAATGGACAAGGCACCAATAATGGACACTTGGTGTTACCAAGTGTCCATTATTGGTGCCTTGTCCATTACTGGTTCCATCACCCGACGTAATGTTTTTTTACCTAAGGAGGGGTCTGGAAAAAAGTAGCAGCATATAATACGGATTATTTTTTATTTTGTGGTAATTATTAAGTAGTGCATTTGTAATCTCAAGATTACTAGTCAACTTTTAAATGGAAATTGCGTATTTTACTGTTAAACAATCAGAAAAAATTAGAAACTACATTAAAAAAAACTCGTTTCAATGGTGTTTTTATCAAAGGGTTTCGTGCTGTTCCTATATGTTTTTTTTAAAATAATTCCTTTTTTTTATTATTTTGTCTATATAAGACTATAAATAAATTGTACACTATCAGATTTATGATAAGCATAATATTAATGTACCTTTTAAATTGTAAAGTATTTTTCTTCCTCTTATTTTCTTTCAATGTGTTATAGTCCTACTGCTGGGTAAAGAGCTCCCTTTTTTCCGCTATTCGTCCCTATTAAGTGCATGCTCCCGCCACTCGCTTCGAATCGCAAACAAATCGTCAAATACTATAAACAAATTAAAAAAACTGCTTACTTAATGAAATCGTCGTCTTCCTTCTCCTCCCTGGCGCGGCGCGTCTCGGCGCTCTCAGGCTGGTACTGCTGCAGCATGCCCTCGTAGTCCACGGCGCGCTGGCGTCGGTTCAGCTCCTTCAGCTCCTCGAGGCTCTCCAGCAGTTCAATCTCCTGGCGAGATTGCTCTGTCCTGTATTCTGGAAATATATGCATCACAATAAGAAATAAATAACTACTTAGGCCGCTATATATCGATGTTTTGGTTAATCCTGCTTTTTAATTTTATTGTATTTCCTATTTATTTAAGCCGTGAACCAGTAAAAATATCATCTTAGGAAAGCGCCTACATTTATAATTTCCTGGCCCTCATGATACCGGTTTGACTCGTCAGTAAGGAATGCAATACCGGGCTACCGGCATCCCGCATACATTATGCGGGACTAATCTCGTTTGTAAATTGAGTGGGATCCCGCGGGATTTGCGGGATTCAGGAACAAATATTGTTTAATTTCATTTTAAATGTAGTTCCAATTAATGATATATTCGTATAACCTTACACTACTCTGCGGGATCTCGCGGGACTAAGAACTGTCAGTCTCGCCGAACACCGGGATTAAACTTTCATGCGGCCTACTCGCGTGAGCTAATTCCTTAACCTGTGCACTGCGCTTTTAAGATGTAATTTCTTATAATATAACATGACTTATGTAAAATGCAACGTATACTGTGACCTACTTTGGAAATTAGGATCGAGAAAAAAAAACTCATTTTTAGGGTTCCGTACCAAAATATTAAAAAAGGAACCCTCATGGTGTCTTCGGTGTCTGTCTGTTCGTCTGTACAGCAGTATTTCTCTGAAACTATAGAAGGTATTCATTTGAAATTTGCCATAGTTGTATAACTGCCCGCGTTTTTAGTAAAAACATCATGAAATATTTTTTCTAAATATTTGAAATGGGGTCTAGAATGGCGGATTTAAAATGAAAGTTTTGCAAACACAAACAAAAAACTTTGTAAATGTGCTTTAAAATTTAGCATTATTAAAATAAATAAATATTGCATTAAAAATAAAATTCATAACAAAATGAGTATTTTCTTTTGCTTTTTCCAACCATAGTCGGACTCGCACTGGACCCGGTTTTTATAATGGAGTAAATCTTTCCCTCTCTAATTTTTATTTTAATTAACTTTATTTCAATTATATAAAGAAAGCGGCCATAGTAAAACACCGTATAAAAAAATAAAGTATATACATATAACAGTTCAAGAAATACAACGATTTTTATGGTATTGCAAAAAAATCACAATAAAATCTTGCCTTTTTGATTTTTTATTATAATTATTGATTATTATTATTTGCTGTTATAACAGCAATAGAATTACAAACTGTGAAAATTTCAACCGTCTACCTATTACGGTTCAGGAAATACAGCCTGCTGACAGGAAACAGGGAAGGTTTAGCGATAGGGTCCCGTGGACACACTTTAAAAAGCTGTTCTAAATAGAAGACATAAAACACCATTTAAGTTACAGTTTCATTTTCAACCTATCTGTATTGCTCTATTCCTATTAACACACATACAACTAATCTTTCACTCCTTAAACCCTGTTATAGTACGAATTTAACTAATTGTGTATACTTAGACAAATTATACGAAGGAATATAGCTGTAAACCTAACCCCAAAATAGATAAATAATGATTAGTTCAAATAGTCATTAGAACTTAGACTGTTAGGTCTATTAATCATCATAAGGAATAATAATTATTACTTTTAGTAATGTTAGAGCTTAGAGCATTTCATGTTTAGTACAAGTAAACATTAGGATATATAACTTTAGGTATCAATTGGGTGAGTATAGTTTTTTGAAGTGGTGTATTTTATATTTTATTTTGATAGGAATTATTGTATTGATCTGAGAATAAAATAACTTTTATTTTTATGTTCTATAGTTCAAGCCTAAAGTAAGGTTTCTGAATTAAGTATCTTATTCTTAGCCCACTTGAGTCCATCTTTAGGGTTCCATACCCAATAGGTAATAACGGGACTCTATTACAAAGATTCAGCTGCACATCTGTCTGTCTGACTGTCAACAGGCTGTATCTCATGAACTGTGATAGCTAGACAGTTAAAATTTTGCCAGAAGGTGTATTTCTGTTGCCACTTTAAAAACGACAGAAACAGAACAAAATAAATATTTAAGGGGGCTCCCATACAACAAAAGTGATTTTATTTTCCCTTTTTTGCTCAGTATTAATAACGGAAATAGGTAGAAACTTGAAATATTCACAGAAAATTTAGTTACATATTAACTTTAAAAATAAATCATTTAAATAAAATAAAATAAATATAACAAACATGATTTTCTAGGCATTTTTTGCCAATTTTGTATAGATAATGGTACAAAAACCCGTCGTGCGCGAATCTGACTCGCACTTGGCCGGTTTTTAGGGTTCCGTAGTCAAACTAGAAACCTTTAAAGTTTCGCCACGTCCATCCGTCCGTCCGTCCGTCCGCAGCCTAGCTCAGAGACTCTTAGGACTGGAAAGCTGTAATTTGGCATGAATATACATATTAGTCACGCCAGCAAAATGGTAAAATGAAATCTTGAAAAAACATTTTTTTTAGTGTACCTCCCCTACACGTAACATGGTGTTTTTTTTTTTTCTCTTCTACCCCAATGTAGGGTGTCGTAGGATAGGAATTTCAAAAATATTGTGGGTTTGTGAAAACAATTTTTCGATTAAGGGATCCGTTTATGAAGTATTAAGCTTTAAAGCGCTAATTTTACTTAAGAGTCAAGTGTCGTCGTCGACCCGTCCCTCTCGACCCGTCCCCTCCCTACAGCCAAACTACAAATACTAAAAATCTGAAAAATCTTCTTCAATGAAAGGACATATAACGAATTTTAAAGAAAAACTATCATGACTAAGTAGACATCATTGGTTTATGAGATACAGGCGATTAAAGTTTATACCTACTAAAATCATCTAATATGGCACCAAATGACTTTAAATAGAAAATAAGGTATTACTTGTTGTTTTTATGATTGTAGTACTTAGTGGCTTCGGAACCCTACACTGAGCATGGCCCGACATGCTCTTGCCCGATTATTTAAATTCAAGGTGGTAATAAATTTGACCACTGTGACCCAAAGAGTTAATGGTTGTAGAAGTTTCACTACTTTTTGCATGGATTGCATTCTATTAAGTTGTGGGGCAATGTTTAAAGTGCGTTCAAAAATTGAGAACACTATAAATATAGTACAATTGTATTGTTTCTTGCGATGCTTCTAAGAGGTGGTTTCCTATTTGATAGTGCTGCCAGATTTTTATGGGTAAAGCTTGCTTTTTAGAACATTTTCCTAAAGCAATTACTATGAAAGGTACAGTCAGCAGCATAAATAAGTGATCATTTATGTACCTTGTCACTTTAACGTCTTGTTTGAAATTTTATACAAAATTGTGAAACGATTGAAAGCGACAAGGTACATAAATGATCACTTATTTATGCTGTTGACTGTACTTAACCCATTCACCAAGTTTGAATAATGCAATTGTTATATACAACTCTAAATTCTAATATATTATGTCCCATCCCAGCTTTCTAACTTGTATATGTCCATTTACAGAGTGTTTTCATGTTTTTTATAATGAGATCCATGTTGAAGTTTATTATTTTGTATGATATACCTAGTAATTTCATTGGGTTATTGGCCTCTTCTTCCTTCTGTTCCTCTTCTTCCCGCTTGGCCTGCTCCTCTGCCAACTTAAGGGCCATGAAGTTCCTTGTAGCACCAGCCTCTATCTCATAGTCAGTGTTCTTAGGATCTGTTTTGAATGATATTTCTTGCAGACATCTTGTGCACTGAAATATTCAAATTAATCATTAACATTCACAAGAAAACACAGTTGTTTTTTTGTAGTTAGGATAACTTATTGAATTCATTATGTTAAGATTAAATCACAATCTTTGACAAACTTATTTCAGTTCAATTTAGAACATAAGTTTGGAATGAACTAAAACTTACACAATGAATATTTCTCAATAGTAATACAGTCATTTGTCAACTGATGTAGTCCTGCTGTAGTAGTGATCTATCAGGAAAACTGTTTTTACCCAGACTTTCAAAATGTTATTAAAACCGTCAATACAAGCATATTCAAATATCTTCTTTAGTACCCCCATAGAATAGTTGAATTACCCGAGGTTGGGAAACCAGGGTCTACTGATAACAATCTACAACAATGTTTTTGTGCCGTTCCATTATATGGGGAGGTTAAGAAAATTGCAATCAATTTTAATAAACACAGAAAATTGCATCATAATCAGTGATCGGAATAGGCAGAACTAATTTACCTAAAGTTTGCAATAGGACATTTATATATATTATAATATAGCACTTACAATCAGGAAAAAATTGAGTTTTTTGAATTTTTACTTTATGACATTATTTTGCAAACTTTAGGTAAATTGGCTCTGCCTATTCCGATCACTGTCAATAGACAATTAAACAATTGACTCACTAGTATTCTTCTTCTTGAAAGTCCAAGTGTGATAAATAATGTCTAACCTATTAATTTATTTAATTTAAAGTGGAATTATAGAATCCATTGCATAGCTTTTTATCAACAGAAAAATTGGGTAAATACACATGTATTATTCAACAGGGAACTGCAATGATTCCTAGACTTACTTTAATGTAAAACCTGTAAATCCTTATTCCTAAGTAGTCTTGGTTTTCCACGTCTTCTTTCCGAGCGTTAAACTTTTTGCCCTTGTAAATGTATTCGCCACAAGTAGCACATCGCATATTAAAAGGAGCCATCAACCGCACAGTGTACTGCCGGTTCTTAGCCAACTTCATACGCGGGATCTTCGACGGATCGAAGTCCGGGGGATAGTATTTCTGAAAAGAAATCATGAAAAATTATGATGATGCTTTTTTTATATTAATATTATTGTTATTTTTGGTTAATAAAGTGTTTACATATGTACAAACACACATATACTTATTAGACACTATTTATATGGCATCTTATTAACTAAAAGAGTGGGTATAGGGCTTAATAATAATACCTATTAAGTTAATAACTTACGTTTAGAACTTTTCTTTCTGACATGTTGTAGGCCTTTTAAAGGATATCACAAAGAAAATTTACCACACGATCACACGACACCGTTTTTATTAACGTAACAAGTAGGTTTAAAATTTAAACGGCATGGGGCCACGGGCATTTAATTGTATTTGCCCAAGGATGAATTCATGAATCTTTTGACACTTGTCATATTTGACATATCGATCTTGTATGTTTTAGGTACATATAAAACTGACGAGGACAACTACTACTTTAAAAATCGAAGTTTGAAGTTACGTAATTTCTATTCCTTTTTTCGAATTTAGTTAGTCTCGAACAAGTAAAATGGACAGGGCATCTGAAGTTTCAAATTTTGTACTTCATAGTAACCCCCCCTGACCCCCCCCCCCCCCGCTTGAAATCGAGTCTCGCCACACCACACCGTTCAAATCAGTCATCTGCTAGTATCTGTACTACTTTAGCCTCTTGGTCCTATTCACGATTTGGATTAGGTACTATCGAACCAACGGAACCCTGACCCACCATGGAACCTTGTCACAATGATTGACGTGCGATTGTCGTATAGCTTCGTATGTCCTAACGTCAATCACTGTGACAAGGTTCTATGGTGGGTCAGGGTTCCGTTGGTTCGATAGTACCTACTGGTTTTATTAGGGCAACATGCACCAAAAATCCCCAACACTGGGTTAATCCACTAACGCGACTTGTTATATTTATTTAGTTAGTAGTTTAGTAATTAATTACCCAGTGTTAATTTTATGGAGCAATTAATTATATAATTCCAGAATAGAATTCTGTAATTAACAATTCAAACTTCTATAGCCGGTATTTTAAAATAAGAAACATGTTCGCGCGAAAAATGAAGCTTAATTAGTCAAATTTCTCACGTCGCATCGCGTTCGCGAATCGCTTACGTACGACCTGATACCTACTGACTAGCAACAGACGAGCAACAGAGGCCGTACTTTGAAAATCGAAGGTCGAAGTTACGTTACCTCCATCCCTTATCTCGATTTAATCTCGGCTCAGGACGACTTTATCCACATTCCTATTTCGTTACCTTAACTCGTCCACAATGCCATGTCGTCAGCATGTAATTCTTAAATTGTCACATTTCTGACTCGTCCACCATCGTCTATTTCCTATCTTTTCCACATTCCTATAATATTGTCAATAGTGCTAACTCGTCCACATTCTTATATCGTCCACATCCCTATATAGTCCACAATGTTAACTCTTCCACATAATTCAAACGTGGTTTAATGTGATTAAGATTATATTTAGGTTTAGTTTTTTTTTTCTCATAACAATATTTACAACTCAACTGAACAAAATTTACAATTCCAATTGAATTACGAAACGCCGAATGGTAATAGCGAGACTTATGTTCTCCTACAAAATGTCTCATTATTCCCATTTTGAGCGGTTTTTTTTAAACGTCGGGTGTAAAATAATATACTATCCTACAGAAAAAAACAGGGGCTGACTCGTGGTCACACCAGTTTGTCACACCACTGCTATTCGCTTTAGTCGGTTATTCGTCAGAAATCATTTTTATTCCGCAAAAGTAGGTACAGATGTAGTGCATAATTATTTTCCTTCGTATTTTCACGGAAACGTACGAACGTGTCTTGCTATTTCAGTCGGTCACAGTACAAAAAGTACTGAGGTTGACTGAAGTAGCATGACACGTTCGTACGTTTCCGTGAAAATACGAAGGAAAGCAATTATGCACTACACCTGTAGGTTAGGTTCGTTAGGTATCTTAAGATGCCCGAAGGGCAAATCGCTCACAATAATTAAAAGATCCGGCGACAGCACTAGCGACCACTTAATGGGCTATTGGCGCATGGGATTATTAGGAACAAAATATGAATTGATGTTAACGTTTAAACCTGTTTAAACCAATAAAAACAAGTAAACATAATTCATAGTAGCTTTTATTCACGATCAAAGTACACCTTCACTCAGACCTTTTTAGTGGTTGTTGGGCACGATAGCACACGACCACTATATAGGCTCTTGGCGTTCTAAGGGTTAAGTATTATTGTATTTTATTATAGGAAAAAAATTCCTTCTGCTGGAGTTTCTTGCGACGCTTCTTCTCCGCAATGATGGTCTTGTCCGAAGCGCTAGTAGATTCATTCTATATTACCGACGTGTAAAAGAGCCCTCATGTGGCCAATTTACTAAATAAATATTTTGAATTTTGAATTTTATTTGACGCACTGAGCTGATTTAGACCGGTAGTTTCAGCCACCCCCATTTACGTCTGACCTAATTCCACATTTTCATATAAAAAAATCGAACTGCCAATTATATATTTTAAAATTAACTTTAGCAAAACTTTGAACATCTCTTGGGTTAATAGTGACCTACCTGGCACTCCCAGCTTTCCTCTCTTCGATCCACAGCACAATCACCCTCATCAGTGAGATTCGGAACTTCCTCAATTTTCGGTCGAGGCATTTTAAAATTATGTACAGTTTTTTTTAACTTATGATTTTTATTGGTCCAAACACAATTTTATCAAAACATCACTTGATAACAACACACTTTAAACAATTTTTTTCGTTTGACGGAACGGTTTCAGAAGAACAGGAATTTTCTGAAAAGAAGAACGATATTAAGGCGATAAATAATAGCTAATTAAGTATATTGCTATGCTACCCGCTCAACTAAAAAGCGGCATCTTCGAAACATTAGGCCTAGTGTGTATGTGCAACCTTATTAGGTAGCTAGGTATTATTAACGGAAGAGAATTAAATCTGCAGTCAATATTTTTTTCTTTATTTGCTGACGATACCGTGGTATCATTGACAATCGCCTCAATTATTCGCAAACCGTTTCGGGGACTCTTTAATGGTTGTGGTCGGTGGCCCGTCCGTGGGCAGTCTTCGTTATCACATGCGCCAATCGTATCTTTACCCAAAAAGCTACAAGGGCGCATACAGACAATGATAATATAGAAATAAACTGACCGTTCGCGGCGGCCCCCACCGGCGAGCTCGTGCTCTAGCGCGGCTATCTTCTCCTCGTGGCGCGTGCGCTGCGCCTGCGCACGCCGTTGCTGCTCTTCCAGCGCCAGCACGATCTTCTCGAGCCGATGGATCTGCTGCTGTTTACTCTCCAGCGTGGAGAACAGCTCCTGAATCTCCTCCGCCTTGGCAGCGATCTGCTTATTCACCTGGTACAAACACATCTATTTATATAGTACAAACTATGTACGTACATGATAATGTAACCTGATGACAAAGAAATAATAATTTCTTTATGTCATCGGTGTACGAGGTACTCCTATTACCAAGCAGCTGACGCAGCCTAAATTAGTGACATGGAAGAGATGCGCAAGCGACTGAGCAGTAGTAGTGTTGAGATTCTGGCGTTCGAGCAAGGAACAATAAGTAAATAAAGAAGTACTACATACGTCTTAAGTGTATATTATGAGTTATGACACGATAGCCTGAGATAAAAATAAAGCGGACTTGAGTACACTAACTTCTTTTTGTATTGGCCAACCAGATATGAAACTAAAGTAGAGAACCACTGCACATGCATTTAAATAAAAAGCGACTCACCCATTCGAGCCATAGGGGATGACATACAGACGGACAAACGCACGGACGGACAGACAGACAGACAGACAGACAACGGCTGCATAGACAATAAATACCTCTTTTTTGGATTGGGGGATTATAATTCTAGGTACTTGTTCTCGAGCGTTGCTAGATATGAGCCTAATAAGGAATTAATAGCGCCACCTGAAGAATATAGGTACGCTGTTTGTCCACCAAATGTATGTGTCGCTACCTCGGTTCAGTCATCTCGTTCTCGTTGACGACGTCGCGGTGATTTCGGCGGTGGACAAGCAGCCTAACCGTTTCAATTTCCGGATTTTAGTTATTATTCTTGCCCGCCAAGAATAATAACTAGATCCGATAATTATGCATGATCTTGTTTGGAGTCTTGACATACTGAGGATGTTATATTAGCTCTTAATATTAAGTGAATAAGAGCCGTCATAAACTCAATAATATTATTACGATATGGAAGTAGTTTCATCAACACAAAGTAGAATAGAGGCCTGAGCGTATTGCAAGGTTAATCCCACTGTTAAAGCCTAAACTGGCCGTAAACAAAATAAACATAAAGCCCGTTCCTCACTTCGTCTACAATTTTCATTCGGTGCTCGAGGTCCTGCTGCAGCACCGCCAGCTCGCGGCTCTGCTCGGTCTCCTTGTTCTTCAGCATATTGATTAGTTCCTCACGCACCTGCGGCATTCTCGCGTTACAAAAAAAAATCTCTTCATTCGGTTGACTTCTCTATACCTACTTAAGTAGTTCTATTTATAGGTACTATTTACAAAATTGTATTTACAAAACGCATCCATCACTATCGTGTCATGATCAATTTTAAAGCGCGGGTTGTCGGTACCTCTAGTCTTTTAGTATGTTCATCTGGATACCGTAAGGTATAACTGTACCAATTTTACGTATTATTTCCCCTGATTTTATTATTTTTTTGGGTTACTAGGTATTTCTTAAATTTAACCCGTGAGGAGTTCGTGTTGAAGTCGTTAATTTTTCAAGTTAGAAGCCTAATAATTTTAGTTTATACATAACTAGCTTTCCGCCCGTGACTTAGTCTGCGGTCAGAACATCTGTTAAAAGTACAGATATAGTTTACATCACCTTCAAAGGTTTTTTAAAGTCTAGAACGTGAATTTTAAGTAAGTGGTCCACATAAACAACTTTTCATGGCTCTAAAGTTTAAAACCACAAAAATTGCCATACAAAATAAATTCACTCTGCCCCTTTTTACCATTACGTGTTTTTTATACGACCCTTTTTTATTTAATTTATAATGGTTTTGATACATATTTAGTTATATTTAATTTTTAAGTATAGGTAAATAGTACGTAATCTTAATACCATTTCACGTTACATTCGCAAAAATCTTTTTTTTGTTTACAGCCCATTTATAATGCATTTATGACTATGACCAAACGTTTAATCTTATAGGCACACAATGCTTAGTTGGTAGGTACAAAGCTAGTATAAAACAGCGCCGAGTAACCTTGATGACCCTTGCCTGGGCACGTGAAGTCTTGTCCTGCTGCTCCAGCTGCTGTTCCTTCTGCACCAGCAACTCTGACAGCTCTTCGTTTCGGTGGACCGCTTCCAGGAGGCCCATTCTTAAACTCATGATCTGTGTCAAAGTTAATACTTTAAAATAACAGAATATTCCTTAATAGAAGAATCATTACACGTTTACTAGTTTCCCAACTTGCCTGCTGTTGGAGTTCTTGATAACTGATACAGTTAGGAGCTTCTGAGTTGTTCGAAACAGCACGATTGTGAGCTTGGAGGTCGCGAACGTACTGCTCATATTGAATGACTTTCTGCTCACTGAAAGACACATACCGATTTATTCTTACTATTAGGTACCTTAACAACAATTATGTCACTCGCCGTCGCTTAACTTACTTTAGTTTTATATTCTTGGTTAATTCCCTTATTTGAACCTGCATTTTGCCCAATATTTCTTCTTTATTTAGAAGTTCTGCAGCCAATTTTTGTTGCATCCCTACCTTGCAGTCCGATTCCTTAAAATGAGAAACAGTTTCATTATAATTCGTACTTTGAAACATAACCAAGCGCCGATTTACACATCGTTTAGGGAGAGATTTAAGTTAGAGTTAATTTATCCAAATCCAGAATAGGTGCATACATTGTTCAAAAGTTTGATCCACATAGTGAGGAAAGTTAGAGGATGCAGCAGGAAATCCCCAAAAATGAACTATGGTTTTATTTTCGCTGCTAAATATTTAAATATGAGGCTTTCTAATCAACTAAACAAGCTGTAAACTGGTTATTACTTTAAAAGCGCCATCTCCTTAAAAGCGAAGAACGATATATAACAGGTGGTATAAACAACTGAAAAAAAATCTACGGTTACGCTCTTTTAATGACGCATTTTTAGTAGGTACGTAGGTCGCGCAAATAGGAAGGTTTTAATAGTTACTGCAATCTTGGTGAGAGTTTCCAAAAATCTGGTTTTTTCTCGTTTGCATACTATTACTTCATCTTCTGTTATACGTAGCGTCTCCTTTGTTGCTTGCAACTCTGCCCATAGATCCATCTCTCTTTCTGTTGGAAGTTCTAAAAAGATAAAATATAATTATAATTTTCATTAGGTACCTAAACATAATGCCTTTTTTTTTGTATTATTAAACCCACTTTTGTGTACCTGGATTAGGTTTACTGTTTTCAAGCTCCGTTATTTTAGCTTTCAGTTGCTTAATCGTATCTCGACACTCGGCCAAGGCCGCCTCGGCGTAATTTTTTAGATCTATCTCCTTCTGGGTTACGGTGCGCTGTTCTTCCAAAGCAGTAGTTATTTCTTTTAGGCGAGTGTTCAAATCGCTTATGGCAGCTTTGTGACTTGCGGTCATTTTTTCTATTTCATTTTTCAGATCAGTTACTCTATAAAAATAAGTAAAATTATTATGTACATACAATATGGCCGTAGTGAAAAAGAGTATAAGTTGATTTAACTCGTAATAAAAAAAGGGGTTCCGGCTTGCAAAGCTCACTTTCCCGATATGTGCACTTTATCTAAAAGTGCACTTTCTGCTAAACGTACACTCCCAAAAGATATACTTACGCTACGTATGTTACATACCCACAGATCACAGAAACAACTGAGATATGTTATGGGGGCGTGGTTCGTGACGACACGATATGGTCAAAATGACCAAAACGGCGCAAGGCGCGTCAAGCGTTGCCCTAGTCACGGTCCACTGATCGCTGTCAATATGCGAGCTCCGTTTAAAAGGTTAAATAACTATTTGTAGCGTGAAAATGTGCAAAAATCTAAGTCCAAACAAGGGAATATAGCATACCGTACATTTCGTTTTTAAGCATTATTTCTATTTTTAATTGAATAATTAAGGTTTGTATGGATTTCTGAGCGTAAGGATGTGGACGTCACTTCTATCGACTATCGATAAATTGCTTGGTCTACAGCGATCAACAGAATTAAACGTGTTAATAGTCCAAGTTATTTATTATCACTACTACACGCTTATATAAAATAATATAACGAACGTCATATAAAGTTTACACTGTAACAACGTATTCTGAATGCCGTATGTAAATACTAAAATCTGGATTTGGTTCAACCGTATTGCAAATTCAATCCATTGATTGGATTTTAGATAAAACTACAAATAAGATAAAAATAAATTAACCAACGACAAAGGCAAGGCAAAGGGATAATGAAGAGATCATTTTAAAAAAAGGTTCAAGGCTAAAGATTGACTGGTAGAGAATGCCTCAAAGTATCTGTCTAAGTTCTTTGTACCATTTATAAAATAAAGTATACATGAATAAGTACGACACAGTACTGGGTCGTCCCAAACCGAGATCTCGTGACCTGATACTGAACCAAACCCATTTTTTAAGTGTATTTGTATCAACATCGTAATATCCTATCTTTACAGTTTACATTTTTATATAGGTACTACGTAATCAATCAAGTAAAATGAACACATTTTTTTTTCAGCTAACATTTACCACAGAAATGCAGCCATCGTAGGTATGATTCCCAATACCAAAATTTTATGTATCAACTTTTTTTATAAAATTGGTATTCTTGCAAAATTGGTAAATTAATGTATTAAGTTTAAATTATGTAATTTCAATAACCTAGTAGTAAAATAAACAAATAGTACCTATTGCCTGAAAATTGAATAGTACCTATATTAACCATGCAAACAAGTTTTATATAGTTATTGATATATTTTGAAAATTTCCTGGTGGCATGCCTAACTGGAGTGTAGGAAATAGACGCAGACCTCTTGAAAACAGGATCACTACATGTCGCTGTCAGAGTAGTTCTTAATTTGCTAAACATAAGGATCTTAGCGCCATCTAGCGCTGATTAATCAATTACTCTTCGTCTAGATGGCAACTAAGTTAATAGTAAGCGCTACCTTACATTTAGTAACTGAACTACGAAGGAAAAAAAAAGATCTTTCAGCATTATTCAACCTTAAAAACTTAACATGAAGCTTAAGTGTGTGCTATGTTACGACGTGTTTAACTCGTAAGCTGTAACCAATTATGAGGAAGTTGTTTTTGTAGTAGTTAATAGAGCATAAGCGTAAGACGTACACATGTTTAATAGTGGCAACACCGGGTTTTGTACAAATTTGCGCTCATGACATATCTCCCTTGATTCTGTGATCTGCGGACTCCAACTGGGGCACTTTTTCGAAACATATACTATTTCAAAACGTTTACTTTTCCAAAACACACACTTTCGCAAAAGGTACACTTCCAATCGGGATACTTTCTCAAAAGATGCACTATTTCCATCTTTACCACAAAATCCACACGAATTTTAGTCAGATGAAGATCATGAGTCATGGTGGCAATGGTAATGTTCTGACTGATCTTTACAACCTTCGTGCTCGTAATTTTTTACCATTTATCCAATAGTCTTTACCTATACGTACTTTAAGGTACAATCCATATTTCATACTATTTTAATCTTAGATTGCTGGCCACTTAACTCACTTTAAGTAATTCACTTTTTTCCAAATGTTTCAGTATTTTTTGCTTTTAAATTATTAATGGCTAAAGACTCGTATTATACTGGCTGATTATTTTTAAAATTTAGAGATTAATTATAGTAGAGATAATTTGAGGAAGGAAGAAGGAATCTGAGAAAATGTATCTTCTGAGGATGTGTTCTGTCTAAGAAAATGCTTTTTGAGACAGTGTACCCATTGGGAAGTGCACTTTTAGAGAAAGCGTTCCATTCGAGAAAGTGATCCTTCTGAAGAAGTGCATTTTGGAGAAAGTGCACATTTCGGGAAAGCCAGACCCAAAAAAAGGTATGATTACCTACATAAACAAGACTTACATCCTTTTTCACTTGATGTTCAGGAGACATATACCCTTTTGCACTGAGACCCCAGTAATTTATTTATTTACGTATTATTATTTTTATTTTGTCAGTCTTGCTAAGAGTTACGGCTGGTACTTACTCAGCCTGGAGGGCGTCACGTTGCAGCGCTAGCTGACCGCTCGCCACTTCACCAGTTTTCAGCGACTCCTTTAATTTTCTTGCCCGCGCCTCTAACTGGACTTCCCTTTGACGGCTCTGAATAAAAGATAAATCCCAAGTTATATATCTTATTATTATAGTTTTTCAACATTGTAAAACAATGTAATTTAGACAATACCTGATCTTCTAGAATTTTGACCGTGCCAGTTAAACTACTAATACTAGCTTCAGCTTCGCGCAGCTGTCGGTCCATTTTCGATACGCGCATGCGTGTTTGTCGAAGCTGACACTCTGTAGTAGCAAGTTTGTCTTTCGTTGCCAGTCGTGCAGCTTTTTCTTCTTCTAATTCACGACGTGTCTCCTAGGAAAATATTGTGCAATGATATCCGATGAATATTATTAAAAAAAATATAGGAAAGTGAGTTATTTACCTCGAATGCTGCATTTGAATCCGCTGCTGCGCGCATTTGTCGCATTTCATTAATGATAGCAGCGCGAGCTTCCAGATCCTGTCTGAGGCTCGCCACTTCTCGGACTAGCGACTTTCCGACAGCGATTAGCGCGTTTTGATCTCTACATACTCGCCTGTACAAAAAAGCTAAAACATTAATAGGAATTCTAAAACGTATGTTTTCATAAATTCGTTCATAGTTTGGATTTTACTTGGAAACATTTGCTACTGCATCAACCGCGTCATCAGAACGACTCTTAAGTTCTCGCAAAGCTTCGCAAAGCTCAAGTCCTTGTGCATTGTAATGACCAATTCGGTCTAGCGGCTCGTCGCCATAGTTGCCAACCTGCAACAGGGTGCCGTTAGTTCAATATTATGACGCTCATTTTACATTCGTCTGGCATGAACAACATTTTACCTACTTGATTTGTTGTGACAAGTTCCTTGATCCAGTCTATTAGTTCTTGACGAGCGGAAAATGCCTGTAGACACAGTTCAGCAAATTGCGCCGGGATGTTTAGTATTTTGCTACCCCAATCATCTATGGCGTTCTCCTCTAAACAAAATAAAGGTACCTATGTTACTTTCAAAGTTTGTTCCAGAATCCTTTAAACATCAACGATGCCTTAAGTCTTTAGCGGTACCGACGCTTATAGTTGTCAGAAGCACAGCTTATAAAATACTATTTTGTATGAGTTAACTTGAATGTTGCACAGCTTTTGATACATGCTTGGTGTGAATGACACATTTGTATTTGATGTGGGGCGTTGAAAAGGTTAAAACTATTATTTATTTTCAAGACCGACCGCAAATTAGCAGTTCAAAATGAAACGCATGAATAATAAAAGATTTTATATGAATATCAACTTTACCTCTTAGAGAAGAAGGTCCAAATCGTAATAATAAGAATTGACTGACTATTATCGCCAATAACCCTGATATCGTATTGACAGATCGATCTCAACGCCGGGCAGTGTTCGTCGACGTCACCATCCCGCATGATGAGAACCCCGTGAAGGCCAAGAAGGACAAGCTCAGCAAGTTCCTTGACTTGGCTCACGAGGTGACCGCCATGTGGGATGTTGACTAGACGATAATGGTCCCGATAGTAATTTCGGCAAACGGTCTCATAGCAAAGAGTCTCGACCAACATCTCAGGAGACTCGCTAGATGGCTGGATCAAAGGCCAGATACAAAAGGCAGTACTCCTCGACACGGCACGCATTGTGAGGAGGTTCGTCTCCCTGAAGTCCTAACCACCGGTAGCTTGAGCCTTGCCCCGCGCTGCCGGCGGCACTCTTAGGTTAGATTTTGTATAATGTTTATTTTTTGTAATACTATTGTAATTTTACTTATATATTTGAATATTTATTACATAAAATTAAATAATAGTAGATTGTTCAACAAGGGACTAAAACAAGCCATAATGACACGAGATGTTTAGCCACGCGAGCGAGCTTGCGAGCGAGAGTGGCTGTAGTTCGAGTGTCATTATGGTTGTTTAGTCTCGAGTTAAACACTCTACTTTTCACTTCGAATGCGAGAAAAAAAAAACTCTTTTATATTAGTAATCATTAATCGTGTTTCACGAAATTAAATCTTTTTGTAATAATTTTGCACCGTTGGCATTTTGAGGTTATTTCCACGGCCTAAAAATGGTCCATACACAATCTCTGAAAATGGCGATAATCCTCCATTCATTAACAACGTGATGTTTAAATGCTTGCATATTTAGCCAACAGATACAAACATGAAAATTATTTGGACCATGCCTAATAAAATAGAACTATCCCTAATATATTTAAATATATTTATATTAGTAATCATTAATCGTGTTTCACGAAATTAAATCTTTTTTTTAATAATTTTGCACAGTTGGCATTTTGAGGTTATTTCCACGGCGTAAAAATGGTCCATACACAATCTCTGAAAATGGCGATAATCCTCCATTCATTAACACCGTGATGTTTAAATGCTTGCATATTTAGCCAACAGATACAAACTTGAAAACTATTTGGACCATGCCTAATAAAATAGATTTTATCCCTTATATATTTAAATAGATTCATATTTGTAATCATTAATCGTGAAATTAAATCGATTAATTTATATTTTTTGCAAGAAAAATGATCCATATACAATCACTGAAAAAGGCGATGATTGGCAGTTTAAGGGTTTCCAAAGTAAATTAAAAAGAAAAAGTACTTTAGTCCCTAGGGAGTAAAGTGTAGTTTTATTCCCTAGAGATTAAATACATCACTTTAGTCCGGCTATACAAGCCAATTGTGAGTCATTTTAGAGCCTGAGAAGTGAAAATATCATAATTAGACCCCGTTATCTTGTCGCACTGTCATTACTTTTCAGTAGAACGTGAATTTTTCTTTTATCGACTATCTAAATGTCGATACTGTAAGTCAGTGATAATTTCAAAGAGGAGGTTCTATTACTTTTGTATAAAAATAGATCCTACTTATATTATAAACGCGAAAGTTTGTGAGAATGTATGTATCCGGATGTTTGTAACCTTTTCACGCAAAAAGAAACGGACGGACTTTGGTGAAATTTGGAATGCACACAGCTTATATTATTAACACATAGGATACCTTTCATGTATATGTAAAATACAGTGTGTGGCCCAAAACCGGGGCGAAAAAATTAAACGGGGATTCTTTAGAACATTTCAATTAATTATCACAAGAATCTAATATTACAAAGTCTATAATTTTGGAGAAAAGAGCCTACAAAGTTAAAAATCGTAGGTAATGTATTTTCCCGTCGCGATATCGTCGCTTGGTCACTTGGTACGCGGTATGTCTGAGTACAGGGTGCCATTGACAACACGGGGTAGATTTAGCGGTGTTTGAATTACATTGAATTTGCGATTAAGTTTGTTAGAAAAAAACTGAAAGTTAAGTTTTGATTTTAATTAGGTAAGACCTTTATAATGTAATTACCGGTGATCTATAGAGCCCCGGTTTTTAATATTATCCCCGGTTTTGGGCCACACACTGTATATCGATATCAAGAAGATCGATAAAAAAACATTCAAGCTCTACTGAAAAACAACAAAACAACGTGTCAATCTAATAAAATTACAATTTATTTCAGGCAGTACCCATATGATGTCACAAAACACATAGGCATACACACATACTTAAAATTAATTTGTAAAAATATTGTATTATATAAATAAAAAGCAGCAAAGTAAAAGTGTAAAAATAAACATGAAACCTCTGATGACGGGAGAAATATGTCGATAAAAAGCACGATGTACTGGACGGAAAATGGATGTCAGAAATATTATAATCGTAAACAAAATTAAAATGAACTGTTTGTATTTCTTTAATATTTTTCTTTAGCATTTTTTAGATTTTTTTCGATTTTAAACTCCTTCGCCTTATCCAATAAAAGGACCGTTCTAAATCTACTGTAGTAATCGGGGCAAATTTAAATAATTCATAGTGGTTAGGAATTACTTCTGTACCCCGCAGTTACACTTCTTTTCCAGATATCAAATTATTTAAGATTCTTAAAGTTGAAACGCCAACGTTTTTCTTCATCACATATTTGTGAATGACTTTACCTTGAGGATGTAAACGTAATCTTGACAAGTGCACTTGGATGTCGATAGAATAGTCGATATTTAATTAACACTGCATTGCTATACAACGAGGAAATGCTGCCAGCATCTGTGGTACTTTGCCACTTTACTAGTTCTTATTTAGTTTTAATTGATTTGTATTTAGTTTAGTTATAATTTGGTACTATAAAATAAATATTGATTAACACTAGTAAAAGAAAAATTTTGCTCCTGTCATCCAGGCTTTGCTAATAATAGATATATTTGGAAATACTGACACCTTCCAGAGAAAAGCCAGTCCTCCGTAGGGGCGACCCATAAGCACACCCAAAGAATACTCTGAACCGAATTCGTTTATGAAACCCAAGTCATGCGGCGAAAGCCAAGACTCCTTGCAAAGATATAATGTCCGCTTGTGTACACAGCGCCCTTATCTGTTCAACTGATCATTTTATAGACTGACACTTAAACGACGTCATAATAATAGAAACTTAAGTAAAGTAATGACAACGCATTCGAGATAGCACTTGTTGAAAAAAACACAAACCAAATATCTGACTGAAGCTTTACATTTCAAAAAATACATATCGAATGCATTGACATTGCAATTTGAAACTTCTTTCGGCGGTAAAGTTGCTATTTATATGATGTTTTTGTTATTTATGCGTTCCATTTCGCACTTCTTATTTGCGGTCGGACATTACAATAGACAACAATGCCATTCATTTAACCCTTAAATGATCTCTCTAAGTTTCATTTCTTGTTTTTTTTAAACTAAAACTACAGTAAATAAATTAGGTTAGAAAAGAAAAATATCATGTAATTTTTCAAGTGATTATTTGTTTTTTTTTTTAAAAATTCGCGTCTTTTTCTGGTCTTGTGCATAGTCGTTCTTAATGCATAAGTGGGAAAGAGATAAAAACTAATTAATGTCACTTGGTACTGAATCTAAGCGACAGTTCTTTGAAATTAGAAGGGTGAGCGGTCAAAATCCGTTTAAGGATTAAATATAAGCACTCAAGAGGATTCCGACATCTAAAAAAATCCTACTATATAACTTGACAATTCTCGTCAAAGATATTCTAAACTATTACCTTCCTACCATTTTATATGAAGTTATTTATTGCATTTTTGACGGTGGTATTTGTTTCTTTAAAGCTTCATTGTATTCTATACTTTTTATTGAACCTATTTATGCTGTTATGTAGTTCCACTTCTCAATTAATGAGAAACTTGGAAAATTTCAAGTCCGCCGCAATCAACGCTGCGGGAAAGTCATAGTCATAATTAAACAGTTAAATGTACTTTGTCATGGTCGCTCAACTACCTTAATCGAGATATCTTATCGCCAACCTTCAAATAGGTACCGTTAAGGAGTTTCGGTGGCCATCTGTGGCCTTCATCATCAGTTCCACTTCACCATATAAGTATAGTGCTCTTCAAAAGCAAATTACGGTGTGCCTATAATATTTGAGGAGTTCCCTTTATTTCTCCAAGATCACATCATCAGATCCTGACATGTTGACAATGGGACCAACTAGAAAGTATACCATTCAAAAAAGGAAAAAAAAAACAAATCGGTCCATTGGTCTACGAGTAATCGGGGAACACAAAAAAAAAGATCCCGTCAAATTGAGAACCTCCTGCTTTTTTTGAAGTCGGTTAAAAAAGTTGCCGGCCAGCAAGTTGCCGCTCAACCACCCCCATGCAGCGTCGCTACATCGAACTTTGGACTATTATTTATTCTTCGACCGAACGTATTTATTGGTGTAGGTACGTAACTTTACTACTAAATAAAGAAATGAAAATACCTAATGTTGGTCTGTAACTCTATAATGGATGCACTCAATATTGCCTTGTTCGCTGCCGATTTGGTTTCTTAGAACAACCGCATGGACCACAGCCGTCGTTTCGAAATCCATGTTGATGAACCAATTTATGAAGTAGCATTGCTGTCCTTCCCTTGTGCGCATCGATCAAAACTCGGGGAGGAGAAAGCGTCAGAGATAAAGAAGTTTGCAACTAAGTGATATGCTAGTGGGCGCCCTTAATGCTGTGAAATGTGAATACCAGGAATAGATTCGATGAAGTCGATAGCTCCTTCTGAGCAGGAGGCGATGACGGCGTCCCGGCAGAGCTGCGCCACCTCGTCGGCTGTCCAGTCCGCTACGTTGAAAACCACCAGCTCCTGCAGTGGGGGGCCCTCGCCGGCCTGGCCCTCGTTCGCCATGCGCTCGCGCAGTATGCGCAGGCTGTCAAACACCTCTAGAACGGCTTGCTGGAATGTTAAGTAATTCGATCCATGACTGCACATTTGAAAAACCGGACGGGATCATGTCTTACCATACTCAGTGATGGGTTCCGAACTATCAAACCCTATATCAAAAAACCACAACATTGAACTAATCCTCTAATATAAAATAATAAGGGACAGTTCACAAACGCAATATTTTTGAAAGACAAGTATGTAAGCATGTAGCAGACGAGAAAAAAAACATAACCCACGTTAGTGTAGAGGTATCTTTAATTATTATTGTCCGCGTGACTATTAATATGTATATTCATGCCAAATAACAGCTTTCTTTCAGAACTAAGAATCTCTGAGCTAAGCTGCGGAAGGACATAGCGAAGGCTAGTTTGACTACGAAACCCTAAAAAACCATCATGGAACTGATTATATTTTGCATAAAAATAGTCTTATAAAACGTCACTAAGATTATTATTATAATTGTAATGTAATTCAATCTAATATTATTATATTACCGTCCACTAACGCCTAATAACTTAACAATATCTCTAAACTGTCGCCTATAAAATCCTACCTGTTTCAAATCCAGTTCCTTCTTCATGCGTTGAAATTGTCTTTGTTTGGCTGAAAAGGTCGCCTTGATGTCCCCTTCGTCTAAGTGTTGTGCACTGCTAGCAAGCTGGGATGGCGGAGTTGAGGCCACAGGCCGCGGCCTGGTCGGGGTCGGCGGGCGGCCCGGGGTCGTGTTGGGGAACGTGTTGGGTCGGGTCGAGGTCGCAGGGAGGACGCGGGTGGGCTGGGGCGCCACGGGAGTGCTGGGCCGGCTCGCGGGCGTGCCGTGCCGCTTCGCTATGAGCGCAGGAGTGCCCGGCCGGGACAGCAGGCGCGCAACCGGCGTCATCGGCCGGCTCGATGTACTCTTGGGAGTCTGGGGACGGCTCTTGGGAGTCTGGGGACGGCTCACCGCCGGGGTGTTTGCGTTGCGAGTGGCACTTTCTGCATAACGCATAGTTAAAATTAACGGTTAACTATCATTTGTTAAAAAATGTTTCACCAACTGATTCTGTTTTTTTTTCGAAATTGTAAATATATCAGGATTTTTATAAAAGTAACCTAACTTAATCTAGGTATCCAATCAATTGCTAAACAATTGCTAAATCATTACACTTTGGCTAATCTCAGTAAATATAATATAAAACAGCCCTGTAGCACAGATTAAAAAAGAGTTACTACTGTACATTCAGATTCAATCGTACTTAAGGGTATTTAAATTGCTCAGTTTAAAACAGACAGATTAGTCGGGCACATCAGAGTACTATTTCATATCATAGATGTAATTGCACCCCATCTAGCATTAATTTACAATAATTATCGGGATCTTTGTAATCTTTCCAGATCTTTTTAGTCTAACTGTGCAAAATGTGGTGAAAGAACTATCAACAAGTTTTTAGAGTTAACCGCACGGGCGTGCCTACTTACTGGATAAATGTTACTAAAGTTGTACTGTTAAGTATACTGAGACTGATACGAAAAAGTGAAATACTTTAGGATTACTCGATTAAGAAACTACTAACCTATAAGGCTGCCTTCTTCTTCAATATGATGAGACAGTAAAGTTTTGTCGGTATTCACGATGTCCTGGTAACCTGTGTAAGACTTTCCAACATTGTCCGCAAGATCATTTGTGTTCATGTGATTTTCTTCCGTCGGCAAGACATCTAGCGAGTAAAAATAAAATGGATGAAGTGCATGAACGACCAAGACTGTTGTTACATTACAGTGCGGATTTTTATTCCAAAAGAAATAATGCCTAAGTAAATACATTTCAACCTACTTACAGTGCTACTCTTTTCTTAATAGAGATCGGCAATCTTCGTTTTTCTATCACGGGCTACAGACGTCATTTTATCGGTGGCGATCTTCATCGTTCGTTATCGGGGAGAAATCGGGGTATTATAGGGGCAGCTCTTCACACGGGCCTGCCGAGAAGTGCATGTGCGGAACAACGCCGATTTCTCTCCACCCTAGATCGCCACCGATATCTAACATTTCGCGTGTAGCCCGCTTTACCACTATTACTGAGAAAGTATAGCCCTGCTAGAACACCTAAGCAGACATTAAACAAATATATAATTATGATTTAGGTACAAGTGCAAAGTGCAATTTTTCCGATTAATACAATACAACGCACGACTTTTTAACTATTTTTTAATCCTATACAGGTGACTAAAATTCTTACCCACTTGTAACCGAAATCACCGCTAGACTATTTTCATTACCTACCTGAATAATCAACAGTAGGATTCAAAATCAGACTCTCAGGCGGTTTAGTAAAAAAAAAAAGTATTGTTATGAAGTTTACATATTTATAAAATCCCTAAAACATCCACTAAATTACTAATTTGATAGGGGAACGCCGAACATAGTTTTACGATCGAGTTATTGAAATGTGGTAACCTTACCCCAATGATATTGAATAATATCATTGCCTCACCTTGATTAGTATGTTACTTGAATCATTGAATGTGAACATAGAATGTCAGTCAAGAAAATTACAAAATCATGAAACCTAGTACGAATATTAAAGTAGTCTGAATTTCTGATTTTTCTATTTAGTGTCCCGTAGATTTATGTTATGATAAAACCAAACACAGGTTAAGTTAAACGAACATGACTCAAAGTATAGTTTGTGCCAGTGCAAGTTCAACAGTGAATTGCAAGATAGGCCATTAGGTTATTGAAACCATTTTGTTAGAATAATTTTCAAAATAATTACATCGAATTCAAACAAAACAGAAAATAAATTATTTTGATCTATATTATTTAAATATTTATTGACACATATTCAAAAAGTTTTATTTAAATAAACGGGTTATTATGAATATATAAAGGTCAGATATGCATAGGGATATCAATTTAATATTAATCGTAAATTGCCTGGTTTTTATTTATGTAGCTGTTAAAGTTGTCTTTACCTATATTTTTATTACTTTGTTATACCTCTTCAAAGATGAATGAAGGAACTGGCACTCGTTACATCGTTATGTCATTCCTATTGATAACTGAATTTTCCTTGAAATAAGAAAACATACAGATGCTTATTTGAATAACTAACTACGTAAACGTTTTCAAGTGAAAAATGTTTCGCTAATAACGCCATGTTTCAGTAGCCCGCTTTTTTTTTAACTGTTACTTAACACTTAAGTATATATTTTATTAAGTATATTTAAGTGTTTTTATTAACATTTACATTCACTCCTTCTCTCATTCATTCTCTTTCTTTTTTTGCAATCAGTACTTCTTGTTACTGTGTGTGTAATCATTCACCTCAACTCTCGTGGGACTATCTACACCGTGTTTTTTTTGATTTACGATAACTTTAAGGGAACGTTCTTTAGGTCAAACAAAGTTAATTTCCCGAAGACAGACAAATGATAAGTCTAACGGTTTTAAAGATATTTAATTTTAAAATTTAATCAGTTAATCACGTTAAACTAGTGTAAAAGGCTCTTAATTGATAACAACAATTTTCTTTTAATACTTATGAGTAAAGAGTTTCCAATTGTTAGGTTTGTATACGCGTCAATCTAAAGTGACAATCTTGTACCTGTCAAGTGTTATCTTTACTTGTGTGTGTATGTCACGCCAACATAGACGTATTTGACACTGATTATTAGTTAACTCTAAAGGCCCTTTTAGAATGACCAAAGATAAAAGATTTCATTATTTTGTTCTAAAGTGAAAAAAAATTTTTTTTTGCAATATTACAAAATCTAATCTACCAATTAGTTTCTATAGATATACCTAGTAATATGGCGAAGTTATCGTAAATCAAAAAAAACACGGTGTATATCTATAGATACGTTTAAGAAGCTTGGGCAGCGAACTTGCATTGTACCTTAGACAATGACTAGGTTACTACTTCCTCGGATTTGTGCTTAGTTACGTTTTGAGTTTTCCATTACTTCATCATATCAGCCGAAAGACGTCAATTGCTGGACATACGCCTTCCCCGAGGATCACCACGACGGCCAGTTTCGCTACCCGCATCCATCGGCTTCTTCAACAGATCGTCGGTTCACCTTGTGAAAGGCCTGCCAACACTTCGCTTACCGGTCTGCGGCCGCCGGCCGTCACTCTAGAATTCCGCCTCAACGGCCATTGGTTCTACGAGAAATGTGCTCCTTAAGGTTCACATTTCGCTGGGCTATGTCGGTGATTTTAGTTCTTTTGCGGATTTCCTGTATTCTGATTTGATCTCGCAGAGATACGCCAAGCGTAGCCCTTTCCATTGCCCGTTGGGTGACCTTGAGCTATCTTATGAGGCCCATTGTAAGGACTATGGCTCTGTTCCATAAGTCATCACTGGTTATACTAGACTTTTGACTTTAGTGCGGTAACTGGGAATATACTCCGACAGAACACACAACGAACAGAATACGCTCTGTAGCTTACTGAACGCTGCCGATTTGGATTCGGCGATTTACCTCTTTCTCGAAGTTGAACCCACCTAGCTGGTTTATTTGTCCTAGGTGCACACTACACAGCGCATTCCCAAGGAGCAAAAGGTACTCGTATCTTATGATTAAACAATATAAGGGTGCGGCTCCACTGAGGCGAAGACGAGCGGAGCGGAGCTATGTCAATATTAACCAATAGAATTTAAGCTAACGCGCAAGGCGCGCTTGACGTGTCCGCACGCGCCTTCTATTGCTTAATATTGGCACAGCTCCGCTCGTCTCCGCCTCATTGGAGCCGCACCCCAAGAATATGTTATAAACAAACGTCGTTATCACGGGAGTAAAAACAATTTGACAGTACTTACTGAAAGATTATGACAAATAGGCAATAACAGGTGACACTCGTATCGAGAAATGTACGAGTTCAAAATGTATCAATTTTATTTATAATATATTACCTGCGTACTTGACTTGATCAGTAGTACGTATTTAAAAAGATTAGCTGCGCGATCCTAACGTCAACCTCTTCAAACACTTTTCCTGGTACTTTAGACATTTGTCATTAACGATCGATTTGATTATGTACAAAAAAATACAAAAAATATCTTAATTTAATTTGAGTGCAAATGGAATCCATACATTTAAAAACTGAACTTTGAACCATACTGGATTTATTATAATAAATAAAAAAAAAACAAGTTGACACGTTGAATTTTATAGCGTTTACAAGTTTGATTGACCTTTTCCAGCGAAGATTTTGTGCTAGATGTGACGAACTTCTTTGAGGCTTTCAATGTATAGGCAGAATATTCTGTTTATACTAAACAGATATTCTGTGATGTGTTCTTTAATAGATTTGTTTTTGCTGCGCCGATAACGATGTATGGTTATAAAATTATCATATAAAAGTAATAAGCTTCCTTGGGTGTCCTATATCCTATAAACGTAGACTATTTAGTCGTATTAATCCGTGAAGTATCGTAACATTAAAACGGTACGTAAACGTTTACTCAATGAAACTGTACGATCGTTATCATCAAAACGTTTACAAAACAAGCTATACGACTTTCAGTAAAGTTATACTTATGTCGCATTAAAACGTTACGTAAAAGTTTGCTCAATCTAACTATACGATCATTATATTGGTAATTCTCATAACGTCTACCAACCAATTTGTTTCTGGGAAAACGTTTGGATGACTTATACATAACCTGGGTTGGGTATTGTGAGGAGGTTCCTCTCTCTGCATCCTTTACTACCGGTAGCTGGGCCCTGCCACGCAGCCAGTGCCGGGCGGCACCCGTAGGTTAGGTTTTTATCTACGCACATGTCATAAGCCCTCTATTATGCGTTCAAAAACCGTAGGAAATGATCAGCATTACAACAAATTTTACTATGAGAACTTTCTTGTCTGTGATAGTGATAAAATCTGTACTGTAATGTTATAAGTGTCAATTTTTGTAACGTTATGAGGTTAAAATTGGAACAGCTGTCAAAACTCATGAGGTTTTCTATTCTTATATCCAAAGATATTAAAACCGTTATCGATACAAACGTCAGTTCAGTATATTTTTAAATATAAACCGCTCGACATTTGATCTCGAGTGACATGAGAATGGGGACTTCATTCGTTTGTCTATGATTTAAAAATTCCTTCATATTCATGACACTGAAACAGCACATGTTTGTTTTGCCGCCATTTTTGTCATCAAGTTGTCAAGCTTCTGAACCCATCTTAGAGTACTTACGATATGTGTGTAACTAAAGTAGTGTATGCAACTGTACATAATTGGGCCTTAAAAACTCGTGTGATCCTATTATGAAACTCGCTAACGCTCGTCTCATAAAACCGGACTCGTATTTTAAGGCCTCTCATTATACATCAGTTGCATAAACTACTATTATATTAATATTCTTTTTTTGTGTTTTTTTTTTTTTTAATTTATTTACTTGTAAAACGTAATACATTTAATGCCTAAAACAGCGAACAAATCCGTACACGCTTTAACTGTCGCTGTGTTCACTCAACTATAATAAATAATCTAATAACAGCAAAATAAATAATACTGCGCATATCAATGCATGCGGAGCATCAACGCAGGTAGGCCGCTTTCATAATGCGCATGCAGTGGTGTGGGATTATTATACTCATACAATATTTATTGTAATAAACCTAATTTAAAGAAAATTGAAAGTAATTATTATTAGTTATCTATCTATATATATAAAAGTACCGGAAGACGCAGCGTGGGTAGGCCTCCAACAAGGTGAACCGACGACGTGGCTAAGGTTGCGGGAAACCGATGGATTCATTCGGCGCACGACCGGTCCATGTGGCAAACCTTGGGGGAGGCCTATGTCCAGCAGTGGACGTCTTTCGGCTGAAATGATGATGACGATGACATATAGAAGAATAAAGTGACTGGCTGATCGATCAAAGCACAGCCGCAACCGCCGGATCTAAGGGCTTAAAATTTGGAGGGAGTTTTATTTGATTCCTCGGATATACTAGGGGATTTTTGGAAACCCAAATTTCTCATGAAGTCACGGGCGTCCAGTAGTATCAACCAAAGCTCATAGTAATAACAACAAGATCTTTAGCGATTGAACTAACATCTTAGGCTCATATATCTAACGTTTTATTAGCCTTGTATTAAATCAAGAAGCTTATGCACAACCGTCACAATCTTGATAGAAGCGATAAAATATATTTTCAGTGCTTCTCATGTAGAAAAGTCATCATTCTCACTCCAATGGCAGGTAAAAGCAGAGCGAATTTCAAATTTAAAAACACATACACAGGTACAGGACGATTATTTTCACTTTGACCCTTGGGACATCTCGGTTTTAATCGTAAAGGTTCGTTTTTTTCTCCTAAATCCTAGAGTTTACTCACATGAAATTTTCAAACCTATTTTGACTCATTATTAAATAAAACATCAACCTAAGTAAAGATCCTTCATTCATATTCTAAATATTCAATAGACTATAATCAACTTCTTATGACATGTTAGCTGTCAGAATCAATGGAATTTGATTCGAATGAAATTATCTGTAATTTTTTTCATTTGCCAACCCAATGATATATAATTTTAGCAGGAATTATTTCAGTACCATCGTGTAAAACACTATAGGTCAGGTTAGGTTAGGTTAGTTTATTAAATCCTGATTTATATTTGCGGTTACAGAAAACAAAGCGGGTTGGCAAATGAAACGTTTGAAGTATGTTTTCCAAATGTATCATTTACTAAATTCAATATATGTGCTTTTAGTAATGCGATGTCATAATTAAATCAAGCCACATCTGTGTTATTCATAGGTCCACTGTATATTTTTTATTTTAGACTGGTAAGTGTACACTATGATATTCTGAATATGAAGCAATGTATCTCGTGTCATTTGCACTTCCGATCCCTCCGGATGAATGCCGAGGATTGCCGAGTGTCAAAGTCCAATTAATCGTACTGTACAGTACCTACGAACAGTTTCTTAACAGCGACACGAGCAATCTTCGTTTTTCTATGAAACAAGTGACAAATATAATGTCACTTGCGAGTGCCAGTACGAGAGCAATAGCGAGCCGAACACTAACGAATAGTAGGTATCTATTTTCAATCGGCGAAGTAATGTTCTACGTAGTCAGGGACATCCGCGGTCCTCCACTTAAGCACATTTTGGCTTGCTCATCGCGGCTAGCTAATCCTACACCTACAAGACGTTAGGCGTCGAACGCGCAACGAACATCACCCTAGAGGTGGGTAACCGGGAATGTACCTGACTGTACATTGAAGCAATCGTGGAAAGATTGCACAGTCAAATGCAAGCCATGCGCAGCGTTCGTCATGGAATGAAAACACTATTACAGGCTGGAAAAAACGAACCGCACATGGATGGCAACTATTTTAAATATTTTAAATAGCAAATTATATATAATAAAGGAAAATTAGTTAAGTAGTTTTATTTAAAAAAAACAATAAATACTTACCTACTGCATTTATAGATTTCTGAAAATTTGTCTGCCATAACCGGGAATCGAACTGGTCGAATATGACAAAACTAAAATGTTACCTACCGTTATTATAGTCCTGTCCGTTTTCTGGCTGCATTTGACTTCCCTCTTCGTGCTCGTCTGACCGATCGACTAACATCTGTGTCGAAGAGCTCTGCAATAATTCCGATTCGCATTCAGGTTTATCCTGAAATGTTGACAATACTTCCATAATGAACACCATCATCACCAGGTCAACTTGTTACGGATAACTAGACCATGCGTCCCATTGGACAAAGCCTACATAAGGCCGAAGTTACTTATGTAACATTTACGTAACTTGCGACTGTATTTACACATACACTCAGGAGCAAAAATACCGGGTCTAAGTGCGTTTTTCATACAAACGAGACTATTTCGAAGCTTTGGTTCCTCGCCAGGGGTTGTTTTGAGTGAGTTTTAATGGTGGATACTGCGAGGTTCAATAGAGGAGGTCAAAAGTTCTTAAGATAGCTAACTGATCGCACAACCAGTTAACACCACAGTGGGAGAGTTTGGGTCAGCACTTGGATTTCCTTACATTTTATTGCCATTTTGGATGTTTTTCTGAACATGCACAATTCCGGCGTTAACCGCAGATTCATTTAGTTGGGTATCCTAGGCACTCTGGAAGTCCTGTATCGATGCTCGAGGTATTCATCATCAGATTTCACTAAAAGCATTCCCTGGCGAGGAACCAAGGCTTCGAAATAGCCACTTTAGTATGAAAAACGCACTCTGACCCGTTATTTTTGCTCCTGAGTGTAGTAGGGGAGCCCATGACACTAAAGCTAGTACGGTAAGACTGCCGGATGAGATATATATATAACGGATACGGATAATCGGAACGGCTTGTTTAAAGACAAATTACATACTAATTGAAAGTATGTGGCCTGTAGAATATGCTAAGGTTGACTATTTCTTTCCCTTCATAACTATTGGGTATAGGCAGGTAACAGGTTACTAGGTACTAATAATTAGCACCGGTCTATTTATTGAATAAAATGTATACCAAAATGAAGAATTTCTTTGCGAGCAATATAGGGTTGTCAGCGAAAAATCAGTTTAAATTCAGGTTGCCAAATTTAAAAAAACGAAATACTCGTATTGCTGCGTTTGAATACGTGCGATAGAGAGAGCTCGGCCACTCTCACGATTATATGTTCTCCGCCTGATTACCGGACTCTGGAGCCATTTGTTTTCTCATAATAAAAAAAAAGATCAACAGGAAGCTAAATAATAAGGCTCAGGGCGACTTTGTCTACAGTCCTATTTCGTCAACTTCCTAACTCGTCCACAATGCCATGTCGTCAGCATGTAATTTCTAAATTGTCACCTTCCTAACTCAGCTCCATTTTTAAATCGTCAATTTCCTATCTTGTCCAGATTGTCCATAGTAGTAAGTCGTCCACATTCGTATATCGTCCACAGCGCAAACTGAAGTTAGCCACACAATAATGAAGAAGTTAGCCACACAATAATGAAGAAGTTGACCACACAATAGAATTGTGGACGAGTTAGCACTGTGGACTATGTAGGAATTTGGACGAGTGCGGAAAGTGACAATATAGGAAAGTAGACAAGTTAGGAAGGTGACAATATAGGAATGCCGACGACTTGGAATAATGCGCCATATGGCATTGTGGACGGGTTAACAACCTGACTAAAGGACTGTTTACGAAGTCGCCCTGAGGCAATAATAAAAAGCGGCCAAGTGCGAGTCGGACTCGCGCACGTAGGGTTCCGTACCACTATACATCTAAATAAATGTTTTTCTTTATTCTTTATTATATTGGAGTTGATTGAATGAAAGGTAAAATGCGGTTTACGATTTATAACGTATTAAAAAAAAACTAATTATTAGATCTCGTTCAAACCAATTTCCGGTGGAAGTTTGCATAGTAGTTTGTTTACATTTATCATTCCCTTATTTTAGAAGTTACGGGGGGGGGGACACACATTTTTCCACTTTGGAAGCGTCTCTCGCGCAAACTATTCAGTTTAGAAAAAATATATATTAGAAACCTCAATATCATTTTTGAAGACCTATCCATAGATACCCCACACGTATGGGTTTGATGAAAAAAAATAATGATTGAGTTTCAGTTCTAAGTATGGGGAACCCCAAAAATTTATTGTTTTTTTTCTATTTTTGTATGAAAATCTTAATGCGGTTCACCAAATACATCTACTTACAAAGTTTCCATAGTATAGCTCTTATAGTTACGGAATAAAGTGGCTGTGACATACGGACGGACAGACGGACGGACAGACATGACGAATCTATAAGGGTTCCGTTTTTTGCCATTTGACTACGGAACCCTAAAAAGAAGCTTTCGAGTAATAGAGATTCAAATATTTCATGAGAACGGTAATTATTATTTTTTGTTTGTGATGGATATGGTAATTAGAAAATACATTTGACTAATAATTACGTGGTGTCAAGGAAAAAGGAGATGAGTACATAGTTTTACAATAATAAAGGTACGTAAGCCGAGTGTTATAACATCTCGGGCACGTATATTATTATCAATTACTTATCACTCAAATTTGAGTAAAACCAAAAACCCATTGGAGATTGTAGCTTTATCACTTTAATCGCTGTGATAATTCGTATATGGCAGTTTAAACATGACATTAAAGAGCCAAGGTACCTAAAATCTATAAGTACATATTTATGAACTCGACTGTACCTAAATTGATAGTAGTACTTAGGTCATACTTGACAGCTTTTTTGTTTTTCGAGAAAAGAAAGATCAAAGGCAACATAAACAATAAACTAAACGAAAATAAAAGATTTTTTTTGGCTCTTTCTATTGATCGGTCTCTGTCCACATGTAGTCACAAAAAAGTTAGAGCGTACCTCCGTGCATGTTCAACAGATTTAAAATTAAAATAAAAACATAAGCAGGTGTAAAGCCTAGTATGTAGTTCTATATGGAACTATTGGGATCATTTATTTGATAATTACATATGTACCGATTGTTCCATATGGAACTAGAGTTATGGGACTTCTGGGATATCCCCCAGTCAATATCCCTAATAATCTATGGAGCATTTCTTACCTTTATTTCAGTCCTTGATTCAGCTCTTGAGGGAGTTTTATTCAATATGCAACTTTTCTTCTGAAATTATTAAAAACTTGTTAGGACACATTACAGTACATTAGGATATACAAAGACATTAAAAACGATACGATTTTTTTAAACAAATTACGTTTATCAATTTAACTTGGTACTCTTGGTAGAGAAACATTAACGGGCTTATTTGTAAGGAGTTTTTGTGGTAGCGACCAAGTTTTAGCAGTAGGTTAGGAAATTAAACATTTGTCGTCCGCGCAACGCTGTTTTTTTTGAAAAATATAATTTGACATTGTACGTTAAGCAAAAATACTAACAGGACTAAACATATGCTAAATGCATTTTAATTCATATATTCAGCTATTATTAACAAAATTAAACGTATATCACTTCTAAAATATCCAAAAATATCAAATATTGGTTGAGACACAAAGAAATCTGGTCGTATAAATTTGCTACCCAGTCCTGACGAGATGTGGACCCAAAGCTTATATACCATTCGGACGCTTAATACCGCCGAGGTTAAGTACACAGATACACGTTTAGCGGGAGCTCTAAAGAAACCTATCCTCACCTTTAGAGAAGGTGACGTGTGCAGGACCCTGCTGGGGGACTGCCGCTGCACCATGGGCGCAATGAGGGTGCGGTTGGTGGCGTTTCGGGCGGCGCGCGCGGCCGACGCCGCGGTGGGACGCGGCGTGAGGCGGGGGGATGCTGCTGCCACATCTGCGAGAAACAAACATCTACTTATCTACTTGGAAAACACAGAAGACTCAGAAACAAATACTCGTGCTCACCACACAAATATTTGGCCTGACTGGGAATCGAACCCGGGACCGCTAGCTTCTTAGGCAGGGACATTACCAACTACAACTATACCACACGCAACTCTAGCGAAAGTTCAATATTTCTAAAAATTGATGATGACAAGTACATAATATTTTTTCAACACACTTGCTCAAAACGACCTTTTTATTCCACCGATTTTTGGCTCATAAACCTAGATATTAAACACGCGTGCTTTTTCAGTATACCTATTACGCACAAGTGCCTTTAGTTTATTAACCCAAACAATTTACATTTGTAGCCTAGTACCAAGTTGTAAGTACGAAGAAGAAGCGATATAATTTAGTCGGGTTATACCTTTTTTTTTCTTAGCAACAAATAGTTTTTATGCGGCAAATAACATTATCTACATATTTATTTCAATAAATTGGTGAAATCAGCTTTATTACTAAAAAATAACTCAATTTCATTAAAATCGTTTAAATTTTTCTGTTGTTTGTATTTTAAACATGAATTATTACATTTTAAATTTGGCTGTTGGCCGATCTCGTTCGCGCCTTAGCCTTGCGCGCGCATCGGTATCGCGGCAAGAAAAAAAAACAACGCGCCAGCCGCCATTTTTCGTAAATAATTGACGGCTGTGACGAAGATAGTTTGGATTAATTATTGTGAAGTTTAATATTAACGAAAATGTCTTCTTTAAGTAAAGAAAATGAAGAAATTGTAATTTTACCAACTGTTTTAATAATTAATCAAAATTTGACTAAATGAAGAGTCTTTTTTTTTTTTCGCAAGTGTGTTAAAAACGTCGTATGTAACACGTGTGCCTGTAACCATAATATACGCGGCTTTCTTGTGGCGCACTCGCTTTCGCTCGTGCGCACACAATAGCGCCTTGTATACAATGGTCAACTTAGCACACTTGTATCATAATGTACTATTTAAGACCTATCCAATGATACCACAATCAAGAGATTGTAATCCCAAGAGTCACTCACTGACTTCATCTGAGGACAGACGGACAGATAGACATGGCGAAACTATAAGAGTTCCAATTCGACTTCGGAACGCGTTTCTTGTATGGAGTCGCAGTTGGTCGCAGCTTATGTTTTAATTATTTAAGCATTTGTCCATCATAACGACGCATATTATGTGAACTTTAAAATGGCTATATATGTTACAAATACGATGAAAAACCTGTTAAAGGTTCGACGGTCAGACGGACTTAATAAACCATTTACCCATTACCCATTACCTTTTACCCTTTAGCTCCTAAAGTACCTATAGATCGTAGTACCAAATGTTCAAATTTGTAGGTTTTTTTTTGTAAAGACTTTTGTCGGAATTACTTTTACGATGCTATTCGAGACATGAGCAAAAACAAGAACATAAGGAGCGACGCGGCGGCGGTGCGGGTCGGGTGCCGGGTGGTTCTAATGAGCTGTGCCAATTTTAAAAACTACACTTATTATTTTCTCCGGTTTTGTTTAATTTGATCGGGGTATTGTAATAAAGAAAACTCGGCAGCATCTATCAAAATCAAATATTTTAATCTATCAACAAACGGACCTCTATCTTTTCTACTAACTACACTACGTATGCGGTCAGCGATGGACAGCATGCGTCTGCGCCGCACGGCTGCAATGCAACCTACCGCAGCAGTGGTTCCGTTTATAGCGTGACAAAATGTGGATAAAGCATCTGTCACTTTCTGACACGCATACATAAGTACGAGAGTGACGCATTGATTTAAACAACTAGATAGGGTCGTCCGAACAAAAATATCACATAATGTATAGCCAAGAAACAGTAGCGGCATCTATCAGATTACTTATGAACAACGTAAAACTACATAGAACTATGAGACAAAATTGAAAACAGACTCCATCATACTTTGTTTTTGAGCGGTCGACGTAACCTTGTAAAGACGTTTGGGCTATTTCATGGGGAATTGATAAAAAAGCTTAGCATACCAAATATATTTAACTGTTCGGTACTGCGATTTGCAAAAATAATAAGTAGAAGCAAAGTCATAAGGCAGACTTTATATTGTCGTTGTTAAAAAGTAAAACAATAATAAAGCAATAGGTAAGTAGAGAAATCGCAGTTGCGGTTTGACGACTTAAGTGCTTTCTATATGTCCTCGTATTTCATACCATACCAATTTTTTAAATATAAGTTTAATGGAAATAGTTTATTCGTGACAAATATATTACACAAACAGAATTTTGAACGAAAAAACTAGTAAAAGCTATTTAAAGAACATATTAGGAATCTAATATTTTGAATAAGAATTAGGCGCGGAACTCTCGGTGCTACGCAATTATGCCAGGTGAAATTAATTGTTGGGGAGTGACTTCGACCTACGAAGATCGTATTATAGGTAGACGTATTAATCGCAGTTTTAAGAAATTAACCGGACGATACGATACGAGTATAATCTAAAACATTAATAACAAAAACATTACTTTATACAGGGTATTGTTTTATCAGTACATAAGTGTCAGCCAGTACGCAGTGTGGAAGTTACTGCATTCTGCCGGTCTCCACCCTTATCATTTTCAACCGGTACAATAACTTCATGAACTGGACCCAGCCGCTCGTCGAGAGTTTTGTGAGTGGCTTCTTAGTCGTCCCGATGCCAACATTTTATGGACTGATGAAGCACTGTTCACCCGTGTTGGGATTTACAATGTACATAACGAACACCGGTGGTCATACACTAATCAACATAAAGTTAAAGAAAATCACCACCAAGTAAGGTTTAGTGCCAACGTGTGGTCGGGCATTATTGGGAATAAAATATTAGGACCCTATTTTATCGAAGGCCGTTTGACCGGAGGAACCTACCTGTATATGGTCGGTGATCGAATTCAAGATCAAAAATGTAAACATACAATTGTCAATGTCACAGTGACATTCCAGGGGTTAACAAACTTTTTTCAAATGTATTTTTTTAAATGTATGAATTTTAATCAGGTAATTTAAGTACCGATACCTACATGCTTTAATTGGACACCTAAAGTTAGTCTATTCATATTATGTAATCATTATCACAGGGAGGGTGGAAATTAATATATAAATATTTATTTATTTATTTATTAATATATATTTTTAAATGAATTCACTGTTAATTGACGACGCTGTTGTAGTGTCTGAATCGAAATTTGTAACAATATTCAATCTATCTGTAACAATAATAAACAAAAACTCGAGAACAGAGAGCAACGATACCAAAGGATAAACGAGAAGAAGCACATTCATTCGATAGATGTCAGAAATATAAAAAACAAAAATTACAATAATTATAATTACTAACCAAATGTTTAAAACTTCTTACAGCCAGTAGCATAAATTCAAACTCCATATATTTTAATCAAACAACATCATTATGGAATAAAAAAAAAAGTATATTCACTGTTACCTAATTGCAATATTTTTAAATCATCACACAATATAACTCTGATTATTATAATTTTTATTTCAATGATTTTAAGCTAACCATTACTTAGATTTGTTTTTTTATGATGGCAATCTGTTTGTTTACGATCTTGATCTCGAATTAAATCACAGACTAGTCAGCGAGTTAATGGAAGATGTTCCGATAGCCTATCTACGAGATTTTTACTACCAGCATGACGGTGCTCCACCCCTCTACGCAACAACAGTGCGAAACTACCAAATAACGAATACGGAGACAACTGCATAGGGCGTGGCGTGAAGCACCTCGGTGCAAGCCCAGAGTCTCGACGATCTTAAAGCGAAAATAATATCAGCATTCAATGGTATTCAAAACGAAATTCGTGTTTTAGACAGACTAAAGAGCAACTTGCTAAAACGTCATTTTGAGCATTTGTTAACGTACGTTTAGTTTTGTATTTGTATTTTTTAAATAAATTTCAATAACTTCGCTGCTGAGTGTGATTCTTATTTTAAACAAATTACAAACACAACATAACTAATGTACATATCGCGCACACTGTTAACTGACTACTAGTGAACCTTATTATCAGGAGATAAGGTAACAAGTGTACAATTAACTGTGTTTGCATTTGCTTTTAGTGAACAACTGGATATTCAGTTGAACACGGTGTAAGAAGTCTTCTAAAGTGATAGTTTACTTAATGATGACATCGGTTGTCAAGCTGTAGGTATACGATACACTGTATCGAAATATGAAATTTCATGTACAGCTTATCAGACCACAAGCCCCTCTCCTACTGATATCCTAAATTTGAAATTTCATTGTTTTATTAACTTAACACTCTCCTCTCCTCGCACCCCTGCATTAGAGCTTCCATGAATGTCGTTAAGTTAGTGGAATCATTGAATCGGCAACATCTCTAATATTTTTTAAGCTCGAGTAAAAATAACACTACATGTGTTATTGATTAACAATAGCGAAGCAAATATAAAAATGTGTGCACCTGTTAAAAAAATAACCCTGTATACCTTCCCACTCGGAAATATTGAGGACTACCGTGTCTACCTACCTATTACATCGTGCGGATCTTAACGCAGTATATTGTTAATATAATGTTAACCAGCCAAACTACAAGTGCGTTGATTTAGTGCGCTAGACTCGCGTCACCATACTACGTAACGCGGTGGGGTAACCAAGCAACAGCCATATTTACTATAATATTAAGAATGCTTGAAATAATGGTTTACTCGAGTAATACTACTAACGCACAAAATAGATAATAGTACAATAAATTACGATAATATGCTTATGCTTATCGGAAAAAAGAAACTCCATCGTTGTTTTTCGATACTTTTGTGGAAGGTATTCTTGTACTTATTTATGTCACAACCGGGCATTTTCGATTTTTAACAGTACGTCCGACTCGGTGCGAGGTTATAACGTCACTGTCAAGATTTGGGGCTGCCTTAGAATTAGCACCATTTTAATCGCCGGATTTTATGTACAATATAAGTCTATGGAGTGACGGGTGCTTTATCCACATTTTTGCAAGTGGCTGCACACTTTTGTACCTTGTCCCTTTGACGCCTTTGACAGATTAGTGCAGCAGTTCAAACGTGACGTTAAAGTGGCAAAGCACTAAAATGTGCAGCTTCTTATAAGGCCGACCGTTGGTACGTGTAGTAACTTGTACAGCCTTAATCACTATACAAAGTGCTATCACTAGTACTACTACTTCTAATGCGAGGTCTTAACTTACGGGGTTTTTCTTTTTGTGGTTTGGCGGAGGTCATTTCAAAGACGGGTGCTATGCCAGATGGTAGTGTGTGGTTCTCAATAATACAAAGAAAACGTTAGGAATTTTGATAATTAATTATTCTGTAAAATGTAATCCTTTGTGTGACATGTTAAATTGAAGTTCTAAATTTCAAATTGTATTTGTTTTTTTATTGCTTTGCGGTGTTGTGTATCAACCTCTTTGAACAATTACGTCTCGATTTTTCGATGTTGCTAAATTTATTTTTTGGTGCGGTTCAAACTAAATAAACATTATTAATTATGAACGAGAGCGCTATGTTTGTCCTAGACATTAAAAGTAATAAAACTTTGTAAACTCCTGGCTGATATTTTTCTTAATAATGACTCCTTTTGTCAATAATATCTGACAGTGTTCCATCTTAGGTGTCCTCTTCAAGACAAGCGAATAATGTAAATGTAAACGTAAGCCCAAAACTTTGGATTCCATGAGTGTTTAAATTCTAGTAGGGCCATAATAATAGTTAATGATAATTTAGTTAGGTGGTATAAATCGTGTTTAGAGTTATGTAAAATTCAAGCTATTGCGTTTAAGTATATCGCAAGCTATGTCCGGAGTGGAAGGTAATGTTGCTAAGCAAGCACTAAGCTACATTTGTATAGTGGTCACACCAAACGCGGTTGGTTCGCTTAGCGCGGCAGGCGCAGTGCGTTTTCTTTGTGGATACATTTTAATCACGCGGTTGGTGGGCCGCGGGTCAGGCCCAACACATTCTCAATAAAAGAATTATCACCACTAAACTGAATTATAAACCACTGCCAACTTCAGAATACACATCAGAACATAGATTTGAAATAATTGTTACAAATAAATCATAAGTTTGGTTGGTTTACAGGTGGTTCTGAATTTAAAAAGAATAACATCAGATGTAGGATACCACAAAGGACATTTCCAAATCGAGGGCGAACAAATAAACCGAAGATCAACAACATTTCCGATCCTGGGGTATGGTGCATTTAATTATTAAATTTTTTATATAACTATAAATCCAAATGTTTCTGTTCGACAGAGACTTCTAAAAAAAAGGTTTTTTGACGACAGTACTTTTTTTGCTCAATCATCAACTGTTCATTGTAACCAATCTACCGAGACTCCGGTACGACTTCAATGTACATAGTCATAGCCAAAAAATACACGAGGTATGTATACAACTATACCAGACATAGCTTCTGTAGTTGCCGAGTAAAACGGGTGTGACATAGCAAACAGACGATAAGAATTCCTTAAACTATTACCATTTTGGCACGAAACCCTAAAACATCAAAGACAAACAACAAATAAAATAGTGTCCATTCACTGAGGATCGAACCCAAAACTGAGAGCTTCCGTAAAATTACATTTCAAATAAAGAATTTATTTTAAGAGGATTGTGAAGCTAAAAATGCGATAACGTCTCTCTCCCCTTAAACTATATTTGATATTTGAATATGTTGTAGATATGATGAAAAACTATGTCTATACAGATGTAGTGAATAATTGTGTGCAGGTGTCTTGCTACTTCAGTCGGTCACAGTACAACAAGTACTGAGGTTGACTGAAGTAGCTTGACACATTCGTCTGTTTCCGTGAAAATACGATGGAAATCAAGTATGCACTATACTCGAAAATCTAATTCAAGACCAAAATCCTAACCTCAACGAGCGCACATTCGCTGTGATTACTGCATTTTGGTTTCAGTGTAGGTATTTTTATCAATAAAACTTACCCTAATATTACTGGTTACGCGAGTTCTCATTCATGTTTTTATGCAGTAATGTTAAAAATTACTAAATAATCAAGATGGGAACTGTCAGATTTCTATCTCGAAATAGATTTTCGAGTATACATCTGTACGTTTTCCTTTTCAAGAAAATGTTTCTTATAATGAAACAAATTTAAAAAATAAAAACAGAAACGTACTTACCCTAATCTAGTCCCGTGTGGTTGTCAAGGTTAGAATAGTGCAGTAAAAATCGTAGAAATCGGACTTGATTTAGTTTGTGAGAACTTTGTATGGTTTTTTTTGACAGCTACGCATTTTCAGCGACGCTTGACAATCCTCTTTAGTATAACAATCACTGATCGGATTTCACGGTGCAACACGGGGTGAATGACCTCAAACAATATGCTAATATGGATATAGCCTGAGATTCCGGGACTGTTGTTGATTGAGGGTAATGTTTCAAGTTTTATCACATGATCATTTTCAAGGGTTTGGAATTATTATTTTCACTGAACGCATGTGTATGTCGTGTTTTCCAATTAGGCTTTGGTGCATATAAATAAATATAAACTACGGTACGCATAATCAATTTACAACACTACACACAAATATTATATTTTATGAGATTGTATGAAATTGAAATAGCATACTATTATTTTCTCAATATAGGTATTCTATTTTCAATCGATTTCTTTACACGTCTTAAATCCTATTTAATAATATCCCAACATTTTTTTTTTTCGAACCCGATCCCGGGATTTTGGTCATATCCATATATCCTATTTAATAATATCCCAACATTTTTTTGTTTCGAACCCGATCCCGGGATTTTGGTCATATCCATATTAAGATTTCTACTCTAGGTAGTCCCGCTCCCGCGGTGTTGCACCGTGAAATCCGATCACTGATAATTATACAAGTTTCATCTCATTAGTAAAGCAGCCAAGGACAACATTTAGGAAACACTTCGCTTTACATTTGCTTGCAACTGATTCCGTAGCTTTAGGTATCAAAAATAAATATTTAAAAAAACAAAAACCCGTCTTCAAAAAGGCAAGAAATAACTTTTCTTATAAAATGGTAGGTAGGTCAGTCCATCTGTATTCGGCTTATGGTTTTAAATATTGTGGGATGCCGACTTCAGTTGGGCTGACCTACCTACCATTTTATAAGAAAACAAGTTATTTCTTGCATTTTTGAAGGCGGATTTTTGTTTTTTTAACATTTATGATAAATTTCGTTGCAACGCCGCGGGACTGTCATAGTCATATTTAAACCTAAATGTGCTCCCTCATAGTCGCTCAAATATCTTAATCGAGATATCTTATCGCCACCCTTCAAATAGGTATCGTTAAGGAGTTCCGGTGGCCATCTGTGGTCTTCATCATCAGTTCCACTTTACCATATATTACTTTTCAAAAGCAAATGCACGAGTTACAGTGAAAAATACCAAAATCGCTATTGGTGTGCCTATATTATTTGAGGAGTTCCCTTGATTTCCCCAAGATCCCATCTTCAGATCCTGACTTGTTGACAATGCGACCAACAAAAAACTATACCAATTAAAAAAAAAAAAAACAAAATCAGTCCCGTGGTCTTCGAGTAATCGGGGAACATATATAAAAAAAAAATATCCCGGCGAATTGAGAACCTCGTGCTTTTTTTTAGTCGGTTAAAAAGTGGAAATTGCGGTTTAACTGTTTTAGCCAAAAATGTATGTTTGAAGTCAAATATCACAATTCCGTTCCGTTCCTTCCACGGGCAAAAGCTTAACATTGTCTTAAACCTCGACGTATGGCCGTATCACCTTAATCATTATAAATAACTTAAAACCTTTTGCTGTTTGTAAATTACAAGTGCAAGATTTAGGTTACCGTCTTTCCTCTGGCCATACCCAAAGTAAACATTTTTATTCGACTTCAAAAAAAGGAGTAGGTTCTTAATTCGTCGGGATCTTTTTTCTTTTTTTTTTCTTTATGTAAGTATGGCCTAATTTTCAGGCTGAACCCATCTCCGCGTCAGCAGCGTCAGGTCTATAAGTTTAGTTCTATCAGATAAAAACATAACTTGTATACACAAAGCCTTTAACTATTCACCAACAGGAAAGACAACTTTTGTTTTTTGGAATGTGTATGACCCAAATACGTACAACTTACTGCTTCCAGAAACCCAAAGTTCATAATATCCCTTCTCGCCGGGGCTCACCGCGGCCGCGGTCTGTTGAGGTAGGTATTGTTCAATTTTGCAGAGGGTAGAAAGTACGCAATTTACGAACGAGTCATATAAAGGGTCGGGAGTTCAGGCCTTCTGTGAAATAATTTATTATTGACATCTCTGCCGAGGCATAGAGCTTTTGTCGATTACTGCAAAAACAATTTACTTCGTATTCATGTGATAGGTTATACACAACTAGCTTATACCCGCGTATTTGTCCACGTAGATTTTGTATATCGTTACCTATTCCCTCTGGAACTTTTAAAATTTCAGAGCTGAAAATTAGACTGTGTTAATCCAGGGTATAAGCTATCTCCATTCCAAAATTTCATCCAATTCCTTCCAGCTGTTGCAGCGTCAAGGAGGTACAAACTAACACATACACACACACACACACACACACACACAAACTTTCGCATTTATAATATTAGCAGGGTCACCGAAACAAGACAAGCCCCATGTCATGTTTCTCGCCGGACAGCTGTTTCACACAATATTACTATTATGTTGTCCGGTAGCATTAGTATGTCATGCTCGCTCAAAGGTATTTGCTTACGGCGGCGTCGTTGATCGAGAGTCGCCACTTTCCAGAACACATGGTTGAGAGATGCGGTGGCTGAGGTACGCGTCTTACTCGTGAACGGGTGCTGTGAGGTCCGGTCTGCTCACGTTTGCAAGGACTTGTTCAATTAATTATTTAGTCTACGGAATATAAAAAAAGACTTTAAACCACAATTTATATCAAAATCGTTAGAGCCGTTTTCAAGAACGTGATTACAAAAAATAAGGTAAATATGATTATGTCCCCCTACATTCACAAACGTTAATTAGAGACACATTTCAAAAAAAAGGCTTGAAGTCGTCAATATCATTAGAGAAGCCCAATCGTTTGTAACCTATAGGAAACTCAACCTTATTGTTGTAGAATGTCCGATTGACTTTGAACCTAAGGTGGTTAAAAACTTAATTTGTTCGAATAAGTTTTAAATTCGGTTACCAAATTTCAAGGACATATTGGATCAACTTTGATATTTACCAACTCATTTATTTACGGCTAACTGGAAGTTCAGGTATTATTATGGGTATTTGTAGTGCAAAGAATTTATTGTAAATTAAGGATGCTCAGAAATGTTTGAGTACCTCGCCCGCTTCGATATATCTGATGGCGACTGTACAACTACTAACACTGAAAGACCCCACTCCTCAACCTTATCCTCTTAAAATCCTCGTCGGTACTTCGTCTCTTATGGCCGTTTCGCCTTGACCTGTGCAATCGTAGCAGTTTTGCGAAAATGTATGTTCAGACCAGTTCAAAATAGCAAAGTCGCATTGGCACCCGTCTGCTCGTGAAATTCAGGTTCCCTGGCGAAATCAAATAAAAATACCTAGTGGCACTGCCGAGCCCCAGACTGCTCAAGCGGAATTCCTAACTAGCTCTTGAAATAATATTTACGGTGTCTAATTCTGGTCTACAAATAAATAGTGCTTAAGCAGGTCGGAGGTGGGACGGTGGAATTAAGAGTTTTGGAGAAATATATTTTAAAATTAAATAAAACAAACGTTGCATACGCAACAGTGACGTATTTTGTTAAGTAACTAATTGACCTACATTGTGTACAGACACAGGAGGCGTCGTCGCGCAGTCCGTCTGCATGGAGCCCGCAGCCCCCGCAGCACACGGTGCACCCGATGCAGCTAGCTTACTCCACACGCCTAGACTGGAAAAATTCAGTCAAGGTACGGACCAACCATTAGCCTACTTACAAGAACAATTACTTAATCACCGTGGCTATAGATGTTTATATTTTACTTTTCTACATTTAGTTGTTTAGTTTGGTGTTGCTACAAAAATCGGGACTTTCATCAGTGGGAATAGTCCCAAAAATAAATGTATTTTATACGAATGGGTAATAGAAACACATAGTTTTTCTGGTTTATACTCGTAAACCTAAGAAAAGTCGTTGGATGTTTCCAAAGTATCTTCATAATTAAGTAATCCATAATAATAACGTTTTCCTTTTAAGTTAGCTTTTTCTTAAATCTTTTGTCTGATCGGTTTCAAAACCAATAGACATAAATGGGTGCAGCGTCGCATAGAGTTGGCTATTAAAGAAACAAAGTGAAATTTATGCATTGCCTTAAATGACCGATTGCTAAATATTTTTAATATGTACAATGTCATGTTTGAGTTACTTATTTTATTTTATTCGTTGGCATCCAAAAAGCGTAATGTATGGCTCGGCTATGACACCATTTTTTTAGGGTTCCTTTGTCAAACTAGGAAACCTTATACTTCCGCCATATCCGTCCGTCCGTCCGCAGCCTAGCTCAGAGAGTGTTAGTACTAGAAAGCTGTAATTTGGCGTGAATATACCATATTAGTCACGCAAACTAAGTGGTAAAATAAAACCATGAAAACATATTTTTTTTAGTCTACCTCACCAACCTAACGTTGGGATTTGTTTTTTTTCTGGTCTACCCCATAGTGTGGGGTGTCGTTAGATAGATTTTTCAAAAATATTGCCGTTTGGTCAAAACAATTTTTCTATTAAGGGATTCGTTGTATTAAATATTTGTTAGAGTCAAGTGGTCCCTAGCCCTACAGCCAAAACTAAAATACTAAAAATCTGAAAAATGCCTTCAATGAAAGCGCATTTAATGAATTTCATAGAAAATTTATCACGACTAAGTAGACATGATTGATTTTTGAGATACAGGTGATTAAAGTGTTTATACCAACTAAAATCATCTAAAACGGCACGAAATGAATAGAAAATTAGTTTTATTTGTTGTTTTTATGTTTGTAGTACTTAACGGCTTCGGTATCCTACCCTGAGCATGGTGCGACATGCTCTTGCCCGGTTTTTAAAGGATTGATATGACTCAGACCTAACATTCAACGTACCCATAAATATTTGGGCAGCGGGGCTACAATAGGCTTGTTTAACTTGTTTACCCAAATTACTGCGTTGGTTGGTTACATTGCTAGGTATATTGATACATACCGTAATGCCGTGTAAATACAAGTTCGGCATAGATAAGTAATACATCTGATAATCCTGACATCTGATTTTTGAATAACCATTCGCACGTTTAATCCGTTAAATCCAACAATAATGACACTATGCAAAAAAGGAACTCGTACAAAAATGAATTATTTTTAACTGCAAATACCTGAATGACCTAGCTTTTCTCGGTATTTTTTCTAAAAATTAAACCTAGTTAGATCGATTTATAGGTCCCGAAACTCCCTGCATATTAAATTTCATAAAAATCGTTGGAACCGTTTCCGAGATTCAGATTAAATAGGTACTAAAGGACGCCCGTGACTAGAATTAGTTTCCCGCGCTACTCCTCCTACTTCTTCCTGTTGCGGGTCGATTTCGAGAAATCCTTTCTTACTGCACCCCTAGACCTCATAAGGAACCTATGTAACAAAAATGGAATCCTTAGACTCAGCGGTTTGGGTATTTGCATTGCACCAAGCTTTAATGTGAGTTCAACCTTTTTTGAATAAAATCGGATTGAGTTTTTAAACATGTGTCTAAATATAATGTAAATCAAAACACTAACTAAGCACTAAGGATTATTAATATCAATTTCGAAGCAATGTAGGTACTCCCAAAAAATCTTTCTACCACTTTTTCTCACCATTAGGGGATGAATTTCAATAAAATACGAAAGACGTCTTCCGTCATGTCAGTCATTTAGGACAAAGCATTTTATATGTTTAGAATTGTTCGTTTAAAGGTGTTAGATAATGTCATTATTCAAATAGTTTTTTTCTACGCAATGGCTGCACCTTTTTCGGTATACCGTACTTTTGGTTCATATTTCGGAATGGCGACATGCAGATCCGTATTCTGCAGGGTCAAAACCCTGTGATAACGTCGTCATCCCAATTGTTACATGATTTGCCGCTTGCATTCTACTTCTTCAATAATGATCCTAGTCTAGCCAACACCCATGTTGAATACTTTTCGGATCTATACTTAACTATTCTGTTTTCACGCAGCGACCGCTTCCAGTCACAAAAAAGTCTTATAACGACACATATGTAAAGTCTAGGTCTGGTAAACAAGTCATCACCGTTCCAAATACGTCTGGAGCACAAAAACAGGTGAGCTACTTTTAACCTATTGTTACTAGCTTATTTGTGTAAAAAAGAGCTTGATGTCGAATGGTCGTTCGGTCGAAGTCCTACGAGCGAGTTTTAAAGCTACCAGATTGAGAATGCACACCCGAAACTGTTGTTGTGCGCTCTGACGGGATAACTTAGACTCATCGGTTAGTAATACAACGGTGGCAAAGCGAGTATTGTTGAGGAGAATCCTGCATGATTTTAATCATTCCTACACTGTAGCTCATTGAAGTTATTCTGTTCCAGGCATCAGGAAAAAGATCTAGTCCTGACCCGGATGAGGTTAACTTCGGTCTGCCGGATCAGGTAAGTACCATACTTTGTTTATCTGATAAGCAGCAGCGGCTGGGCTGGCAAGCTGTTAAACGATTCTCGCTCTTGGAAACACAGTTGTGAATACGATAACATTATTAGACAAAAACGTACAAGACGCATAGTGAATAGAGCTAAAAAGTAAAGTGACTTATTGATAATGAAACCGACAACGAAAGTTTCGAAAAGAAAAATACGAATAACGAATGAGACTAAAAAATAAAGAGACTAACATCGACCATGCCCAAAGATGATAACGAATACTCAAAGAGCCTGAATAAGAATAAATGTTGACGAAAGCAAAATGAGACGAATTAAGAACTTGACAAAAACTAATGGGACGACTCATGACGAGACCAATTTTTCGACCAAATTACTTCTTTGATTGACAGCTAAGCCCAAATTATGCTATTTTGTGATTACCTACCTACCCTACCTAAGTGATTACTGCAACAATATACATAACATAATTAATGACTGCCCATACGTTGAGATATGCGAGGTATCGTTGGGTTGTTCTTTATCTTTAGGGTAAAAGCTTAATTTTAACCCTTTGATCCTTCAATTCTATGCCTATCTTAAACGCGGCCTTTCAGAATAGTATTTAGTGTTGAAAATATCAATTAAAACGCTTTTTCATAAAATGTTAGTTCTTACTTCTTAGTTCAGATGCCGCAGGGGTCAATATGCATAAAGGTAGTCGGATTTTCAAAGCTTACTTTTTGTAAGACTCTTTTATTACTTTCAGGAAACTATATCGAAATGTGAAGAACAAAGAATGCAGCGACATAGTTCGTGTTCAAATAACTCGCACTTATTAAATTCAAACGAAGAAGGTAAAGGCAAACGCATTCAAGAATGAACTACTTACTTGTAATTTATATATCCTCTGCTCACGGTGGTATGAATTGATATCTCGTGTGGGTTAGGCACAGATGTAGTAAATAGTCATAAGGCAGTGTAGTGGTCGGATATGTTCGTGTTTAGCTTGCTTTATTAGTTAGCTTTTCGATGGTACTGAAGCGTAACTGGTACAAATACGAGCTTATCCGAAAAAATACAAAGTCGTGTGATTGTGATAATCCACTACATCTCTACTTACATAGATTAACCTAATAATACATTTTGTCTACATCCGTGGCATAACTTCCCTATAATATGTTCAGAAACTATAAGCAAATGGCCTATATTAGTAAACCCGTATCTGTGATTTCATCCTAAAGTTTAAATTACAGTATAGGTAGCCAAAACTTTAAAAACATTAGAATTTCGAACATAAAAAAAAAAGTAATCGTATTTCGTTCTCGGCTTTCGCCTCGTTTCATAAAACCACACTCGTCCCTCTCATGATGCTCCAGTCACATAAATAACTATTACAAACCTTGTATATTATATGTGGCCAGTAGCCCACTTGTCACCGGCTTTGCTATATACTAACATTTTTTTCTTTATGTCGAGTTTTAGACAGTCACCATATGGCCTTACTATAAATATAAGTCGATGGACATCACACGCGAGGACAATTGTTCGGGCCATCAGTCTTTTTTCTTACCTAAACTATCTCAAAACAAATGCATGCGCAGGTTTATATACACACAGCGAAAATGTAATGCGGTTGAAGGGGCTTTGGCAGGAGAAAATATGTCTCTATGAGAACAAGAGGATACAACTTGGTGAACTACAGGTGAGACTCTGGGGGATTTCAAGGGGTTTTTTTTTTATCTCATCTGCTGACTAAGTTCACCAAAAAGGCCGATTTTTACAAGATCATATTTATTTATCTCCCCTCCTCTCCCCGGTAAATCAAACTCTCACGACTATAATATTAAATACTCCTTGGTACAATTACCCCCACCCACTATTAATAGAAATCACAGCGTTACTTGATTATTATTTATTTGTAAGATCATATCATAAATCTACCCCCTGCACTCCTTTTCAAACTGGGCTGTCAACTGTAATGCAAGTAATATCGCGGAATCAGAAGGTTCAACTCCAGTTCAATTAACCTTTCATCATACCGCGACTACGCCTTAGATAAAATGAGGTACATTTTCAGCCGAAGCCGTTTTTTAGGGATCCGTACATACACACACACACACACACACACACATGCAAATGTGAATATTAAGGCGAAATCTGTGACTGTAATGTTACTAACAGCGAACGCTACTAGAGCTATACGCCGCGCTGCGGCTGACCTACAAGGAGATGGTAGCGCTGGGCCAGAATGTTAGACTGCCGCCTTCCGAAGACCTGCGCATAATGAACGTGGCCAAGTTGACGCCGGACCAGCTGCTCCAGATATGCGAGAATCGTGTGGTGGAGCCCACTAACGGTAATTATCACTTGCAATTACTACAATACTCTTTGCACACCACAGAGTTACAATTGAAAACAATAATGTGATAATGTTATATATCGACACCAACAACAACAACCACAACAGCAACAACAACCACAACCACAATAGCAACAATTACAACAACCACAACAGCAACAACAACCACAACCACAATAGCAAAAATAACAACAACTACAACAGCAACAACAACAACAACCACAACCACAACAGCAACAATAACAACAACCACAATAGCAACAATAACAACAACCACAACCACAACAGCAACAGCAACAACAACCACAACCACAACAGCAACAATAACAACAACCACAACAGCAACAATAACAACAACCACAATAGCAACAATAACAACAACCACAACAGCAACAGCAACAACAACCACAATAGCAACGATAACAACAACCACAACAGCAACAGCAACAACAACAACAACAACAACAACAGCAACCACAAGAGCAACAACAACGACAAAGCAACAATAACAACAACCACAACAGCAACAACAACAACAACCACAATAGCAACGATAGCAACAACCACAACAGCAACAACAACAACAACCACAACAGCAACAACAACAACAACCACAACAACAACAGCAACCACAAGAGCAACAACAACGACAAAGCACAATAACAACAAACACAACAACAACAATGACAACAACCACAACAGCAACAATAACAACAACCACAATAGCAACCATAACAACAACCACAACCACCACTATATTTAAACATACCTCCAACATAAACGATTGGTCACGAAGAGTAATAAAGTAAGGTGTAAGTGCTTTTAATTTGGTTGGTCTTATTCGCTTTGTGACTACTAGTATCCATCGAGTCTTCTACACCGACTTTGTGGCGTCTTATGAAAATATGTAATAATATCTATGAAAATGTTATACATGACTGTCTTATTTTTTATTTTTTTCAGAGGGACCTGGGAACGTGCTTTTAAACATCGACGTCAATGTACTATACTCAATGCCAGCCAAGATAGTAGCGACATGCGAACAAACTCTAAGCAGTAGGTACGAGATCGTGTTTTGGTTTGAAGAGGTCATGGCACAAAAGGTAAACAAAATTATCTATAGTACTAAAGACTTACTGAGAGGGCAAAACTATAGGGAAAATACTATGTAGCTACAATATTCATTCAATACATCCGAAACCGGTACGTGTCATAATATATGAAGTTCAAAATACATAATAGGTACTAATAGTGTTATTAGTATGCCTTCATGTGAAGGGATAAAGAGTTGTTGGTAATTGTGTAGCTCTGCCTACCCCACTCTGGGATGAAGGCGTGACGGTATGTATGTATGTATACTAATAGTAATTTTTCTGAAACCGTTGACTTTTTAGGATTGTTATACAACAATACAATGCAATACAATGGCCTCAAAAATCCTGATAATTTTACGGTTTCAGAAATAAAACCATATGTAGTGGTTATGAACATTATGCATTGTGACTTGTGATCCACTATGTAATTTGTAGCTAGAGGAGAGATCCTTATGTTCGCGTATCCGGTGGAAAAGTACTTTCAAAATTAGCATTCAGACGTCTAGTATGATGAAGAATATATTCAATGTTTTTGATGAATTAGAGTAAACATTATTCTCTTCACTATTACATAAAGGATGACCTCTACATGGGTAAAAACCAAAATAAATGTACATAAAGACGCTATTTCAATGGCACTTAAATGATGTATAACTTAGAATTTCGTTACAAAAATGTATGTGTTTGACGTTAATCGACAGTTTCGTTACGGTGACAAAACTCTTCTTCAACTGGACATTTATTTTGGTTTATAGCCTAAGGACACACCTAAGGACAATATTACAGTCGGGGTATAAGTACCTATTGGCAGTCCCAGCAGGACTATACTGTTACTGACCTACTAATGATTTTCCGTTTTAGACGATTACGAAGAACGCTCTTTCCAGAAAAGTTGAACAATTCAAACTTGAAAACAATATGTTTAAGTGCAATCTTGATAGCAATAAACAAGAATTTACGAAAAGTATCAACGAAGCGGTCGAGCTTTTGAAGTAAGTTTATTAAATCGTAAACTTTTATTTTAAGGCTCATAATTAAAGTTGATCATCTCGAACGCAAAGCTACGGTTTGAAGAAGAAGAAGCGAAGTTTAATCGGAATGGCTTTTTTTTGGTATTTAACATTTCTTTTGCAAAACAAAGACGCGAAATGCCTTAAGCAAACAAACCGCAAAGATTAAAATAAACTTATTAAAACCTATTCTTGTCTTTGTGATATTTTTTAATAAAAAATAATAATAGGTACGGTGAAATTAAAACGATTGCTTTTTAAGAGAAGACGATTCTCAATTTGTCGAAATCATACAAATATTAGTACAGTTTTCATATATTTTCTGTCAAAAGCAGCATATAGGTACCTGCATCCCTCGCTAAGGCTCTGCCTGCTAACCGCCCCAACAGGCTATAGACTATTTTCCGAGCGTCTACAATAATGTACCATTTCGATTAAAAAAATATTCAATTTTTAGTATTCAAAGGCGATACTCGTACCTAATAGTAGATTGTTAGCTGAGAGTTGAAAATATGATCGCAATCGATCCTTTTAGCCTGCGCGAGCGACAGCGAGTATGATACGATACCGAGATAAATACTCGCTATTTATTGCGACTGAGTGGGAAAGGAGGTAATAATATAAAATGCTGTTTACTTTGTATAAATTATTGCCATACTTACCTCTTGACATTATTATTAAAAATAAGAGTTTGTAATGTGGTTGTATACGAGTACATATTAACGATTCACAACTGGCTGAATTTTTGACCAATTCTTATGATGACTAGACATTTTCCTGGCAAGAACGTCGTGTAGTTAGTGTTTGACATAATAATAACATCGGCAACCCTGTTATCGATAAATACCACTTCAACGTCATAGAGTATTCCGAAATTTACACGAGTCGGTGCAATAAGAAGGTAGCAAAATAGTAACACGCGTTTAATTTTATTCCTCTAATAAATACCAACGTTAAGTAGGTAATCAAAACTTATTAAATTAATTGTCCTTAGTCTTCTGAGAATAAAAATAAATTGACATAAATCATTGTCACTATGTGTTAAAAATATGCCGCCTTAAGACTGAAATTCATATTAGCTACCTACGAATACAATATCAAAAATGTGTAGGTACTAATCTGATATTATATTAAAGTAAATGAGAAACAGGATCCTTGACCCATCAGTGCAGAATTAATAATAATAAAAACTAAGATACACTGTAGCCATATTCAATATGATAATGGAAAATTTATTCTGTGAACTTCTGCGTTTATTTGAATGACAATCTCGGCGTGAAAGAGTTATGGGAGATTTAATTCAGTGGAAGGGAAGAAATAAAATACAAAGTGTTTCTTCATTATTCGCAACTTCACAAGAATCGAAATAATTAGATAATAAATTGGTCATATATTTTAAAACGTGTCACATAAGCCACTTATATTATAAGATATCGATAAATTAAGTATCAGAAGGAAGTCACTAGCGTTGCATCGTTCGTGCCAGGAAAAACTGTCTAATTATGACATTATCAATTACCTTCTTAGGGCTGGAAATGTCATGTACACACATGTCACTATACAATATATTACTGCTATTGAAATCTGAAATACTTTCCAAGCAGTATGAACAAGTATTCTTTTGCCATTAAACGTCCACCAAATGCCAAATAAAAAAAATGTGGGTTGGGTTTGACGGCCACTGTTTTTCTCTTGATAAAGTTTGTTAATTTATTTAAGAAAAAGCGTGAACGGAGCAGTCATAAACCAAATACGCAATGAGGAGCTCATCTGTAAACTGTCAGAGTTGAGCTCTACGAACGAGGATCTGCGCAAGCAACTGCGAATAATGGAAGGTAGAATTGCAAACAGGACGAGGTTAGAGGTACGGTTTTTTTATTTATTACGAAGTCACTTGTCTTCTGAACACAGCATTTTTTACAACATAAACAACACACATTTGTGAATATTAATATTTACAGTCGAGTAAATAAATATGTGTACACTTTAATACGGGTTAGGTTCGAAAGGACTAAATTGCAAAACAACTATGTAAGCAAAACGACTTAGTTTCATAAGGTCTTGGTTGCAAAATGTCTAATTGTCTAAATCGTCTTAATAGTAGAATACCCGGGTTGGAGATTGAACTTAATTCTATAACGTTTCGTTAGTATCACGCCCAAATAACAAAATGTCCTAGGTGTAAAACGCCAATGTATGCAGAACGTACTGGTAGAAAAACCAATTAGGTATATCGTAGGCATACCGTCAAAAATTAGTAACGTCTAAGTGGCAAAATTACTAGATGGTTAAATGACAAGGAAATCACAAACTGTGGTTTGTGAAGGAACTCTTTACATATCATTGTAAAAAGAAGGTGTTTTTCTCGCCACTAATATTAAATTTCATCTAATATTATAACCTAATCATTATGCAATCACGACGTTTTGCTATTTAATACTACTTTAATAAGTACAATTTTGGATCTAATGCTTCTTTGCCATTTTACAACCATGACGTTGTGCCTACACTGATTGCACTTTAAAATGGTGCGAATGACATTTGACTAAGGTTTGCAATCCGACTAATCCGAATATTCAATTATCCGAATATCCGCCAAAAATAATATTCAAAATTATTCGAATACTAAACCGCGAATTATCCGAATAAACGGATATTTTGAAAACACTATTAAAATCATTTAATAAGCAGGAAAAATTCAAAAAAATACGAGAAAAACACTAATGACTAATGACGTTTTATGTCCATCTGTATTGCCCAAATAAGGTGTTTAGACAAATGTTCCATATAAAGTATTATATTTTATTAAATAAGTATCTCAATACCAACTTACACAAATTACATAATATATTGATTTAATCTAGCAGACACGAATTGTTACTAATGTTACTATTATGATTATAAAAGCATGTCGTATTTTTAATTTTCAGGTTTTTTGTTACTTGACTTGTTGACTTTATGCATTACACACCTTTAAATACGCGAATTTAGTTTTATTTTATAATATACCAAAATTATCCGAAATTATTCAAATATCTGAATATTCGGATAATAAATATTGAAGTATTCAATTATCCGAATATTAAAAAACTGGGTGGATATTGCAAACCCTACTTTGACACAACGTTTCGCTATACTCAAAGAGAGTTGCTGCGGTCTATACAAATGGAGCTTTTAAGTGTGTGTTTTATTTTCCATAAGGTTCTGTTAAAATAAAATAAAAAAGTATTTAATTATTTAATTCTATTTTATCTACGCACATATCGTAAGTCCTCTTTTATGCGTTCAAAACCCGTAGGAAATGACCAGCATTATTGCAACTAATTTTACTATGAAAAGTTTCTTGTCTGTGGTAGTAGGTAAAATTTGTACTGTAATGGTTATAACAGTATAGATTTTGGTAAGGTTATGAGTTTAAATTTGGAACAGCTGTCAAAACTCGAGAGGGTCTCTATTCTAGTATCCATAGATATTAAAACAGTTATCGATTCGAAACGTCAGTTCAGTACTTATTTTTAATATAAACCGCACGACATTTGATCTCGAGTGACATGAGAATAGGGACTTCAATCGTTTGTATATGAACTAAAAGATACCCTTCATATTCGTGACACTGGCACAGCAAAAGTTTGTTTTGCCGCCATTTTTGTTGTCAAGTCGTCGGCTTCTGAGAGTACTTATGATTATGTGTGTAGATAAAGTAGTGTATGCAACTGTACATAATTAGGCCTAAAAAACTCGTGTGATTCTATTATGAAACTCGCTGACGCTCGTTTCATAAAACCACACTCTTGTTTTAAGACCACTAATTATGCATCCGTTGCATAAACTACTATTATAGGCCTAACTAAAGGATACCAATTGACACTTACTGAGTCTGATTCATCTATTAACTCGCTAGAGTCATCACCTGATTTTCGACATCTTGAATTGTCATCTGATTTTGGAGTAATTATAGAATAAAAGGTGAATTATTACGGCATTAATAACAGTTTTATCGTTTCGAGTTTTGAACATTCCACCTCATAGTTTGATTTATCGAATGTAGTTTTAAACACTGCACCTCACTGGTCAGTGATTTTGATACATGTCATTTGCACCATGCTATGTTTTATTCACTGTAATTAGGCATTAATTACAACCAGCTTTCGGCGTCTGTATTTCCGAACCAATACGACTTGGGGGCTTTCAAAAAACGAGCCTACTCTTTTCTAAATGGTCGGCAGCGCACTTGCGACTCCTCTGGTGTTGCGGGTGTTTATGGGTCGCGATGATCGCTTACCATCAGGTGGCTCGCTTGCCCCCTTTTTCACATTAAAAAAACCTAGACATTTTGTTTACTAGGACACTGTAAAAAAAGGCGTTTTGTGTTTTGGTTGCTATGCAACAACGACGTTTAGCTTACATAGATACATAGTCGTTTTGCAATCTAGTCCTTACGAACCTAACCCCAAAAGTGTACACATAATTATGAAGTTGACTGTACAAGACCAAACCAACCCAAAATAAAACGTTACTAAAACACATGTATCTTTTTAGTATTTAATTAGGTAAACGTATTTCTTAATCGTTTTTTTACAACTGTATACACTCAGGAGCAAAAATACCGGGTCATTGCGTTTTTCATACAAACGAGACTATTTCGAAGCCTTGGTTCCTCGCCAGGGGTTGTTTTGAGTTAGGTTTGATGGTGGATACTGCGAGGCTCAATAGAGGAGGTCAAAAGTTCTTAAGATACCTAACTGATCGCACAATCAGTTAACACCACAGCGGGAGAGTTTGGGTCAGCACTTGGATTTCCTTACATTTTATTGCCATGCTCAGGGTATTCATCATCAGATTTGACTAAAAGCATTTCCTGGCGAGGAACCAAGGCTTCGAAATAGTCTCGTTTGTATGAAAAACGCACTCTGACCCTGTATTTTTGCTGCTGAGCGTATTTATTTGGAAGGTTATTATGATCAGTTGAAAAATAAATGGGCAGTTAATAAATGTTTCGGCGGTAAGATAGTGCGGCAGTAAAACGTGAAAAGCAGGTGGTAAATGGGGGCAAGATGAACAACGGTGTAATATAAAATAATGTTCTTAGGAGCTGATTCCATTCATACTTATTTATAATTCCTGACCAATTTGTTAGACCAAACTCCTTAAATTGTTATTTTTAGGAGCTGAATTTATATTCTCATTTTTTATTCAATTAAGTTTTCGCTATGGTGTTTTTCCCGTGCGAAGTTTTTTCCTGTTCTATTTTTACCCTATCCATAAATCAATTCCATAGTGTCGGTCCTATCGCCTTAATCCCAGAGTGGGGTAGGCAGAGCTCACAACATTACCTTCAACTCTAGCAATTTGTTGTTAATTCTATAGTCCAAGATGTTTACCATGGGTATTTAGTAGGAGTAATGCCGCTTTAAATCAGTGCCTTTTTTAAAGTAACTGAATATTAGTTAAGTTAATTGTCATTTGTATCTCTAGTATTTAAGGTTTCATGCGTCAAGGTGAAGACACGTGATAAATGCGATTGTTGCGAAGAAACGTCTTGTAAAAAGGAGTACGTATAGCACTTAAAAACTTCTTGTTTTTAGGAACTGGAAAAGGAATTGAAAGACGAGAAATGCAAAAGAATGGTCCTTAGGGATCGTTTATCGAGGGTGGAAGGTCATGTGAAACAAAAAGAGGAAAAGATAGCCACTCTGGAGGCAGCTTGGGAGCAGGCCAACGGTGAGATAGCGGCTCAAGAGCGAACGACGGTTCAGTTACGGGAAGAGGTAAAGCTAAATATTAATAAATAAATGAATGTAACCATGAATATTCAATATTATTTTAAAGAGGAAAGATTTACTGGACCGATTTCAATAGTTATTTGTGCAACAAGCCAGCAAGTTGTTTTTTGCTGCCCGTGTTGATTTTGAATCCCGAGTAAGTGAAGGATTCTATAAATAGGATAGGATTCTATACGTTGCAGGTAAAACTATTGCAGCTTTGCAAAATAAATGTACCATATTTTTTTGGAACTATTGCCTTACCTACTGCGCCGAAAGCTTTACAAATGGGTAGTGTAGTGTGCACATGGACGCTTACCCGTGGTCCCACTACTTCGTCCCACTGCTCTTTTCGACGGAGCCCTGCTTCACAGCAGGGCTCCTATTCCAGGCCTGTTTGCCCTTCGGGCATATTTATACCTAACGAACCTAACCTACCCAGTTTTGGTATCACAATTAAATTGTATGCCAAAAGCTGGGTGCAACTTTTTCTGCGGTGGGACAAAGAACTGGGTCCAAGAAACATTTTAATGTTAGCGGGCAATTTTTCACCCTACTGACATTCTCTCCAAAAATGCAATAAGTTTGGGATAGGTTTTAATGTGCACGTCATCTTTTGTCTTTATTGTGGTTTTCAACATTGAGTAAATACTCCACATTGTAGATGGTTGCTTAGTTTGTGATCATTCTATGAAGTACGCTATCAGCACTGTCTCCGAAAAAGTGTTTGCACCTTTGTGTCGTTGATTGTTCAAACTAATGATTCTGAAAATTTTTGAACAGTTAATTTATATTAAAAAAAACATTATACCACATAACGTGGAATGTTATTAAAATTTGGATGAGAGCAATGAAGAAATAATTTGATCACTTTATCAATATATATTTTATTTCAAAAGTTCGACAATATGACGTGTCAACAACATGAGGTTAAAAAAAACTACTATATAATGTATTTTTATATAGGTATATAGTAACAGTTAAAAACTTTTCAGAATAATTGTTTATAGTTAAACAATCATGGACACGTAAAATTATACATACGTCGTAACCGTGGCACGCTGTCAATTCAATCAGTACAAATACAAAGGAACCGGGTGATTGCTGACAAAACTGAATTGTATCACCGAACCCAGCTGCGTGGAGGGCGACCTTCAATCGCTGCAGCAACCAACTTCTCCACTGTTTGGAAAATGCAGCAGTGGTTTTTCTTACACAGAAATTGATGATCTTTCAGATAAGATTTGTGTTTTTGAGAAGATTGATCATACTATATAGATACCTAATTACGAGGCGTCGCTTATCATGCTGCTGCCACTGCACTGGGCTCTATCATATAGTCTATCGTATAGTCCTGCCCAATCAGGGGGGCTTACAGCACTGCTCTATCGTATAGTCCTACCCAATCAGGGGGGCTTGCAGCACTGCACTATCGTATAGTCCTACCCAATCAGGGGGGCTTGCAGCACTGCTCTATCGTATAGTCCTAATTACGATACCTAATTACGAGGCGTCGCTTATCATGCTGCTGCCACTGCACTGTGCTCTATCATATAGTCTATCGTATAGTCCTACCCAATCGGGGGGGCTTACAGCACTGCTCTATCGTATAGTCCTGCCCAATCGGGGGGCTTGCAGCACTGCTCTATCGTATAGTCCTACCCAATCAGGGGGGCTAGCAGCACTGCTCTATCGTATAGTCCTTCCCAATCAGGGGGGCTTGCAGCACTGCTCTATCGTATAGTCCTACCCAATCAGGGGGGCTAGCAGCACTGCTCTATCGTATAGTCCTACCCAATCAGGGGGGCTTGCAGCACTGCTCTATCGTATGGTCCTACCCAATCAGGGGGGCTTGCAGCACTGCTCTATCGTATAGTCCTACCCAATCAGGGGGGCTTGCAGCACTGCTCTATCGTATAGTCCTACCCAATCAGGGGGGCTAGCAGCACTGTTCTATCGTATAGTCCTACCCAATCAGGGGGGCTAGCAGCACTGCTCTATCGTATAGTCCTACCCAATCAGGGGGGCTAGCAGCACTGCACTATCGTATAGCCCTACCCAATCAGGGGGGCTTGCAGCACTGCTCTATCGTATAGTCCTCTCCCTCTGTTCCGAGGAACAAATTAAACTTGGGAGTCTTATCATATTAGATATCGGATTTTTAATTATACTTTATAAAAATAATAATCGTGCCAGGTTTTTTTCATTGCGGCATCGCCATTTCGTGTTTCCCCATTAATGACGTGACTAATTATATATAAATATACTATGACTAATTATATAGTGTCTTGGGCTCTTAGATTATGATTAAAATAGGCTGTTTTATATTTTTGCGCGGACGCCGTCGCGGGCAGATAGTGCTAAATAGTTATAATATTGCTGCTGTCGTTATTGTTGTTAATTTTTGTGATAGGCTGTAAGATTCGTTTTTCTTTTAGAATCAGCGATTGCAATCTGATTTTGATGACCAGTTAAAGAAGTTGACTGAATCTATTAGACAAAACTCCAAGCACCTTGAAGAAATTGCAGTGGACCGAGAAAAACTACAGACTGAGTGAGTTAACCTTATATTATTGACGCACTCCATGTCATGACACGGTTATTATATGACATGTGAAAAGTGCACATGGGCCTTCTTACAAAATATATTTTTGGTTAATTTTTCGTCTTTTTTTTTTTAAATATAGTTTTTTCAATTTCATGTCTTAACACGTTTTCTGTCCCCAAACAAAATTAACTGACAATGTCACACGTCCAGGCCCGGTATTCTAGGCGGTAAAACCCATATCATCTTTGACCTGTTATCGTATTGTCATCGTTTTGATAGCTATTATTTACTTGACAGTAATGGCGGCCGAGTTAAAAAGGATATCATAACTAGGTATACTCCGTTATCAAGCGAGCAGTTTGGTGGCTAACTAACATTAGTGATATGTCGAAATGACGTCACAATAGGGTAGTTTGGGGAGTAAATGGAACGGTGTTAATCAACACGACAACCTTCTTCTTCTTCTTAATGTGCCTCTCCGACTAGCGAAGGTTGGCAGTCAGCTCTGAAAACTTTTCTCTGTCTCTCGCGAGGCGAAACAGATGGGCAGCACTCGTGACACCAGTCCACTCCCGGAGATTCCTCAGCCATGACTTCTTCCGGCGGCCTACATGCCTTTTCCCAGCGACCTTTCCCATCATTATTACAATCACGACAACCTAGTCTATTGGTATTCGACGGAATTAAAATAAATCCAAGCAACCGTTACAAATCCTGCTCTGATAACCGCAAGCTTTTCAAATATGCGCATAAATACCATCTGTCGAAGTGGTAAATAGCTTTTCCTTTTTGAAGTGGATATATTCTGCTAGAAGACATAGCCCAACCGCAAGTCATTTAGAACAACTTCTGATCTGTTACGGAGGTCAGTTGACGAAAGAACAACGTCGATAAATTTATAAATTGTCAATTGACTTATAGGTAATTTATATCGTGAATATTCGAATATAAAAAAATATTTCGTTGAAATCCAATAGACTACATGACGTGTTAATTAACACCATTTAATTTACTCCCGAAACTACCCTATTGTGACGTCATTGTGATATATCACTAATGTTAGTTAGCCACCAAAAGGTCCGCTTGATAACGTGGCCTAATCATACCAGGCCAAATACGATATCGTTTTTACCGCCTAGAATAGAGGCTCAAGTGTTCCACATGATGATGATGATGGTGATGATGATGATGGTGATGATGATGATGGTGATGGTGATGATGACGACGACTACGATGATGATGATGATGATGATGATGATGATGATGATGTGCCGACATCGAGTTGCCAGTATAAGTTTCAATACATTTATAACAGGATATGGTGGCAGAATCATGTACGGACCCAGTTTTTTGGTCAGACATGATATTATTTTGGTCACAATCACTTATCGGGTGGATGCATACGGTTTTATATGTCCAAATATTCCCGAAGTGCCCGGTAACCAGGGACTGAGACCAAATTATAGCGATGAGGTAGATCAGGGACAACATTTCAGCATTCGGAGGAGATGTCACAAAAATAAGTTAAGCAGTCTTAAAATACTTTGGGGTTGGCGTAAATGTGAGCGAACGAGAGTAACGTAAAAAGTTATAAACAAACCCCGGATTGACGGGAGCAAAAATTTACCAGTGATAGCGATTAACTAAATATCGACTAATTGTAAGTTTTATCGACATTGTAAAAAAAATATTAAATGATCAAACTTTATTAAGTCATTTTGCATCCCTCAGGAAAGAAGATCTGGAAAGGAGACTCTCAGAACTTTCTGAGCATTATAACGAAGCAATTGAAAACTTAAAAAAAGAAAATGCAGCTCATATTTCTGTATTGGTCGAGACTGAAAAGAAACATAATTTGCTATTGGATGAAAAAAAGGAACTAGAATGCAAAGTTGAGGCTATATGCGGGCAACTTATTGACTCTGAGTCGAATATAAAAGAGTTGACAAAGAAGTTATCTGAGGCAGAACATAATTTCAGTAAGTAACGTATGCGGATTGAACTCTGGACAAAGCTTGAACCTCTGTTAAAAATATTAAGTTCCTTAAAAAAGTAAAAATGTGAGTTGTCTTTTGTTTAACAACTCATCTTTTTAATAATTACGTCAAATTTCATGAACGTAGAATTTCTTTACCAATAATTTTGGCAAATCGATAAAAAATGCGACGTGAAGCTGTTTGTAATTTCTGCGATACACATCACCTCTGGTCGAATGCAAAGGTCATGGAGCATTTAACACAAAAAATCCATGGCTTTCTGGCAAACCTTAAGGGCGGACATCTGAATATGTGTCAAAGACCAAGTCTGTGCCCCGTAGAAGATGATCGGAAGAAAGCACAGGTTCATGAGCTTCCTCTTGAGCGCCACTGGGTTGCCTTTCATATAATACCTCATAACCCAGTAGCTCCTCCAGGCATTTTCAGTTCGTCTGGCGACCTCTTTATCCTGTCTATCCTGGAAGGAGACTATTTGGCCTGGGTAGATATACTCATAGACATATTGAATTCTTCCCCATCTACTTCTATCCTATTATTGGTGCTGTTGGTCATACGCTTGGTGTATGATATATTCATCATCAGTTCGATCACTCGGCTTGCATTGCTAATGTCGGTTAAAACAGGACAATGTCGTCGGCAAAGCGCAAGTTTGATAACCGTCTTTCGCCGACGAGAATACCCTTTACCTTCCATTTTTATTTTATATTTAATTTTGATAGCTCGCTCTGAATGTTATTAACAATTAAAATAGATTCTGAAAACTCTAATGAATCAAACTAAGAGAGTCAAAAAATACACCAAGTATTAAAAGAAAACATTGAAAAGGAGACAAAATTCCATAAAAAAGAATTTGCGTGTGCCTTATCCGTGTGCAAAGCGCGCCATCAAAATTAATTCTGCACAAAAGAGGACCAAAAATATGAAAGGTTGAGATTTGTATTGAAAAAAAATTACGGATTTACCTCGTTGTGTAACATGAACCTTAGCGATCTTAATATATCGATCGCGGTATTAATCCCTGCATAAACCATCCTTAACATACATGATATTTCTGCAGAGGAACTCAATGTAACCCAACAGGAAATTGAAATCCTAACACGTCAACTTCAAACTGCTAACTGCGACCTACAAGAGTACAAAAACTTAACATCTAAGCAAGAAAGTGCTATGCACGATGTAGAGGTGAGCTGAGAGTTTTTAGATCATTCATTATATTTTAGAATGACATCCACGCCTAGTCATTATGAGCAGTCGTGCCTTAAAAGCTATTTGAACGCCATCATATTTGAATAAAGTGATCACTCAGACGCCAAGCACTGTTGCTTTGTCAAAAATGACGAATCTCGTAGTGCTGGGACAAACATTTATCGATAAATTGTACTCGCTTTGCTAATCATAGTACAGGTAAGAGAATGAGTGGGCATTGGTAATTTTATTGACATTTTATTGGCATAATATTAAGGTGGGTGGGTCTTGGACGGGCCTGTTGCTGTCAGTACAATGTATTTTTATCGCATGAACGAATTATTAAATTTATAGATCAGTAAGTAATTTCACTTTGTCTATTTACACTGCCTTTGTGACGTTTGAAACAAATGGTATACAAAGTATGTCACATGAGACAGTATACTCTAAGGAAGTAATTAATATTCTCAAACAAAATAGATGAAATAACATTTTTCTTTAATTAAAACAACATATAGCTAGGTACTCATACTTAACAGTTTATTTCAGTATAAATTATGTTTTTTAAAGCCTATATTGTTTGACGGAAATGTGCCCAAAAACTTTAAATCTACCCAAACTAGATAAAAAAGGAAACATTGGTAACGGGCAAATCGTTTATTTTATTAATAACGAATGCTTAGGCCATAATCAACTTGTGGGTCGAAAAAGACAGTCACATGTTTTTTGCTTCTTTTGTTTAAGTTGGTCAGAATAGGTCCTGTCCTTTTGATACATGTCTGTTTAAAACAGTGCACTAGTATTTTTATGGGGGCCTGCCGCGAACCGCTAGCTTTCATGTTAGGTTACACTTTTGACTACATAAACAAATCAACGGCGACGCGAAAAATAACTTTTTGGGAAATAATACATTTGACATGGAGACCCATTTTTATGTTACTAATGAAATATATGTATATATGAGTATAAAACGTCGCTGCTGACATGTGCCGAAGCCTTTAGTCGCTGAGTACCTAAAACGCAGTCTGCCAATTTCGCGTTATGCCAAAATGTCATTTAAAATAATCATTTCGACTAAGTAGGTTTTTGTCTATGTCGCAATAGGTCTAACCCCCGTATCGCCTATTTAGCGATATGACTATATCGCAATAGGTCTAATCCCCGTATTGCCTGTTTAGCGATATGACTATGTCGCAGTAGGTCTAATCCCCGTATTGCCTATTTAGCGATATGACTATGTCGCAATACGTCTAATCCCCGTTTTGCCCATTTAGCGATATGACTATGTCGCGATAGGTCTAATCCCCGTTTTGCCCTTTTAGCCGTATGACTATGTCGACATTTACAAACTGCTTTATCACAGTATTTTCTCTTTTGCATAATGCCCACTTGAAACTGAAGTGTTTAATCTTCAACTATTCTACTTATGATAAATAACAAAAACTATGTGTCATTCTTACACATTTCGAATTGTGGGCATTGTAGATTTTGATGTTAAGAAAATACCAAAATACCTATTTGGTAACAATTTTTTCGCTAACAATCGAGGTACTAATTATTTGAAGTAAGGTACCAAATAGTAACAAATGGATAGTGAATTTTGGCATTTTCTAAACATTAAATATCTCCAGTGGTCCAGGGGTTCTGACGCTTACACACTTGGGAGACCTTGTCGACCGTAGGCGTCAGTCCTTGCAATGTCAAAGCAATCTATATGCCGGTGCTGTCAAGTGTGGTGTATTTTGGGTTCAAGAAAAAACGGCATGGCATGTTTTATTATTGACTGCGGGATCATTGAGTCTCATAATAATATAACTTTACTTTTAATAACTAACAATTCAAACTAAAATTTATGCAAGTAAATAACTATAAAGTTTTTGTTAAACGTTGCCTTATTGGCCTTTAGCGTAATACACGCCTAATATAAAAATATAATAACCTAACTCGTGACTTATTCCTTTCTCAAAAAGCGTTCAAAGGGTTAAAATGTTACGATTATTACCTAGACAGTCGCATCCTTATCTTACAGGGTAGCTAGTGTTCGCGGTCCCAACGCTTTTGTACCCTAAACAGGGTCGCAATTCGCCTACTTCGCTCATGAACTAAAGCTCAATTCGCCTACTTCGCTCATGAACTAAATCTCAATTCGCCTACTTCGCTCATGAACTAAATCTCAATTCGCCTACTTCGCTCATGAACTAAATCTCAATTTGCCTACTTCGCTCATGAACTAAAGCTCAATATACCTACCTCGCCCTTGAGCTAATACGCACTAAACATAAATCACAATTCGCCTACTTCGCTCATGAACTAAAACGCAATAGGTCTAAACATCAATATGCCAATAACTTGTTAGGTCTAGGCATAACGCGAAATTGGCAGACTGCGTTTTAGGTACTCAGCGACTAAAGGTGCCGAAGGACATGTGTCCCCTACTGATTACGAGGCTTTATTTAGTCTTACCGTAGTTACGATCACTCCTATATCTAAATATAATGATATTATTCGTAAGAATATACGATGAGAATTATTTACAGAATAATTTCAAAAAAGCTGTCGAAGCCGAGGAGATGTTGAAATCTAATTTAAATGTCAAAGAAGAATACATTTCCCAACTCGAAAAACAACGATCGCTGCTAGAAAATCGATTGAGAGAAAGGTAAACATAATATATTCCGATGTGCAGAGACTATAGCAACATTTTAAGAGCATGAGAAGTGAAATAGTGGTTTACATACATACATACATACTGTAGTATTTAGATCTTACGATAGTGTTTTAAGTGTAAATATATATTTTTTAAATTTTATTTATTTTCCTCATTTAGAACATTTTTTACAGGTTCTAAGCTTAAGACATTAGTGTAACTACTTTTATTAGGTACTATTACAACACATTATATATACTATCTATTTATAATACTACTTTTATAACATATTGCGAATAGTGCCGTTTTTGTGAATTCATTCAAGGAACCGCAAAACAAATCAATGTCTTCCGCTATAAGGTCTAGAATGCGCAGTGCGCGCGTCAGCGGCGCCTTGCCGAGCAGGTAGGTGCGCCCGCGCGGCTTGGGGAGCAGTGGCGGCCGGCGGCGGCGCTACATGTACCTATAGGGGACACACACTCACACATCTCAGCACTTGACTGTTGTATATTTTCCCTCTATTTAATTTCCATAAGTAAGTTCTGTTACCAGACATAGCTCTCTGCGCACCCGCAGCTCGCTATAACCCACCATACCCAAAACAAATAAACTAGGGTACATTAATGGGTAGTAAGGATATACTCCATTTTTTCTCAAGTACAGAAATGTAGTAAATTTGTTCTGGAGACGCTCCACCATAAGATTATATTTAGTTTCATGTGGAGCACAGATGACTGCACAATATTCGAGGCCACTCCGGACCAGCGCGTTATATAACGCGATAATCGTTCCAACACTAGTACAACCCGTGTACGAGGAAGTACAAACCCCAGCATTCTATAGGCGTTTTTTACATATAATAACTATGTGATCCCGAAACCTCAGATCAGCCGTGAACTTTATCCTTAGATCCTTGACTTCTGAGTTTCTGACACTCTTTTTAATTTATTGGCTTTTATTTCGTAGTCATGGAGGATGGGGGTGTGCGCTCGAGTGAAACTAATAGTACCGCACTTATCAAAATACAGTCTATTAACTTCGCTCCATGCAACCACTCGGTCTATGTCGCTTTGAAACCTTATACAGTCTGCGGTATTTTTGACTGGTAAATACATTTTTAGGTCATCCGCAAATAGTAAGCAGCCTGAACTTCTAATAACCTGAGGTAGGTCATTGACCATAATACTAAATTGCAACGGACCAAGGTTGCTTCCCTGGCTTACTCCAGACCTTACGAAATAAGGTTCCGACCTATACCCCCCTACTCAACAATCTGTCATGTAACTTGCGAAGAACTTTAATAGATGACGGGTAAAGCCCACGCCGCCCGGCAAGTTTTCTTAGTAGAATATCGTTGTCAACATCATCAAATGCTTTTCAAAAATAAACCTGCCGGCTCCTGTCCCCGTCTGGTATGGTGTGGGACACGTAACTAAGCAAGTTACTGGTAGTGCTACAACCCGGTCGGAAACACAAGTCCGAGAAAACTTCGTTTGGGAAAACCGTTCGGGAAAACATATAACAGTGGCTCGGCCAACGCGAAGAGACAATTTTTGAAAAAAAAAACGTGGGGATGTCATCAGGTCCAGCCAACCGCTTCGGTTTGAGGTTTGCAAGCGCTCGCTTCTCGTCATCTAGGTGCAGCCTCTCAAGGTGTAGGTTTACGCGCCGAGTAAAACGCGCCTTCTGCTCCCGCCATCGCTGCGCTTATATTGAGTTCAGTTGAGCGGTGCTAGCTATAAACTGACTGAAAGAACTCCGCAAACACGTTCTCACCCTTCTTTCCATCGATTAATATTCCATCTTTTGCTAATTTTCTAGCGTCTCCTTGTTTCGCTTTCGACTTAACATATTTCCAAAAAGCTTTTGGGTCCTCCGCTAAGTGTTTTTGAACACGGTCTTGGTACTGTGCGTTGGCTATTTGAATCATCCTTTTTACCCACTCCCAACAAGTAGCAAAAACTACGTAATCTCTCGTGATTCGTTAGCCTTTTATTTTGTATGAAGAGTAGCCTTATATTTTATTTCACGAATTAATTCAGCATTATACCATTTGGGATAACTGTACCTCGACGCAGCACGCTTTCGTACTTTTTTAGGCACGCAGCCGCTAATAACATTGTTGATATTACCTCGAGCGGCGGATGATACGCGTCGACCGGCACCAACGCCTCCGAGGCAGCACGTACCCTAACGCTGTCACCTAAATTTGTTAGTACTAAATCAAATTGGCGATTACTACAATTCGTTATTCCGTTTCCTTGAATGAACCCACAATGTGTCTGGAAAAATTCAAAATAATCGCTAACATACGAAAAACAAGAATACAAGTTAAAATCTCCTATTACTAATACACGACTATACAATACACATAACTGTTCAATAATTCTAAATAACATCTTGTAATCGCTTTCCTTACTATTCGGGAGGATGCAAACAACGCAACACAAAACTATATCCTATCGTGTATACACACACTCGCACAAACCAGTTCCAACACCTTATCGCTCACCGTGACGTGACGTCACCCGGCAGTCGGACGCTCCGCAGCTCGATGTCCATCCGATCCGATCGATCACAGCGGATAATTGTGTACCCAGATGGGATTATTTCGGCATCATTAAAGGACTGATTGCATCCTGTTTCGGTTATCGCAAATAAATCCGCACTTGAGGACGCCAGTCACACAGTGCTTCATAAAAACTCTCCGGAACTACTACTATAAAAGAGGCATAGGCCCTTTCCGTCTTATGCTTAATTTTCTCTACTTTCGCTGTACATTCTGAACCGCAAATATCACTCGCTTACATAGCCTTCTAAATTTTCTGCTGTTATTTCTTTTCTTACCCGCCACTCATGCAAATGCTTTTTGCGTTCTGCGCCCTGAATATTTACTGGGTTCACTTTTCCACCTTTTTTCACATCAGTATTCGGAAATCTCCTTTTCTTTTTATAGCTCACCTCTATAAACCTGATAATGGTTTATAGAGGTTCCTCTTTATTTGTATTTATCTCTGTACTTTTCTTAGTCATTTGTGTATTTTCCAGCACAACTTCGACTGCCGACGGTTTCTCATACACCGACAAACTCGCTTCTTTCTTGGCCCCACACGTTTTAGCACCCGTATTTATAACTGCGGCGGGTAGGTTTTCTAGGCTCCGTTTCGCTACTTCTGCGGGTAGATTTTTCGTGCTCACCTTAGCATACGATTCCTTTTGCTTAATTGCATGAGCCACTGGCTTATTTTCCTTTTTTTCTATGACATTAATTTAGGCTACGAACTGTTTATTCCTATTTTTCAGTTCTTTTATTTGGTCTTCCAGTACGCGTACGTAATTAATTCTTTCTTGCGCTACCCTCATTTCGTCGCGGAATTCAAGTAGCTCAGTTTGGTTTTAAAAAAAGATCCTTTAACTGTTTAAATGCTTCCATTTGGTTTTCTAAACGATCTTGCATCATAGCCTGGACAACGCAGAGTACGTCCAATATTTTGGAATCACTTTTATTCACCGATGCCTCCATCTACTGTCTTGTTCCCGCACAGTGTTGACATAGTCAGTAGGCGTAAAGGTCTGGTTCAATGTTTTTCCTCAAATCGGAGCATCATCGCACTTTGGGCTGGAGCGCACACATCCTGGACACAGCCACTGGCTCTTGTACTCCTCTGTTAAGACTTCGAACTCTTTCGTCGACAGTGCCAAACAGTTAAAGTGCGCTCGAACGAAGTGAGAGCGCCAATAGTTCGAGGGGAAATGGGTAAATTCACCCGAGTTAGACACTCTACTTTTCATTTCGACCGTGAGAAAAAAAGACACGGTATACCTAAATATATTTAATCTCGTTTCCCGCTTTATCTATTGAAAACTTTTTTTTTCTAGATTCATAAAAAAGTTAAAATACACATGCTGCCAACATTAGAAAAGTTAAATCGAGTTGGTCACGGCCAAGGAGCATGACTTCCATCTCATTCTTACCCTAACTAAAGAAAGAGATGGAATATATTCGTGACGTAATAAAGGTCAAATTTCTTGTTTCCATCGGATGTTCGGTGTTCAACCTCCTTGTTGTATAATAAGCTCCTTGGTCGTGACCAACTCGATTAAACTTTTCTAACGTTGGCAGTAGTGTATTTTCTAGATGGCCATGCCGAAACGTGAAAGAAAAAGTGACATGCTATGCTATCACGGCATTATGTAATTGCGAAAAAAATAGACCAGTCTTAAAATGATTTTCATAATTATGAACCTATAGGCCGTAATAAATACATCGTTTAACGTATAGCCGAGTTTAGATGTATGAAAATCTTTTATTTTAATAATATGACGTAGCTAAATTATCTTAGACTCCGTGGCCAATCGTAACTATTAAAAAAAAATTACTTTCCACCCTAGAGATGAAAACGCAATTTTCCACCCGGCTATCCACCCATTCAAATTAAACTTTCCGAACAGGAGCGATGAAAAATAATAAAGTCCCTATTGTCATGTCGTTTGAAAACAAATGTCGTACGATATTGTGCTGAAAAAGATACCGAGTTGACGTTAGAATTTTTTGTTTTGCGAGATGTTCCAAATTTGAAACTCATTACTTTATAATATTTGATAACGTAATTCTCTCCATAACGTGTTGGCATGATAGGATTTTTACTTTTGCGGTAAACACCCATGTTTGACTTGCATAGGCTTGGCTGGGACGTATGCAGGAATCAATAATTATCTTCTTCATTTTGAGACTGAATTTTCGAATTTCCTTTTGTGCCCAGTATTTCTTCCAAGTTATGATTATTCTTCTATCTATTTATTTTATATTATTGTTTACATCAAAAGAGATCAATTTGCCTAGGTACACATATTCACTCACATATTGCAACGACCTCCCGTCGATTGTTATTGTTGTATTATTGATTGTATATTTATTTAATCTTTATTGCACAATACACAAAGTAGGTACAAATGGCGGACTTAATGCCTTAAGGCATCCTCTGCCAATCAACCAATGGGCTAAACAGGAACAATTAAGGTTGGTGCAGAGTAGGAAATAATAAAAATAATTAGTCACACAAAACTAATAAAAAATACGAAAAAAAAAAACTTATAATGGCACAATGCAGTCAAGATAATTACATAAATATAAATAAATAGTACATACGTATACGTAGGTTGTATTGTAGTACGAACGTATTCTTTTGAGGTTTGTGCGGCCGTTTGTCATGATTTTTGTTTTGGAAACATTCATAAGCAGACTGACTTCATAATTACTTCTAAGCCTGTGGCTAATTCAGTGAAAAGTGCTATATCATCTGTAAATCTTATATGTGCCAGCCTCCTATTCAATATCCACACGCCTTTGTTTTTCCAGTCAATGTTTTTGAAGGTATTCTCGAGAACGGCTATGAACAGCGTTGGGGAGAGAGGGTCTCCCAGCCTCCTTGTATTTTAAGTTTCACTCTACTCGTACTTTTTGAATAGATATTCTTTATAATGTTTACGTATTTTTTGTTTAGAGCATTCCATATAGATGAGTGTTATACTATCAAATGCTTTCCAGTAGTCCACGAAAGCTATGTATAGTTGTTTATTATACTCGTTGAATTTCCCTATTAGCTGTTCCATGACATGTCTGTGGTCGGTTATTCGGAACCAGCTAATACTAGTACCAAAGCTACATAGGTAATCTCCCATTTGCAGGAAGGTCGTCGTCCCCGTCCACCCTGTATATAGTAGAATAGAGCCCCCGCAGTGCGGAACGTGACAAATCTAGGCACTTATTTGCTTACTTTTGATTAATTTTCTTTATGACTTTAGCGAATTCAAAATGGAATCCTATGCAGCGGAAATATCAGATTTCCAAAAAAACATCAGTCAGCTGCAAAAAGAATTTGGGGGCTTTAAGAACTTTGATGACCTTCATAAGATGGTAACTAATTGTTTTGGTTTGGTGCGTATAGCCACGGCTGCAGAGTTGATTCGAGTTTTAAGAATTTATACATTCCAGATAAATGAACAATGCGCAGAATTGCGAAAAACTACTGAGAAAAACAACTCTTTGGTCGAAGAACTGAAAAAGAGGGAAGTGGAGATAGCGCAGCATGTAGAAACACTGACAGAGCAAGGGCTGTTGGTGGAACAGAGGGAGGCGGTCATCAGGATGCTGTCGGAGAAGGACGAAGAACAAGCCAACATTATCAAGCTGCTGCGGAATAACTTAGAAATCAGAGCCCAAGCGGATAGCGAAGTAAGTTCTTTTTTAGGACAAATTGTGCCAACACCTTCAGGAGGCTGTTTCCGCTGCTCCGTACTCGCTTAAGTAGAGAGGCGACCCTCTTTCGCATGATGGCGTAAAAATCGTAGGTGTCTCTCTCGACGAATATGCCGGAAGCACTACACTGCTTCGGCAGTTTCATCGATATCTTCAGGATGCTGATGATCATGGTAATGGTGTTTTAGTGGCGGTAGGACCTTGTGCAGGGTCCGTCGGGATCGCTACCACCATCTTATCCATTAACCAAGCAGCAGTGTTCGCATTGCTGTGTTTCGGTGTGAGTATAAGACACCCGGTGAAATTACTAGCATAGAGTCTCAAATCCCACTTCCCATCAGGTGCCCTGAGTGGTCGCGTCCTTTCTCATGCTTTGAACAGCGTTAATTTAACTTTTACACCGTGCAAATCTGCGAGTGATCATATTACCCCTAAGTGCCAATGCCTTTCTCTCTTTTTCGACATCTAAGCCATCCTTTAGGTCTTCAGTTACCATATGGCCAAGGTATTTGAACCTATCAAATACCTCAAGAGCAATGCCTCCCAGCGTAATCACAGGTGCTGCAGTCTCTGGGTTGTATTTTTGCACAATTAAATAATTAAAATATCATCAACTCACTTTTTACTGCATTGTTCCTGAGACCGTGCCATCCCGTGCCGCAAAGCTCTCACATAACCCGATTTTGGCCTATCGTATTGTAAACGTTTTGATAGCTCTTATTTACTTGATAGTAAAGGCGGCGTAGTTAGAAACAATACCGCAAAAGGTCAAAGACGATATGTTTTTACCGCCTAGAATAGAGGCCCTATTTGCTGTGCTCCCGCTGTTTTCTATATATACATATATAGAAAACATCCATGACTCAGGAACAAATACTCGCGTTCATAACACAAATATCTGCCCTTACCGGGATTTGAATCCAGGACCGCCACTTGGCAGGCGTGGTCACTACTGACTAGAGCAACGCGGCGTACAATATGAATGTAATGATCTATTTTATATATTTTCTTCACATTTTTTCCGTTTTAAGCAAAACGTAACTTACAAATTCTTTCCAAATTACCAAAATAACCACACAGAAAGCTGCCACACATTCCGCCGAGTGCCATGCTTTGCACAACGCATGCTGCCGCAGCATGGCGCCCCGCGCCTCTCGCCGCTCCACGCCGTGCTTACTCGAATACACTCGAACACTCACCGGTTACACCAAACTGCCTACCACTTTGTTTTGAAACATCCTCGGCTTGATGGCTCAGGGCGACTTCGTCCACAGTTCTAATTCGTCACGTTCTTAACCCGTCCACAATGACATATGGCCCACTATTCCAATTCTTCGACATTCCTATATTGTCACCTTCCTAACTTGTCGCCTTTCCTATATTGTCACCTTCCTAACTTGTCGCATTTCCTATATTGTCACCTTCCTAACTCGTCCACATTCCTATATAGTCCACAGTGCTAACTCGTTCACATTTCTATTGTGTGGTCAACTTCTTCAATATTGTGTGGCTAACTTCTGTTTGCGCTGTGGACGATATATGTAGGAATGTGGACGGCTTAGCACTATGGACAATATAGGAATGTGGACAAGATAGGCAATTGACGATTTTAAAATGTGGCCGAGTTATGTAAGTGACAATTTATAGGTAGGAATTACATGCTCACGACATGGCATTGTGGACGAGTTAGGAAGCTGACGAAATAGGACTGTAGACAGTCTCCCTGAGCCGGCTTGATATAACCTATCCCTTACCGTGGCGCCTTGTACTCGTACACCACATACAATGCGATTTTTTATTAAGGCATCCTGCAAAGCCCCAAAATCATAATCTTTACTTAGCATAGCAGTGCCCGTTACGTGACTGAATTGACTGAATTGACTCCCCGTTCTCTTGACCGCGCTTAAAAAACTTGTAGCGCACCACTTTACCACCAAAACATTCGTCCAACTTTTTATAATACGTCATCTTTATCGCTTTCTTTCGTAAAAGGGAAAGTTCCGTCGTTCACGTCGAAGCCCTCGGGTCCGATGAGGATGACAAGTAGACTGGCTTGCACTACGGATTTTTCCGTATCCACTCCCGAAACCTTCACGAATAAGCTGAATTGTTGTCTCCACCGCTTTCGCCAGCGACGAGGTACAATAGGACTGTCTGCCAGTGGGACCCGCCAACGTCGGCCGTCGCAGCCCGTTTAAAACAGTTTTAAGTTTTACTTATCGTTCTTTATCCTAACAATACGCCAAAATATCATTACAAAACCGGGCAAGAGGATGCCGTACCATGCTCAGTGTAAGATTCCGAAGCCGCTAAGTACTACAAACATAATAACAACGACAAGTAATAACTAATTTTCTATTTAAAGTCATTCGGTGCCGTTTTACTCGTAGATGATTTTAGTAGTTATAAACACTTTAGTCGCCTGTATCTCAAAAACCAATAATGTCTACTTGGTCGTAATAGTTTTTTTTTTAAATTTGTTATATGCGCTTTTATTGAAGATCATTTTAAAGATTTTTAGTAGTTGTAGTTTTAGCTGTAGTGGGGGGGGGGGGGACACTTGACTCTAAGAAAAATTAGTGCTTTAAAGCCTCTATATTTCATAAATGGATCGCTTAATCGAAAAATTGTTTTCACAAACCCGCAATATTTTTCCCCCACTACGGGGTAGACGAGGAAAAAAAACATGCCCAAGAAACGTGTAGGGGACCAATAACCAAGCTACGATTAAGCTAACGATGCGGATCACTTCGGATCACTTCGTTTACCCGAATTTCAATTGCCATAAAGGCCAATGCCTTTTTCTGAAACCGTAAACCTTTAAGGTAAGTTTTACATGCCATCGTATAGAGACCAATAGGTTAGATTAGGTTAGGTATCTATGTTTTATTACAATTCTGAATAGTTCACGGTTTCAGAAAAAATGCCTTTATGGTAATTGAAATTCGGGCAAACGATAGTGAACCCTGACGATGACGCTTTATATTTTTTCAGCTAAACCAACAAATAATTGAAAAGAATACCGAAATAGACTCTCTCATTAGTAATGTTGAAACAAGAAAAGAACAAATATGCCAACTGGAAAACATTATACTCACCTTAGAAGAGCAATCAAGAAAAGCGAGCATTCAGAAAAGAAAAGACCGTGAAGCTATCGTGTTGTTAGAGAAGAAAGTTGCTGAATACGAGAGTTATTATATAGCAAGCACAAGAAATCTCGAACCCCAGACAGACAATCTAGACCACTTGATAAACATACTGGAGCACGAGTTAGGGAGTCCCTTTGAAGGTCAACTTCTTAACAAAGGCAAAGACTGCCTCTTAGCAAGAAAAAAAAATGCAGCTCAAAAAAAACGTGAAAAGAACAACTTTGCTTGTGATGAAAATAATGATTCTTCCGTGTACCAGTCACCGACTAAAATAGTAATGGGCAACTATGTGAAAAAGACATACATACCAAGTGAAGAAGCACGCAAATGTGATAAACTCAATCGGAAGAAAGCTATCACAAGTATGGAGACCCCGAAATGGTTAGCTGCGCCCGAGTCTGGGGCGTACCCCAGGCCGCCGTCGCCCGGCAACAGGGACAAGCAGTTCAGAGCGATATCAGGAGATCCGACGATTGATCAGAGAAATATACCATATTTTTGCATGCCTAATGTTGATGAAAAAAAAAGCAAAATGTTTAAGCTAGCTGGACATAGGATGGCGTGAATATTGTGTCGTCTAGATGAAAATAGATTGTATGCGTCTGTTACCGCCTGACATTGTTTTTTAAAATAAAACATTGAAAATGCTCTTCAAAGATTTTTTTACTGAATTTTGTGAAGTTTGATTTACTTATAACCTTACTGGTATAACCACAATTTCTTGCATCTGAAAAAACAAATTGTAATTCTTATTCAATTTAAATCGTAATTAAGATACAGAAGGGTCTACAGCATAGTGTTTTTGCGCTGTCATTACAGATTGATCCATCGTTTAAAGTGAATCAATAGTTTAGTGGGCCTAGACAAGATGCATTCACACGTTTTCTTGTGGAACTACTATATTGGTCCTATTGCACAAAAAGTGCACCTAGATTTGAACACAGAATAATTGAAAATAATACAACAGGTAGGTAAGGTAAAAGCTCCTATTATGGATAGTGCTCTAGTTATGAACAATCCCATACATATATTATCTAGTCGGGATTAGAATGGGATTAGAGGTTTTACCTACTTACATACTGAATTGACAGCTATTCCAATCGCAAACTAATAGCGGTTTTATAATATTTCTGAGATTGATATGCTTTTAAGTCCCAGATAGACGGGCGAGTAAGTACGCGTACTTAAAGCTCGACGACCTTTTTCGCCCGTGTTTACCTTTAGAAGTTCGCGTACTTAGGGAGACACGCAGGCGAGTAAGGTCGCCGAGCCATAAGTACGGCGTACTTACTCGCCCGTCTATCTGGGACTTTAGTGATACAATTAGACTATATGAAATTATTCGGGATTACCACTTTTAGAATAAAATGGTCAGTATTGATGTTTTCATCAAAAAAAAAACTAAACGGTTCAAATACTAATTGTGGTTGTAAAAGTAAATAGGCTACGTACTGGTCCCACCGCCAGCGAGTAAGCGATAAACTATCGGCGATTTTCTCACCCAAGAAACGAACAAAAGATAATCGCTCTCGTGTAAATAAAAGAAAGATATATATTTATCGAATAGGGGACCGTTCGTCTCGCGAAAATTGTTATAATTTCCTACTTTCCTAGTACAAAAGAAAACAAAATCGAATAAAGTACTTATGCCATAAATAAAGCATAAGATTTAAGATTTTGTATAAGATTATACACCGTGTTTTTTTTGATTTACGATAACTTTAAGGGAACGTTCTTTAGGTCAAACAAAGTTAATTTCCCGAAGACAGACAAATGATAAGTGTAACGGTTTTAAAGATATTTAATTTTTAAATTTAATCATTTAATCACGTTAAACTAGCCTAAAAGGCTCTTAATTGATAACAACAATTTTCTTTTAATACTTATGAGTAAAGAGTTTCCAATTGTTAGGTTTGTATACGCGTCAATCTAAAGTGACTTGTACCTGTCAAGTGTTATCTTTACTTGTGTGTGTATGTCACGCCAACATAGACGTATTTGACACTGATTATTAGCTAGTTAACTCTAAAGGCCCTTTTAGAATGACCAAAGATAAAAGATTTCATTATTTTGTTCAAAACTGAAAAAAAATTTTTTTTTGGAATATTTAAAAATCTTATCTACCAATTAGTTTCTATGGATATACCTAGTAATATGCCGAAGTTATCGTAAATCAAAAAAAACACGGTGTATATATATATTATATATACCCGTGGTACTACTCCGTGGCACAACTGACCAATGATTTCTATTTCAAAATCAAATTTAATAGAGTCGACGGAGCTCTGCTATCGCAGAGCTCCTATTTCTGGGTAGTTTGGCCCTCCGGGCCTGCTAAAGAACTAACATAACCTAAACCTACCTCATATTTATGATACAGATTTTGGTCAGTTGTGCCAAATAGTTGTGCCACGGGGAATAAACTTCTAATTGATTTAAATTAGGGTAAACACTCAAGTAGGACAGTCAGTTGTTACCCTAACTAACACTGTAGTGGTCGTGACGAAATTAAACTAATTATCACTACAAATGAAGTGTGACTAAACAGAACTTATTTCGCATGACGAGCGGTCCCCTAATCCATATTTATAGTTCACTGTTCAGCGCCGGCTGTTCACGCTGCCGGCACAGCGCGAGGCCTCTCTCTACTTTAGCGAAACTAGTTTAGCAAAACAAAAGAATAGATCCCGTGTTAGTAAAAAGATAAATATTTATACTTGGTCGCTGTCTCCACTCGCTTCTCGCTTATCGTCGTTCCAGTAGTGCCTTAGGTTCGTTAGATATCTTCAGATGCCCAAAAAGCAATAAGCACCCAGAATTAGGAACCCCGCCGACCACGAGAAAACAACCCTGTGTCTATAGTACCATTGATTTTTACCATCAATGGTACAAGTGATACTACTGTGTGTCCTTAGTACCATCAATGGTAACCGATACTAGCACCTGTCGCTAGTACCATTGCATCGAAAACATTTTTATTCCGCAAAAGTAGGTAGGTTAGGTTCGTTAGGTATCTTAAGATGCCCGAAGGGCAAATCGCTCAGAAATAGGTCGAAAATCCGTCGAAAGGCACTGGTGTGACAACCTGGTGTGACGACGAGTCTGCACCCTATATTATGTATTTACTTGTGAAAATAACGTAATATCTTAATTAAGACGAAATTATTATTTTTAATTTGTTTGTTTTTTCACAAGTAAATACACGGTATAAACTAGTATCTTTTTCAATGGTACTAAGGACACATAGTAGTATCACTTGTACCATTGATGGTACAAATCAATGGTACTATAGACACAGGGGGGAGAAAACGGCCATGCATTCTCCTAACGTTGTCGTTATCACGATTCCGATAAGTATATCGCAGTGTTGGGATTATTTACATATCCGTCAATACCGTGTTACGATTCCACAGCTCTTATCCCTTCTGACATTGAGTGGATTCTCCTTTTTTTAATCTAATTTAAATAAAGTAATAAAGTAATACAAATGTACTAACACGTAGGTAATCTTTAAATAACCATCAAGTAATTTTTTTTTATAAATTGTCTTGAGTCGTATCGAAAAGTTATAGGGTTTACGTTAGTTGCCCCGGGCGGTACCGTCGATCGCTTCTTTGAAATCCCTACGAGTACCTATATTGTAAGTAGTTTTTCGAAAATTGTTTAGTTTTGCGTTATGCATCTTGATTCTTGTCCAGGGGCTGCTTCGACAACATACTAAGTAAACCATTGAAAATGTAAAATAATCTCCTATCTGAAGCGACCTGGTGAGCCTGCTGCTTCCCACTAAACCAAAAGAATAAAAGTACCTATCTGTATAATGGGAAAAACGATTTTTTTGGTAATATTATTCTCGTACACCCATCGACGTAATCGCAAAGTAATTCGATCGAAAAAAGCTACGTATATCCCGTATAGCCCATGGAATTTGTACATTTTCCACTTAAACACTTGTAAAACCTTGAAATTTTCGAAAAATCATCTTTTAAAAAAACCAGATCTAACTATCTCGTTCACTGTTTGACAACACCTCTTTTATTTTAAGATTTCCATGGGCTAGTAGGTTTAGAAAATATGGCTCCAACCCGTGGCACAACTACTGTAAGCTCCTATTTCTGAGTATGTTGGCTCTTTGGCCCAGCTGAAGTTCTAAGATAACCTAAACCTACCTTATATTTATGATACTTAGTACCAATTTCACCAAACGATGTTAACCACTTAACAGATGATTAGAGCGTTAACAGCTGTCAAAATGTATGAACTAACAGTCGATTAACATTGATTAAATTTAACATCGTTTGGTGAAATTGGTACTAAGTTTGGTCAGTCGAACATAGCAGTTGTACCACGGGTCGGTAGGCGAAAACATGTTTCAAAAAATAACGATACCAAGGGTATCTTAATTATAAATTATAACGCAGTGGGTATACCAAAAATACAGACACATTGAGAACCTCCCCCATCAAAATTCGAATATTCGTTGAGTAAAAAATCATTTTTTTCTGAAATCGTTATATTTTGAGGATTAAAAAATATCATCAAGAACCTATAGGTTAGGTTAGGTCTGCACCTCAGGGGTTTTAGTGGGGGTGAGTCCGACATAACCGCTCGGACCCCCAGGGTCGCTTTGTATCCGTAATGCATTTCGCCTGAGAAAAAAAAGAAGGTAAAGCAACTTGTCTCAACCGTCCAGTCCACGGAAACCAAAAATTTCCCCAGGGTTGCCTTGCTTCAAAATCAAGCTAATTGATACATCGACACCACAAGTTCACTGCCAACGACAGATTTAATCATCACCGTTGACGGCAAAAAAAACTCTTACATAGGTATAGTTGAAAACTAATAAATGCTTAACATATGAATAGACATCACCGCCTAGCTTAGACAAAGTTAAAGATGAAATTCTAAACGCATGAGGTTGACGGTAACTCTGTTTCGATATCGCTGTCGGGCGGGATTTTTATTAAATCCTCAATTAAAGAATTACTTCCGCAAATGAACTCGATAATGTCGTCTCTCGCATTTTTGTTTAGAAGGATGGCAAGCCAGGATACCATGCTGTTTCTGTGCACGGTGGGTTCTGAAGGGGTCATGTGCTGGGCGCGGATGATCTCGCGCTCGAGAAGGGCGCGGCGGCGCTCGAGCTGCGTGCGCACGCACTCCTCGCGCTCCAGCTGCAGGCTCTGGGCCAGCACGGCGCTCTCCAGCCGCAGCACGCGCGCGCGCTCCGCCCGCAGCGCCGTCCACGTCTCGGCGGCGCTCTCGCATATCGTAGACAGCGACCGCGACACCTGCGATCATGCATTCATGTCTTAAATAAGTGGGTGATTGTTCGAGGTCGCGATTTTTGTCTTATTCCTGTCATATTTTTTTCGGTTATTTGACTAACAAATATATGCTCCCATGAAAGTATTTTTTTTAAGATTCATGACACAGACCATATAGACGCCGCAAACCCGCTCAATAGTCTGGAAATCGAGCGTGTCAATTTTTATATGCCTACTATGACATCACGTAAGCAATTTAGTGATGTCCAATACTACCGCCGCGTTAAACCGATTCAAAGGCGACATCGACCGACTAGTACTCAATAGGTCCTTGCGGTGAGGGACGTACGCCGCCGGCCCCCTGCAGGTTACGTTCTGCATTTTACTTCAAAATTCAAGTAAATGAATTTACGTTAATACGTTCTGTTTGAAGAGTACAAAAAGTTCCGTAATGATAAATCAATATTTTTATGATTGATTTTCTATCGATTATTTTATCGATTATAAATGGGGTTATGTTTTCAAAATGACCGATTCTTGTCGATTATACTTCGAGATTATAGACAGACATTGAGAAAGCGATTTCAAAGATTACAAGTTAGTGATCTTTTTTTAACACGATTGCCCAAAAAAAGGAATGTAATGTTTTTATAACAACAACCTTTTAACGACGCAAAACTATAGTTAATTTCAGATAAAAAAAGTTAATAAATAAATGATAATTAATGAAATGAAATATAATTAATGGCTCTTTTTCACCTCTCCTTCACCCATACTCTGAAAAATATCTATGGTCGGAATTGCTGACTTTAACAATGGGTGACTCTTGCTTGTGCCATAGAAGACATCACTTTTAAAGTGGATCGAACAAATCTTTCTATGTTTGCTAGGGAACCATTTTTTTTAAATTCCCTCTCGCATAAATCCATTTTTCTTTTAGTATTTGATCATTAGGGAATCTGAAATAGTTTTAATGTAAAAGAATAACATTATTGTATAGCAACTTACTAGCCTTAATGATCATTGTCTGTCACAAAAATCGAATATAAATCGAATTGCACAGTGACATTGTGTGAAACATCGCAGTGCACAGCACTACTCACTTTAAATCGACAGACAATGAGAAAATCCCTGCCACCATATAACGTGCAGATTTCTCACCGTTCATTGCAACCTACAAATAATATGCCTTAAGTATAATTTAAAATAGATGCCGCAATGGATGGCGTACTTCGAAAATATACTAGGTGTGTAACTATTTTGGTAAAAACGACACGACATCACTCCAAGTTGAAAAAAAAAAAGGCGATGTTTATCCGAATACTTAGTTATGAAAGTAAACGTCACCGTTTACTCGACTTGCGACTCTTGGTGAATTTGAACAGTTAATTACGGCGCAGTGAGGCATTTTCTAGTGCAGCTCCAAACGTCTGAAAGTTAGAACGACAGGAGCGCGACTGAGCGGCAAATGGTGTGTGATCCGTGGGTTTATCTAGGTCTGTGATCCATGAATATGATTTCGCATTCGGAAAACGTATGTGTGCGTCTGGCCACGGATGTCCGAATGCGGAAAACTTATTCGGTATGTATGCGGCCGGCTTTAGGCACCCATCGTTATGCACTCTTTCAGAAAATAATTAACAGTTTAATTATTGTGTCCATAGTGACGAATAAGTATAGTTGTTGTTGACTTGGGTAAGTAGTTGTAACATTGTATGCTTTTCTTAAAAGCGCTTGGCTTGGGCTTAGAGCTGTAAGCTTGTAAGTTATTTTTGTTAAATAAATGAAGGAGTTAGAATAGGTTCAAGAAAAAGTGACATTCTAGATAGTACTAATTAAATTAATTATTTATTGTAGTTTTAATCAATGAAATAAATCAATACCTTTTATAATCAGCCTTATTTATAAAACAAATATTTAAATGTATATAAAAGAATTAAAACTACACAACAAGTCCGCATAATCGGAGTCTATGTGAAAGATTTTAAAACTTAAATTACTTGAAAATAAATAACAACATCGAGAGTGAAATATAACTATGGAAACTATATGGGAATAAGGGACAGGAGTAAGAGAAAATTGAAAACATGCTGATGGTTCATAATCAAAGGCAAAAATGTATCCATGCTAGTGATTGATTAAATGTTGACTAAGTTTATCGACATCGATAAAAACCAAGTTTTAAACATCATTATCAGAAGTAATGGCCAAGTTTGAATATCTTTTAATCATGTGCAAACCTCTTTTATTTATACTTATCGGAACTATAAACAACCGATATCTGAAATTGACTCTGGACTCTAGTCACTTTCGACTACCATTGAAATTACATTGAATAAAAAAAATATTCAATACAACACTATTATTTAGCATCCCGACGAATTGAGAACCTTTTTGTTTTTCAAGTCAGTTTAAATCCCTCGAAAGAAAAAGATCGTTTATCTAAATGGAAAGCTGATCATTACGATATAGAAGATAAAGTTACGACTTACAAGAAATGTAAGATCCATATGTCACGTAAATAGTTGTCGATAAACTTAGTCGATATTTAATGAATCACTAGCAGTGGTACGTTTATGCCCCCGTCAATCCGGCGAATGTTCATAATACGAACAAATTGGAAGGCTACCGTTAATGCTACGTGGTAAGATAGTACGTGAAGCAGTTAATCAAGAACAATATGGAACACCAGTGCTGGCTTTACGGCTAGCGAATGTTGAGTTGGGACCGTTTCGCAACAATTTCTCTGTCTTGATCTTTTTGTATCTATGTAATGTGGTTTTGTTTCGTTCCGAATAAATGTCTCTCTATTTCTTTATATTTAATATATGTTTTAAAGGCTCATCATCATCATCATGTCAGCCGAAAGACGTCCACTGCTGGACATAGGCCTCCCCAAGGCTTTCCACTCAGACCGGTCTTGTGCTTTTCGCATCCACCGCGGTCCCGCGATCCTGACGAGGTCTTCACTCCATCTTGTTGGAGGCCTACCTACAGCTCGTCTTCCGGTCCGCGGACGCCACTCCAGAACCTTCTGACCCCATCGGCCATCAGTCCTGCGAGCAATGTGCCCCGCCCACTGCCACTTCAGTTTAGCTATTCTTCGGGCTATGTCGGTAACCTTAGTTCTACTGCGGATATCATCATCTCTGATTCTATCACGCAGAGAAACCCCGAGCATAGCCCTCTCCATAGCCCTCTGAGTGACTTTCCTTATGATGAGGCCCATTGTTAGCGCCCACGTCTCAGATCCGCACCGCATCCGTTTTTAAAGGTTGCACGAATGTTATAAAATTCATCAGAGTAATAAAGTAATAACAATGTTACGTAAACCAAGGACAGAGTAATGATATGTTTGACTTCGTAACTCCGGAGTGATAGGCACCAGCCGACATGTTCGAAGCGCGACTAAAAACCGGCCCGCTTGGGATTTGTCGCTAGTTTCTTAAATATATTAATGTAATGATATATCTGATTTAAGCCCGCTCCAGAGAAATGAGAATTTTACGGCGGATAAATCTTATTTCCTCATTTATAAGAATAATGTTGCAGGTAAAAATTACTTGCAGTCACTAAAAATATTGATACAGTTGTCTAAATTGTTTGTTATACTTTTAGTTTGAGCATGTATAGCTGATTGGGACCCGATTCTACAGTGGCCTCTAAACTTCCTAATTTTATTTAGATGTCGCTAAAACACTTTGCTATTCTATGAGCAGCTGTCATAATCAAATGACAGCGCTAATTTGAATCTGACGCTTCTTATTTTAGATGGTCTATTCAACATACATACACATTACATTGACATTCTGGAATAGCTCTTGTTAAATCTGCCGTCTAAAATATGTCTAAAAATTAGACAATTTCGTTTTAGGCTATTTAAGCGATGTACACGTAGAATCGGGCCAGTATTGGTTTAGTTTATAACTTTAACATAGATTTACTTAATTAAAATAATAATTAAACAGCGTCTGATAATAAGTGATGTGATAACTTGTAACATTGAAAACCAAAATTAAAATCGAAACATGAGTTATTCGTACTATTACTACAGTGCGACAAAAAAGAGTAGAAATTAAATGAGGGCGCCACTTTCTACGTAACTGTCACATTTTTGACGTAAAATGCTTAAACATGGCAACAATTTAGTATGATTTTTTATAGTTCCATTTTATTTAATTTCTACTGTATTTTTGTCGCACTATACCAATAATGATAGGAAAAAAACGCAGTATTCCTACTGGTAAGATTCGTGATACCTTGTAACTCACATTTATTCTGTAGGCGCCCTATAGGCACTTACTCAAGAAACTCAACAATCAGCCGATAATTAGAGAGGTTTTTTAAGTTTTATTAAAAAATATTGAAGTTAACCTATCTTCTCCTAGCTATTAGAGACCGTCTAAAACGTAGCTCCTATACCTCACCTCGATATTAGAATTAGACGAGGGCACCTCTTTCTCGCCCGCGAGCTGCGCGGCAAGGTCGCGGCGTACGCGCGTGATGTGCGCGAACATGTTCGCCGAGCGCTCGTGCCGCTCCAGCATAAGCGCGCGCGACGCCGCCGCCGTCACCAGCATGGAGCGCTCGCGAGTCAGCGTCTCCACTTGCAGGCACAAATCTAACAACTTTAAAAAAGTACATAACTCTTACTGAAGTTTAAAGCCGGTGTTCACTAGCGATGTATAATATGTGTTTAAGGGAATAAGAAGCGTATTAAGCGTTCGTATCCGATAACTTCTTATCTAACTTTTTAACAGATTTAAAAAATAGCATTACAGCAGTTTTTTTTTACCTTCATACGTCATGAAAAATTACGTTCATGAAATTTGTGACTGATGGGACAGGGGACTTGTTAATACCTATATTTTGTCACATACCTAGTGGGTCCCGCCGGAAATGTTGGTTTTGACAAAGGGTGAGGCTACAAAATGCAAGCTAGATAATTATGTTTATGTTTATTTTTATTTATTCCTATTTAATGAATCTTATTAACTATAAAAGGAAAAATAACTTAACATTTCTTATTAAAAAAAAACTGATTTAAATGTCTCCCATGCTCATTAAGATTAGAGGATTGTGAATTGTGAAGCTAAAAATCTCCATACAAAATTAGAAAACGTTAAACCTCGTCCGATTTTTACGATTTTTGAATATGTTGTAGGTATTATGAAAAACTATGTCCATACCTTTTAATTTCCATGAAAATATTTCTTACAATAAAACAAATTTAAAATAAAACTGAAAAGTACAGACCAAGGTCCTTATATACAAAAAAAATACAAAAAATACAAAATTCTTTATTCATAAAATACATGAGGTACATGATACAAGGGATGGAGTCACCCTTTAGCCAAAATGTTGCCTGTGTTGGATATTAACTTCAACATATTCAAAAATCGTGAAAATCAGACTTGATTTAGGGAGCGAGGAACGTTTTCGCCCAGGGCTAAATTTGTTTGGATTTTTTTGCCGGCTACGCGAGTTTAGCTGCTCTTCTCAGTCCTCTTAATGCACAATTTTCTGCATCGGATTATAACGTTACCCATGGCGGCTCGTATGTGGACCTGGGGTACGGATTCGTTGCTACGGATAATTGATGTTTTCAATACGTTATAATGTTTTTTTGTGTTGGTTCTGGGTATAATTAATATTTGTTACTTTATTACCTTGTAATGTAACTTACTTTTCAGTTTAAGTATTATTGTATTTTGTTTGAAAAAATGACTTTCTGCTGGAGTTTCTTGCGGCTCTCCTTCGCAATGATGTTCTTGTCCGAAGCGTTAGTAGATTCACTCTATTTTACTGACGTGTAAAAGAGCCCGTTTGTGGCCAATTTACTGAATAAATATTTTTATTTTGATTTTGACTTGGGCAACTTTTAACGGTACTTATCGGAAATTTATAGAAGTAGCTGTCGTACTCTAATTTTGTGTTATTGCCCGAAAAAAGTCCTGTGTACCTATGTGCACTCTTAGAATTGTCCGAAGGCTCGGAGGGTCGCGATTTGTTTTTGTCCGATACACTCTTTGCCCTAAAATTATAGACTTAACTTATGGCACGATTTAACTTATTTTATCCTAGTTGGAATGCATAGTCGTTTTACTAGATTAAATTAAAATAAATAAAATTATATAAATGATAAAATTAATAATTACGTTCTGTATTGTATCAACATTCACGCCTCACCCTTTATAAAACAATATCTATGCTGCTAATTTGTCTGCGACCACATATATAATGATTATTATCTACTTCACAGTAGCGACACGTTGCAAATTAGGCGCTAAAGTGAAGTTTTAATTTTTGTATGCTTCTTTTTAATAACAACGTTAACTGAACCTCAACGTTTTCTTCGACCGGGAAACGTATCTGTACCTTGCGTTGGACTTTATAAGTATTTCAGTCTCAAATTACTAAAACAATGAAACCAGTACTTCTGTTTGCAACTCTTGATGGGGTACATCTTTGATGTAGCAATCGTAATTCTGTAGTCGTTTAATTTCCAAGCGCATGGAGGCAACACGACTTTCGTATTGCGCTATACTTTGCTCCCTGAAATAATAAAAATGTTAACGGCTGCTCGATCTAATTCAGAAAATATAGATTGCCAAATGGAGTTATTATCATAACATAATCATAAATAACAAGAAAAATGCACATACGAAACAAAGCATCGATTTAACTTAATCCCTTGTGTCTAAATAATTAATGAATAATAGGTATAATAGAACAAATATCCAGCTCATTTCGCGTCAAGGGACATTGGCCCGTCAGTTTATCATATTAGAACAGAGACTAAACATTTCTTAAGGTTTCGTATATTTCTTCACAGATTTTGGACTGTTAGGCACCCTGCAGGTAAACTGTTAGTCTGTGGTTACCTTAAGTCTCAGCAAGTACTTATGGTAGCGGTCCTTAAACTTACCATATTAATAAACCTTAAACTAACATATACAAAAGAGATACAGCGATTTTAAATATTTACAATACCTACGAATTAAACTGTTTCAAAAGAAAAACAAGACAACCAGTACGTACAAAAAGTAAATGCACAACACTAACATAATTTTTTCATTTTCCTTGAGATCTTGAATTGTCAGTTGATAATCGGTAATTTTACGCTCTCTGTCTAACAATTCCTCTGCCATCTTATTGTGCGGTCCCTCTTGCTACACAATGGAAAAACGGATACAAATGAATACTTTTGCACTCATGGAAAACTTAAAAGGATTGTGGAGCTAAAAATCTCCATACAAAATGCGAAAACGTTTTTCTCCCCTTAAACCTCGTCCGATTTTAAATAAACGCATGTTGGCCATAAGCTGTACAGACCGAGTGACTAATTTTGAAGTTCAACGTCGAGTTGCGAGGAAACGAACTAATGCAGACCATTAAAAGAAGAAAAGTTGCCTATCTAGGTCATGTGCTTAGGCACTCAAGATACGAACTCCTGCAATTAATAATGATGGGCAAAGTTGCTGGAAGAAGAGCTGTCGGGCGCAGAAGGAAATCGTGGCATTCGGGAATGGACTGGTGTCACAAGTGCAGCGGAGCTTTTCAACCTCGCCAAAGACCGAGAAAAATATGCGGAGCTGATTGCCAACCTTCACTAGTTGGAGAGGCACTATAAGAAGAAGAAGAATTTTGACGATTTTTGAATATCTTGTAGATATCATGAAAAACTATGTCTGTACGTTTTCCTTTTCAAGAAAATATTTCTTAGAACAAAACGAATATAAAAAACAAAAAACAGAAACGTACAGTCCGTACGTCTTTATTATAACTAAACATATTCAAAAATCATGAAAATCTGACTCAATTTAGGGGGTGAGAAACCTTTTCGCCCAGACCTCGTAAGGGTTTTTTTACAGCTTCCATATTTTAGCGGCGCTTCACCATCCTCTTAATAAGATACGTGCAACTTGGAATCCCAAGGTGGTTGCTTTACAAAATAATAAACGATACGAATCCGAGAGGTCATTGTACCGCAATTCTGGACAGTGAGTTGAGCAGGTTATCCTTGTCCGCCCGGCTCTGGCGGAGCTCATCCTCCGCCCGCGACAGCGTTGCTTTGGTGACTTGTAGTTCTTTCCATATATCCGTTTCTCTTTCAGTAGGGTTTCTTTCTAAGAATAAACGTCATAATAATAAATTAAATAAACTGAAAACGTCAAACCTTTATCTAAATAGACAACACGAGTGTATGTACTTCGCGTGTAAAAAGGCAGTCTAAATGTCTGCTTTCTACGCGGCTTCATTGAGTCCGCATTAGACCGTCATCGTTTCCAGGCGTCAACCGATATCTAGGAAACTGACTGGTTGTTCCGTATTTATAGTTTTAAAAACTGTATAGAAACAGCTGACCGAAATGATGGACATGTTTCCTTAAATAAGCTAGTAAATTTCTCCTAAAATTATGTTTTATCTATTTAAAAATAACTAATTTAAGTGTGGCGTGATTTTACTATGAAAAATAAGACTTTGTGGGATTACTTCATATTTATGTTACATTGCGTACTTCAGTTCCAAAGTTGTAGCGCCTGCTTATATTAAACGGGCAATGGAAATAGAACGATAGAACTTACCTAAAGGTCGATCATTTTATTTCTATTGCGCACAAGCTAAACTTATGTCGCTCGGCCTCTTAGTCCCTACAAAGAGGGAGCTAGTACTAGTAGTACTCTGTACTATTGTCATCATTTTTCTGTCTAATATAGCAAATAGTGATATAAAACCTTACGATGCTTCATGATTCTAATCGATTCTTAGGTAAATTATTTTTGTTGGTATAATATTTCTGTCTGAATAACATAATTATCTTTCTATATATATAAAATGATGTATGTAAACTCTTTATTGCACAAACAGAAATTAAAAACTAAAAAAAAAGAAACAGAGACACTTAAGGTATGTATGTACAAAGGCGAACTTATCCCTTTAAGGGATTTAGTTAGGGTTAGCAACCTTTAGATAGCACATAACAGTCATAGATCAGGAACAAGCGTCAAGCTATAACTTCTTCAGCCTAGATTCAAGTAAAGCAACAGATTGAGATTGCCTGACACTTTGGAAGACTATTCCATAAACGAACAGAATGTACTGAGAAGGATTTGGAATAATATTTGGACTTACTAGCAGGAAAAGCAAGGAGTAGATTGGCCCTCGAGCGTAAGCGGTTCTGGGAGCCGGTAGTCAAGTAAGAGAACCGTTCGAAAAGGAAAGGAGGAGATTGAGGATTGAAATGTATATTAGATAGCAACAACAGAATATGAATATTTCTACGTGATCTAATGGGCAACCATTTTAGCTGAATATGGAAATCAGATACATGGTCAAATTGCCGCAAGCCAAATATGTCCCAAATGCACACGTTCTGAAGCCGTTCCAGCTGATTGTTGATATATCAACGTACAGCCCGAACCGCTAGACCCCGAGGCTTGAAATTTTGCACATAGATACCTTATACAGTGTAAAGACCCATTAGGTAAAATAGGGGATGAAATTTTTTATGAAAGTCCGTCAGTTTTGACGTTAGCACCTTCAAATTTTGTGTTTAGGTCGATTGAAAATAAAGTTATATGTTTTTGACAACTTGATCCCCAAAGGGATGGAAAGGCGTAAAACTGTCTCACTGATCAACGCCAAACCTAAACCGCTGGACCCAAACACTTGACATTTAAAGGGAATATTCATTGGGTACCCCTAGGAGTGCATTGAGAAGGGATTTTAGGAAATACATCCCCTAACTGGTTAAAATACTATGGACATTTTTGTATTTGAAAACGTGGTAAATGGTATTTAAGCTACTGCCGACGCGCGATCAGCCCGTTAAAGACCCACCAGGAAGGGGCTATATACTCATATGCTAAAATATATATTATAGCAATGCATCTTACGATATATTTTCCGTACTAGTTGACAGGTTCGACACAAGCAGCTTTAATATATATTAATATTTATTAAGAACTAGCTGTAAGTTATTAATCTTCCTCCCGCACCACGATAATGAATGGGATGGATATACGAGTATAATTTCATACCTTAGTATTGTGTGGTTCTTTACTATAACGTCATATATTCCGGCATATTAATATAATTATATTATAGCTCCGTTTGTGGTGGGTTTTTGGCCGTGCAGCGCGGCGCGGTCTTACTATTTGATTCATCGCGCGTGTCGCGATTTAAAACGTAGGTATTAATAGATAATAATAGTATTTTTTTAAAACGCTTTTTCGGGTCTGGAATGCAACGTAAAAAGTAACTCCGGATCCCAAACAAAATTTTATTGAGCTCAATTATTATTAGATTGTTTATAGACTCGTTTCCGTGTTTTATAGATGATTAATAGGCACATAAGCCTTGTATTTTTCTGGAGATAATCTTAATATCTTTAAAAACTATTACCTATTACCTAATTTAACTTAAATGTAGAAAACTCATTTTGCTACAATGTTTACACGGTGAAGAAGAAAAAAATATATTTCGTGACTAAGCTTGTATAACACTCCATAAATATATTATAATATTTCGTGAGTGACAGCCTTTGTGCACGGAACACAGAGGGGCATAGCGGGGTCAAGGGGGAAATAGGTATTTAAAAAGTCAAAGTGTTTATTTGTAAACATAGGTAAAACTAAAATAGTGGTGGAATTTTTTTTCTTGGTGGAACACTATGTTTTGCCAAATTGCTAAAGCGCGGTATTTTAGGCCCGCTCAAAGGAGATTCGGTTCTACGTGTAGTTATTATTTATTCTTATGCTACACCGTACCACACTATGACCGTACTATGAACGTATCAGGCCCGGAAGGTAATTAAATTGGTACTAAAATGTTGGCCGATGACTGAACGGTCTAGTGAGCATAGTCTCATACTTTTTTTTTTTGTCACGTTCCTATTACGGTCCTGGTATACAAGACCATCGTAACCCACACTTATCGCAAATAAATAATATTTAACTTCATTTACACACCGATTTATCGTTAACCAACTCAACTCTCAACTGGTTATTTTCCATCAGTACTATTGCCCGTGTAATCCCATATTATATATCGCTTTTCTAAATTAAATAAAAATGGTAATATCAACACACCTTTTACCGGCACGTATTCGAGACATCTTTGCCGCTCCACCTCAACCAACTTTTTGGAACGCTCTAATATTTCGTTATATTTCTCCGTCATCTGTTGTAGGGAGACTTCTAACTCTCGCACGCGGATTTCAGTAGCCTTCCTACTCTTTTCCTGTTCACAGAATAAGGTAATTTTAGCCCCCGCTATGCATCCTGGAGTGACTTGAATAATGCTCTAGGTGTCACTAAGTTCGAAAGAACATCGCACATGATTGAATTTCATTTTATAAAATTTGACCACAGTGCTTTGACTTGGTATCAATAAAAAATCCCACAATCGGCAGAAAATATTGGGGTACCACAAGGATCCATTGTAGGCCCGTTTTTATTTTAAATTCATGTAAATTCTGCATTGATCTAGTTCAGTTGTTTTATCTCAGGAAAGCGGGTGGGCCATAATTGTGTGTGTAGAAGCACGTGCACTTGGTCTCTGAATGCGTAACCTAGGCGGCCGGCTAAGTGCCTAGTGCTAGTTAGGCCGCTCTAAAAAGAAATTGTTGAGTACCATCACTACTATCAGCATAGGAAATACAAGTAATATTAAGGAGAAAAGTTGGGGCAGTATAAATGTAATTCTTTGTTTATTTTTTTAATTTATGGGGTTGTCAAACGATTGCAAGTGTTTATCATTTTCTCTAACATCAATTTGAATTCACAGAAGTTAGTGAGATAACGTGCCCAAAACATTAAGAAATATTTTAAAAAGAAAGTGATGTCACTAGCACATCTCCAAAATGTAATAAGATGAAAAATGAAGAAGACTGATAGATTTACATCTGATGTCATGCGGAGCGCAATAAAAAATAATCATACCGTACAAAAACAAATACCGAAATTGGCAAAACTGTCTGAAATAAAAATATGATTTTGTCATTTCTATTATTTTCTTAATTGACTATGAGCTTGCAAACGCTACCAGTGGCCTGTTTTATAAAGCTACAAATTACAATTTACAGGTTACTAGTTTCGTGACGACCAGCCATTTGAGCAGTGTTGCCAGTTTAGACCTGTAAAATAGTAACTTGTAGCTTTATGAAACGTGGCGCAGTAGTTACGCACACAAGAACGCTTGTCTTAGGTACGCATCATAACTACAGGTATCAACTCTAGGTACTTACCTTGTACTATGTCATGAATATAAAAATAGTGAATATTATTTCTTATATTCGAAATGAACATAACATAGGAACACTTTGCTAATATAAATGAATTGTCCACACTTTTCCTCTGCTCGCGACGCGACTAACTTCGTCTATTCGTCGATAATTAGTGAATTAATACTAAATTTACTCCATATTGCTGAGTACCTATGAGATGTTACTAAATAAATAATTTTACCGTCAAATCGTCCAACTATGCCCTTCCGTCCTATCTTTGCCAAGAAAGAAAATATAACCATTTACACATTTATCTGAAAAAGGTGATGATGCCAAGTTTTTATTTGGTTAGACACTTAAGTTATAGTGTGGCAACACTGAATGAGTGTGACGTACATAACTTCAAACAGTTGCGTGTCACGAGCTGACAAAAGTAGGCGTGTTTGTGTGGAGCAAATTTTAAAGGAAAAAACTTGTGCGTGACTGTAAGGAAGGAGCCGAAATACGTAAGTATTGCATTCATCACGGTAGTTATTTCCAACCAAATTCAACGTATAGAATGAGAGTTTTGACCTTGGGTAATGTTAGGCAGATAAACGCAATATTATCCTTCCCAACATCGCCCATCCAAACTTAGACGCTAGGGTTGTCACATTTTGTATTTTATGTTTTATTACCGCTGTAAAGGTTACTCTGTCCAAATAAAAATCCTTTTTTTATGAGCTTTTATTTAAATCGCTATATTTGTTTCTGTGTTAGTAAGTGTTCAGGTCAAATCTTGTTAGCTGAATTAGAACCATTTTCTGACGTGCGTTGGGCTCATTTTATTTTACCTTTACTAGTTCGGTGACAATACAATATTATGAGACCCTCAAGCTGTCAAAAAGTATAGTCAGAAAATAAAAGTTCGTCCCAAAAAAAAAAAATTTGATTAACTTTAAATTAAAAAAAGTTGATCAAAAATTTACTGAGATTGAAACGTATGTTACCTTTTTGATATTTACCTTCCTAAAAATAAAGACAAAAAGTAATCAAAGTTATTTCATAGTATTTTGCGGGCAGCCCTAGGCCTCAGATATTTTTGTATGAAGATTTTATAAAATGTCTTTCTAACATTGCCTACCCAATTTGCAGACTTTACATTTTTAAGATATCCGTCGCATCTTTAACCTGTTTTGTGTGTTAGCTTCAAACCTCAAACATATAAGTCTTAAAATGGCTTAGAAATTGAAGCAAAGTTGGGCATTTTTGTTGTAAACTTTGCCCATCTCTTCATCCTTCTTTTATAGAGAAAGTATAAAGAAGTTAATGTTTTCACGCATAATTTTTTAACCCAAATTGAATTTGCTAAACGAATATTAGCAGCAATTCTGATTAATATACTTTTTTTGCTAGCGGCCAAAAAGTGTCAGATGCGGGCAAAGTTGTAGGGTTTGACGGTAATTATTTTTTATTTATTATTGATAGGCTTTAGTACTACTTCACAGTAACGTTAAATGAGACGATAATTAAAAAAGTATCCTAGCAGGTTAGGTTTTTTTAATTTGAGGTTCTTAGTAACTATTCTTTCGGTAGTGGTGCACTAGGATATATGAAGCCTTAAGCTTAAAATTAAAATTGGCAATAAACCTGTTCGGCTACTTTAGCCTGGAGTGCGTCAGCTTGCGCTTTCTGCTCCGCGTGGCGCGCCTCCGCGTCTTGCCCCGCGACCGTACACTGCTCGCGCAGCTCCCTGACCCTGCGCGTACGACGCATAATGTAATGAATAATGGTTTAATAACCTCTACACTAACGGCCTAAGCCTATATTCAAACCGGGGATAGATAAGGCTTACATTAGCCCATACAGAGGTAAGCCTATCTATCCAAGGTTTGAATATAGGGTTCGGCCTAATGGCCAAACCCTAGGTATCTTCTAATGAAGATACCCCTACCACCAGTGCCGGATTGAGCCAGCGCGGGGCCCGTAGCATATATGTATAAAGAGACCCTTGGTTTGTTTTAGGTTATTTCTTAAGTGTAGGGTGCTAAACTACGCTAGCTAGCGTTTCAATTTGTTTCGTTTTTAACCAATCGCGTCACTGTTAGATCACGTGACTTTTCGTATCACGTCATCTACCAGTGACGCGATTGGTTAAAAAACGAAACGAATAGAATCGCTAGTTAGCGTAGTGCATCTTGGCAGGGGCCTCAGCACGCCCTCTACGCATGTCAGGGAGATGTAGGTACGGGGGCCCCGACGCGCGGGGCCCGTAGCATTTTCTACTCTTGCTATAATTGCCGTCAAACTTCTATCTAGAATATTTTCAAATCTTAGGATAAATGATACACAAGTGAAAAAAAAATGTTTATATTATTATTAGAATAACACTAAAAAATACAGGAAACTATTTAAAATAGATTAGTCTTGAACTAAAAAGGATATTCCTTCGATTAAGTCAATACCAGCGCTGGTACTAGGTCTTAAATACAGTCCGAAATACAGTGAGCAGGTCGGAGCCCTTCGCTTCCCTAATAATTCGACTGACTGTGCTAACAGACGTTTTCGTAGCTTCGGCAGTGTTTTTCACTGTCTCCACAAAACCCTTTCCGTCTTTCTTAAAGAAACAATACACATCGTACACCATCTTCCGAGCTTGTCTTTTTAAAACTACGTTCCTTTGGCGTGGCATTATGTTGTCACTTTAAAACAATAACAAAAAGTCAACCACTAACCATAACAACAAAGTTACTTTAAAACAATCAACAAAAACTCAACAAAAAATTATAACAAGAAAATTAATGATAACAATTGGCTTTATCAGTGCACGCAAGTGTACTCGGGAGGCAGAGGGACGTGGACGCGGTGCGGGACGCAAACTTCAACTGATTGACCAATGGGTGCGAACGACGCGTGCTCCCCCGCCGCCACCTCCCGCCGCCCGCGGCCCCCCCCTCCCAACAAAACCTAAAAATCGCTTCTGCGCAAGCAAGGTTACGTGTTCAAGAAGTTTGCCGGCAACTATACGTGGCTAATCCGGCACTGTCTACCACATAGCTCAGATCATTGAAAAACAGAATCAATTAAGTAAAAGGGTTTCGGAAAATATAACGAAGTAAAGCGTGAATTTTTATTCATTTAATTGTAAATATTAAGATTGAAAGGTTCTACAAAAAAGGTCAAACGCCAACAAATACGCAATAAATGACTTATTTTGAAATGGTGGGTCACTCCAAATGAAGTCGGCTTTTCGTTCGAAATATTTTACGCCGACTTCAGTTTGTTTGACAGGCAGTGACCTGATTTTACAAGAAGTTATTTCGGAAATAAAAAAATAAAAATCGTATCTAATCTTAATAAAATCAAATAAATATCAAATTTGAGAAATCTGTCATTATTTTGTATTATTGTTTGATAATACTTTATTACATAGAAACCAATAACTTAGAAACAAATACGCTCATCACACAAATATTTCCCTGGCTCCCTTTGGTAGTGATCCTGCCTGGCGCTTGCTGCGTAGGTTTGGCAGTGGCCCTGCCAAATAACCTAACCTTGTCGTCTTGTTTCTGGGATCTAAGCTGAGATGCATACTTACCTTAGCTCGAGAGCATCACGCTGGCGCGATAGAGCGTCGATTGCCGCTTCTCCAGTTTTAGACATCTCCATCAGCTTCTTTGAACGAGCATCATAACTAGATTCTCGATGGCGGTACTGTGGGAACAATAACTTACATATTCTACCAATTCATTTGAAAAGGTTAACAAAGTCGTTCAATAGATAGATGTTACGTTGAATGATAGCAGTTAATGATTAATTAAACGTTATTTTACCGTTTCCCGATTAATCAGTTCATTGTGTCTGCATACACATTTGTATAACCGGGCCTCTATTCGACTGTTTTAACCCCTAAGGTTATCGTATTGTTAATGACCGGGCTGCCTTTATTGTCAGGTTAACAAGGGCTATCATAAAGTTAATATCCGATAACTTTAGGAATAAACCACTATAAAATATTTTGTACGCCATTCTATGGCAAAATAAGGCTAAAAAACAATGTAATGTTCCTAAGGGCTATTTATATCTGTTTAAGTAAATAAAATTGATTGATTGATGAAAAAACAATGGGGAATTAGAGGCCCAGTGGGAAAATATATACTTATAGCTTGACAAATAAGCATTAACGAGTGTATAGGGGTGTAGGGTTATGCAGCATTATTCTCGAGGGGCATCCTTCAAATTTAACAGATTTTTTTATTATATATTTTTATCACTGAAAGACTGTAGTTTTTAAACAAACAATTAATTACTTACTTGTGGTAATATTTCCTTATATTATTAAATACAAAAGAGTTACGTTTGTTTGCTTGTTCTTTTATAGCCAAAACGGAGCTATTGTCCAACAAATCAACGCAATTTCGACGAAGCCAAAAAACGTTCATGAGTGAAAATGAGGGAGTTTCTTAAACATAGTCAATTAAATTCGTTAATGGGGGAAACCTAACACAACGCAGTTTCTCGTTTGCCACCTCTCGCATTATATAAAATATCGTACTGTTATCATACCGTAATTAATCATTTCAAGCTTATCTAAACCAGATACAGTCAACCAATTTGATTTGATCAATGTGTTGAATTATAGCTATCAGAGTGGAGTAAAAAATCAAATTATAACTTGATACTTCATACGATTTGACTTATTGCGTCACTCGAACATATTTTCATAGTGGCGTAGGAATTAAATTGGTTGACGGTACATAATTACATTAATTAATAATAGGTTATACTCTCCCTAACGCTAACCGTCAATTCCCTACTACATTAATCACATTCTCTAATCATTTATTTACCAGATGCATTCTAAGTCGGAAGGTTGCTTTTCGTCTGACCTTGCGTTACTTCGTCGGGTAATGTTATTATTCAAATCTTTATTTAATGGCAAATTCTTTAACTGTCATATGGATTATTCGTGAGAATAGCGTTTTTGTTTTCACTAACCACCTCTCCAACCAAGTAATATTTATACGGGGTACAAAATATATTTAGTATAAAAAATAATTTCGGACGAATATCCAACATGCCTTTTAGCAAATCTGACGAATAATCTATAATGACAGTTAACGAACATATAATAAATATAATAACCATGAGTTACATTTACCGTACTAGCTAGCGAGTCGAATGCTCTGTCCCTCGCAGTATTCTTATAGAGTTCGAAGGACAGAGCATTCGGCAAGGATACTGAAGAATAGCATTACCTGACAAGTAACGCATCTTGCTAAACACCATGACGAAAAAAGGATCTGCTAAAAATTATACAAATCTAGCAATAAACGGGTTCGACGAAGAATGCGCCTGGTAAATAAATGATCTGACGATTAAAGAATCGCATCTGACCGAAAAACTATTTTGACTGATATCGTGATATCCTTTCAGAAAGCTTCCATTGCCACCGTGACTAAAACCGGACAAGATACAAACGAGAAGCCAGTCGCACTTTGCCGAGAAGCTCAGCCAGGATCGTATTTTTAAAAAAGGCTGACGTAGATGTAGTGTCACAACTTCACTGTCGTATAGTTTTGATGTGGGAGTCTGTTTACGAGTTGCTCCAGGTCCTTGTGCTTGCGCTGCGAGACATCGAGCTCGTTGCGCGCCTCCTTGTACTGCCGCTCGAGAGTGGCGATGCGCGCGCGCGCCACCCGCAGCATGCTCTCGGCCGCGGCCACCACGTCCTTGAGAGCCTCGCGCGCCGCGCGCTCCTTGTTCAACTCATCGACCACCAGCTGCCAAGAGCCAACGCCGTACGAGTTACGTCACGGTTCAAGGTATACACCGTTACTTGAACCGTTAAAGCATCAAACATCTAAACTGGACACCATAATTCGATGGATTACTTTAACAGATACTGTTGTTGTACACGTACCTATATGAAATATAAGTGATGAAGATAATGACGATATTTCAGCATCGAAATCGAGCTATATGCGAGTATTTTATAAATAATATGAGTATGTTATGTAGCTATTAATTATCATTAGAGATATCAGATGTAATAAAATTATGACAAATATCAAATCATACATACTAATATTATAAATGCAAAAGCAACTAGGTTTCATTGTTTATTTGTTAAGCTTTCACAGCTAAACTAATAGATGAATTGTAATGAAATTTATATGAGTAGAGCTTGAAACTTGAGGCAGTTCATAGCGTACTCTTTATCCCCAAAAATTGGATAGTTCCTAAGGGAAGATAAATTTAAAACGACTCTAAGCGGGTGATGGAGTGGCGGGCAACTGCTAATCTATCTAATATATAAAATTCTCGTGTCACAATGTTTGTAACAAAACTCCTCCGAAACAACTTGACCGATTCTTATGACATTTTGTGTGTATAATTCAGTAGGTCTGAGAAAGGACGTAAAGTATATTTCATAAGGTTTGTGGAAAAAAAAATATCACCCGGGCGGCGCCGGGAGCGGACAGCTAATTTAAATATAAATGACAATAGCGAACATGTATCCATGTCACGAAAAATCATTAATTTCATGTTTTTTTTCTTAACATTTTCAGTGGTATCTTAAATAAGTAATAAGAATCAGGACGAATCAGCCAAGTTTTTAAACCTGTTTTTTTAAAGTAATCTTATAAAGTTTGTTTCTTCATACTAGGTGTCCCTTTGTTGGCTTTTCACTTTGTATGGAAAAACCAGTTAATCTGAATTCTTGAAAAATTATTACAAAAAAAACGGGCAAATAAGTTTAAAAACATCGCTGATTCGTCCTGATTCTAATTAGGTATGTAAGATACCACTGAAAATGTTCTGAAATAAAACATGAAATTAATGATTTTTCGTGACATGGACATAAGGGAAAAATACAAAAATTAAAACTAAAATTATCAATATCTCCGAAACTAGTAAAAAGCGCTGAACATATAGGGGTTAAATCAATAGCTTTTTAGCTGTTCTATCAGCCCTAGGCGCGTTGACTCCGGTTTCTGGGACACCCTGTATGTGGTATTCCAAGCCGTACACTTTTTAAATAACTATTGGATAGCTACCAACACCAAAATTTGTGCATTTTGATTTGTCAAACAGGATAAATATGGGCCCGGCTAAGTCCCCTTTGTCCCCTAAATAAAACTTAACGACATAATAGAAAATATTTCGGCGATATAATTATAGCAGCAGCACACATAATATGCGGCACAGATAAAGCAATAATAGACTCATTGAAAACGGTTTGCGTGTGCCTTTAAACCGAATTCAAAAAAAGAGAAGGTTGTACGTTCCACTGTATGTTTTTATTATGTATGTTCACCGATTTCTCCGTCAATTATGAACCAAAAAATCGTTTTATTTGCCTGAGTATGATTCTGAGAAGGTCCCACTGTCACCATATCTGAATCTGATGAGAGGATCCATGTACATAGCGATTTTAGTATTTTTAGTAACAAGTCCAGCATTTGCATTCAGAGAGTATCATTTGGTGAAGTGGAATTGATGATGAAGACCTTAGATGGCCAACGGAAATTCTCAACGGTACCTATTTCAAGGGCGGCGATAAAATATCTAGATGAAGCTGGTTGAGCGACTATAACGAAGAACATTTTAATTATTTAAATGTGACAATGACTTTCCCGCGGCGTTGCTTGCGGCGAGCTTGAAATGTCTAAGAAGTGCAATGGGACTACATAACAGATTATTATGATCACTAAGAAATATAAAATAAAATAAATGTTTTAAAAAACAAAAAACCGCCTTCAATAAACCGTCTGCGGTCTATCAATATTCTTAACCAAAAGCAGACTTCAGTTACAGGTAACTATAGTAGGTGCAAGTCAGGACTTGCACCTACTGTTTTAAAAGAAGTAATGTTTTTCGTTTTTGAAGGCGGTTTTTTGTTTTTTAAAACATTTATTTTTATCTCACTAGGAAAAAAAATCGACCCTAAATTGTACACACAGAACGCATTCAAACAAATTAACACGAAATTAGGGTAAGTTTAAGAAACATATATGTTACCATGTAATTAGTTGGTTTATCCCCGGGCCGTTGTAGGTCTTTCTCTTCTTCTTTTTTGTTATTATTCGTCAATTCTTCTACTCTATTTTGGCTTATCGCTAACTCTCTTTGCACTCGTTCCAGTCTTTTTAATAATGAATCTCTGTCAAGCCAGGGTATCCTTCGGGAAGATTACATTTTCCTTTATTCATCATCGTTCAGGCAAACGACTAGAGTACTGGGGGCCTAATATGGCTGCGTTTGTCGCGTGACAATATGTGGATAAAACATCCGTCACTTTCTGACACGAATATAAGTACGAGAGTAACTGATGCCCACCACAGTTTATCACGCGATAAACGCAACGCAACCACACCCCGCTGCAGTCAAAATATGAACATCACACTCCAGACGATGAAACAGGGGCTCTATTCTACTCGGGCTGAACCGGATTGCTTTTGAAATGTTTAAGCAGTCGCAGACGTTAGACATGGTTCTGGTCAGTCAATCTTCGTGAGCTTGTCGGAAAATACTACTGTTATTTAAGTTTGGGTGATAATGCAAAAACGATGCATAAGGAATATTTTCAATCTAAGTCAACTTGACTCATGTTGTCCTACACGCAATAAAGTATCATTTCGTTTCAATTCAATTGGGATAGTACCTATTTAAATGGTTAATTTCAAAGTCTCAGGGCCGTATTAATAAACTCATCTTGACTGTGAGACCCATCACAAGATACGTCAAAGTAAACGCCAAATCATAGAACACTGTCATTTTTGTGTGGGTAATCACCAGCCATCGTAGATTTTCAAGCATTTTTGGCGCAGTGCTAGGGTTGACAGTAGTGGCAAATATTATTATTTTTCAACCAAGAATCAAATAAAATCAAAGCTGTGTAAACTAACAATAAGTAATAATGTAGATATGATTGGTAATTAAATATCAATTTCATAAAAAAATCGATTCAAGTCTCGTCTTGAAGACCTGTTATCTGTTATCTACCTTCACTTTCAAGTTTTATATTCTGTCTGTATTCTTTGTATCTTTTTTTGAGGTTTGCAGTAAAGAGTGTATTAAATACTTTAAACACATCGAAGATACAGAAAATATTCTATGTAAAGTCCACTACCCCAATATGCATAATGAAATTAAGGGTTAATTTATTTATCATTTATTTAACGATTAACTGATTAAGTAAAGTGTACAGTTTCATTTTCAAGGATAACTTGATATTACATTATTTTAAACGTCAATCATATTACACACCTCGACAACCCTAGGTTACTGTCGTATATCACTGTGACGTCATTGCGCCGGTTTTGCTGGAAAATCTACGATCACTGCTAATTACACACTGCTAATCACACAGTGGAATAAACTCTCAACTAAGACCTTAACTACGTAAGATTGTTTTAAATTCTCTTTAGTATGCAATTATATTATGTCATAGCTACTGTAAGTACATTCCAAAAAGTTATTAATAATTACCAAAACCGTAAAATTGTATGTTAAATTATAACCTGCTGCCTTGGCTGATTACTCCCTGCTTTATGTTATGACCTTATAGCAATGTTTTTAACATTTCATTAAAGAACAACCCGTGATTGTGAAAAATAAAGTTCAGAGTAATCTTTCAGTGTTACCTTACTTACAGACTGAGTGTAATAATGAGTGTAAGACTTGTTTAGCTTAATTCTGCATCAAATTAATAACAATTTTAAAATGAAAACTATAACTAGGTCGAAAACCAAATTTAGTGAATGGGCTACTGCAGGCATTCATAAAAGTAGTAATAGGCTTTATGACCTACGAGTATATAGAGAGAGGGAGGACAATAAGAACGCTGACTTCCTAAATTATGTTAAGAACTATTCGAGGACCTTTAAGCAAGTTTCTTTAACTGCTAAGGCAAATTTTCTTAGTCTTAAACTCAAATCAGCTGACAGTAAGGTAAAAATAGTATGAAATATTATAAATAGAGAAACGGGAAAATCAAAAACTCGTCATAATCAAGTCACCCTAAACACAGGTGACCAACAAATCACGTCAAATAAAGACGTTGCCTTAGCATTTGAAGATATTTTTTCCAACATAGCCTTTAATATTACGAAATGTATGAAATGTATTCATCCGCGGTTGAAGCTCGATCATTACTTTGCACTAATGTCAGAAAATGCAATATAAAATTTGAATTCAGCCCTGTTGATTCAGATTCAATAGTCAAGGTATTTAAATCGCTTAGATTAAAAAAGACTGAGGATTTGTGGGGCACATCAGTTAGAGTACTCTTTCATATCATCGATGTAATTGCATCCCATCTAGCATTAATTTACAATAATTGCATATCAGAGGGCATCTTTCCAGATCTCATGAAATATAGTAAAGTCATACCTCTTTTTAAATCGAGCGAGATGAGTGATTTAACGAACTTCCGTCCAATTTCCATCCTACCAGTTTTTAGTAGTCTTTGAGAAACTAATGCTGAATGATTATGTTTGGTCATTTTAATAGAAATAAACTAACTAACAATATCCAGTAACAGTATCCAATATATAGGTGTGCCTCAAGGCTTTATTCGAGGTCCTTTTTTATTTTTGGTTTATATAAATGACTTACCACCAATAGTAGATAAACTTTGTGATATTGTACTTTTTGCTGATGATACTTCACTACTTTTACAAAACTTTTACAGAAATTAACACGGTAGCTTCTCAATTTATTTGCGAGAATATTATTTATGTTATTAAGAATTTAGATTATTTCACCAAAAACATGCATATCAGAATATACATTATTTAAATATTAGAAATAAAAATAAAATCGGTATTCGAAAATTCCGCGTCCGTAAAGTATATTAAATCATTTGTTGGTCAATGCATTCATTTGTATAATAAATTACCTGACGTAATTTTAAAAGTTGCCCGTTCCAGCACTTAAAAATTACTTGAAAAAGTCGTTAATGTCTAAAGCGTATTATAGGGTCGAGGATTATCTAACACACAAAAATTCATGGCCTTAACCCCAAACTTAGTCAATAATAATTTGTTCAAATGCAAAAATACGTTATCTTGTCTAGGGGACACCGTTGATGTAGAAAAACATATTGAAACTTTTATTTGGTCGTCTTGCACCGGCTTATTTTTTTTCCTTTTCTAACTCTATCTCTTTCCCAAGATCTTTGGCATGTTTTCCTGCTGAACTACGCATGTTATTTGATATTATATTTAACTAATATTTATAGCTTTACATAATGCTTAGACTAAGTAGTACCATTGTAATATGAAATATGTTTAAAAAATGACTGACTGCTGTGTTTCTTGCGGCGTTTCTTCTCAGCCGCGGTCTCCTCTTGGGAAGCGCTGGTAAACTCTTGACGTGTAAAAGTGCCCGTGCGGCCTACTTACTGAATAATAGTACATTATTGCCTAGGCACGGAAGTAGGCAATTGCGGGGCGAGGATTGGTTTAAACGGACGAGCTTGCGAGTCCGTTTAAAAATACGAGGCCCGCAATTGCCGTTCCTGCCGAGGCATATATAGTGCTTGTGTAGCGAGCACGCAATGTTTTTTTTTTTTAATTTGAGATCTGTCAGTAAACTATGTACTTCGCATCCCAATATATAGATAGTAATGTCAACTTTTCCTGTCATTTTTGAGAAAATGACTTAAATCTTTTTTACCTTTATCATGACATCATCGAAATATTTGGAAGACGACAAATAACCACTGTTGTTCTCATTACAGATTAATGTTATGAAATTTTATTTTCTAGACGGGCACTTTCGGATACACTTCGACTTCTTTAGGATCTTTTGTGCATTTACCCTCTAACACAATCAGCTGTTCAAATGTGTAGGTTTTCTCGCGATATTTTTATTTCACCGCAAAAGCATCGGGTAACGTAGTTAAGTTATGTTAACTCAGTTATGAACTTGAATAATAACCGCGATAGTTGGAGGGAGTGTAAACCGCCAGATGTGTGATTCTATTTATTCTGAGGTGCCCGTGGGATCCGTATCCAGGACGTAACTATTGGGTGGCAGAACGGGCAAAATCCCACGGACTGAGGGGGATCCCGGGCCGAGAGGCAGTGAGTCCGTGAGCACGTGAGGTAGGTACCTAACATCGTTTAACACAACGTTGTTTTTGAACATTATTAGTTTTCTTTTTTTTTAAGGTCTGTCTGAATTTGCCACAGGCCTCAGGTGGTGTAGTTACACCACTGCCGCTGTCCTAACTTTAAAGAGTCTTAGCATTTAAAATATGTGTTATTATAGCAGATTTTATGTATGTATGTATGTATGTCATAATACTCATAATAATAATAATAAAAACAAAATAGCCGTAAGATTACAATGCCTTTCAACTGTCATCGGCGGTTCAGTTAATTACAAAGACCTTTATACAGTGTGTGGCCCAAAACCGGGGATAATATTAAAAACAGGGGCTCTATAGATCACCGGTAATTACATTATAATGGTCTTACCTAATTAAAATCAAAACTTAACTTTCAGTTTTTTTCTAACAAACTTAATCGCAAATTCAATGTAATGCAAACACCGCTAAATCTACCGCGTGTTGTCAATGGCACCCTGTACTCAGACATACCGCGTACCAAGTGACCAAGCGACGATATCGCGACGGGAAAATACATTACCTACGATTTTTAACTTTGTAGGCTATTTTCTCCAAAATTATAGACTTTGTAATATTAAATTCTTGTAATAGTTAATTGAAATATTCTAAAGAATCCCCATTTACTTTTTTCGCCCCGGTTTTGGGCCACACACTGTATAACTAACGTAATAGACGAACAGACTCCCTTTTTCCCGCGTTACCAAAACGGAAATGTCAACGTGTGCATGATTTTACAAGTGTGTGAGTAATTTTAATGATGTCCGTACGTTATATCGAAAAAATATCGATGAAAAAGACTCGCTTATATAAGACTTGTTTGTATCTTGCGTGGAACTTAAAACTAGCATTCTTCACTAATAAAACACAAGATTCTTTCATTATCTACTCTTTTCATGGTAATTACCACACACATATCATACAATCAATTTTTAATGTAAATACCACAACCACACACAACTTAGAAGTTCTTGTGGACTTACGTTCGGACCTACTTTCATGTTCAGTAGAAGATTCTCTGGCTCTCTCAGATGTGTCTATCCCTGTCGCCTATAAGCCGAACGTCACGCTCAGTAGAGGATTCTTTGGCTTGCTGAGATCTGTGTATCCTTATCAACTTTAAGACGAACGTCACGTAAATGACAATTTTCATGTACATTCCCAAGCCCAAGGTAACTAACGTATAGGTAACTAACCGAATGTTACACAGACATAATTTTCACCCCATCGAAATTTGTCAAACGCCTTGTAGGTACCGAATTTACTAACTTTCGGCCCCCCCATATCTCGGTAATTATCAACCTGAGAGAAAAAGTTTAAATAAGAGAAGATGCTTATTTTAGCATTTTCTACACGATTTAATTAAAACATACACAAAAACATTAAAAAAAAATTTGAAGTCCTGTCGTAGGTTGGACCACTGCATTTAATGATAAATAATAAACTGTGATCAATTTACCTAGCTGCGTTTTATAATCGCTCGGAATAATGTTTAAATAATTATGAGAAGGAATGAAGAAATATCGACATATTGATAACTTATCGATAGATGAGTGTGATTCAAACATTCAATCACTACCTAAAAAATGGAAATTTTCACGGACACAACATCTTTTCATTTTACATATAAAAATCAAAAATATGCATAAAACACAAAACTACATGATATATCGTACTTATTAGACCACTAACCGTATTCCTTGGACCTAGGAATCCTTGAAAATATGAGTTCAAAAATGACTATGTGTGGATCATAATTACCTGTGAAATGACTCATTGTTTGGATTATTCCTATGATTGACTTCGCAATCAGGTACTGCACAGCCCACCATTGTTGTTTTTAACGGTTTTGACACCACGTTTATACAATTATCCTGAATATTTTAATAAAAACTAAATGACGCTGTCGCCAGTGGGCTACCGTGGGCTACCATTAGCTTTCAAAATGGTTACAACGTCAACGTGTTTCGCTGTCACTGTCGCACTCGTATTCGTCCTTAAAGAGGCTGCACTCTCGCTTCCACACACTGTTCGTCTATTATGAAGGTCTTTGGTTAATTACGACTTTTGTATTTGATGTGTCGTCGTGGACATTCTTGCTTTTGCAATAACCTTTCAGGAACCATGTTTACTCTCCTGTGTCCATAATATTGGTTGTATCTCAGGTCTACAATTACTTGCGCGTCGGTTCTCTAAAGCTAGATTGATAATTTAATTTATAACATATATTAAATTTAAAATGTAACCTTTTTTTGTTAAGGCAGTTAAGTGAGGTAGGAATAGTCAAAGCAGAAATAATGAATTCATATCTCTAACACTCATGGATGGTGTCAGATCAGCTACATCGTCGATGCAAGTTTAGCCCGGTTAGAACCGCTTATTCAGATCGCTGTTATCTACTTTATAAACCGTGTCAGCAAATAAATATAGGTGTAAACTGTTTCTTACTTCGTAACCTCTAAACTGTAGTTGATTTTAGATTCTACATTCTTAGCAGTCTTGGAAACCAGCCCCTGCAGTTTCTCGGTCTCTTTATCAAACTCTGTAATTTTAGCTTTCCACTCCATTTTCTAAAATATAAGTAAATAATCAATTTATTAGAGTCATAGTAATTAATAAAACAAATAATTTATAATTAAGCGAAATAAATGTTTTCTACTTCTAATAAAGTACTTAGCATTGAGATTTTCACACAGCATAATGTCATCGTGTTGAGAAGCTATTCGCTGCGTAAAATCAACAGACAAATGTGACGCGTAGTTCCTCGTACCCAAACGTCATCGAAGTGAAAAGTCCATGTGGTGCTTTCAAAGATTATGCACTGGTCCCACCGCCGGCGAGTAAGCGATGAACTATCGCTACTAAGAAACGAACAAAAGATAATCGCTCCCGTGTAAATAAAAGAGCTAGATATACATTTATAGTTCATCGCTGGCTGTTCAGCTCAGCGATGAACTATAGATATATATCTCTCCCTTTTATTTACAAGGGAGCGATTATCTTTTGTTCGTTTCTTGGGCGAGAAAATCGCTGAAAATTATCGCTTACTCGCTGGCGGTGGGACCAGAGGGCCCTGCCAAGATACACTACGGTAACTAGCGTTTCTATTAGTTTCGTTTTTAAACCAATCGCGTCACTGGTAGTAGACGTGATACGAAAAGTCACGTGATGTACCAGTGACGCGATTGGTTTAAAAACGAAACGAATAGAAACGCTAGTTAGCGTTATGCTTCTTGGCAGGGCCCTCAGTGCTTACCACATGAAACAATACTAGTTAATCTGTTAATGTGCTTAATTCAACTTATACGGCACAACATATTTATTACGGCACTTTTTAATTTAGTTTTCCTCCTGCTGTATTTTTTTCCGCTGAACTAGTTCACTAACATGAATTTAATAAGGTACAATAACAAACTGTCCAGGTCGCCGTCAATAGAACTTGCAAAAGATGTAAACAAAACCAAACGAACCAATTCACCATAATCATGTACTTTTGAAGATCAAGTGAGGTCTTTGCAATGATTTATACACTAGATCATTATTTTCATATTAAGTTTAAGATGAAATAACTATTCATAATACGTTATTTTTAATAGAAACACGCTTGGTGAATATTTGAGGTTATGTGTCAAACAGTACTAATTTGTTTAAATCGTTCACAAGTTCTATTGACGGCGATTCAAGTATCGTTAATTGTATTACCTTATTTTTTTAATCAGGTGCTTCGGAAATCTGGTAGAGAGAGTAGGTACTCCGGTATTTTGAATTTCAGGTATTTTGGTAATTAGCGTTTCAAACAGTACCTTATTGTAAAGAGCCAAGTTACCGTGAAAAAGGGTGAGCGGTCGGAGCGTTGCTTTCCACGCAGGATCTGCAGCAGCTCGAGGCGCCGTTCCATCAGCTCTGCCGCCATGTTTAAAATGTCCCCTGGGATCGCGTTCAGTTGAGAAGTCAATTGCGATAGAACGTTAGACCCTGTTTTTAAATAAGATTGGTTTATCATTATTTGTAAAAAAACGCTGCCTTGTTTACAAGGCCGTCTTGAACTATGCTGGGGCCCTACGGCACACAAGAATCTAGGTCCCTTTTGGAAAGCAAAGAAAGCGTAGCGTATACTAACATTTCTCTACCATGATCTCGTGAGAGAAATAGTCGGGCCTTCGGGGCCTAACGGTAAAGAGGGTATTGAGGGGCTCAAGCCCAGTCTTACATGAAATAAACAGCTGGTTTTTTACAAACTGGTTCTTTTCATGAACACTTTTTTTTCCATAAATAACCTATCGGTTTGTGAAATGTTGTTTAGCAAGTGATTGAATGCCATATTTATCACACATTGAATACCTACTTGAAATGTGTGGCAAGAATCTAAATGATAATGTACAAAAGTTTAAATTCACTTCTGCGTTACCTACCGAACTATACCTACAATGAAACCTGTGAACCTAATCGGTCAAAATAAATCTTTAAAAAACCAAAAACCCGCCTTAAAAACGCAAAAATAACTTCTCTTAAAATGGTAGGTAAGGGGGTCAGTCCAATTAAAGTCGGTTTTTGGTTAAAAATATTGCGTTACGCCGACTTCTGTTGTTTGGTTTTTTACAAAATTATTTTATTTTATACTTTTAGTGACCCTGATTATACTTTTATGTAGCCCCACTTCTCAATTAACAAGAAACTATAAAATAATTCAAACTCGCCACAAGCAACGCCACGGGAATGTCATAATATTTAAACCTAAATGTGCTTCGTTATAGTTGCTCAACTATCTTAATCGAGATATCCTATCGTAACCTTTACGATAGGCACCGTTTTGGAGTTCCGGTGGTCATTTGAGGTCTTCATCATCAGTTCCACTTCACCAACTAGTGCTTTCCAAGAGAAAATGCATGAGTTACAATGAAAAATACCAAAATCACTATGGGTTGGCTTCATAGAATATTTGAGGTGTGCTCTTGATTTCTCCAAGATCCCGTCATTAGATCCTGACATGCTGACAATGGAACCAACTAGAAAGTATACACTTAAAAAAAACATAATTATCGGTCCAGTAGTCTTTGAGTAATCGGAGAACACTGCCGTACGTACGGCGTGACAGCACGCAAATGTCAGTTAGCTTAGGTGTCAAAGTCAAGGAGCCCAAGACACTAAACCTAGTTCGATAAAACTACCAGAAGAGATATATATTATAATCTATAAATAGTCACGTCATTAATTGGGGAACACGAAACGTTTAATACATATCTCATCTGGTAGGTAGTCTTTGAGCGTAGGTAAACACAGCGGTGGCGTTAAATACAAAATATACCGGCAACACCTTTACGAACATGGTGTCAGTCGGTCCAACCTAACTAAAGCCTACGCAAAAAAAGAAACTAAAGCCTACGAGTGTGAAAAAGTGCCTTATAATTGTTATTGTTCAACGATGTATTTTCTTTATAATGTTATTAATGTTATTATTGTTGCGTAAACAAGACCCACAAAATAAACAGCCGACATGCATTCAACAAAAAAACAATCGGATAACGTCTACGGCTCTGCTGAACATAGGCCTTCCCTATAATTCCATTACGTCCAGTTCCATAATGCTATCCTTGTTATTTATTGTTTGATGTTCCTCGCCACACTCGCACAAATAAATCACTCCAACCCCGTTTGGGCCGGAGGTATTTCAAATTGATGATTATACTTACGTTACAGTGTTAACGCATACATAGAAACGCATGATTTTCTAACTTTATGTAACCTTATATTAAAAAAAATCTTCTTGAGAAAGTGATGAATATTGTCAAATACATAACACAAATTTTAAATTCTGTTATCTATTTTTGAGGAACTTATTAAAATATGTGATTAAGTACCATTTGTCTTTAAATTACAGTACAAACAAACATTATCATACCAAAGACGCCCCCGACGTCCTGTTGCTTGTCCCCGTCGACATCGTCCCTGATGAGGAGCAGCAGGTCGTTGGCCGCCCACCCCGTCACCGTGATTATTCGCACCTCGCCGGCAGAGTCTCCTACCGGTGGCATACCTGCCCGGCTCTCCAGTTCCTTCAATTGCGTATACTGCTCCAAAAACGCATTCTAAAACAAAGCATACAAGTCTACTTTTGCCATGACAGCTACGAGTAAGTCACCTTAGACTTCGGTATGATAGTTTGTCTCTTCTTTCAATCATGTAAATTAACATGATATGTCACCTAGTGCTATAGGTGTCCACTGTAAACCGTATTAAATGAATATTCCTAAATTAATACTAAATTAATTATTTAATTAGTACATGAGGACTATGTTCACAACGTCCACTGAAATCGCCAGACATGATTTTAATATTTTCACTGTTTCTTCCTGACCATATCATCATGTATCTTAACGGTACCTATTTCAAGGGTGGCCATAAGATATCTCGATTAAGTTAGTTGAGCCACTACAACGAAGAGCATTTAATTGTTTAAATATGACTATGACTTTCCGGCGGCATTGCTTGCGGCGAGCTTGATATGAATTAAAGTTTCATATGAACTAAGAATTGGGACTACATAGTGGCTTATCACTAAAAAGTATAAAAAAAAAAAAGTTTAAAAAACAAAAAACCACCTTCAAATAGGCAAAACATATTTTTAACCAAAAGCTGACTTTAATTGGACTGACCTATACCTAAGTAATATACCTATACCATTTTAAAAGAAGTAATTTTTTGCGTTTTTGAAGGCGGTTTTTTGTGTTTGTTAGTTTTTATCTTGACAAACCCTCCTTAATAAAGCGCAAGACTCTCGAGACTCGAGATTGCCACAACAGGGTGAAAAAATGGAAAAAAGGAGAACTAATGGAACCCTAGCGATTTTGCAAAAACGACCTTGAATTAATAACACATACTTACGCTACTTTTTATCCCGGAAATATAAACGATTCCGTAAGATAACCCAAGCCGTTTTTTTTATTTACAAATATGTAGTAGTACAATCATTTTATTCTTAACTACATACACCAAAACTACTTTCTACTCGTAAATGTGTGTTCTTATCTTCAGGGATGATATGTAAAGCTTCATTATTACGACCTCTATCAGTTTCTGACTCGGTATTTTGCGTTATAGCGATCGCCTTACTTGAATCGTTAATAATTGTTTTCGGCTTTTTGAAAACTCTCTTCGTTTCGTATTTATGGCTCGTATAATTTTGTTAACGACGGCATGCGGTAACACCACATCTGGAAAATATAAGGATTAAATTATATACAGTGCAACAGATCTAAGAAAAACTTTTGAGTTAGGGAAATTCGGTTATATTCGCATAAGAACTTATAAGAGCAAGTGAGAGAGTAGAACGAAACTGAGGGCCCTGCTAAGATGCACTACCCCTAACTAGCGTTTCTATTCGTTTCGTTTTTTAACCATACGCGTCACTGGTAGATGACGTGATACGGAAAGTCACGTGATCTACCAGTGACGCGATTGGTTAAAAATGAAACTAATAGAAACTCTAGTTAACGTAATGCATCTTGGCAGGGTCCTCTGAAGGCCGTTTCAAGTCATATTATTACATTATTATGTTATTGCGTGTTAGTAATTACAGTAAACCTGATAGTTACATTACAGTAAATCCAGCAAGACCATAAAAAACTAGATTTTTAGAGCAAATAAAGTACTTAAAGTCAAAGAAAAAACTATGGGTTTATTGAGAATCTAGGGATTCACCCTCAGGGATAACATAGCTTCCTGATAGTAAAATAAAGTAAAATACACAAACACAATTTTTCAGTCTTGCTTAAGGGAGAGGAGAAATAGAAACTCGAGGGTTGTTTTATGTGCTCAGACTGATCCTCTTTTTAATGTTAGTAACCAGCTGGTATTTTATACCGATTCTCTTCACTGTTAATCGGATAGGAAAGGCCAGTCAATAATGGCTTTGTCGTAAGGATAAAATTGTCAAACTGTACCCCTCACATGACTGACATAGTTTACGTTAGATATCCGTGCATGCCTTATTTACAGAGATCGGACAAATGGGCGTCATTACTCGCAATAATGTGGACATAAATCCAAAGATATTAATTAAACAAATTAAATTACATTAATTGATTACTTACCTAAACGTTAATCTTGATCCTTTGCAGTATATTATAAAATAAATAATACGAAGACGTGAGGAGTCGCCATTGATATCAATCTACTTAAGTTTGCTGCATTAACATGCGTGGATTGCGAAAGGAGCTTTTCACCTCATAAGTTTATTTTAACAGTGAAAAGGAATAAACTAACAACGGATTTTTTAAATAAAATTTAATGTTTATTTGCATTTATAAATCTACCCTATAACGAGTCTTTGTATTATTTATTTATTAGTGCATGGCAAAGGATCAAAATTATTGTTAGGGTATTTAATCAATTAATTTATTAAATCGTTTAATTAAATGTGTGCAGTCATGTCCACATTATTGAGAGAAGTTACGCCCATATTCCGATCTCTGCTTATTTATGACATTATAGAAAGTAAAATGCAAACTAAGGGATAAGTTATCATTGTGTCAGTTATGTTAGGGCCACTAAATACTAAACTAAAACTAAAAACTAATTAATGTAGTATTAAAGAAATAAACCGGGTATCTCCTGCAGAGCCTCTTCTGCCTTAATGCTTACGGATGATGAATCGCATTCTTTAGGGATTAGTAAAGATTTTTTCGAAGGGGTCTGAAAATGTTTTGCGGTAGGTATTTAAAATTATTCAAATTACTATATATATCCACTGAACAAGGATATTCTACCCTACTTACCCCAGAAGGAGAAGAAAGACTAGCACACTTTCTGTCGCTTTGCTGCTGCTTCGGCGGCACGGGGCTCTACATATAACATTTTGGGTTAATCAACTTTCTACTTGTATGCCTAATATGGCTGCGTCTATATCGCGTGTCTAATGTTGATAAAGCATCCGTCGCTGTCGTACTTATTTACGTGTCAAAAAGTGACGGATGCCTTATCCAAACTTTGTCACGCGATAAACGCAGCCATGTTACGGCCTCTGCTGTAGTAATATTTATATGCATTTTTCACCTCAATTTTACAAATTACGAGGGGTGATCCATAAGTTTTGAGAATCAGTATGAACCGTCACCACCATTATACCTGATGACATTTATCAATGTGGAGTATACCGTATATACCTAATCAACCATATATAAGGGGAACAAAAGATACACATTTATTCATTTGTTTTTTCTGTGATAGCTAAACAAAAAACATCCGGTTCAACAATTTTACAATACGGCAAAAATAATTTGCGGTTAGTGTGTAATAATTTGGAGCGGTAAAATTTAAAGGATAAATAAGTTATATTTGCAGTGGATTTCTTATCTCCAGCTCTGTCACCAACATTTAGGGTGGTTTTTTCGGCCTTTTCCAGGATTATTGATGTCTACAAATAAATACGGAGAGTTATTATAAAATTATTATATCATAGTTATGGGAAAATATTAAAAATATGCTGTAGAAAAAAATGAACTAATTTGCAGCAGGAATTGTGCTTCAGAGCCTTCTAATTGACAAAGATGCTGCTCTTGGACTAAAGATCAGAACTGATAACCGCTCTCCCCGTTATTTAGCCCTAACTTTCGATTACTACTTCTCGTTCACTAATGTTCTAAAACAACTAGATAAAAATCACAAGTTGGTCGTGACATAGTGAAGGTACAAAATTATCGGTATTACCTAACCCTTAAAGTCGCAAAATTAAAAAAGAAACTGAAATCTAGCCCCATTGGATTTCACCTATTTACACAATTTTATTAAAATAAAAAATACAAAAAGTGCACCTTAAGAAATGTGTGGTATACTATGCAAAATATCTTTTATGGTAAAAGTAAAAAAAAAATATGATGGTAAAATAAAATAATTCATTAACGTTATAAGTGTTTTAAAATATATAAAGTGTGCATATACCAATTAAAATATAACTATTTACAATTCTCCCATTTACTACACCGATTATCAAAACTTATGGATCACCCCTCGTAAGGGAACCGTATATTTGTAAGTCCAATCTTGGGTAGGGTAGGCAGTCAAACAATTAAATTTGTGACCCACTGTAGGTCCAAAGTCAATCTGACATTCTACTACGATAAGGTTTAGTTTCTTACAACTTGTTACAAAGGACTTGGCATGTCTAATGACGTTGACGATTCCAAGCATTTTTATTCAAATGGGTCTCAGATTAACGTCCGTGACCGTACCTAAAAATTTGTTAACCATTTTTTTTTTAAAGTTGGACTAGAAACGATTAAATTTTAATGTTAAATGTGGTTGCATCTTAATAGTCATTTTAAACTATCGGGATACAGGGCAACCACAGATACAGGTTTCTCACATATTGTAGAAAACTTATGATATTCATGTAAATAGATAAAGTTATGTATGCGACTGTACATATAATTAGGCATTAAAACACTGTAAAACAAATAAAAAATTAATTTCATAAATATTTTAAAAGAGGTCTATGTAGAATGGGGGGTTAAAAATGAAAGTGGTTCGATTAATGGGGTGTCTATAAGGAAAGGCTCCATCTGCACATTTCAAAACTTTAAAAATAAATAGTATTCAGTGAAGTACTTTATTATTCATTGCCAAAAATGTACATAAAATAACCGTCCCCCCACCCGTATCTCCGAAGTTTATGAATATAATATTTATATATTTTGGGAAAAATAAAATAAAGTATAAATTATTTATAGTTTTTGAGAAATAACAAAAAACTTTGAAAATGTTTTTAAATTTAGGCCAGTCAAAATGGACCTTATTGGCTAAAAAATAAAGTTCAGAACAAAATGAGCATTTTCTTTTGGAGTTACCAAGCGTAGTATCTTTAATACGGAACCCTCGGTGCGTGAGTCCGAGTTGCACTTGACCGGTATTTTTTCATTTTCGCGCGCTTTTTTTCTCGAAATTCGACCCGCTCAAGCAAACAATTACTAGCCAAAACATATTTGTCCTACCTACTCGTAAGAATTTAATTTAATCGTTTTGTGTATTTATGAACTCAACTGAACAAGCATAAATAAAATCAAATACTAATGCAAAGTAGGAAGGTAAGTTAAAATTTGATAGATATGTTCGTCTTTCTTTAGAGGAATGGACTGGGTATATCCTAATAACAATATGTTTTCTTTTAATTTTTATTCCGAAGATTTATCTAATCTGTTATCCTATAGGCGGATGCTGCGGCCCATGCTGCCCATGCATCACCATCTACACGTGCTGCACGAAGATCTGCTAACCATGGTGTCTGCGGCACTTTCGCCGAAGCCAAACTTCATGTCGTGTTGAAGTTACATGTGCCGTTTTGTAGAATAAAAATATGAGATATGAGATAGGGTCCTCGCACTGTGGGAGCGAACAAACTGTCGGACATGTTCTTTTTATGGCATAGAGAAGGCAAACGAGCACACAGGCCACCTGATGGTAAGTGGAAACTGTGACCCATAGACAATCGCATTCACAAGACTGCAAAGCCTAAGACTGCAAATGCGTTGCCAACCCTGAGGACTAACATGGAATCCCTATATGCTAGTCATTACACCGGCTCTGTCTTATCCCCAAACCGGAACACAACAATGGGAACACTGCTGTTTGGCAGTAGGTTAATGGATAAGATGGTGGTAGCGATCCTGACGGACCCTGCACAAGCTGCTGCTTGGAAATAAAATGTTTCGCTTTCTTGCTGTAAAATATATTTTTGTAAAATTTAACGAATAGACACCATCGTGTCTTATAATAATTATTGTTTTATTTATTTGCCTTGTTGGTGGATAGAGATCAAGCAATCATCACTATCCGATAAACCCGTGATACTGCGTCTATATGCGTCTACGTCGTACTATTGTGCAGTACCTATTTGAGGTCCTTTTTTACATTTTATTAAAAGGCGTATAAATGTTCAAGTAACTATCTATCGCCAAAACAAATAATACAACTCTCTACTTAGCTGTTTAATATTACAATGAATTATAATTGCTGTTTAACCATGTATAATTAAACTAGAAAATCATGATTATAGAAAATGTAACCGACAATCCCTAGATAAGTCCCCGATACTAGTTATTACAAGTTATAAGTTCAAGACAATTTTAATACGCTGCCTCATAAACTTGGCCGAGTTCAGCCAAATTTTAGAAACATTTGCAATTAAGAATAATTTTTCGAAAACGCCTACTTGGAAAGAAAAGCAATTTGTTTCTGAAATGTGCTAAGGCAGCCGCATAGAAAAGCAGTTCTAATCTAACATAGTAGACCAGTAGATGGTGACACAAAGTTTCCGGTCATTTGTGCCAAGTATGGCGTCGCTTCAGGGGTCTAATTATTTAATGACGAAAAGGAAAATAATTGTCATACCGCTGGTACCGGCGGCCAAATTACGTGTGTCGGATAAATTACGAGTGTCGATCGTCACGTATGTTACACAAAAAATCTTGTATTTCCCGATAGTCGATGAAAAAAGAATTAGCGTAATGCCATAATTTTCTGGTGTGACTTACCTACAGTCCACCGTACCGACAAGAAAACATTAATTTAAAAAAAAACAACCATTTGACCACACTAGTAACTTTATCAAAGCTAATAACCGTCGAGAAGCCATTCACGAACACCACTATGCTATACTTTTGCAACGCCGCAAAGAAGTATTTTTTTTCTTTTGCAAAACGGTTTACTTAGAATAATTTTGTTAAGGTGATTGTTTATTTTGCCGCGCTAGTGATATTGGCAGTAAGTTTGTATGGTAACCATTCATACTTACTGCCAATTTCGCTAGCGCGGTACATATTATAATGATGATTATGATGAAGATGATGGTGATGATGATGATGTTGATGATGATGATGATGATGAATAGGGGAGGGGGGGCATAGCGGGGTAGCGGGGCATAGCGGGTTAGCGGTACTTTTTGGCGAAGGACGAACGGTATGGCAATTTGAATAAGGCTCCGTGATTGGTGTTTAGTCAGCGCGTGACCTCCGCGAGCTTCGCAGGCAGCCGATTGACGCCGGTAAGAAATATTTAAAATATTTGCAAAACCTGTGTAATCCTTAAAAATATTGTTGATATTTGATTCACGTTCATTCTTTACCTTTATACTGTAGTCGTAAAGGTTTTTTTTGTGATTTGCGGCGGATCTGAAGGATTTTATATTTCAACAACTAAGTCTGCTTATAAACAAGGCAAGATGGCGGTCGTTAATGTTTCAATGTGACAGCACGTGGGGGAAAGTGGGGTTAAAGTGATGGGGCATAGTGGGAACAACCTTAATAGGTTGCACTTTGCCCCCTAATTTTGCTTGATTTACCTTATGTGTTATTAATTGGTGCCTACCGTCGTTTGTTTCAGCTAAAACGGTTCGAACATATAAAAAGACGACGAATCAACACTCGTGGTCTTTAGAATCAATAAAAAGATGATAAAGCCAATCTCTGTGCAATGTATGCTAATGATTCATTGGGATTTAACGTTAAATTTAACTAATGATCTCCACAGTTACTGTTATAAGTGATATTCTTTGATAATAAAGATTTAATTCGTTTATAATAGTTGTTATAATTCACTACGCCACTAAACCCCTTCTCAAGCCCCACATTGCCCCTTTTCATATCCCACACTGCCCCATTTAGTACCCCACAATGCCCCTTATGCTGCCCCACTTTACCCCAATATACGGGGCATAGTGGGACAAAACCCACTTTTGATAAAATTGATCATGTACCTAAATTTAATTATATTCGAGCAAAAAATAACATGCAGTATTATACCTTAGATACCAATAGTTAATTTAAGTTGGATTGCGTGTAAGTTATACAGATGAATCCGAATCTAACTCACTCTGTTCCTTAGCTTCCCCGCTTTGCCCCCCCCTCCCCTATACATTTATAAAACCTTTTTAATTAAATAATTATAGATAGCATTATTTTATCGTCTATCTAAAGATAATACAGTGAGGTATAGGTACTTATTAGGTATCATTGGCAGTTCGAATAGGACCTGACTATAATAAGCAATCTAGTGAATGTTAAATTACAAGTAAGTACCTACTCAACGTGTTATAAAAATACAAAATGCTTACTCACGTACATACTACGGAATTGGCAAAATTGAGATTACGATTTGCTAAGTAAATAGATAAGCAATTCTCAAAGCTTAATCCTCCGACAAAGATTACATCTGCAAATTGAGTGATACGTTATCGTGGCCATGATCGAAAAATATTAACGGTTAAAAATGACCTTAACACCACAATCCGATTGGCAAGGTTTTTTTATTACAACGAGGACAAGATAACCCCTATTTGTAGTAAACACGTGTGCGTAACGCGATAAAATGGATGAGCGACGAGAATGTATTCCTAAGCTGTTAAAACAGGTAGGTATCTACTGAGGAAATATAAACTACAGTTATTATACTTTTAATTGTGTTCAGTGGGGCTAGACAAGTTGCCATCGAATACAAACGCCAGCGTTTGGTGATCACCTATCGCTTTGCGTTGTCAAAAATGAAAAAGCTAGCCAATTTTCCCTTAGATACCGATGTTTATATCGTGATAGTTCTCGTGTTGAATTCAACCTATTTTTTTTCATGATTATCTGTATCCTGGTTCGCCATTTTGAATGCCGGGACCAGAATTATTAGACCTCTCAGTTTCGTTTACTGTGAAAGAATGCGGATTAAATTTGTTTTAAGACCCTTGTAACGAAATTTATGAATAACTAGCAGTTTTTAACAGACTTCAAATAAAGAGGAGGTTCTCAATTCGAATGCATGTTTTTTGTATATTTGTTACGCGATTACTGAGAGACCAGCTAGACCGACTTGAAATTTTTTTTGTTGTTTGAACGAGTTGTTCTAGTTGGTCCCATTGATTGTCAACACGTCAGGATCTGATGATGGGATCTTGGAGAAATCAAGGGAACTCCTCAAATATTATAGTAACACCTATAGAGATTGCGGTATTTTTCATTGAAACTCATGCTCTTGGAAAGCACTAGTTGGTGAAGTGAAACTGATGATGACCCCACAGATGGCCACCGGAACTCCTAAACGGTTCGCATTTCAAGACAAGAGTGTCTATAATAAGGATATCTCGATTAAGATACTTGAGCGACTATGACGAAGCACATTTAAGTTCAAATATATGACTATGACTTTGCGGCGGCGTTGCTTGCGGCAAGAGTGAAATTTTATATACTTTCTTATTAATTGACATGTGCGACTTCATAACAGCATAATTATGATCACTAAAAAGTATATTTTAAAAGAAGTTGAAATTTAGTTGAAATTCTCTTTAATGCAAATAATCAAACAGGTAATTCAGCGATTAATAAAATTGAACCCTAAGGTGATGATAAGGGGTTGCACAATCTATTATATAATAGAATAGAATGTATTCTATTATAAAAATAACAGTTGATAAAATTTGGTTTGCGAAGTGACAGTTAACCAAAAATATTTCGCTAAAACAGCAGGCTCCCTATATAATAATGTTCCAGTGAACAATATATGTAAGAAGTTGTAGAACTTATGTATAATTATTTGCTACAAAACTTTCCTAGTCAGACCATCTTCTTTTTGGGCCACTGTACTATTTTAGTTCGTCAAATCATTCACTACTTGCATAGAGTGGCCCACGAGTAGCATTTTGTACGATTTAGCAATAGTGGTTCTCATTTACTCAACACACCAAGTCGAACCTTACCTTAAGGATTTCTGTAAATTATGATAAATTTGACTTTTGTAATTTGAATGGAGCGACTAATACCAATGTAATAGTAATTACACGTACTTATCCAAATGTTTATGAATAACTCACAATCAGTGGGATAAGAATGTACCTTAAATCGAGTTTCTGGACCGAGGGACTGGGCTCTTCGTCCAAAAGCGAACCTCTTCTTAGGGTCTCCTGCCAAGTAGGAACATTATCAATAAATCAGTAAGTTCCATGCTGTTATACACAAAAAAAACACGATACAACATGGTTTGATTACCTTGCGATAAATGCTTGCGGTCTGTTTTATTCATCTTTTTGTGTATTTTTTTGTTATATTTTGGTTATTTTATACAAAATGTAATTCCGTAAAATTTCCGTATTACTTTTAGTATTTTTTGACACTTTTTGACACCTCTGAGGAGTCAAAGAGAATTTACTTTGTTTTCTCTTTATAGAGTTAACATATTAGAACAAAGAGATACGATATTGTGTTCCTCTTCGTAAGAAAAAAAAGAAACGGTGTTGTAAACAATTTATATAGATACATATACAGTCCAGTTCATAAATATGTGAACACTTTTGTACCTTGTCTATTTAATGTAATTTTTAAACGGCCATACAGTAATTGTCACAGCGTTCAACGTGACAAGGTGCTAAAGTGTACACATATTTATGACCTTGACTCTACAGGCATATTAAAAACATTCTGATAAGTTGAAAACCTCCTCCTTTTATCAGACTACGCGAAGGAGACACGCAACTTTGTCTTTTCCATACGGTAGGGGTAAAACAGAACCGGTGAGGGCAACGGTCGTAGTTCGTAGTCGAATGCAAAAACAGAATATGCGGCCCTCGGCAACAACCATTAAAGATCAATTAAGCAACTTGAATAAGTCGTATAAATGCGAAAAGTGGGTTGTGGTAATAGTGCTACACCTTCAGGCTGCAACGGCTAAATGAATTTGGATGATACCTATTTGAAATGTAGATAGCTTAGCTTAGACCCTGGATTAACATATGCTACTTTTCATCCGAAATAATGTATAAGGTCCCTGTAGAATACCGATAATCGATATCTACGCGGACAGAGTCGCGGGCAGAAGTTAGTAAAATATATCAAGAATATAAAACAATTTAAAAGTAGATCACCAGCACCTCGCATAGGGCATCCAATGAGACGAGAATATACGCGAATGCTCTCAGTGAGGACGCTCTTTAAGACAACACCAAATAACATTAAATGGAAAATATGTGGTTTGTTGTTTTTGAGATATGTAGTTTTTTGTGTTTGTAGTAACGGCTTCGGGACCCTACACTGAGCGTGGTCTGGTCTGGCTCGGTTTTTTTGTACTTTCTATAGGTAATTCCTTCATGCAATAAAATAATATAATGTCGATACCGGAAGTTATTAGCCACTTTACAACAAATATAAAACTCCCCCCTCATATCACGATATCATTGCCAAATTAAATGTCATAAAAATACAAACTGAACAAAAAATTGGGCCAAGATAAAAATCAAGGTTTATAAATATCCAACCAAAACAATTCGTCGAGGGCACTGCTGGCTTATCTATCACTGATAAAAGTGTACCTAATCGAGTGACCTAAGTCTTCATTCCCATCTCGTTCACCACATGAGCCATATGAACCCCTGACAAACTATCCTCGAATTAAAATTATAATAACTACAATTTATCCGGAGACCTAAAATACCCGCGGATCTGACCGAGTACAATATGTACAGAACCAAATGGATTTCAAGGCTAATATGAAACCACGTCATAGTGAAGTAATCAATCAAATTCAAACATACTTTTGATACTTAATTCTTCTATACAAAATTCTAAGTTACGACGCATGATCGACAATAATAAGTTGTTTATGCTGTATTCGGCTGGCCATGTGCTTAAAAAAAGGCTTGAGAGTTATTTTACCATTAAACTTTTACATTACATTATCGTAGCGCTGATACAGGACGTAATGGACCATCAGCATCACTTTGTGCTTGCACGCTACTGAGCACGATTTTCGCCTGCCTAATTCTGCTTTTCGTCTGAGGGGGTCCAACACTGTGTTTGTATATTCAAGATCCTCTGTCACAAGTATTGCCATACTTACTAGAAGGTCCCAACCCTATCCTTATTGTAAACACACTGATTGTGGCCAATAAACTATTTTTCATTTCATTTTCATTTTTCAAGATCTGAAGCCGGAAACACATCCTTGGTGTTTACCGCAAACGCTGCGGGATTTCCATCTCTCTCTAACTTATAGTTTTTATGGCAAACACAAAGCATGTGGACCCGGCACGTACAGTCAAGGAATTTAATTCCTATACCTTCTTCTTTTTTGCCCTGCGGCGACTTCAACAGCTACTACCGCGGGGATATGGCGTTTCCACGAAGTGATTTCGCCAGTGTCAAGTATATATAAGTATAAATCAATATTGCAATAAAATACAACCCAGTCTTCTCTAGGAAGATTGGGGGCAACGTTGTACGGTGATTTGTTGCCCACTGCGAGTCCACATGAAACGAGAAGAAAGATGCCAGATACACGAGATAAGTCCAAGACTTCTATCACTGTGTAACACAAAAGCATAAAAAGGACCAATCACTATCAGCAAAAACTTTGAACAATTACAAATACACCAAAGTACAAAACTCACACAAGTCACACGTCCACCATCTTTTAACGTTGCAAATGGCCCCCTAATTCCTATTCCACTTTGGACTATGTCAAAGTGACACTGTAATTAAAATCATAAGAAGTCCCTTACGTTTTGATTGATAACGTCACTTAGGAATTAAAGTCATTGTCTCTACAAAGATGATAATGTAATGTAAACACATTTACGCAAAGATGTTTATTAATGTATTAGTGATAATATGTTGCAAGCCCATCGCCTAGCAGTACTACAAGCCTTAATTCCCTTAGTCGCCTCTCACGACATCCACGGGTAGACATAGAGTGGCACTACGAGTATTCTAACCCGGCAACCACCCGAGACATAAAAAATAAAATGATAAATAAAATGAATGAATGACTAATGATGGATGATTGAGTGAAATATATAATGTTTAAATTACTTGTGTATTTGTTTTTTAGTTAACCTTACTTTGCTACCAATACAGCACGTTGATAACGATCTCTACTGTTGATGAAAATGTAACACATAAAAGGTGAAGTCAAAAATACATTTATGCAAATCGAACGTTTTTTGGAGCTCTTATCTAGACAACTATTCGAAATAAGAAAAAAATGTATAAAATATAAGTTGTAGACAATTTTATCAGCTGTAATAATGCAATACAACAAAATTTCCTATTATGCATCGTTTTCAAGATGTTAACAAAAAACCTTAAATCGGGACCTTCTTTGTGCCAACCCCCCCTATAGTCCGGGCGGTAGTGTCACCCAATGTATGGAGAGGTCAAAATTTGGTATCGGATAAATTCACTTGGCACAGATGTATCTGAGGTCAAACTGAGCTGATTTAGCCCGGTAGCCATCAGCCACCCCCTGGTGGGTGGGGAGGGGGGGTATTCAAAGTTGCTCTCCGCCGCGCTTCAGATAAAAAATCATATTGGCTTCATTTTACCTATCACCTTGAGTGTGGTATCGTTTTCGGATAAACCATAGATGTGGCTTTCATTTTTATTATAATAATTATACTCTTTCATATAAATTTATTAAGATACATAAGGAAGTTTCACAACATAAGGTTATATTCTTTGTTTCAACACACAATATATATTATATATGTACAAAATTATAATTACAAAAAATATGGTTAAAAAGCCCAATTTATGCAGATTTCAAAAACATATAGCTTTATACCATTTATTTGAGACGTGCAAAATAAATAAATAAATAAGACTGCGGGTGGAAAGACTCGCCTGTCACACTATGGAGGTACCAGCTGCAAAAGAACTGAATGTTACGGACGGTATGAATGTTCTCAGCAGCAGCGATCGGTGTAAGAATAACATTGACCCCTGTAACCACGAAGAAGCTGATACGAGGATAATGGTACATGTTGCTGACGCTGTGACTCAGGGATTTAAACGGATCATGATACGCACAGTTGATACAGATGTAGTGGTCCTAGCAGTGTCATGCGTTTTGAAACTACAAGATAATGTTGAATTGTGGGTCCATATCGGCACAGGAAAAAACCATCAGTTTTTGTCATGTAACAAAATCGCAGCCTCTTTAGGTTTAATTTTAAATTCGTTTCATATATTTATTTTCTTACAATGTGTACTTATTCATTTGAATAACATCTCGGTCTTAGTTTATTTCAGGCCCAGAAAGGACAAAAGCATTACCAGTATTCCATGCTTTAACTGGGTGTGACACAGTGTCGGCGTTCAGTGGAAGAGGGAAAAAAACTGCTTACGAAGCATGGAATTCTTTTCCATTAGCAACTAACGGTTTCAATATGCTAGCTGCTGGAGACTTAGAAAACGCTAGCAAAATTGTTCAAAAATTTATCATAACCATGTATGATAAGTAAGTATAATTAAAAAGATATTTACGTAATAATACTGAAATATTTAAATGATTTATATTTCAGATCCAGCCAGTGCACATCGTTGAACGAGTGCAGGAGGCAGTTATTTTCCAAGAAAGACCGACAGCTAGAGAATATTCCGCCTACGGATGCCAGTTTTCAGCAGCATCTACTAAGAGCTGTTTACCAGGGTGTGCACGTATGGGGCCAAGCGATGGTGCCAATTCAAAGTCTTGCCAGTCCAGCGAATTGGGGATGGGAAATAGAATCGGATAATAATTGGAAACCAATTTAGACTACTGCACCCGTTGCTGCTACAGCTTGCCAGGTACTAATTCGGTGCAAGTGCAAGTCACAGTGCGGTGTAAGGTGCAACTGTAGAAGGAAACAGTTTAAATGTACCGACTTATGCATGCCACTGTGGTGGAAAATGTAACTCTGGCAAAACGCAATAAAATAACATCTACTTATATGAAAATACTTGATGTGACAATGGTTGACATCCTAGTCCTTTTGTGATTTGGTCGTTTTGAGATCAATTTGTTTTGACTTGAAGTCCAATTTATTTTCAGATAGACGTTGTATGATAATTGTATATAAAGTATATATTTTTTTAAAGCTGAGTTATTTTTCTTTCATGTTTGTTTTTTTTTGCACAAGGTGTCCGTATTTTCAAAGAAACTCACCATTTAATAAAAAAATAGCAAACCGATTATTTTCGTAAACTTTTTTCCCTCGAGACTGTACATGAAATGTCTCAAAAATTAACTCCTTATGCCTGATTTGTCAGAAAATGACATCAAACTCGAGGTGGCTTGGAAAATTGAAGCCAATATGATTTTTGAATATGATATCTGAAAGACAATGAGATTTGAAAAAAAACGGACTAGGAAGTTTGATTTTTTTTCAGATAGACGTTACATGACAACTATATATAATATATATATTTTTTAAAAGCTAAATAAATATACTTTAAGATATTATTTTTTTCTTTCCAAAAAATGTAGTATTTTTAAGGAAACTGACTATTTAATAAAAAAAACCGAAAAACAATCTTGATATTTTCGTAAATATTTTACTTTTTTTCTATGAAACTGTACATAAAATGTATCAAAAATGAATTCCTCATGCCCGATTTATCTTAAAATGATACCACACTTGAGATGGTATGTAAATTGAAGCCGATATGATTTTTTATATGAGGCGCGGCAGAGTGTAACTTTGAATACCCCCCCTCCCCACCCACCAGGGGGTGGCTGATGGCTACCGGGCTAAATCAGCTCTGTTTGTCCTAGGATACATTTGTGCCAAGGGAATTCATCCGATACCAAAATTTTGACCTATGGTCGTTACCGCCCGTACTACTAGGGCTCACCTCCGAGGGGTGGGGACTTTTAGAATGTTTATCTCCTAACTATTCCAAACAAAGTTCCGAAGTAAAACTTTCTGCTTTCAACTTTTCCGTCCACACCCCCTTTTAAGCACTCATTTACAGGGCTAATAGTCATTCCACATCAATTCCCTGCAAGTGGCCGTAGTTTAACCGGTAAAATATCCTGTGGTTTTATTAACAAGAAGCCTGATTCCTCACTAAGATTGAGTTTGGTTTTAATAATGTCAAGTGCTGTTAATCAAAATTATCACAGCATTAGCGTTGTAAACTTAACAATCATGCGTTGTCTATCACCTAAAAACAACCCAATTGAAATCGTCTATTTTGATAAGAAATACGCAGTTATCTAACTACATTTGTTTTACTATGTTGAGTTTACTACTGGATTTACACTATCTAATTTTATCAGTGACCTTAATAGCCACGTCCATAGTCATCGCACAGTCCGAGTTAGTTCGTAAATACAAATTTTACCTTCCCTTTACGCTTGATTCCATTGTGAAATGTGTTTTTAACCGAGCGATTACCTGAGAAGTAGGTAATAAAAAATCGTAACATTTCGAAGTATTATGTTATGTATTATTTGACTCAAATTAACGAGTCATTTTGGTCTATTCAGTGCATTATATTCTTAATGCAAAAGGGGTTTTATATTCTACACATTACAAGCTTAGTACCTTTGATACGTTTTGGTATTGTCAACGTTATGATAGCTCTTGATGTATGTCTTTCATATTTTCTTCTTTTTTCTTGTTATCCATTTATTGAACGATAAGAAAAGTTCGCCGTTGTACATTAATTTTAATTCTTTTAGAGATTTTTTATTCTTTTGCCATGAAGAGTTTACCTTCTTACACACGATAACCTATCTGTTCGTTTGTCCGAAATCTTCATTTGTCCGAAAATCATTTTTTCTGAACCCATTAACTTTTCAAAATGCTTAAAGAGATATACCTACCTACAGAACTTTTAGATTAGGTTAGGTTAGTTTTATAACAATCGAGGAAACTGAAACGATTTAAAAAAAAAAAAAAATCTGACTTCTGAATAAATTCGGACAAACGAAACAGAGCGGTTTTTCGAACTTAAGATAGGTAACCATTTATATTATTGGCAAATCTCGTGTAGAGTATACATCAAACTCGTGCAAAACTTCCCTACAGCGCTCTATTGGTTTATAGCTAGCGTTGTAAATTATGGAAAGCAACCTTAGCACAGCTTCGTCCTATATGGCAATCGCGGAAACTGTCTAAGAGAATTAAGCTCAACATATTCCGGTCCAACGTAAAGACCGTCTTGCTGTACGGATGTGAGACGTGGAAGGTCACTAAAGACATCTCGCTTCGGCTCCAAGTCTTTATCAACCGCTGTTTTCGCCGTATTCTCGGTCGGTGTACACTGGCTCGAGAACATCTCCAACGTAGATCTGTGGGGACTTTCAGGTGAGGAGACTCAGATCGACCAGCAGATCAAACGCCGCAAGCGGAACTGGATCGTCCACACGCTCCAAAGAGACCCCGATCACATACCGAGGCAAGCCCCAGACTGGAATTCCAAGTAAAGCGGAAACGTGGCGGCCCTAAGCAATTCTGGCGGTGGACGACCACTGCAGAAGCGAAGGCTATAGGAGTGATCTGGAGCGAAGCAAATCCCGAAGCTCTAGACCGTTCAGGACGGCGATGTATACTTTGGACGCCCTCTGACTCATTCAGGGGACATAGGACAATAAGTTAAGTAAGTCAAGCGGTAAATTATCCCCTTTAGGTGGATCTTAGCCACAATCATATCCCAAAAACTGAACTGAACCATACTCATCTGACATTTCTATTTCCAGTTGTCTTTATTAGCACAAGTGTGACTTGACACTCCGGGAATTCCGTTTTTGCATATTAATGTCATATTCATACGTAAGTCATTACATTGTTATTGTATGATCGTACAATACATCATCGTTACCAATCATGTTCGACACTTGTGGGGTGCCTAGTAATATTGTTTCTCGGTTAAAATACATATTGAAAACATGAAAGGCCCTCGCGCCGTATTTACGATTTTTCTTTGAGCAGGAATTTCATGGCGCCGCCCTTCAGGTTCAACGTTATAAACAATCATATCGACAATCATAACGTTCACATAACGATACATGTGAAAAGTAACATTTCACGCCACTGCTCGGAAATATGGCCAAAGAAGGATCGAAATCAGAATAGAAAGTTGCTCTTAGTAGTACAACACAAAAACAGTCCAACAATGTTGAGTTGCAAAGTAAAATGGAGTGTTTTTAGACCAGTTTACTTTCTACTCTGCTATTGGTCGGTTATTTATGACATTAGTAACTCGTTCGGAAATAAATAAAAAAATGTTTGACAAATATGACATTAGAACGTTTAATTAAAAAATTAAAACGTCAAATCCGCTCAGTGAAAGTGTATTTTTGCGATTGTAAACGTGTTTTTATGTAAGTTTTTAAGGCGTACGTGAAAAACGCCTTTGCATCTTTAAATAAGGTAAAAATTAAAAAAGTTAAAAAGGCGGGAAAAAACATTTCCTTGTCATTCAGCAACTGTCCTAATGCTAATATCAATATTACTTTTAATTAAACTGTGTATTATGTCCTAACCTGTTTTATTTCCTTACATTAGGCGTGAAAAGCACATAGTATTGCCTCGGTAGAAAGTGCAATAGATGGACTCGTACTTTCGAGGGCCTCCGCTACGCGTCGGCCCTCGAACTAACTCGTCCATCTATTGCTTACTTTCTGTACCTGGGCTACAATGTACTATTGTTTTCCACCTACAACGAAAATCGACCGCATATCACATTTCACTAATGCAAAAAAAAAGCAAGATAGCATTATTCCTGTAATTAAGAGTAATGCATATTATTTATTTATATATTTTATTTTTTATCCTTGACCAGAATGCCACACTTTTTATACGCCTGTATTTTTTTTATAATTATGTATTTTTCACACTCCCCTCACAACAGCGTTGTGATCTCGTGTCATAACACATGCTGAGCCAGAACCTATTCATCCGCACACATTGCTGGGTTCCGGTGCACACAAGTGTGTGCTCTGCTTTGTATAACTGCCAAGTTCATATTATTCCACAAAATTCTTTATTTAAGTATGCTGTAAAACATTATTACTTTAGCTCTGTGTGCGTTCTCTTTGAATAAATTATTTTTCTTTCTTTCTTTCATTGCAACTCAGCAACGATATTTCTTATAAAACGAAGACGCGAAAGAGCCTCATTTTCTTCCCAGAACTAAAGTAAACGTCAATGAAAACCCATTTCGCCGTTCGCCGTGCTTACGTTTTTTCGTAAATGCTCTCATTTGCATAAAAATCGCAACACCAAGTAAACAATCCCATACAACCAAATTAATGAAAGGCGATGGCATGGTCTCGGGCGGCGACGGGTGACGGTTCTTTGTGCGTAAAATAATCTTAATGGTTTTTAACCTACTTCAAAAAGGAGGCTGTCAAATCATTACAATATTTTTGATAAATATATTTGTATCGTTTTCTCACATTGTTTGAGAATGGCATTATGCCACCGCGGAAACTGGGATTACCAGAGGGCCCCGCCAAGATGCACTAGGCTAACTAGCGTTTCTGTTCGTTTCGTATTTAAATCAATCGCGTGACATACCAGTGAGGCGATTGGTTTAAATACGAAACGAATAGAAACGCTAGTTAGCGTAATGCTTCTTGGCATTCCCTTCTGATGATCACTTGTAGTTTAGATTTCTCTGTTTTCCGGGCCTCTTGGGCGGGTATTTATTTTACCCGTGCATATGCCATCTATTTTTTAAACTGTACTTATTTGTTGCGAAATAATTTATTTTAAAGTGATTGCTAATTAGGTACCTAGATAAAGTTCCTTCGTAAAGGTATAAGTAAGAACCCTACCTATACAAGTTAATGAGATATCAGTGTATACTATCTTACTCCCCCTTCTAGTCGTATATAATATTATAAGAGTACAAGCGTGTAAAGATGTTTCGATATTTGACTATCAATCAAATGGCTCAATGGGTTCATAAAATTCAGCAGATGAATACCTATTCTCCTGGAAAAGCACATAGGATACTAAACTGTTTGCCTCAGAAAACTTAATTCCCGAAGGCATCCAAGGTGCATGAGTTCCACGCAGTAAAAGTCGCGACCAAACATAGTAGGTATAAATAAATTGTGCTATGTTTCAGATTTAGGTACCTATTACTTGTTGGGTTGGGATCCATGGCAGTTGACTAAACATCTGACGCTAGCTGCCTAGATCGTCTTTCCTCGCTTCCTTGTTATCAAACAACAACGTCAACAACTCGCTGGTCACAGAGGGCGCTGTCTGCCTAAACAGATTCCGGTTTACATAATATTATTAATTCTATGAGAATTCCTTGCCTCGTGGCAGGTTAATAAGCATGGTGCGAGTCAAAATACGAGTAACACCAGACTGGTTTCACTGTATCTAAAACCATATTGTTAACGAAGTTGTGGTAGGACCTCATGCAGGGTTCGTCCAGATCACTAGAACTATCTTATCCTTTAATCTCCTGCCAAGCCTCAGTGTTCGCATTGTTGTCTTCCGGTGTGGGGATAAGACAACTAGTGTAATATTACAACCATACAGGCATTTCATCATAGTCCTCAGGGTTGACAACACAATAGCAGTCTCAGGATTGAAGTCTTAAAAATGCACAGGTGTATGGGTGTCACATCCCACTTCACCGTCAGGTGACCTTTGTGCTTGTTTGCCTTATATATGCCATAATTAAGCCATATTAACTTTCGTCGGGTTCGTATACCCAAATTTCTGTCACTCTGGCTGTCTGTCCGTCTGTCTGCCTATTCCGTCTGCATGGCACGGGCCTCTAGCTCGTGATCACCAGACCTAACATGGAGAAGGAAGAAGGTAGGCGTCTGTCTGTCTATCCGCCAATGAAGACCCGTACGAACGGAATACGTACGGTTTGTTATTGTCCGAAATTTGATATTTTATTTAATACACATTTAAGTTTGTCCTTCAATCGGACATACATAGTTATTTACATGATCTTTATAGCGTGGGTGCGCCAATCAAGCAGTAGTAGTGGATATCGTTTTCAAAATGCTGGCGTCACTGCCATGTTGAATATTTATTTTTGGCTATTTAGCCATGAAAAGCCATCATTTTGGTCGCGAGGTCCAGTGGACTCCAGGGCCCCACGGTCCTAACGTCATAATAATAGTTTTACGCATAAGCGAGCGCCCAAACCGACGCGTAAATTACGGTGACGTTGTGTAAACAAAGAATGGGTCATTGTAATTGCATCGCGTCAATTTTGACGAACCGTAATTTACGCACCGTTAAGCTCTGTCGCTCCCTTATTCAAACATAACGACGCGACCGCTTAACCCACTCGATTAGCCTAGTTGGTATCGAGTGACCCTGCCTACAAAGCTACCGGTTGCGAGTTCGATTCCCGAGAAGGTCAAATATTTGATGATCAGCGCCAGTATCTGAAATTTAAAGAGGTTATGGCTGTCAATTCGAAATAATGTTTTTGATTTTTGTTAGCCCTTGACTCATTCAATAAAATGTAAACATTTAAGAGCTCCCGCGAACACTCACTGCTGCGTGTTCTGTTTATTTTTACCACGCCAAGTAGAACGCGCTACAGTTTCGGCTATTGTACTTTTATCGTTTTTGCAAACATTACAATCTGAGGAAATAGGTCGGTTTCGTTTCGAATAAAAACCGTGGCCAACTAACGCTATGCAAACGTCGCGACGTCGTTATCGAATCCACGACGAGCACCCAATAGAGCGGTTAAACTTTACGACGAGCGCCTTCCACGTTATCGACTGTTTTATCCATAACAGTGGATTACCCAACAAGAAACTAAAATAACCCGAAAGGCACTAGATAAAGACTGGGCCGGGTTTTTGTCTTAGTAGTTAGTGCGAGTTAGTGTAGTTAGTGCAAATGCAAATGCAAATCTGGTTACAGAATTAGAACAAATTTTTAGAACTATGTTACATGTTCGACTATGTTAAAGTGACATGGTCAACCAAAACGTAAGACACTTCCTATGATTTCGTTTGCAACGTCACGTTGACAAAGTCCATATTGGCCTAGAAGTCAAATCGGTTGACTGTACATTATACACTTGGAAAATTAAAATCAATATTTATTCAGTAAATTGGCCACGTACGGGCTCTGCTTTTGCATTTGCACTAACTAGCTAGTGTTATTAGATGAAAACCCGGTCCAATTTTTATTATGCTATGCCCTTATAGTCATCCTCATACAAAATACACTGTAACATGCATTGTCATGTTTAAAGTTTTGGACTGCCGTGTTTATTATACAAACCGTACCTCAAAAATTATCAAATATTTAAGTATGAAATAAGTAATTCAATATTTTGATATTTTCAAATGGCAACACCTTTCCAGGTAAGAAATGACTACGTTTCCAATTATCAGATTGAAGTTATATTATAAAAAACAGTTTCTAGTATTTTGAACCCAAATCATGTACTGATAAGCAATATGTAATAAACAAGAAAAATATTTACCTACCTAAATACATATGTTTATGATATTCCTATCTACTAAATTTAAGCCATCAACACCATTACACATGCGTACACACACACACACACACGCACGCACGCACGCACGCACGCACGCACGCACGCACGCACGCACACACACACACACACACACACACACACACACACACACACACACACACACACACACACACACACACACACACACACACACACACACACACACACACACACACACACACACATACACACAAACGTGCCATACCTATTGTAAAATTAGATTAAGATTACCTATTCTTAGTTCATTATATCCAATTTTCTTCGTTATTAACTGTAGACACTAGTAGACACTAAGTTACATTTATTTTAAAATTTGTATTCCGAATCTGGTTGCCACTTGACAGGCATTGTGGGACCAACAGATATTGCCAATATGTGTATTCGTTATTTTAATAAAGTGTGTGTACCTACTTTGCAGCCAATAAATGAAAAAATAAATGCTTCTAAGAAGACATAATGGAGTTCCAAGTGGCCGGGGTCATAACATAATCTGAAGTGTCCTATATTGAGAGTCTTCTCCGTGTCTTTGTTGTATTTATGTATGTATGTATACATGTAAACACTTTATTGTACAAGAGAAAAACAATACAATAAGTACCTACAATTGATATCAATATAAATGGTTGAATTGAAAACTCCTCCTTTTTTGAAGTCGTTTAAAAATATGTACAAAGGCATCGAGTAAGCAAGCGTACAAAGAAGAACATAAAACATGAACTAACCAAAATGTTACAATCAAATGTAATCCGTCTCTTCAATTAGTTGGCACATATTGCGATTGAAAAAAACATAATTCATTTATTTCACTTTTACGGGTGTTTAATTTCACACGCTGGTAGCTAGCTTAATTTGTCTCGCTCGAGCTCCGCATTACTCTTCGTCCATTGTTAGCTCCATTGCAGTCGATCTGTATCGACATGCCGCTAGACAAGTCCAAAATTAGTCGAGTCTTGCAATTGCAACTATCTGGTTAATTGCAACTGACTTGAATAACTCGTATTGGGATCACTGTTTTGAACAACGGCAGGCGCGATATTGTTCTTGTATATTAAGAATTAGAATATCGCGCCTGTCGTTGATCAAAACAGTGATCCTAGTGCGTGTTATTCAAGTCAGTTGCAATTAACCAGATAGTTGCAATTGCAAGACTCCATATCTACATTATTCGCGCACGATCGCTGCTGATATTGGAAACAACTAGAAACGCGGTGTTAAGAGAATAATTGAAAAGAAAACCAATATTTATTGGTTAAATATTTCACTTTACTGAATGTTAGGTTATCACTTATCAGTGTAACAAAAGGCTGTCTGGAAGTGATTGATTAGAAGCGGTTAATAAGGCTTATGCTTGCCGTAACGTAGTATGGATAACCACTAGGTACCAAACGATTGTGTGTAATGAAAAACTTAGTACTTATTACAAGCTTATATTTAACATGCGATGTATGTATGAATCTGAATATACGGGTCTATGTACGGGTCAACTTGCCAGTTCAACTTGAGCCACCCCCCGGTTTCTGATGAAGCTGAAAATTTGCATACACTTTTAGTTCTGATGACAACACAATAATATAGTACCATCGGGCGGGTCTGATGGTAGTGACTCAGGGTGGCACATCCTAATGTGGTGGTGTGGTGGTGGGATAGGAACTCCTGAATTACACATGATAAACCCGTCGTGTTAGGGCTCGTTAGGATCTTCTTGACGAGTAGATGAAAATTGCGCAAAAAAGTACAGTCGGCAACGAATGCTTGTCCCAAATAGTATTTTTTTTGACACTTACTTTTTAACTAGTTATTTAAAGTAGTTTTTTATTTACTATATTTTCACCTGAAGTTCTAACATCCGCTTTGTTTTAGAAGAAGAATCACAAACTCCTCATCCATATCGAGTCCATACTTCCATGCATACCAATATTATCAAAGCGAAAGTAACTCTGTCTGTCTGTGTGTCACGCTTTCACGGCTAAATCGCTAAACCGATTTAGATGAAATTTGGTTCAGAGATAGCATGAAACCCGAGGAAGTACATAGGGTACCTTTTACCACCGTGTAGCGATAGGCGACTTCTACGCGGACGCAGTCACGGGCAACAGCTTGTCCATAATACCTATCCATCCATACTATGCTATATACTTTACTAGCGACCCGCCCGCGCTTCTCTTCGGTTTATGTGAGTTCTCTGTAACATAAACCTACCGTGAAAAATTAACAAACTCATGGTGAAACACAATTCGTTGCTTGGTTTAGTAGGAGTTAGGGACGTTACAGACGGACAGATAGATAGACCGACGCGGAAAGCAACTTCGTTTTATACTATGCAATAATAATAATAGTGGGACAGGCAATAGTGGCGTATCTGTTGGCCTTCTGTCAAATTTATTACAATTCATTTGACAGATAAGGACAAAGTATGGTTTAGCTTACCCCACGGTTATTCCACGTTTATAAGTAGGGGCGTTATTGATTAGCGACATCACGTACCTAAACTGCTCCCGAGGAAAGGTCCTGGGGGTTATTATGACATGGTTATGCAGTTCGTTTCATGGCGGGTAAAGGACAGAGCTATAGCAGTTATATAGCACTGATTCTTGTTCTTTTTCTCTTTCTCTCTGCGTAAACTGAACAGCATAACCGTGTCATAACCAGGGTTCGGAGTTATCATAACACGATAAGACGAAAGAGAGCTGTGGCATCGACATTAACATAAAAATCAACTCTTACTCATACTCATTTGTTTATTTAATTGCAAAATGCTTTTATATCCGCCCTAAGCCCCTGAGTAAAGCTGCTAAGCTAAGTACTGAAAGATTACAATTATAAACAAACAAAATTTCAAGTAAATATTATTTAATATGAATCTCATTATATTATGAATATTAGAAATCAAAGTAAGTATTCATGTTTCTAATACAATTAAAATTTTCAATCTAATTATCGAATGAATATGAGTATGAGTAAGAGTTTAATTTTAATGTTAATGTCGACTCCACAGCTCTCTTTCGTCTTACCGTGCTATCAAAACTCCGAAACCTGGTCATAAACTCATAATAACCCCCAGCTCCTCACCTCACGCTTGCCTTCACCGGCCGGCTGGAGTGTACGATGACGAGGAATAGACCCCATCTCTGCCTTGCCTTTATTGACCGGTCAGAGTGGAGTGGCAAGAGCTATTATGCTCGAAGAGCGGATGTCTTACATAAGTGGCAAGTGGGCACCTTTTGGTCGTTTAAAGTCCAGAAGCATCTCTCCACCCGTAGCTCCTCTGGAACTGTTGCCTATCCCATTACTTTACTAAATTAAAGTGGTGTAAAGGGCCTCTGCGTGTTCGCTTCGGCTCCCTGTACGTCTTCCAAAGTTTCGGGTTCCCATAGTCCCGTGATTGGTAAAGACATACGTACAAAAAAGTGGTAATTTTTTGTTATTTACCTTTATTATTTTTACAAATCTGAATCTTGTATGTATGTAAACACTTTATTGTACAAAAGAAAAACTAGAACAATACAATTAGTATAAAATATGAACAAAGGCAGACTTATCCCTTTAAGGGATCCCTTCCAGCTAACCCTTGAGAAATTGAGAAATTCTTATTTAATCTTAGCTTTTTATGTGTGCCTAAATATTGTAAAAAACTTAGCCTACTGAGAAATAAATAAGTGTCATAAAAACTAAAATTTTAAATGCGAAAGTAGCTCTATCTGTCTCTCTGTCACGCTTTCACGGTTAAACCGCTGGACCAAAATGGATGAAATTTGGTGTGGAGATAGCTTATACCCTGAGGAAGAACATAGGTTAATTTGTATCCATGATAAATGACTTCTACACGGACGAGGTCGCGGGCAACAGCTAGTTCCTAATAATGGGTGGGCGAGGTAAACGATCTTTACATTTTACATGACCAATGTACATGGCCAGAATAAAAAGAGTCTAGCCCAGCTAGGAATAGTTTTAGAAAAATGAATTAGCACGAATCATGTTTTATCTCTTTGTTTACTTCGTCTACCCGATAGAATGTAGGTAGGAGAAATGAGAGTGAGAGATATTTCGGGACGCGGCGCGGAAATATCAACGGCCGGCCGTGACCTCATGCTCGTCTCGCTGCGGATTTTACGTGCTTCGCTAAACTTCAATTTCCTAGAGAGATGTCTTGATATGATTTTGACACGGCTACTGTATTGTCGGTAGAGCACGACTGTGCAACACTATTAGGCCTTGGGGATGTCGCCGGAGCGAAGGCGCTCGCGCGAGGATTGCGAGGTGCTGGCGAGTGCTCAACAATTGGACTGAGTGCTTATCGGGTGAGAGAGGTTGTCGATAAGCCGGCGAGCGCGCGCGCCGCGGGCCAGTGTCGCGGGACACGCCGGCGCACCAGCTACACCGCGGGCAGCCAGCGCGCACGCAGCGTGTTTCAAACCACAAACAATATTATACAACTGATATGCGCCTGAACCGCTGCCGGCAATTGTTTGGTAAACTAAGGTGTTGTGACAAGGATTGCTTTTACTTTAACCTGTGCCGTTGACGCCAAGCGAAGTGCTGGTCTATGTAAGTAATTGGAATTTAATATAATGCTGTGTTTAATGTAATTATTTTTGTTTGAATTTTTTCATTAAAACTTTTTGGTTTCGCTGGATATAGGTAACACATGGATTTGTGCGCGACTAATTTAGACTAAGTAAGTAGGGTGGAGAAAGAATGCTTTCTAATAGATTTATACTTATTTTGTAAACTATAACGAATGTTTACGTAGATCGCAAGCATGCCCTATCCATGCCGCAGCGCGACGCCGCGCGTGCGCACCCAACCGAAGCAATCTCATTGCGTATATTTTCTCCTGACCTTTCTAATTTCTCTTAGCATAATATGTTATTTACAACGAAAACTATAAAATTGAACGCTATTAGCAGTAGTCGTAGAGCCGACAGCTTGGCACTGAGGCGATGTTTATAACCCTAATATCGCGCACGTAAGTGGAAAACTGCACTTAATCAACTATTCTTATACTCAAAACAGCTGTTCAGCCTCCCATGCAGGCGTGTCGAATGAGGTACTTATAAGTAAGCGGTTCGAATTCAAATAGGTACACGTAGGTTTTTATTTATTATGATAGCTCTACCTAAGTAATTAATTTATACACAAGTAATTACCACTCATCACAAAATATAACGAACATATGAAAATCGAAACCCTACAAGGGGTATTCAAAATTAATGCAATTATTTATCAAAACCAACTTTTTCGCATTTTTATTAGGTATTTCTTTGAAAAATAATTGAAATGAAATGTATCTATCTGCACCCCATTACCTCTTCATCTCTCGTGTCAATAGGTTCATAGCCTTGTAAATTGGCAATAAAGTCATGAATAAAAAACATTACAAATTGATATTGAATTATATCTAACTATCTATTATAATTACAAACATATAAAAAAGGGAGCTAAATTGAATATGCTCCAAATATTGATAAAATATAGGTATCGCACGTTTTACGTTTACTCAATGTACTTAAGTGGGTACCTACTAGGCGATAAGTAGATAGATAGCTTTACCTTCAGAAATGCTTAACAGCTTAAACTGCAAATTAAAGATAAGCATTCCTCGGTCATTGACCTTGCTACTTATAGAAACCTACAGACCTATTTTCATGTAAACACTTTAAGAAAGCCATCTTATTTTAGATTGGCCACCGATTTTATAGTTTTGAGCTATGCACGCGTGAGATCGTCGCAGTGTACTTATATTCACTCAGCAGTAACAGCTAAAAAAATCTTAGGATTGTACAGTCGATACATATGTGTACACTCTAGTACCTGTAAATATCTACGGGCCACTAGTACTACCACACATTGGAATACGAGTAGGTCCCAGTGCAAATTAGAAAAGAGTTCCATTTATTTTTATACTACTCGTTTCTATCTAGCATAGACGACTAGACGTGTATATATTGATTGTGTATATAGATGAGTACGGTGACATAACATCGAAGAGAAAACAATGCGACAGTAATAAAAACAAATAATAGTTCATGAAGTGGCGTAAATAATAAACTTAACTATTTAAAAAACAAAAACCCGACTGCAAAAACATGACTATTATAAATGTCAAAAAAAAATACTGAAAAGAGGAAAACCAGGTCTACAGGGCCTCTATTCAACACGGTAAAAACTAGCGATGCATCCGATACCGATACCGATACCGATATATCGGCGATACTTCGGGTTAGCCGATATATCGGTATCGACGATATTTTTATGACCGATTCAACGATACTTTTTAATTTAAAAATGTAGTTTCAACGAGCGATTACTTTGTTTTTTAAACAAAAATCTTATCAATGTTAATTTTAATTATCTAATATTAACCTATGTATCTACTTCTTATATTAATAAAAAGAAATCTGTCTTGTGATTTATTTATTATACCTTCATTTTTGAATTCACAAAAAGCGTATCGGTATCGGTACCGGTATCGCCGATATTTTTATAAGAGTATCGGTATCGGTATCGTATCGGCGAAAAGGCGTATCGATGCATCCCTAGTAAAAACCATATCGTGTTTGAGCTGTTTAGATCAAAAACGATATTGTTTTTACCGTGTTGAATAGAGATTGATTAAATGTTGAACGCGCCATGCCATGTGCGACGGGACCATCTAGGCATTTTGTGAATTTTGGTTTGTCCCCGGCTGCAATAATGTACATAACATTCAAGTAACACAATGTTATTATAGTTGTTAAGTTCAAATTATGTTGAGAATTATATTCCACTTGCCTGTCAGTGGTTTAAAGAACATTATATTTGTATTCAAGTACTTATAGGTTCCGATGCAATGTAAATATTGCATGGCTCATTTAACATTTATCAAGCGTAACTCTACCTACGGTAGACCTTATTCCTCTTTTCAGTTATTTTCTTTTATATTAATAATAGTCATGTTTTTCGGTCGGGTATTTGTTTTTTAAATAATTAAGTTTATATTTTATAAAGAATCCGAAAATGATGCAAGGAAGGCTTATTGTCTGACTATTTTTTATTTGCAAGAAGGTAACTTCAGCGTAGTTCCATACCATTTTCATTTCAAGAAAAAGATCCACTTAAAGGTAGGGTTCAAGTATAACATTTATAACACCACAGCTAAAACGTGCCGACGATAGTTCGACTAAATAAAGTAGACGGCGCTAGTTGAATAATGATAGAATCCGAAAATGATGCGAGAATATTTCAGCTACTAATTTGTAAGTAATAAATTAATAATCTATTTTTTGCTCAATTTTATAACTTTCAACCTGAAGGTTTTTTCTTACGGATAACTAAGTATAGACAAAAACTACCAATGTACACTCAGGAGCAAAAATAACGGGTCAGAGTGCGTTTTTCATACTAAAGAGGCTATTTCGAAGCCTTGGTTCCTCGCCAGGGAATGCTTTTAGTGAAATCTGATGATGAATACCCCGACTATCGATACAGGTCTTCCACAGTGCCTAGGATACCCAACTGAATAAATCTGCGGTTAACGCCGGAATTGTGCATGTTCAGAAAAACATCTAAAATGGCAATAAAATGTAAGGAAATCCAAGTGCTGACCCAAACTCTCCCGCTGTGGTGTTAACTGATTGTGCGATCAGTTAGGTATCTTAAGAACTTTTGACCTCCTCTATTGAACCTCGTAGTATCCACCATTAAAACTCACTCATAACCTGGCGAGGAACCAAGGCTTCAAAATAGTCTCGTTTGTATGAAAAACGCACTCTGACCCGGTGTTTTTGCTCCTGAGTGTAGTCCCCAATGTCTCCATGCATATAGCAGTATCCGGATAAACATAATTTTAGGCGGCCTAGTTAAGAACATTACGATAACAATACGTGTAAAGACCAAGTAGAATGAGGTTCGATGTTTAACGGAGTGAAAAGCCGCTTCCAAAAGAAACTAATGTGTTTCTTGTATAAGTCATGTTGACTCGACTTCGTTGGCAAATGATTCATTTGTACCCAACTTCTCAAGAAAGAGGTTAATGCTTTTGACCTGTATGTATGTATGGTTCCTTTTTCCTTTGTGGAAGCTATGTAAAGTCGCTAGATTCATCGTAGCGTCTGGGCTGTCGCCAGATATTTTAATTTTTAAAACTTTAAATTGTTGAACCAAAAATGTATAAAATGGACATTATTGACAACATACTGCCTTGCTAAGACAAATGGCAGTATCTCAGACAAAACTTCTGTAGCAAGTGGAACCTTATTTCTAACGGAAAAGGACTGAATCTGCTTTGGCTATTTGAGACACCGCCTTTTGGCTTACCGGCGGCATAGATGATGAACATGGTGAAGGTGTAGATATACGTACACTGTGACCATTGACAAGATGCATTGCGAGAATTTTATCGTTATCTAAAATGTATTGGACTGACGTAAACTACCGGACGGTCGTGTCGAGTTCGATTATGCCAATTTCATACGTTTTGACAGTTTTAGAAAATCGTTTACGTTATAGTTAAGCATCTTATCTAAGGCCACTGTACTTTGATGATGTAATGTCATTAAACGTATAAAATCGTCAACGTCTAAGGTGTATGCTATTCACTTGGTAACGAGACAGGCGGTCTGGTCCCAATTGCCGGAGACCTCCTATTAGCCTAAGTGTCCTCTTCCGCGAACTGACATCGGCTCATCGGCCCATGTTTTTGTTTGGCTCCGAAACGCGTTAGTTTACTTAAATGGACCGATATGTATGTTAACGACGTCTAATTAGTTCCTATTTTCGTTAGAATTAACGAGGCGGCCCTTATTTCCCTATTAAAATTTGTTTTATTTTTGATACAAGAACAAGTTACGATAGCAAAAACAAAAAATATTTTTCTTGTGGATGAGTATGTAAATATCAAAGTGTCGCGCTGCTACTTTACTTCTCGTTGTCCTTAGTACAAATTTTAAAACGCCCAACTCTTCGGAGAGACTTCTTGTTTTGGTATACGAAAGTATGTTTTATTTGTTAAGCCTGCATTGTTCTCGGTGGGAGATAATATTGGCTCTCTCGATTGTATGCGATGCGTTTGTATTTTTGTTAGCGTTACATAAATGATGAGATGAATGAGATCGAGTGTAAGGATGCGTCATAATTTATTCAATGAATATTGTTCATATATTTAACCTAAGTAATAAGCCTGCGGTATGGCACTCAATGTGGTGGTGTTTTTGTAACATAATTCTCTTGTTAAATAGTAATAAAAATAAATTTCAATAAAGCAACAAGAAAGCTTAATAGTATAGGTCTTCAAAAAGTAACAAATCATCTTAATCTGATTTAGAGTAGTTATTTTTTTTTTACAGTTTGTTCCCTCTCCGCTTGAAGTCTTTACCTAACCTAATTGGAAAAGTAGGCTTTCTAAGGAATGGGCTAGAGGTTTCCGGTGACAGTAACCAGTCGCTCCCACTCGACACGCTACTCCCGCTTTTTATGGACTGAACCGTTAGAGCCAAGTGCCATAATAACAAGACCAACTTTCGATATCCAACTAGAACGGCTCGAACTTTCGTTAACCGATTTGCCTTAGTAACATCATCACCCATTAAGAAAACAGGTTTTATTCACGCTTTGACCTACACTAGGTCAATAGAGAATTGAACATCTGTTTGTCAAGAATGTATTTATGCATACGCTGTTTAGGTGCATAGTCTTGATGACGTTACGTCGCCTTAACTCTCTTTCGTTTTTTTTATTTCATGTGAAACCGATTGTTTATTTTGTCGAGTTCCTCGATGCATCGTGATCTTATGATTTCTATAGTCTCCTATCAACGGTCGAAAGTGGAAGGCGAGCATTGGCTAAGTCCCTTGGCAGACATTTAGCAGTCTGGTTTCAAAGTTTCCGTAAGTCAAGGGCTTCGTTAGTGGTTCGCCGCCCCGCTTTACCTAATCACGTAAGAAAATAACACCCACGATTTGAGAGTCTGCTTAGACACTGTATACGAGATACATCGTTGTAATAGAAACAAAACCCGCATGCGTGGGAACATGTGCTTTTTTTTTTATTTAACACTCTAAATGTTTTTTGTTTTCGCTTTCAAAATGGTAACATTGGATTGTAGATTATGTTTGCAAAGTAATTTATGTAATCATTCCTCACAATAACAAAGAACCAATACAAAGTGTATTATTATTTACTATCCATTTACGGCAACCCTAATTTGAGGGTTACTCTATCGTCACATAAGATTTCAAGTAGGTATATAATCTCATCTTGTTTAATATAAGTTATCACGAGCCTGTTTCTTTGTGAGCTCATGTCTTTCGATCAGACCGGCGCTGGCCGTCTGAATTCAATAACAGCTACGATCAAATCGATTTAACTACGTCATTGCAATTAATATATTAAATTGAATATTTGGCCTTACGTCTTTGATTAAAATAACAAGTCAAACGTAAAACGATAATTCAGACAATTTAAACGGCCTGAAGGTTACGTTTGATGGGATAGTACAAGATGCACTCTGCAAAAGTTAACGATTCTTAAAATCTGCTAAATAGCTCGGAATATTTGCGTGGAGCGACGAGCGATAAAAACAAATACATGGAGATCTATGTTTCACGCCACACGGCGCCGCTCCCATCCCGACGACTCGCAGCGAACAGCCACACCGCCTCCCACTTAACTAAAAGTCGTGGCCTAGCCGTTAAACGGATTTTGTGTAATACAGTTATTCGATCGGGAGTTACCGACGATGGCGATGAAAGAGTGGCTGCAGCGGCTGCCGCCACCGCGCTCGCTGCTGGCGCTGCTGCTGGCGACCGCCGGCTTCAGCGGACGGTTGTTCGCGTCGCACGTCACGCACTCGCCCACGCTCGTGGTCGACACCTGCCACTCGCTGTGCCGGCTCGTGGGGCTCATAACTACGCTCATCGCTTACAAGGTACCTCATCACCATCATCGATCACCACCGTCATCAATATCATAATGATCATAAATGACGTCACGTTTAGTCTGTCTTGTGACTAGTGCTCCTGTCTACGAAGTTAGCGGTCTTGGGTTTGAATCCCTGTAAGGGCAAATTCAAATTCTCATAATTCATTGTGTGTCACATAACAGATGGAACTACAACTATAGGTAAGTATACATGTGACGCCCTGCAAGGGTACAACAGCACGAGAGGGCTCCTAGAGCTATATCCTTATTCTAATATTATATTATAATTGCACATTAACACAAACTTTAAACGATTCTATAAGAATTATATGAGGTATTCCAATTCATACAGTAATCAATAATCATTCAAAAAATATTCTACTTTTTAGGGTTCCGAAGTGAAACTAGAAACCCTCATAGTCCCGTAGTCCGCACTCCCGTAGTCCCGTTATTGGTAAAGCACGGCATTAAAGGGTATTTGTTATAAGTGTCATCATGTCAGCTCGGGTTGAAAACGAAATTTCCCGAAGATGACAACTTGACAGATCGATATTTCGCCCCCGTAAACCCCTATATTTCAAATTTCATCCAAATCGTTGGAGCCATTTCCAAGATTCAGATTATATATCTTGTATTAATACAAGAATTGCTCGTTTAAAGGTATTAGATTCAGAATCAGTGTTCCGCATGTTCGATAAACGATCCCACAACTAGGTACTCAGTCAAGCAATATTCACTGAATATTGTGCTGCCCTTGAGTTATGGAAAATAGCGAAGAAATATATACTTACTCTTTCTTAGAAAAAAATAATCAGACGTACCTAACTCGATTGAAGTACCTAATTATTATTCAGGATTACTGATTACTTTTATATTTATCACCAATTATTAATCGTGATTAGAATAATCATGAAATTTGAATCATGATAACATGGAACAACATCCAGAAGAATATTGTAGGTAGATACATTATTTACCTATATTAAGTACCTACATACAGTAAAACCAGAGTATTCATTTAAGATTTTGATTATTTTATATCTCAGGGTCAAAACACAAATTGATTCGAATGATATTCGTCTAACCGTACAGCCTTAAAACAAAACGTAAAATAAAAAAATAAGGTGATGGAACCAGTAATGGACAAGTACTTATGATGGAAACCTGCTTTTAATTTTATAGAAGGAAAGGGTTATTCATTTGTTTTGCAACAATCAATGTATGACCGTATTTTCTTTGAATTAAGAGTTAAGTGTTCATCATTGGTGCCTGACGCCTTAAAGTGTCCAACTATGTTTATATAAATAAAGGTACGCTTACTTGAGCTAAGTTTCCGCACCTACTTTGCGTATCATTTATATAACACGTATTCTAACTCAAACAATGCATGTAATCATCGAATTATGCCACTATTGCACACTTGAGCGAGGAACCTAATGAAAAACTATGCATAAGCTTCATTACCCACCTGCTAATTTGTCAAGTAACGCATTTTGGACGCGGCTTGGTATATAATAACCTTATCAACATTTTACAACATTATATTGCTAGTCGACAAAGTAATATACGTCTAAGAAATTAATAACTACCCACCCCGAATCAATTTAAGGTTAAGGTACCAACAAGGTATTTTTTACCATTTGTACATTTTGATTTCGTGTCCGTTAAACTTAAATTGTTAACTAACTGCCATACTTAAATACATTTAAGAGACGATTAACTCGGTTATTTTTCAAATATGGCTATGAAGAATCGTCTTTAAGTAACTGACTGAGTCCCCACTCAACCCTTAACACTTCGACCAAAACAGGAAAGACATTTGGTCCATTGTGTGTATTTATACCATGTACAAAAACAGTCGGTAACCCTGAATGTTTTAGATATCACTATATCGTGTTGTGACACATAATAATCAGCGATGAATGGCGATTGTTCTCAGTTCGAGCGGGCAGACGAGAACGCGGGGCGGGAGGGCAAGCTCCGCAACACGTTTGGCTGGGCGCGCATCGAGGTGGTGGGCAGGCTGTCGGTCCACGTGCTGTTCGCCTCCTTCGCCCTGGCGCTGGTAGTGAACGCCCTGCAGCTAGGAGTGCACTCTTCGCACGTGCAGCCGCCGCGGTACCCCAAGATCATCATAGCCACGGCCGTGATCGGGCTTCTGCTGCATATACTCAACTACATGCTGCTTGCCGGTTAGTGAGATAATATTGAAACTTTGGTAGGTAGGTATATTTACTAGCTAGCAATGATATAGAGATCATCTACATCGTATCACTCCGTTTGCCCGTATTTCAATTGCCATAAGCTTTGCCAATTTGCTTTAAAAGGCATTGTTTCTAAAACCGTAAACATTTCAGGTAATTTTTACATGCCATCGTATAGAGCCTAATGGTAAGGTTTAGTTAGTTTATAACTATTCTGAATAGTTCACGGTTTTAGAAAAAATGGCTTTTTGACAATTTAATAATACGAAATTAGCCCTAATCCCAATGTAAGCTATAGCTTCTGCTATGGCTACTAGACAACGATAAACACACTCATATAGAGTAACTGATTACTTAAATATAAAGATAACATCCAAGACCCAGAAATAAACATTCAGTGCAACAAATAATTGTCCATTCCAAGAATGGAACGGGTTCCGTTCTTGGAATGGACAGTTATTTGTTGCACTGAATTATTTGTTTGCGGAGCCGGGGCTCCGCTAGCGTCTTAGACGGGGTCACTAACAACTAGGCTCACCACAGTCACCATGACGCCATGTCAGCTGAACATAAAATATTTATTTAAACTAAGAAGTAGCGAAGCGTAACGTCTACGATCTGGGACGTAGTACTCATACACTGCCATGCCAAAAACTGCGACCGGTTTAACTAAGTATAGCTCCTTGAGGCCGGATTCGACCAAACTGGAGTAAGTTTTTACTCGAGAGTAAACCATTGTTTAATCTGGAGTAAGTTGATTTTGCATTTTACCAAATCACAATCTCAGAATAAGGTACTACACGCAAGTAAATATTTACACGGCCGATTTTGGTGGAGTAAAGGAACAAACTGAGAGTAAGCTATTGTTGTCAAAGTCACTTGTCAAATGATAAACAAATTGTCAAAATGATATGACATTTCTCCAACTGTATTTACCTACAAAATTAAATGGTTACTTCGTTTAAAGTAAGGCCAGAAGAAACAATATGACACTACTCCTTGTCGGTTTATACATTCGTTCATCATTCACTCTTACTCCACAAATCAATAATACCGAGTTTAGCTTACTCCTCGAGTTCGTTGGAAAAACGTAATCCTAGTTAATCAGGAGTAAATTCCAGGAGTAAAATTATTCCCGTAATAGTTAGACTAGTGTAATTAAGTGTTTGGTCGAATCCAGCCTTAGTTAAATACTCGTAACAAATAATGGTTACGTATCAGAACGGCTAAAATTAATTTGCCTAATTTCAAAATACCTAAGGTCGAAATACCTCATTATATAATACCTAACGAACACATGGATGATTTACGTAAAATTTATTTCCCTAATGACAAAATACCTGAGGTTGAAGTACCTAATTTTACATACATAACAGTAATTTCGCCTAAGTGTATTATACCTAATGGACGAAATATCTAACCTATTGGTTAGGTATTCTTCGCTTCTTTTTAAGATACTATTTTATAGTTAAGTTTATATTTTTTAGGGTTACTTTCCTCCTTTTTGTAGTCGCTTAATAAAGAAGTAAGTATACGAACAAGTCGACGGAGCTCCGCTGCGATGAGCTCCTATTGCGCGTAGTTACACCGCTTCGCGCCTTGTCGCAACTCTAACCTAACCTAACCTAACCTATAAAGGCGAGGGTGACATTATTAAGCAAGTTGGTTTGCATTTTCTAGGAACTGATCTATTTATTAGGTGAGGTTTAAAGTTTGTGAATCCATTCATCCATTAGGTATTTTATTAATCCATTGGGTATTTCATTCATTAGATATTTCATCCATTAGGTATTCCATCCATTAAATGTTTAGTTTATTAGGGGATTTAAATTTAGGCATTGTAAACTTAGGTCTTCAATATTTCGGCGAAATGATGTTAGTCGTTTTAAGAAGTAGGTATTTCAACCTTAGGTATACGAAAATAGGCTAGTAAATTTTAGGCGTTCTGCTACGTAACCCAACTAATATACCTAAGTAAGTAGGTATGAACCTAGCCCAAATTTTTTGGAAGGTAGAAAGTAAATTTTACAATTACATTCCAATTTAAATTACCTATACATATATGTGAATCGCATCTTGTAAAAAAACAAAGAAGTACCCAGTTTTAGTGCATCGCCTCCATATGAATGACAAAAGAAAAGCCATACTGTCCAATAACTGTTAGCATGCAATATAATTATCAGCGGAACATTTACTTAGGTACGTGTATGAAGGTAATTTGAAGGCGTGTGGAGCCCGGCGTGTCAAGTTGGAACACAGATAACCGTTGTCTACAACAGAAGTCTAACTCCGGTTATCGAGGAAGATAAAATTAAATATTGTAAATACAAGATACTCGCACTTATGTTTACTCTCGTAGGCCAAATTTATTACGTTTTGAAATGAAATGAAAGTGTTCGTCCCGGATAATGAACAGCTACTTACCTTCCCGTTTTCAAATGAAAATTATCTTACACGTGAACAAGATTATTATTTGAGGACATTGTATTATCGCCAGATATGTTTTTTTTATAGTTATAGACGTCATTAAAAGATATCAAAACAATTTAATCGTTTTTAGACTGTTATTTATACCTCCAACCTGTTAGCCGCGATTATTTAATTTTATTGATTACTAGCGGCCTGCCCCGGCTTCGCTCGGGTGTGGTTTACTACGTTCATTCTAGGTTAAAGTTAATGCTAGTTATCATTATATTCAAATATGATATTGTCATCATAATTATAAATTGGAAATAGATTAGAAACATAATGTATCAAGGGCCTCTATTATCTTATTCACTTGACAGTAATGGCGACTGACGTCAGAACAATACCATAATAGATCAAAGACGATATGTTTTTTACCGTCGGGAATAGAGGCCCAGGACTACAGTTGTTTCTACATCAGTGTAGACCTTAGTTTTTATCTAAAGTAAATACTTTAAGTACGTTGCTTACTACTTACTTACTTTTTTTACTTTTTTTGTAAGTATTTTTTAATACATACGTTACATCCCGCCTATTTCCGAGGCAGAGACCACTTCATTCCACCTGCGACGATCCTGACGAATACTGATTGATGGTAAAATTTGATAAGTGATGCCATCGGATGGCCTAGATAAAACGCAAGTGTTTTTAATTTTGACCACGAATGTGACCATCTACGTAGGTACATGAGATTGCATAATAGTCGGGATAGCGATTATGGGAGATTAAGACCAAGAATTAAGTAAGTTTCACTTGCCAGGATCAAGATTTAAAACACATATAAATATATTCATTTGTATATAAATCAAATATTAATCCACAACAAGCTTCGTCAAATATGTATCAAGAATCTTCCGCAACATGCTTCGTCAAGAGTTTACAATAGTTAATCAGCAACATCCTTCGTCAACAGTGTACATAAACTAGTCAACAACAGGCTTCGTCAATAAATCTATAATTATTCCCGGCTCGGGTAGGCCCAGAAGAACCAGATACGAACGGTACCGAGTATCAGACACGCCCTGATTTAAATCAATTCACCATAACCTCCAAACCCAGCCCTCTCTTAGGTCTCTTTTCTTTTATTCAGGCTAATCCAATGTTGTACAGATGGCCGATCCTGCGTGCTTTATGTGCTGGGGTGTTATTCTCTTACAGAATAACACCCCTGAATGATTTGACTTGTGTTTAGGGCGCGAGCTGAGTTACAGCCGGCGGCTCAGCATGACTGAGAGCGGCGGCGTGGTCCTCAAAACCGGAGTAGGGGAGCCCATTCTTGCCCACGCGCCTACCGACATCGCAAGTAAGTACGAGAATAGGTAATTCACTTGATGATTTCCATGGATGTAGGGTGCATACTAGCACTACTCGATGATTTTAAACAATTTTGGGAGACGTCAATGTGTTGCTTGAGTGTGATTGAATATCCTCATCATCATCTATTGAAGTTCTTCCAGCTTGCGTTTTCATGTGTGTGAACCCATATGAAAACGCAAGCTGGAAGAAGTTCATTCCAATTTCTCCTGATGCTCACAAGATGGATATACTTATACATAGCCCTCACTCACCTTCTTTTATAATTAATTCCATTAAAATAAGGTGCAAAAGAGTATACATTTCCTCCTTCTCAACTGTACATAGAGTAATTTGTACATAAAAATCGCAAATTAAATTAAGCTTATCTAACATGCTTATCTTTACTGCAAAATATTTAAATATACAGATAATCCTAATTTACTATTGCCTAATTATCTTGATAAGATATCCATTTAGTTGCAAATGTTGCAATCTATTGACAATATTGATAATAGCAATATTTTGAGGCGTCGTAAAATATTTTATGGAAATTACAATTTAATTACCTTCACATACCCATACTTGTGGAATGAGAACAACAACAAAGTTCTAAGAATAATTAGTACAATCCGATTTGTTCTTTGGCTAGTCACCTGTTCCAAAAGGCTTTTTCTAAGTCCCATTGAATCTCACAGACTTCTGGTGAGAATCAAACGATGAGAATTTATTGGAATACCTGATACAGGTAGTCTGTTTGTAATTGGCGCCGGGCTGACGTCGGAATGGGAGGCGCAGGCGGCTGGCATCGCCGACCCGGCACTCTCCGCCATCGCCGCCATCGTGCTTGTCATCTTCAACTTCCCTTTCAGTAAGTTACACTAGCACGATGAAATCAGTTCAAGATCTTAACGAACTGTAAAAGGTTTCAAGTTCAGAATTAAATAAATAAATAAATAAATAAATATCAGGGGACAATGTCACACCAATTGACCTAGTCCCAAACTAAGCTCTAGGCTTGTACTATGGGTACTAGACAACGATATAAATACTTATATAGAGAAATATATACTTAAATACATAGAAAACATCCATGACTCAGGAACAAATATTTGCGCTCAACACACAAACATCTGCCCTTACCGGGATTTGAACCCAGGACCGCTAGCTTCGTAGGCAGGGTCACTACCAACTAGGCCAGCGCGTCGTCAAAGGCAGGCATCCCTTGGGTATAAGCCTAACCCTACTGCGGAGACTATCGCATTTGGGACTGCTGCACAAAGTTAACCATTTGAACGCCAAGAACCACTAATGTGGTCGTGTCAGTTCGTGCCTACCACGCGATCGACTGTTTTAGTGATCACAGATACAGTTCAAATTAAACCCGGGTAATTGTGAGGTCAGGTTGACATTAGCTGTGGTTTTCAGCTGACATTGGCATGTGAGGACGACGTTTGTATCAAGTCAGCGTTCAAAGGGTTAAACAGATCCTTGAAGTTGGTAGCAGCTTTGCCATTCAAAACAAGGCTTGCTCATTAAACCTATTTATTTTCCTAATGGTCAAACATGATGATTAGCGAGTTCGCCTAAAGACATACACAAAGTCTAATTAAATAAATATTAATATTTACCCACTGTTTCGATTGCAAGTAGCATCTTTGTTACCTATGTTTTCCAATTAAATTGATTGATTGATTGCTATACTTTAAAGCCCTACTGTCACTGATAAGAACATTGATTCACGAATCCGTAATCCAGGATTATTTGGCACTCTTGGGATTGTCCCCATCCATGTACTCATAAAGTGAATATTGTATTTTGAGTTGCGTTGCTTTGAACAGTGCGGTCGGCGGGTCTGATCCTGCTGCAGACAGTCCCTGAGGGCCTCGGCGCATGCGAGCTGAAGGCGGCCGCGCTGCGCGTGCCCGGCGTGCTCGCCATCCATGAGCTCCACGTGTGGCAGCTGCATCGTGACCGGGTCGTCGCCACCGCACACGTCGCGTACTCTTCCCATGAGGTAGGAAATAATTTACCGCGGCGATGACAAGTGAAACTACAATATTAACCAGCAACGACTACCATATAGAGCACTTGTACAGGTTCGTTCTGATTAGTGACCAGATCAAACCCTATATAGATGCTTTATGTTTAAGTAATAGATCACCAGTTACCCACTATACACAGCTAATTGAAACGACGGTAAAATTCCTGTCAGTAAGGCATTCTGCCCTCAGAGTTGGCAACGGATTTGTGATCTTGCGCTAGTTGACCTTCCTAATGGTATACGAAATTAAAAAATGTATACATATACCATTGATAATCGATTAACCAAAAAATTATCAAAACGATATTATATTTTCTTTATACATAATTATCCAGTTAATATTGTTATTTATGTATTAGACCAACACATAGTCTACTATTTTCTTCAACTACGTGCCATAACATACCTACCCCTCATATAGTATTTGTCCACTTATACAGGCACTCCTTGAAGAGTTGGATGTCTGCTTGCTTTTATATTATTTACCACCGCAAATTTCATCAGTACGAGTAAGCCCATAAGCTCTATTTTAATCGATCCTTTAAAAATATCTAGTAAACCAGAACAGTTCTTTAAGAGATAAACAAGTCATCACAAACACGTCAGTTCATCACCGGAACCTTGAAAACGCCAAACAAAGCACAAGTCTTGTCATTCAAATTTAATCGAACACTATACATGCCACCGAGACGAATGCACTTTGACACGCGTACGCAATCTTGGTATAACATTAACCATGTTCCTGCGATAAACAGGCTTGACTAATGATAGCTGTCCAATAAGACAAGTTTACTTTTCAGGACTATTTGCGGAGTTCGGAGCTCGTGTGTGACTTGTTCAAGCGTCACGGCATAGGATTGGTCACGCTACAGCCAGAGTTCATGCTAGCGTCACTTGTCGGTAAGTCGTTCATAACTAGAAGAGGTTGATCGAGCTCAGTCCATTAGGTCGATAAGTTAAAGCAATGATCAGCTTAAGTAGTGGAGGCTCATGTTTTATTAACATACTTTTAAGAAACGTAGCTTTTTTTTTTTTAATGACACCTTTATTTCCTTGGCGCAGTGACGCAAAGAGAACGTTCGATGTTATTTACCATAAAACGCCATGCTAATTATTATAGTAAATTTTTACCTTTTTTTACTCCATTTGCAGGGACCGACGAAGAAAAGAAGGCATTAATAGAATTAGCGAATGAGGCCTGCACCACCCCCTGTGCCAAAGAGTGCGTGGCGCCGCGGTGCTGCGAGCCCCCCCCGCGGCCCGAGGTTGCGCGCGTCTGAACCTCCTCCAATCGGAGCTTCTTGCCATAGACAACGACTATAGTGTACAGTCTACCGGTGAAACGTTGAGATACGAAACTGTATATAATTAGTAACTATACAAATTATTTTTCTATGAATAGGTTAGATGACATGATATTGTACAAAAATTCATCAAATCGATCGATTACTTAGAATAAACGCAACCAAAGAAAGTCCATTGAACTGCCGTCGGAAACAATGTTTCTAGACGAGGCTAGGGATAGCCAGCATTTTGTCGAGAGCGAGTGAAAGTGTATGGATGAAAACAAAGTTCTCGCCTCGGCATTATAACACTATCATTACCATTACGGTTTGCTGCGCAACCATTATGAATGATAGCAAAATAAATATCATTCGAAACGGCTTTGTGGAAACTGGCAGTTTTTTGTATGCATTTAAATCGACTCCTAACGTGAATTGTTTATTACTATAAAAGAAAAATAACCTTCAAACTGAATACAGCTAAGGACATTATGTTAAAATATTCATGGGTAACAATGAACTGTTTGTACATTACTCATACATAAGACATGAACCGCATGCTTGTTGTCCTTATCAAGCACCTGCGGAGACATTACCGTTGAAAAGAATGCGTAACAATAGATCAAATTAAAAGTAAAAGACTAAAAGCCTTTTTAGGTAAAAAGGTACCGACTGTTGTATTTTACGTCCCTATTGAAACTGCAAGAGCGGTTTGACATTAGGCCACGTACCCGCTCCATATGGCAAGCAGCAGCGCGCAACAACCAAAGATTGATCTTCATTTTCCTAGTGTCCACAAGCTGTAATGCTATTGGTAGATTGTATCCTAGCACATCGATTAGCAGCTACGCACAGCTCTGATAGAAACAAGCCCTTATGTTCTCAGAAGTCATCTTAACACAACAGATACTTCAACATCTCCACCACGACTACGACTGCCTTTTCTAATAAGTAAATTACTATAACAAGATAAGATTGTGGGAGACATATTTACAAAGTGACCTGTGATGTTCTCTACAGTATTAGGGCAGATAAGTTAATCTAAGTCCTTGTACTCTCTGCCGCTACACATAACTACATAACTCAAAACGCCGATTAACATGGCGCTTACCTTCAAATCGATGTAAATCACTACAAGGGATTTACATGTTCAAATAACATGTTTTTAGTGCGGCAGTTAGTAATTAGGTTAGTATGTCCTAAGAATTTACTTGTAAGTATAGATTGTAAAATTTCGTGTACAAAGTTTTATTATAAATGAATAGATAAATAATTAATTATATCTGGACTTTGATTTCTTTTGATAACACGTTTCTAGTTAGCATACCTAGTCATTAGATATGATAATTAGCATAGGATAATAGGATAATTAATAAAATTCACGGTTAATAATTTACTCGATATATTTTAAAAAAACTGTCTTTTTAAATAAGTCATTGATTAGATTAATATTTTCTAAATACCTTACTATAGTTGAAAACTGTGACTGAAGCTTTCAACTTCGAAAGCAATGACTCTTTGACTCTTCAGTCTATGTGCAATCAATGGTAGAAAGGAGACAGGGCTATCATATCATAGCTTCTAACTTGAATTTTAGGAGTAAGTAGAGCTCCTTATGACTAAGTAAGGATTGTGAAGCGCCGCTAAAGTCGCGTAGCTGTCAAAAAATCAAGTCCGATTTTCACGATTTTGAATTATGTTATAGTTATTATAAGGAACTAAGTCTGTACGTTTCTGTTTATGGTATTTTAGTTTGTGTCTAAGAAATATTTGCTTGGAAAAGAAAAAGTACAGACATGGGTTTTCATGATATTAACAACATATTCAAAAATCGTAAAAATCGGACTAGGTTTAAACCTTAAGGGGAGAAAAACATCGCCTTTTGTATGACTTTTTTTAGCTTCGCAATCCTCTTTAGAATAACAATAATTATTTAGGTTTCTGTAGAAGATAGAACAAATCCAGTATTATTGAACTTTGCGGAACATATTCATCATCATCATCATCATCATCATCAGTGTGATACACAACGTACTAATTGTACTTTACTACCTTTTACTACATTTTATTTTATTTCCTATTCCTATGATTTTTATAATGGTAAATTCAATAATATTTTATCTTATTAATATTCAGGTTCGTGTATATGATTCATTTCGAAACTAGCTACAACAATACCTAGTGACAAAACCTCCCCCATGCCCTTAACATTAACCTTATGAAGGAAATTTCAAATAGTGTTGCGAGTGTAAATAACGTTAATTAATTGAAGTAAAAACAGTCAAAGTTAAAATCAAGTAAACACTTTTGTACAGTCACCAGCCATGATATACGATCCAACATTGGCCTCAAAAATATCTGACACGCTCTTATGCCTCGAGTAATAAGGACGTGTCAGATATTTTTAAGTCCAATGTTGGATCATATAATATTGCTTGTGACTGTACCTTGAAGCTTTCACATTTTGACAATTTCGTAAGGTATTTAACTGCCTTTTTAAAGTAATAAGTAAGAAAAGTTACCACCTGAGCACGTATTTATGACTGACTGTTCTTTATCCTCGTAAGGCCCAGTATTCAATAGGATGTACATAATCAAGGCAATTTAATTTGAACTGTAGTGCAATGATGATGAAGTTTATTTTCCTATGTTCATAAATTGAAACTGGCATTTTCGAAACGTAATTGAACTTATTGCCTTGGTGGTAGATTCAGAGATCCACTGACAAAAAATTGGCTTTTGTACATCAGTGGGCATTACAAGGTTAATGCAGAACGCTGAAGATATATTTTTAGTGTCAAATTAAAATCCGTTAATGGCGATTATATTAGACAGACCATAAAATGAAACTCGCCCTACCGCGACCTATCTGTTGTAGTGGTTGTAGTTGATAAGATACTTAAGTAAAATAATCATAGAAAGCAGCAGTTAACACTTTAGAATTGCGAAATGTCATCCTCGTAAACGAACTCGGTGATAGCTAGCATGGTCGTCTTGCGGCAGTGGGAGGGCTTGCAGGGGCGGCTCTTCACCAGGTTGGGGCAAGGCTTGCCGGAGCCCGAGGCGGCCCGCTGAATAAATAAAACAATACAACGGTGAATAGCCGAGTGAATAATATCTACAGGAGTCTTAGATAAAGACTGGTTTACACTACTTATATCTCATCACGCGATTGACGTGGCGTCATATCAATTCCAAATCAATATTTTATGAATTAATAAAATGAAGAATTGCTTTAGTTCAGATCTGCATGTGGTACTAGGCCTTTCCATGTAAATTTATTGGAGGGGCACCTCGGCACCTCCTTAAAGCCGCAAACGCAAGCGCGTTCCCATACTAATAAAAAGCGTTCCCAAAGCGTGACGGAAGCGTGACGGAGTCGGCATAGGAACGTGCCGCACCGCGCAGCTTCCACTGTCAGTGCGTTTGCGTCTTTATGCCTTCTATTAAAGAATTTCCACTAACGACTTACCAGAACTAGCCTATAGTTGAGCTTGAGAGCAACGTCACAGTGGCCGAAGCAGCTTCCCCATCCCAGCCACGCGCCCACCTCGCAGTTCACGTCCTCTAGCGAGAATTCACCGTCAGTATCGTCGGCATTGTGCGCAATTTATACTGTACCATTTAGCACAATGGAACCCTGACCCATAGAACTGTGTCACAGTCACGTTAGCATTCAAGTCGTAAGAAGTGTCAAACAAATTGTTTTATGTCACTGTGACACAGTTCTATGGTGGGTCAGGGTTCCATTGGGCTGATAGCACAAGCGCTGTATTCTACTCACTTAAACCATATTGCCTTTGACATGTTATCGTACGTATTGTTTTGTACTCGGCCGCTATACCTATCAAGTGAATAAGATGTATCATAACATTGTCAATACGATAACATGTCAATAGTTATATGCTTACCGAGTAGATACGAACCCCAGATGGAGTAAATAACCATACATCATGGTATTTCGTTGGAAAATATCGTATTTATCTTCCTTCCTCAGCTCAGTTCAGTCCAGTGCTCATCGATAAAGTAATTGAGAAATCAAGATGAATGCAAACTTATGATCTAATGTTGAAGTCGGAAGGAGGCAACTGGATCTCCGTAGTACTTAACGTAAACCCAACGAATTTGGGTTCGTTAGTGTAGTCTCGATAAGGAGATGGTGATTGAATCAAAAAAGTACAGTCGGCAGCAAAAGCTTGTTTCAAAAAACTTATTATGAAGATAAAAATAAACATTACCTGGCTTTGGCGAATCGTTTTGGATGACTTCATTGTCTTCACTAGATGGCGTAGATTTAATTTTCTTTGTGATGATTTCAGTCGTCGTAGTCGTCGTAGGCGAGGGCGTAGCTGAAATAACACTAATTTAATTGAGATTTTTCACTGCTATCTGTTAAATTCAGTTATTTTTTACTTTTCCATGGGGCTTGGTACTCGTACTTTGTCTTTTAAATACGTTATAAGTATGTTACTTATATTTATGATATTTTTCAGATTTTTATAAGTCAATAAAACAAATATTTACCTTTGCTTTACACTTATGGGAGATAACAGAAGATTTTTTTCATGATTTTATTATTCAGCTTTGTCCACGTATTTTAAATGTATAATTAAGTATGCCAAATAACCTACAGCATTATTTCAGACTCTGGAAAAAAAACTAGGGCAATAGACATTATAAGGGTTCCTTGTTGACTTCGGGACCCTAAAAAAGCACACCATTGGAGCAGTGGGACCCAGATAGGTTTTCAGACATTGCACCCCGTCACAACCTTGACCTCTCAGAGTCTCCATTTTGCCATGCAATTGTTTGTCGTGAGCCCCTTAGAAGGATCCGCTAGTGGCTAGTTATTCGTCGCCTATCGCGCCGCTATCGGTATATTCAAGGCCGATGTACCCATAGACCAGCACTGACCAGTAGTAAGGGCGTGCGCGCAGCGGCGCTGGCACTCGTCGCGCGTGGGGAAGTTGTTGGCGTTGCCACCGCAGCCGCTGTAGCCGAAGGGCTCGCAGCGCCCGGCCGCCGCCTCAAAGAACCAGCGCTCATTGTAGCTGCGGCAGTACCCCACTGACGCAGGCAACCTGCAGGTTTCTGCACAAAAAACATCATAGATTCCCCAAGTTCCAGAAGACGATTCCCCAAGATATTTAACGAACACGTTGCACATGTTGGAAATTGGATCAGATCAGATACATTAATCTTATAGTTCGCGCGCGAGCTCCAAGGAATCGGGAATTGGGAATCGCATCGTCCCTCGTCTGACCCAGTACGAGGAGTTGGACTTATCACCTTACGGCACTAAATCCTGGTGTCAGTTTTTCTTGAGATTCCTCGTAGCTCGCGCGCGGCCTGTATAGTCATTTTGTACTGACGTCATGGTGAATGGCAGGGGTCCATAGGTCTTGCATCAGCTCATCAGCTGCTCTAACCTAACACCACTATTACGTATAAAGTCTAGTACCCGCACTGACGGCGTCGAGGCAGCCAGTCTCCTCGCCATCGCAAAGCGCGTCCTGCTGCGTCGCGGTGAACTGGCAGCGGTCCATCTGCTCCTGCACCAGCTGCTCCAACTCAGGGGTTTCTGCCGTTGTGTTTTCCGCTGGGTAATTCTATTTTAAAGAACATGAAACAGTAAAACGCAATGGGTATTTAATTGTACAAGATAAAATAAAATATGCGGCTTAAATTGCCACTTTGGGTGGATCTTGTTTCAATAAAGCTATCTTCCGACTCCATCATCAGAGCAGATCTTAAACGAACCAATAATTACACCAAATATTAGCTGCATTCAATTTTAATCACGACATCAAAAACAAATTAGAAAAATCGAATAATTTTTTAAAGGTATGTGCATTCTACAGTCAAAATTAATAGTGATTGCGTTGAATTTATGTATACACAATTACACATTATTATCAGTGGCATAGGAGCGAGTGGATATTTTTGACGCCTTGGGACTTCGGACCGTAAATATATCTATTACTTTGACTTTACCTAGTTTTAGCCACTTTATGTGTAATTTGTGAGAAGCGAATTACATTTCAGTAATGATGTAATATGATTTTTTTGGTCGGATAAGTATATGTTTCAAAATCTGAACAAATTTATTACACGCAAGATAGTTAATGAAGGCCTATGTGCCTGTCTTTCGGTTGATATGATGATGATATTGATGATTAACATTACTTTTATCACTATAAATAAGAGCTTGTTAAGAAGACTAACCAAGTGCTGTAGCTCCGCGAACCGGTGGTTCCAGGCGGCGAGCAGGCGGCGCGAGAGCGGCTGCTGCACGCGGCCCTCCCGCGCCAGGTACAGCCGCGTGCGCAGCCGGCGCCCGCGCCCGCAGCGCGCCGAGCACGGCGACCAATCGCTCCACGTCGTCACCTTGCAATCAGGAGTCCCCAAGTCCTGGGATAACACGCCCCTATGTAGAATCATCGACGACGACGACCACATGTTTAGTCTAGTTGGTAGTGACCCTGCCTACCTAGCTAGTGGTCCTGGGTTCGATTCCCTAGGGAACCTTGGAGGTTTTCAATGTATTAAGAATATTGTGAAGCGCCGCTAAAATCGCCTAGCTGTCAAAAAAATCCATACAAATTTAGAGCTCCGGGCGATAACGTAGTTTCTCACGCCCTTAGATCAAGTCCGATTTCCACGACTTATGAATACGTTGTAGTTATTATAAAAAACTAGATCTGTACGTTTCTGTTTTTTGTTTTTAAATTTGTTGTCGGACACACCCACGCCATGTCTTTCGGTACGTGGAAGCCAGTCGAAAACTCTTTAGCCCCAACGGTGTTCGTTCTACTAGCAACATACTCGTACACTAACTTTTTACTCTTTGTAAGTGCAAGTAGGTACTTATGTTTGTTTTGCCAATAACTGAAATGCAAACGAGTGAATAAATAATTGTATGAATTATGTAATTTTCGTTTTTACAATAAGTACACAAACTAGGACTAATGCCGAACTTACTACCCATTTTTCATCCAGTGCACCAAATATAAAATTAAATAAAAAATACAATCAAAAGCAAGTAATTATAGAAAGTTCAATGTCGATACTTTCTACTATCTCTAGAACTTGCATTGTTTAGTTTGCTTTTATTGGCTAACGTAACATTTTTCTACATCTCCAATGTTCTGCTCTTAAATTTTCCGATATTTACAAACCTTGAAAAACCACTCGAGATTGGAAATTGCTGTCGTGTTGGTAGTGTTGGATGGAGCCGGTCTGTAAAAGCAAGATATTCACATCAACTTTCGTTAGTAAATATAATATAAAAAACAATGTTTCTGAGCATATAAAAATACAAATGACACTTGCGTCAAGGTGCTTGAGTAAGATCGTTACTCAATCACCTTGACGTGAATCATACTCGTAAGTAATACTTATCATACCCTGGCTTTACCACCTCACTCAAATACTGCAGCAGTTTAACTCTTAGGTACTTATACTTATAGTACTGCGGGTCTAGTATGGCTGCGTTTGTCGCGTGACAACATGTGGATAAAGCATAACACTCCCGTCACTGTCGTACTTATGTGTCAAAAAGTGAGGGATGCTTTATCCACATTTTGTCACGCGACAAACGCAGCCATTTTAGGCTCCATGGCGTGGATTGCTATTTGGCGGTGATGAGGCCGGCCGCCTATATCACGATGGTAAGATTTCCCCAGCTTTGCTTAAAAGTCACCCATGTTTAATTGCAATTAGATTATGTTGTTTAGGCGAAATACAGTTAATTTTAAAGTAATAGTACTTTTGGTTACAATTTACATCGGAGATCCTTAGTACAGTCGCGTACAGCAGCCCTGAAGTACAGGATCCAACTCAAACATGGTTTTAAGCGGCCTGTAAAGACGTAACCTCCCTACCTGTCGCAGGGTCCGGCATCGCATGGGAGGGCCTGGCTGAGTATGGTCCTGGCGCGGAAGCCGATGTGGCAGTGCTTGTGCGCGCGCGGTGCCACGTAATGCCGGGTGCGCGCGCGCACGCCGCATCCCTCGCACGGGGACCAGTCCGACCACGGCGACACGGCGCACGGCCCTGACTGCTCCGCTGGGTCCGGCTCGTACTCGGATATTGCTCTAGGACATCCAACAGAATTGGAATAACCGCCCATTGTTTCCCATATTTTCATTCGGTTATAATTAATTTGTTAACATAATTATTGGTATCTATAATATCACTGGAGATGTATACTTTTCGAAATTTCTAAAATATCTTACGTATAGGTAAGGCTAGAATAGGTTTGATTTACAAGAATCCTGAAACAGAACAGTTTGTTAATAAAATACGTTATGACTTGCGATAATTATAACTTAAAACAAATTATTTAAGCTGATATCGAAACTAATTACTTAAGTATAATGGGATATTAGAAAGATGAATCTCACAAAAAAAAAATACTTAAAAATATCTGATGTAAGGTTCATATGTATTTACTTACTTATTTGAAAACATAATAAATAATAGTATATAATTAGGTCTCTTTTTAGGGTTCCGTAGCCAAATGGCAAAAAACGGAACCCTTATAGATTCGTCATGTCTGTCCGTCTGTCCGTCCGTATGTCACAGCCACTTTATTCCGTAACTATAAGAGCTATACTGTGGAAACTTGGTAAGTAGATGTATTCGGTGAACCGCATTAAGATTTTCATACAAAAATAGAAAAAAAACAATAAATTTTTGGGGTTCCCCATACTTAGAACTGAAACTCAAAAATTTTTTTTTCATCAAACTCATACGTGTGGGGTATCTATGGATAGGTATTCAAAAATGATATTGAGGTTTTTATTATAATTTTTTTCTAAACTGAATAGTTTGCGCGAGAGACGCTTCCAAAGTGGAAAAATGTGTGTCCCCCCCCCCGTAACTTCTAAAATAAGGGAATGATAAATGTAAAAATAATATATGATGTACATTACCATGCAAACTTCCACCGAAAATTGGTTTGAACGAGATCTAATAATTAGTTTTTTTTTAATACGTTATAAATCGTAAACCGCATTTTACCTTTCATTCAATCAACTCCAATATAATAAAGAATAAAGAAAAACATTTATTTAGATGTATAGTTGTACGGAACCCTACGTGCGCGAGTCCGACTCGCACTTGGCCGGTTTTTTTCCCTTAAATTAAACGAAATTCAATCCTGCAGGGGTATTTTTGCATTGAATTTGTTCGGAGTTTTTGCATCTTAAACCCACTGTACGGCACTTTGTGTTGGCCGGTAAGAAATCAACAAAAAGCTCTACAATACTTCCGACTCCCCAGTAAAACAACTTTAAAGAAACTGAAACCGTTGTTGCACGGGAGTTTTTTTACTGTCGTAAGTACAACGGCATGATGCCTAGCACCCCATATTTACATTTCATATTTCATCAATCTTTAATTCGCAGATCGACTATCTTCGCTCTACATTACCGTTTCCATGGCACTTGGCTAACGAGTAAAGAATGACTAGCCATTAGTTCTTACCGGCAATGCATTCTGGGCCCGCGACACTTGCGGTGGTCGGTGAGTACCGCGCGGCAGGACTCAGCGTGCGCGCGCGCCGGCCATATGTAGTATCGCTGGCGCGTGGCGCGGCCCGCCCCGCACGTCACGCTGCACGGGCCCCACGCGCCCCACGCATACGTCGCGCACGCACCCAACCCCGCCACAGACTCCGATATATCAGACTCTACAACACACATTAACATTTACCTTTTACCCAATAATCAAACCACGCTTCTCTTTGCCTAGGATTGGCTATTGGTCCTTCGAGCCGGATTATTACACTTTTGTTTATCCGTCAGTGACGTTGAAACAGTGACATTTTGACAAATTTTGGCACCATATTATTGCATTTTTTACCGAACTGTAATCGTGGTAAAAACAGGTACCTCCGCCTCCTAAATGTTCTCGAAATAAAATGGTACAGGCAAGAATCAACGGTCACTTTACTATTGGCAATGTCGGAGCACATAAGGTAACAGAGCATGTTCAAATATTTTGACCACCTATGACGACATTACAGCTTCGAAGAAGCAAAGTTCAACCTCATCGCTCGCAATTACCTGCGCCGTCGCAGCTCTTCTCATAGAGTCTCAGACGCGTGAGTCGCAGCGAGGCGTAAGGACGCATCTCCCCTTCCGTATTGAAAAATGGCGAGCGCGCGTCGCGCGGCCAATCGGGTCGCAGCGCGCGCACCGGCGCCGGCGGCACTGTGGGCTGCCGCCGGGACTGGAAATGAAAATTGAAGGAAGCTAGTTTTGCTACCTATAGTTACACAAATACCTACAATCATTGAAGACGAGAATCAATGCCAAAATACTTGCCGTATAACCAATGCCGCTGTCAGTCCCAGCGTCATACGGGTACAGTGGCAGAGTGGCAGACATCCTCCAAGTGCAGTTAGCGTTGCAGAGTTCCAGCGCGGAGACGCCCACGATCCAGTCAGGGGACGGAGCCATCTTGGCAGCTAGGGAGACCAAGTGGTTCTTGGCGTCTGCGCGGAATACTGCGAAAGTGGTGGGCATACCGGCGCCCGCGACCTGCTGCCATGATATGCCTCGGGCTTTGATTATTGTGCGGATGTGGTCGCTCTGCAAGTGACATGCTTAATTAAGGTTTTATGAAATAATCCACCTAAAATTGTGCGTATTTTTATTTATTTAGGGATAAATCGTACCCCTATCCGACGCAAAACGATGACGCATCGTATTTACCTCGGCTTTCAACTCCTTCTCGAGCGCTGTGGTGGCGCCGTCGTCGGCCAGCCGCCGCAGGCCAGCGCTCGCGACGCGGCCCTCCTGCCACACGCGGTACTGCGTAGTATGCGACGCGCCGATCAGGTCGCCGAAGTGCGCACGGACCGACTCCGGCGGGAACGAGCGCGGGTGCATGTTGCGCGACCATAGTCCTTCAAAGGTCACCTAATACGAAAGGTTATTATTACATTAACCCCCGTTTACTGTTTCAGCTGAGTACGGTGTCACGCCAGATGCCGCTTTAAGACGCTTAGGTACTAAATGTGCAATGGTGTTTTCCATCAGACGCAATTGAAATTGACCGGGAAACTTGTTACACAGGCGTCAGCGGTCGTTGGTAAAAGCCCTTAGTTTAAGTTGTTATAAAATAGGTTTTAATTAAATGTGACCCTCCTCTTTTTTTGAAGTCGGTTAATAATAGATGTTTCTGTCTGCATGATGGAATTAACTGGAAAACAGAGTACTCGCTCAGATCAGAACAGAAAATCAAGTAGTACCTACCTAATACAATTGTAAGTTTCAATTTGAAAGCTCACTGAAAACACACAAACTTACTGGACATAAGAGTAGTCTAGTATGAGGGATTAAAGGGATCCTAGAGTGGCTCAACAAGTAGAGTCCATGATAATATGAAAGCACAAACTTCTAACCTCGTACTTGGCCTCGTCACAGGCGCAGCAGGGCTCCACGATGGGAGGTTGGCGCGTGGCGCTGGCGGGCGTGCCGGGCGCCGCGCACAGCTTGCGCGTCAGCACTGATGACGCCGTACCGTCCGCCGAGCCGACGCGGGCGCATAGCCGCAGGCATAGCTCCGACATCGTGAACGGCGCGTTCCAAATTACCTGCAGGTTAATACGAGGGCGACACTGAAAGTTTTTAGATCTGGCCACTTGTAAACAATATAATAAAAAAATAAGTTTAAATTTTGAAAATGGAACTCTTTGCCAATATTATTGAGTATGTATTTTATTCATTAGTCATTTGTTTTACGATTTGGCGGCAAATTGAAAGTTGTCTGTGTCACGTCAGCATGAATTTAACGCGAGAAAATTTTCGTGCAATGATTTTTTATGACTTTCGATGTCATTTAAGTCAACAAGAAAGTTATGATAGACTACGATTGGCCTTTCACGATGAAGCCTATCTCGAGCCACTGTTTACAATTGGTTTAATGAGTTTAAACGTGGTCGCAATAATCTCACCGATGATCTGCGTGAGGGCCGGCTTTCTACGGTAAAGACTGAAGATAACATCAGTGTTGTGCGGCGTATGATAGAGACTGATAAAAGAGTGACCTATCAGCAGATTCGTACAAGCTTGGGCATCGGTATGAGTCAAGTGCACGAAATCCTCCATGAACATTTAGCGGTCAGGAAGCTTTGTGCCCGGTGGATACCTCATAATTTGACCGAGGCCCAAAAACTCCGTCGTGTTGATTGGTGCCGTGAAATGGTTTTAAGATTTAACGGAGGTGACTCAAATGCTGTGTTCGACATACTTACGGGTGACGAAAGCTGGATTTACTGTTATGATCCCGAAACCAGTCTGCTCAGTGGGTGTTTCCTTCCTAGGAGTTGCCAACTAAAGTGAAGAGAGGTCGAAGCATGGGAACAAAAATGGTAGCCTCGTTCTTCGGAAAGACATGTCATTACGCGACAATTGTTTTAGAGGATCGAAAAACAGTTACTGCAGAGTGGTACACTAACAATTGTTTGCCACTTGTCTTGGAAAAAGTTCGGGAAAAACGACCTCGCAGTAGGATCCTCCTTCACCACGACAACGCCTCGTCACACACCGCCAGGCGAACGATCGACTATTTGGCGACGTCAGACGTGCAATTACTGGGTCACCCGCCATATAGCCCGGACCTCGCACCTTGCGATTTTTATTTATTCCCGAAATTAAAAGAAAAACTTCGAGGAAAACGTTTTATGGACGCCGAGGAAGCTGTGGCTGCATTTCAAAAGGCCCTTGAAGAGACCCCTAAGGACGAGTGGGCAAAGTGCTTTTGTCAGTGGTTCCATCGGATGCAGCGATGTATTGACATCAATGGACACTATTTTGAAAAGATGTAGGTAATAAAGCTAATAACTTGCTAGTTTAATCAGTTTTTGATTTTCTAAGAACTTTCAGTTTGACCCTCGTCAACCCCTTCTACACGGTCGGAACAACCACCCAACTCAAAGTGGTCTTGAATGAGTTGAACAAAAAAATTTTTCGTGGTATTTAAGTTGATAAATGATAAATGATAAATATGTTTATTATTTACCTTTCTTACATAGCTATAGCTACCTTAACCTTGTCTGTATACAGACAAGGTTAAGGTCTCCCTTTAAGTATAAGAATACCTGTGTCAGGAGGCCCCGCTCTCCTATGATTAGCATAAGTAGGTACATTTTAGAAACTAAAATAATAACTAAAATAGAAAATTTCAAAGAACATAACTTGACCTTGGTTGAGTTGAGTGGTTGTTCCGACCGTGTAGAAGGAACCCTACGCGGCTTCAGCAGTGCGTTACACCACTTGGATATTTATTAATTATCCTACGACACAGATATACCTAGGTACGTTACTGCAATAATGGTACACTGAGTATTAACTTCGGCAAATCGAATATTGAATCTGTGTAGCCTTACATTGTATATTTACACAATACAATAAAATTTGTTTCAGTTTATAATTATTTGAAAAGAACTCCATCACGACAAAATATTGCGTTACACACAAATGTCTGTAAAAATAAGAATACGAGTATAATATTACACGTTAATGTCAAGAAAAACGAAACTACTTATGCGACGTTGCCAGCACGGTCTTGAAACCAGTATTTATGGATACACATGGCCCAATCAAGGCCAGATGTTTAAGTCGAAATGATGTATTTGAGCTAGGACTGCTGATGAATGTCACAATTGTACACAGTGCTGAAATTTATTCAACATTCATTCATTCAGGCTTCTTGTCAACCGGTCGACCGAGCAAACGAAGTCCTCCGAGCAAGTTTTAAGCTACCTAATGTTGTTTTTTTTACACTCTGACGGGACAACTTCAACCTACCCGGTTAATAACCTAGATTAAGAGAATTAATACGAGAACCTACGGTCTAGGTCAATAAGAATGACAAAAGATGTAAACAAATCAGTACTGTTTGACACATAACCTCAATATTGCTGCAAACCGATTTAGATAAAAAAACGTATAGTTAATAGTTATTTAATCTTAAACAGAATGTAAAAGTAACAGTCAAGCGTGTACAGATGTAGTGCATAATTGTTTTCCTTCGTATTTTCACGGAAACGTACGAACGCGTCTTGTTATTTCAGTCGGTCACAGTACAAAAAGTACTGAGGTTGACTGAAGCTGCATGACACGTTCGTACGTTTCCGTGAAAATACGAAGGAAAGCAATTATGCACTACACCTGTACATCATTAAGTATACGTCAAGCGATGTCAAAAAGTACGTGATTATGGTGTAATAATGGTAAATAGGTCCGTTTTGTTTTGTTTACAACTTTTATTATTTCTATCGAGTTTACCTGTATCTCTGTTTTGGAATGCGCAGTGGCGTTGTCCACTGCTGGGGTGCAGAATTCATGCGCTTTGGTTTGAGCATCGTAAGCCTGGAAGACCCCCATCGACTGGTTATGGGCTTGAGGCGATTCCGTAGAGTTGGCACTGTCCGGGCCTTCGTCGACTTCCACCCATATCTTGAACCCTATGAATGGGGTCAGGCCTTTACCGCTATCTACGCCTTGAAGGGACACTGCAAACAATTGTTAAATAAAGTAAGTACAGTTATTTATTTGTAACCTACAAATAACATCTTTCACCAATCAACATTGCTCCTCCATTTCATCCCAGCAGTGGGCCTAGTATGGCTGCGTCTACATCGCCTGTCAAATGTGGATAAAGCATCCGTTACTCTTTTACTTATACATGTACGTGTCAGAAGGTGACGGATGCCTTATCCACACTTTGTCACGCGATAAACGCAGCCATATTAGGCCCCCAGAGAAGTTTAATATAATTATAAAGTATTTTTCTGATTGCTAACATAGTCGTCGAAAAGAATAAACAGGTCTGTGGATTTATATTTATATTTAGTTGTAAGTCTTATAACAGCGTCACCTTTGTTTCGGCGACATATGTTTGCCAAATTGTACCGATCGTTTCCCAACCCGCTGTTGTGTTCTGTTAACCGTAAATATTGGGTTCTACACGATGGTACTGAAATAAATCCTGAAATATTTACAGTTACAGGAAATAAATTGCGTTTGCAAATGAAACTGTTGGGAAACGATACAATTTGGCAAACATATTTCGGACAAATGGCAGGCTCCCCTTATTTAACAGTAAGTATAGAAATTTGAAAATCCAGACGACCATCCCTACTTGCACTCATGTTTTTTTTTTTTAACAGCCTGATTTTGTGTCCGACCGCTGGGCAAAGACCTCTGCCTCGGATTTCCAGCCCTGTCTGCTCATAGCAATCTTTCATAGAGAATGGATAAATAGTCACAGATCTAACGTTACTTTGAACTCTTGTGGGGTGGGGTCTCACTTGTGTAGAGTCATGAAGAACCGTAGAAAACTATACAGAGTATGTAGCATAATTGTAATGTTACCAGTATAGAGCTCCCCCGGCAGGAACAGGTCGGGCTCTCCAGCTACGCCGAGCGAGTAATGCGCGTCGGCAGAAGCTGCGTGCGGTGGTGCGCGCTCGCACGGCGGCGGCGGCGTGGACGCCGGCGTGCTGCCCTGCGCGCCCGCCGCTAGCCACAAGTACAACAAGGGGCAAAGCATAGTGCGCGTGTAACTCATGCCATATCTTTACGAAACCTTTCGCTGCTTAACACTGTACTGAGTTTTTATCTCCAATGAAATCGGAAGTATAAAATTAAGGAAAAAATAACTATAAATACAGCCCTGCTAAACCAAAGAGCGGCCTCTCCCACGAAACATTTGTAGTATTAGCAGCATCTTCATTAGTTACCTAAACTAACGGGAGAGAAAGGAGTTTGCTTAAGCTATTTAAAATAAAATCCAGCTTTTGGGTTAGTGGGCACTGGACCCCGCCACAGTGCCGCGAAATTTCTGCGTTTTAGGGTTTCGCACAAAATACTGAAAAACTAAACCCTTATATCATAAGACGACTTTTTTGCTTTTCTATCCGTCTATAAATCATGACCCTTTTCTCTGAAATGGTTAATATTGGGTATAAGTTAGTGATCTACTCAGAAACTCACCAAAAAAATATGTAAATTTGAAATTATTTACTAAGGCAGCCAGAAACAGCAAGAAAGCAAAATAAATACACAGCCGAAAATTACTTATTAAGAGCATTGTGAAGCTGAAAATTTTCCATACAAAATGTGATATCGTTTCTCTCCATTTAAACCCAGTTCTCTTTTCCAAGCAAGTATTTCTTCTAGCCTGTTTGAGTGTCCCACTGCTGGGCCCCTTGATCTCCATGAATCCCAATTTTGGTGCCTCTTCGGGCCAGTAGCCGCGTCCAATAAATAAAATACTTAAAAAAAACGAAAACACAACATAGATATAAAAATCGTCGAAATCGGACTTGATTTAGGGTTTTAGAAACGTTATCGTCCTGAGTTAAATTTGGATGGAATGAAGGATAATTACTAAGATTTTTATAATTGATGGCTTTTGAGTTTTTTAGGTAAGAGATGAAGAGCAAAGGAAAAGACCTTAGGGGCCCTTAATTTCAGAAACTAATAAATAATCTATGTATGACAGGAAAAATAACCAGTTGGTCTAACACATACCTACATAATATGTATTTTAGGAATGGTAAGAGTTGTCGCAAGGTAAACCTTGTAATGCGGTCGATTGAATAATCATTGGGCAAAGTAGCAAAACAAACAGAAATCGCAGTTACGGTAATATAGATATGATATGTTATATGATAGATATATGGGCCTTAACAATGGGCATCATAAGGAAGCTCAAAGTAACTCAGAGGGCTATGGAGAGTGCTATGCACGGGGTTTGGAAATGATGATATCCGCAGTAGAACTAAGGTTACCGACATAGCCCGAAGAATAGATAAACTGAAGTGGCAGTGGGCGGGGCACATTGCTCGCAAGTCCGATGGCCGATGGGCTCAGAAGGTTCTGGAGTGGTGTCCGCGGACCGGAAGACGAGCTGTAGGTAGGCCTCCAACAAGATGGAGTGACGACCTCGTCAGGATCGCGGGACCGCGGTGGATGCGAAAAGCACAAGACCGGTCTGAGTGGAAAGCCTTGGGGGAGGCCTATGTCCAGCAGTGGACGTCTTTCGGCTGACATGATGGTGATGATGAGGAGATATGATAGGTTGTGTGGCTTCTACAAAACGTGTAAAAAAGCTCTCTTGTGGCCAATTTAATGAATAAATTAATAAATATTTTAAATCTTAATTTTAATTTAAACACAAAGCAGTAGGTTTCATACAAATAAGACTTGGGTACGAAACCCTCGGTGCCCGAGTCCGACTCGTTCTCAAATGGTTTTGTAAACTGTTTTTTCTCAGCTGCCGCGTACTAAGTAGTTACTTAATTTGATAAGTTATTAAACTATTGGTATTTTCATAAACCTACATCTTGTTTGAAATATGATATAAGAATCATCAACGACTGTTTAAAATTTAAAAGAGGTAAGAGAATTATGCTAATAGAACAAAGACAATTAAGCCCTACAGCCAGACAGACGAGGCATTAAATAAACTTGTTATCTGATTAAATTAAATTAAATTAATTTACCTTCAATGTTGCATATAATATTATTAACAAAAACATTACGAAATCATCGAATGGTTTGGCAGTATTTGCGTTTATCCAAATAATTGAGAACCTCCTTTTTTATTATACCTACTAATTATAAAATAATAAAGGCCGCCAAATGAATGACTCGCCCGGAGCGTTTGTATGGGGACGGACCTAGTGGCTGAAAATTTGTTTAACTTGGCCAAACAATTATTATTAAACGCATATTCTCATTATTTTTTTAAATCCAAACTTTCATTATTTTTTTCGCAATGTACCTACATTTTCGACTCATTTGATCTCTACATACTTAGACCTAATATTGTTTTTAAATCATAAAAATATTCGTAATGAATGATGGTTAGCAGATTTTGTCAGATACTACTTAGTTTTTAATAAAAATGAAATCTAAAATTCGTTTTTTTCGAACGCAGTAAACACTTACAATTCATAATTACTTTGATAAGTTAATAAATAAGGGAACACACAAATTGACCTAATGTAAGCTCAATATAATTATAAAAGTGTTACCTATTTATAAAACCAATAAATCAAACATCCCTCCTACTTCAAACACAATCGCTCATGCCCACGTACTGTCTCATTCACCCCGGCATCGTTCCTTGTCATCGGTAAACAAAGGAAAATCATTAACAACCTATAGATATCGAAAATTTACTGCGTAACTTGACATGCAAATTCAGACGTTAATAGTTTGTAATGGTCGTATTATACGGGGTTAATGGGTCTTGTATAAATTTACTGTTAATTAATTTGTTGCACGGGTGAGGGCGGTTTTGAGGCAGACGCGGCCGCCCGTGCTCGCGTCCGCCGGGAACTGGCGCTATAGGCGGCTGAAGCTTTAGAGATCTTTACACCTTACGATTTCAGCCCTTTATTTAAAAAACCCGGCACGTGAGATGTATGCACCGTTATCATTTGCAAAGTCGAAGAGGTGGGCTGGGCTCAGCATCATATCGACTACCTAACCACTACTATAACATAACACCCGTGCCTGTGCCGGCCCTTTTTGTCACTCTTTACAACTCTTTGTTTGCAAAACTTTTTCTATTCTTTTATTCCAGAATATCGTTTCTTTTCTTTAATACATGCTCTTGTTGACCTCTGAACCACGACGTTGTTTTATTGAGAGGGCCCTACACCTATGAAGATAAAAGCTGGTCCCAAAAATGATTTTTTTTCACTTTTATTTATTTATCATGAGTATTTATGAGTTAAGTAGACTTTTTCCCCTTTTCTCTAGGATCCGTGTAAAATTCCGTATAGGTTAGGAACGTTTTGGTTTGCATGGTTGGACGGTAATGGTTGAGCCAATTTAATATGATATTGTCATTATTGACATTCTGTAAGTCAGTGGAGGTACCGTGGTTCTGCGATGACTGCGATGATGTCATGCGCATTTTTCAAAATATTTGCAAGTCATACGAGTATAGGTAAGCGTAGGCAACTTTTTTGTAACCTTTGGTAAGTTACGGCATGTCCTTAGGGTTGGCAATGTATTTGCAGTCTTAGGATTGTAATCTTGTGATTGTAGCCTTGAAAATATAATGTATATGGGACTCAGATCTCAATTAGGTACCATTAAGTGACCTGTGTGCTCGTTGACCGTTCGCTTACCATTGGAAACAAAATGGTTTTTCAGTTACCAAAGAAATTACCACCAAGTGTCAAAGTGCTAGTTTATTGGCGGGGCTGCAGTTTTATCTCCAAAAACTGGGCATACCCAGTTAACTAGGTCCTGTCCTGAGGGAATAACGATTGACGACCATAAGATAACGGGGAAAACAATTGCCTTTCAACTCAATCAATAAAACGGAGAGTAGGTATGTCTCGAACTAGACTAGAATATATTGTTTTCATGATAAGAACTGAATAGTTTTGTTTGATATCAAGTTTATTTAACGAGCATCGACATCGTACAGTATAAAAAGCATTTTTCGCGGACGTGTACATAAGCTCCGGTAAGCCGTCGGATACACTGTGAGCCCGTGCCCTGTCCACCCACTTTTATTGAATTTGCATCAGAACTTTTATGACATGGCGGCCAAGTCAGGTGTCCCGCGAATATAATCATTGAATCTGTGAGGGATTACTTCGACGTCTTAACGAACGCAGCTGTTTATCCAACACTGTTTGTTCGACTCGTACTTTTTAGTAAAGTGCAATCGCTTGTTTGCACTATGCTTCAGTGTGCGAGTTCAATGCGCCATGAATCAATATCGTCATGATATAGCCATTTCATTCATTACGCCAACTGTGTGAAATTAAAGTTACCTGTTGGGACAAAGGATTTATATAATACTTCAAGTGAAATTAAATGAAATGAAAAATATAATATTTATTGCTGCAGGGCCCAATATATCACAGCTTTTATAAAATACAGAACATTTGACTGCAGTAAAAGGAGCAAACTCAGCTGGTGCTGGCCGCAGGCTTGCAGGACTACTGCGCATAGCAGGTTTCAGTTGTCTTTCTTTTGTACCGAATCAAGAGTCAATTATTATTTTTTACAATAGGCAAATATTTGAAAAAATACCTAAATTAGGTACAGGTATTCCAAACTTGAACTTTTACACATGCACCAGCCAATATATATTCGCCAAATATTCGTTTAATTATACAGATTGTGAACAATAAGGCACTTGTCCCACTGTGCTCTGTCAGCGAGAAACTCAACTGTTTTTTCGCTCAAGAAACGAATAAAAGATGTAGATCCCGTATCAATAAAAGAGACGTATATTAATAGTTGATCGCTGGCAGTACTCGCTTCCCGCACATCGCCGGCGGTGGGACCAGTGACTATAACCGGCATGGCGATAATGATGCCGATGCCGGCTGATCGAAAGGAGAGGAGCATTGGGAGGTATTTGAAATAAATATAGTTGAATACAAAATATATTTAGTTTTATTCAAGACTGAATTTCGAATATTACATAAATAATTTCATAAATTGTAAATTAGTCGTAAAATGGATTTCGTCTAAATTGATATAGGATTTGTATTTCACGTCAAACGTAAATCTATAGACATGGAATAAGTAGATACATATTTGGTACACTCAAAATGAAATCATCAAAGCAAGTGTTACAAATATTTTGTTCGTGTGTTGGTCCAAGACGTCGACGCATCGTGCCGCCATCTTGTCCAGTTTGATGGCGACACGAAGCGTCTACAAGTCAAGAATGAATAGGACGTCTTGGACCAACACACGAACACAATTAACATCGAACTTCACTTGGTAAGTTCGTTTGATTTCTAATTATCTTTAATTTTAAGACTTCAAAATGCATAATTAATACATCTACTAACTACAGGCGTACGGTCACGAACTATAATTATCCAGCCACCTTAGAACCTTGTCACACTAAACCAATGGTTAATTTTGACGTACAGTCCGCAGCGGAAGTAGATGGACAGTCGAAGAAGAGCTCAAGATTATCTATACACGTTCTTATTAGCGTGACAATAGACTAGTGTTTAGATAGGCAATTTTGACCTTTCCTCTGTCCACCTACTTTCGCAGTTAAAGGTACCAACCATAAACTCGGGTAATAAATTGAGTGACTAATTATCTAAGTACTAGTAAAGACATTTTATTTTTCAAATTTGTAACTCTATATGATACTATAGATCTTTTGCTATAAATCAACTATACATATTTACTTATAATGATAAAATTAAACTATTCTTAGACGCTGGTTGTAAGCTATCCCAAGATTACGGTAATACTCGGTATTTAAGTATGTAATCTCTATGTGTTTATCCGTTTTTTAGTACCTTATCATAGATATGTCAAAGATATGTGAAAAAATATAAACATATCTTTGACGTCGACGTGCAAGCCTAGAGCTTAGTGACTGATTTTGCCCCGAAATTAATTGATTTATTTATTATTTTGGTGAGTACTTAAGTACTTGTATCGACAGGGTCTATGTTGGCTCAACAATTAAGATACCTACCTACATAAAAGGTTTACCTATTTATATCTAAATATATATTGAACTAAATAAACTAAAAATCCAATCATATCGATTTATTATTATATCTATTGATAAACAATTAATTAGTAATTGGTACATTATAAATTGAGGGATAAAATAAACCCTGATGCAAAGAAAACGAGCACTTACGATTTTTTTTAGTTGTTTAACTTAGATTATAAGGTACGAAATAAAGAAAAAACCATTTTACGAAGAGAAGTAATAATTTAATACAAATAATATTAGTTTCATTTCGTAGCATTCAATCTCATTTAGCTACAGTATGAATAAATTAATTTAAAAAATCCAACGTGCCCGTTTTCTTACCCACGGGGTTCAGTTACATCTTTATGACTAGGGTTTTAATTATCACCAATAGGCCTAATAAATTAAATAATTAAATTTATTGATTACATAATAGCCTATCCTAATGCTTTGGATGGTATAAAAATAGTGCACAATTAAGGTACATAGGTGCAGAATATTTTTTTTATGATAAGTTTTCTAAGAATTCGTGTGACGTATCTGCTGCCGTAATACCAAAGGCGACTAAGTGCAATGTTGTAGTCGAAGCATTCTACACTCTATTGATAACGACATTAAATTTTAAATGATTATTCTATACAGTCAACCGCCTTCGCTAGTATTACAATAGCATAGTGGTTTCAATCTACGACGGCGCGCCCCACTACTTCATCTTTCATGCTTTGACGGAACCGTGCCATCAATTTGACCGGCGAGGCGTGCCATCGTAGGTTGAAAATATCAACTTTGCTGATCCTAAACTTCGTTTAGTTTGCCTAATCTATGAGAAGGCGTACAAAGAACGTACAAGGGATCACGCCATTTTTCGATGATGAGGAATCAATACCTTCTATCTACATTAAGTTGCAGAACTTAATAACCTTAACTACATAACCTTCCTTAATGTGGGTTAGGATTATTTAGTTCTGCAACTTGTAGATAGGGAGTATTGATTCTTCATCGTCGTTTTGCTTTTAAAATGTACCGACAGTTGTTATGTCTGTTTTATTAGTAACTATCGGCTGTGTATCGCCGCCACACTTGATCTCTCGTCTGACACTACATTTGTCATCATGCCAAAGAAGCCGCTAACTTAAAGATTAAGACGTAATGTTCTTTTCGTACCGTCTTCTACAGTATTCTCCGACCTTGGCTCTGCAATGCTTGCTAGCGCTTACAACATTAATAGGACCATTGAAATTACTTTTTTTAAGTCAAACGTGAATCAGAAACCAGGGGAAGGCAATAAGGTGGAATTTGGCACATATTTAGAACATAGGTACTCCTTACAAGAACATCCTCACTCAAAGGTTACAAAAAGAAGATTAACATTTTTTAAGTATTTTTAACTAAGAATTGAATCTGATTGGTACACTACTATTTAACAATTACTTGAACTGAACCACTTATACTTATGTTAGGCACTATCTTGTTTATAATGCTGTCTTAATTAAATCATACATTAATTTTATGGAAAGCCGTCATCAATCATTTAGGGGTAGATTAGCTGAAATTTAGCCGTAGTCGGACCCGTCATCTAGATTTATGGTATCCGTTGAGTTACGAAAGTTGCGGAAGCATATTATTTTTTCGAAGATACCCAGGCGGCAGGCATACCAAACCCATACAGACTCATACCTACAGCAATCTATAGGAACCCAACCACATCCCCCGTCAGAAAGTTTGTAATGGATGAAATACACGTATGAAATTGGCAGTTTCCAAGTGGATCATCTGTTATAGTTGACTCAACAGGAAATATTCTACAAGATGATTGCTCTACTTGTACGTAGTTGTTGAACACAAAACTGTTTATCCTTATTTAACTATGGCATGTAAGTAAAATATATCAATAGTAAAAGTTGCACATTTTTCAATCGGCTATCTTCCCGCCCTGACGACGGTTTCCGAAATTTGCCGTGTCTCACACGTGTTACTAAAAGTATTCAGTATTTGTTTAATTTATCCACAGGTTGATTAAAATATGATAAACGTAACATCAATACAAGGAGCTAAGGAGCGACCACACCGCTGTTCAAAATGCGGTGACGGTACGGAATCGCAGTGAATTGCCGTAAACGTCACGACTTTACTGCATGCTCTCCACACCGCAGCTCAAAATAAGGTGACGATACGGAATCGCAGTTACGTACCGTAAACGTCACGGCAGCAAGGTGGAGAGCGTGAGGTAAAGTCGTGACTTTACGGCACATCACTGCAATTCCGTACCGTTGCCGTATTTTGAGCAGCGGTGTGGTCGCTCGTTTAAGCTCCTGAAGTACCTAGTCATATGATTCGTGAAGAACGTACAAGTTTACAAGGCTATATAAAAAGAATAAAAATGGTTCGCCATACTAAATTCTATATTAATCCAATAATATTATTTTAAAACCGATTCCATAAGGATTATAATACAATCTTTCACTAAATAGAACTTCACTTGTATTTCGATGATTTGAAAATGTAAATCAAAAAGCAAAGTTATTTGTTCAATTAATCACCTATAAAAATTATGATTTATAAATAAATGATTTGTTTTGTAATCGGCTCTAGGATCCGACACGATGAAACACTATAATCAAGTAAATTACCTGTTTGTTTACATATTGATTTGATTCGATTGACACAGACTATAGTGCGCGCTCGCCGCTCGCGTTAGTTCCGGCGGGGGTGATGGCGGGCCGCCAGGTCCGCGGGCGCGCGCGGGTCCCGCAGCTCGAGCACGTGCTGCACGGGCCGCGGCCGCCCGTCCGCGCCCACGCACGCCGGCCGCACCACGCCCGACGACACCATCTTGTCGAACAGGTTCACCAGCTTCATGGCTTCGTATTCTTTCTGCAATCGGAACACAATAACCGTTATTGTACTCCTGTTTTAACGCCAGGTTAAACTCCTTAATCGCGTTTACGTTAACTCTCAATGATTAAGGGGTTATTGGTAATGTGTAAGGATCGGAAAAACACCCGCCATTTTCAAAACATAAAGTTCCGTAAAGCCGACACTTCCTTGATGTTAAATAAAAATATTATTAGGTATTTTATATATTTATATTATACAATAATATATATATATGTATTCAGCGACAGTTCTATTAATGAATGACACCGGAATGGTAATGGGAAAACACAAACACACAACAACAAACAGTAACCCAATGTCAACGATTAAATATGCCCCAATGACGTCCGTAGACTGTGAACGAACTTTTTGGACTCATAAATAGGTCCTAAATTCACGTCGTTACGGACAAATAACAAAAATTAAAAAAGAAACGTAATTTTTGATTGGCAAAATTGTTTTTTTCCAAATCCATTCCAGCGTTATCCATTAATAATATTGTCGCCGAATAACGCCATTATAAATTATGGATTAATCAATGTAAAATACCTAATAATATTTTTAATTAACATCTCTGCTGTACGGAACAGGGTTATGTTTTCAAAAGACGGGCGTTTTTTTGATCCTTGGTAATGTGACAGCGCGCTTAGCACGATTGAGACGTTAAAACGTCGCGAAACTTTCACTAAGGACGGTAGGACGGTTCGCGTGTCCAGAGATTTACATAAAAAATATCTTACATAATCATTCATGTTAGGAGGTGACCAACACCGTATCAAGTTACAAACTGCACCGTGAACCTGAGGTTTTGTTTAACCACAAGTACAGCGTAGGCGGATATCGTTACACATTATTTATTATTGTCTTAAAGTATACAAGGAATAGGTACATAATCAGGGCCCTTTCTTTTCATGCCGTTGACGCAAAAATGACGTCAACCTACATAGAGTATGATTCCAAATAGTTTTATTGTAATTATTAAACAGTAGTAGTCGACGATTTAATTGACGAATAGAAAAATAAATACCTACTTCATACCTAACGTCAATAAAACTATTTGATTAAGAAGGACCGTGACAAAAATCATCGAGTAACATTATCATTTCTAAACACCCGCCAAATGAAAGCAGAACACCCTGTGTGTAAAGTTTCGTCATTTTGACGTCATCGGCACCAAAAGTACGACCCCTGTAGGTACATAATAAAGTCACGTAAGCGGTGATTTTACATAACAATCGAGTTTTCATATTTATGTGTTTATGACACTAGTATATTTAAACATTCTATAAATAATAAGAGCTCCTACATTACAAGACATATTAAACGTTAAATGGACATGTTGTTATTTCTACGCTGAGTTCTAGGACACCTATATAAGTGTAGCAGTATGGAAGATCGCCATGAATTTGTATGCTTAGTTTCCAAATATACCCCCCATTATTATTTTTTCATTAGAGATTCATTTCAACGCGGCAGTCAGTCTAAAACTAATTTTAAAGATCCATGTTACTACCTTAGACTAATTACTAAATAAATATAAAATTTAGTCACGCATTTGTTAAGATGATTTTTTTAAATTTAGTTCACGCTGTGGGTTGCCTCCCTGGAGGTAAAGGGGTAAGGTTATAAGTAGGTTTAGATTGTGAAAATATTTTTGCTGGTACCTTTAAAAAGCCTTCTTTTCTTGATGATTGAAAGGATTTTTTTGCGGTCAGAACTTTGTAACACGGGCTGACCAGTTTAGGCCCACCACGTGGGTGCGCAGGTACTCCTCCGCGTTCGACTCGCGCCGGAGTCGTGCCGAATGCCACAGTCGGAAGACTCACCTGTTCGTCAGTCATGCCCTCGAAGGGGTCGGGCCGCGGCGGGCGCGTGCAGCCCACCACGGGGTCGATGTGCGGCGCCGCGCGCAGGTACTCCTCCGTGTCCGACTCGTCGCTGCTGGACGAGTACCCGGCCGCGGCGCCCCCGCCCCCCAGGAGTCCCTTCTGCGCCAGGTGGCCCGCGGCGTTGCCGAAGCCCGTGTACTTCACCAAGCGACCCACTGTTACGTATAACACATAATCAGAACACATAATGTGGACATGACACCAAAGAATAATTAATTTAATTGATTTCATACTTGAAACATAATTTTGACCCTTTGCAAGACAGTAACAAATAAATAATCCAGAGACTTGTTTTTTTTATAGATCTTGTAAAGTAAATAAACAGTATTTTTGGACAGTAATCTGGACAGTATACAAGGAGAAATAGGAATCTGTTTGCAAGGAAAAATAACACACAATAACAAGTCTCTGTAACTTTTCAGGTAAGAAATCAATTAAATTTATCTAGCTTCATTTTTTAAGTCATGTCCACATAATGCGAGTAATGACGCCAACTTGTCCGACCTGTGGACATAATTCATATAAATTAGGGGAAAAAAAATATACTACGAAGCGCCGTTTAAAATCGTTCGGCACAAACCTTTCTCCTTGCACAGAACGAAGAGGAACTCGGCGACCAGGTCGCGCACGGAGCTGACGGGCGTGGTGAGCAGGCGGCACAGCTGGTTGCGCAGCGCGCGGCCGCGCTCGGGCGGGCGCGACACGTCCCGCAGCGGCGGCAGCACGCCGCGCCGCAGCCAGCGCCGCGCCGCGCCGCCGCCGCGCGCCGCCTTGTTCATCACCGTGAGGATCGGCGACAGGTTCTCGTACTGGTTCTTGGTGCTCTGAGTGCGTTTCATTCATTTATTACGACACATTCATTGACGCGTCAGCAAGACTGTAATCATTAAAAGTTCTACAGGGGACCCTTCCGCTTTTGGTGGTTAGTATTAGGCACAGTAAAGGCGTATTTCTGTTGAGACCTGACCAAAAGATTAAGTATGGTATGATGGACTGTAGTCAGCACACCCTTTGTATGCCCCGAAAATAACCTCAAATAATATAAGTGTACAAGATCAACTACTTAAAACATACACATATACATACATACCTTCACGCCTACATTACCGAAGTGTAGGCAGAGCTACAGAATTACCAACAACTCAATAAACTTGTTGTTAATTCTGTAACCACATTTTGCACAAATAGGCTAAGATGTAACCTAAGTAAAATGAACTTAATAACTAGCAATAATAACGCTCTTGCTATCACTCATATCACCTAATCTAGACAAAAACCAACACTTTGCATCCGTATCCATCCACTTACCGTAGTATTGTTCAACCTATACTGCAATAATTGCACAAGTGCTTGCAACGCGTCCATGTTTCGTCCCTCAAACTCGCACTCGGCTGTTTCTCCCGGGCTCAACTCTGGTGTGAGATATACGTAAAATGAAGGTGGCACACTGCAACAAATGAAGTTGAGTAAGAGTTAACACAAAATAATTATGTTAAAAATGTTCCCCCTTCAAACCTGGATAATCCGTGATAGCAAAACAGATGCAAAACATATACACTCGCGAGCAAAATAATTGCATCACTTTGCATTTTTCCATGTACACTCAATATCTTTGTAAATCTTTACTCGAATTTAAAAATTGTAGTACCAAATGAAAGCTGATAATGTAACGCAATAGAAAATGCGTTATTTCAATGTAATATCAAGTCCTAAGTCTGAAATATGCTCTAAATCCAGAAAATGGTGAAAAAACGCTTCTAAAAAGGAATAGGAAATCTAAGAATGATAGGCATTTTATTTATTAAAGGTATTTATTACAAAAAAAATAATTATACATCAGTATTTGGTATTCCCTCCCCTAGCCCTCCTCACACAATCTAATCGATTTTTCATTGATTTTATCAAGGTTTTCACGTAATCTTGCGGGATGGCTTCCAAAACTTAACTACTACAAAACTTGCTTCAGCTCCTCCACATGAGTCGGGGCAGGATTCCGCTGCCGAACCCTCCTTTTCAGGAAGTCCCACATGTGCTCGATGGGGTTTAGGTCTGGGCTCATCGCTGGCCAGTCCATGGTGTTGATGCCCACCTCGCGAAGGTGGGCTGTGGTGGCCCTTGCGGTATGACAAGGGGCATTATCCTGCATCAGGATAAACCCCTCATCAAACATACCCGCGTAAGGGACGACATGCTCCTCCAGGATTTCGGTGATGTACCTGGCAGCGTTCAAACCACCGCCACGGCCACCACCAGGCACGAAAACCAGCTCCGTTCGCCCATCGTAGGAAATGCCGTCCCAGAACATGACGGAACCCCCTCCATAGGCGACTCTTTCGGAGATGCAACATTGTGCAAATCGCTCTCCCGCTCTTCTGTATACTCGTCCTCTTCTATCGCAGCCGTTCAGGCACATCCTGCACTCGTCTGAGAAGAGGACTGGGGTCCACTGCTCAATTGTCCAGTTTTGATGATTTTGAGCAAACTGACGTCGTGCTTCACGGTGCCGAGGCAGCAATTTGGGCCCCGTCGCAGCCCTTTTTGGGGTCAGGTTGGCTGTCTTCAGTCTTCTCCTTACTGTCCACTCGCTGACTGCAACTCCTCTTACTTCTTCGAGCTGCTGTTGGACAGCAACAGCTGTCTGGTGACGATCTCGTAGAGTGGTTGTCACGATGAACCGATCGTCCCTCTCCGAAGTGCACCTTTTCCGGCCGGTTCTTGGCCCTGAAGTAAAGGCCGCAGTCTGTCTGAATCTTTGGTAGACTCTACAAACTGTAGACTGTACCAAATTCAGCACTTCAGCTACTGAACGCTGACTGCGACCCTCTCGCAGTAGGCGAATGATGACGGCGACTTGAACAGCTGGGGTGTCCATTTTTCCAGGTCTTCTCGATGGGATAATATGCGGAGATGTGTACCGGTCGACTTCTGATAAGTGACTGATAACCCCCCCCCCCCCCCTCCCTCTAACCCTGTTTTATAGCCGTCTAAGGGAGCACAACTTGTGCATGCGGTAAGGAGTAATCGGCCACGAACCAGAAAAATGACCGTTATTTGTAAAATACTACATCGATTTCAAAGTTTCTTAACTTTTTAGAAAGCTTAAATATCAAGAGACTTAATTACATTTAAATATTTCAATAAGATAATACTGTTTACAAAGATATTGAGTGTACATGGAAAAATGCAAAGTGATGCAATTATTTTGCTCGCGAGTGTATAGTCATTGTGCAATTAGTGACCAAAAAAAAAAACTACTTTAATTAAAATCTATATTACCTTGTTAATAGATTGGCCACATTGCTCCTTAATTCCATTGTTTTCTCCTCATCACTAGTGACAGTGCACAACAGAGAGCTCAACACTGGCATCAGCTTCAAGTACATAGCTTCATCCGCCTCACTGATGGCCTCCTCAGTTCCAGGCCGGAGTATCAGGTTAAACATGGCTTTGAGGATCTCACAGGCTATAGCTTGTAGGTTATCCTGATGAGGGAAGTATTAGACAATAACAATAATTATAAAACACATTCTAAGAAATTATTTGCTTAAATGTGAGGACCTGTTGTGAAGAGTTAGCGTACCACTGGTCATTTTCCTTGCTCGTAAATTTCAATAATTCACAAGTTTAATTATTTGACAGTTTCAGAATTCGTCAATTTCCTTATTTGCCAGTTTCACTAAGTTGTCAATTTCCCTATTAAGTTGGTTTCCTGGTTCACAAGTTTCCTTGTTCTTCAGTTAGTTTAGATTGTCAGTTTTACTATTTCGTCATATTCTTAACCCGTAACTTTCTTTCTTTGTCTGTTTCCTTGTTCATGAGTTTCCTTGTTCGTCAGCTAGTTTAGATTGTCAATATTGTTATTTCGCCATGTTCTTAACCCGTTACTTTTCCCTATTCGTCAGTTAGTTTAGATTGTCAGTGTTGCTACTTCGTCGTGTCTGTCATATATTCATGTTAAGTTCACATTGTCGAATTTAACATTTGAAATTATTATATGTCGAGTCAGTTTAATAGTAGATTGTACAACAAGCGCATAAAACGAGCCATTTTACCCAAGATGTGCATATAGCCACACAAGCCGGAACGGCGAGTGTGGATAGTCACGTCGAGGGTAAAATGGGTTTTATGCTCGAATTTTACCCTCTGCTTTTCACTTCGATTGCAAGGAAAGGAAATCAACACTGATAATCTAAAAAAACTTACATGAATGAGAGTGTACTGACTTGTTCCCTTTTTCTTATTTATATAATTTTCTCAAATTTCAAATACCTACATTTTCTTGGATTTAGGCGGCAAAGTCTGTTCAATAAGTTCCTGTGCATTTTTTCTATTTAGTGTGTTAGGTGTGAGCATTCATTATTTGCTCTTCACTAAATTCCGTAACATCACAAGTTTTGCAAAGAATAAAATTCATTTAAATTGTAGACACTACGCAGTGTTTGTAATATATATGATGAAGTGGTTTGGTTGTTGCAAGACACCTACCACGTGTTGTAGAAGACCTACAACTTGGTTCACTCCGAGACGGGGTCCATCCCGAACCATATCACTACCCACACCGCACCCCGTTCACGACACGATTAACTCTGACCAGGGTGACAGGAGAGACAAATAATATGTCACGAGCGAGCGACAATCATAAAGCGAACATGAATAACTAGTGCAGATGACAACCTGACCCACCTACCTATCTACCAACGAAAAACTAAACTAGTACACAAGGAAACTAGCCAATTAACGGAACTAACAACCTCGCAAAACTAGTGAACGAGGAAACTGAACAATCAGGAAAATGCTTAACTAGCTAAATTGTCAACCTAGTGTAACTGACGAATAGGTAAACTGTTCGATTAGTGAAGCTGACAAATAACAAAACTAGCGGATAGCAAAAATGGCAAATTCACGAAACTGACATGCTAGCAAAACTAGCGAACGAGGAAACGGACGAATCAGGAAAATTACTAACTAGTTAAATTGTCTACCTACCGAAACTGTCTAAAGAGTAAACTTGTGAATTAGTGAAATTTACGAGCAGGGAAAATGACCAGTGGTACGCTAACTCGTTGTGAAAAATACTCAATACTAAGGTTGACTGTTTTTTTCCTGAGACTAAGACCAGGCTAGCCATAACCGGCTCATCCCCTACCCTTAACCCGGTAACACTATGTACATGTAGGTAATGTATAAGCACTGTTTGACTGTTTGTTCTGCAGAAAAACAATAGACATATCAAATAATGAATATCTAGTATTTGTAACTTTATACTTATACAGTTCTTAGATAAACTTAATATAGCATTCACACACATGAATGTTATGATAAGCTAAGGCACATAGGGAAAAGTTTTTTTACAGAGTATATTTATGATATCCATTAAACTACAATGAACAGCAAGGATGTTTTATTTTAGTTACATGATGTATAATGTCTATTTACAATGAATGGTTTTAGGGTTTGAGGGTTTCGAACAAACGATTTTTTTTTCGAGCTTGGCATTAAGTTTTCCACTGTAGTTTCGGTGACTTTTTGGCGTGTTTATTCGACTTCTTTTTAAAATCTGTCTCTGATGTTGCTGAAGTACAGTTTTTACGCAACTCTGCTTTGACTGATGCCTAATACTACTCCATGGGTCATAGCTGGGTACAGTTTGGGGGTTTCATTTCTTTGGGCACACATTGCACGTTGTTTGAAGCCAGACGCTCTTGTGTGGCTCAGGCATAATTTGCAGTGCCAGATCGGACCAAAACATCACATTCCCTTCATGCTGCCTTATTACTTTCCCTTCATGCTGGTAAAAACGAACCTTATATACATTTCTGGACATAAATATCTGCATTTGAGGTACCTTTCTTGATAATGATAAATGACCTAGTGCATTTTCCACAGGATCATATTGCTTGAAAGATTTAATATTTTTCCCCAAACTTTCCATAAAGATATATTTATTTTGATCGCTTATATTCGCCTTATTTTCGGTTGTCTCATTGTTCATGAGAATGCATGTTCTGTCCAAATTGCAGAGAAGCTAGCACAATTTTCGTGAACTTATAACAGAACTATTGAATTGCTTTACCGACTTATTTGGGGCTTTTTCTTTTGTATGTCTTTAAATTTTGACGCACTTTCGCTCTCTGGACCATACATGTACCAGTTTTCATTTTTTTGCCACATCCCACATCCATAAACTACAATTATTCTTGTAAGTAGACACCATTTTCAATTATATTTTTTTATTTGAAGGACATGTTGGGCGTCCACTTCGAGCTTTGTTTTGAATTCTATATTCTTTTAAGCAGGGATGTAACAGAGCTCCGGTTCTGCTTCCGTTAAGTCAGAACTTCTGTTTAGTTTTAAACATCCGCTTCGGTTCTGGTTCTGTTACTTCCAAAACGGCTTTAAAGGCTGATGATTCATGTTTGGAATTTTTATTATGAATAGATAAGACTTAGCTTAGACCTACCCTTAACATCTCATCCACCTCCATCCAATCCACCTATCACTCGGGTTCCGCTTCCGCTTCTGGTTCCGTTAAACTAAATTTAAAACATCTGGTTCCGGTTCCGGTTCCGATATAACCACATCTGTTACATCCCTACTTTTAAGTACCGATTATTGGAATTAGGATTTTCAAGGTATGTTCGCAAAATGGTTTCTCAACCAATTATTTTATTGTCCTGCATTTTGAATAAAAACGATACCTATCCTGAATTAATTATGCCAACCTATACATCTAGATGACCCAAACTAAAGCTTATAATCAGAAAAAAAATGTTTACCGTATCGTATTTGACTAGTATGCAGACTCTGTAAAAAACTTTTTGGCCTTATTTGCAATGCCCTAGAAGGGTCCATGTATGTATTTAATTTTAAGACCACCTGTAATGTAATACCATGGTAATGCAATGCAATTAATATGAATATTTTTAGTTTATTAATATTTTTAATTTCGGACTTACAGAGAAATAAAAGGGATGATCTTGATCCATAGCACAATTCTCACCCTGTGCATCAGGTGAAGCCTCTTTCAACTGCTCATTGAGGCAGCAAATCAAATAATCCATGCCATGCAGTTCATCCTTTATCTTCATCTTAATATCTTGCCTCAGTGCAGTTAATATGAAAAGCAACTTAATGTCAAATAGCATGAATTCCTCTTTGAAAGGGATGTCTTTGTAGATCCGGAGCCTGGCTACCAGGCCCTGGGCGATGCTGGTCTGAGCACACAGAGCACGCGCCACCTCACTGTTATAAGCTACATTACACAGGCACTTCAGTGCCTCAATAGCTATGTCTTTTTGAGGCAATTGCAATGGAGCCATACTGTCTTCATCAATGCCAACAAAATTATACAACCCAGCCCGTTCAATCAAAGTTGTTATCCATTTTTCACAAATCACATTTTCAAGTTCGGACTTATCTCGGCTGTAAAAAAATATAGATATAAAAATACTTTTAAAAAGAGTATTTTCTTCAAAATGTAAATGCAATATAGTATAAGCCAAGTTGATTATTAACCTCTGTCTGGGCACTGATTTTGGAAAACATGTTTTATTCAGTGTTTGGGTTAATAAAACAGAATACATTGTATCAGTTTATACAAACCTCAGCACTCTTATTGCTTCTAAACACAATGGATGTATTGGTTCAGAAGCCTTGTTCTGGAGATGTTGGAATAGTGCTGCCCATAGAATCACTCTCTTGTTGTTTCCTGACAGACTAGGAAAACTAAACGTACTCTCATGCTAAAAAGAGAAAACATTATTAATTATCTGTTAATTAAACTAAATATTGACTGCCATACTCACACATTTCAGAGGTAAATAACTGATTCCTTTTTCAAACTTGTGTTAAAAATTTTTTTACGAATGAACACCTTGCACTAACTCTGATTGCGGCCGTAACTTAGCTGGTTCGTAAAAATGCCACCCAATCATAAAGTACCAGGACTATTTACAAGAATAAATATAATTTAAATTATTTTACCTTTTTGACAAAGGTTTGTAGCACTTGAGCCACCTCCTGCAGCTTATCACTGCCGCCGCTAATTAATTCGAGCTCATCATCCTCCATGATAAATGTACGCTGATTATATCCCTGAAACTGAACGAGGATTAATGTTGTTAACATTTATAGATATGTAGCTTGTAGTGTAACTAGTCTTTGTTTAGTTATATTACTAAGCACTGTAACACAAAACACAACTTACCTAGATAAATTAAATGGCTAATATGATCACAAAGCTATCAGAGATTATACTTTACTTTAATTATTAATTTGATGAGCTTCCTACAATTTCCTATTCGTTCAATCTTGACAATTTGACAGTGACACTACAGAGACCCTACTTTCAAAATCGAAGTTCGAAGTTTATTTATCTCCATTCCTTTCTTTCAAAATAGTATCACATCACGAGTGACAGAGATGGAGCTAACGTTACTTTAAGCTTTAGTTTTCAAAGTAGGGCCTCATTTCTGACAGTTGACAGGCACCACAATAAGGGCTGTGGCTGAAGGAATTTCTATATCTATCCATTCTATCTAATTTTTATCTAAGATCCTTGGGAAGTCGTTACGGCACGATTACGGTATAAAGCTTTGTTGTTGTTTATAAACTAGACCAGTGCAAAGCGGGTGGAGGGGGTAGCCTAAACGATCACAGCGCTCGCTACGGCTAAAAATGACATTTTTGTCGCTGACTTGAGCTGTCAAATCCATATTGCAGTAACAGTAAACATTTTCTAATCGTTTTTGAGATAAAAATATGGTCCTGGTAAGATGTGTTGTTGTGGATTGTAATAACACCAAGAAGAATAGCGACTGTAAATTTTACCAATTTCCAAGACCATTGTGGAAACGAGAGCAAAGAAATAAGTGGATATTTGCCGTAAGAAAAAAAAAGTAAGTTACTTAACCTCTAAAATTTTACTTAAAGTACGTTATCATTTGATACAAGTATTAAATTGAAAAGTTACGGTGAATTACTATGTTACAGTCCCGATGGATCCCAGTGGCAGCCAAAGCCAGATGACAGAATTTGTAGTGCACACTTTATTGGAGGTAGAAAAGCCGATGAGGAAGCCAGTCCCAGTTATGTCCCAAAGTTATTTCCTCCTGTGTACAAATCGAAACGGATTGACGAAAATGCGGAAATGTTGAGGTTTCAACGTTATATGAAACGATGGCGCATGAAAACAGAAGAAGCAGAAGCAGTCCATCCTAATAATTCAAGTGAATTGGAATTGCTGGAAAATAATGTGAATTTAAAAGTTGATGCTGAATGTCAAGTGGACCTATATGTTTCTAAAAATATACAAAATGCAGGACAGACATTTACCTGTAACAGGTATATTTATGGCAAAGAAACATGTGATGCTGAAGTTCAAACAGAAATAGACATCAATACAAATACCATTAAGGCTTTTAAAATGATGAGACACCAAAGCTGTAATACTGCTAAAAGTATTTCTATGGACCAAGCCACAATGACCGATAACAAATATTTTGCTGGATTTCAATCTATCAATACCGATGAACAGCTTGTAGATCTTGCAGGTGTTACTCTTAACAACTTTAACTTTTTATTACAATTTACCCAAAAGAACCACAAATATTTGGTCAGTGAGAAAGATAGACTACTTCTTTTCTTGATGAAAATTAAACTTGGCTTAAAAATTTCCGCACTGAGTGTTCTATTTGCTATTCATAGAACAACAGTGTCAAGAATATTTAACTCATATGTTGAAAAATTAGCAGCTGCTACTTCAAATTTGGTTTTTTGGCCAGACAAAAATGTTGTGCAGAAGACAATGCCAGAATGTTTCCACCCTGATTATAGTAACACTCGAGTAATTATTGACTGTACTGAGATTCCTATAGAAGTACCATCAAGTGTTGATAATCGTGTGTTCTGCTACTCACACTACAAAAAAGGGTTCACTGCGAAAGTGCTTATTGGTATAACTCCTGCAGGCTTCATTTCATTCAAGTCAAAAGTAAGTGGTGGAAGAAAAAGTGACTCTCAAATAACCGTAGAGTCAGGATTAGTAGACCACTTAGAAAATGGAGACATTGTTTTGGCTGATAAGGGATTTCCAGCAATAAAACAAGTCATTGATGAAAGTGGAAAAAGCATCACTCTTATCATGCCACCATTTCTTCAGCATAAAGGAGAATTTACAAGCGAAGAAACAGGTGCCACATATGAAATAGCTAGAGTCAGAATCCATGTTGAGCGAATAATGCAGCGACTGAAGGTTTATCACATTTTAAATAAAATTCCTGTGAACTTATTTCATCACATTGATGATATATTACATATTTGCTGTGTTCTGGTAAATCTTCAACCTCCAATATTTTCAAGTAAATGAAACAAGTTTTTGTAATGTATATTGTATATTATTAAAAGTTATTACAATTTAGTATTTCTGTTTGTTTTTATTTTACCAATGAACCCTGTAAATTATATTTATAATATGAACCTATGATAATGACATAGCAATGAAACGATCAACAGTTTCATATACATATATATATTTATGTTCTTACATTTGTCTTATGTATGTTAGGATAATACAAGGAATGAGCACTACATATCATTTAACTATGATGTGCAGCTATTATGAAACAGTTATAAGGCAAATTTAAACTTGAGCATAACACTGAAACATTTAGATACTTAACTATACTGCTATTGAGCTGCTATTGAGCTGCTTGACTATACATATTAACTAAACATACAAATACTGCGAAGCTTTCTCTTGGCTTTGCAGCAGTTGGGTAAAAATAAAAAATATTTTTATTTACTTACAAGTCTATTAGACTTTTAATTAAATAAGTATTAACAATCATCAACAACATAAACATGTGATATTTATTAATATATATATATATATATATATATATATATATATATATATATATATATATATATATATATATATATATATATATTTATATATATATTTTCACAAAAACATAACACCTAATTCTTGGAAGAGGATAATACCTACTCTAAAAGTTAACTTAATCATTGGCATTTTTTTATACTTTAGTTATCCTTACTTTCGAGCTACTTGAGTATACATATTAATTAAATATATGTACTAAGACTGCTAAGCATAACCCTTCCTCTTGGCTTTGCCGCAGTTCGGTAAAATAAATAAATATTTTTATTTACTCGTACTTACAACTAAAAAATCAGACAATTAAATCAGTATTAACAAACATTATCAACATAAACATATGATATTTATTTTAACACACATATTTAAATACATAAACATAACACTTAATTTTTGGAAGAGGATAACAGTCTAAAAGTTGACTAGTCATTGGCATTTTGTAATACTTTTGTTACCCATACTTAAGTCAATAATCTCTTCAAGCTAACACATACATAATAATCTACATCTTTCAAATATTACTTTCCTACTATTATATTAACTATATTTTTACCCGTAAAAGTACTCTTTAGTTGCTTGTCATTTTCACTTAAAGTTTGGTTTATTCTTGTAGAATACAAGAGTGGTAAATATTTTTTAAAGTAGAATTCTTCACTTTTTAAAATTACAGTTTTAATAAAATCTTCATCTCTGTCTACTCTAACTAATAACTATACAACTACCAATTGGTGAATATATAAAGAGATCACACATAGTCGTACCAGTCATGTACATTTGTACTTGGATTTGTGTATAATATGGTTAACTTTTTTTTAGTTCTGGTTCATCATTTACTAACTCCAAATATTGCACATTACTTTTTTTCTTATCAAAATCTACAATCGGTTGATTTTTACAAGATATAGGGCATTTCACTTCCACTAACATTTTCACACATTCGTCCTGCACAACAACTCTATCTATACTAGTGCACAGCCAAGGCTGTTCTTTGCTAACAATCACCCCTAGTCTAATCACACTACAGTTTTTTAAAATTTGGTATTCTTCCACTACATGTTTTTCATTATTTGTACCATATCGAGTAGCTGGATTTTGGAAATAGAATTTGTTGTGCAAGACTCTCTACTGTTTTCGTTTTACGCACTTTTATATTATGTACATTAGTACTTGAGGAGATCCTTAATCTCCTTGCCACGCTTCACACATTGATTGTTGAATGGTATCACAACATAATTTCGAAATTTCTGTATCTTCCATCACAACATGCACTAGATAAAAGTTATATAAAGTTGGTTCTATATAAAGTGCATTACTTTTGTAGACTGGGAACTTTTGTCTAAAAACATTAAAGTTTTCAAGACATATCACACAATATTCTCTTTGTAAATTAATAGTAGTCTGTTCAACTAAACTTTGGACAACATAGCTAACAGAAGTGTCTATATCTTCAGCATTACTTTTAGCAGCAGCTTCTAGGACACATTTTAAAGCACAATTTCCTTCAAATCCAAGACATCAAACTGAAAAGGTTCACACTTATGTTTCTTTGCTGTGGGAAACATTTCATAGAATTACTTTCCTTTAGAATATTTTTCCTTGGAAAATTGACGGGCACTTGGCTTACCCCATTGTTGTTCTTGGCTGGTCTTCGTAAAACTGTTTTCATTATTTAAGAAGTATATAAGTGCTGCAATGTGCTTGCATTTCCCACTCTTATTATAAACACAGTCGCACGATACACTCTCAACGTGACAATTGGTGTTTAGCTGTAAGTAAATTGATTTGTTAGACACAGAATAAGCTTTTATTAAACGGCATCGAAACATAAAAATCTGCTTACAAACAAAGTTGTCTTGTACGCCGTTGCCGTGACAGAAGTTTGGCGAACCACTCGGGCTTTGATAATACGAGTCATGTCTCCTTGGCGAATGTCTTCAACCTCAAGGACATGCCCAGATAGCACCAATTTCTTGCTTTTATTCATCGTCTCCGGTTGGAAAATGATTTCGTGGGTGATGGCACGAACGAAACTCCGTTTTAGTCACGAGTAGGCTCATTTCTCACTGAAAACAACAATTTTAATATTATTGGCAATAATGTTACTGACTACCATTGTCCAAAATTGTGTAATATAGTAAAATAACACAAGATTTCATTAATATTTTTCAAAATATTTACTTACTTCTTGTTTGACAGCGGTGACAATATTGTCCATAATGGCCGCCTGTCACGTGGCGCTGTCGTCGCGCAAGGCATACTTACGGTGCTCACCAATTTCTCAAGCTACCCCTAAATCTAGGTTAACATTTTAATTCATTAAAATTTATAGTTAACTACAGTTTCTTTTAACTTTTCGTAAATTTTATTAAGACTTAAACAAAAAAGTGGGCCTTACTGTATTGTGTAATTCTGTAACACGATGTACGCCAATGAACGGATTTCGTGGGGTGTTATATAGTAGCAGCTAAACTTCCAGATAAGTTAAAGACAATGTGTCTTTTACTCTGACAATGTGTCTACAGTGACATGTATTTTAATAACTTATTAAGCTAGGCACATAGTAACATTTATCAAACACAATCTTGTGAGACCTTACAAACTTCCTATATAAGTAGTTTTAGCTTGAGTTGACTAAAACTGCTTAGGAAGTTTCTAAGAACAGAATCGCCAGACTGGTATGAACTACTTACTCGTTCATACCAGTCTGGCGATTCTGGCGAATGACCACAGATAACATATATTTCTATCCAACCTTGGAACCGAGGCAATTCGCCACAACGATATTGTCAAACTCAATTGTGTATAAAATCATCTATAAAAAAAGATAAGCGATTAAAAGTGTCACTGAAACTGTGGATGGACTAAAATATTCTATGTAGGTACATCTGACGGAAAAACATCTTACAGATCTGTCACTTAGGTTGACATTTCAGAAAAAGGAACTGCTAAATCGATATAAACCGATCAAAGTTTAAAAAATATTGGCCTTAGAATGGCTTCAGCAGCTTTAAAAGGCCATTTTACAGCCAAGCTAATACGTAAGTTAATTAGAAACGTTTTTGACCTCTTAAAAAGCATACTTAACTCTTACATAATTTCAGGTTAAACTGATGGATATGTATGCAACGGCACAAATAAACATGTCTTATTTTATATTTTCTGGGGTTTCATGACTTTGTCATAATTACAGCCAAACATGGGTCGCTGAGCCTTGTTTACATCAATTCTGCGCCGTATTCCTCTCAGCCGAATGAGTCTGGGCCTAAGCCTAACATCGCAGCGTACAAGCGAGGCACTGGCGGCCGCTGCAGCTTCAACGGTCATGTAGCCACCGTGTTCGGGGCCTCGGGGTTCGTCGGCCGATACGTGTGCAACAAACTGGGAAAAATTGGTACACAGGTAATTGGCTATAACCTCATTGCCAACAACATACATATAATAAAAGTGGCAGTTTTAATGTGGACTAAAAGAAGATGTAGTGACTAAGATTGAAAAGGGCATGCTTCGATTGTTCGGTCATTTGGAAAGGATGGATGAAAGAAGATTGACGAAAGAGATATACAGAGCGAAAGTGAGTGGAAGGGTCGGAAGAGGGCGCCCTAGGCATACTTTTTCGAATCAAATCGGAGAAATACTGGAAAAGGGCCGAATCTTAAGTACCCGAAACCGACGTGCGTGCATGACTCGATGTATGAATGTGGAAGAAGAGAAAGACATTTGTCAGGATCGTAGCCGGTTGGAAGAAGTCGTCTCTGCCTACCCCTCTGGGAAACAGGCGTGATTTTATGTATGTACGAGGGGCAAACCGAAATGATCGGGAATTTAAAAACTATGTACACTGTATATATAAATTATGTTTTTTTTTTGAAGTATTCTCCGTTGCAATTGATGCACTTTTGCATTCTTTTAAACCAGTTATTGAAACAGTTATTCCAGTTTGAACTAGACATTGCCAGAATGGCCGAATTATAGGCTTCTACGGCGGCTTCTGGGTTTTCAAACCGCTGACTACGCAATAAATCTTTAATTCTAGGGAACGTAAAAAAATCATTTGGACTTAGGTCAGGCCTGTATGGAGGATGGAACATCAACTCAACGTTTTCCTCGTTCAAAAACTGTTTAGTTGTATGGGCGGTCTGGGAGCTCGCTTTATCGTGGTGTAAGATGACGCGGCGTGTCGGGTTCCCTCGGCGAAGATCGGCCAGCATCTCTGGCAAACAAACTGTGATATACCAATCAGCGGTAACCGTTCTTTGTTCTTGTAAAGGAATTGTGGCAATATGTCCTTTTTTTGAGACAAACGAAGCAACCATCTTCTTCGACACGCTGCGGGAACGCACAACTTTCGTTGGTTTGACCTCGCCATCGAAGACCCAAACTGCCGACTGGTGCTTTCTTTCAGGCTCATAGGAATAAATCCAGGTTTCGTCACCTGAGACAATATTATAAACAGCTTTTGACTTTCCTCCATTGTAGCGTTTCAGAGTAGATCGGCACCAATCAACACGAACCGCCTTTTGCTCTTCTGACAAGTTATGGGGTACCCATCGGGAAATCAATTTTCTGACACCCAACTCACTATGTAAAATAGTATGGATTGCAGTCATTCCAATGCTTATGGTTGCCCGAATCTGCTCGTATGTCACATGTCTGTCTTCTTTGAGTATTTTTTCCACAGCCGCGATGTTTTCAGGCGACACCGCTGTTTTCGGCCGACCTGTTGGAGGTACGGTGCTGAGAGAGGCACGACTCTGCATACCAACGATATATTGTCGTTTGACTAGGTGCTTCAATTTTATATATAGAAACAAGCTCATTGAGACACTCATCTGGAGACAAGCCTCGACCAAAGTTGTGATAAATAATTGCACGAAAATTTTCACGCGTGAGCTCCATTTTGTTCACCGACTTGCCAATTTGAAAGTGGAATTAAAAAAATATTACGTTATTCTTTTAAATTGTCAAAACGGCATCGTGATTGTCAGTGGCCAGTACGCATATGATAAAAAAGGTTTTAATGTAACTTAGTTTAAAGTACTCTATTCCCGATCATTTTGGTGTGCCCCTCGTATGTATGTTATTATGGTTTAACAGTACTTTGAATGGTTCAGATTTAGTAAGAAGTGGAATCCAATCCAACACCAACCCTTATTTAAGAGACTAGGAGGACTTATAAAGCTTGTTGGAATAATATATTCAAAGTCATTTTATACATGAGTATTTTATAGCAAAGTGTACAGTTGTTACTTCTTTTGGCTTGAGATAGTTTTTGAGATCTTATGATTGCAGCATATTATTAGAACTTAGACATTGTGATACTATCGTATCTGTAAATTAGTAATTATAATAATATATATCTTGTGTGTAGCATACCTACATTATGATAGAGCCTGGCAGTGTCTGACACTGAAAGTAAAACAATGTTGCAGTCAATAGCCCTCTATTTGTTTGACCCTGCTTGATCCCCTTTCTTAACTTACAGGATAGCCCCCTGACTCATTTAATTCAAACCTGAATAAAGCTCAGACATTTTGATTGATTTTGATTTTAAGTGGTTGACTGCCAGTTCTATTGGAAATATATAGACAAAAACTAGAGATGGGCTGACTACTGATGGATTTTGCTAAGTTCGGGTGGACACGGAAACATTCGGTTTGCTTCGTCCGTCACCCTATTAGTTGCCGAATAGTAGGTTTTCCCGACTAATCGTCGACTAGTCAGCCCATCTCTAATACAAAACCAATTTACTTAAAATACCTACTAACACTTAATCTCACGGATTGACATTAAGCGCTGTATTCATTTGCCGAACAACACTTGATCAACTTTAATGATGAGCAACAAAAATGTTCTCGTTTATTGGGCGAAAACTGGTCAACATGCAGTGATCAACCAGAGTTGATTGTTGAGACTTGAGCTGTTGTTCATGTTGCAGACAATGTGAGTTACGAGCTATAAATATTTACCACGAATAAAACGCTTTAGAGACTCATTCATCTGTATTTTGTAGCTTTCAAGTTGACTTCTAATGGATTTTTCAACTAAATTTGTTTATTAACATAATTATTTATTATTTGACAAAATTATTAAAATGGCCTATGGTTAAGTTAATGAGCCATCTTTTACTTGAGTTTTAAGGATATTTATATCAGGGATTTAAGTATTATATGTATGTTGTACGGTCAGCCAAGAAAGTGGTCTACTAGCTTTGACAAAAGTTTCTGTGAGATCTAATTATCGCTAAGATTAAAGTTATCACTGTCATTATATTATTGTATGGTTATATGGTTATATGGTGATGGACTCCTTTTTCCGCACTTAGCCCGTGTATGTCGGGCCATTGTGCGTGGTACCGGCTAGTGATCTAGCCAGCCTAACTCCGACCAGAAGCGCAGGATCCTCCTGGTATCTCCACAGGCTTCTCGGAGTGACCTCGGTGACTTGAGGATTTCAGTCCGTTGAGCGGCTACACCTACGCATTCCAGGATTACGTGGGGGGCTGTTTCGTCGGCCGATAGGCATCCCCTGCATAGGGGGCTGTCGGTCATACCTAGAACATACAAATGTTTGTTAAGCGAGCAATGTCCAGTAATGTTTCCTACAATTATTCGTAGGGCCTGTCTATCTAATGATAGGAGACGCTTTGTTAGACGCGCGTCCGGGTGTGGCACGGTTTCCCTAGATTGCCTACATGTACTGGTATTTGCCCATTGATTAGCATGTTGTTCGAGTGTTCTGTGACGTAACCATGACCTAAGCTGGCTGAATGCTAAGGGAAGCATTGGAGCGGGACCGATCGCTGGGCGATCCGATCCTCTCCTGGCCAGCTGGTCAGCCGCATCGTTACCTAGAGATCCACTGTGCCCCTTTATCCATTGTATCGTGAGTTGGTTGTTTAGACCTATCACTTCCAATGCTGAGTGGCACTCTAGTATGAGCCCGGATTGTATTATTTTGTTGTCTAGAGCTCGTAGTACTGCAGCGCTGTCGGAAATAATTCGTATCTTTTGGTCTTTGATACCCCGCTTAGCCACTGCCTCGGCAGCCTGTAGTATGGCAGTACATTCACATTGGTAGATGGAACTGTATTCGCCTAAGGCTGTTGATATATTAATGTTGATTTCGGGTGAGTACACTCCTGTACCTGTTCCCTTTTTTGTCTTTGATCCGTCCGTATATATGCGTAGTTCGTATATACTGGACTGGTCAGTGGGTTCTTCAGCAAGCTGGATGGTGTAGCTTTTGTTGAAGTTGTGTTGTTTGGGTACCTTGTCATTAGGAGCACCTATCAGAGGTTGATATGTGATTGCTTCCTGAAGGATTTCGGTATGAGTCCCGCTTGTTGCTCCCCAGAGGTTGAGAGATTTCAGTCTGATGGCTGCTACCGCCGCCTCCTGTTGGATGAAGAGGTTAAGGGGCGGTAGACCCAACAGTATCTCCAGCGCCGCTGTGGGTGTAGTTTTCATGCAACCTGTAATAGCTACGCAAGCTAGTCTCTGAAATTGTTGCAGTTTATTTTTGGCTGTGGTCAGTTTAGTTCTGGGCCACCAGACCACAGCACCATAGGTGATAATAGGCCTGATCACAGCCGTGTATAGCCACATGGCAATTCTTGGGTGTATACCCCAGGTTCTGCCCAGTAACCTTTTACACTGCCAGAATATGACACAGGCCTTTTCTAGTTTGTTTTCTAAGTGTTTGTTCCATAGCAGTTTGTCATCTAGGATGACCCCTAAATACTTGACCTCTTTTGAAAGGGTCAAAGTCGTGCCAAAGAGTTTCGGTAAGCGTAGGTTATTTATAACCCGTTTCTTTGTGAACAGTACTAGTTCGGTTTTTGATGGATTTACTGACAAACCATGTTCGGAGCACCATCGTTCGACGATTTTGAGAGCCCCTTGCATAAGATCGCATAGGACTGACTCAAACTTTCCCCTTACGAGGATAGCTACATCGTCTGCATAGCCTACAGTGTAGAAGCCTGCCTCGTTTAGTGAACGGATTAGGTCATCCACCACGAGGTTCCACAGGAGCGGTGAGACGACACCTTGTGGACAGCCTCTCGATACAACGGCTCGTGTGGTGCCGTTGACTGTTACCCGTACCGCCCTTTGTCTTAGCATGTTGTCGATCCATCCGGAAACGGCTGCATCGGCGCCATGGCTAAGTAGGGCTTGGCTTATGCTGTTGAATTGCGTCTTGTCGAAAGCCCCCTCGATATCGATGAAGGTCACAAGAGCTGATGATTGTGTTGATAGTGCATTTTCTATGGGCGAAATGACACTGTGTAGTGCTGATTCGGTTGATTTAGTCCCGTCTCTGAGATCCCGGTCACAGAGTCGTTCCAGGGTTTTCAGTAGGAATGACGTAAGGCTTATTGGTCTATATGATTTAGGCTGCGTATAATCACTCTTACCTGGTTTGGGTATAAATACCACTTTAACTTCTCTCCATTTTGTGGGGACATAGCGGTGCCAGAGACATGCCTGATATATCAGGACTAGGTGAGGTGCCACTGTGTCTTGGCACCATTGTAAAAGTCCAGGAAATATGCCATCTAGGCCTGCCGCTTTAAACGTCGAGAAGCTGTTGATTGCCCAAACCACTTTTTCTAGTGTTACTATTCTTTGGGCAGTATTGATGGCCTCGACAGTTGGTTGTCCAAAAGTCTGCCAGGTTATGTCTTCCCATGTGGAGTCCTCCGTAACTGTACACCCTGGGAAGTGTGTGTCAAGCAACAGCTCACACATCTCAGTATTAGTTGTTGTGTAGTTGTTGTCTGGTTTTTTCAGTGAGCCTAGGTTCCTATTCGGTTCGCTGGATAAGATGGTTTTTATCCTGGCCGCCTGAGTGTTTGATTCGATGTTGGTACAGAAGGTTCTCCAGCAGTCACGTTTCCTCTCACGGATCCGTTTTTTGTACTGTAGCTGGGTCCGCTTGTAGGCGTCCCAGTCTGTTGCCTTCCTTGTGTTGCTCGCTCTGTTAAACAGCTTGCGTAGTTTACATCGCATTTTCTCGAGTTCAGGTCCCCACCAGCCATTGCGATTGGTGGTTTTCGTCGAGGGCGTTGTAGATGGACAGGTTTTCGTAAACGAGTCTAATAGTGTTTCCGTCAGTTTATTTACGTGTGTCTCTATGTCTGCAGGCTCTTTGTACCCTGTCGGGATTGTGTCAGGAGCCAGGTTTGCAGATATCAGTCTGTTGAACTTTGTGCGGTCGGTCCGTCTGGGATTTCGCCAAAGTTCTGGCTGTTTGGAGTCCACGTTTAGTTTGTATCTTACCCATCTATGGTCGGAGCATGACAGGTCTTTCGACACATGCCAGTCGGAGATAACCTCCGATACTCTTTCCGTAGCAAGTGTGATGTCGATTATAGTTTGGAATCTGGAGGTGACAAAAGTTGGTTCTGACCCCCTGTTTATAAGCCTGAGATTGGTAGAAAATAAAAATTCAACTAGTTCCTCACCTCGTTTATTGGAAGATCCGCTGCCCCACAGGGTGTGGTGCGCGTTTGCGTCCGCCGAGATGATCAGCTCAAGCTTGTTGTTTTCGCAGTGCCTGATGAGATTTGCCAGCTCAACCGTCGGTATGTCCGCATCGCCCGCCAGGTAGGCTGACGCTACTATGACCTCCGGGATGCTAGGGCAGTTGTTTTGGAGTCTGATCGTAGTCAGATCTCTGGAACAGAACTCATTCATTAAAACTGCATTGATAGATTTTGGTACATAAATACATGTGCGTGGATTAGTTACGGTGGTATCGAGTAGAATCTTACCTCCGATGTTGTTTAGACCGCATATCCTGTCCTTCCTTATCCACGGCTCCTGGATAAGGGCGACGGTCTTGTTGTTTACCTCCAGCATTCTGCGCAGGGTAGCCGCCGCGGCTTGTTTATGCTGGAGGTTGGCTTGGACGACGTTAGAGAGGGGAGGAGGAGCGAATGGGGCTGCTCACTTCCTCGTCCGTTCCCAGCGGGACGTCCTGGTCCATCAGCTGCGCGACATCCTCCTCCAGATCGCCGAAATCGGCATCTCCGTTGGAAGTAGTCTGCGAGCGAGCTGACAGCCCATCCTGCTTCTGCCTTTCGGCGGAAGAGTGTTGGGTGACCTTTGGTTCGCCAGCTTCTCTCTGCCTTGCGGCGGAGTTCGGCCTGCTTACCACAGACGTAGACGCGCCTGCTCCCTGGTCAGTGCTAGCATACTCACTCTGCTTTTCAGCGGAGGAGTCGCTGGTGACTCTGGGTGCAGTCGCAGTCTCAGCAGGGTCCGGCGGCATATCCTGCAGCTTTCCCGAGCTCCCGAAGAAACGGATGTAGGCGTTACCCAGCTTGTAGCAGAGTCTCCGCCCCCTCGCTAAGATCCCGGGAATCTGGTCCGCTGGAATACCCAGCACCAGAAAGGTACCCGAAGGATTACCCTCATGGCGCTCGATATTGTAAAGCGACCACCTGCTAACCTGATACCACTTGTTCTGACCAGCCAAGATGCGTTGAATCATCTTAGGCTCGTCAGCACAAGTCGGTAACAGGACAGCGGACTTCACCCGTTTGGGGATGTCCGTTTGCCGCCTTACCACCAGCCTGGTCCCGGGAATTGGTGACGTGAAATTGGCTACGGTGTCCTTAAGCCACTCTACGTCCTTAACGTCCTCGCACTGCAGCTTCAGCACACCCTCACTGTGAAAGGGCTTGCCCCGAAAGGAGGGCCAGTACGGAACGGTGTTGGAGGCGCCTGGGGCATCAGCAATGTCCTCGATGCTGGTCTCCAGTGTGCCCTTAATGCCCTCCACCTGGACAGGTGTTAGGTCGGTGAAGGGTTCCGCCATCACCGCGACAAATAGGTCGTTCAGGACCACAGTGTCAGCGTAGGTGACGGCCGGTTTCACCAGACTGGTGGAGGCCTTGGTCCGTTTCGCATCGCTGCTTAACGGGGATTGTGTGTCGTCGGGGCGAGGGCGCTTAGGTACTTTCTGGCCACTACCCTGTGGCTCGGATTTCCCTTTCTTGCCCCTTCCGCCGCGCTTTCTTTTCGCCGTCTGGGATGTCACGGCCTTGTTCTTCGCCCCTTGGCTGGGACGGAGTGCCTTTTCGGCGCTCAGCTTCGTCCCACCTTGGCTTTCGCCGAGGCGGTCCGTCTGCTTTGCTCCTACTGTGGCGACGGGGGTCGTTGCCGACCCTTTGGCTTCCTCCTGCCTTGCGGCGGGAGGTTGCCTCCTCTCCGAGCCTGCCTGGGCAAAGTGTGCTGCACGCTTTGTCGCGCGTTTATCTTTTTTGCGCCTGTCTGATGGGTTGCGCTTTCGTGAGGTAACCTGCACCCACTGCTGTTCACCGGTCTGCGAGGGACCGGGTTGGGGGCTGGCTTGTTTGTTGCGGGGCGCTTCGTTAGAAGCAGCGGCCTGCTGTTGATTAGTGTTTTGGGGTTGGTTTGCAATACTCTTCTTATCCATATTGGTTGAGAATATATGTTTCGTTCTCCTCGGCGTCCCACCCTCCTGGGAGCCCGCAGATGGGGATGCTCATTCGAGCACCAGGACCTACCGCGGAGAATATAGGGTCCAGGGTCCGCGATGCAGCGAGCCCGCGCGGTGCGAGAAGGACTACGGTTGTCGGGCCGAGGTTTTGACCCGTACTCGCCGTAGAATTCGCGCTCCGCCGGCTGCGCACCTCATGACCCCGTAACCCTCGCCGACCACCCTTAAGGGGCGCCTTTGCCGGATACCTCAGGCTGGCTAGTTCCTGAGGCTGTCGATTTTCGGGAATGCCGGACCAAAGAGGGCGTGTTGCCTCCACAAGATAACTACAACCCGATCTGTGGTAGGCTCAACCCCCCAGGACTCCATTATCCCCTCCTACGACGCTCAACTACGCACGGCACTATCACGTAGGTGGGCTCTGCACTCTCCACGAGGAAGAGGCCGGTCTGACACGCCCACAGGTCATGACCTACCAGTCCTTTTTGTTGCGGTTGCTACAAGGTCGCTGGTGAAGCCTCTTCGGACAGAACTCCGGTGGTTGGGAAGGTTCTTAGCCAACAACCAGTAAGACCCCTTGGGGAGTCACTGACTGTTGCCCAGGGTATACCGGCGGTTTGGGATTCGCGTTCCATCCGGACGGATCCTAATGGACTGCCAATCCCGCCGCACTCGAGGAGGTGACCTAACAAATACCCCAATATATATTATTGTAAGGGAAAATCGAACTTCTATCATGACATGCCAATGAACTTTAACTGTAGGATGGTAGACCACAGTTTTGGCCGACAGTACCTACTGAGTCAATTTATGAATGTAAATCGGTTCAAAATTCGAAAAAGTTTTTGCTTATTCAAACTTAACGCTTTTTAGTTTCTGATGACTAAAGATCCAACTGTATTTCAAATTCACTACTCAGATATATTTTTTATATACTACAATAAAGGTCACATACAATACAGATACCGGATCTATAATCAAAAGTTGGTTTCCCAGCAAGTATTTAATGTTGTTAATTAAATGTGGTAGCAACCTAAAGGTTACGGTTTTGGTTAAGACATAAAATTTAGAAGCAGTGGCGTTTAGTAGACAAGTATGTGAAGTAGATATGTTTACAAACTTAACATAAATGTATACAAATCACTATAGTATACAGATCAATCAATCAATTTCAATTAGTGTATCACGTCAAGCATTTGTTTTGAGTATATTTATTTAGCTGACATATTTATTTGATTTTAATACTTAATGCAGAAAATTAAAATAAGTGTACAAAAGATGGACTTGGCTACAAGAATTTTCTACAAGTCAACCTGTATATGAAACAGAAATCAAAAAGTAGGTAGGTAGGTGCAAAGACAACCTTGTCTCTTTAACTAAAGCTGGAAAAATACATCACCAGGAAGACAATATTACATGACATGATACAATTAAATTGCAAAATCTTGTAGGTAAAATAATTTAATGTGAAGACTCAATATGTTAAATTTTAATCTCCATATTACAATTTCAGATGGTCATCCCTTACCGAAGTGATCACTATGACGTCATACGTTTAAAAGTGTGCGGTGACTTGGGTCAAGTGGTTTTTACCCCTTACGATATTCGGGATGAAGAGTCCATAGCAAAAGCTGTTCGCCACTCTAATGTGGTCATCAACCTGGTGGGTCGGGACTATGAGACCAAGAACTTCAAGTTCAAGGATGTGCATGTTGATGGACCGCGACGCATTGCTAGGTTAGTTAAAACAAATGAAGGCATTAACATATCTTGGTATTGACAATAACAACTTTTCAAGTGTCATCCGAAACGTAAGCATGCTGCTTATATTGACAATAGCAACTATCTAATATTGTATTTTAAATGGACTTACCGTTAATACAAAGATCCTCAAAAAAATTAGGCCCTGTTATAATTATTAATTAATCACAAACTTCTTCCATATTTTTATTTCTTAACCAGAGGACGCCCGCAACTTCGTATGCGTAGAATTAGTTTCCAGCTACTCCCCTTATTTCAACCCCTTAGGGGGTGAAATTCCGAAAATCCTTTCTTAGTGTTAACATCATGAAAGGAACTCCTGTATCAAATTTCAAGTTTTTATACATAAGTCAGTGCGACAGGTTTACCTTTTATACACGGTATTTTTTTTATCAGTGCACAAATTTTAGCATATGATTTTGTATCGTTAATATAATATATTACGACAAGAAAACAAGTAGGTTTTTTTTTGTTGCACATTATCTCTTTTACCTTCTCGTGTGGACACATTGTCACACTAGAAAATCACTTTTTAAAACCTCAACAATAATAGTACATTGTTGCCTAGGCGCGGAAAGTAAGGGTTTTCCTGACGAGGTGGTTAAAATACGAGTCAGGAAATCCTCGTTTTCGCCGAGGCATACATAATGCTTTTCTCAAACATGTGAGGAAATAATACAAATACATTTTTAAAAAGCAAGTAATTTAATTATGCAGAATGAACGAACTGTCAATTGTTTTTAAATACTAACCATAGAAATTGGAATGCAAATTCAAAAAGAAACACGCACTGTGCTAAAAAAGCGAGCAGTTAGTCAGGAAGTCCTCGTTTCCGCCGAGGCATACATAATGCTTTTCTCAAACATGTGAGGAAATAATACAATAGTAGATTGTGTCACAAGTTAGCAAAATGACATATTTAAGGCGAGGGCGTACATTGAATCCTGAACGAAGCGAAGGAGTCTACAATTGAATACCGAGCGTAGCGAGGGGTTCTAAAATAGAATCCTGAGCGTAGTGAGGGATTCAAGTGTTAACGCCCAAGGTGGAAATAATTTTGCTACCGTGTGACACATACTGCTTTTCACATCACCTATGAGGAAAATAAAAGATCTTAGTGATGAAACAAATTTAATTATTCACACATTCTAGAAATGCTGAAATTATCAAATTTAACAACAAGAAATTATCACACTTAACAACAATTATCAAATTTGGCAACAAAATGTCCTTGAACAGAAAAGTGCCACTTTGATCCCTCCTAGCAGGGAAGAAAAGTCCCCTTTCCGAGTAGGTGATATGAAAATACATTTTTAAAAAGCAAGTAATTTAATTATTCAGAATGAACGAACTGTCAATTGTTTTTAAATACTAACCATAGAAATTGGAATGCAAATTCAAAAAGAAACACACGCACTGTGCTAAAAAAGCGAGCAGTTAGTTACCTTGGCTGTTTGGAATTTTTGTCTTGGTCCTTTTGATTTTGTATGCAAATTGACAGCATTTTTAAGAAAAATATAGACATGGACGGAAAGTGTTTTCATATGGTTTTTTTACTCCTAGGAAACCGTGTTTTCCGAGCATGTTTGAGAAAAAACCTTTTTAGAAATAAACTAGTTTTTTTCGTATAGCGAAACTTCACCTGACAGCGTCATGTCACTACATTTTTTTGCAGTAAAGACAATTTTCATCTGGGATAAAATCTCTCACGCTGTCTTACGAATATTATAATGTTGAGTGTTACCAAGTTTGAGAAAGGCTCAGAGGATGTACCTACCGAGAAGAAAGTTTACCTCGACTTCATACACACGTACACACACACACACGGACATGTAAATCCACCAGTACCAAATATGCGAAAAAATTTGGCCGCCAATAGCAGACTGTTGGCATACGGCCAATTTACTACCCTGCCGGGGCACACTGATGGGCTTGGAGATGAAATCTTCGAATTATTCGGACATGACCCGAGAGCCAGTACGTATGACGCGGCACGTCGTTTCGGTGTCAGCCAATACGCAGTGTGGAAGTTGCTGCATACTGCCGGTCTCCACCCTTATCATTTTCAACCGGTACAACAACTTCATGAACTGGACCCAGCCGCTCGTCGAGGGTTTTGTGAGTGGCTTCTTAGTCATCCCGATGCCAACATTTTATGGACTGATGAAGCTCGGTTCACCCATGTTGGGATTTACAATGTACATATCGAACACTGATGGTCAAAATACACATAAAGTTAAAGATAATCACCACCACCAGGTTTAGTGCCAACGTGAGGTCGGGCATTATTGGGAATAAAATATTAGGACCCTATTTCATCGAAGGCCGTTTGACCGGAGGTACCTACCTGGATATGTTACAAGATTTAGTGAGCGAGTTAATAGAAGATGTTCCGATAGCCTATCTACGAGATTTTTACTACCAGCATGACGATGCTCCACCCCACTACGCAACAACAGTGCGAAACTACCTAAATAACGAATACGGAGACAACTGGATAGGGCGTGGAGCAACTCAGGTGCCATGTCCAGCAAGAAGCCTGGACCTCAAGATGTGTGACTTTTTCTTGTGGTGTGAAGTCAAACGTCGCGTGTACGTCGAAGAAGCTCAGAGTCTCAACGATCTTAAAATGAAAATAATATCAGCAATCGATGGTATTAAAAACGAAATTCGTGTTTTAGACAGACTAAAGAGCAACTTGCTAAAATGTGCTCGGCTTTAATAACGGAGGTCATTTTGAGCATTTGTTAAAGTACATTTAGATTTGTATTTTTTAAATAAATTTTAATAGTTTTGCTGCTGAGTGTGGTTCTTATTTTAAACAAATTATAAACACAACATAACTTATGTACATATCGCCCACACTGTTCACTGACTACTAGTGAACCTTAATATCAGGAGATAAGGTTACAAGTGTATACAATTAACTGTTTGCATTTGCTTGTAGTGAACAACTGAATAATTATTCAGTTGAACACGTGTCTACGAAGTCTTCTAAAGTGATAGTTTACTTAATGATGACATGGGTTGTCAAGCTGTAGGTATACGATACACTGTATTGCTATTCGAAATTTGAAATTTCATGTACAGCTTATCATCAGACAACAAGCCCCTCTCCTACTGATATTCTAAATTTGAAATAACATTAACTTACCTGACAACACTCCCCTCTCCTCGCACTCCTGCATTAGAGGGTTCATGAATGTCGTTATGTTAGTGGAATCATTGAATCGGCAACATCTCTAATATTATTTAAGCTAGAGTAAAAATAACACAACATGTGTTATTGATTAACAATTTTTTTTTTTTTTTTTTTTTTTTTTTTTTTTTTTAATTATCTACCATCAGTCGCAAGACTATAATCAGATTTTGTGAAGTTGTAGGTGACGTTTGTAAGGAGGTTGTCCATTGACAAATTCTCTTACTCAGTTAGGGAAACACATGAGCCCTTTTAAGTCTTTTTACGTTTCTGGGCTGGAGAAGTTCTTTTACTAGCGGATTCGGATGCAAGTTGAGGCGTTGCTTGTAGTTCCTTCTGTAGCGTTCAGTTTCCGTTAGGATAGTTGGGATCTCTAGATAGGAGTGAATTTCACTGTTCTTAGCATACCATGGAGCCCCTGCAATAACTCTCAGGATGTTGTTTTGAGCCCTTTGGAGACGTTGGATGTTTGATCGGCTTGCTGTGGACCACATTTGAATACCGTACGTCCAAATAGGTTTCAAAATTGAGCTGTAGATTATCAGTTTGTTGGTGAGCGATAAGGTTGATTGTCTACCCAAGAGCCAAAGCAGGTTTCTAAATCGAAATAGAAGTCCATCACGTGTCTGTTCTATATGGAGCTTCCAGGTCAATCGTTGATCCAATCGAAATCCCAGGTATTTGACGTTGGTGGTTTGCGGAAGGATGTCATTTCCAAGTTTCACGGGGGGACACACACCTTTTCTCAAAGTGAAAATTATGTGATGGGATTTGGAAGCACTAGCCTTTATTCGCCATTTCTGTAACCACTGGTTGGTAGCGTCGAGTTGGGTCTGTAGTTGATCACTGGCCGATTGTGGGTCCTGGCTGCAGGATAGAAAAGCAGTGTCATCAGCAAACGTTGCAACGGTTGTCACAGAGGTCAGTTGTGGAAGATCGCAAGTGTAGATGTTGTATAAGACTGGTCCAAGGACGGATCCCTGTGGCACGCCGGCTAAGCACTCGTGGAACGACGATCGGGCCTCGCCAAGCTTGACTTGGAAGGTTCTGTCGCGTAGATATGAATCTATTATAGGGTATACAGAGTGTGGTAGAAGTTTCTTGATCTTGCTTAGCAAGCCTTTGTGCCAAACCTTATCGAAAGCCTGTTGGACGTCCAGGAAGGCAGCTGAACAATACTGCTTTTTCTCCAGAGCCTGTCTAATGGTGTTATAGACTCTATGCATTTGCTCCACTGTAGAATGATGCCTGCGGAAGCCAAACTGGTGTTGGGGTATTATATCTGCTTTATGCAGGAGTCCGTTCAGTCTATACAGGAAGATTCTTTCCCATAGTTTAGACAACACTGGTGTAAGACTAATCGGTCTATAAGAGGCAGGCTCATAAGCCGGTTTTCCCATTTTGTGTACCATTGTGACCTGTGACACCTTCCATAGTTCTGGGAAATAATTAAGCCTAAAGGTAGCATTAAATACGTTCGCCAGGAGTACAAGGCACTTCTTCGGTAGTTCTTTAACAACCCTAGGAGAGATAAGATCATAGCCTGGCGTCTTCTTGCTTTCCATTTCAGCAATCACTCTCGCAAGCTCTCTTGGCGAACATGGATTTAAAGGGAGGCATAATTGTATATCCTGATTCAAGACTTCATCCATTTCACTGTCATCAGAGTCCGAGTTAATATTGGGTTGGAAGACCGAAGCAAGGTGTGCAGCAAATACTTCCGCTTTTTGGTCATCTGTTTGGGCCCATGTAGATCCCGACCGAATTGGCGGACAATGTTGTTGTGGTTGCTTCATGTCGCTTGTTACTTTCCAAAGGTTATGTTGCCCGTGGGCACTGGGAGACAGTTGTTCTAATTTACTTTTCATCGATTCATTAGCAGTGTCTTTTAGTAGGTCCTTTAATTTTTTAATGGCCAAATTGAGGGCAGTTTTATCCGATGGGTTTCGTGATTGTTGCCAAAGTCTTCTCAAGCGACGTTTTTCAGCGATTTTACTTTTTATTTCGAGTGGTAGAAATGGGTTTGCTTGTGGAAGTTTTAACTCTGGAGTATTTATCCATGCAGCTGTTTGTATTAAATTTGTAAGGTACATTAATGCCTCATCAACGTCGTTTGTAGTTTTGAGCGGGATCTTGAGGTTTAGATTAGAGCTTAGGTGATGCCGGAAGGAATCCCAGTCAGTTTTTTGATTAAATAAGGATTCATGGCTATTTGTCTTCACTATTAAAGATGGACTGATAGTAAGGATTACAGGCGAGTGGTCAGATGACCCATCGAGGCTTGCTTCGATTGACGAGTGGAACCCGCCTATGCTCTTGGTTATGAAGAAATCTAACAAGTCGGGCAGTTTGCGTGGGTCAGTAGGCCAGTAGGTTGGTTCTCCTGTAGAAAGTGGCAGGAGATGATTTTTGTCAACGCTAAGTTTGAGTTCACGTCCGCGCGTGACTGTGATTCTTGACCCCCAGGAAACGTGCTTCGCGTTCCAGTCTCCTCCAGCCACAAATCTGTTACCCAAAGATTTGAAGTAATTGTTGAACATAGCTTCCTTTATCTTATGTTTTGGTGGGCAGTATACAGCGGACAGATTTATTGGGCCGGTTTTGTCTTCAACCCTGATTGTGGTTGCTTGGAGATGCTCCGTTGAGTAAGGAACTAGAGGAGTGTGTTTTATGCATCTTTTGATCACTATTGCAGTTCCAGCATGAGCTTTTCCATCAGGGTGAGGAGTCAGATAGGTGACGAAGCCGTTAATTTTTACGCTACTAGTGGGTGAGACATGCGCTTCAGAAATGAGTACCGCATCCAAGTCATTTTTCTTGATTAGAGCTTCCAGTTCGAGTATATTAGGAGCAAGGCCATTAATGTTCCAAGTGGCAATACGTATGGCTGTCATTTGGTCAGTTTGGAGACTAGTGTGGTTATAAGCCCCAGAAGTTGGCTTATTTGTTGAAGTAAAATGTCTATCTTCTCACTTTGCCTGTCTTGAAGAGGATTGTTGTGATCGATGACATGAGATCTAGAGGCAACTTCAGCGTAAGAGCTGTGTGGTGCCGAGGGTTCATAAAGCTTCGATTGTGGGGGTAAGGGCAGTGTTCTAGGGGCTGGCTCGACTGTAGGTGTTGCTGTAGTGTTTGCTAGTTGCGTATTAGGTAGCTTAACTGCTGGCTTCTTCCTTTTTCTGTCCATGATTTCCTTATATACCTGGCAACCCTTATAGTTCGCTGGGTGATCGCAGGAGCATAGTGCACATTTGGCGGGAGTATTTCTGTCTTTTTTTAGACAATCAGATGTCCGATGTCCTTCTCTGCATTTGACACACCTGAAGGGCCGCATGCAGTTATTTTTTGTGTGGCCATATTGCTGGCATCTTTGGCATTGCACAATGGACTTAGATTTGTGTGGGTCTTCAATTTTTATTTTTTGGAAGTGAATGCTTTCGATTCCTTTCACAGCTTTGTTATTAATGCTAGGTTCCAGATTTACAAAGAATGTAGAGGTTGGTAGTTTTTCTGGTCCATAACGGGCATTTATAATTTCACCTCGTACTTTGTTTCCAGTGGCCTCTACTTCTTCTATAATAGCACTATGGGGCGTCGTGTGATGTAAGTTTTTTATTACGATCCGGTAACACTTTGTGTCTTTTTGAGTGAACGTGTGGCCAATGAGACCGTTTTGCCTGATTATTTCGATGACTTTCTTGTATTCTTCCGGGGTCTTCACAAGGACGTGCATAAGGTTTTTGTTTAGGATTTTAAACTTGAAATTGGTTTTGTCCGTGACGTTTAGAAGAAGCTTTGAAAGCTCATTGACATCTTCAATGCCGTAAAGGACAATGGGTGGTGTTTTGCTAATTGATTTAACAGTATTCCTCAGCATAGCATTGTCATCTGAGTCCAAAGGCAGGTCACTGAATGTATTTCTTGATTCGGTGTTTTCTGGTTGCGGGGGCGATGCCTCAGTTCTTTTTCGCTTGTGCCGATGGGTTTCTAACACTTTTTGCCAAGGTGGCGGGTTAGGCGTGCCCCCATTGTCGTAAGGAAGCGGTTTGGTTTGGACCTCAGTACCAGGCCGAAGTTCTGGAAGAAGCAGGTTGTTTGATGCTTTCTGACTGACATTGTTAATATCAGACGTTGAGTTGGATCGAGTTCTGTTAAATAACCCAGGATGGAACACTTGTTGAGTTAAGGTTTTAGTGGCTGTTGGTTGATTGGTGTTTTTGCCAGTAGTATTTTCAGCCCCGGGAGCCTGGTCACCCACTCCTGTGGCATTATTTTTCGGGGTATTTATTTTGCTAGTCTGGCAACATTTTTCGTAGAAAAATTATGTGGGTAGGACGAACTTCTCAAGATTTGTCACTTGGTTTTATACAAGAACGATACGAGTTTATGAGGGTAGTTTTAGAAACTTCACTGTATTACAAGAAATATGTTAGTGTTCATATGTGATTTGCACTTAAAATCCGCGACAAAGTTTTGGGATAACGCACACACAGAGATCACCTCACATTAGCTTAAATCCAGTAATGTTTTTAGCCATTCTCAATCACTTTAACGTTTTTGGTGAATAAATCTTCAAGAGCACGTAGGTATGTGACCTGACACTTGACACTTTTTGATTTTGATTAACAATAGCGAAGCAAATATTAAAATTTGTGCAGCTATTAAAAAAATACCCTGTATATAATATAGATGGACAGCTGATAAATCAATAACATATCATACCACCATAATTATCATTTGATTTGAGTGAGATCTTTCTACATATAATTTATTTATTAATTATTTACTACTTGACCTTTTTGCTACAAAAAGCACTACTTAACTTCTGTAAAAGGAATATAATTGAGTAACCAATAATCTTGAAACTTAATATTATTTTTAGATAATGAAGTTTGATGATTTGTTATGGAAACATGGTACTTTTAATAGCTGTGTGGAAAGTTTGATTGTTCAAACTAGTTCTTTTTACTTTATCTAGGTGCATATCGTGCGTAATTGGATTTTTCGCACTAGTCTTTTACTTTTCCATCTTTTCACCTTTAATCAAATTGCACTTTGTTTTTTTCATCAGAGTAAGAATTAAGTAAAACAGTCCCTTTTAATTACTGTTTCATTGTAATTTTTTCGCAAATGGATTTGAAAAAACGTTGTTCGATACACGTGCGTAAATGTTATTTTCACTCGACCCGAGAGCGCAACTGTTATTTTCACTCGACCCGAGAGCGGAACTGTTATTTCACTCGACCCGAAACACCTTGGGACTTGCATCAAAATGTACTATTTCATGTTATTGTTTTGGAACAGGGCTGACCAATTGAAACTGATTTCAGAATTTGCCGCGAGATGGGCGTGGACAGGTTCATTCACCTGACTTACTTAAACGCCGAAGAGAACCCTAAGCCCTTGGTGCTCAAGAAGCCCTCCATGTACAAGATTACCAAGTACCTCGGAGAGATGGCGGTTAGGGAGGAGTTCCCTACGGCTACCATCTTTCGCGCTTCCGATATCTATGGCTCTGAGGATAGGTTCATTAGGTAATAAAATTACCATGATAAAACTTTTAGCAATCTGATGATTTCGCATCGCTTCTTCAATACAGTACTCAAACATAAAAGAATGATCGCCGAAGTCGCCTTCGAATGAGTAGGTATATATTTCTTATAGAGCTCTATCAGTGTATGCAACAGATTCTTGGCCTAGCAGATATTATTATAATCACTAATCACCTTCATTAATTAATAATTTTTGAATTAAGTAGGAAGGAATAAACAAATTTACATGTATTATAAATCAATCATACAAAAAAAAAAAAATATAAAAACATTTCGATAAATTACTTAACCAATTTTTCGAGTGTCATTTTAAAACGTGTAAACCATCTAATGACTTATGTTGTCTATTAAACAATTGTATATTGTCCATTAAAAGATTACATCTTTAACGTAAACATTTCTTTAGAGCGAGTGTAAGTAGGTTGCTAACCTCAGTGGGCACTTAGACCGAGTGTAAGTCGGTTTCCAACCTCCGTGGGCACAAGCAATTTATAAGGTTTTCATGTAACTGTTTCAGATACTTCGCGTCCCCGTGCCGCATCCACGGGCGCTACATGTCGCTGTACCAGAACGGGCTGGCCACCGTGAAGCAGCCCGTGTTCGTCTCGGACGTGGCGCAGGGCATCATTAACGCCATCCGCGACCCCGACACGCGCTGCCAGGTCTACAATGCTGTCGGGTCAGTCCTTTGGATTATAAGCACAGAATAAGTAATAGTACAAGTACAGAAGTTGCACTTCCGTGCAAAAAGCTGTTTAACGCTGCCTCTGTTATACTATCGTATAACTTGTATTCATTTCTTGCGGCACATGTAGTGATAGGGTGGTCACACGCATAGAATAGGTACATCAATGCGGCGGCAAATTATAAAAGTTTTGACAGCGACGCCGCTCGTGCCACGTAACCTTCAACGCGCGCGTGCCACTCGAGTAGGTTTTGAATAGGCGAACCAATTAGGTGTCGTGTCTGCTTCGGAAGTGCACAAATTATCAAATTAAAGTAAATAAAGCTTAAAAGATAAAACGCGTGCTCCGTTAAGAAAAGAGATGGATATTTAAATAAATCGCGTGTAAAATATGGATAGATACATAGACTAAAATAGCATAGATCAGATGCGATATCGTTGCTATCCATTGGAGAATGTCGGTAGGTACGCCAAATCGCTTGAAACTTTGTTTCAGTAAAGTTTAAAAATAAACAAACATACTACTATTTGTTTCATTCAAATAGACCCAATAGTTTTGATTCTACGAACGTTTAAAATTTCGGACAATAATATTAAAACGCGCGATCGCCATCTTGCTACAGTGACGTCATCATTTAACAGCGGTACTCGCCCTTATATGAATGAGTAAGTTTGCAGGGCTTATATCTTTTTAACCGAAATAAGTAGCCAGTTGAAATTTTCACAGAATATGTCTTATAATAAACTCTATCGTTTAATATTATAAAATGAACGATAAATCAAATCCCAAGAGGGGTCCCCATACAAGAAACATGAAAAAAAAACAATTTTTTTAGCATTTTTATTCGGATTGTATTTTTATAATGGCTTCTTATTTTGATACTATTTTAAGCTTAAATTGTAGTCTAACTTTCATAGTTTACGACTAAATAGAAATCTCAAGTAAAACTCCTACAAATATGTGACAAAACTGATTTTATCAACACGATGTTTTAAGCGGTCACCCATCCTGTTACTTCCGGCTACTTATTACGGTTAAAGAGATATAAACCCTGTAAACTTACTCATTCATATAAGGGCGAGAACCGCGGTTAAATGATGACGTCATCACCCGTGAGCGCTCGCCGCCGGGTTTCGAGCGCCGGATACGAAGTTTAAAATTCAATATCTCGGAAACTATTTGACGTATCGAAATGATTTTTTTTACAATATTTTTTGTTTTTAATGGAGAATATGATAAGCCAAAATTCTCAACTGGCCGACATTCTCCATTAAGAGGCGACATATGATAAAGTCAGTAGTGTTTCGCGATCTGGATTCTGGGTTTCAACAACCATAACGCCTCAAGCGACGATTAAAAATTATTTTGTTGGATAATGCATTTAACAAAGTGAATTTATTTACGCTGAATTTTGGCTTTATAATACCTATACTTTTGAGATTGTTTATTCTACTACCATTTGTACATTTAACTCTGTGACTTGTTTTATTGTTATTTGTGTGTTTTAAATGTTAATCCGTTAATTTTTGACATTGCTTTTGCTAAATTATTTTTTAACTTATATTGTGAAATAAATAAATCAAAATCTAAATATGTCCGCTCTTTGTATATATTAAACTTGGTCATATTTCCTTGAGACTGTTAAACGTGAAAACTGAAAACACAAAACAAAAAACGTGAAAAAAATCCTCGAGTGTTTTATTTTTCAAACATGACACCTTTTTCGCTTGTTTTGGATGAATCATCGAAATATGTAATGATGTCAGAAAAGAGGAGTGGATCGCACTCAGATTGCAGTTAGACGCCATAAAATTTATTTCATGATATTATATATTATGACACTTATTATATATTTTTAAAGTGGACATTAATTAATCCTACTATTATATAAATTTACCTAGTAACTATTATAGAAGCTGTTTTATTTTTATTTTTTACCTACCTACGTTGCTTGGTACCAATGTCCGTTCTGTTCGATCATAATCTGTATCCTTCCGGTGACACTCGAAGCGCAATTGCTCAAGTATAGTGATAACTATACTTGAAGAGAGATATCTCTTACTCTCGTGTATTCCGTATCCGTCCATCGTTCATTAGTGAAACAAGTGAATATGTTGTAGTTTGCAACTGCGATCATTTTCAAACGCAATTTACTAGGAACGTAACATATCTATACTCTGTAATATCATTGAACCCAATTAAAGTCTTCGCCCTCCCCTCCGCCACCCTCACAGTAAGACAAATACCTATTTAACAACGTGTTTAATATAATAGATAACAGTATAAACGATTGTAACATCGTCGAAATATCGGGCGGGACATCAAAAATCCAGAACGTGGTAGGAACCCGTTTTTACTTATACACCCGTTTTACTATCAACACTACAGAATCAGTAAATAATAAAAAGTATAAGGTTATGCACACTAACTAACTTTATTACGTAATTACGGCACGCTCCGAGTGTCCGAGACCGATCATGGCGCACGCGTGCTCGCTCGCTCGGTGCCGGCCCCGGACTGATATCCATTCTCAGAATGGACGAGCGGGAAGGTTACTAAGGCGGCGCGACACGCCCAGTGCAACCCCTCTGTTCTGTTATAATTGCCGTCAAACTTCCTGAACATTAGGCGAGGTAGTGGGGGAAAGTTCGCGCATCGTACACATACGTGCAAAAAAAAGTACCTAATTTTTGTTACAGAATATTTTCAAATCTTAGGATAAATAATACACATGTGAAAAAAATTGTTTATATTATTGTTAGAATAACACTAAAAATACAGGAAACTATTTAAAATAGATTAGTCTTGAACTAAAAAGGATATTCCTTCCATTAAGTCAATACCAGCGCTGGTACTAGGTCTTAAATACAGTCAGAAATACAGTGAGCAGGTCGGAGCCCTTCGCTTCCCTAATAATTCGACTGACTGTGCTAACAGACGTTTTCGTAGCTTCGGCAGTGTTTTTCACTGTCTCCACAAAACCCTTTCCGTCTTTCTTAAAGAAACAATACACATCGTACACCATCTTCCGAGCTTGTCTTTTTAACTCTACGTTCCTTTGGCGTGGCATTATGTTGTCACTTTAAAACAATAACAAAAAGTCAACCACTAACCATAACAACAAAGTTACATTAAAACAATCAACAAAAACTCAACAAAAAATTATAACAAGAAAATTAATGATAACAATCGGCTTTATCAGTGCACGCAAGTGTACTCGGGAGGCAGAGGGACGTGGACGCGGTGCGGGACGCAAACGTCAACTGACTGACCAATGGGTGCGAACGACGCGTGCTCCCCCGCCGCCACCTCCCGCCGCCCGCGGCCCCCCTCCCAACGAAACCTAAAAATCGCTTCTGCGGAAGCAAGGTCACGTGTTCAAGAAGTTTGCCGGCAACTATATAAGTCTCTATTTAACCTTCTGAACGCCACAGAAGGGTCCGGCCGACAACTAAAAGGCGTGCTACTGATGCCAAGACGACTACAGTCGCCACAAATTCAAGATTAGAAGCGACTTTGTTTCGTATCAATTAAGTTGTAATTTGGCATTAATAGCAATCATGTTTGGCGTGTGAGTGACACATTTTGTACTCGACGTAAGTTAAGGTTGAAAAATCTGATACGACCTTTTTCAACCGACTTGAGTTCGACCCGTATTTATAAAATGCAAACGTATTTTCATTATGTCAAAACAAAAACAAATGTATCAGTTCCAAATGTCACCTTTCATTAGTAGTATTCACCACGCATAACATGAAAAGCTTTATTAATAATTTGAAGACGTTGAACACGCCCCATGCAAATTGATAGAAAACTACGACGACACAACTTTTTCGCGTGTATGTATGTAGGTATGTCCATTCCATTGTGACCTCCTGTAGCCTAAACGGCTCGGACAATTTGGAAGAGTGAGGTATCGTTAGATTCGTCTTGGTTGTGGGGGTGACATAGGCTGTAATATTTTAATCACAGTACAGTATGATTATTTCCACTTTGAAACTAGGGACATCTCGGTTATAATCGTAAAGGTTCGTGTTTTACCTTGAAGCTATCTCCATTCCAAATTTCATCCAAATCCGTCTAGCCCTTCTAACGTGAAGGAGTAACTAACTAACAAAAACACACGAACTTTCGCATTTAAAATATTAGTAGGATATTGGGATGTGACGGTTTAACTTTCCAAATCAAAGGAATTTGCTTCGAATAAAATTATATGTAATTGACTACTAATTTAATATTGGTAATGCGATCTGATAAATAATTGAATCAAGCCGCATCTGTGTTACCCATAGGTCTACTGTAAAAAATGCCATTGTGGTAGGTGATCTACGTACATTACCGGTTTACACTGTTAAGTGCACACATGATATGAATTTGCAGCAATGTATCTCGTGTCATTTGTACTTCCGATCACTCACGATGAATTTCGAGAATTTCCGAGTGTCAAAGTCCAAATAATCGTACTGTAATGAAGGATAGAAAGAATAAAGACATTAAAAAAACGTAACGTTATGTTGACGACAATATGAAAAAGTTCAAATTCATTTGACCGGGTTTTTTGTCTGATTTCACTTTTTCATGATAAAATTCAGTTATCCAATCCATATTATTAGAGTATACAGTTATATATAATTGTTATTTTACTTACTATTTGGTCTCAGCCCGAGCCGCTACCTGCTCTCGGACATGGTGGACTGGTTCTACAAGCTCATGCGCAAGGACGAGCGGTGGGGCTACCGGCGCTTCGACATGAAGTACGACGTCGTCCTGCGCCCCAAGGTGGCCCTGCTCAACATGTGCTCGCTGGCGTGGCCATGGGGCAATGTCACTATGGAATCTATTGAGCGGGTGAGCTTACTGTGACCGGGTTAACACAGATTTAGGTTAGCGTCTTTCCTGTCGTTAACCCGAAGTTAACGTTTATAAAGCCTAATTTTCAGACTGAACCCATATCCGTATAAACGGCGTCGCATAACACACACGCACAGAAACACGCACACACGCACACACACACACACGCACAGAAACACGCACACACACAAACACACACACGCGTACTCTCTTTTAAAATGTTAATCCGAATCCGGTTACCACGTGACAGGCATAGCCTAGTGTGAGACCAACGGATAATCTGTTCGATTTGTTACTCTTAACTTTTAATAAAAATATTTTTTTATTTTATTTTATTTTAACTTTAGTCCTATCAGATAAAACATACTTATATGCACACGTGCCAATTGAACACAGGAAAGGCAACTTTTGTTTATTCGAGGGTGTATGACCCTAGATGCGTCGTTTCCTTCCTAAAGCCCGATTTACATTAGTCAAGGACTACTTGGCAAGTACAGTGCCAAGGACAGTGGAGTGAACAAATAGAAAGCGATTCTATTTGGGTCCACTGGCAAGGCAACTTGACTCGCTACTGTCCGATCAGTTTAATTTAAACTTCAGGGGGGCTATTATGACATTGCTATGCCATTCATTTCGTTTGTTAGTCCTTTACCTCAAAATCATAAATTCCTTGTAGCAATTCACATAATCGCATTTCACCTCGAATGAACAAAATTTCAATAGAATCTTTTACTTGGAGCAATTTTTCGCGTGGCTTTTTACATTAATATAATTAATATGTAGCATTTAATTTTTCTTGTAGTATTTTACCCTAGACGCATTTCGTCGCGATCGATGTTTGTTTGGGACTCTATTTAATGTGCCGCGTTAATTGATGTTCGCACTAAGATTCTGTAACATTTTTTTTAGAACGCGTTTTATACCTGTAGTTTAATGTCTTAAATGTTATCAAAGTCATTGAAATATTATCTTTGTGACTAATAAATATTAGATGATATTCTGTCATTGAGAAATTGAAGTACAGTGACATTAAAGTAGGATACAATTATAATTATTATAATTATATAATTCAATATTTGTGAGAAAATACGGAGATTGAACCTGGCTAAAATAAAATAAAAAAGTACATTGCGACTAAAGATATGGTCTAATACTGAATTAGACGATTAGGATACAAAGCGAAAATGTATCACACGATCGAGGTGAAATGCGACAAAAACTTATATATCGACAAAAATATGACGATTGAGGCACAACGCGATAGTTAAATGCACGATCAAGGTGAAATGCGACTAAAACTTATAACGACTAAAACAGTAAACGATCGAGACACAACGCGAAAATTAAATATACGTTCGAGGTGAAAAGCGATTTGGTGAACCGCTACAAGGAATTTATGCTTTTGAGGTAAAGGCCTAACAAACGATTCATTTTACGCTGAGATAAAAGGACAGAGCTATACAACTGCTATAGCTCTGTCCTTTACGCTCGCCGTAAAATGAATGGCCTAGCAATGTCATAATAGCCCCCCTGTACTATCCACTGTCCTTGACCAATGTAAACCGTAGTCGTGTAAGTACCAATTTCACTAAACGATGTTAAATGTTAATCAGTGTCAATCGCCTGTTAGTTTATACATTTTGACGGTTAAGTTGTTAACATCGTTTGGTGAAATTGGTACTTAAGTACCAATTGTTTGTGACCGAAATGTTGTAACAGGAATCCACGTCGGACGTTGTGGACCCTACGCTGAAGTCGCTGACGGACCTGTGTGTGACCCTGACCCGCCTCGAGGACCAGGCCCCTTGGGAGCTCAAGCCGTTCCGCGCCTACTTGGATTACATGGCCAAACTCGGCGAATTCCCCACTCCGGACCCACCCGCTGTGCAACCATAATTTTCGTTTGGGGTTAGAATCAAGTTAATCAAATTTTATTTAAGAGGTAAATCCTTTGAGATGCTTGTAGATATATAAATTATATTTGTTTTTAAACGTATTATTATTTCAAAATCTTCACAAACAGACCTGGCAGGGGATGAGTTAAAAAAACCCTAGGCGAAGTGGCCTTTTAACTGGTATCCCTATAGATACCAGATTATGCAATTTTAATATTGAAAAAAAAAAAAAGTATAATAGGTTTTTTTTAAAGGTCTTAAAAGATACATAGCACATTTATAAAATACCTACTATTCGGTATTTTGTAATATATTAGCCTTTTTAATTTTATCTTTGGTTTAAGGGACTCTCGGTAGGCATAATAGACCGGGAGATAATGACACAAAAATTTCCGGTCATTTGTACCAAGTATGACGGACGACCCTTCAGGGGTCTAATTATTTACGTATTGAGTAATGACGAAAAGGAAAAGGATATAATGTTCAAAGCGCTGTTACCGGCGGCTCAATCGCGTGGGCGTTAGTCGAGCGTGTCGGATGAATTAAGAGTGTCAAACGATTTGTTACACTTTGCATACTGGTACAAACTTATTCGCAAAAAAAAAACTCCTTTGAATAGTATGGCATGGTGATTTTCGTGAATGCTACTCAACGACCATTAGATAAGCAAAAATTGTGGGCGTTAATCCAAGGTGTCGGATAAATTAGTGTCGAACAAATTGTTGCAAAAAAAAACTTGCATTTTCCAACAGTCCAGGAAAATAGAAGTAGGCGGTAGTCAGGAGCGTAATATGGTTTTGTAGCATGAAACCTAATTCTTACTCTATGTTTAAACTAAGTACTCTGAATAATCCAGTGCCAGTTTTCGTTAAAAAAAGGTTCATTATAAATAAATAAATATGGTCCTTGAATTTAATTAAGTTTCGTCTTTTTCCAAATTTTCCTACCGTCTTATACTACAACTTTCGGGAAAAAGCTAAAACCAAGTTTCAATTAAATCACAAAAAACCGGGGGTTTATGCAAGGAACGGCGGTTTTATTTTTATGTATACAAATTTGTATTTGTAATTTGTCCGACTCGCACTTGTCCGGTTTTTTTGTCAGTGGTTGACTAACAGAAGGTACAAATAGCGTTAACGGACGCAACTAGCAGGTCGTTGGCGCTAAAGCCGTTGGCGAATGTGGGAGATATATCAGCTCCAAATCTATGTTTGCTATTATTATCGGCAGTTTTTACATAATATAGGTATAAGTTATATTGCGAAGCTAGCGATCCTGCGTTCAAATACCGGTAACGGCAGATATTTGTATGACGAGCGCGAATATTTGTTCCTGAGTCATGCATGTTTTCTATGTATTTAAGAGTATACATTTCTCTATATACGTATGTATATCATTGTCTAGTACCCATAGTACAAGCAAGCAGTAGTAGGTAGTACCTTAGTTTGGGACTAGGTCAATTGGTGTGACATTGTCTCCCGTTTATTAATGTACTGGGCGTCTATTCAACTGTGAAATACGGTAAGACGAGCGAACTATAGCTGAACCTTTAGCCCATGTAGTCAACTTGTCGTTGGAATAAGGTCATTAACCAGAATGACTGAAATTCTCAATTATAAAACCGTTGTTCAAATAATAGTACATTGTGCATCAAGGGTAGTATGAAGGGAATTACTAACGAGAGTGTTAGAAGCCCGACGCCGAAGGCGGAGGGCTTTTAATGACTCGAGTTAGTAATCCCCTTACTGCCTGTGATACACACAATGGTTTTCATCACATTTGCGAGGAAAAAAACAAAGAGAAAACACTTTAACTCTGCAAAATATAAAGAAATAACTTTTGACGGACGGGAACGGAAATGGAAACGATATTTTTTTTGTGACCACAGATACTGCGTTTAGTTTCGACCTGGATTCGAGCCAGATTTAGCCAACTTGATAAAAATGTATAATTACTAAAATTAATGATAAATGTTGATATAAACTTGAAATAGGTATAAAAATAATGAAGTTTAATGAAGCGTATAGGTTTTGTGTAAAGTAAGTTAGTCTATAGCTAATTTTTAAAGATGAAATTAGAAACCGATTAAATTTTTGGCTGAAAATTAAACCTCCTTAGTCAGAAATGATGTACGAAAGAGTTGCAAATTTTAAAAAGAAAGTCATTACTCCCTAGGGATGACAAACTCGCCATAATTCCCGTGGGAACAATTTAGGCCATTGTCCTTCTGTATACAGGCATGGAATAACAACATTTACGAGCAAGTGTGATGAAAATTAAATTATTAAAAATAAACAAAAAAACCCGACTGCAATAAAAAAAACCAACTGAAAAGCGAAAAACAAGCTATAAGTATAATCTATAGAAAATTGTAAGAGCAACGTACTTATGATATTTATAACAATTTAAATTTAAGTGAATATTGGAAAAGGTATTCCAGGCGGGGACAAAATGTATTTTTTTTTTCAAGAAATAGATTTTTTGAAATTCATTGCTTATCTGTTGTTCATTGTTTGTTTATTTTTAATAATTTAATTTATTTAACTCTTTTTAGTTTTTATAAATAAAAAGTGGTTTAATTAATTATTACTAAGCGTCATTATGAGCTCTGGAGCTCGAATTTTGAATGTCGTGAAGCTACAAGTGACAAATTATTAAGCGAAACTCGCTTTCTAGCAAAATGAGTTTTTTGACTTTTCTGTCAAAATGGTAGCATCAAAGTGTTATAATGTATATATATTTGAAATGGGCTATTTAATAGCTTTCATTTGATACCCACATTGTTATAAAGTATGGTCTACCATACTTTTTTTTATTCCCCCTCCATATTTTTTTTCGTGGACGCCATATTGAAATTTTATATACCCTATGTCACTTCGGCAATTTAGACGAATCGAATGACACCTCGCATGTTAAAATCCGTCAAGCCGTTTAGGCTGCAGAGCGTGCCCAGAAATAGACATACATACATACATACATACTCTCGGAAAACATAACCCTCCTTCTGACGCAGTCGGGTAAAGTAAAAAGGAAGCAGACTGAATAAAGCCAATTACAGGCCAGTGGCATTATTACCAGTTCTATCCAGTGGTCGAAAAGTAAATGTACGCAAGAATTTTGAAATTTCTAGATATAAATAACATCTTATGCTCCGAACAAAAAGGATTTCGGAAGAAAAAATCTACGACTCATGCAGCTGTTGATTTAGTTAATGGGCATTTCTTTAAAAGTTTGTAACTAGTTAAGGACTAAAATTAAGAAACGTCAGTTTTCCGCTGCGTTACAAACAATTAGTCGTACATTTATATACTAGCTCTTAAAGCCAATAAGCAGAATCTCAAATTCAATAAATGAAGTACATTCAATCCTCACCCGTTAGTAATATGCTTGCACTGGCTACAGGAGTTTTGTCTGAGATACAACCATGTGACTTTATAAAAGTTTAACTAATTTTCGTAACTCAGTGGAAAAGTTAACGTATCTTATTTTTTCTCCTGAACTAGGTACAAACTTTTAAAGAAACGCCGTAATATTGTACTGAAAGCTTTAGATAAGTAGTAAGGAAATGGTAGCTGCATTGTTTTTAGAGCTTAGTAAGGCATTCGATTTCGTAAATCCATCGATTCTCCTTACTAAACTGGAAAAGTACGAAATAGCGCCAGCCTACAGATTGCTAACAAGTTACCTATAGGAAAGACAACAGATGACTCGAGTTTCATTTTCCCTGCCTCGCGGATTAATCCTCCTGGGGCTCCGCAAGGAAGCATTTTAGGACCATGTTGTTTGTTCTTATTATATGTAAACGACTTACCGACCCGCATCAAGCATCGTTGTGTTCTATTTGCTGACGGCACAACTGTTATGATAAGGGCAAAATGCAAAGAGGAATTAAAAAAATATATTTAAGCGCTTTAGCGGACATGTCCATTTGGCTTATGAATAATGGTTTATATATGTTTCAAAAACTAAAATAATTCATTTATTAACCCGCAACAGCAAAAGTAAATAAATAGATATTTAATATAATAAGGAGAAAATTGTACAAGTGTCTCACGTGAGATTCTTTATTATGGATGAGTATTTGAATTGGAAACAAGTTGATGTTTCTACAAAAATGAACTTCGTTTATGCTCTTAGAAAACTAAGATCCATCACTTCTGAAAAAGTGGCTCTAGTTGTTTATCATAGTTATATCTGTTCCAGATTGCGTTACGGAATAGTTCTTTGGGGAAACGCAACAAATACTCAACGTGTTTTCTTATCACAAAAAAAATGCATTAGAGCAATATGGGGCCTAAGTAGGGCAGATTCTTGCAAGCCACTGTTCAAGAAGCATAAGCTACTTAACTTACAGTCGCGAGCTTATACATTTTAGAGGTGTGCAAGTTTGTGAGAAACAACATGCGAGTTATTTAAAAAAAATGTAACAAATGGAAATGTATGGTCACTCACAAGGCTTTAATAGTCCCTAAATGTAAATTACAGCTGAATAAAAAAAACTGCTACCAAATGGCTATACAATAATAATTTACCCATAACATGGATCAGTCTTGCAAACAATAAATTTTACCAACTATTCAATAACTTTCTTTTAGACAAGCGTTTTTATTCTTTGGATGATTATTATACTAAATGTAGAATGAATTGACATCAATTAATTGCTTGTTTATACTCTAAAGATTTAATATTTTACTTTTAAATTAACAAAAGATTTAATCATTTGGTGATTGTAAATTGTATTAATGAATTTGTAATTTATTATGGCTACATTTGTATTGGCGTTAAGTAGGTAATAATTAATTTGTGTTAACATACATACATACATACATAAAATCACGCCTGTTTCCCGGAGGGGTAGGCAGAGACGACTTCTTTCCACCTGCTACGATCCTGACAAATGTCTTTCGCTTCTTCCACATTCATAGATCGAGTCATGCACGCACGTCGGTTTCGGGTACTTAAGATTCGGCCCTTTTCCATTTGTGATAACATTTCATTTCAAACTACCAATTAATTGCTTACCTTTGTGGTGAAATATGGACTATTGACTGTTAAATTAAGATCTTGTTAAACATCATTTCAAGCAATAAAGATTATTAAGACAATATTTTGTTCGTGACCATAATCGCAGTGGAGTTAAAAACAATATGATAACACGTCAAAAACAATATTGTTTTACCATGTTGAATAGATCCTCTGGGCTCTGGGCTAATACATATCTTGCCCTTTTGCCTCACTAACCAAAGAGACGCACTGAGCAACAAGCAAGAACAAGTTGTGGGAGTGTCTGCTGGTATTACATACAACCTTTTCAATGCTATAGCATCTGCACACTTCATGAAATCTAAATATTGTAAATACAGCCTTTTACAACAATTGACAAACTTGACATTGGCATTGAGAAGGTTAACTGGTTGATTTACCAAATTTAACAAAATGAATAAAAGATTAGAATAGTTTAGATTTTTTTTATTTAAACTTATGTACCTAAGGCCTACTGCCTCGTCCGAATCCCCCTCTCTGTAACAATAGGAAAAAGTATTAAGTAAAATCTCCAGTTCATTGGCAGTTAACAGAATCACAACTAAAACACTAAGGGTTCAATTACTTCATATTATCAGATTTTTAACAGGTGGAAGGCATTAAGCATCATAATAGATGCGGCTTTGGTCACTAACAGAACAATATGACTGGAATCAAACTTGGTAGTTTATGAAAAGAAAAATTCAAGGCAGTGGGAGTAAAGTGAACATGTAAATAAGTAGTTCACCTTTGTACATAACACTTTAACTACACACTTAGCATACATTTTGAAGTCACCCATAAAATAATTATTAAATACAAATTAAATGTACACTTAAAACACAAGAAACGTGTGAGAACAGCCTTAGGAACAGTATTGATACTTACGAATTCAACATCAGCAGAGCCAGGACCAACGTCAGCTTTCTTGTCGTGGCCAACGCCGGGGGCGGTGGGCGCGCGGCGGTAAGCCGAGCGGTCCTCGGCGGCACGCGCCGGCGCATCAGGGCGGCCCACGGCCCCGCGGCGAACGGTCTCCGTGCGCACGGACCGTTTGAGGGTAGAGGGCACGATCTCAGGGGGCAGGTGCAGGAATATCCGCAGGTATTCAATACCTTCATTGGTAAGGTACCTGAAACATTGTTAACATAGTTGTTATTTCAGTAAAATGATCTCTCACTTTTTAGTAAGAAAGTGCTAGTAAAAGAAATATTTTATTTACTATTTAACTGGTTCAGTGACAGTTTAGTGTAGTTCGTTTAGGAGAAACAATGGTTGTATATGATACTAAAAAAAGAATTTCACTTATTGAAATACGCCTAGCGACTAATAAAAACAATTCAAGTGGCTTCCAGTTCTGGCTCTTTCTATTGTACTAAGAATGATAACCTCGCTACGTTAAGCAATTGTATTACTATGTTTCCAAACAAACACTTAACAATTTCATCAATATGAAACGCTAAACCAAACTTAAACACTAACCAGTAGAAGTGCCTCCAGGCAAACTGTTCCTTAACGTAACCTCTGGACTTGAGGGACTGCATAGCTTTGATCACTTGCAGGTTGGGGATCTTCTCCAGGTCGGGATGTTTAGGGGCATGGTAGTCTTTCTTGGCTACCATAACACCCTCCTTAAAAAGGTATTCGTAGATAGCGACACGGTTTGTTTTTGGCATCAACATCTTGACGGCCTATCTGTAAAACAAGGGTGAGATAGGGCTTAGAGGTTATAAACATATAACACGTAAATGTAGACATTATCACAAAATCACTGCGTAGAGTCACTTATTCTTAACAGAAATATATTATTATATTTCGGGAATAACATTAATTTGCTGATTAAATAAATAAAATCGGATTTAAATCCCGGGTTTGTACCTTTCGCCAACTTTGACAAACAGAAAAGAGTTCACAGATAATCGAAGAAATACAATTTAAAATGACATTAGCTGTGCGTTTACCAATTATGTTGTTTAAAGGTGGTTAATCGAATAGAAGTCAATCAAACGGAGGGTCATCAACATATAGCCCACTGAATGATTAAAGAAACTATGGTTTCTATAGTCAAAAAGCACATTTAAAAGATGGCATTTTTTAAATGTTCAAATGACAATCACCACATCAACCATAGGATGTTACAAATTTCATTCCAAGTGGGTATACTTCATCTAAGTTTCAAACTGTGCTCTATCTTTTTTTTTCCACTCTTTTTTATGCAAAGCCTGATGATTTTTAAGGTACAGGTTCACTAGCCCGCGCCGGCTGCAACGCAAAATACCTTAAACAAAAAAAAAAAAACAGTGTACAATACAGCAAAGTAAAATACTCATAGATGTAAAAACTACAAAAATGTATTTGGGCACTAGCAGTATTCGTAAATTAGTGATTATTTATCTGTGAATAAGTCCTGTCTTCTGTCACTGTCACTGTCAGTTCTCGTGTATGCTGAGTGATCGCGTCTTTTTGTCTTCAATCTTCATCTGCCGAACTTATTTTATTTACCTAGTAACTAACTTACTATAGTGCCTTATGGCCATAAATATAAGTAATTGAGTTTGCTTTAGTTCAACAAGATGGATTTCCAAAACAGACCAGGCGGAAAAACTGGAGGAGGTGGCGTAGCATCATGGTCCGAAAGCAACAGGGACCGTCGCGAGAGGCTCCGGCAACTTGCCCTGGAGACTATCGATTTAAACAAAGATCCTTACTTTATGAAAAATCATCTGGGTTCGTAATTGTATATCGGTTAATCTTTTATATCAGTTTCTTAGCTTGAACATGTGCAATGCGGTTACTCCCATTTCATAGCGTTGTCATCATTATTGAAATAAACATCGTTTACAGGGTCATATGAGTGCAAGCTGTGTCTGACTCTTCACAACAATGAAGGAAGCTACTTGGCTCATACACAAGGTAAAAAGCATCAGGCTAATCTGGCTCGCAGAGCTGCAAAAGAGGCCAAGGAAGCACCTCAGCAGCTAGCCCCTGAAAAACCAAGAATTGAGCCTAAAAAGTTTGTGAAGATTGGAAGACCTGGTTATAGAGTAACAAAGCAAAAGGATCCAGAAAATGGCCAGCAAAGCTTGCTGTTCCAAGTAGATTATCCTGGTAGGTGTTGTAGTAGAGATATAATTAAAAGCTGCTGAAAGCAGTTTATTACTTTTAACAACTATTTATTGATGTTACTCTTAGCCAATTAATTTTATATTGGAAACATTATCTTAGTTTTTGATTGTATAGGCGGCTAACGACTAAAAACAATACAATAAACAGTTGTTGTAACTAGTGTTGCCAGTAGTCCCTATTTCTGCGGGATGTCCCGATTTTTAAGGCTATGGATATGGCCTGATTTACCCTTGATTGGGGTGCTAATTGTCCCGATTTTCAGCACAATGAAAGATAGTTCATAATATATATATATATAATACTAATTTATAACGACCAAGAAGGCCAAAAATGGTTTGTCACAATTGGCATTGCAAAAGGGCTGTAATTCACGCATTTTTTTGTGCTGTCCCCATTTCAAAACCCAAGTCTTGTTTTTCTTTCTAGCACAGCACTGACTTATGATGGACATGATCTGGCAACACTACCCTTGTTCGGTATATGGCAGATTCTGTATTGGACAGATTCTGCGATTGGGCAGATTCTGTATTGGACAGGTTCGCGATTAGGCAGTTTCTGTATTGGACAGATTCGTGACTGGGCAGATTCTGTATTGGACAGATTCGTGACTGGACAGATTCTGTATTGGACAGATTCGTGACTGGACAGATTCTGTATTGGGCTGATTCGCGACTAGGTAGATTCGCTACTCGGCATAATCTTGGATAGGACAGATTCTGAATTCGATAGAAATGTGATTGGCCAGAAGTACAGTTAAGATGATAATAAAATGTAGGTATGTTAAAAAAAACAACTTATAGTAAACTTTCCATATTTAATGTCAGTAATTAATCCATCACCACAGGACAATAAAAACACAACCATAGGTACTTAATTTTAAAATAAATTTTAAATTATAAACAATTATTACTTATATGATCTACTTTTTGTATATTATGCAGTTTATTTTGCATAATCGTTCCAGACATCCTGACATGCTTATTTCGTTATTTAAAATTGCTTGAACAATTATGTCTACCTGTTTATTTTTTCTATCAATTTCGAGTTTCCTTTGCAATAAATTAGATTTAATAACACAACACAACTTTTACAAGTTTTGAATCGTCATATTATTATCTCCGAAATGGTGGCTCATAGGAGAAAAAATGTACGACAATTTAAATAGATAATTGCATGATCTTCAATCAATCCTTTTTTACATACTTTTATCATAAAACTTACCGTTTGGATGGAAAACGCAAAAAACCCATATTCGAAGCGAACTTTGAACCTGAACTTTTTTCGCAAACGATCGATGGGGACTTTTGACATTTTATTCTTATCTTTTTATCTTCTTCAGAACATTCGTACTAATTTTCAGCTATATGCGTAATAATGTAACCTTTCCCGTACATTTTAGGCTAACTCGACCAGGCTAAAAGCTCATATAGTAGGCTTGGTGGTATATATGTTTTTTTTTTTTTTTTATGGCATAGGGAAGGCTGACGAGCACTCAGGCCACCTGATGGTAAGTGGAAACTGTGACCCATGGACATTCGCATTCACAAGACTGCAAGCCTAAGACTGCAAATGCGCTGCCAACCCTGGGGACTAAGATGGAATGCCTCTATGCTAGTCATTACACCGGCTGTCTTATCCCCAAACCGGAACACAACAATGCGAACACTGCTGTTTAGTGGTAGGTTAATGGATAAGATGGTGGTAGCGATCCGGACGGACCCCGCACAAGGTTTTACCACCCGCAAAAGCATTAGGTGCATAAGACTATTGTTCCTTACTGTACTACTTCTGCCAAATGGCGAATCTGCCAAACGGCGATTCTGTCCAATAGAGAATCTGTCGAGTAGTGAATCTGCCTAGTCGCGAATCAGCCCAATACAGAATCTGTCCAGTCACGAATCTGTCAAATACAGAATCTGTCCAGTCACGAATCTGTCCAATACAGAAACTGCCTAATCGCGAACCTGTCCAATACAGAATCTGCCCAATCGCAGAATCTGTCCAATACAGAATCTGCCATATGCCGAACAAGGGCAACACTAGTTGTAACACAGTGTAAGGCCACTGTAGGGGCAAACAGTAGAATAGTGAGATATCTTTTTGCGTATAGACCTTTTGTACTTAGATTTATAATGCTTATTTAAATATTTGAACAATGGATTGTTTTCTTCCTCACCAAATTACTGTTTTCAACTAGAACAATCATAAAGTTTTGTATAACTTTCAGAAATTGCCGAAGGTGTTCAACCTAGACATCGCTTCATGTCAGCTTATGAACAGAAAATTGAGCCTCCAGACCGCAGATGGCAGTATCTGTTGTTTGCTGCAGAACCCTATGAGACCATTGCTTTCAAAGTCCCCAGCAGAGAGGTGGAGAAACACGACTCCAAATTCTGGACTCACTGGAATAAGGACACGAAGCAATTCTTTTTGCAATTTGCTTTTAAAATAGAAGTGTTGCGTATGCCACCTCCGCCTAAGATGTGGGAGAACCACGGGATGCGGCTGCCCCCTCCACCAGGAGCACCTATGATGGGAGTGCCCCCGCCACCCCCACTCTTACCTGTACCTCCTCCACCACCAATGTAAAATAAGTGTCTTAAACTAAAAAACAAAGATTTTGTGTATTGATTTTGATACTTTTACTTTGCCTACTCTGCCCTGGCGTCTCCACCCATCATCAAAATTATTATCATCATACTCACTGTGTAGGTAGGTTGATGCATATAAATGCCAATCATATCATGTTGTGGCCACCCTTGGGCTAGACATAGTGTCATGTAGATTATGATGATGGTGTTTTAAAATAAGGCACTAGAACCAACTCATTTTTTATATTTTTTTATGGTGTTTTTTTGTTGAGGTTTGTAAAAAGTGATTTTCTAGTGTGACTGTGTACACACGAGAAGGTAAAAGATAATTTGCAACAAAAAATATTTTATTTCCACTAAAAATAAAAATAAATTGTCTTTGAGAAGGCAAACGAGCACACAGGCCACCTGATGGTAAGAGGAAACTGTTACCCATACACATTCGCATTCACAAGACTGCAAGCCTAAGACTGCAAATGCGTTGCCAACCCTGAGGACTAAGACGGAATGCGTCTATGCTAGTCATTACACCGGCTGTGTATCCCCAAACCGGAAAACAAAATGCGAACGCTGCTGTTTGGCTAAGATGGTGGTAGCGATCCGGACGGACCCTGCACAAGGTCCTACCACTCGCGAAGTAAGTGGGTTGCACAATCGTTAACAAAAATAATTCGTAACTTTGAATTTTAATCTACCTAGGTATTGCCAATATTGTGACCGGAGTATAATGAGACGCATTAATACACGAGTGGTATTACGAAACGAGCCGAAAGGCGAGTTTCATAATAAGATCTCACGAGTGTTTTAATGCCTAATTATGCGTACAGTCGCATAAAAAACTATCTACATGCATATCCTAAGTTTTCTACAAGATTTACAACATGGCCTACATTTTCAAGTTGTAGATAACTTTATTTTCTTCTTTATTTCTCACACCTAATGAAATTAATAATCGACTAATTAATATAATAATCGATAATCATATCATGTTGTGGCCACCCTTGGGCTAGACATAGTGTCATGTAGATTATGATGATGGTGTTTTAAAATAAGGCACTAGAACCAACTCATTTTTTATATCCTTTTCTTTAAGATGTTCGAAATTGGAATGTGATTAAAGTTTTGGCTACCTATACCGTAATTTAAACATTACGATGCAACCACAATTACAGGTTTACTAATGTCATTAGGTCATTTGCTTATCGTTTCTGAACATATTATAGGGAAGTTATGCCATGGATGTGGTTCTCTGCCTTTTAGTCGAATGAATTGTTTAACTCGTTTTCCAACCGTTTCATTTGGCAACCCACTTTTATTTCTGTAACTGTAATTTCAGGATTTTTATAAAAACTTACCTAACCTAACCTATAGGGTCTAGACGAAGGTACGGAAATAAATCCTGAAATATTTACAGTTACAGAAATAAAAGTGGGTTGCCAAATGAAAAAGTTGGAAAATGATAGGTACATTCGACCAAACGTATTTCGGCCAAAAGGCATGCATGTAGATTTATTTATAGCTTAGCTAGCTCGCTAACAATTTAATTGCTTAAGTACAATGCGTAATATCTGGAGTTAAGTCTTAATTACGCATTATTTAATTAAATACTTAAGGCTAATCCTATATGTGTATATTGTAATCAAGTTCTCGTAAACTGCTCTAACGATTTCAATGAAATTTGCAATATAGGGGTTTACGGGGGCGAAAAATCGATCTGTGAAACAAACTTTTGTCTCAAGTTGCTATCTTTGGGAAAAATTGTTTCAATTCATTGTCAACCCGAGCGATGCTCAATGCGGTATAGAAATGGTATCCTATCGCAAGTCCAAGTTTTTGTTTCACTTGTCCGAAAAAACATGTAATTTTTTTCAAAACCGTTTAATTAAAAATAAAGTTTTATCTGTATAAGGTTCGGTTAGGTTTGTTTGTTTTATATTATCTAACATATGAAAATTAGAACAAACAAAACAGTTGGTTACTGAAATTAACCTATAGAATAAGTTTCTTGGATCCTAAATAACCTTTTTTTTCAAAGAATGGCCTCTGTTAACGCCATCTCACGAGCAGTTGTTACTTTGATTGAACATAGATGTTGGAATAGTCGCAAATTAATGGCTACTCAGCTATTTGGTAAGAGATGGCGTTACCACGTACTGTATTAATGATGATGACTTGATGAGAGTAGAAATGTAATTATAAACATTTAATTTTAGTAACTACACGTATCCGAGTATCATCAGTATCATCAAAATTATATATTGCTATATTATTTTATAAGAATATATGTCACTTTTTTGGCATATTTTATGTACGCGGCAAGTGCGATGTGGACTTGTAACGGAACGTTAAAGTAACGGTTTCTGTAAAACAATAATAATACTTTAGTTTGGCGCGCGTTCAGCTCAACGGACGGGCGGAACGTTAAGGCGTTAAGCACGGTGTATTGATACGGAGCTGATATTATAAATTTTGTGATTGTTTTAACCCCAATATCCTTTTATTAGTGATCTAATATTCAAGATAATGTTCTCTAAAGCTAAAAGATTTGAACCATTAGGTAAGTTTTATTAACATATTTGCTAGTTTATCCAATAAATGTTATAAAATACTTTAAATATTATAATGTTGAGAATGATGACTAAAATACTAGCCAAATTATTGCAAACATTAATTAATGGAGTGCAGGCTTACATTTGAGCAATATTCTTTTATCTAATTTTACATTTATAAAATGTATAATGTATGTAAATGTCCAGTTATTTATTAGCTTATTTAAAAAGAAAGCTTTTCAGGTAATTTTCTCTGTCTCTGTCTTATCCTATTATGCACTTTGGATCTATTCTTTTTTATTTTAAGAAACTGATCTGATTTTTACCATGCAGGTCATGTCAAAAATCAGTCAAAAGAACCAAAGAAGCAGGAAATAGAAAAGCCCAAATTGGCCATAAATCCACCATCAGTAGTGAGCAAACCAAAGCCTACGGTAACTCCGCAGAAGCTCAAGACTAGCAGCGACGTACGATCCCAATGCAGCTCCATTCCAAGTGTGGCTTCATTTGTTACGGTAACACCAATATAAATTTATATGCAATTATGAACATTAAGGGTACATAAATAGGTACCTATTTCTAAACAAACAAGACTAACATAAATTATGCGACCTTGCCTCTAATCATAGTTTCTCAATCATTTGTTAATAAGTATGTCATATTCTCTGGTGATGCAGATGATGGATGTACAAGAGATTTCAGACTGTTGGTTGTTGTTGAGTAGGAATACCCTAGGTAGTATGTATAAAATGTAGTATGTCAAGATACATGCCTGTTTAAAAAAAATAAAAATATGGTAGTGAATTATCATGCATAATCTCCAGTAGACAAAGAGACAAATTTTTTGCATTGCCTTTGCAAAATATAGGAGTTCATCTTTATCCTTGTTTTTGTTGTTATATTGTGTTTGTGTTTTCTAATTATTTTTTATTCTTTTACAACAAAGAGTAGGTACCTATATATATTACCAACATACAATCTCTCAAAAATGTATCGATTCCCAAACTAAGCTCTATGCTTGTACTATGGGTACTAGTCAATGATAAACTATAGTTACATAGAGAAAAACATAGTTACCCAGAAAATATCCAAGACTCTGGAACAAATACTCATGACTTATGAGCATCACACAAATGTCTGCCCTTACCGTGATTTGAACCTTAGACCCATAGCTGCGTAGGCAGAGTTACTACCAACTTGGCTAATGTGTTGTCATCCTCTTATTTAATTTTTAGTAGACAGTGTAGTATTTTATGGAACAATTATCTTCTGCTAGAGTTTTTTGCAGTGCTTCTTCTCAGAAATTTTGCTCATATCTGAAATGCTAGTAGATTAACTACTTAGGTACCATTGTGTTAATTGTGTGTGGCCAATACACTGAATTAGATGCAGTAAGTAACAACATGCTTACTAATAAATCATTATAACACATTTTTAGACCTAACTGAATACCTACCAATATAATAATTCATGTACATACAGTACTACCGCACAGTGTGTTATATTATAAACCCTGCCTGCATTTTTTCTCAAACATACAATGGTTATTACTATTACAAACATTAACATAAACCTCCGTCATCATTATAGCTTAGCTTTTTTTTTAAATCATCATGTTATGCATATATTTGGATCATGAAATTCACAAAATATTTTCGCCATAAAAACTCTGCAAGTTATTGAAGTTTTAATAACGTTAATTAAATGTCCATATAAGACCATAAATAAATAAATATAAATAATAAATATTAGGGGACAACATCACACCAATTGACCTAGTCCCAAACTAAGGCTTGTACTATGGACAACAAGACAAATACTTATATAGACAAATATATACTTAAATAGATAGAAAACATCCATGACTCAGGAACAAATATTCATAAGTTTCGATAATTTGTTATTAATATACTATGGTTTATTAAAGAGATATTAATATTTTTTTCAATAATGGTTTTATTATTTTTATTCCTCTAACACTCCGTTTTAGATGGAGATTTACAAAAAGTAAACGATAGCTTAAACTTGTCTTTAACAACATTATAAAAATAAAATCTATCCCTGCATTACTCAAAAGATACAAATAATTATAATTAATTTTATAGCTAGGGTTGTCACTACGGGTATTAATATTTAATATATTTCAGATTAGATGTTTGAAATGACAACCCTAGCTTCAAAGAAGCTTAAAGTTCAAATTTTGTATCTTCTGAGTAATGCAGAGTTAGATGTAGTTTTAATCCTGCTGTTAAAAGCATGTTTAAGCTTTAATTAAGTACATAAATCTCCATCTAATACGGCGTTATAGAGGAATAAAATAATAATAACCGAAAGTAATATTAATATATCTTCAAGTTAACTGAGTAAACTACATTGTATAAATAACAAATTGAATTTCTTGCCCCGAATATTGTTAACTTTGATGGTCTTTAGGGTTCCGTAGTCAAACTAGGTACCCTTATAATTTCGCTATGTCCGTCCGTCCGCAGCTCAGAGAGTCTTAGTACTAAGTTCTTGAGTTACAAACAGTTCAAGTGTTTGTACTAGAGATACGCCGAATAATCGTTTTGTATTCGGTATTCGGCGTATTCGGCATCTTTTTCACTACATGTACTCGCCCGAATTATTCGGTTTTGGTGCCGAATATATTCGGTTCGAGTATTTCTATTTTCTTGGCTAGACGACATACAACAAAACTTCTTATGTAAGATATATATCAAAGAAATCCTATGAAGAATGTGTAAAATAAAGCTTATCAAATAATCAATCAAACTTCAAATCAACATTTATTTTGAAACCTCAAGTCAACATATTTATTTATTAACCTATAGTTAGTACCTATAGTCAACATTTATTTTAAACGTTAAATCAGCATTTATTTTATAAATCTCAAAACAATATTTTTAAACCACATCAACTTTTATTTTTAAGCAGCGACGTTACGTAGCGTAAATGTTAGAACCTGTTTACGCGGCAAAACAATGAAATGGTCAACCGAATAATTCGGTCCAATATCCGGTTCGGTAAAAAGTTCGGTGAAAGAACTATTCGGATCATCTCTAGTTTATACCTACCGAAAACTTATTTGCGGTATTGGTAAACTGACCGCGACGTATGTCGATGTATGGGGATAACAGTTTTCCAAACTCAAAGTTAAGTTTGTCGCGACGTCTAATTTGTTTGTAGTAACGGCTTCGGAACCCTACACTGAGCATGGTCCGAGATGCTCTTGCCCGGTTTTAATAAATAAAACTACAACCTGTATCACTGTAATGTTGGAGGTTAAGTCTAATATTTATAACAGTAATAACGACTGTAGGTTTAAAAAAACGACTTGAAATAACATTGGGGTTTACAACACAATATGTAATAGTTTCGTCTACTCTACAGTTATTGAGAAATATACTGTTAGTTGCGAGTGCAAGTATCATGATCATAGCGCGCTGAACAGTATTAAGAAGCTGGGAATACTGTATAGGTCTAGATATTGTAAAAAATATAGGTGCTACTGTGTCTTACTTGTAAAAAAACATAAATTTATAGCTATAACAAAATTGTAACATGTGTATGTATGTTATGCGATGTTTTTGTACAATCAATTCATTTATTTATTAAATTGCAGCCAAGACCAGTAAAAAACAAAAAAAATGTAAGGGCACCTTCTAGTCACACAAAGGCTGCTCAACTAGGCTGTAAAAGTCTGAGTGGAAGTAAGAGTGAAATCTCTAATGCTGTAAGTGATGACATCATCAAAGCACAAGAAGCCGAAATAAGGTACATTTTGCTTAAAGAAAAGTTAAAAGTTAATTAAGTGCTCGATTTAATAACACTATTAAAAACATATTTTATGTGTATATTTCAGAAACAAAGATTACACAATTATTGAATACAATAAACAAATTGAAGAACTTAAAAATGAAATGGCTAAATTGCAGAAACAGATGAAAGAAGCTACCAAAAATGTGAGCACTGCTGACAATTTAAATAAGCAACTCTCCCAAATTTCGCTCAGTGATGATGAAGGATCAGGAACCAAAAATCTCTATAGACCTCAAGAAAACAATGAACTTATCCAGAAATATGAGCATAAAATTGCAGAAATAGAGCACCTTTGTGCAAAGTTAGAACAAGAAGTCAGCAGTAAGCAAGTTGAATTATCTTCTCTTGAGGAAGTCATAACTATTCGTGATAGTTTGTGTCAAGACTTACAAGCAAAGCTCACTAATATGGAAACAGTACTGGATGAAACTAGATCCCGGCTTGAAATGGTTAAGGGTCATCATGCTCTAGCTTTAGAAGCGAATGAGAGTATTCGGCGTGAGTACAAAGCAGAACTCGAAATCCTTAAGTCAAAATTTGAAGAAGAGAAGCAGGCAATTATAAAAGGATCCAAAACTGATCAGGAAAACATTGAAGATCATTATAATGGCATTATCGATTCTATAAAAAATGAGTTTACAAAAGATAAAGAAGATGCCTTATACGGTTTACAACAACAATTGGCGAAAAAGGATAATGAATTAAAAGCAAAAATTGAACAAATTGATGAGGCTACTCATGAAAAGCTTAGATTGTGCGAAATACAGTTTGAAGAACGCAGCAGGTCCATTCAAGAACATTATGCACAGCAACAAGAAAAATTGTTTTCCCTTGAAAAGGAGAGTAAAGAACTGAAATATAGCATTAGCATGGCAGAAAAGAAAAACCAATGTATGCAAAAAGAAATTGATGCATTAAAAAACGAGTGTGATGCCTTAAAAACAGAAAGGCAAAACCTCATCAAAGAAACTAATGAACTAAAAGATGAATCTAAAACTAAATTTATTGACTTTGAAAATATGATCAATAAGCTATCAGTGGAAGTGGACAAAACTGCCAAAGAAAAGACACAATTTGAGATGTCTTTATCAGTAACTAGAGACATTGTTAATGTCTTAACAATTCGCCTAAGGGAGTCCGATACTGAACTGGAGCATTTGGAAGAAAAAGTACTGACCTTGACCAATGCCAAAGAAGCCCTAGAAAAAGAAGTTACCACTTGCAAAAACTCTATTAATAACACTCTCCTGGAGTGTAATGAGTACAAAGAAGCTCTCGTCAATATTCTCAAGTCTAAGGCGGTTTTAGCGAAGGAACATACTCGCATTATGGAACACAATGTGAACCTAATCGAAAGTCTTCAACATGTTGAAAAAGAGGCATATCGCGAACTCGGCACAATTCAGAGCGAACTCATTGAAGACGTAGAGATGCTGAAAAAGGAGTCTAAAACTCAAATTCAAGCTTTGCGTGAAGAGGTGAGTAAATAAAATGATATAGATAGCCGTTTTATACATGTATCAAAGAACTGCCATGTCAGTTAGGTAAAATCCTACTTAATTCATACTCAAAGTTTATGTGTATCGGTTTTATTAAGGTGGAGAAGAAACGTGCGTTGTGTGCTCTGGCCACCGAGCAGGCGGGCCAGGCGGCCTGCGCCGCCGAGCAGGCGCGCGCGCTGCTGGGGCACGCCGCCGCCGCGCTCTCGGGCCTCGAGGCGGACAACCTGCGGCTCACGCAGCAGGTAAACCTTGCCCTGCATGTGGCACAGGTCTCTGGCGGGACGGCAGACTGCTGAGTATTCCCAAGATAGCCCAAATGTGGACGTCGGCGACATCAGATTGGTTACCACGAACCCCTAAATTCGAAACATCGGGTGCCGGGTCCCGTTCACTCGACAGACTAAATCGAGAGGAAGGGATGGAGCTAACGTAGCTTCTAACTTCGATTTTCAAAGTAGGGCCTCAGTTTTGCGATGTCGCTTTCATTCTCACAAAGTTTGACAATGGAAAAAAATCTGGACGTGGTGCGGCTGTAGGCGGCAGTTGCGCGAAGCATAATAAATTCGGAACCCATAGGGTGCTAACGGAACCCTAAAACTTATCGTACGACCGGTGGTCTGTCTGTATCTCTTGATCCGTAATAGTAAGACAGTTTTTTTTAACACCTTCACTGCCAGCCCATGTGACAAATTCCCAAAATAGTACTATAAAACCCGACTACGGGAATAACATCAATAACATCATAGAATACTCGATAGGGTACTCGGTGATTACGCTATAATAGGAATCCGGTATTTTGGGAATGAAATTATCATTTACTAGTGCTCGTTTTAAGCAAAAGCCAATGAGCTATGAGGCATAGTATATTAACGCAACACATTGCACGTTGCACGATAGAAGACTAACGCAAAAATAAAAATAATTAAAACATGTATTTCATTTCCAGATACAAGATCAGCAGTCGCTCGTTGTAGAACTGTCATTGCTCCGTCAGGAAAACGAGGAGTTGACCATGACCGTAGCCAAGCAATCCTCGGTCATTGACAAGCTGAAGAAAGACTCCGAACAAATACACAGCAAGCCCAAGTCTCCATCCGTTATGCGAAAAACTCTTAAAATAGGAAAAGAAAACGTTCCAGCTGTTATTTCTCCGCTCAGAGAACGTAACCACTGAGTCAATTCATAATTTTGTCATAACTATTCGTTTCGTGTTGACTTATTTTAAAGTTAGTTACATTTTGTTTAAAAAAGCTATTGAAATAATCATGTTTTGTTATATTTGGAATGAAATAATTGTTTTTTAACTATTTGAAACGAAAATAAAAAATCTTAACAAATAAGAGCGCTGTCCAATGTGGCAGCTAAGGTCTACACCACATACGGAGCGTGGGTTTGCGTTCGCGCGACTACATAACGTAGAGATTTTTCATACGTCTCAAGGTTGCGGAGCGTGCGCTGCCAGTTAAAGAAACCTGGCTTTAATTGTTGGTACACGTGGCAATGGCTATTGCAAGGAGCCATCCCTGCACACTACCACAAGTTGTATTTTCTCACTTGTCGCTCAGTACGTCTCTTTCGTTACTGACTAGAAAGAAAGGGAAGTCCGAGCGACAACCAAGTCGCGGGCAACTTGTCCGGTGCTACTGTCTTTATAATAGGGTGACCCCTCTTCCCTGTTGTTAACTCGCCAAATGCCTACAGTGTTCTTAGAAATAAATAAATATCGTTAACAATTCCGTGAGTATATCATCAAACTATCCAGATTATTTATTTAAGTTAGGATTCGTTTGTACGTTTATTTATTACAAAATTTAAAAATATTGTAAGTTAAAATTATTAAATTTGCGTGTGCAGAATAAATTATGTGAAATACGTAAGTTTGTTTTTATTATACCCTGACAGAATAAACTGCATCAATTTGTTCCGAAGATATTCGTTAATTTATGCAGGTTTTAGGTCGCGAGTATATTAGTTTATTAGTATTAAACCTCATTCTACATTACAGGTACTGGGCCAAAAACTTAACGAACCTTTTAAATCAACACCTTTACGTTCAGGGTTGACTCGGGCTATTCCCACTAGTCCGCACCTCCGGCAAGTGGTGCGAACTACTGGGAATTTTTATTCCCAGTACGCACTGCGGACAAATGGGAAAATCAAAATCCCAGTAGTTCGCACTGTTTAATTCAACATAACTGTGTTCAATTTCATATGGTATTATAGGTGCAGGAATATAAAAAGTAATTTTAATTTAAAAGTGGTGCGAACTACTGGGATTTTGACTTTCCCATTTGTCCGCAGTGCTAACTACGGGGTGCGGACTACTGGGAATAGCCCGTTGACGGGCTCGGCCTAAAATAAAAAACACAGAACCGCTTCCGATAACTCTTAACTAATATACAGGGTTATTGGTAAGTCGACCTATTCCCGTTAGGAGGTGATAGGGGTGACTATTTGCGATAATTTTGACCCCCATATGCATTATGCAAAAGTGAACCATTTTTGAGTTATCGCGATTATTAGTTTTTTTTTAAATTAGTCGGAAATTCAACTTGAAAAATTTATTACAAAAAAAGTATCAATTTAAATCTTTTTTTTTCTTCTGATTTACAAAACCGATTAAACACTGGTTATTTCTCAATATTAAAACAATAATTATCGGTCCAAATTTGAAAAAGCGAGACGGAAAACGAATTTTTTTCAATATTTTTTGCGAACGCTTTCCACTAAAATGCTTTAAAAACAAAAAAAAACGTTATGAAACTTGGCTTGCAGATTATTTTAAAAACTTAACTGTTTTCTTAGCTCTCCAAAAACGCATAACAAGTAGAAAATTATTTAAAAAAAACCTGAAAAAATAATCATCACAAAGGAAGCGGGCGGAAACAAAAGTCACAAATGCAACTTCAAAAATTAAAATTAAAAAACATTCCAAATTTAAATCATACATTTTTTATTTGCTTTTGTACAAGATGAACTTGTTGCTCCTATGCAAAATTAAAAAAAAAATATCTGTACACGTTTGAGAATGCGAGGCCGAAAACTAAAAAATACATGTTTTTTTATCAAACTCCAACATAAATTACACGAAAACAGAAAAATTTACCAATACATTTAACGTGCAGATTACACATAAAACATTGACGTTTTTCCAGCTTTCTAACGAGCTATTAAAACTAAAATGAGTTTTGTTAAAGATTGCTGGAAAAATTGATCACAAAGGAAGCAACAAGGAAGTCACGTCCGAACAAAACTTGAAATTAACTAACTAAATCTATCAAAACTAACTGTTATACTCGTAAACACAAATAACAACATTAACTTATGTAAAAAGTTACAAAATTAAAACTAATAAACAATAAAAATAAAAATAATCAGGATTTTTATAGTTCAGTTTCAAAATGGCTACCTCCATTTCTTATTCTCACATAAGTTAATGTTGTTATTTGTGTTTACGAGTATAACAGTTAGTTTTCATTGATTTAGTTAGTTACTTTAAGTTATGTTCGGACGTGACTTCCTTGTTGCTTCCTTTGTGATCAACTTTTTCCAGCAATCTTTAACAAAACTCATTTTAGTTTTAATAGCTCGTTAGAAAGCTGGAAAAACGTCAATGTTTTATGGGTAATCTGCACGCCAAATGTATTGGTAAATTTTTCTGTTTTCGTGTAATTTATGTTGGAGTTTGATAAAAAAACATGTATTTTTTAGTTTTCGGCCTCGCATTCTCAAACGTGTAGAGATAATATTTTTTTTCATTTTGCATAGGAACATCAAATTCATCTTGTACAAAAGCAAATAAAAAATGTATGATTTAAATTCGGAATGTTTTTTAATTTTAATTTTTGAAGTTGCATTTGTGACTTTTGTTTCCGCCCGCTTCCTTTGTGATGATTATTTTTTCATGTTTTTTTTAAATAATTTTCTACTTGTTATGCGTTTTTGGAGAGCTAAGAAAACAGTTAAGTTTTTAAAATAATCTGCAAGCCAAGTTTCATAACGTTTTTTTTTGTTTTTAAGGCATTTTAGTGGAAAGCGATCGCAAAAAATATTGAAAAAAAATCGTTTTCCGTCTCGCTTTTTCAAATTTGGACCTATAGTTATTGTTTTAATATTGAGAAATAACCAGTGTTTAATCGGTTTTGTAAATCAGAAGAAAAAAAAAGATTTAAATTGATACTTTTTTTGTAATAAATTTTTCAAGTTGAATTTCCGACTAATTTAAAAAAAAACTAATAATCGCGATAACTCAAAAATGGTTCACTTTTGCATAATGCATATGGGGGTCAACATTATCGCAAATAGTCACCCCTATCACCTCCTAACGGGAATAGGTCGACTTACCAATAACCCTGTATAGTAGATCAATCAAACTGAAGTCGGCTCTTTGGCAAAAATAGTGTGTGACGCAGTCTGACTGACCCATTACCATTTGATAGGGAGGCAGGGAGGACGTCGGCGCTTTTTGGAGGCGGTTCATTGTTTTTGTTTTCTTTCTTTGCAGTGGGTCTGTTTTGTAATCTATCTAAGTTAACTAAAGCCTTATGTCAAATGCTCATCACTTTCTACAAATTATTGCTTTTCCCGATGCAGGGACGTTAGTTGTTGTGGAGTTCTCCTGGTAGGTTCTTCACATTTAGACCCACGTCACCATACACATTGTGACGAGCATAAATTACTTAGCGATCATATTTATGGTCTGGTGCTTTCCGAAAGTAAATGCAAGAGTAACTATAAAAAAAACTGAAATCGCTATTGGTCTCCTCATCAGTTTCCGACTTGATGACAATCAGACCACCAATGCGTCGGCCACATTCGGTTTCAGTTTGACTAGGGCCGAAATAGGTCAATCGAATACGTTACGAATGTTTACGTGTGACTTAAAACGGCACACAAGAATAATGGCGCGTTTACATTGTTCGGTTTGTTTAAAAAAGGTGGTAAGGAAGATATTGACAATTATAGACCAATAGCCCTTTTACCTATTTTCTCTAAAATAATAGAAAAAGTAATTTATAACCGACTAAATAATTATTTGGAATCATTGAATCTATTTGCACCGGAATAAAAAGGTTTTCGAAAAAACAAATCCATCGATATGGCAATATTTGACTTATTACAATCCGAGAATCATGAATGAAATCGACAAAAATAATCCAGTATGTGCGTTATACATGGATATGACTAAAGCGTTCGATCTCGTTGACCACAATATTTTACTGAGCAAACTATACAAATATGGAATCCGAGGTAACGTTAACGATCTAATAAAGTCCTACCTAATTGGAAGAAAACAAGTAGTGAAAATTGACAAGATATGTGTTAAAACCAAAACTGAGGTTTCTGTATCCTCCGACTTTAAAGAAATAAAATATGGCGTACCGCAAGGCAGCGTTCTGGCTCCATTACTTTTCCTTATCTATATCAATGACATGCCGAAGGCCACTGAACATTCCATGATTCTTTTTGCTGACGATAGTACAGTTATTTTTACAGGAAATGACCCAAACACATTACAGAATGACATTAACAAAACATTAGGAACTATAATCGAATGGCTAAACCAGAACCACTTAAGCATAAATCTAAACAAAACTAAAATCATGAAATTGAAACAAAGAACTGACAGAATACCTAATCTTATTGTGACTTATGGACAAAATAAAATCGATGAAACGGACATTACAAAATTTCTAGGATTAAGTTTAGATAGTAAGCTGACATGGAAAAACCAAATTGACATAGTATGTAACAAACTCAATAAATTCTCATATGCATTATATAACCTCAGTAATGTAGTAAACCAACCAGCAGTGCTGTCAGCCTACCATGCGTATGTAACCTCTACGCTGAGGTACGGTGTGATGTTTTGGGGAAATTCCACCGACCGAGAACTGGCTTTCAAGGCACAAAAAAAATGTTTGCGATCGGTATGTCGAATTCCACCAACAGTAACCTACAAAACACATTTCATTAGGCTTAAAATACTTACACTACCGTGCCTTTACATATATGAGGTAGTAATGTTTGTCAAAAGAAACACAACCCGTTTTTCAGTTTTTAATAGTGCTCGAAATAGAAATAAAATTTTCACGGGACCACTCAAAACAGCCCTGCATCCAAAAAGTGTTTTCGGAATGGCACCGAAACTCTACAACCAATTGCCATAGAAAATATCGAGCCTAGGTGACTTAGCGAGGTTCAAAAAATCTCTATTTAATTTCTTAGTTCAAAAAGCATACTACTCACTATCGGAATATTTATCTGACATTTCCTAACTATATTATAATACATATGACGAATAACTGTACGAATTATTATAATTGTATCCTGTGCATGCGCTATCATGACCAAACATATTTGTATGCCTAGCGGCCAAATATAGTGATACTTGTGCCTAATTTTGTAACACCTATATAAAACCTATATTAAAAAATAAATCATTTGAATTTGAATTTAAGTACGTCTGCAACCAGTTTTCATAGTTAATGCGCTAGTGTAAACGGTTTTTTCATACAAAACAAACGAATCTGATTAGACCGTAAGTGGACGACGCATTCTGTCACCGACTTAATGTAGAAAAGCGTCATTAGTGCGCTTCTGACATGCTCGATCTGCGCGAATGCAGGACCAAGCATTGCTTGTTAGAGATGGTTCACACTTACGATTACGGTTCATTCGATTCAGCTTTCTTACACAATTAGGCATTAAAAGTTTCTAATAATTTTGAAGTAGCCATGTTTTTTCCATGTGCTGCTTACGGGTTTTATTGATAAGGCACGGCAGCAATAATAAATGAAGCTTTTCTTGGCCGCTTTCGGCACGGCACTGAAAAACGTAGGTATAAGGAAATCTTATCGGCAAACCGCAATGTGTGATCCCCGTCTTAGTCAAACTTAATTTCGACATTTAAAGCGGTAGGTTAGGTACATGATGAACAGAAAAACAAATCAGTCTTACATTTCATTTATTTATTATTTTACAAAATTACGAAAGCTGTTAGCGTTAGCTGCCTAGTGCAACAGATAAATCATTTGGCAAGACAACGTGCACGGGAGTTAAAAAGGATTCCTATAGTCATCCTACTCCTTGACACAAGTACAAAGTACAAAACTCTTAAAAAAATCTATCTAAGCAAGAACCTAAAACAAATTATCGTGTACAAAATTCACTCTTTGGAATTATCAGACTTAAAAACAAATCACAATTATTATAATACTTAGATATGGACATCAACATGCAACTTACTCAAGGACCCCGCTTGATTAATCATTGTGCATATTTTACATAGCAGGTTAATGTTATTTCAATTTACTGGTCAATTACGCACACCAGCGTTACCATTATGTGACTAGTGTTATTTAGATTTAAAAATTGGGTAGTTTGCGGACTATACAGGACTGTTCCCAGTAGTCCGCCACCCCTTTGTCCATACTGCCGACAACTGGTTTTTTGCCAGTTGTCGGCAGTGTGGGCAACTCGGAATAACCGGCTACGCACACCCCTGAGCCAGGTCCGTCAGAGCACTCGGACAGAGCCCCCCAGATTGTTATGTTGAAAGTTTATACACAATGGAAATCTATATTTAAAACTACATCATAAATTGGCACAGCTGTGCGGGTAGCCAGCAAAAATTACCCTATGAGATTACCAGAAAACGGTCTACTAAACATTAAGTGGGTGCCCTTGAATACCTCTTACAGAATAATCTTAAATCTAATTAAATGTTGATTCGTTACGATCTTATAATCATTACGCTTATCAATACTGTCAAAAGGACAACCACAACAATCAATTTGATGAATAAGAGAAAGAGAGAGAGAGATCAATAATTTCGTTCAGAGTATTTAATGTTGCTTTGGTGTTGAGCATCATGATCAGTCTTATTTCATTTTGGGTGGTTTTTTTGTGTTTTCTATTTATTAGAAATAGATTTTCCAGGTTCATTAGAAATCAATTTACAAAGATGTCAAAGTATCTTAAGGTCCGCTCAGCGACGCCAGCGCAATCTGCCGCTAGTTGATGGGTGACGCGATTCTAATATGGTAACGAACAATTAATGTTCCCAAACAGTAATACAATAAAATAAAGTAAGTTTACATTTACCTACTAATTTCTACCTAATGTGCATCTATATGCGTGCATAAAGAAAAGATAAAGAACTAATCAAGAATTTACGTAAGCTGTGAACAGGTTTCAATCGACGTGGGCGTATCTCGGCACCACGTCCTCGCGGATGAGCATGTCGCAGGCGGGCAGGCCGTGCAGCGGCAGCAGGTCCTGGCCGACGGCGATGAGGCCGGTCTCGGGCCCCGGCAGGTGGCCGTGCCACACGAAGTAGTAGAAGAGCTGCTGCATGGCGGACATGAACCGGCGCTGCTCGGGCACCTCCGAGTCGAAGGTGCCGAGGATGGCCTCGACGTCGGCCGTGGCGGCGGCCAGCCCCGAGCCCGCCGCGCCGCCGCGCCGCGCCGCGCCGCCGCCCGCGCCCGAGCCCAGCACCACGTACAGCGGCGCCGCCAGGCGCAGGCGCGCCAGGCTCACCAGCGGGCACAGCGTGCGCACCGACGAGACCAACTCCACCAGACCGGCGTACGTCTTATTGAAATGCTTGAACATCGCCGACGTCAAGTTTTTCTCGCCGATAACGCTGTCGTTGGTGAACTTCTCGACTTTCTCCGCGGTCCAGTTCAGATGTTTCATTCGCAGGACCTCAGAGTGGCTGGAGTGCGCGGTCGTTCCGAAGACTATCGGTTTGAACGCCTTCTCTTTTCCGGTCTCCTTGGCCTCCTTCTGGGCGTCCCAGCTTTCGTAGGCGTGAAGTCTCAGGAGCACTCCGTCCAGTACCAGCCAGGAACGTTTGATCTCGTCGGCCCTCGGGAGCGAGCCAGTGCCGTTTCCCAACCATTTATCCGGCATGGCACCCAGGATCGCCGGCGCGGGCAGACGGCGCAAACATTGGGCGTCATTACATTTGCTGGTTTGTTTGAATTCTTCATTATTTTTTTGCGCCAGATCTAGAGGTTCGCCGGGGAATATCACCGAGCCTGACGAGAGCCACGCTCTCGCGTACAAATTCCGCACGTCCTTCATCGTCGTCAGGGCCGCAGTCAACGTCGCCCCGGCGCGGTGTCCGAGCAAAGTTACGGAGCCGGGATCGCCACCGAAGTGTGGAATATTTAAATGTACCCATTGTAGAGCCACCAGAAGATCGCTGAGACCATAATTCCCCGAGCTCGGTGGGTACTTCGAATTGGACAGAATGTCTAGTGCTAAGAAACCGAAAGGACCCAATCTGAAATTGGGTCTCACAAAAACGACTTCCTTGGTGCGGGCGTACAAAGCTGACGGCTGGGCGGGGCTTATACCTCCAGCTAGCGTATTCGCTCCTATAAGAATGACTACGGGCAATCGCGAATCATACCTTACATGAGGAGTGACCACGTCCAGAGTTAAGCAGTCCTCCTCGCCGGTAATGGTTCCATTTTCTAAAAATTGCATGCAGAGTGGGCCGGGCTTATGTGTTTGCAGGGTGCCGTTCCAACATAATGATATGTTATTGAGGGGTGCGGCGTAGGTAAACCGTTTTTCTTCAGTCGGTGGCACGGCGTAGGGGACACTGAAGAACTTGTACACGCCCTCATCCAAGATGCTGCAACAGAGAAACAGAAGATAATAACTTTAGTAATGGCATATGATACATAATCTACTTATTTTAACTGGATCTGTATGGGGAAATCCGTCTCCATAGAACAACACTGCGTAGTACAATAGGTATGTTTGAACCAGCTACGAGAAACCGAAGTAAGGGTTATTAATTAAACAGTTCATGAGATTAAGATGCCCGTCTCAAGATGCGATATACATTACAGTTTTCATAATTTGACGTTTACTTTCTCTCAGTCAAGATCAGTTTATGAATACAACTCTTATACGAGGGCGACACTGAAAGTTTTTAGATCTGGCCACTTGAAGACAATATAATAAAAAAATAAGTTTAAATTTTGAAAATGGAACTCTTTGCCAATATTATTGAGTATGTATTTTATTCATTTGTCATTTGTTTTACGATTTGGCGGTAAACTGAAAGTTGTCTGTGTCACGTCAGCATGAATTTAACGCGAGAAAATTTTCGTGCAATGATTTTTTATGACTTTCGATGTCAACAAGAAAGTTATGATAGACTACGATTGGCCTTTCACGATGAAGCCCCATCTCGTCATCGTGAGTTTAAACGTGGTCGCAATAATCTCACCGATGATCTGCATGAGGGCCGGCCTTCTACGGCAACGACTGAAGATAACATCAGTGTTGTGCGGCGTATGATAGAGACTGATAAAAGAGTGACCTATCAGCAGATTCGTACAAGCTTGGGCATAGGTATAAGTCAAGTGCACAAAATCCTCCATGAACTTTTAGCGGTCAGGAAGCTTTGTGCCCGGTGGATACCTCATAATTTGACCGAGGCCCAAAAACTCCGTCGTGTTGACTGGTGCCGTGAAATGGTTTTAAGATTTAACGGAGGTGACTCAAATGCTGTGTTCGACACGACATACTTACGGGTGAAGAAAGCTGGATTTACTGTTATGATCCCGAAACCATAAGACAGTCTGCTCAGTGGGTGTTTCCTTCCGAGGAGTTGCCAACTAAAGTGAAGAGAGGTCGAAGAGTGGGAAAAAAAATGGTAGCCTCGTTCTTCGGAAGGACAGGTCATTACGCGACAATTGTTTTAGTTAGAGGATAGAGAGAGATAGGAAAAACAGTTACTGCAGAGTGGTACACTAACAATTGGGTAAGTAAAGTTTTTGGAAGAGATGTAAATTTTTTTTTTTTTCGATAGTCGTCATCCTGAAGATCATGGAACTGCGGCTCTTTTATTTTTATTTCCTCTAATATTTTAGAAATCTTTTTTTTAGTTATGAAGTTGACATTTGTAAACTTTAATGACCGACAAACTTGTTGCCTTCGTACTTAATGAAAAAGAAAAAAAAACTGTCACTTCCTTTCTGTCCTCTCATTGTCAGTATCGATGGAGCCATAACCTATAAAAATTGAATTGAATTGAACTTGAAATCAAAGTAAGTTGCGTTTTGGGCAATTCATCCCCAAAGCATGGCACCAAGTCGCTTGCAAAGACGGTGGTATGCTCAAGTACGCCGAGTTCGGAAAGTCTCGTCTGTATTTGTTACAAGAAGGTACGAAGCATCTGAGTAAATCTTTGTAATACTCCATTTCCAAAGTGTGATTGCCGGAATTCATCGCGTGGATTGTACGATTCAAACGTGCTCTCGTGGCTAATTATTTCTAAAACACTGATCACAACGAACGCAAGCAAACAGAAAAGAGCCGTTGAATTCAATCGTTTGTTTACTTTGATTTGACCACAGATTATAGATTTGACTTGACAATGACAGAATTATAGAAGTGACAGTTTTTTTTTCTTTTTCATTAAGTACGAAGGCCACAAGTTTGTCGGTCATTAAAGTTTACAAATGTCAACTTCATAACTAAAAAAAAGATTTCTAAAATATTAGACGAAATAAAAATCTAAGAGCCGCAGTTCTATGATCTTCAGGATGACGACTATCGAAAAAAAATATGATTTACATCTCTTCCAAAAACTTTACTTACCCAATTGTTTGCCACTTGTCTTGGACAAAGTTCGGGAGAAACGACCTCGCAGTAGGATCCTTTTTTACCACGACAACGCCTCGTCACACACAGCCAGGCGAACGATCGACTATTTGGCGACGTCAGACGTGGAATTACTGGGTCACCCGCCGTATAGCCCGGACCTCGCACCTTGCGATTTTTATTTATTCCCGAAAATAAAAGAAAAACATCGAGGAAAACGTTTTATGGACGCCGAGGAAGCTGTGGCTGCTTTTCAAAAGGCCCTCGAAGAGACCCCTAAGGACGAGTAGGCAAAGTGCTTTTGTCAGTGGTTCCATCGGATGCAGCGATGTATTGACGTCAATGGACACTATTTTGGAAAGATGTAATAAAGCTAATAACTTGATAGTTTAATCAGTTTTTGATTTTCTAAGAACTTTCAGTTTCACCCTCGTAGTATCGTAGAGTGTGCGGTCAGGGACGTTCGGTCTGGTTAGTTCCAACTAGTTAGGGTGTGTATTGGTAGTGCACTGACCCCTCGACGGGCCCGCAGGCGGTGAGCGTGGTGATGTACCGGCCCAGGCGCAGCGGGCGCTCGGCGGGCGGGCCGGCGCTCGCGCCCAGCGCCACGCCCAGCGCCACCGCCAGCAGCACCAGCAGCACCACGCACCCCACCACGATGTCGTCTGCACAGTGCACAGAGCACACGCCACCCAAGTTACTACACTGCCGCAATACCAAACAAGGGACCTACTTGCTAGTTACTAGTCGAACCATTCTATACTCTATTAATAACCACATTCAATTCAATATGCTTATACTATTACTATGCAGTTCACCGCCTTCTTTGGTGCTACGGCAACACTGCCGACCGACCAAACAAAAAAGAAGTTACATTTGTTTGGACATAACTTCATACTCTTCTTTCGCCGTTTTGACGGCCGTGTGCATGACTTTATTATTATAACAGAAACCATAGTAGTGGGCCTAGTTTTAAACTTACTAAGTGACTTATGCTTATTAAATACATATGCAAAAATGCGTTTCTCAGATAGATGATTGGTGATTAATAAATAATAATTAGGAAATTAAATAATAAAATAAATTTAAAATATTATACAATTGCTACGTATTGCGCGTCATATTCCAGTGATAAACGCGTGTGGCCCCTTTTCACGTCAGGATTCACGTCAACTATAGCGCGTTTATAGCATTTCATCGAATGCGATCCATGGAAGTGTACAGTCGAAGTCAAAGATATGTATACACTTATGAACCATGGAATAAGGTGCAAAAGTGTATACATGTGTTTGACCTCGACTGTACCGTAACAGTAACAGCCAGATGGGCACACTGCGCCCAGTTAGGGTGGCATGCAATATAAACCGACAAATTAATTTTGAATGAAATACTTGCCAATTATAAATTTTCTCTGACGTATTCTTTCTTTCAGCGGCAGTTTCGTAGCCACTTTACCATCAACTGCCTCCTAAAATGGAAAATGTTTTCAATAACCAGGTGCTGTAAGCACTTTAACATTTGAAACTGGATTTAAACTTTTACTTACTTCTGGATCAAGTTTAACATTTTCCATTCCATCATTGGGAGTGTCTAACTTATCTTCCAATGTTTCCATAGATGCTAAAGTAGCCTCTGCATCTTTGTTAGACCCCTTTTGGAATAGTTTAGGGTATTTAAGACTGAATAAGCGTATACCTTTTTTCTCATCGGTGTTGCTTTCGTCTGTAATGTGGTGAGTATAGGTGAAGATTTTTTTAAACAAGCCCCTGAGTGCACGGCGCCGTTGCGTAAATGACTCAGGGGTTTCAACACAACAAAAAAAGCAAAAACCAATGATCATACAACAATAAGGCGTTTTTTGTATAAAAAAACTGGCGAAGTGCGAGTCGGACTCGCGCACGTAGGGTTCCGTACCACTATACATCTAAATAAATGTTTTTCTTTATTCTTTATTATATTGGAGTTGATTGAATGAAAGGTAAAATGCGGTTTACGATTTATAACGTATTAAAAAAAAACTAATTATTAGATCTCGTTCAAACCAATTTTCGGTGGAAGTGTGCATGGTAATGTACATCATATATTATTTTTACATTTATCATTCCCTTATTTTAGAAGTTACGGGGGGGGCGGGACACACATTTTTCCACTTTGGAAGCGTCTCTCGCGCAAACTATTCAGTTTAGAATTTTTTTTATTAGAAACCTCAATATCATTTTCGAAGACCTATCCATAGATATCCCACACAAATGGGTTTGATGAAAAAAAAAAATGAGTTTCAGTTCTAAGTATGGGGAACCCCAAAAATGTATTGTTTTTTTTTCTATTTTTGTATGAAAATCTTAATGCGGTTCACCGAATACATGTACTTACGAAGTTTCCATAGTATAGCTCTTATAGTTACAGAATAAAATGGCTGTGACATACGGACGAACAGACGGACGGACAGACATGACGAATCTATAAGGGTTCCGTTTTTTGCCATTTGGCTACGGAACCCTAAAAAAGGCATTGTGTTGCGCGTTTACATTACTGCAGCCCGTTCTCAGGTCACTGGTGTAAACAGTTTCTTTATAGTAAATGACAAATGCGGTTGAACCGGTAATTGAACGCGGCTCACGGTTATCGATCTAATGTAAACGCGCTACAACACTTCACAATATCTACTGAATAAAAAAACATTTTTCAAGAAAAATAAATGAGAAATAGTAATGAAAATATTGCCCTCATCTGTTTCTAGGCATACAACAGGTTATAAAGATTGATTACTTTTTCGTCGTATTCCTGATTGGAAATCTTCTTGTTTCGGCACATTCCTGTTTGGACGTATTCCGTTTTCGGCATAATCTAGTTTCGGCACATTCCGTCTTTGGCATAAATAATTATACAAAACCAATTACATCAATCCTAGGTAAGAATAAATTCTTGAAAATAAATAATAACGATTCCTAGGATTGATTTCATTTATTGTAAATAATGTTTTTTGCTGAATCAAGAATATGCCGAAAACGGAATACGTCCAAACAGGAATGTGCCGAACAAGAATATGTCCAATCAGGAATACGACGAAAAAGGAATCAATCGGTAATACAGCTATGATATTGACCTGTACTTACATTTAATGTTAAACTTTCATGGGCAACTCAGTGGTGTCGATTTCAACTCCAAATATAAATATATATCATTACACCTTACAACTATAATTTTATCCTTATGGAAAAACTTGTAAAAGAAATTGAAGATAAACCTTTATTTATGAAATTTCATATTACTTTATTTAAGTAAAATAAAACCTGAAATGACTTACCTAGTGTACTTCTACCACTAGAAGTATTTATAAAGCGAAAAAAGTAAACAATGTCATTTTTGGACAATCATTTCAGCATCAATCTACATTGTAAATTGCCAAAAAATCAAAAATGATGTATCCTTATTATGGAGGTACTTTGTGGGTATATGTTGCCAAGGCTTCAAAATTGGAGTTCAATAAAGTATTCCTTTGATATTTACCAAAAGATAACACATCTGTATTGTACTGAGTATCATAAAATATTAAGAGGAAAAGTGCATGTAATAATAACCAAAAATGTATTTTTTTACCAGAACTTGATTTATAACAATATAGTTACCTGATATTATGCAGTTGATTGTGTTTGTATAAGTGATTTAAAGAGAATATAGTCACACATCCCACTTACCTTTATCATGACGTGTTGGTTGGTGAAGAAACTTAGTGAAGGGGCAAGTGTGCAGAAACTGGAAATGGTTCTGCTTAGGTTTGGCGTTCTCCTCAGCCTTTTCGTTTTCTGTATCTTTTTCAATGGCTTCATCTTCCTGCAAATATACACCTTAGTTAAAAGCCTACAAAACATTTTCTGGTATGTCCACAGAAAAGGCAGTAACCTAAATCTTGGTATGACCGTCTCCTTTACCCAAATCTAAAAATATATGGTAATCAAAGTCCCGTTCACAAAAAATCCTGTTCGGAAAATGACCCATTTGCAAAACATCCCTTTCACAAGATGACATGTTTGCAAAACGTTCCTTTCCTCCTAGTCTCTACTTAAACAAGCTTTTCCAGATGGGATATTTTGCAAATGGGTCATTTTTCAGGCAGGGGCGTTATGCAGTAGGGACCTTCAGAGAAAGGGGCTTGCTCAGAAGGGACATTTTGCGAGTGGGACTTTATGTGCCCTAGCCTAACATATTTATACTAAGGATAACTTCTAAGATAATAAAATATATAAAATACCTACCTCATTGCTATTGAATCTTTTTTTTTTTTGGGTTAATTATATATTTATACACAGTACCAATCTTGACTCTGCATTCATTACAATGTCAGGAACAACTCACGTAAATACACACCTTAGGCTTGTCTGAATTTCTTGTAAAAAAACCAGGCATTTTGATGGCTCCTATAGGAATGAACTTGGGCTTCACCTCTCTACCCTGCTCCATCACATCCCCAGACAGAGCTGCCTTCACTACTCCCTCTCCCTCCTTAGACTCGGCATTTATTTCATTATTCTCACTTTCTGACTTAAGCATCACTTCTTTTTCCTCAGCCTCGATTTGCTTTTTATCTGGAGTTTTGTTCTCTTCCTCATTCTCAATTTTGTTAATGTCCATTGTACTCATGACTGAAAGAGTTTTTTTGTGTACACAAGAAAAGCAGTGAAATACCATCTTACCATTTATTTTAATTTTCAATGTTCGGAGTGGTTGTTCCAAACAAGCGGGCAGTCTGTCGTCATTTTATAAATTATAATTTTTGAATGAAAATGTATATAAAATTTAGATAAAACCGTAGTTTACATTGGTGTTTACAAAGTTACAACAATTTGAATATTGCATTTAGAAACAAAACCTAATTAAATAAGTCTTCCTTTCGTTACGGTAGGAAGCTTTTCTATTTAAAACCCACTCATGTATGAAACATTATTTGTATGTGAATTAAGACTAACGCATTAACAAGTTGCGACGCATTTTAACCCACCTTTTCTCGTTTTATATCTAAACAATGCACTTTTGGAGGTATAAATTGACTAAATTCGGAATTAATTGCGCCAAAGTAACGCCATGTCACTTTTGTCTTACCGGTCGATTTCGCGTTGGTTGCGCCGTTTTGCGCACAGATTATAAGGTATGTCTGTTTTGCGCTTGTGCCGGCCGTAGTACACTTATACAAAAAAATTAAGGGAGGGGCGCACGAACGTCATTTGCATTTTTTATTATATGGCAACACCATCGATCGTAAATCAATCATGCAGACCACAGATTAATAATCAGACTATGGTGCAGACCATGTGCAGGCATTCAAATAGCGCTATTTTACGATAACGTTGTTAATATATCGTTATTCTTTCGGTATAACGTTATTATTATAACGCTATACAATTCGGATCCATAGCGGTAATAATCATAACGATAAAAACTTAATATTGAACTTCAATGTCAATATTTTTTTAAACGTTATAATAATGATATACTGGGTGGTACTTGATAAAGTGTACAAATTGAAATGGATGGATAGGTTAATTCATCGGTACAACGTTGTTTTTTTTTTTGGCCAGTGGTTTTTTTTTACACATACTTGAACTTTTTAATAAAGTTTGGGTACCTACACTTACTTGTGAAGGTGTAACTTTTGATCTAATTGCCCTAAAAAGATAAAACAGATAGCAAAAATTAAAAAACATGATAAAACTTACGACGGTTAAAACGTAATCGAAAAAGGATAAAATAATTTATAAAACCCCAACTTAAAGAATGTTCTCGAGAGATAGCAAAGGTAAAAAGCCTTTGTAAGTAGGTATAGAGTTGATCTCTCGCGGAGTCGGTCATATAAACCCCAAGATCGGGGGCGGGGGAGCTCCCGACGGATGTTCTTGGGTTTTTTATTAAGATCATATGTAGTTGAATATGTTATTGCTACATCTATATCTTCGAGAACCAAATAGGTTTGTAGGGAAGTGCTATGAAAACTGATAATCTATTGTTTATATGACCGACTCCGCGAGAGATCAACTATATGCCTACTTACAAAAGCTTTTTAACTTTATTATCTCTCGATACATAAATCTTTTAAGTCGGGGGTTTTTTAATTATTTTATCCTAATTCGATTACGTATTTACCGTCGTGAGTAACTATTTTCAAAAAATAAAAATTGCTTTTTTATTTTAAACTTTTAAGAGAGCATAGTTATTATGTATATTGTACTACATATAGTTTTTAGGGTTCCGTATAAAATTGGTAAAAAAGGAACCCTTATGGTGAGATTTTGTTGTCTGTCTGTCTGTCTGTATGTCACAGCAGGTTTTCTCAGCAACTATACATGCTATCAACTTGAAATTTGGCATAGTTGTACAACTTTCTTGCCTGCATCTGTTTTTACAAAAAAATATAGTAAGTAAGTAAGTAAGTAAATCATTTATTCACAACAAAAACAGATGCAGGCAATATATGAAATGACCGCGCAGTTGGTTTGCAGTTTGCAGTTCAAATGCAAACCGTCTGTACTGGCCCTAACATCACGCCCAGTGGAGTACGATCTCAAGACAGTGTAGTAATAAGTGTTATCTAGATGATAAAAAGAATTTTTTCAACAACCCGCATACTTGCATAGGGTTGGAAGAATTACAGCGATTGAGAAGCACTTAACGCCGCCGGTCGTTAACCGAGGAAACAGAAGAACGGCCATAAAGTTGTCTTCGTCTTTTGCTACACATACATATTTTGCGCTTAAACCTTGGACGACGTGGGCTTTTCCATTTTGTTTTTTAGTATTTCTTTAGAAATTTTGGAGTTTCTACGTCACTACTATATACAGAAACACTTACCTATCGAGTTATCTGTATCATCCGACTTTAAAGAAATAAAATATGGCGTACCGCAAGGCAGCGTTCTGGCTCCATTACTTTTCCTTACCTATATCAATGACATGCCGAAGGCCACTGAACATTCCATGATTCTTTTTGCTGACGATAGTACAGTTATTTTTACAGGAAATGACCCAAACACATTACAGAATGACATTAACAAAACATTAGGAACTATAATCGAATGGCTAAACCAGAACCACTTAAGCATAAATCTAAACAAAACTAAAATCATGAAATTTAAACAAAGAACTGACAGAATACCTAATCTTATTGTGACTTATGGACAAAATAAAATCGATGAAACGGACATTACAAAATTTCTAGGATTAAGTTTAGATAGTAAGCTGACATGGAAAAACCAAATTGACATAGTATGTAACAAACTCAATAAATTCTCATATGCATTATATAACCTCAGTAAAGTAGTAAACCAACCAGCAGTGCTGTCAGCCTACCATGCGTATGTAACCTCTACGCTGAGGTACGGTGTGATGTTTTGGGGAAATTCCACCGACCGAGAACTGGCTTTCAAGGCACAAAAAAAATGTTTGCGATCGGTATGTCGAATTCCACCAACAGAAACCTGCAAAACGCATTTCATTAGGCTTAAAATACTTTCACTACCGTGCCTTTACATATATGAGGTAGTAATGTTTGTCAAAAGAAACACAACCCGTTTTTCAGTTTTTAATAGTGCTCGAAATAGAAATAAAATTTTCACGGGACCACTCAAAACAGCCCTGCATGCAAAAAGTGTTTTCGGAATGGCACCGAAACTCTACAACCAATTGCCAAAGAATATATCGAGCCTAGATGACTTAGCGAGGTTCAAAAAATCTCTATTTAATTTCTTAGTTCAAAAAGCATACTACTCACTATCGGAATATTTATCTGACATTTCCTAACTATATTATAATACATATGACGAAATAACTGTACGAATTATTATAATTGTATCCTGTGCATGCGCTATCATGACCTAACATATTTGTATGCCTAGCGGCCAAATATAGTGATACTTGTGCCTAAATTTGTAACACCTATATAAAACCTATATTTACAAATAAATCATTTGAATTTGAATTTGAATTTGAGTTCTGTCGAGTTCCTTTAATATTTAGTAGCTAATATAAAATATTACTGCAGCGCACCCAAGTGAGTTACTACCGTAACATCTATTTAAGAACCCTCACTAATCAACCACAAACCCATTAACGGAAAACGCGTGTATTCGACTAGTAGTTTTGGTTTTGCACAAACAAATATTTACTGCAGCGTCCCCTGGTGATTTGTCACCGTAACACCTATCTAAGAACATGCACCAATAAAACCAAAACCCATCACTGAAAAACGCGTCAAAATCGGACTAGTGGGTTTTGAGATAAGTAGCAACATTGGTATGCACAAACCAAGCACAAACAAATGTTTACTGCAGCGCCCCCTGTTAAGTTGTCACAGTAACACCTATCTAAGAACATGCACCAATCAAACCCGTGCCCATCACTGAAAACCGCATCAAAATCGGACTAGTAGTTTTGGAGATAAATGGCAACATTGGTTTGCACATACAAACATACTGTCACCCCAAACGCAAATACCGTCAAAGACTACTATTGTATACTGTGCCGTCGTGGGTAAAAATGCATTATTGTCATTTTTTAGGGTTATAAATGTTATAATAATTGATAACAATATTAGACCAATTAAAAAATATTTTTTGTGGAAAACTATCATTTTGTTTTCATAAAAACACGATTGTCTCGAAATTTTAGTTTTTTATGTTTTTAGATGTAAAATTAAACGAGGAATAATAATAAGCAAAAAAAATGGTGAAACATCTGCAAAGTTTGAGAAAAACCTGTTTTTATAAAAACAAAATGACATTTTTACAGTACAGCTTCAAGAATCTGTTATAAAAAAGGTGTCAATTAAAAAAAAAATGATTTACAGGTAAATTGACCTAAAATTTCACCCTTTCAATAATGTAAAGTTTATCGAGTACCACCCTGTACATCACCTCATTTACTGCGTCTTCATTCGCTGGTTCGTTCAATAGCACGGTGGCCATCATTGCCGCTCATCTAATATGTATCCTTATAGAATCGCCAGCAGCACGATACTTTGAATTAGGACATTATAAGTACAAAAAAGTAATTTCTGATTAGTTAATTGGACCAATGGTAGAGAATGCCGTTCGGCATTTGCACCTTTTTTGTGAAATATTTTTTTATTTATAATCGAAAAGGAAAAATTAAAGTGGTTTGGTTATAGCAAATCGGGTATATTAAAGGGCTCAATCTGCATGTTTCAAAACCATTTTATTTCAATTTTCTCATTTTCACTTGTACAAAGGAGTCAAATATTTCTGAAGTAAGCTTTATCTATCCGCGGTTTTAATATAGGAACCGGAGATAGGTCGGCGACCGAATTCGGTTTTTTAAGCTTTATTTACTGTTTAAAAACATTTTACCCTAGTCTATGAGTTCTATGACCGAGTATGGGCTGCAGGCCAAACCGAATAGTGTAAACGTCCCATTTAATCTTTAACAGGATGGACTCTGGGGAAGGAGTACTTTGTCTACAAAATCATCATTAACATCAAGTAGAAAGAAATGAAAGATATTTTGAATATAATATTATAATATCGACTGCAAATGTAAATCTAAATAATTAATATTTCTCTAAAGTTTTAATGAGAAGATTATTGAGGGGTTTTATTAAGATCCTGGGATCCATAAGGAGGCCAGCGGTGACCATTGCATTGCGGAATAATTGTTGGGCGACCATGTCGGCTAGTTCCTTGTCGGTGGAAATTATCTTATGGAGTTTCTCGATTATCGGATGCCTGTAACAATTATTTTTTAAATGTTAGTTCAATTATTCCATACCAAACCTTATCAAAAAAATCTACAGGTTTACAGGAGCTAGGATGAGCAGAAAGAACGAAACTATGGTCTGTTAAATTGGTGCGCGATTAGTTGGCGCATTCACAGACCAGACGTCAGGAGGGAGGCATGCACCCAGGCATGTGGCCTTATAAGTATCTGCACACTTTAGTAATTTTATAACGTCATGTTTGAACTGCTGCACTAACCTGTGAAATGCGTTAAAACAACAAGGTACAAATTGTGCTCCTACTTGTAAGGCCAACTGTACCTAGGCGGTAAAGAGGACGAAAAGTGCGCTCAACAGTTGAGCGTCGCGAACTATATGTAGGCGTACAACTTACCCGAGAGCCGGGTATGCGGGGTGTGCCTGAGGAGCGGGGAAAGGGCAACGGTGACGGTCCAGCTTTATCATATGTCACCCCTGCACCTCATGCCTACCCCGGCTCAGTTAAATTGTGCGCCTATAGCAGCTCCCTCACAAAATCAGTCACCTAGCACGCTATTCAAGATACAAGTTGATTCAAGATAGAAGTTGGCCACTTTCCAAAATCGATATAATGTATAAGATTGACGTAGGATCGCGTCAACCAACCGCTAATGTCAGCTCGTGTCATTATAAAACAGAAACGTTAGCAGCGTTTGGGTCTTGGTTTTCTATGCATACACATTTAAATTCTTCAATTTGTATCAGATCCTATGAAACTTAACGAGTATTTATATCATAGAACCCATAGTGCAAGCCTAGAGCTGAGATTGGGACTAGCTCAAATGGTGTGACTTTATCCCCTGACATTTATTTATTTATTTGTAACTGGAAAACGTGTACTTACTTTGCGTTTATCTCAAGTTGCGGCCTCAGCAATGAAAATCTGTTCTCATCGCTCAAAGCTTGCGCTTGCGTTCTAACAAAATGGCGGGCGGCTGCCATTTCCGGTACGATAATCACGCACGGGTGCGAGTCGAGTCTTTGGGTTGTTCGCACATCAAATACTTTACCCTCCAAATTGGACTTTAAGTACTTTATTAATTCTTCCACTTGAGTCGGCTGAAGTCCTTGAGCTCCTGTAGAAAACGATACCTATATGAGCGTGATACTACAACAGTTTTCAACTGGTTAAAAATGCCATTAGGCATTAAGTTCGCTTTTTGTATTCAAATTTGTATTTTTGAGCATTAAACATTAAATAAATTAATAAATGCTTAAAGTCGCCGTCAGTAGAACTTGTGAACGATGTAAACAAATTAGTACTGTTTGACACATAACCTCAAATATTCACCAAGCGTGTTTCTATTAAAAATAACGTATAATAATAATAATAATAATAATAATAATAAAATTTTATTTCAGACCATTGATCCATATTTTGTTAGTAAAATTTGTGCAGCTTAAAACAAGTGTTAGTGTTATACAATAAAACATAAAAATAAATAAATAAATAAATAAAACATTGAAATTTGAAACAAGGCAATTACAAATACAAAAACTAATATTTATTTTAGGGCGTGAAGCCTGATCCACCGCGCCAGTATTGGCGAGTCCCAGCGTTCAACAACAGCGCATAGAAGCGCATTGCGGCTGTCGCGCGCGCGCTGCAGCATGGAGGCGCAGCGCATGCGCATGATGGCGGCGAACCCCGCCGTGTTCGTAGACGCGAACATCGCCGAAGCGCTGCAATAGCGCGGCAGCCGCAGCAACGCTCTGTACGCGCTGTTGTATTGAACTCGCAGGTCGCTATAAGCCTTCTGCGTATAGTTAACCCATAGGCTGCATGTATGAAATGACTGGCAGTATGCTTTAAACAGCGTGACTTTTACTGGCTCAGTACATTTAGCAAACCTACGGGCCAGCATGTTGCATCGGACTGATAGCGCCCTGCGCTCTCTCTCAATGTCTGCATTGTCTTTTTGATCCGCGGTGACCCAGTGACCCAAATACTTAAACCTTTCCACTTTTTGTAATTTTACACCGTTGAGTAAAAAGTCAGGAGCATCGGTATAACGAATGTTATCCGGTTTAAAAAACATACACTGGCTCTTCTGAGCGTTGTATTTGAGTCCGTGGGCCACCGCATAGGACTCGCAGACATTGAGCAGCTTCTTCAGCGCGCCACTCGAGGGGCTCAGCAGCACCATGTCGTCTGCGTAGCTGATATTATTTACACAAACTCCATTTATGTGGCAGCCGATACCGGTGCCGCTGAGCTCCTCGATCAGCGCGTCCACGTACAGGTTAAAGAGCGTGGGAGACGTCAACCCCCCCTGCCTCACCCCGCACTCCAACCCGTACTCATCTGAGAACGAGCGTGCCCATCGTACACAGTTTCTCTGATTATTATACCAGTGCTTGAACAAGGATGTTACTTCTCTAGGTACGCTAGTTTCAGTCTCTAATTTCCTCCAGAGTACATCGTAGGCAACAAGATCGAAGGCTTTCGATAAGTCCAGGAAAATAGCGTACACCGGTGTTTTTCTATTGGTGTAGTACTTCACAGTCTCCTTGAGACACAGTACAGCACTTTCGCAAGAAAGATTCGGTCTAAAACCAAATTGTGCGTCGTGGAGTTTAATGTGCTTATCCAAATGCTTACCAAGGAGACTGTCAAGCACTTTAGCAATGACCGTGGCTAGAGAAATCGGTCTGTAGTTTTTGACATCCGAGGAGTCACCGGTTTTATTTTTAATTATAGGAACCACAATTGTACGCATTAATCTTTCAGGTAGGTATGAGTGGCCCAGACACAAATTGAAAAACATGGACAACACTCTGGGTAAATGTACCCCAGCATGCTGCAGGTGCTCGATGCTGAGGCTGTCATGGCCCGGCGACTTGCCTCGCACCATTCCCTTTATGACTGCACTCACTTCCTTCGCTGTAAACTTCACACTACGCTCCCTATCGACAGTCTCAGCATCGGGCACCCGCCGCTCCGCCGGCCCTAGTGGAGATTTAACACTAAAATGAGTACGGAAAACATTAGCTATACCGACGGGATCACACACTCCTGCCACGCTCACGGGGAGGCTCAGTCTTGGATTCAAACTATTCGAGGTTTTCCAAAACTGACTGAACTTTTTATTTGTGTGGTGTTCGGCTATGATGTCCATTTTTATTTGTTGTTGATTATTTTGACACCACTTTAATTTTGATTTAAATATGCACCTGGACTCACACATCTCTCTGTATAAGGGGCCAGAGTCCGGTTTACCGTGCCTTAACCAGTTTCCGAAACAAAGCCGAGCCTTCACGTGAGCGCCCCGCACGTACTTATTCCACCCAGTGACATGTTTACGTTTACAATTTACATTTGCATTGTAACAACACTCAGCAGCTTTTGACAGTGTACAAACAATATCGTCATAAAATGTGTCTAAAAAAATTCTATGACTTTTATCACAACACACTTTGTCGCTGCACTCACTAAATTGTACAGGAAAATCGAATTCTCTTAATTTTTCATGGCAGATGTTATGATATGTATCACTCTGAGATGTGTCACGCTCCCCCCAAGTAACCCTATTTATATACTTATTATTACCAAGTATTTTTGGTTTTAAAATGTTAAAGTTACATTCTATACATATAGGATAGTGATCGGACCAGTACGTATTATATAATACTGAACAAGAGTGTATTGAGGCCTGCGCCGAGCTAGTAACTAGGCAGTGATCAAGCCAGCGACGGCACCCATGTGCGTCACTCACGAATGTATAACTATCGGAAGGCAACATATCTAAATCTATACAAGTCCACAACTGTTCATCACAGAAAGATAAAAGTTCATTTGCAAAAGACTCACCGGGGTGTGCGTTAAAGTCCCCTAACATAAATACCGACTCCGCATTATGGTTTTCAATAATAGCCGATATTTCACTTAAACACTCGGTAAATTCCACTAAATGTTCACTTGAATCAGTAGGCATGTAAACAGAAAAAACTAAGAAGCACCGATCACTGAGCTCAGTTTTAATCGCGGCTAGACGTACACTATTACACTTTATTATCGTGACGTTAGAAAACGTAGACTTTCTCCACAATAGTGCCACTCCACCATACGGCCTCCCGCGCAGGACCCCCATAGATGTGTCGACTGCAGAGGTGCCCGTAAAGGCAAAGCCGTCGTCTATAGTCCCCAGAAACGCCAGGTCATGCGGCAGCAACCATGTCTCCTGCAGTGCAACAATGTCGGCTGAGCGACACAGGTTTCGAACACATTCCACGGACCGAATTATGTTTTTGCAATTAAAACTAATTAAGTTGCTATTCATTTTGTAGTTTATTTAATTGAGCCGTCACTTTGTCACGCTTTCTAAAGTCGATAAATCTACGATAGACTATTCCGTCCGGCCAAAAGTCGTCACTCATAAAAATTTCAATTTTATGTTTCAATTTAATGAATAGTTATTTCATCTTAAACCTAATATGAAAATAATGATCTACCCTCTTACTAATAAACGTTGAGTAACGGTTGTATAGCTATACAATGTTTTGTCCTTATCTGTCATTGCGAGATTTGAATTTGACAGAAGAGGACAATACATTGTTTGTAGTAAGGGGGCAAGCGTATAAATCATTGCAAAGACCTCACTTGATCTTTAAAAGTACGTGATTATCTAGTAATCATGGTGAATTGGATCGTTTGGTCTTGTTTATATCTTTTGCAAGTTCTATTGAAGGCGACTTTAGTGAATATTGAGGAAAAGACATCATCAGATGTTAAATAGAATTATAACACAAATTTGTCCTGCAATGAAAAACCGTCTTTTTATAACTTGAATTTCTGATCTGAATTTTGGCATACTTCGGATTGTCTTATTCTATTTCTGTATTGACACATTGTGATTGGATACAAATTCTCACGGATTACTACGGAAGGTGATAATAGACTTCTACGCGGACGAATTCACGGGTCACGAGCAGATTTTAAATGCAAAGGTCTTGTGCACAAAGTTTTTTGGTTAATCTTACTCTTATCATATACAAATGACCACTTTCGGGTTGGTTACCACGAACCACAAATTCGAAGTCCCTGTCACTTGTCACTCGAGATTAAATCGAGAGAAAGGGACGGAGCTAACGTAACTCCGAACTTCGATTTTCAAAGTATGGCCTCAGATACACTTTAACCATGTAGGATATTTCATGCAATTACCCCCTCTCGGCTGTCACATACCAAACTGCTCCAACGTGCAGGTTTCCTCACGACGTTTCCTAGGACAGCTCATTGGTACAGTCAATCAATTTGATTTCTAGGCCATCATGGAACTAAGTCAAAGGTATGTAATCATCAAATCGTAAGAGGCTTATACATTTTTTAACGCCTCACGTAAAATACATAATGTGACCACAAGCCAAACATGCTATGCTACAAAAATTAGAACATAATTCATACGAAACAAAGTCTCTTTAAATTATCACATTATCTCGGCCGTGGTCGAGGGTGGAGGCAGTGGCACGACTTTTAATCGTCGGCCTTAGCCGACTGTGGCGTACAAAAGTTTAAACATTGTGATTTTGACATAGTTCCATTGTGGCCTATGAATCTAATTAGTTGACTGTACATGACCACCGCTGGGAGTTTGAACCCGGTACGTTACGATCTCGAGTTGACATCTTCCTACTATGCCACCGACGACGATGCTGATAATGTACTATTAAATCAAACCTATGATTGGTTCATTCTTGTCGTCCGTCTCTTTCTGCATGTCGCTCTCGACGGACACAAGCTGGCGGCCGCCGAACTCCTTGAGCTCGAGCAACACGAGCTCGTCGTACATGTCATAGCAGAACAGCACCTCCACGTCGCGCTTCTTCAACGACTCGAAGTATGGAGACGTTTCCGCCAGTTCACGGCTAAAACAATATTAAAGGACGTCTATTAATTACGTGAGGCGGGTTTGGCTATTTTTAGACCTCCCTGCCGCTTGGTGAGATGTTGTTAATTTTGGCTCGAAACTTGTTGCGATATTTAAAATGCGTATTTTTAGTGTATACATATACTTTGATCTATGCTTGGTTGCCTTGGATTTATTGTTTTTGTGCTACTTTGTGGCGTATTTAAGAGCCCCCTCACACCTAGCGTCTTTCGAACGTCAGCGCAGCGCCTCATTATCGCCTCCGCAGCGTCGACGTCACGTTCTCGCAGCGCCGCCGCGACGCAGTGTCGTTTTCGAACGTCAGCGTCTCAATAGCGCCCGCGCAGCGAAGATGCCGCGTTTGCGCAGCGCCCGTGCAACGATTATCCCTCTACCGTCGCAGTGACGCTGCACGGGCGCTGACAAGACGTTCCGACGTTCGATAGTCGCCACTGACGTTGCGGCGGCGCAGCGAGAACGTGTCGTCGACGCTGCGCGGGCGTTAATGAGACGCTGACGTTCGAAAGACGCCAGGTGAGAGGGGGCTCTAAGTGGAGAAGCTCGTCTTACATGACCCAGTTTTCTCGCAATCTTGCAGAGAAAAAATTGAGATGAATTGATAAATGAGACAAAAGATGTTTAGTTACCCAAGCAAAGCAAGAGTAGCTATAGTTCCAGGGCCATTATGATATTTTTGTCTAGAGTCACTTTAGTTTTCACTAACATAACAAGAAAATAAATCTGAACTTAAATGGATAACACCACTTGAACTAATAACTGCTATCTTTTTACTTTCTAACCGTCACTCAAATGCAAGACACTACTACACAAAAAAGCTTGTGTATTGACTTCGACTTATGTTAGCATTTTGAGTGTCAGGAACATGATCATGATCTTTAAATTTTCTTGGGATCTAAAATAGGCTCAGTCAGCAGGGTTAAGGTGGAAGTAAATGATGGGAGGTTTAGCCTTAACCCAGAAGTAGGACACAATAGCGAGCTACAAAATAATTATTGGTTACATGATTTTACCTAGGTGCAGCTAAATAATAAATCTTCTTTTGATCATCCTTCTGACGAGAGCTGTACTCGGTCATTGAAGTCTTTACGCCTTTATCCATCAAGGATGATTCAAATCTCAGCAACTTTGCAATGTCTTCCTGCAAAACAATAAAATGTAAGTACTAACATATTCGTAACACCCAACCAGATTAGTATAGCACATTTTTCATACCCTTTCTACTGGATTTTGACTCATGACAATGCCTTCTTTTAAGAATATTGCATAATCCACATAAAACTTATCATATCCCACAGGGTCTTTGCTTGAACTGTCATTCATAAACTTAAGGAACCGATTTGTTAAGACTGTTCTTAACTTGCTGCAAACAAGAATATTATTAAAAGATATTCTCTTGACTCATACAAACTTTTTTGTTTATTATACTTACACAATTAGGTTGCTGTTTTGTAATAACTCTCTACTTAAATTAAGTGGAATGTCCTCAGAATCAACAACACCTAAAAATAAAACCAAAACATGACTTATCCGAAACAAATTAGAAACTAATGACACCAATCATACTTGTACATGTAATACTACTTGCCTTTAACAAATCTCAGCCATTTGGGTAGTATATTTTCTGCTTTGCTTTTAATTAATATTTTTCTAGAGTACAAAGCTACGCCGACATCGGCCTCCCGGGACAATTCGAATAAGCCAGGTTTCCCTTCCGGTACATAAAGTATGGACCGTATGCTGATTGGTGCATCGGTCTTGTAGTGAAGGGTGAAACGCGGCTTATCATATGAATTGCCAATGAATCTGTAGAATTCGATATGCTGCTCATGTGTAACTTCTTTAGGTTCCATCAACCAGAGGGGCTGGAATTTAAAATTATGATTTTATTTACATGTACTAAACACTTAACTTTGAGATTCTAGATTGAAACTACAAAATTCTACAATTATTAAAACTATTTATTTTGGATACTACTGAATATTTGTGATACTGTTATTTTTTTTCAAATTATTTGTATTTGTACTACTGTGCAAGCATTGAATGAACTTTGGTCACAATTTTACACTAAAGTTCAATATTTTTTTGTGATTGCCATACCTTAATGGAGTTCACTTGCTCATTATTTAATAGAATAGGGCTGCCAATAAAGTTGCTGTATTTTTTTATGATGCCTGAAATCACATAAAACATTTGAAAACACTTGTTACTTAATAACTTTAATATATAAAATTAGAAACTATACAAATATTAATTATTATTGATGCGACATGATTGTTACACAATCAAGGTCCTTAAAAATTCGATATTTTCATTTTTATTGAAACAGTTTCAGTACAAAACAAGAAATGCATACTTTTGACAGTTTCATCGTCAGAAAATTCTCTGCATTCCGTCTTAAGATAAACAACTATCTTAGTTCCAATTTGAACACCCTCAGCTTCCTGAATCTGATACACTCCAGATCTAAAACAATAATCATAATTATTTCAGTCAATACAATTTCTAAACTTTGCTTACTTATTTATAAATTGAATCATTACATAGTGTACCATTAGAGTAAAAAAACCAAATTGGTAATGTAAATTGTAAAAACTAATAGCCACTTAATTTCATACCCATCAGAACTCCATTTGTATCCAGGAGAACCTTTAATACTGCTTCTGGTGAACACTTCAATCTTGTCAGCGACCATGAATGCAGAGTAGAAGCCCACTCCAAACTGCCCAATTATAGAACTAGCTTGGTCAGCTCCTTGCTTCTTGATTTCTTCTATGAAAGATTTTGAGCCTGACCGGGCAATTGTGCCTAAGTTTTGTGTGAGCTCTTCCTTGGTCATACCAATGCCAGAATCCTGAAATTATTATAGAATAATAGTGGAGGTTAGTCCTACAAATAGTTCAGGAAAAGTTGGCACCTGTACCATTATAACAATTACTACTGTGTACAAGAATAAAATATATTTTTGTTTACTATTCATATTATGTACAACAAGATTACTAATAATAAAGTCAAAGAACTTTTTCTGTTCAATTTGTAAGCTAATATTACCTGGAAAATTAGGATTTTGTTTTGTTTGTCAGTTGTAAGCTTAATCTCAAGGGGTCTGTCTGTTTCTTCGAGTTCCGTTCCTTCTGCCCCAGCAGCACTGACACTTAAGTAACGGAACTTCTCCAATGCATCACTTGCGTTTGATATCAGCTCTCTGATAAACACCTGCCAAATTCAAGAGGTGATAATGATATTAGTAAGAAAACTACCACATTTCGAAGCTAATTACAAATACAACCTTTAATACCAGCCGCACAGCGAAGAAGGCCCTGTATGGACACAGTGTAGCTTACCATGGTCATAGTCACCATTGTAAGTTAAACAGAGTGTGTACGAGCACACCATTCACAGTAGAAGCTGGATATTAAAACATTGTGCAATTATACCTATTTACACATACCTCTTTATCAGAGTACAAAGATCTAGCAACAATATCTAGTAGCATTCGTGTTTCAGCTTGAAACTCTCGTTTTTCAGCAGGCCCTTTCAAGTTTTCCCCTTCTTTTTTAGGTTGTGCATTGCTGTACTGTCTGTGTGTGTATGGTCGGAATAGAAGTGAGTCTAAAAATAATTTGATATTATTTACTACAAATATTTTCTACAAATAAGATTTTGACAAGTCATACCACAAGTTAGATCAGCACCTAATACCTAAATAAATACTTAAATAAATAAAATAAAAGGTAAAAATCCAAATCAATTATAATAATATTCACCCAAACTAAACTCTAGGCTTTTACTATGGGTACTAAACCATAATTAACATACATAATAATATATAGAGAAATACATACTTAAACAAAGTAAACATCCAAAAATTATAAAATATTCGCGATCATCACACGAAATATTTGCCCGTAACGGAAATCCAACCCCGGGACCGCTACCTTCGGTTCGGGTATAATACAACTTGTGTGCTATTAACATTTAGTACGCAGCACGAAAACAGTAACAGACATTACATTTAAACAATTTAAAAAGTTATTTCAGTGACAAAAAAAACAGTAACAAGTCATTGATTTGTTGGCTTGTAGTTAAATAATATTTAAATTATAAATTTGGTGTAATACAACGGCATTAAATGTATAGTATTAATAATATTAAATCTCTTTGGTGTAATAATGTATAAAATATGCGCAACCATACCTGTGTGATTTTTCGCGGATATCAAATGTCTTGCTGCAAATTGATTTGAATAATTTGCCGACTGAAGAATAATTTTTCTTGCACATAATGTTGAGGAGCAGAATCTTGCTCGTAATGCCGACATAATAATATAAAATACAATTTTTAACACTCAATTAACCTAATCTTTTGCGAGCAAGCTCCACAATTTTAAAATGACAGAGAGAGATGAACAATTGAATGATTTGAATTGAAGTCAAATGTCAAAATGACAAATACAAGGTGAATATTTGAGCTACGGAAAAAAAAGTATAAAACATACCGATAACCCGGATTTAAGTTTTTATTTATTTTTTAGACGGCACTTGATGAGATTATGTAGATTAAGTCGCTTTCTCATAGTTTAATTTATAATTTGACGCATACAAAATATTCATTTTTTTCGCCCACGTGCGATATATTATAAAGATCAATGACGTGTTGATATTATGCCAGCGTTACACCACCGTCCAATTCGTCCATAACCCAATGGGTCGTCCAACCATTGATGGACGTTAAACAACGTTCAAAGTGCCGTTTTTTTAACGTGCAGGCCAAGCGTTTTCATTGTATATATGATTTTGCACATGGATGCACAAGGATTAATTTTATCGGGTGCGGCTCGATTTCTGGCGCGATGTGATGACGTGATACGAAATAGAACAACCGGGTTTTCAAGCGGGCTAGAGATCGCTCCAGTGGCCCTAGACAAGAGGCCTTGGTCGATTGTGGTTTTCGAAAATGTCTAGGATTGACGTAAGCTGCCTGGCACTCGCGTCGGGCGCTTACATCTGTAAATCCATATGTTACGATATGTAATGTACCTCGCAATAAACGATTTAGAATTTTGCTGTCAATCCCATATATTTTGACCGTTTTCGAAAATGGTTCACGTTAGCATTATTCATCTTATTTAGAGCCCCCAGGCCGGTAAATTCAAGGTAAATTGACTCGACTCTAACAATAAAGAATGAACAGATGCCACCACATAATTATAATATCAATCGAATCTCGAAGATGTGCCCCCAGCATACCTGTGTTATGCATAGATACTTACACTAACCCTCACTAGCCATATCGTAATTAAGCATTAAGTCAATAATCCTCAAAATGAATCATTTTTGGCTAAAACGGCCGTTTTCTGGTGAATAAAGCAACTAGAGACCACAGTTTGCACACCATTTTCCTGATTTTATAACATGGATGGTTTTTTAATGACGAAATTGTAATTTAAGGCTAAAAGGGAATGCTCCCTTTTAGCCTTAAATTACAATTTCGTTTTGAGGATATAAAATGTATAAAAGTACCAAATAAGACAAGTCAGTTTGAATGGAGAATATATCCTTTGATGATCGGCCAAAAATTATGTTCAGATGGTTTAGGACTACA